>OX365960.1:27394597-28831806 GCA_947247005.1 Spisula solida | reverse complement strand
AAAGCTGAGAAACTTTACTTTGAGGACGAAACACTAGTCGGTCTGTCATTCGGTCTTTCTGTTTGTAGACCAAATGGTTTCCATTCAATATCTCAAAAACGCTTTGCCCTATGAACTTGACACTTAACATGGATGTTGGTAACCACCAGTTAACGATCCCTATTGATTTTGGTGTCAGTAGGTCAAAGATCAAGGTTTGTGTGACCTGTAACATTAATGACTATTCGACATACACAGGTCTAGGAGAGTGTTACATGACATGTACAGATCATCTGTAAAGTTACCAAATATTTGTAAAATTATTATACCCCCAGATGCACAGTATATGGGGGCTATATTGGAGTCATGCTTGAGGATGGTTGGTCTGTTGGTCCGTGCAAATTTTGTCCGGGCTATTTCACTGTAACCATTGGTCGTATTTCAATGAAACTAGGCATAACTGATCAGTACCAAGTCTAGTTATGCATATCCTCGGCACTAGTTGGTCGGATTAATTTAAGGGAGTTATGATCCTTTGTTTTTTTTACACTTAAAGTTTGTCCACGCTATTTCTCTGTTACCAATGGTCAGATTTCATTGAAACTTCGCATGAATGATCAGTATCGAGTCTAGTTGTGCATATCCTCGGCACTCATTGGTCGTATTAATTGTAAGGGGGTTGTTTTTTACACTTATAAAGTTTGTCCGCACTGTTTCTCTGTCACCAATGGTGGGATTTCAACAAATCTGCATGAATGATCATTACCAAGTCTAGTTGTGCATATCCTCACCACATGTTGTAGGATTAATTTTAAGGGACTTATTTTTTACACTCGTAAATTTTGTCTACACTTTTCATTTGTTACCATTGGTTGGATTCATTGAACGTTAGCATGGATAATCAGTACTTAGTCTAGTTGTTTGTCAGAGCACATTTAATTGACTGAGTCAAGCAGTATCTGGGGTATTCATCACATTCACTGATTTAGTGATATTTCTTGTATTTATTGTAATCTATAAATTGACTGATTATGAAAATCGAAGTGATATATTTTAAGATGTAATACATCAAATAAAATGAATTTTATTGAATTTCAAAAATGAGTCAATATTTTGAAAAATGAAGCACTTTTTCTGACTTAAATAATGAATTACTTTCAATATTAAACCAAATAAAACTGCGATTTCTTGTGATTTTAGCCCTCTATTCTGTAAATTTACAGATTGAACTTTAAGAAATTTCCAGAAAATTGTGTAAATTTACAGATATTCTGTCAATCAGGGTGTTGACATACTTTATAGAACAGGTCCTGTGTCAATCAAACACTACTAGACCTGAACTAATATTGATAACGGTCTAGAGTATGACAAACCGAGAACCTGGAATTCGCCAAGGAAAACCTTGAAAAGTTGGGGAAAAGTTGGGAATTTCATGATAAGAAAATTGTGGGAACCCTGTCATTTAAGAAGAAGCAGAAGAAGAGTAAAATCGCGCGTGGCCTAAATCTGCGCACGCTCAGTGCGGACGTATTGTTTACATCCGGTCGTCGCATACGCTTAGAGTAGAAGTTTGTTAGTGTATAGTCGCCTGATTGTTACCAAAAATAGATATATATAACTCTGTGTTTTCTTCTCTTTCTCTATTCTATCGTTGAAAGAATATATCGATGTAAATCAAACTAGAGAATGGCTAACAGAAGACTTTCGAATAAAAATCTTATACCTACTCGAGTCGTCGAGAAATTTTCCCCCAATGTTGACCTCCTCTGCGTATTACGAAGTTTAATGTCGTAAACGTTTAGTTGTGTACGAATACAAGTGTGGACCTACAATTGTATCGTTGTCATCCATCATGTTTAAAATGCTCCGACATAATGTAGGCCTATACAGATACTTTACTAGTATGTAACATATAAATTATTCGCGTGTTACGTTATGGTCTTTAACTCATCATGCAATCTGTTAATACAAACTTGAACTGTTCCAAATCAAGTCGCCTGATTTCTTTCCTTTGGATAGGTCAAACTCAATTCTAGACATTACTTGTAATGGTACAAATATTGAACCAACTTCTGCTGTTAAATATCTTGGGGCAACAATTGACCAGACCCTATGATTATATGGCCCGATCAATACTTAAAAAAGCTAATGCTAGGTTAAAATATTTATATCGTAAAAAAGGTTACCTTACCCAACACATCAATTAAGAAGCTCCTTGTCATGGCCCTTATTCAATGTCTTTTTGATTATGCCTGCTCTATATGGTACCATGGTCTCACTCAGTCTCTTAAATCCAAACCTCAAACCGCCCAAAATAAGTTAATAAGGTTTGTGCTTGATCTAGATGCAAGGTCACACATAGGAAGCAATCATTTTCAATTCCTTAACTGGTTACCTGTCAATAAACGTGTGCCATATCTTTAAAATAAAGAATAACTTGGCCCCAGACTACATGGGGGAAAAGTTTATTCCACAGGATTCTGTACATTCTTACAACACAAGGTTATTAACCTGGGGATTGGATTGCCAAAAGTAAAATGACCATGGAGGGGCACGTGACATGTTCTCGATGGTTTACGATTTCAAAAAAAATATCCAAAAAACGAAGCATTTTGTAAGAATGTCGTGAACCAGACTAATTCCATTATTCCATGCGGATAACATCGGTATTTATCGCATTACAATAGTTTATTTACCAAATAAAGCAGAACGATTCCAAAATTTCACTTTGAACGCGAGACCACGAATCTAAACAGCTGCACCCAATTGTATAAACGTTGGTTAAAGTTATCCAAGTTGGTTAACGATTTGTATAAAACCATTTATCCACTTGGATAAGTTATCCAGTTCCGGATAAATATTGATTTGGTTAACTTTAACCCAACTAACCACAATGCAATGCGATCGATCCCATCATGCAACAAATCGTGGTTCCGTTTGTCAAATATTCGCGGAATTTTAAGCAGACGTCGTCGCAATTACGACAACAACAACAATGGAGTGTAAGACAAAGAAAATCCGTGCGAAAAATTTTACGCAGCAGGAATGCGATGTCATTGAGGAAAAGATAAGAATGAACAGTCATGTCATCAACAGGAAGTTTGTGGCCGGTGACGGTCGCAAACGGCAAGAAGAGGCCTGGCAAGCTGTAGCAGAAGCCGTAAACTCCTTAGGAGTATCTAGCAGGTTTATCATCATGCATTTATCATTATCATATCGCTGTAGTTATAATAAAAAATAGCATAACACTACGATAATCTGATTATTTCAGTCTAATGAAAGTGGAATGGTCTGTTTATTAATGATAATCTACATTTGTTACGACACGAGCCAATCCACCGCCCACAGTAAACAGTCAGCGGCTGGGCATGATCTACTGGACAGCAGGCTTCTACATAATCTTATTAGCTACTTTATTTATAAAGTTAAATGCATAGTCTACTAAATATACTGACAGTATTCCCAGAGAAATTGGTATTCTTTGTTTGTTAACAGATCAGTCGTGGACGTTAAAGAAAAATGGAGGGCAATGGTTAAAAAGGGGAAAAAAGAATTCACAAATCAGCGGATTAGCCAGGGGAAGACTGGTGGTGGACCCCCTCGGCCGCTTGACCCAGCCACTTCCTCGTTGATCGATCTTCTTAAACATACGCCAGCTTTCAGTGGGGTTCCTGGAGCTGGCGATGCTGAGACAGTGATTCTGTCATGTAAGTTATTGTTTGCATGAAATAATCTAATCCAACATGGCAGGATAGGTCGCAGGCCTATTAAAGTCTGTCATGGTCATGGTCTGTCCGTAATACCCTGCTGATCTATCTAGACTAGGATACAGCCTGTCAAACTGGTTTTGTATTTAGATGAATAGTCTAGATCTACCTCAAATGCATTTTAATTAATAGGCCTGACACTGTTCCTTAACTTGACAATGCTGCTGTAGGCCTGTAACATTTCAACTGAATCAATAACACAAAAATAGAGGTAAGTGATTGAACAACTAATTTGCAAATGTATTTACATATTTCAGTAGCTGACCTGCAATCACAAATAAACAAGTTACCTTTGAGTTTGAGTACAGATGATCCTGACACTAGTGATATAAATGGTAATCCAAATAATCCTGTTCTGATAATCCACTTTCTTAACTTAAGCTTTCATAATCCACCTAGACATAATAATTAACACTTTTAAAACACTATCGGTAAGTTTCACAAATAAACGTCTCCTAGATATGTTAGACATGGTTGTACTGTGTATGCACACGTTGTGAAATAATTTGAATTCTCGCGCATTACACACTTACTAGACCATACCATTTATGTTCACGGGTTATACTGTTCAATGTTTATATCAGTCATAGAAATTTTATCAACTTGGACTTTATATGTACCTTTGAAATCTAAAGCATGGGGTTATTAACTACTATATATATACCAATACTTAACCAAACGAAGTTGCTGGACCTTTTAAAACAAATGTTTCTCAGTTGCACACCCCCGATTTCCACAAATAAGTAGTCTCAGTTTCGTGTAGACATGACTACATGTCATTTAGATTGGGGCATCATTAAGGGAAATTAAAAAGTATAGTCTGTTTCATGAAATGTAACCGATAACAAATCAGGTGTACATGGAAATTTTCTACCTCTGTTATTATTCAGGCCCATGAGTTTAAAGCTTTTTTCATGCTCAAACTTAAAATGTTTAAAGAGTAAAATGTTATATTAATACATAAATAAACAAACATATTACTCATAAACAGAGAATATGGATTACATATATAGTCCCCAATCATAACTCACTAAAACTTTCATATTATATAAAACAAGGATTGCATTAAAGACAGCATAGAACATATGTTCCCTGTATAGTAAACATTATTTAATCGGAAAATGCTATTAGCTAATGTTATATGTTTATATATATCTGACGTGAAATAAATCTTATTGTATCTTGTATAATTTAGTAGTAGGACTTTTAAGTAGCTAATCAAGTTTCATACTTATGTTGATTTGAGCATGAAAAAAGCTGTTAAATCTTTGGTCAACCAGATGCCCGTTTCAAAAGAAGATTGTCTCTCTCGCTCGTAGTGTCATTGATACAAAATGCACGTTTTTCGCTGTATTATGCTTCCCTGTGTAACTTTGGCTTCTCCTGTTCCCTTTATCTATTTCAAAGGAATTTTAAGCAATCAGTATTCAAATTTTGGTTTCATATAATCAGTGTTTAATGTGTTTTTTGTGTTGTAGAAAATGATAATGAAGAGACTGTTGTTGTTGTGGTTGAAGAAGTAGTTGAAGAAGCCAATGCAGGTATGAGTGCATACATAGTTGTTAATATCGACTGTTACTAAAATGTGTAAATGTCGAGTTAAGAACATTATTCAATTTCAGGTAACAAGACTTTAAATGGAATGAAATAAAATAACACCCAGATGCAGTATCGTGTGTATTGATGATAGTCAATAATCGGAGGTCATTGGCAAATCAGACCAGGACCCTCAGAACTCGTATTGACAACTGGTCATAGAATATTAAATAACTAGTGTTATGCAACTAGCATTGTTCATTTTGGTTATAGTCTATAGAATGTTGTTGTAAGACGTACAAGTACCTATACCTAACTGGTAACAAGTATTGAACATATTCCCTGTACATGCATTTGAGCAGGACCTACATTCCTAATGTTTTTATTGTGAGGTTGCATAAGAACATGTAGGAAGATACCATTAATAAAATAACAATACAAAGTACATGACATTACTTATTTTAATGTTTTCATCACAAATACTTCATTTTATGTTAGTTAGGTCATTTTTAAAAATGCTTGTTTCCTGTATCACAACACAAATGTCATAGGCAAGGTATAAAACAGTTGAATGTTTTTATAACCAAAAAAAGCAACCTTTTAAAATGGTATGCTCTTCCCAATGCCATCTAACATTTATCAGTTATTTTTTAAGGGTAGTTTGTGATACTGGAAACAATAATTTTTATCTAGGTCTGATGAATGTTTAAAGCTAAACAACAAAAATACAGTTTAGTGTTTTTACAAGCCATAAAGCTAACATTACAATACATTTTTAAATGCTGTAACACATGTACATTATAACACTAGCATAATGGTACGTGATAGGCGGGAAAATTTGGTATATTCCACAAAGGTTGATTACAATTATGTGCACGATTACCAGTGTTGATATAAGTACAATACTGAGTTTATCTGTTTATTTAAGTGATTTGTAAAACCAATTTTGCAACAGTTGACACAACCGATTAATGTTTGTAAATATCACATTATCCTGGTCGGACTATACACACAAATCCCATAATTATGATTTTGTAAACATTTTCAGGAGTAGATTCGAGGCCAGTGGATTTCAATGAACAGTCAAATACTACAGGTTATTAAATTTCCTATTAGACTAATTTCTGTTTAAAGCAAGAAATATGACCATCACATGACTTTTAGGTCCACACTTGGTGCAGTTATCAAGTACGGAAATATGTACAATTGAAAAAAAATGATTTAAATCTTGTCTGGGGCGATATGCAATACTCATAACTTAAGACATGGGCATGTGTCATCTTTAAACTATTGGCCTTGAGCCTTGTGTTTAGTGCTTTTTCAGACATTGAATAAGGAACAAATGGAATAACTTTGAAATGCTTGTACATGTATGCGCTTACACATACTTACTGTATACAGTACTCATAACTCATAAATAATTTGTAAGTCAGCATATCAATTTATGGGCACTCTGTTACATGACTTAAATTTTCATAAATGATGACCCAAGTTTTAATAAGATATGGTGAAATTATTGTGAACACCAATGTCTTCATTTTAATTGCCCTCGTAACCTAGTTATAATGAACAATCTTGATAAAATAAAATTGATTTTAATTTCAGAATCTGTTACTGTTACTTTAGCACCTGCCACCACAAATGATCAAGTCCCTAGTACAAGCAGTGCCTGTAAGAGAAAGCTGGCACCTGATGAACAAGAAGTTGAAGAACTGATAAAGTATAAAATATAATCATATTTGAATGTTCATCAATAATATGAAATTTAACAAGAAATATCACATGAATGTGCTGAATATCCCCAGATAATGCTTGACACAGAGACTCCAATGTGCTCTGACATGTATCAAAAATTATACATGGTTATGCAAACCTCCATTGAAATAGAATTAGGGCATTCACAATTTGTATGTGTAAAAATGCAAAGGGCCGTACACCCTTGCAATTGATTTGACCAATGTATGCCGATGATATGCACAACTAAACTTTGGGAATGATCAATCATGCCAAGTCAAAAAGAGTATATTAAGTCAGACAGGGAAGGCAGCACTCAACTTAACCAGCCGAGCACAGAAAACATTAAAAACACACAAAGCACAATGCCCAACTAAACAAGCGCAGATCCGCCCAAGTCCAAGCTGTCGAAAAGTATAATAAATTATAACTAGCTGAATGACCCAGTAGAAAAGATACAGCAACCAAAAGGCGGAATGCCTACGCTGAATGACCTAGTAACAACAGTAAAACTGCTGAACTACATAGTTATAGCAGCCTTTAGTCTCAAAGTTAAATAACAGTATTAAAACGTTGAAAGGCCCGTATAGTGGGATGACCTACTAACAAGCTGAATGACCCAGTTTCCACAGCAAAAGGACTATATTGCCCCGCTTTAGCTGTAAGAAATCTTAAAACGAAGAAGTGCCCAACACACTACCGACCAATAAAATTAAACGCCCCTAGTCTCATTGTTAAAAACTGAATAAAAAAGATTCAGCAAACAAAAGGCAGAAAGCCCACGCTGAATGACCTAGTAACAACAGTAAAACTGCTGAACTACATAGTTTTGGCAGCCTACAGTCTAAAAGTTAAGTAACAGTATTAAAACGTTGAAAGGCCCGATTTCAGCAACAAAAAATCTGAAAACCTTAAAACGAGTGACCCAGTTTCATTAAGTAAAATGACGTAATTGAACAAATCGAGATATGACGTACTGAATTTCAAGCAATACAGAAGTCCCCCACCGGTGTAAAGCCATTGTCAATATGTATGTTGCCATATCAACAAACCAATAGTCCCCTCCGGTCAAGTTGCAATCCCAACAATTGTATAGAGAAAAAGTGGGGACAAAATTTATAAGCGTAACATTTAAAGGGCCATAACAAAATAAAACCCCAATTGCAAATACAAGATTTTGCTTTGATTTAAACTAGTGAAATAATCTAAACACTGATGAGTAATTTCAAAATTTATCAAAATGTGGTTAAATAATCCTTTAGAAAAATTTCCATAAAGATTTTGACAGAAAAACGAGCTCCGCCCACTAACAGTCATGTTTTTTAACAATTCGCGACTGAACTATGAATTTTGTAAGAGAGTCAACAAACAACTTTTTATGTAAAATTATTTTGAAATCTGGTCAATGCTTTAGGTGGAGAAGTCATTGGAATGAATTGTGATCCCAAAAGCTCACTATGATTCGATCAAGTGACCTAGTTTTTGAACCCACATGACCAAGTTTCATGAAGATTGGGCCCTGATTGTGTCCTGTGATATGATCACAAGCTTTTCTAAGATTTGAACTAATTACCTATTTTTTTACCAAACATGACCTAGTTTAGAACTTGACCTAAATTTCATCGAGATAAGCATTTTCTATTTGTGTCATCTAATGTGTTCACAAGAAATTGTGACAGATGGACAAAGATCGATCACATAAGCTCACCGTATCATTTTGTGACATGTGAGCTAAAACAAAATAATTATATTGTTCGATTAATGGCCAGCACAGTAATTAAGTGTGAAAATAGTACAAAAAGGAATTAATCTGAAAAGGCTATTCTGAGGCAAAGTTTCAAATGAATAGGTGCAACAGTTTTAGATTTATCATCCGGGCAAACATATGTCGGACGGACAGACAGATGGATGGACAAAGCGGGACTACAATCATGCTCTCCTAAAAATGTTTTGGGGAGCATAAAAATACCTATCACAATATGTAAAAATTTGATTGTTTTTGTTTTCTTTCAGGAAGCCTAAAACGTCCAAAAACTGGCAGACAGAATACTTCAAAAATGGAGTAGCACTTCAGAATGAACAGAAGGAAGTAGCTAAATCCACTGTCAAGTTCCACACTAAAATGATCCAGTTTTTAGATCTTCTAATGAATCCTTCAAAAACAGAACAATAGAACATTATTATGAAATAAATCATTACATCTTTCTGGACAGTTCATATCAAATTTCATTAACACAAGTCATTTCTCCTTTCTGTCAGGTTTTGTATCATTAATGTTTAGATCATTCCAATGTAGATTAAGCACTGATTTCTCATACATATATACACAACGTTAAATGTGTCTCTGTCATCACATCACTGCAACACTTTTGTCACTCATACATGTAAACGTACATTTGTATATCAATATTTTAATTTCAGTCATCACATCGCTGCATCAGTTTTTGGATCACCTCTTTGTGTGAAGTTTATTCTTGTTTATCTGAAGACAAAGTTAAATGTTTATGTTAAAAATATATTTATCATATGTTTGACGTCGCGGCAGCGTAATAAAGCCATTATTTATTTTTGATAATACACTAGTGTAATAAAGCTTTTACGTGACGTCACTTAAAGTATAGACGACGTCGTCAAAGTTGCGCGTTTATTATAGTAAAAAAAATAAGAAGCTATTTTTATGTTTCGGCTAGAAATGGCTAACATATGATAAAAAGAACATTACATTAATTTTGTGACTTTCCACATTGGATTTATTCAACTCGTTGAATAAAATCGATAAAATGCTCTGCAGAGCCTCGCATTTTATCATTTTATTCAACTCGTTTAATAAATTCAATATGAAAAGACACTCATGTAATATCCTCTATTTATCATATGTTTGACGTCGCGGTAGCGTAATAAAGCCATTATTTATTTTAGATAATACACTAGTGTAATAAAGCTATCACGCGACGTCATTCAAAGTATAGGCCACGTCGTCAAAGTTGTGTGTTTATTATAGTGAAAAATAAGTAGCCGGAAAAGGATAACATGTGATAAAAAGAACATTACATTTGTGACTTTCCACATTGGATTTATTAAACTTGTTGAAAAAATCGATAAAATGCTCGGTAGAGCCTCGCATTTTATTATTTTATTCAACTCGTTTAATAAATTCAATATGGAAAGACACTCATGTAATATCCTCTATATATATTATTATGTATAATTGCTTTGCACATGTCGGTCGATCGCTCAGTCTGTCTGTAAACCAAACGGTTTTCGTTCAATAACTGCCTTATATTCACCAAACTTTACATGGAGGTTGATTTTTAGGTCAGTAGATCAAAGGGCACTGTGACCTCTATTAATATTCTGACTATTTGGCTGCCATAGAGGCATTTTTAATATTTAGTGTAGTTTTCACATTAAAGTCATAGAACGTATTGTGCAAAAGTGTTGGTAATCATTAATAAGCGCTACATCCAGGTGCCAATTGTTTTGTTAAAAAAATATGTCAATGACATCATGACTTAAACAAGAAATACCACTGAATGTGATGAATACCCCAAGAAACAGCTTGACACAGTCACTTACATGTGCTTTGACAAACAACTAGACTTAGTACTGATCATTCATGTAAACTTTCATTGAAATCAACCCAATGGTAACAAAGGAAAAATTCTTAAGTGTAAAAAAACAAAGGGCCATAACTCCCTTAAAATTAATCCTTTTAATAAATGTCAAGGGTATGCACAAGTAGACTTAGTACTGACCTTTCATGCAAAGTTTCGTTGAAATTCGACCATTGGTAACAGAGAAATAGCGCTGAAATTTTTTTATAAGTGTAAAAAACAAAAGGCCAAAACTCCCATAAAATTGATCCGACAAACATGTGCCGTAGAAACGCACAACTAGACTTGGTACTGATCATTCATTCAAAGTTTTATTGAAATCCAACCATTAATAACAGAGAAATAGCGCAGACAAAATTTATAAGTGAAAATAAAAAAGGGCCATAACTCTGTTAAAATTTATCCGACCAATGTGTGCCGAGAATATGCACAACTAGACTTAGTACTGATCATTCATGCAAAGTTTTGATGAACTCTGACTATTGGTAACAATGAAATAGCGCGGACAAAATTTATAAGTGTAAAAAAACAAAGGGCCATAACTCCCTTAAAATTTATCTTACCGGCTTATGCTGACGATATGCACAACTAGACTTGGTACTGATCATTCATGCAAAGTTGTGATAAAATCCGACCAATAGTTACAGAGAAATAGCGCGGAAAAAATTATACGGACTAACCAACCAACCATCCTCAAACATGACTCCAATATAGCCCCCATATACTATGTATCTGGGGACATAATAATAACCTTATTTGTAATGGGCAAGTGGATGTTATACGGCCCAACAGATCAAAACACTGCAATGATATTTAATAGAATCAAGGAATCATCAACGTCTTCACATTTTGAAACTTGATCTGTAAACAAATTTTCAACAAACTGCCTGAAGGCCGTCCTTAAAAATAATGTTTGTTTGTGGTAACTCTACCTACCCATCCTAATGGCCCCCTTCTCTTTTTTTCCAGTCCATTTTCTTATATAACTATATCGACCCAATTGCGTTTACAGGTTCAACGAAATACAATTCTATACAAAATTTTTTTCGACCTACCTACCCACCATAAAAATCTTCGGTCACGTTACCACAAACAAAACCATTGTTTAAGGATGGCCTAACTTTGGTTGAAATGGGCTATGATTAAAGTACCATTATTTCATTAACATTATTTTACACATTACATAAATTAAGTACCTGAAAAATGTCTGTGCAATATGAGCTCTAACTCCCCTTCCATCCTGTTCACCTCTAAATTGATTAACTGGGGGCTGTGGTAAGATGTTGTCAGCATCGTCAAAGTCCTCTCCCATGTTCCAATTGATGGACAGATTGTGCAGAACAGCACAAGCAACAACAATTCTAGAGACCTTACGTGGTTTCATTCGGATCTGGTAAAGATGTAAAAACATTGCTTAAATATACTCCAAAACCAAATAGTGGCTTAGTCTATGAAGTATGCAGTGCATAGAGAAATAAAAGGCATTAAATGTTAATCCTTAAATGTATGTTATGACATAACATGACTTATAGCCATACCTACTAGTGCCCACTTCTAAATGTGAACAAGTGCTACAGTGTCAAAGCAATATCATTGATAGCAGACGAGATCATACAATTTTATAAGTAAAACAAGTCATGGAAATTTCATGAGATATTCATTATGGGTTTGCCGATGCATCTAAATATCTATGGATCTCGATAGTATGGATCAATAGTTAAAGTCTCGATCCAATAACTATTGCCGACAGTTAGCTCAACTATCGATATTCACAATAGTTTCCTTTTTATTAATAAAGTTTATCACTAATTCAAAACAATTTTCATCCTCTTTCAAAAAACTAATTTTTAATAACCCCACGCATAAAAACTGCGACAAAGGACCAATATCGCAATACCTTGAATTACGTCCTTAACCTTGAGGCGGCACTATTAGAATGATGGTTCTGCACGTCGTCTTTACAAGTTACACATTTTCTAGGACTATTATGCAATTCGGCCCAAGCGTTAAACATTAATCTGGACACAAAATGCTAGATTCGAACCTTTGACCTTGAACTGTGAACTTGATGCGGCACAGTTCAAATGTGGGTTCTGCATGTTGTCTTTATTAGTTATACACATTTTTAATAAGTTATATGCAATTTGGCCAAGTAGAAGACACAATTTTGTTACAGACGGACGGACGCACAAACAGAGACCATTTCAATAATCCCCCCCAATTTTGTGGTTGGGGATTGATATTAGATCTATTTGAATGTTATACACAAAGCTTACTGTATCAGCTAAAACATGAAACTTTCGTTTCCACACCCCAAACGTTCTTTCAATTAAATTCCTAGTCGCAATATGTGCTCGATTGAAATTTTCCTCCATCTCATTTGCTGGAAAAGACAAAATATAGTGTTAAAATAAAGCCATCATGCATATACAGCAAATTATGCATGTGAAATAAATTTATAACAGCATGATTCTGACTCATCATAAATTCACCATCTAATGCAGAGGCAACTATCCCTGAAACTGTATGAATCTTAAATTATTCATACTTTTTTAACAAGAGAATCCTAGGTGGCTAACCTGATATAATAGTATCAGGACTAAAACAACATCTGTCGTTCTGAAATGTGTGTGAGAACAAATGCACAATGTCACCAAAGAATCTTACACTCTTTGTTAGGTGATACTTGCAAACTAACAGTATATCAAACCCCTTCAGGGAATATGCATGCTAGATCTTGATCATTGTGACCAAAATTTAAAACAAGCTCGGCAAAACTGTTCGGAACTTCCAAAATCGTTACTGTAAATGTATTATTCACAAATACTGAAGGTTTGATATACCTTGTATAGATAGATCAAAGAGTACCGAATGACCTTAAGGTAAAATAAGAAATATGTGTTTTAAATAATTAGGCAGGGCTAATACATGATAAAACTTTACTACAACACAAAACTTAACCATGCAACTCCAACATTTAAGTGATGACAATTACCTAAGTCAGTAAAGTAAGTGTTCTTAAAAACAAGAGGGCCCAAAGGGCCCTAGGTCGCTCACCTGTCGAACTTGACCTAGATTTTGTAGAGATGATCATTGTGACCAAGTTTCATACAGATAAGGCCAATATTTTGACCTCTAGTGACAACACAAGGTTTTTATATGATTTAACCATGTGACCTAGTTTTTGACCCCAGATAAACCAATATCAAACTTGGCCTAGATTTTGTTGAGATGATCATTGTGACCAAGTTTCATAAAGATAAGGTCGACATTGTGACCTCTAGTGACTACACAAGGTTTTTCTATGATTTAACCATGTGACCTAGTTTTTGACCCAAGATGACCCAATATCAAACTTGACCTAGAAATTGTTAAGATGATCATTGTGACCGAGTTTCATACAGATTAGGCCAATATTGTGACCTCTAGTGACTACACAAAGTTTTTCTATTATTTGACATTGTGACCTAGTTTTTGATCCCAGATGACCCCATATCAAACTTGGCCTAGATTTTGTTGAGATGATTATTGTGACCAAGTTTCATAAAGATTAGACCAAAATTGTGACCTCTAGTGACTACACAAGGTTTTTCTATGATTTGACCTTGTGACCTAGTTTTTGACCCCGGATGACCCAATATCAAACTTGACCTAGATTTTGTCGAGATGATCATTGTGACCAAGTTTCATAAAGATAAGTCAAAATTGTGACCTCTAGTGACTACACAAGGTTTTTCTATGATTTGACCTAGTGACCTAGTTTTTGACCCCGGATGACCCAATATCGAACTTGGCCTAGATTTTGTTGAGATGATCATTGTGACCAAGTTTCATAAAGATTAGGCTAAAATTGTGACCTCTAGTGTCTACACAAGCTAATTGTTGACGGACGGACGGACGACGGACGGACGACGGACGAAGAGTGATCACAAAAGCTCACTCTGTCACTTTGTGACAGGTGAGCTAAAAAATTACACCACAAGGGTTTCCTGTTTTGTTTGTAAACATTTAAATACCTGGATGTAAAAAGGGAGTCAGCAGGAAGGGTCGACAGGCATATCCACTATCTCCCAGTAATAGTCCATCATCCAATCCTGTAATTAATACACAGAATACTCATTATATAGCAGAGTTCAAGAACAGTGTGTGATCATTCAATTGTTCTAGGATCAAAGTAATGGCCAAAAAAACCAAGAGCTGTCCTCAAACAGAGTGCTCCACTATTTGCAGCGCCATGCTAGGATAGTACAATTATTATATATTCAAAACAAAATGCTTCATACCAGCAGCATTACCCTCTGCTGTGTAGAGGTTGGGGCTTCTAAGTCGAAAAAGGGGGATAATTTGGACAAAATTAAAAAAAAGCCTGTACCTAAACTTTAACAAAAGTGTTACGCCGATGCTAGGGTGACTGCAATAGCTCCCCTTATTCTACAAATAGTGGAGCTAAAAAGGAATTAAGTGATCACGGAATGAATTAAATCGAGTTCTATTGTGTTCCGTCACCTCCAACCATCCAATGTAGCTTTCATGATTGGGGTCAGACAGACAGACAGATGTAAGGAGACTACTATAGGGCGAGCAACCACACTTTTTCTATGGGCCCTTATAATCAGAGATACGACTATGTTAATGATATAGTCCATGTATTTAATAAACAATGCAGACCTGTGCATCACATGTATGCATCTAGTATTTAATTTTAGAAATAACCACTTATCTTATGTAAAGAAATTTAGGAAATACATACCCATGTGAGTATCCTCAAGATGTCTGGCTAAATTGGATACCCTAAACACATGGGAGTCATGACTGCTGCCTGGCCAAGCAGCATTTAATGATGTAAATCTACCTAAAAAAGGCAGAAAATTGTTATGTCTAATGTAACATCATTTAAAAGCAAGAATTATAACTGCTTTAAATTAATTTTGATTTTCAACAAGAGATGACCAAAAACAGCCCACTTCCCTATTGACATTGCCATGCTAGGATAGACTCATAGTATAAGACAATATGAAAACCTTGTACATGCAAAAGAGGCTATGATTAAGGGGTCAGCATGAACTACTAGGGCAGGTGAGCGACCTATGGCCCTTGTGACCCTCTTGATGTAAGTATGTAAAGTATCAAAGCAATTACATGGTATGGCATTGTGCTCTGAAGATATATCAGGTTAAAAAACCTAAACTTTAACATTTGCATTTCTAAGTCAAATCTTTGCTTTTCTAACTTCTAAGTCCAAAAGGGGGCAATGCCAGAGGATCAACTAGCTGCTGAATCTGGAGGGTCATTGCACAGGCCTAAGAAACTATATCACAAAATACTGAGTTTTGAAAATCCCAATCATCCCGTCATAACAGTATGTATAGTAATAAATACTGTATGAACAAATAGTTATCATAGTTTTACATACTTTTATTTGCTATTTATATTTCAATTCAACATATTCACAATAAAAGTGATGACCGGATGATGGGGGAATTTCAAAACTCTTTATTTTGTGATATAATTTCTTGTGGTCATTTTGTGAATTTCAATGATTTTTTTTTAACAAAATTAAACCGCCTGTGTCATTTATGATTAAAATTGGGAAATTTTGTAATTATTAAAACTGAAAAGGGGAAAAATGCATTCTTTTTGGGAAAAATTGAGACTTTTTGGGGAAAATGGAGCTTAATTTGCTTGGGAAAGGTGTCTGTATTTGGCCCCAAAAATATACAAAAAATATCACTGACTTTTGACTAAATTTTACTTTTTATAGGCAAAACACCCATGATTTTAGTGAAAAGACACTTCAAACCTACAAATTGAGGGTCAAAAAGTGTTTTGTTTAGAAATTACAGGGGTCAAAATCCCTACTCCCAAGTCAAATGGAACACCTAAATGCTTCATAGAGTTACCTACCCCTGTGTAGGGGTTGGGATCATGATGGTTACAAGTATGCAAAGTATCTTGAAGCAATATGTCAATGCACTACACTATTTATTAGAGGTTAAAAAACTTTTACCTAACCTCCAACACATACATACTCATAGAATAAACAGAGCAAAAGCAATCAATAAACTGCAGTTAAGAAATCTAGCTAAAACTTTATAAAATTATAATGTGTAGCTCATTTATAACCTTGGACTAGTGGATTGCCATGGAATACAAAAATTGGATGACAAACTGTACTTTGGTTGTTTACATTTGAGAAATTAAATATTGCCCCCTTGGGGCCTCATTAATATGCACTAGCATAATTGTTAGTGTTCAATTTGCATTATTATTTTGTGTTAAAATATGCTTACATTTACAATCCAATTAAAAATGTCTGAAGTAACATTATACATAACATTCATGCAGTAATATGCTACACAGAACCTGGAACATATCTGCTAAGTCAGTTACACACGTGTGGTTTGTTGGTCAGTGTTTATCAAATCAAAGTAGAAATATCATAAGAAATTCTCCCGTTTCCTTTGGTCAAATTAGCTAATTCATGACAAAACCGATCAAAACGAGTCAAGAAATATACTGACTGTATACTATAGACTGTATCGATCTCCTCACACATAATCTACTTCCAAGTTATAAGTCCATTTTCTAGTTGTATTGATTTAAACTTAACATTTCATTTGTTAATTGGTATTTAACAAGCGTCGTAGGTACAAGTCATGTGGCGACATCTAGAGTCAGTTGTAAATATTTCCTTACACAGCGCAGTATATTTGAAACAGACTATAAAACATGAATGAAAGTCACATGACCAGATCAGAGTTTTTAAGCCAAACCAAAGAATAATGAGTCATCGTCCATGTAATTCGTACACGATATTTTTGTGTCAAATATTTCTGATGGCAAGTATGGATAGTTTGTTCGCAAACTAGAAAGTCTGGAATTGTCAATTAAATAACCCAAACAAATATAAACTGGAAATCATCACCAACAACAGGCGCATATAGACCTCTTTTCTGGATCTAGATCTACTTCGGATGTTATCTAGATCTAACCCAAATGATTTAGTTTAATCATATTTTATTGCATGAATTTTTTACAACACAATACATGGTTTGCATACATAATATTATTAAGAAAGAATAGAAGCATAAAGTCAAAGTAAACCAGAGAAAGTTTTATAATATCGCTTTCATTACAAAAGGATTGGGCCACAAGTTATTACAACATTAGATATCGGCCCTCTCCATTTAGTTGTGAGGTATAATAAAGTGGACAATTTAATTGATTGTTGCTTATGAAATGAAGTAAGGGTTAGACCCAAATGATTTGTTTGGTCAGGATAGATGACTTTTTTGTCACACTTGGAAATGAGAAGAAAGAAGTGTACTTATATGCTAAACAAACCTCGTGTAACTGCTAGGCCTGTATAGTTTAAAAATGCCAATTTTCGAATAATTATTGATGAGACGTTTACCTAAAGTCATTGTAGTGTTGGCCTAATTTGTTGCACGCGCCAAATGACGTTTTCAAAATGAAATGACGCTGTGTTTATGGCTTTCTCTGTTTTGATTATGTTTAAATGTGTCATTTATAACGAAGTTGATTGCGGCAATCTAGATCTACAGATTGATTTACGAATAAACTACCAAGTAAGGGGTTTGAAATGTGCATGTGAATGCTACTGTTGTGCTTATTTTAAATATCTGGCAAGTTAAAAGCGTCCCGGGAACAACTTGAATACTTGTGTCAGTTGTGGCTGTATTTACCTTGGGCGTCACACGTCGCTTGCACATTCAGGGAATGCCTGTGATGCCGGTTCACGTAATGGGCTTCCTGTTCCTTCGATGGTGATATGATGTGAACATGTGTCCCGTCAATCAAACCGATGACAGAGGGAAACCCTCTGATTTCATGAAAACCCCGTTTCTGTACTTGCTTTTCAGCCCGTGATACCGGAAAACTAATGGCCATGTCCTTCAGGTCAAACAGAGCGTTGGTCACGTCCGTCACGACCCTTGACACCGTGGCAACATCAACCCCAAAGGTATCCCCTAAAACCTGCAAAAAACTCCCCGAGGCATAAAACCTCAATGTAATCATGATCTGTTGCCGCGGTGTCAAGGGCCTGTTCCGTCTCGTAGGCCGTTCCAGTCGGTCTCCTATCAGTCGAACTAGTCTGTCGAGTCCGTCTGGCGTAAATCTGTACCGTCTGCGTACGTATTCGGGGTCGTCCACGTCCAGTTGGAGGTCAATCCGTCTAAATTGCCGTTCCAGTCGAGCGTTCGGTACAAGGTCGGCCATTTTGTTTTTGGATAAAGTTTTGGTTAAAAAGTTAACCAGACTCAATGAGTAGGGTTAACTTTTTCTGGTTAACTTACGGGTTAACCTATGGATAACTTTGTCCAAAATTTTTATACAAATGGATTTAACCAGAAATCGACAAAGTTAACCAAAAGTCAGACTTAACCAATATTTAACCACTGGTTAACTTTAACCAACGTTTATACAATTGGGTGCTGGTGTCTGCAGCTGCAATAAGATTCCCAGCCAGTAATAAATAATTATAGTGGGCAATGCACTACATCCCGTAGAGAACACATCGCTAGATTAACAGAAGCATGGTATTGATACATGGTATTTTTTTCTAATTCTTTTGAATGTGTTCATTCGCTCGGCAGATACATTTAACACAACCAAATAATTGGAAGATAATCGGTATTGTCCGATTTTACATGTATTGGAATTATTTTCACAGAAACATTAATTTAAACTTACACCGGAATAAATTCGAATTGCATCCAAACTGCAAAAAAACACATCCTAAACAATACAACTAAATTACATAGGCCGCAGGTAATCACCCGCAGGAAACTATTTTACTTGTTCTGGTATTTGCCAATGGAACAAATTGCCTGCTAGTATAGCCCAGACTGAGAAATTGCCTGTTTTTAACCCTTTCGCTGCCAACGTCAAAACGTCAAAAATCAGCTGGTGCCAAACATGTTTTGACGTCACGTCATTTCCGATGATACGCGTGTGTAAGTGGGCGTTTGTTTGATTGTCAATAAGTAAACGTCGTCACGTACGCTTACACTAGAACTATTGAATAAAATGTTATCAGTGAATTATTTTATTAAATATGATGCGGTTGAATTGATTAGCACGTTATGGTTAAATCTATCTAAGCTGTCACAAACTGCATGTATGTACCAGGGATGTCCGGAAAGATTTCGTATTAACCAAAACCACTGAAAGGATACATTTGAAAATTTATTAGCTTAAAGATTTATCTATTTGTGACAATTCCTGAAAGTTTAATGAAGAAATCACGAAGGAAACACACACAACAAGCATTCTACACAGTACAAGTAACAACTAAACTCCGTAGACGCACGACGTCATGCATTCGCTTGAACGCATTTTAGAGGTAGTTACACTTGTAGCCTTTTCTTCCATAGTGATAAGCTCGGAAACCCATCGGGCTCTTACCTTTGATGAATTAAGATCGTCGCGGTATTTCATGATGCACAGCTGTCCATTTTCGTATAACCAGGTCATCCGCCAATTGTGATACATGTCCCGTACACACTAGTAGTTTGCAGTCAAGAATCACTGTTTCTTCAGTTCGTCTTTTAGTCGTCTGAATGTTCATACCCGCCACTTACACGCTTAAAGCTAGTGAAATTATAAACATTGAAAACCTATCTAATTTTATTATTTTATGTATTCCGTTCCAAAACAATAAAAGCGTGTGACACATATATATAGTGTATACACATTTTTTATCAAAACGTTGATGCGTGCGTGACGTCAACGTTGATTTAATCCGGTATAGTTATATTTTCTTCATCCGTTGACCGTTACTATGTTTACCATAAAAACATAATAATTTAAAATTATAAGCAATGGAGAAGAATTTCAGTTTGATGACATATCGTTAACTCTTGCCAAATATACAAAATTTAATGGCGAGCTATTAATGAATTATGAAGCACGTCAATTTTGAAGTGCTTCATGAAACGCTCTATGGGTTGTCCAGCTTTCCTTGACGGTATTGTAAGAATCATCTCGTTCACAAATCATCCAGATGACGGACAATGTTAATGGAGTGAACATCGACCGGTTAACGGATGGTCACCGACAAACTCACGGTGGCCAATCACGTGACGTGTGACATAACGATTTCGCTATCACGACAGGCAGAAAAGGTAAACAAACGGTAGTTTTTGAAGGTAAATATTTTAATTCTGTGTTTTTGTTTAATGGCACCTAGCCGAGGTAAGTCCTTATATCAATGCGCATCTCCAGTGATATAACTTGTGTGCGAATCTGCTTTAGTTTCGCTGATTACCTGGCCAAACTGCAGTGCTCTCAGCACTTCCATATTTCCAAAGTGCCTGAAATCCCATCTAAGCCGTTGAATCCTTGATAAACGACCAATCATCTGTCACTGATAAGTTATCTTAGTGGTCTCAACACATTTGGGAAGTATTTTAGATCGTACACTGGTGTATTAATTGAAAGATCGCCGAACTAAAAAAATGTCCGTTCAAAAGTCCGTTAGCTCTCACCCCCTGCATTATTTTAAATAGCGAGTTTCTCCTGTCTCTCATTGAATGTAATGCACCAATTAGCACAAGTTGGGTTTTTCTCTACGACGAAACACTCTGTAACGTTTACACTATGTTTGTGCATATTGATATTTTCAAGAAAATGTGGACAAGTCAAAATCATGTTCTCACGCCCAGCTACTGTGAACCAATGCTCTAACAACAGTCACACATCTTTGGCCAACAGTTTTACCCTCGTCGATTATTTTTTTCGCACGAAGATCATTCCGATAGTTTTCTGATTTAACATACAATCATTCCCCTACTTGATATTATAGCACAGATAATTTGATATGAGTCTGACCTTTATGCAGGAATATATTACAAGGTAATTGCATTGAATATATAAATTTCCGCAAGCAAATCGTGCAATATCGGTTCTTTAGATTTGTGTTGGTATAACATCTCGAGCGTCTTCGTGATGCTCTCCGCTTATGAAAACCTACAGTCGGGGTTATAAATATAGACAATATATCAGCTGTTAAATAATGCTAATTTAAAGGCCGAGAGTCGGGTCAAATTCTCTGGACTATACAAAAATTAAGTTTTATTGAAACATCGCTAAGCGGAATACAACTAAAACTATGTATTTCACCATGACAATTCAGTGTTTGAATACTAAATATAATCAAACTAAACGTAAAGCTATCAATAAATTTAAATTGTCGGAGGTAAGGAAAATAAATGATCTAGCTAAAACGCACCCAAGAAAATTTTGGGGTAAGGTTAAAAAACATACAAAAAGAAAACCGCGGAAGCTGAAACGCTAACTGTAGAACAATTGTATACGCATTTTAAGTCATTATTTGCGGAAACTCCGACGACGGAGACTAATCAGGAGTCTACAGTTGATGAAATTTTACAGGACGATGATCTAGATATAGAAATATCCGAACAAGAAATACGTTCTGCTATTTTCTCACAAAATAATAATAAATCTGCGGGATACGATACATTAATATCTGAAGTTTTTAAAGCAACCTATGATATTTTCGCGCCGTTTCTTGTTAAGCTGTTTAACAGAATATTCCAAACAGATGATTACCCACAATGTTGGGTGAGGGAATAATCTCACCAATTTTGATAGACCCCCAAAATTACCGTGGCATAACACTCATTAATATTCTTGCACTTAATATATTGACAAATTTTGTTAACCAGATTAACGAAATGGTCAGATAAACACGAAAATATATGCAAAAACTAATATGGTTTCCAAAAGGGAAAATCCATAATCAACTGCATTTTTGTCTACACTCTGTTTTCTCAAAGGTACTGAGCTCCGGAAATCAATTGTATAGCACATTCATTTACTATGAGAAATGCTTCGATAAAATCGACATGTCTCATCTGTGGTACATTGTTGTATAAGCTTCTTACAGAAAATTCTAAATTCAGTAAGTTCTAAATGTGTCAATGCTCTAAAATCAATGTACAAGACTGTTAGTAACGACGTCAACGTAATTCAATTCGAGGCTCCGCCTATGTGTCAACGTTGTAAACATCGTATTTTTAAAATTAAATAACTAAACTTTTTGATATGTTTTTTTATATATTTTTACATGCAATAAACAGAAAAGAGAATGATCCTTTGAAATAAATCGGGTATCTCTCGAATTTATATTTATACCGCTATGTTCAGTTAATTGAAAAAGATACGATCTTGACTTTCGCGTAAAAAAATCTCGAAATGAAAAAGAGGACGAAAACCCCGTAGTGTAAATACTGGGTTTATACTCCGAAGGGAAGAGGTTTTTGGTATGACGTCACCATAAATTGAGCAAACAAGATGTCTGAAAGGTTAGTTGTCAAAATCTGGTAACATTTTATTTTTTTCATTTTTGCACTTAGACGACTCAATTTTGAGCGATTTTCATCGCTCGATATTATGAAAAATACGCCTTTGCAATAAATTGCAACGTATTCTGTGGATAATACAAGGCATTCTGAACAGATTCATGCCATTTTTGTTGCATTGTGAGATGCCGCGAGTTGCCGCGAACAGTTTCAATAAAGTGGGTGGAGTAGAGCATCTGCACCGGAAAGTAAACAAACAACTGTCTCTAATTCGGATGTGCTCGAGTTCGGATGTAATTTTTATCAATCATGATTTATGGAGTTTAAATAAATTGACGATTCCATTGTCATTAATCATGCATGTAAGTAATTTGCAGATTATTGTCAATTGCAGCATTTTCAGAAAATTGTATTACAATTTACCTGAGAATGATTGGGTAGATCTATAAATTTCTGCTTCATTACATATACTGGTCATTAGATGACCTATACTTGTGCTTAACTGATTTTAGCAAACTATTGGGCTATCAAATAGATTTGAAGGAACTATGATGCCAAGTTAATTTACCATGAGAAGAATTTACTATAATTTTCCACAATGCATGAAAGCCATGATGGCCTGACAGGTTATCTTTTAATTTCACATTTTCATGGCCCGATGCATTTTTCCATGGCATTGGCCTACGGACCACCGTTAATTTCTCAAACTGCTATATGGGTTTCTTTGTATGTCTGTCGGTCTGTCCCGTAGAGGTTTTGTCCGAATAATTTCAATTTTTTTTTTAATTTCACGTTTTCATGGCCCAATGCATTTTTCCATGGCGTTGGCCATCGGGCCACCGTTAATGTCTCAAACTGCTCAGCTATATTTATTTATTTATGTCTGTCTGTCGGTCTGTCCCGTAGAGGTTTGACCGAATAATTTCAATTCAAGAACAGATTTGGCCATGGTCGATAAACTTTATATAGAAGTGGTCATCAATAGATGGCCTCTATTGAATTCGAGGTCAGTAGGTCAAAAGTCATTAGTTATAACTCACTCATTGTGATATAAATAAACCAAATGGTATCTGTTAAATACCTGACTAACTGTTGTGCCCTATTGTTCCAATTTTGCATGGAGGTTGTGGTAACATATTCAACAGTAGATGACCCTTATTGATTTAGTAGGACGAAGGTCACTCCAACCTTTAACAAGAATATGTAGACCCAATAGATCTACCTGACGAAAACAAGAACGGTCGAGACCAGGTTCTTCAAACTTTATAGCTATGTTGGTCACCATTAGTAGCTGACCCCTATTTGATTTTGAAGTCAAGGTTGCCTTTGAAGCATACATGTTTTTGTTAATAACAATGTAGATCTTTCCAGATACATGTATTAGATCTACTAGTACTAGTAGGCCTACATGGTTTTGACAAAGTCAAGACAATGGTTATATTTTGAACAATGTGTTTTTAATATGATGAGGAATTCTATTTAATTTTATAAAAACATTTTGTAGTTTTATACATAATATATTTTTATGTAATATACATTTACAGTGAAACCAACGCATCAACAACTACTAGTAAAAGCTCAAGTTATTGCAACTATGGGGGACCAGTGTTTCATGCATGGACACCAATAAGCCAATGCTACCCTGAGGTATGTATATCATAAAGTCACTGTATTCCGCCTTTTCACAATTATGTGAAAATAACCTGGCCGGTGTTAAACGTCACTGGTACATAATGAATTGAGCATTTGGGTGTTACTGTGTATGACACCATTGAATTTAGTGTACAAATGACAGTATCCTAGGAGAGTCCCGTGAACGTTTGTTGAAGAACGAAAATGACAATCATTTTCAAGTTTATCCAACACAAAGAGTCATGACAGTGACTGGGTAAAGGTTTGGAAAAACGCCTTGAAAGTATAAATTTTATCTTGACGAAGTCCTTGAATTGGTGTGTGGGAATTGTGTATGAAACATGTCTCAATTCATATCTTGCAGTGATGACTGAGAGGTAGGACAGTCACCCTGTTTGCTTAGTTGGTAGAACACCATACTAGACTAGTACAATCATGAATGTACTTGTGTTTTGAGGGTGTCATGGTTTCAAGCCTCAGAACAAACTTCAGATCACTTTTCATCATCGCACTTGTATAGCGATGTGGTGTCATGCTTTAAAATGACAATGCGATATGACAATGTGATATGTTATATATGGGAAAACGCAATACAACATTGGAATATCATATCTCACTGTCGTGCTCAGTGAGCAATGTCATGTCGCTAAAATGTCAACAAAGCACAGCCCTAATTCTGTCAGGAATAACTCTGACACTCTTTTTATTACAGGACTTCAAGCAAAAAGAACTAACTATATATACTGAGTATATAGTAAAATAAAGAAGAGACATAGACTTACTGTATTTTACTGGTAGAATGATGTGTGACAGTGTGTGATGTAATGTTTAACCATGGAAAAGAATTGATCCACTTACATCTTTACACTCAAAACAAGATTATGGATAAAATGGTAATACATATTTCTAGTATCTGGTTCATGTCCTTTTCTTCATTAACATGTACACAGTAAACCTCTCAGAGAAACCCTCTGTAGAGCAACATTCGAACAACCTCTATAACAACACCTTCAACAACTTTAACAACATTTCTCCTTGCTGATATTAACTCTAAATTTAACCTCTGCAGAGAAACAACCTATGTAAAAAGCACTGATAATTTGACATGAGTCTGACCTTTATGCATGAATATATTACAATGTTCTTGCGTTGAATATATAAATTTCCGCAAGCAAATCGTGCAATATCCGTCCTTTAGATTTGTGTTGATGTTACACCTAGAGCGTATACGTGATACTGCCAGCTTATAAATATAGTCAATATATCAGCTGTTAAATTATACTAATTAAAGGTTGAGGGTCACGTCAAATTCTCTGGACTATATAAAGGTTAATATTTGCAGCTCACTAAGGGTGTTGCTCTACAGAGGTTGTACTATATACATGTAGTTGTTAATGCATATATTCCATATAATGCTTAAAACATTGAAAAACATGAAAATATAGTCAAATTGAAATACATGTAATATTTTGCCATTTCTAGTTGTCTGCTGAGCATTGAATGAATCATTAGTAAATAAATACAATCCAGGTACACTTATTTAGTTTTAAAATAGTAGCATGTATAATCAAATATAGTGCATTATACAATACTTGTAGGCTACATGTAAATTTCAACACTTTTGGTTTTATTTATCAATGTGCAGAAATTGTGAATTGTTTTATGTATATTTCAGGTAGTATTTGAACTGCTGGTGCATTGAATCCACATAGAAAATATATAGTGTCCTGAAGAAGCAAGATGGATGTTCACAGAACACTGGTGCTAGATTATTTTTGTGACCAGGATAGAAAGTCAGAGATTCCAGAGTCCAAGCATTCTTGTACCCCCTTACACAAATAAACAGTGAACTATGTGTTAAGAATGACAACCTGCCAAGAAAGACCACCAATATAAAATACATGCCTTAATAAAGACCAAGCATTTCTCTCACACAAAAAAAATTAAAATGTGTTATTAATTGCTCTCAATGGATTGTAGAGATTTATCAGTGAAAATAACTGAAATTATCATTTTGTTATTTTGACTGTTTTAGAAACCTTCTATTAACAGTGGATTTGTTTATTTTATAGAAGCCTAACATGCTTTTTGCATATATTACAGAACATTTTGCATAGTACATGTATCATATTGTTACTCTTAAGTATTATGTACACATTAAATACTATATTCTCATTTATTCATTTCAAATTTTCTAGATATTGTGATTATCATATTTTGTCAATGATATCTTATAAATTGTATCCAAACAGTGAACTCTCGTTTTAGCCAATCTCATAATTAATATTTTGTTATAACCCCAATATGAAGACCGACTCAATGAGATCATACTTCAAGGATGGTATGACTATAAGGTTCCATTGTATAACACAAACTTAACTCTATGTGAAGACATTCTTCACTAAAGTAGAATTATGGTAAATTTTTTTGTCTGATTTTATTGTAATTGCTTAAATATTTATTTTTTCTTGAAAAAGGGATAGGGGAATATCATTTCAGGTGTTGATGTGAACTTATTTCCTTTATTTCATAGAAAATGATGGTCAAGGGGATATCACTGATAAAACTGTTTCTTGCATGTATTTTCAAACTTAAGTTTTAAAGGTTACACCATTCAATATGCCTACTCAAGCCACTGACTGGTTATACATGTATTGTGTGAATCGACTGTTTCAATATGCTGGCTAAAGCAAATGACTGGTTATGCATGATGAACCGACTGGTTTAATATGCCGACTAAAGCAACCGACTGGTTTTGTATCATGAACCGACTTGTTAAACCGTTCAATATGCCTACTCAAGCAAATGACTGGTTATACATTATGAACCGACTGGTTTAATATGCCGACTAAAGCAACTGACTGGTTATGTATTATGAACTGACTGGTTTAAATATGCTGACTAAAGCAACTAACTGGTTATGTATCATGAACCGACTTGTTCAATATGCTGACTCCAGCATCTGACTAGTTATCTATATAGGCTATATTCAAGCAATTGTCTGGTTTAGAATGTCCACTCAATAAATTGACTGGTTTAATATCATGAACTGACTGGTTTTATATGTTGACTCAATGCAACCGACTGGTTTAGTTTGCAACTCAAGCTTCTGATTGGCATGGTATGTCGCCTCAATTGTCTGACTGGTTCAATCCGATGAAATAACTGGTTTAATGTGTTAATTTCAGCCACTGACTGGTTTTGTATGCAGACTCAAGCTCCCAAATGGTTTAGAATGTCGATTCGATGAACTGACTGGTTTCGTATGTCGACTAGATAAACTGACTGGTTTTGTTTGTCGACTCACTAAACTGACTGGTTTTGCATGTCAACTCGATGAACTGACTGGTTTCATATGTCTACTCAATAAACTGACTGGTTTCGTTTTGACTCGATGAACTGACTGGTTTCTTATGTCAACTCAATAAACTGACTGGTTTTGCATGTCAACTCGATAAACTGACTGGTTTCATATGTCGACTCAATAAACTGACTGGTTTCGTTTTGACTTGATGAACTGACAGGTTTCGTATGTCGACTCGATGAACTGACTGGTTTCGTTAGCTGACTAAATGAATAGACTGGTTTAGAATGATGAAGTTATGTTTCATAATTATGTAAAATTTCAAACACATGTCATATGTATGTGTTATATATTCCTTGTGTACAGGCCTTTGACAAGTTTTGCGCAATAAACTTTGAAACTTTTAGTCACTGCTTTATTTTGCTGACTCAAGCAATTGACTGATATAGTACACTGGCTTGAGCAACTGACTGGTTTAGTATGTTGTATTAATATGTGGATTATCTACCATCTAGTAGGCCATTCTACATAGCCTGGTACAATTAGTCATGTCTCTTTTATATGGTAGATTACAGCTGTAGGCCTACATGGATGTGTTTGGTACTAAGCTACGGAAACCTGTTGGTGTCATGTTAAATGTCAATCTTCTACAACACACTACTGTAGGAATTTTGATAAAACATTGCGACTGCGATACAAAACGCAACGACGATGGACAACAATGTTATATGACTGAAACATGGTCAGAAAAGTGTGCAGCCAGACTAGGGCTCAAACCCAGGACCTTTCACTTACACACTACTACATGATTTTTGTAGGTTAGTGATGTGGATGAAGTAAAAGTTTATCCAGCTTGGCAGCGGAAATTATCAGATTCGCCTACTGTTCCACCGATAAACTCTGCCTTGCCAGATAAACATTTTGATCCAAAACAGTAACTTATTATTCTCTATTTAGCTGTTAGAACTGCAACACTTGACAGTTTTAGTAGTAATAAAATTATACCACGTCCACAGCAATCACCATTTCAGACTTCGCCTTTTCGGTAACCATAGAAACTTCAACATCGAATAATTTTTTAACCATTGGAGATAAAGACCTCATTACAACTGCAATGGTCAGCATTTGAAAACATCTTTCCATTGATATGCAACACTTAACAGTTTTAGTAGTAATAAAATTATATCACATTCATGGCAGTGAACACCATTTCAGACATTGCCTTTTCGGTAACCATAGAAACTTCAAAATGGAATAACTGTTTAACCATTGGAGATAAATTCTCCATTTCAACTGCAATGGTCAGCATTTGAAAACATCTTTCCATTGATATGCTACACTTAACAGTTTTAGTAGTAATAAAATTATATCACATTCATGGCAGTAAACACCATTTCAGACATTGCCTTTTCGGTAACCATAGAAACTTCAACATGAAATAACTTTTTAACCGTTGGAGATAAATACCCCATTTCAACTGCAACGGTCAGCATATGAAAACATCTTTCCATTGATATGCTACACTTGGCAGTGTTATTAGTGATAAAAGTATTTTACACCCATGGCAGTAAACCCCATATTTGACTTCACCTTTTCGGTAACCATAGAAACTTCAACATGGAATAACTTTTTAACCGTTAAAGATAAAGACCTCATTTAAACTGCAATGGCATGCATTTGAAAACATCTTTCCATTGACGTATAACATGTTGTAGTTTAATTGAATGAAAAAAATGACCTGTCCTTGCTACTGTTAGATAGTGCGTTAGGTATAATTCTTCGTACTCGGATTTCTTCGAATCACACATGGGCTTAAAACAAGGAGACCCAAGTTCTCTTCTGTTATTCATGTTTTTTGTGAACGATATTTTAAATAATATCAACACAGACCTAGACGATCTATTTTCTGTTAATGAACTACAATTTTTTTAAATACTTTTTGCAGACGACCTGGTACTTTTTGTTAAGTCACTAGAAACATTGTAGGCTATGATGTTAAATGTTGAAAGGTAGTGTCGTCTTTGGTGCCTCAAAATAAATACGTCTAAAACTAAAGCAATGATTTTTGAAAAGGGAAGGCATACGCAACATGACTTTTATATCAATGATTCACTTATAGAACTAGTGGACTCTTTGAATATCTCGGAATCACTCTTCTAAAGAATGGTAACTGGTGCCGAACCCAGAAAATTATTGCTCAACATGCGTCCTTTGCCCTACATAATGTGTTTACCATATTTAGCAACATTGAGTTACCTGTATCCCAGAAATGCAGAATATTTGACGTCTCTTGTAGGTTCAATTCTAACTTTGGTTCTGAAGTTTGGGGAATGCATGATGATAATGATGTTGAGAAAATACATACACAATTTTTAAACGATTATTTGGTGTTAGAAAATCAACTAATCTTTCAGCATTGTATGGGGAGCAAGAGCGATTTCCATTTTTCATAATGCGACAAATTCGAATGGTTAAATATTGGACGAAAATCTTACAACTTGACAAAAATTCTGAAATTGCTAAGCTAGTTTACTTAATGCTGAAAGAAGATGTTGATTCTGGTAATACATATAACTCGAAAAATTGGGCCTTTTGTATTAAAAATATATTAATAACACATGGATACACGTACGTGTGGAATAACAGTCCGAGATAGATATACCTTTTGTTTCCATTAAACAAAAGATTATTGATACATTTTTACAAAGTTGATACGCCACTATTAATAACTCAGGTCGTTTGCAAACGTATTGCATATTCAAGTTTGACTTCGAACCTGAGAAATATCTTGAGTTCATTACGGAGAAAAAATATAGAATTGCATTAGCTAGATTTAGAACTTCCTCTCATGGCTTTTGTATAGAATCTGGAAGATACGATAATACACCTAGATCAGAACGTATTTTGTATGCCTTGTACAATGAAGAAAGTCGAGACGGAATTTCATTTCCTATTAGTTTGTCCGCTGTATCGCGAGCTAAGATGGAAGTATTTTAAACAGTATTATACTGAATGACCAATTTACAACAATAAAACTGCTAAAAACATTTTTCAGACCTAAAAAGTTAAATAACAGTATTCAAACACTGATTTGTCAGGGTGAAATCCATAATTCTAGTTGTATTCAGCTTAGCGATGTTTCAATACAACTTAATTGTTGTAATATCAAGTAGGGAAATGATTGTACATGTATGTTAATTCAGAAAACTATCGGGATGATCTTCGTGCGAAATAAATAATCGACGAGAGTAAAACTGTTGGCTGTTGTTAGAGCATTGGTTCACAGTAGCTGGGCGTGAGAACATGATTTTGACTTGTCCACATTTTCTTGAAAATATCAATATGCACGAACAGTAAACATTACAGAGTGTTTAGTCGTAGAGAAAAACACAACCTGTGCTAATTGGTGCAGTACATTCAATGAGAGACAGGAGAAAGTCGCTATTTGAAATAGTGAAAGGTGTGAGAGCTAATGGACTTTTGAACGGACATTTTTTTAGTTCGGCGATCTATCATTTAAAACATCATTGTACGATCTAAAATACTTCCCAAATGTGTTGAGACCACAAAGATAAGTTATCGGTGACAGATAGTTGGTCGTTTATCAAGGATTCAACGTCTAAGGTGGGATTTCAGGCACTTTGAAAATATGGAAGTGGTGAGATCATTGCAGTTTGGCCAGGTAATCAGCGAAACTAAAGCAGATTCGCGCACATGTAATATCACCGGAGGTGCGCATTGATATAAGGACTTGCCTCGGCTAGGTGCCATTAAACAAACATACAGCATTAAAAAGTTTACCTTCAAAAACCACCGTTTGTTTACATTTTCTGCCTATCGTGATAGCGAAATCGTTACGTCACAAGTCACGTGATTGGCCACCGTGAAACTGTTGTCACTAAACCACGCCTTGATTTTGTCCAACATTACCCGATTTCCATCCGGTCCGAAAGGTCAAGAAGTACGCCGGCCGATCATCGGAAAGCGATCTGATTGGATAAGTGAGCCAGGTATTATTGCCACAGGGAGTCGACATCTTCTCGATATTTGGAGGAAACTTGAAAAATTATTTGTCGCATTTTGAATTCCTATTGCATAAATGTAATTTATAACATGGAAATTAATCAGTTTAAAAGTACAAATCACTAAAACAAACCATGCTGTTTATTTATGCATTTAAATTAAAACATAAGATATTTCAATCGTTGAACGGTTAATTTGAATTACCGTTTGCATTGTACAATTCTATAAACGGGAATAAACAACTAAAACACTCGACGCAGTTCGCTGTTTTTGCGACTATAAAAAAAATTGTGTAATCAAATGTTAAAAACATAAAAAGCAGCAAAAAAATGAATGTGTCCTATTTGCCATATACATGTACTTGTATTATTCTGGGATTCAGACAGACGTTCCCCTAACAATACAGATTACATCACCCAATGCATCCATCCAGTACACATGTTATATGCTTTGTATTTAAAGATCTAGTGTGATTTTGGAAAACTATAATAAATGTTTTCTGTTTTCCATTATATCTGAAGAAACAGGCCAGTATCATTATTTTTAAAATTGTAGCTTTGAAGTAACACACATATCTATTTGATTGCCACTGACTGTTATCAAATTACACACTGCAAGTGTGATTTCTAGCATGCTAAATTACCGGAGGTTGACCTTTCCATCCGAGGTCTACATGGTATAGGCCGTGACATACATGTACAAACTATACTAATTTTAATTTAAAACTTATTCAGTGATATAATGAACCAGTCTTTTGAAGCCAAGGCCCCGCACCCAGAGAAATAGATGGGATTTTTACTTTTGCATTTTGCAAAGCTCGGGTAAAATCCCTACCCCAAGGCCATATATATGTTGAAACCCAATAAATTGTCCTGCCCTATGCCTCACGGCTATATTTCCCCGATATTTTTGCGCGAAACTAAAACCAAAGGACTCACCCAGCAGTGTGGGAACATCGGAAAGGTAAAAACAGGGGACTGTTGCATGGCTTTCCCCGGGGTTGGGGGTTCAATTGACTGGTGCATAAGTCATCTTTATACACATATACATTGTATATCGTTGTCCAGATATATTAACAGGTGATCTGAAACAAAATAGCCTAGCTACACAGGTCGTATAATTTCGGCTATATACTAATTGGACGGCATCATTATGGAACATCCATGAATGATTCTGGAGTTTGTCCTGTTTTATTTTATTTATGGTTTATAAAGACATATATACAGGTTAGGGATAGAGTAAATATGTTTGGTTGTATCTCAAGATAGAGGCCAGTTGTGGTTCGGTATATTGAGAATGGCGCGAAAACCAACTTGTAAAATGTCGTGATCTGCTAAGTTCTAATTATTCATTTTGAAATGACTACTGCATGTATGCACATATGTGTATTTTTGTTAAATTGGAATGTACAACATTTTCAGTCATATACAGTGAACGACTAGTTTTCTTTGACTGTGCCACTGGGTCACACATCATCCGGATGACGGATGATGTCCACCCGGACGCTGGACGATGTCAGTGTACCCATCTGATGTACACCCGATGTCTAAGCATCGTTCACCCGCCCTACGCCAGTATTGAATCCTGTTTGATGGAAATCGGTTGGGCATTGCTTGCTGATCTTTCGATGTCCGTCACGTATCGGGCGAAAATCGCCCGGTCATCGGACGGTCACCGACAAATATATGTGTCGCTAAACCGCGTATTGATTTTTCCGACATTGCCCTGATGTCCATCCCCGGCCGGCCCTGTCAGTCAAGAAGTACACAGGCCGGTCATCGAACAGCGATCTTATTAGATGTGTGACCCAGGTATTATTATCACAGGGGATCGACATCTTCAGTTCAGTTGTTGGTTTCTTATTTGGGACTGTCAGTAAATGGTTAATGGATTTACGTGTGTTTAAAAATATGGTAGTCAGTGTTATAATGATTGTTTCATTATGTTCGGGTCTCGTTACAAAGACGTAGATCTATACGGATGTTGTCCAATGTATTTTGTTTTATTTTATTATTGAATGAAATGTACCACATTGAACTTCTAACCCGGTGTCTGAAGTTTTGGAAGAAAATATGACGCAGTATGTGAGGACAGATATAATTTTATTCATAAATGTGCTCAACTGTATTATTGATCCCTGGAAACGCCATGGTTGGGCCTTCCTGTGTGTTATTTTGCCCGCGGGTCAAGTTCGTGATAAAGGTGTGCAGTGTTTATAGACCATGTATGATAGCAGGAAATTTGCAACATACATTTCAACAATATCGAGTCCTATATATCATTAAAGATGTCGAGTTTGCTTCATTAATTGGTTTGACGTCATACAACGTTGCGTAGAAAATTAACACGACTTGTATGTATACAAGTGTTACAAAATATACATTCATTTGCTAATTATTCAATGGAATGGTACTAAATTTTCAGTAGTAGAAAACTAAGCTATATATATATCATGATTATATCCATAGTTTATGTGTAATTAACGATAGCCCGTGTCAAAATGATGTGAAAATCACGCAAATTTAGTAACATAATTACTGAGTATCAAACACGAATATTTAATTACTTTTGTAATCAGACTGAAGAGTCATCATTTTTCAACTATTGTAAATAGTTTATTTGTGTGCAACCGTCTATAAACAGCATAATTAATCACTTTTTCGGTGGTCACTTTTGATGCACGATCCGCGAAATGGCGCCAATATTAACGTCGTCAGACGCATGACGTCATGTCCGAATTTCAGCGGAAATGACGTCATAATGTTTTGACCCTTACTTGTTTACATCTTAACCCTTTCGTACGATGTTTAGATGTAATATTTCCAGGTTCCTTAAGTCCATATAAAAATAGGCCAAATAGGCCCGTTGGCACTCAACGTAGTAAACAATAATAGGCCAAATAGGCCCCGTGGCACAGAAGTGGTTAACCCCCCAAGTGCCACGGAAAGGATATAGGCATTACTTTTATATGAGCCTGTGCTAGTAAAAAAACATTAGGTATTCGTTCAACGATCCCTTTGCTAGGCATTCAGTGCCCCTTGACTTGAATTCGTTCTACATTCGATGGTCAGGGGCGTAACTGGAGCATATTTGGTTGTACGCCTAATGCTAGGGGGACTGGGGGCATGTCCCCCCCCAGAAAAAAATTTGGCGGGAAAACGATTTCCTGGCATTTGAGAGTATCAGGACTATATTTTTGCGTCATGCTTTAAGACAGAAAATTACTAAAAACTAATAACTTTTATAGATGTTATTTTATCGTTTTATTTGTATACGTTCATGTACATGTTACAAAACTACGGGTCTTAAAGACGTGACGGGGGATGTTTGGATAATGAGGGTGTGTAGAGCTGTTTCTCTTTGACGGAGGTTGTGGCTCAATGCATATTACATTCATTGGACAAGCGAAGCGTGCTCGAACAAAAATGCATTAAGTTTTCTGAGCTGCATGAAACACAAACTCTAATTGATGTTATTCCAAGAAGCGAAGAAGAAGAAAATTGCATCATTTATCTAACCAAACAAACCCTTTCTCTACTATATATAAGTTTTCACTGTAAAAATAAATAGCGAGTCTGACTGATGCATACCACATAAGCCCTTTTTAACTATTTATTGTTAACAATAATGAGCGAGCGAAGCGAGCTAGAAAAAATGCTTTGTTGATCTAAACAGCATGTCAGGTAGAAGAAAACCGCATTCCTCATCCTATCAGTGTACCAGACAAACGTGTGCTCTAATTAAAAAATGTTTCATAATAAAGTTATTGAGCGAGCGAAGCGAGTTAGAAAAAAATGCATTGTTTATCAGAACAGCGTGTCACAGACTCGTTCTTAACACGGACCTTCGTGTAGTGTTATCTAATTCCCTGTTCTAAATTTGAAGACATTGTCATTGCGAGCCGAATATACGATGCATTGCTTGTCTAAACAGCAGGCCACAGACTCGTTCTAAATTTAAAGATATTGAATGAAGCAAGCGAAGCGATCTTGAAAAAAAAGTTTATCAATTTCATTCACTAAAAATGGATTGTTGATTTGAACAGCGTACCAGCTAAACGAATACCCATTCTTAACCCTAGCAGCACACCAGACACATTTGTTCTCTACTTGAAAACTGTTTTATGATAGTTATTTAGCGAGCCAAGCGATCTAGAAAACATGCATCGTTTATCTAAACAGCAGGCCACAGGCAAGCTTGAAGATATTGACCGAAAAAGTTATTTTGCGAGCGAAGCGAGCTTTAAAAAAAGCAAAGTTTATAAATTTCACCCAATTAAAATAATAGAGCTATTATTATATATATACCTGAGAAATTATGGATCTTTTAAATTGATATTATAAAGTGAATTGTTTGTAGACACATTGTATCTGCATGCCCCTCAACCCCCTTAGTCTCTGATTATTATTAGTGAATTCGAGTTTTAATTTTTTTAAATTTATTTTGTCCAGATTCGAATTGTACGCACGGGCGTACAGGAGTACGCCTAGTTACGCCCCTGATGGTGATGATCTTTAGTACATTTTGATCGAACTTTGGATCTTCAACCAGCGCTATCCGAGTCTTGAAGTACTAGCGTATTTTCAACTGGTATAGATGAATATCAGTGTTTGGGATCTATACATGCATATCTAAGTCATGCTTAATTATCAGTGGAATATGTCTTGATTGGTGGGCTTGATCTTAGACCTACGTCCAATGGTCGCTATATTCGTACAAAATTGCTGGCCTTAATATAGACTTGAGCAGTTCATTTAAGAAGTGGTATTGTACGGGATATGTAAACTGGGGAAGCTAATTTGATTCCCTGCATGCTTCGCGTTGAATTAAATCGAGATTGCGAGATGCTGCTGCCGATATTACGAAGGCTGCAAAGAGCCGAGTTACTTCTTAAACTAATCGTTTGAATCAGAAATGTATATAACATTCTTTTTGTAAAGAAAGTTTTGTGCTTTGAACTTATTACCTGAAATTCTAATTATATTGAAAAATCACTATCTTGTCCCACGACATAAAACATTACATCCCTACAAAATTTGTTCACTCCCCCAATCGCTTAATTATATCGTCAGACATACATAGTTCGATTCCTCGATATAACTTATATTAACTTATTATGAGACACGTTTTTCTGAAAATAGCTCCGGACTGTAGCATTTTCATTTCAGCTCCGAACTGTAGCATTTTTGGTTATGTCGTCTCATTTTGCCTGTTGTTCATATTTACCAGAAATATTTTGCCTGTCGGTCTTAAATTTTGCGACCCACATTATCGCTATTAAATTTTAACTTTTAATGAAGCTGTAATTTATTAAGGACATGTTTTAGTGGATTGCTCCGAACCGTAGCATAGCATATTGCGGTTTACGAAATGCGCCGTTTCCCAAATAACAAAAAGTACACAATACTGTCACTTATGTAAGAGCGTCGATGATTTGCTTTTGAAAGGAGACGGCGCTCGTCTATATTTCATCCAGATCGATCAATTATTAAGAAAGTTACAAGCAAAAAAGTTACCTGAATCGAGGCGGTTTGTTGACAAAATTGGCTCCGAACATTAGCATCTGGTCACGTGGGTTTCACACAGTGCATTAGGCCATTCCAAATCGTTTCTTCGTTTAGCGTCTGATTGATAGGTTTGTGCGTCTTGAGAAGGAAAAAACAACCGTGTAATTTGTTTGAGTTTGTGTAATTTTAAATATTGACTCTATATTTCAGCTCAGTATCAGTTTTTATTTCACACAAACACGTTTTCAGTTATTTCAGTAAGTTATTATGATTGACAATACATGAAAGCTATTGTTGGTAGCCATATAATGATGAGGATAGAAGCCGGTATGACTTGTTTTTTTCGAGGGCTTCGTTTTTGCTCTCAGGATAGCTAGATAGATTTTCGAACTTAGGGTGGGCGCTAAACGAAAAAAACCTTTAGTATGGCCTTAGTTTTGCAATGTTACCGGTGTACATCACAGATACACACCGGGTCTACCTATTTGTAAATGGATGGGACACACTGACTGAATAACGTACAAGAAATGACCAAGTGACACGGCCGAGATTCGAAACAGTGTCGTCTCAACCCATAGTCATGAGCAATACCCATGCGACCACCGTGAAACCTTATCGCCATACTGGGTGATTGATTATCGCATTACCAAGACACGAGGATAACACACACTAGAACACCAACCATAAATATATACATGTTGTCTAATGTAAGCTGTAACCACCCTTTATAGTGTTGATTCGGTTTTATGTATTTGTATTTTTGTGTTCTTAACTAGTACATATGTACTAACGAACGTATTACATGTATTGATGGAATAGTTGAATGAAATGAAGTGGGTAGCAGTGCTTACCATTCCACAAGCAACTAGCAACATTTCAACATGGGGAGGAAAATCAACATTGATATTGTTGTCAACTATTCATGGAATGGTATTAATTGCCACGATCGGGAATCAAACATGGATCGCTGGGTAACAAATCCAGCGCACTATAACTACTGAACCACGGTCTTGGCTATACGTACTCGTACCCATTCCTTTGGTTTAATCATTAGATGCAGTACAAAATCATTAACAAGGGGTCCTAGCTTATTTACTCCGTTCTAGATTAAACTAAACATTTCATTTAGGCGAACAGTTCATAACAGCTTTTAGCAGAATGTCATGAAAGATGGTACATGTATGTTAAATACGTAATAGATTTATACGAATTTTAAATTGTCGGCTGCATACTCGCACAATTCTATATATGATCCGAACGCATGTTAAAGAATCTATGGTGAACTATTTGCAGGGTTTGAGGAGCCCATATTGTGTTCGTGAAGTAACATGTTTTTTTTCACTAAAATAAAATCTTTTGAAAAACTTACCTGAGATAAAATATTGCATTAAAATATGGATATTCGAAAGATTTAATTATGTCAGCCTAATGTCATTTTGTTCAGTTTTTGTGTGTAATTTTTAACTAAAACATACGTAATCTTGAATGCATACACGGCGCCTTAATTACCGTCTAATTGCGTTGTAACGTGCGCCATACCGCGCAGTTTTTTGAACGTCGATATAATGACGTCAACTTGTTTACTTCAAAACAGGTTTGGCACTTGCGACGTTATTTGGCATTTCGACGTCGGCAGCGAAAGGGTTAAATCTAAAGTGAAAAGACATTTCTTAGACAATTAAGTATAAAATTTTAGAGTGTTAAAATGACTATTTATTTTGGAAATAGATCGCAGTTTTGCGTGATATACTGGTGAATAGATCACGGTTTAGAGTTCATATGCGTAGGAATTAATCACGAAGGCCGTAGGTCTGAGTGATTAATGACTATGCATATGGACGACATTCTAACACGTGTAATTTGTGCAATTTTATACGGACTAATTTATTTGCGGAGTTGATGAGTTATTTTTCATGTTGCTATAGACAACTTCCGCTGTTCAAAGTATCGTAACGTCCGCCCCTGGATTTTTAAGCTTTACTATTATCTTTATTTGTCGCCAAACTGATGCTTATTTAACGCCAACTTTCAATGACGTATTTCACGCTTACGCATATGAATTGATACATGCAATAACATATTACTAGAATATAAATATAATCGAATAAATAAACAGAAACGCTACGAAATGAAAATTACGCAAAACGTCGCGCTCTACGGCGACGTCACAATTCATGACGTCATGAAATAAACAAGACGTAAATTTCATTGATAAAAATGGAGAATTATACGAGGGAGATAAATTAAACAGCCGAAATTCTACCGTGATATACCATTTATTAGATAACGCTACAGCTCTATACGTTTACATGGAGCAAAATACAGACAGTGTTAGAATTATTTATTTATCTATTTATTTAATATTTAAGAGATTCAATATTTACATCTATTCAATCATTTGAGTACTTTTTTATTATTTAATATCTAGGTAATCTATTTTTTTATTTATTCATTTAGTTATTAATTTATGCTTGATAGTGTTTTTTCAGTATTGGTACTTTTTTAACTTTCACTAGCTTATTTTGACTGTTGATTCCGATTATCTGTGATATAAAATTTATAATTAATGTAAAGAAATGCTTAACTTATTATTGTGAAGTAACTGTGATAAAATACTTTAATGCATTTATGTTAATTTATTTATTTATACAATGGTCAATACATTACTAGCTTACATAATGCCTCTCTATGTCATGCCACCAACACTAATGGACCACGACGAAAATAAGAGGTATCTCCTTTTTGTGTAATGCTTGGTGTTGGTGTGCCTGTCATGGTTATCTATAAATGCATGTATGTAAAAGTTGTTTTATTATACATGTTGTTTTATATATCCATGTATGTACATTCAATACTGAATAAAATCTATCTATCTATCTTTTCAATTCGATTCAATTCTTTATTTCCCTCTATGCAGAGGATATTGAACACAGTATGTACAGGATAACAAAGTATAAGAAGTTATACAAATATGAACATGAGCATGATAGTAACTACATTAATACAAATGTATGTAATTCTAAGAAGACATGCCGCAGATGATTAGCGACACGCAATTGACCAGTTATACATATATCATGGTTCTGTCTTAGGTATTCACTAAGCAGAATATATATTCAGACATTCGGTTATGTACATATATGAAGATTTGAGAAATACAGACTCAGTTTCAACGTCGAACACAGGTTCCAGTGGTGCCCCTAAGAGTTTTAAAGACAGTGCGATGCTTTCAAATGACAATATTTCGTGTAAATCGTCTTGACTGATATATTGTACAAGTGACTCTTTGAATTCAGTTCGGAGTGTCTGGGTACATAGGCATTCACTTATCACGTGTGTAAGTTCTTCCTGGTAGACTAATTCACATTTGTCACACATTTGGTTTTCGAGTAAACACTTCTAGTCCATAATCTAGCGATGACGCACATAATATAGTTGAATGAGTTTAGGTTACAAACGTTATACACAATGGATGGCTCAATTCGTGGATGTAGTATCCGAAAGAATGTAAAGTCCGTATCCTGTGACATTCGGTTGTCCCACAAAAGTGTTTCATTTAATTGTATTGCACTTGCAACGGCATTTTTCCACTCTCGCTTGGAAGGTATGCATTGCGGAGTGGATGTGAAGTTGTTGATTATGAATTGCAAGCCATATTTACACAAAATGTTACATACGTCAGGAATGTATCCTAACGTTACTTTTGATCTATCACTAAGGAATAAAACAAGTTTTCGAATAAAAATATCTCTTGTCACAGAGCCCGATGGTAGTGTCATAAGTTTGTGCAAAAACATAAGTTTGCGAGATTCTATTTTGGACGGTAATCGGTTCAGACCTAGCATGGATTATGCCATATCAGAACGGGTAGCTACTGGTAACACTTGAATGCGTTTGACAGCAGAATGTTGAAAACGAGATATGGCAGTAGAATCTGAGTTAAGTAGGTTGTTCCATAATTCGGAACCATACAAGGCTATCGGCACAATGAGTTTTGTGTACAGACCTGCAGAGATACGTGGGTTGACCCCACAGACATGAACACCTTGCGCAGACATTGCGAAGAAAGCATTTTTTGCTTTGTTTAAACGCTCGTTAATCCTATCTTTGTTTTTTTAAATTGAACGAGTACAAAATGCCAAGATGAAGGAAAGTATCAGCTTGTTCAATGAACTGATTGCCGTACAAATTCCCACTTTAGGTTGGGAACGTTTTCTTGTGAAGACTGTAACGCTACTTTTACGTACATTGATAGAGATGTTCCAATGGTTACAGTAGTGATACACGATATCGACCTGTTTTTTTGGAGGTGTAGGGGTGTTAGACATATAAGAGATATATCGTCGGCAAATGCGGGATTTCCAGCATTTACTGTCATGACCTTTGACCCTATCCGATTTTCCTCAAGTTCATTTAGTAGGTCATTTACGTAGACCAAATAGAGAAAGATAGACAAGACGCCACATTGACGTACTTCTCTTTTTATGTGAAATAAATCTGATGTGTGGCCTTGAATTCGTACCATAGATTTAAGGTTGGTGTATGTTGATAATAACAGATATAATTAGTCTTAAGAAATTTCCAGTGAAATGTAGTCTCCCGAGCTTGAGGAATAGAGCATCAAAGCGCACTGTGTCGAATGCAGCTTTTTGATCGAGACATGCAACATAGACGTCAGAGTGACGTTCAATATTGTACAGGATTGTTTCTTGTACAGCGAAGGCGGTTGATAAACAGCTCAGATTAGACTGGAAGCCCTGTTGTTGCCTATTTGGAAAGTCAATTACCCCATTTTTCAGATGGAAATTGATTCTGTTAAGTAAGACCTTTTCAAATACTTTGCAAAATGCTGGTATTAGGGAAATAGGGCGATAGCTGGAGGGATCTGTCTTGACCTTGCCCTTTCCCTTGTATATTGGTATTATAATACTAGTTTGACAATCTTATTGGACATTCAGGTGGGTTAGAATAGAGTTAAATAACGATAGCAACATGAGTTTGACAGTGTCTCCTCCGTGTATTATATGTTCGTTTACCAGTTGGTCATGACCGGGGGATTTTTTTCGTGACAAGGACGGCAGGACCTTATTCAGTTCCTGTAGTTCGAATGGTCGAGTTAGACGCTGTGTATGAGCAGTCTGTTCCATACAAAGGTAGTTATCCAATTCCGCGCGGTAACAATGTGGTAAGTCGTCGCCTTCGTCGTATGTACCAAACACGCCATTGAAATGGTGTTTAAAACCGTTTATTACGTCCGAGTCATGGAAGCTTTGACCGTTTACATTAATATTGGTACATATGTCGAAGTTCGTTCCGCTGTTTCTCTTAAGCAGCTTCCAAAATAGCTTATAGTCAGTTTCAGCAGTTTTATTCAGCTGGTCAAAAACTGCATTGTCGTGTTCGTCAATACAACGCTTCTGTTTTCGTCTAAAGGTCCGTTTAGCTGTCTTATAATTAGTGTAAGATTCGTGGGCGAACCCCCTCGGACGTCCAGATTGTTTCCAGATTGACCGGAAGTGCCTAGCTTGCGCATGCGCGTGTTTGAGTTCCGAACACCAATAAGGTTTGGCGGCCTTATTGAATCGAGACTTGGGGAGGTGCTTTTCAGCTTCTCGGATAAAATTGGTTATGGCGGAGTTTATGATGTCAGGATTCTCAATATTATGAGTTTGATGCATTTTGTGACCTGATTTTCAATTTCTTTATTGAAGTTTGAGACATGGGTGGGGTGCATTTTGACCAATTTATGTTTGTACTGGTGCGGAGTGTAGGAGTTATCCTCTCGCCATTCACGTTGGCCTGGAACATGATAGGGAGGTGATCGGATGTGAGGATCTCTTGGGGGTCTGCGACATTATAGTTGGAGAACAGGTGACTGGAGTTACTCTCAATGAGTATATGGTCAATATTGGTTCTGGTTGGTACAAAGGTATATGCATTGCAATTAAAGACGTTGTGGAGAGATATCAGGCCGTTTTTACGTACAAAGTCGGTAAGAATTCTGGATTTCCTATTCGGAAATTGTCGGGACTCTGTGACAAGTTGAGCGTTAAAATCTCCAGCTAGTACAACTGTACCAATTTTACAATAGTGTGACATAATAGATTTAACATCAGATAGAGTGTCATTGTATGAATTAATATCGTTGTCAGATGGCATATAAACACAAAATACATACATAGGTACATTACATACATGTTTGATCTCTATCCCTAATATTCTATCATGGTTGAGATTGGTTAAGGTCGTAACATGTTTTTGTAAGTTTTTACGTATGAGGATTGCGGTACCCGCTCTCCCACACTTCATATATCCATAGTTATCAGCATTATGATCACACGTGTTTATAGCATAGAAATCTGGGTTGATGGAATATAAGAAATGTTGCGATCTTGGCAAAAGTTTGTGCTCTGTCAGTAGAGCTATGTCTATGTTCTTTTCGTCGAGTATTTCGGAGAGACTGTAGGCGGTTGACATTATGCCTCGCACATTCCAACAGAGAATATTTACGCACATGATGAACAGAATAATATGCACTTTGCTATGGTAAGCTTCCATTATTTCACACTTGGAGCACAACACTTATTCACAATTTAGTTATCGATCGACTGTCGATCCCAGGCGTTGTCGTTCCAGTGGTTGTTGTTTCGTGATGCTGGTAGTTTCGAGTATCGTCGTCTCTTTGCTGTTCGTAGCCATGGTAACGGTCGTTATGTTGCTTACGTGGTGGATACTGCCTCACGTTCGCGTCGTAAGGTTGATGACTGTCGTGTTCTGCAGCATCAGAAGACCAACGTTGATGATGTGGTGGTCGTTGTTCGTTGCAATAGGATGCTCTTCTTTTCTCCCATTATGGTTTGCTGACCCACTTCCGACAGGTTATATCGGTTGGCCAGAAGTCGTCCTCATTGATGGTATGTTCGTCTTCAAAGTAAATATCAACTTTGGCAGCCGCGCCATTCCTTCCGTAGTAGATGTTAATGAATGACGGAATTACATTCTTGTCTTGCATAAAGTCATACACATCTTGTTTTGAAACGTTACCATCAATGTTGCCTATAAAGTACGACAAGGTCTTGTTACACCTAACAGCCTTAAATCCGGGTGCTGAGTTTTCGTCGTTTGCATCAGTATGTGACGTTGGTTGAGGTCTCGAGGAAACGCTGGGTTTGTTGTTCACAGCCATGGTGATGGATTCGGTAGTACTGTAATCAACCTGTTTTGCCGGTTTGTACAACGAGATCTATACACATACAAAGTTTCAAATCAATAGGTGTAATAGTTTTTGAGTTATCATCCGGACAAAAATATATCGGACGGAATGACGGACTGACGAACGGACAAAGCGGCGACTATATGCTCCCCAAAATTTGTTTTGGGGAGCATAAACTGATCACCCGTTTTGTTAATACGAATTTAGAGCTCACAAAACCTTTTACTTAAATAATGTCAATATTTCAAACTATTTTGTCCTTGTTTTGCAGGAAAACTGTCTTTTATTTCTCGTAAGATGGTGGGTATTTCCATGTTAAGTCATGAAAGTTTCTAGTCTATTTGTCCATAGTTCCCCTATCACAACATAACTAATTTTACTAGTCTAGAATCATTATTGCAAAAGCTTTCTTTGTCGATCGCCTCTCATAGGATGACAACGATACGATAGTATTCGTGCACAAATCCACGTTTACGACATTAGACAACCCGCTCGAATAATTATGTACTTATGTACTGGTAACTGTTTTACAACTTTTGATACGTTTTAGTGGACGAAAGTTAACTAAGCACAACTCGACTGTGACTCGATATGTACTATGGTATTCGGATCTAAAAATATCTAAGTTACCGTAAATTATTTAGTACCTACTAAAAGCACACCATTGGAAAGCCCTTATTAATATTCGGAAAAACTTAATCACGCCTACCAAATCAAACTTCTACACAGTGATCCCCCTTACCGCTTCACTGAGTTAAAGACATAAAATCAATATGGAGAGTTAGACATATTGATTACATTCAATAATGAGTGACGAGTCAATCTTTTGTTCTATTTCCCTGTGAATCCCAATCAAGAGACACGCGTGCGATGCAGAAATGGTCCTTTCTCAGAATGGGACCAATCACTGGCCTGAGAAACCATATCTCAAAATAGAAGTTGGTCAGCAACAGTAGATGACCCCTATTGATTTTGAGGTCAGTAAGTCAAAGGTCAAGGTCACTGTGACCTTTACCATTTCTGACTATTTAAATGGTTTCCGTTCAATAACTCAAGAACGCTTTGACCTAGGATCTTCAAACTTTACATGGAAGTCGGTCAGCAACAGTAGATGACCCCTATTGATTTTTAGGTCAGTAGATCAAAAGTCAAGGTCACTGTGACCTTTACCATTTCTGACCATTTAAATGTTTTTTGTTCAATAACTCAAAAACGCTTTGACCTTGGATCTTCAAACTTTACATGGAAGTTGGTCAGCAACAGTAGATGGCCCCTATTAAATTTGTGGTCAGTAGGTCAAAGGTCAAGGTCAATGTGATCTTACGATTTCTGACTATTCAAATGGTTTCCGTTCAATAACTCAAGAACGCTTTGACCTAGGATATTCAAACTATACATGGAGGTTAGTCAGCAACAGTAGATGACCCCTTTTGATTTTGAGGTCAAAGGTAAAGGTCACTGGGACCTTCACCATTTCTGACTATTGGCTGCCATGGGGGCATACGTGTTTTACAAACATTTCTTGTTTAAACTTGCATTTTACTTAAGCAGTGACCGGTTTATATACTTCTGCGCATGTGTAATAAAACTGAGTTTAATTCGATACCCAACGTACACTAACAAAATGATGTTTACCATTTATTTGGTATAAATATGGCATTAGTATTTGATATAATACATTACCTGTACACTCAGTAAATTTGAATTTCATTAGGTTAATTGGTTTTACCTGATACATTTACACTTGTTTTATCTCATGTATCTTGTAATGTATAGAACTTAGCTTTACCCGTTTTACTGCGCATTACGTACATAATTTGGTAAACCAGGTTAGTGGGATAGAAAAACGACGATGTAAGACATTTAATTTTATTTGGATAATCATATGAATGCTTATACTAGTAACATTCTGTTGTTCATGGTTTTTAAAATATCAATCTTATTTCCGTGTATATCGTTATATTCAGCTCAGGAATAATTAAAGTGACACATGATCGTCAATGTTAGATTCAACTGAAAAGGTACCGCATTTTTCAAATAAAATATTAAAATATATTAATTCAATTAACGTAGTAAGTCCCAACCTAAAGTCATATATATATATATATATATATATATATATATATATATATATATATATATATATGCTGATTTATATCGCTCCTATTGTAGTACATTTAGTTGGCTATTTTTGGTATCTAGTGAGGAAAACCACAAGCTATTTATAGATTGTGAGTCACTTAACATTCTTTAATGATTATTTGTAATGTTGACTTTTGGCGTCGGTAGCGTCTACAATACTTATTATAATTAAACGTGTGGAAACGTTTTGTTTTACTAGTAACCCTAATATAACACCCACGATTTAAAGTTACATGCATGTCTATTATTGCTTTTATGTGTTAAAGATCTCTCAAAATCCGATATTTCGAGTCCACTATATTAATGTCTGGTCGTGCGTTAATGTTGCATATTGGACCAAATTGACACATGAAAGTAGGAAATTGTAGCTGTTTAGATTTTTGTTCAGTGTTAAATTTGTTATTGTGGCATGTACTTGTGGTCTGTGATTTTACTTTCCTTTTTTGCTAATTCTTGTAATATTTATTTATATATATGTTGTAGTAGTCAAGTTTTCTTTTTCAAGTCTTACACCCATAAGATCCCTTGATTGATATACTGTTGTCGAGTATGGTTACGTGGTACATAAAGATTAGGTAAGTTAATATTCAAAATATATAAGGTTGGTTAGGCTAAAAAAGGACTGATTTAATGGTGTTTCTGTCTTTTTGTCATGCAACTGATATCTATATGTCTAGTATTCACCTTTAAGTTAAACATACAGCAGGTATTTGCGAAAACGGTCTAAGTGACATGTTTTCGCACAGTCACTTCTTTGCATTAAGTATTACAAAACATCTATACGCATCTACTGTGAAAATTATCATTTGTTGGATATATTGTAAAAATGTTAAAAAGGTCTTAGTGAAAGGCAATATATGTCGAATGAAAAATAATCATTTTCAAACCAAATGTGTGAGGTTTAAGTGACACTCATATTTTTCAAACTTAGCACAACTAGAAAATTATGTAATTTGAAGTATTGTTTTTATAAAATAAATATCTTAAGACCAATTAAGTAGTTATACCATACTATAGAAAATGTTTTTCACTTGGATAATTTTTACATTTGTTATTACCTGTTTTCATTTTGTATATATAGGTATTGTTAACAGACATATCTTATCATAAATGATTAATCTTTAATATATAAATATGTAAAATGCAAAGCATCTCTTGATGTCCCAATGTAATTATCAAGATATGTGACCCCAAGTACACAGTCAGAACTTTTAAAAGCTCTCAAGTCAGCTTGAAATTAATTGTTTACTGCTCCATTAGGGTAATAATGAAAAATTTATAATAGGGTTAAATCTGATCAAAAACAATTCTCATCAAAATGGCTCATTAGATACAAGGAAGTAAGTAAGTAAGTAAGTAAGTAATGACTTTATCTAAACGAGGCTACACATTTGGTTTCCCAATCTTCCATGTGGGCCCCAACATATATACATTTACATTCATACATAAACATTTGATAACAACATAATAGACACATATTAAGATTACAAGGTCATAAATAAGAGCAATAAACATTTCAATCATACTAAAAGTGGTGAAAAATGACATAGAATGCATGGAAATAAACATTACAAAGTTTTCATTTTAACAAAAAGTTTACAACCAAAAAGATTATATTAAGTCAGACAGGGAAGGCAGCACTCAACTTAACCAGCCGAGCACAGAAAACATTAAAAACACACAAAGCACAATGCCTAACTAAACAAGCGCAGATCCGCCCAAGTCCAAGCTGTTGAAAAGTATAATAAATTATAACTAGCTGAATGACCCAGTAGAAAAGATACAGCAACCAAAAGGCGGAATGCCTACGCTGAATGACCTAGTTACAACAGTAAAACTGCTGAACTACATAGTTTTAGCAGCCTTTAGTCTCAAAAGTTAAGTAACAGTATTAAAACGTTGAAAGGCCCGATTTCAGCAACAAAAAATCTGAAAGCTATATTCAATGTGTCTGTTGCCATATCAACCACAATTTCCGTCAGAACCAAAACTGACGGACAGATGGCAAACCAATAGTCCCCTCCGGCCACATTGAAATTACAGTGAAGTTCCGCTAATAAGACCAGTCAAAAAGGTGGTCTTAATAGCGAATCGGTCTTATTAGCGGACCTTTTTTGTTCTAAATTTAATACTTTGGGACTTTAAAGTGACAAAAATTTGCATGATTTCAAAATAATCAAAGTGGTCTTATTAGCGGAACTTTACTAAATATCGTCCATTTTGTGTGCCATTATTTTTTTACTTTATACTCATTAATATAAGGTCGATTGCGAAACAAGTTTTTTCAACTTATATTAATCACTTTCGACATTTCATTCCTGATGTTATCCATCGCCACGAGGGTATGACAGAAGAGAAGCCAGTTTCCCTTTTTTACTGAGCGTCTAGCTAGGGAATTATCTGGTCCAAGCTAAGTTATAAACCTACCCGGTATACATACGATGAACGTACATATAATATTGGACCCCATTAAATTGCAGTAGGTGGCAGCAACACACTCAGGGCCTTTTTATTTTTTAAATGAGTCAATATGACATTTTATCTGAAAACTTTATACTATTCTATTTAAATAAGAGTTTCTTAAAACAGTTATAATCTACAACAATAAAATAGGTAAAATAAGTAATAGTGCTTTTAAGTTGGAGATTTAAGATATAATTAATGCTTGTTCCATTTTAGGTAGGATGTTTGAAATTTTGAAAGTGTTTTAGATTTTCTTATGGTTAAAGGGAGTTTGTTCCATTGATCTGCTCCCGAGTAAGTGAGTGATTTCCTGTAAGATTCGAAATTTGGCTTTGGAACATAGAGCTCAGAGTTGTCAACAGATCTGATCTTGAAATTATACAAAAACTATAATGAAACCGCAGTCCCGTATAGGATTTTCTGTGTAAGTTATGAAGGCAGAATTCTAGATTTTATTCATTGGTTATTACTGGAGGATCAATCAAATGAAAAAAGATATATGGATCAGCTAGGATTCCCTCTGTAAATTATATCGAACAGTGGCGGGAAGAAAAAAAAAGATTCACAAACCTAATTATATGATCAATGAAGTATGTTGAGTTTCAAGTCAATATCCCTAATATAATAATAAATTGTTTGAGAAATTAATAAAATATACCTAAAGTCATAGTCCCATATAAACATTGGTTGATACAGCTGTTAGTGAAGGTGCCAGATCTAGATGTGAGACAATTCATGCGCTGTTTTTCGGATTTTGAGCATACTGGTGACACAACAGTAGTCACACGAATGAACCCATACAAACAAGCAATCCACAAAGTGCCTACACAGATGACCCAGGACCGTACCGGACAGTCATGGCTGAAAGACCAACCAACACGACAGAGGTGCAGAGAGCCCGGATCAACACAGCGTCTACACAGACCATCCTGAACCTACAAGGCATCAACACAGATCAAGACGTCAGAGACGTTGGCCAATATGATCCACCACAGACCATCAATAACTTGTATTCAAGTCCACCATTCTGTTATCAGATCCTGAAGGTGTCATGAAGGTGTCATACGAGGGTCGTTCATTTAATACCCGGACGATCGATATTGCTGGAAAACTAACGGACTGATATTGATGAAAACTTACAAGAATACATTCACACCATTCCTTAATTCACATACGAAATTTCAACTTGTTGCGATGTAGGGTTTACATAATATTAGTGTTTTAATAAGTACATGTAACGCGAGTCGGCCCAAGTCGACGGCAAAATTTTGTGACGTTACCTCCTAAAATGGGACACTATTTCTCTATTTGATCATCGTTTTGGAGCCATAAAGTCACTCGAACATACACATTTACCATTTTAAGAAGTTCGGTAGTGATGTTAAATGCTGTATCCACTATAATTTCGCATGATTCCGTAATTACTATATATAGTAGTTATTCTTCAAGAAGTGTTTACCCCTCCAACAGGTGTTTAACCGACGACACTTTCCTGTTTCTGACGTTCTAGATTGACCCGGCATTGGATCATCGCGAGGTGATCCTTGTTATCATTTCATTGCGATATTAACGGAAACACGCCCGTTGTCACTAAATAGCGCAGTAAAAGTACAGAAATGACATCAAATGTTATATAACATAACGCAGATGTAGACATAACGTTATATGATGTTTTCCGTTGAAAATAGGCAACTATACCACGCACCCTGTCATATCAACACTACATTTCACTGAAAACTTGGGTTGGGCCGGGTAGCACTTAGTTGTGTTACTATAGTAAGCACTGTTTGTGTTCGGTTGGATAAAATTATACCAAGTTTTGTAAAATTATCAAGTTGGTGAGTAAGTCTTATTAAAGGAAAATCTATTACAATTGCATGTTTCAATCAAGCGCTATGGCGATCGTCCGGGTATTAAATGAACGGCCCTCGTACATAGCGAAAATGTGGAAATGCTAATCAGAAAGAAACCTATAACCAAAAAGTTGTCAAGAGCTAAAGAAGAAGCAACAGAATAACATAAATTATAAGAAGGATCCAAGATCGCAAACTCATTGCCTATGTTGCATCATGAATTAATATTCAAGTTGAACCTATATATTTATATAAGCATCTGACCTCAGCAGTCTTGGTCCCTGACATTATCATCCTTGATGGTCAATCTGAGGTCGGCAACTTGTTCCCATTCGTTACTGTCAAGAACGCACAGACTTTCATAGCATGGATATCGCTGTTCCAAAAACTAACACGGCAGTTATACAGATCACCCCAGGTTTTGCCATCTCCAAAGATTGTCTCACAAGACTACAGCAGTTTTAACTTTCCATCATTGTAGTTTTGAACTTCCCAAAACTGCTGTGTTGGTCTCCAGGGGTCATCGAGGGCATGCCTGGACATTTCAGGACTAACAGAGATCATTGCAAAGCTACAAGGTTCACACGCCGAATGTGATCCGTGTTAATCCGGCACATATATGGGACTGAGGTTTTCAAGTGTGTAACACTTGTCGCAGATCTGTTGTTATACTGTCACGAACGCGATTCCATGCAACAATTGTCTCTAGAACACCAATCAGATGAAATTGAGCGTTTAATAATACTTGCCGATACATTGGTGACATTTTGATATTGATAATCCTTACTTTTCCAATGAGATCAAATACATTTACCATCACGAATTAATACTAAATAATGGTCTAATAAAGCAAATTCATCTGATACACACGCATCTTTCCTAGAACTCGATCTTACTATTGAAGTAGGCCAAATTGTTTGTAAAATTTATGACAAAAAAGATGATTTTAACTTTGATACTGTAAATTACTCACACTTAGATGGAGATGTTCCGCGGTCAACTCCATAATTATGGTGTTTACGCTTCTCAATTTATCACTTTTGCTCATGTTCTCGAGTGGAAGACTTTAACATTCGAAATCTTTGTATTACTAATAAGTTACTACAACAAGGCTATCGCTTCCATAAACTTCGTAAAACTTTTGCAAAATTTCATAGGCGTAATACAGATCTCATTTCTAAGTACGGTATTAATTAGGCCCCCCCCTATAGTAATCACCCTGTCCGTCCGTCCGTCTGTCTGTCCGTCCACATTTTTCAAGTTTTCAAGTGACTTCAAACTTCAAACATAAGCTCACAACAACAGTACGCTATTTTATGGCAAGTAATATAACTCTCGCTACAATATTGGAAGAGTTATGGCCCTTTGTAAAATTCAAATTTTCATCAATTTTCAGCTTTTTTTCTTGATAACTTGAAAACCATTGAAGATATCAACTTGAGATTTTAAACATACACTCACAACAACAAAACACTATTTTATGACAAGTTACATTACTCTAGCTACAATATTGGAAGAATTATGGCCCTTTGTTAAATTCAAATTTACTCATTTTTCATCTTTTTTCTTCGTAACTTCGCAACGATAGTAGATATTCAAATGAAACTTGCTATAATTATTGCCAGTGATAATACGCTTATCTTTAGCAAAGGGCAACAACTATAGCTTTGATAAATTTTGACTTATGCCCCTTTTCAGCTTCAAAAACTATAACATTGGTCAAAGTTAAAAAATGGTTCAAGATATTCAAATGAAACTTGCTATACTTACTTCTATTGACTACGACAATAAGTACATGTACGAGGTGTGTCCAAAAAGTTCGTAGACACTTGTGATAAAATGAAAACAAAACAACATATCCACATCAAACTTCAGTATTACGACAAACATTGCATTTACTTATAACACAGAAATTTTCAGTGAAATGCGTGGAGTATTATTTTTTGTACAATCATTCAAGTGTACTCACTCGTACCCGAGCGGCGCAGGTAGCGACGTCAGTAACGTCCGCAACGTAAATTAATAACGTTAAAAATGTCACAATTTTTCGAAGTAGCCGCCACCGTTATCAATGTTTTCGTCTGCCTCTGTCGAAATCTGTCAACAACCTTAGCACCCATCGTGCGCATTCCTTGTTCATACCTAACTGCTGCTTAGTATGTTATTTACGGTTCCGCGGCTCAATTTAGATCGCTCCTCTAGCTCACGAATGCTCACACATCTATAATTATTGATGATCTCTTCTATAGACGTCACAGTAACGTCGTTTATAATTCTCGGTTGTCCGCGCCCTACTTCTGCTTCATTTGTAGTTCTTCCATCTGAATATCGCTTGTGCCACTTGTAAATAAGTGCTCTATACACGAAATCCTTGCCTGTAGCAGACCGAAGTGTTTTAATGGTTTGAACCGGTGTTTTGTCCAATGATGCACACAATTTAATGAAAGGCCGTTGTTCTTCGACGTCAAAAAACGTCATTTTCGTTTCCAATTATTCCTTAGGTCCTTATGATAAAAGTTAGTTTTTCAACGTACAGGTGTTCTATTGTAATGATATTTGGCGGACGTGACGTCAACGCAACCTCGTGGCACGCTGACAAACGTCAATGTATTCGCACTAAAATTACGCAATTGCCATGACATTATATCAAACATACTAACTAACGAACTTGAGCTGCGCCGCTTAGCAAAACCATGATATATAAAATATCATTTATGTTTTTTATTTTTAAAGTACATTCAGTCAAATTACTACAGAATATGTATTTTGTAATGAAGTATAGAGGTCTGGTGAAAAACGTTTTTTCATGACGCCGGATATCTTTTAAATTGGGATGTCTACGAACTTTTTGGACACACCTCGTATGTGGAGCAAAAACAATATACACATTTTTAGCAAAGGGCGACAAATCTTTAAAACTTAATTTTTGACTGATTCCCCTTAACACTTGCACACAAAACAAACAGATTAATGTAGTTCTGTTTTGTGTATTTCCATCTTGCAAACAATATTGGCCGATCAGGAACAGGGCAATGTCAATGAAACCAATGTCATGATTTCATGAATTCAGTGTGCAATTTTAGTCTGTCAAAGTTATTTCCAAACTTTATAAAAGTCAAAGTTCATCATGGTTTCTATGTAGGAAATTAAACCTGCGCTTGTCAAACAACTTCAATTGAATTTTAGAAGGGAGTGAATTACTTTATTTCAGGCATCAACACATGAGATATGACTTTGTTATTGTGTCTGAGTACATACACTTATATCGCTAATAATTATGCAACCCCACTATACTTCTACACTCCTCCCCTCCCCCCTCTTACGACATGCTACCACGGGGTCCTGTTCACGACAGTGATAATTCTAGTTTAAAAACTCTTCTGCGACAAGGTCTGTCTCAGCCTGACTTTAATGGTGTTTCGAAAGGTTTTGGTCATAGCCACTAAGTCTTTCATGATATGTTTATCAAGACTGTAAAACGTTTTCTGAGTATAAGATATGATCCTGCAATTTCATGAATAAAATCTCCTTTTCTATTTTTTTGTATGAAATGTGATGCATATTTAAGGTTGTTGGAGCGCTTAGGACCCCACCTTCAGAATTTGCTCAAATTTTGCCAGGAAGTAAAGAAATCTATTCTGACACAAAATATGATGAAAAAAAAATAGGTCACGGAACTCGTTTTTCGGGTAATCACCCCTGATTGAAGTGTGTATGAATTATTTTTATAATTCAATGGAAATTGGTTAATTGGTGGTGGTGTTCAAATTTGACATTTATATTTGATGTCTGTGATCTAAATAATAAAATATTTTTCAATATAGTTTGGGTACACAATGTTATACATGATCAAGATACCAAAAAGGGTATATTTAATTTTGGTCTAATATATATTGATCTTTTACCCCACCCACTTCATATTTAATACAGCAAAATAGCACCCAGGTAAAATCCTAATAACTTTTTTTCCCACCTTAAACTTTTTTTTATATTTTGTTAAATAAGTCTAGTGACAAAGATCTTCAAAATTATGCAATAAAAAATATATGCCACGGAGGTACTTTTTTCGCAATGTTTGTTTGTATTTTGGTTAAATGTGGCTAAAATGCTGAGAAAATCAATGAAAACGCTTAAAATAAAATTTATTGAACATGTAAATATCGCGAAAACACATCAACACACAATAAACAAACATTACCAAACGAACCCGACTCCCAAAAAAGTCATTTGGCATAAATAGCAATATTTTTATTTTTTTACCCCACCCACCTATTTTGTAATGTAATATTTTTCTCAGAATGGAAACCGTCATTTCGATTATTATTTTCTAATTTTATTGCATAATACTTATCCAAACTGTTCAATTTGATTTATTTTAGATTATTTTTACACATTTTTACATTTATAAGGCACATAACGTACTATGACAAATGACGCATGCGCATTAAACCGATCCAGCATCCTTAATTAAATCTATATTTTTAGTAAATTATTATCACAAGCTGTGTTTTAAAAAAATAAGAGAGTTTTTCCCATTTCCTGAAAAAAATACTAAAAGTCAATTACCGATCGAGTTTCAAAAATTGTCTAAATACATAAAGTTTAAGGAGTTTAGAATTTAGACACTTGTATAGTAAAGAACAAACTATTATAGTGCAATTTGGTCAATATTTTGTGTTTTTATAACATATTTTCACTTAGACCGTTTTCGCAATTCAAAATAGTTACACAAATGGTCTAACAACAGCCCAAGAGCATTTTCCCAAATAAAATCTTTCTTTTTTAATTTTCCCCCGAGATATTCAACTTAGAACGTGAATCATATAATTATGTCATTTTGATTATATTATTAGCAAATGATTATCATCAATTCTCTCTCCTGAACAATTTACTAAATTTATGTCACTTAGACACTTTTCGCAATTACACCTCGATGTACAGCTAGTTTTATTGTGAAATCGTAACAACACTGAATACCTAGTTATAACTATGAAACAATGATATGATGGATTTTATGATTATTATTTCTATCACACAATGCAGCATGATCTGGTCTGAATGGTGATATTCTAGTCCCATCTTAAGTATTGTCAGTAAGTTTGCATCTGATTATATTCATGATATATAAAAACAATATTTCTCTCGGACGCAAGTTAGAATTAATAGGGATTCTAATCGAGATGCCGAAGGCATCTCGATTAAAATCCAAGACGGCATTGTACGTGTTGCGAGTTTTTAACCAGTCCGAAATTTGGTCACGTCCGATTGAGATTTGTGTGTACAGGAAGTGTTTTTTCGGGGTACTCTGAAGACGTGAATGGAATTGGCAAACTCATTAAAAAAATATTTTTGTTGTTAATAAATTATCTTTAATTTTCTAATGATGTTTAAAAATGTTCCTTGAGATAACCGAAGGCCCTAGCTTACACAACATTAAACGCGATAGGGGAGGTAAGAATGCTAGCGCGCGAGATAAAGGCGGTCGGTTAGCATTTTAGACTGTCCCTCGTAAACGGAAGAAGTTGTTTCTTTCGTCTGCCGTCAAGTAAGTACAGCCTACAATCGTTAAAATAACTGCTTATACGATTAAAGTACTTGTTTTGAACAAGGAAAACTGTCTTTTATACACATAATTGGCGTAGGTAAACAAAGAAATCAACTTTCGATGCTAATTTGCATCATAAAGTTTGATAAACGAAGCGTATCCAAATTTGTTCGTACCCAAATAATTTGTCAACAACAAACAATCAACCAACCAACCATTTATTGTGAATTAATTATCAACAATCATTCTGTGTTAGATGACCATGTTAATTGATCTTATAATGTAGGGCAACTGTCTACTGCTGGTTTGTCAATAGATATCTCCGTGAAAAAATATGAGAATTGACCAAAATACAAACAATGTAACTTTTCATGAGTGCTTTTTAGATGATTATTTATAAGAAAGTTTTTTTGGAAAAAAAGCTCAAAATGTAACAAAGAACATGAATTCCTCGGTGCTTTTTGTCTGTGGATAGTATGAACATAACAAGACCGAAGAAGTGACAGTTGTCCCAAGACCCTTCAAAGAACCCTCAGATCCAGTTAAAAGGTCTGTGTTGGTTGACCCGCGTTTAACAAAGTTTCTGTTGTGTTGATCGGTATTCATCTGTCGCTCTGCTGTGACTGTCCATTACAGTATGTAGCTGCCATGTGACCTCCGGTGTGATGCCATCATAAGAGCTGTCATTGACCTAAGCGGTATCAACAATATTTTGAACCAATCGATTATCGATTCACATTTTAGAATATTCACCATATCGACATTACTGGTTAAAACCCGTTGTCTGGGATTACGGAATTAATTGAGCGATAATGTGCGAGATATTCTGAATGTACGTCAGGGGGAAACTGATATAGCGTATAGAGCAACTAGGTACAAAAATCGCGATTATTTTAGCCAAAAGATAAGAATTTGAATAAAGTCTTACTTGAACACATTGACAACATTATTTTACGACCTCGCTGACAATATTTTTGCCTCAATAATATGTTTAACTTGAAAAATGCGTATATTGTCTCACCATCGGTATCGAGCTTCGAAAGCGACAGTGTAGAATAAAATGCAATATTTCAAATATTGAACATTTTTTCAGATAATTCTTGCTAAAGTTTCAAAAATTAAGATGTTTAATGATAATGTGCAATAATTGTTTTATGTTTTTCATGTTAAAACGTTGAAAAAAGAAAAAAATGTACACTCCCGCTTTACCGCTTATTGCTCGCTAACCCCCTGACCGTGAAATTCCGGTTCCGGAAAATTGGGTTTTACCGAGTAATGTCGATATCGAGAACCGATACCTGGGTAAATGAATGGAACCACCGAAAATCCTCCTTTTCCTGCACAAAACAGTCCCTCTGTTAAAATGTAAGTTCACAAATTGTAAAAATGGGTCAAGTCTAAACTCTAACCAAAGGTGCTATCTCATAGCTGAATATATACCCAACATGTACAGTGTAGAATGGCTAAAAAGGGATCATTGACTGAAAGGCCTGTTTCTTGTTCGTCTATATGTGTAACTGTATAACGATGTATCGCCGATGCTTGACTTCCTATATATTGGAATCATCAATATGCCTTGGGTGGTATCAATGACAGCTCTAGTCGTCATTCAAGAAAGCGCTAAAACACACTGTTCTTAAAACCATATTCTGGCTCATTATCATTTTGATTCCTTAGGGGTCTCCTAAGAGGTAGTTCAGTTATAACTGCAGATACCGTTTGTCACTGACCATATCAACATTACAGGATAAAACCCGTTTTCCAGTATAACAGAATTAATTTAACAGCAATGTGCGAGAAATTCTGAATCTATTACTTTTTGACAGGGGGGTGGCTGCATTAAGCGAATAGAGCAACTAGGTACAATAATCGCAATTATTTTTGCAAAAAAGGAAGATTATGTGAAGTCTATATAGTTACATTGTGACTCACTGAACTTATGTAATGCTTAACTTTTACTCCGGCACTTGGGGTAATGTGCGTGTGGACTGGCCATACGGCTTACAAAGACGCATCGCCATCAACAGCCATTTCTCTGTAACTTGCATGTAGAATTTCATGGAACTTAATCAAAATAAATATGAACAACTATACAGTACTTTGATGATGCCTTTCAGGTGTTTTTCCTTTGACAGTCATTTACCTTGATTGATTAAATATTTCTGTCTGTCCTTCTGTCTGCAGCCATTTTTCTACTAACTGGTACATTTTTAAGCAACTTAAAATAAAAAAGTCATGATACCCGTCAAGTTTGTTTAAGTTGGTCAATTTTCCTTAAGAGTTATTACCCTTGATTTACAGTATAATTCACTCTGGCTGTCCATTACTTTCTTTGTAACTAGCTTGTAGAATTTCATGAAACATAAAATGAATATGAGCACCCAATTACTGTGATGATGACTGTAAAGTTATCATTATTTGTAAATTTTCCTTAGAGTTAATGCCCTTGATTTGTTGAAAAATTTCATCCGCCAGTCCATTTGCATTCGGTTCTTTGTAATTAGCTGGAAGAATTTCATGTAGCTTAAAATGAATATGAACACACATTCTATGTATCAATTTTCTTGAGTTGTTACCCTTGATTTATTGAAGAATTACCTCCGCCCGTCCTTTCTTAGTCATTTCAATGTAACTAGCCGGTAAAATTACATGAAACTTAAAACGAAAATGAATGCTCACACTAAGATGATGCCAGTCAAGTTTTGTTATTGGACAATTTTCTTTAGAGTTATTGCCCTTGATTTAATGAATAATTCACTCTGCCCGTCCATTCACATTCATTTCTTTGTAAATAGCTGGTACTAGGATTTCTGGGGTCAAAAACTATGTCACATCAAATTAAAACCTTGTTTACGCTCTAGTAGTGATGGGACATCGGTTGCAAATCATAATCGATCATCAGCTAAATTCGACTGGCACTTCCGATGCGATTTTCCCAATTAATAATCGACAGAACAGGGACTGAATATGCAGTGTACTAATGCGTGTTTTCCTACTTCCCAAGTCGCGAAAAAAGGTGACAAAGGGAAAAACAATGATTTTCGGTAGACGTTTTACTATCTGAGTTTGAACAAATTCTTTGAATTGGTTCTAACAGGCATCCAATTGGTTCAAACTTCCATGCTTTGAATTTTCCTAGCAATTTTTTATTAAATAAGTCTTGTTTAACATTTTGTTATATTTATTCAATGATCGATTATGGATGAATGACATCGATCATCGGAATCGGGTGACTTCTGCACACCACTAATCGATGTTATCCGATAATCGGTACATCACTACGCTCTAGAGGTCACATTTTTTATGTTATATTAATGACACTTGGCCACAATGTTTAGCTTTATGAAATCTAGGTATCTGGGAAACTGGGTCTCCTGGCGTCAAAAACTAGGTCACAAGGTCACATCAAAGAAAAACCTTGTTAGCACTCTAGAGGTCACATTTTTACCTAATCTATATGAAACTTGGACACAATATTTGTCGCTATGAAATCTAAGTCAAGTGTGTAACTGGGTCATCTTGTGTCAAAAACTAGGTCACATCAATTTTAAACCTTGTTTACGCTCTTGAGGTCACATTTTTTATGTTATATTAATGACACTTGGCCACAATGTGTAGCTTTATGAAATCTAGGTCTAGTTCGTAACTAGGTCATCTGGGGTCAAAAACTAGGTCACCAGGTCACTGATTCTGCCTAAACTGCTGGTCATATGGTGAGCGCTTTAGAGCCAATGGTCCTCTTGTTGTATTAGTCAATTTTCCTTGAGTTATTAAAATTCTATCTGAATTTCATGAAATGTAAAATAAATACAAACTGTATGAAAAACCATACTGTGAAGATGCCCCTCACTAATAACTGTAATGAGTTATTTTGATCTAGTATCAATGGATGATTGAATCCCCTTTATTAATATATAATCCGTCGTTATTTGTCATTATGGTCATCATTACATAGTAATTTTCTTTTAGTTATTTGTGTTTTCCTATCAAACATCAAGCTTTGTTATGTTATGCCTTATTCCATACACTGTTTTGTATATTTAAATGTGATTGTATGCCAGCAATGGCTCGAAATTGGATAAAGAGTGTCCCATAATATGTGTTACCACACGTAAGTCACTCAAAGATTTTTGCGAATAGATTTATTTTGGACGATACCCTAATTATTAAATCCACGGCGACGAGTAAGAATCCGTCCCGCGTAAAAGTAAGTTTAAAATGTCCCGTTTTTTACCAAATAAAAATTCAATCAACGGTCGAAAATCTTCAAATATTATTTTAATTTTTGATCGATTTTTTTCATCAAAGCTTGTTTTAAAAGCTAATACTTTAAGCTTTTATAAAATGTAAAACTTATTTCTAAAGCATTTGCGAGTTGTCGACCGCCAACGATTTGATTAAACTTCGTGCATTTGTGTACTAATTATTCCAAATAAATTTTCAAAATTGCGGAATCACGTCGAAAAGCATATGAAACGGGCACCTGCACACCTTCCATGCGCTAATTGAAAACATATTTTTGATTGAAACTTGTTTAAATTGTGAGATTAAATACTTTTTGAGGTATTGGTTGCAATTTTTTCTGGCATGTTAAACTATTTTCATCATTCGGCTGTTATCAGTACCAGCATCTGACCGTATATGCTAGACCGACTGATAAGTAATCAAGACCCGACCGATGCTGATTTTTACATAGAAACATATAGGAAAAAATTAATAAATGCTTATTTAAACCATTTTTGCCTGATACTGTGACAATAGTGTTGATATCACCGTATTGTTTAATTCTTTATCTATCCAACAGTATAATTCTATTCGTTATTACTGTATATATTCTTGCTTCCTTTTTTTGTTTAATTGACCCACTATTTTCCCTTCATATACTATATACATTCTATAGCAGAAACGTTCCAAGTCGACAAATCTACACACTTTAAGCGTTTATTGAACGCCTTTGGTTTGACATAACACTTCAATGTTGATACTACCAGGTTAAACATATGATAATAAAGTAATATATGAAAATTCAGTAAAATAGCACCGTTTCTTCTTGCTTCCTTTTTATTCTGAAAATGACCCATGAAGTAACTGACACTTAAACACTCAACGTTCTTATTAGTACATTGTATTAGCAGTCAACAAGATTCACACCAACTACTGGTACTCAGTATATAGTGGTGTAACGGTAATTACGTTGCTACTCTATCACTGATGGAACATATATGAAACTTAGCCAATGAAAATTATATTTAAATAAATTAAAAGTATTTCACTGTATAATTTTACAAAGTAGGGCCTAGTTGAAATTAATTGCGAAAAGGTTGCATGTTCATTTCATAATTATATTTTCAAGTAACAGATGTGTTTATTTCACAGCACTTCGTTTACATTTAACTAGGCCGTTAATAAATTGACGAGTAACAGTGTTTTGTCATTTGACATTATTTATCAAAACATGTATTAATAGTAATAATATGATATGCACCTAAATATTGCTATGATCTTACAGAGATTGTAAAGATAGAAGTCGTTTCTTCTACCAGAAGCAGCATGATAAGGCAATGTGTTAATTGATACCCGACTTATACAAATCTATCTGTGACACTTAATTACTTTAGACGTTTTAGACAAAAATACGTTAATTACAAAGGACTTTTAAACAAATGTAATTTATTTAGTTTATTGATATCGATAATACCGTTATAAATGGTTAGACAATAAAAGCTTGTACATTGTATATGTGTATTATACTGATTAATTAAGTAACCACCAATGCAGATGTTTTTGCCTTGGTCTAGATATATCATTCTGTTTTCCATGGTGTTAATTGGTTCCTGACCTAGCACTGATAAGTCGTGCCCGGCTAGAACTATTTAATCAGAAAATCAGAAAAATCGACATGCTTCTTTTTATGGAACATTATAAAGATCTGAACTATCAGGGAATTCAGTAAAGAATGATTTTGGTTCCTCGAGAAAAAATGTGACATCTGAAATTCAATACATTAAAACCATATGAAATAACCATCATACAAAACGTTAAATTTAATTTATAAAGGCTATTTTGTTCCAATATGTTTTCGATAATGACTTCGAATTGCAGTCAAGTTCTATTATATATACACATATGTGTCCACACCAAAAGATGTGCATTTGTCTTGATAATGGACCATTTGTGTTCATATAATTAAGATTTGATTTTAAAGATGATATATAGTATCTTAAAATAGACAGGAACGGCTAATGTGTCAGTTCTATATCGTTGCACATGAGAAAAAAATGATCGTATGGCTATTTGTCAGCATGGGTACCGAGTCAGTGAAGTACATTTTGTAAAATATATGTTTCTGTTTACTAGTAGATATTGACTTGTATCTTTTACTTTGAAATTAGTATCTTGTTGCATGCGGCGTCCCAAATTTCAGAGAGTAGAAATAAATTAAAACACAGGCGCCAAATGTCACAGGGTGAACATGCCGTATGTTGAGGCCCGTAATGGTATAATTATGTTTACATGCAGATGAGTGGTGATTTATCAGGTTTATTGAATGATAATGTGATGGTACAATGTGGAATAGTGACCCTGTTACACATATGTAGTTCGGCATATATAACTGCTCAAAAGGGGGCAATACTCGTGCATGGCCTATAGTCCAATCAGGATAAAAAATACGGTCGAGTCCACTATAAAGGTGTAAAGCCAATTATAAAGGCTTATACTGTACAAACAACTATAATTTCAATGATAAACTAACATACTTAACTTCGTTCTACCTGTTTAGACAATGTTGTGATTTTTTGCGTACACATAAACTGCAACGTCACTGTCACAATATCCTATCTGGACTATATGTGGGTACTGTTTTATCAAAAACACTTTGTGAAAATTGTAAACAGACGTTCAAATTCAATTTCTTTTTAATTTAACAAATACGAATTTGGGGAAATTATGGCTGTTAGCAGTTCTTTAAAAGATACATTATTCGTAGGCCAATTGCAAATCCTTTTAGAACATGTTAAAGAATATTTCGTACCTTTTTTACAGGGTTTTCATTATTAAAGTATTAAAATGATACCGATTTGATTACTATTCGAGACACTTCAGTTCCAGGGCATGCCCCTTTAAAGAATGATAAATAATTTAAATTTGAACACCAATATGTAGTAGTTGTTAAAGATAGATAATTGTATTTCCTCCACATATGGAGAGCATCATAACACATTTACAATACAATGTAACAGCACACAAATTAACATACATGAGTATGTAACAAATACATCAACATCAATAAGGTACGTACAAATCTTCTTAAATGCATTTTCATATCATGTACGTATAAGCAATGTTATATACACACAACTGACAAAAATGCGCCCATAAATAATTGTACATAGCACACACAGTCTCTCATAAGCATACTATTATGTTTATCATGAGCTACATATACAAGTAGAACAATTGTTCCTAGCGCACAAAAATGATCCTAAAATTTGAACGTAAGTTAATTTTTCCGTAAGTGCTTTGATAAAACAATACACTGACAGGAGAATACGGGGAATAAATCGCAACTGGTGGTTTCATTGACAGCGAATTTCAAGTTCCTTTGTTCATGTTTATTCAGTTCTAATGAGAAGTTTTATATACACAGGCGCGTAGCCACATGTACGCAAATTACGCAGCTGCGTACACATGCTTCTTAAAAATTGAAAAAAAAATGATCTAAAAATGCTATAAAAACTGATGCCTACGCCCTAAGGGAGTAAGCCTTTAGTATTTTCAGCATTTCTAAGAAACACTTTTAAAAAGCTTTATACAAACAAAAAAAACCTGGTTTTATCAGTAAAAAAATGTAAAAGATGATGCAAAAAACACCCCAGAACGCACCAAAGACGTTCTATCAAACAAAAGTTTCCGGGGGAGCATGCCCCCGACCCCCTAGCCTTCTTGCGTACACATTCAAAAACCTCTAGCTAAGCCCCTGATACATGTACATGTATACCAAAAGGATAACTGAATTTGTTTTGGGCAAGATATACCGTTTTATAATCTTATAATAATTTGGCACATATGCATGTCGAAATAATACATAGATAAAACAATAACTATCTTTACGCTCGGTTATCATGTATTGTCTCATACTCTTTGTTTTTACTCATTGAATCCTGGCGGCATGAATAAGCTGACTATAGAAAGTAAAACATGTTCATTCACCAGATTATGAGCTCAGACAATACTATCCAATGACGTAATTAGTGTGCAATAATAGGAATTTTAAAGGTCTCACAGAGAAGGCGGAAGATTTGGAGTTTTGTTATATTTCATTTGGTGGAAACACAACGCAGTTTTAGCAGTAGAATATTATCAGGAGAAAAAACAAACTTAGGTGAGAAATATTTTATGTCGTTTATATATAAAGCAATATAAAGGACTAACCAGTTTTGCAGAGACGCAATTAAATTATTTTTCAAAGCAACAATAAATTAATTATGTTTTAGTATTTAAGTTTAGACCAGCGTTTGTCGTGCTTTTACGGTAAATGGTGAACGAAATTTATAGCGGCTGTTCAACTTTCCAACAATTAAGATCTTATTTTTTACAGTGAAAATAAATGCGATGATTTTATAATTGTTGCTGGCTCGATCACTATCTAACCACCGGTGTCAGTATCAGTTTAACCCCTTTAGTAAAACTATACTCAAGAAAAGGTACAAAAGAATAGGCCTACTATGGCAGCTGATTGACTTTACTGGTTTTTTTGCCATTAATTATTAATTCTAACACCACAAACAGCACTACCTGTGTACAAATAGGTTTATAATTAACGTTACAGCACAGCTAAACTTGCAAAATAACGTAAGGATTCGAGGAAAGAAAATAGTACAACGCATATCGTGTCTTGCTGTGCTGTCAAATACAGAATATTTGCTATGTTAGAATCGAAATAATAACTATGTAACGGAATTTTATCTATAATATAGTATCATGGGTCACTTGTTCGGATGTTACGCACATGTGATTATGTAACTACGCATCAGAGCTCGTGACTCGTGATCATGTTTTATTCTACGATAAAACACGAGTACGATTTTAATTATTTATTATTAATAAAAAAGTAGCTCTTCATTAAGCAACTGGCACCTCTCCTCAAGTGGAGGACATTAACACCACCAATGTCCATAACCGGTCAAACCTGGGACTAGAACTAGGATCCTGTGTGATAAAGGAGACGGTGTTTAAGTCGTGTTAGCTAATCGTTTTTAAACTCTTAAATGTATGCGATTTTATTTCAGCCAAGTAGAATATTCCAATATATACTTTTATACCATGTTAAACTATTTTCATCATTCGGCTGTTATCAGTACCACCATCTGATCGTATATGCTAGACCGACAGATAAGAAATCAAGACCTGACCGATGCTGATTTTTACATAGAAACATATACACAACATATCCTTGAAGAAACGTTTTACAAACTCTAACCTTTACGTTGTTTGTAAACAATAATCATTTAAATGTGCACGAATTATTAATGTGTGTAAATGTGGGGAAACAGGGGTCGGACCAATCCCAAACAAAAAAAATGTGAGAATGAATGACTATAATAAATGATACATTTGAAAGGCATTTGATAGTAACCCAAATCACATGCAAATGAGCTAACAAATGACTAAACAAATCATAAGCAAATCATACTAACGAAAGATTAACAAATCATACATGAGAAGGGAAGGTTAATAAATGTATAACAAATGCCATCATTTGAAAACCACCCAGGGGTATGATTTGTTAGTCATTCATTCAATGAATTACTACCAAATCATACCAATGGATGATTACCAAATCATACTTTTGAATGACTACCAAATCATACTAAATGAATGACTACCAAATCATACTAATGAATGACTAACAAATCATACTAATGAATGACTAGCAAATCTAATTTAATTGATTGTAACACATGTATGTCCCATGGCATCATAGCCATTAATTTTAAAGGTCACATGAACCTTGAACATCAAAATAAATAGGGGTCATCTACTGGTGATTACCAAACCTGCCTACGAAGTACCATATCGGGTTATGCTTATGTACTCCAAATTTCGCGATTTTGGTCTAAATTAAGTTTTAGCGATTGCTTACCAATTAATGTTATTTGTGTGTGTTCCACCCTGTGAAGGGTGCGCTTCAACAGGCTTATGTTATTGTGAGCTAGCAGTCTATTTCAATATGCAAGCTAGAGCAACCGTTCTATTGTTTTAACTGGATCACTGGAACTAGGTTGTTTGTTCAAGCTTCCAACTTATTTTGATCCACACTGTATGCATGTGATGGCGGGTTGACCACAATAATAATTCAAAAACAATTACGTTCTGCTAAATATTTTACTTATGCAATGTGAAAGAAGATATGTTCCAGAGCAAGGCAATTGAAAAAGTTGTAATGTCCACTGGTTAAATTAAAACCAACAACTGATTCAATGCGGTCCACCATTCTGAGTTTTATTAATAACAATCTTATTTTTAGTTCCTGGCACATTCTACTTGTTCAGAATCCATTGAAGTTTTCTGTTCGTCATTTTAAGTGTCTCCCCATTTGCCTTGCCCCATGACTTAAAATCAAAATTGACATTTTAATATTTTTAGGACCAAACTGAAAGCAGTCATTTAATGTTAATTTTTATTTTGAAGACTGATCGACTTACTTCATATACATTTAAGATATCTAATGGCGTTTTCAAACAATATAAGACTTGTACAGGTATACAGATATTGCTGCCCTACGTACCAGAGGGCATAACGGGCAGTAAGTAAGGAGTGAATCAATTGCTTGCAGAAGAACAAGTTATTACTAGTTGATTATTCATTCCAGGAAACTGCGTCATTATACACTTGACGAATGTTCTAAGTACACACTTTTAGAACTAGAATAAATCAGGACATAATTATCTAAACTCACTAAAACTGTATAGATATCATATGTGGGTAATTGTCTTTAATTCAGAAGAAGAAAAAACAAGATCTACGTAAAATTCATTGATACGTGACGAAAATGGAAAAATTACATTTTTCTCGTGCACAAATCTCAAATATGTGTAAATTTGTTCAAAGCATTTAATACACGATCAACGTTCGACCCCCAAACATAAAGCCATAAAATTATTTCGTATTATATGACGTAAATGACGATTGGGGAGTGCGCAAGTGCGATAGGAATGCTTGAAACCGGCATGTCAATAAGACGGGTAAGATTTAATCCATTAATTGTCTGTTTTGGGATTCTTAACTCATGCACATAATTATTTTTATGGTAGCTGCATTGAATTCACGAAAAAAATGCATGTTTATATTGACTCGATTAAAAATTGAGACGTCACATGGCGTCATTTATATTTAGTCGTTGAATGCGTCAAAACATGATTATGACAACATCTGACTGATAGTTGTATCACTTTAAAATCGTGAAATAAGGTGGAATCGTTGAATTGAACAGAATATGTCTATTCATTTGTATGGAGCAATTTGAGTTTGAGCATGGAAGTAACTTTCAATAGGCATTTATCATCCGAATTACTACTACAGTTTAACAAAACTCACTTTTTTCTGTCAATCATGTCTTTTGTAAGATACGAACACATTCTCAACACATGGACTTTGATTTTAATGCAATTTTTTAATTAGGTTGCTCGATGGTATGGCCGCCATGTAGCCCGGACCTAAATCCGATAGAACTCGTCTGCGATGAGTTTGGGCGTCGCATCCGAGCACGACGACAACACCAGACCGTATAGGAACTCATAACACACCCTTTACTTGAACTGAATGCACTCCCGCAGCAATTGGTACTCATCTTTATCAATTCAAAGCCTCAGAGTTGTCAGGCTATCAACAGGACAGACTGTGGTCATACACGATATTGATGTGCGACTTCGTTGTTTTAAGCAGTGAACAAAATGGTCGTTTTCTAATATGTTGTTATTATGTTTTAGAATGGTAATTAACTCAACGTGATAGAAAATAGTTTCCTGATTCCAATGGTATATTCAATTCACAGATAGGTCTAATATTTTTTCAGTTAAATGAAAAATACAAAGTGTGTACTTAGAACATTCGACTAGTGTATATAGGTACATCTGTGACACTGTTTGTAGTATATAAAGACTAAAATGAACTATTTAAACAAATAACACTGAGCATATTTCAAGGAAAACAATATGAAAATAATACCTTTGATGTACTTTGGTGAGGTCATGCTCTCTTAGCTGCCTTGCTTAAATTATGTACTTCTGGAAGAGTTGTGTGAACTGTAATGATCCTGGTTGTTGATAATGATGTCATAGACATACCATATTTATTCTTTGTCATGGTCTATGAGATTAATTCCAAAACCTGAAAAATTCCATATAGTGGGTCAGCTAGAAAATATGACGTGTATATACCGACATATTAATTGGTTTATAATCACATTAACGTTTACTTAACCCATCCTCATACATCATGCAGTGGTTAGTCAAGTCACTAGACATACAAGCTGAAGAATATTCTGAGAAAGGAGAATGATAAGAATCAGTCTCAAATCTTTAATTTGGTGCATCATAAATGACATATTGTTCATCCTGAAGGTGCTTAAAGCTATACATACTTAAATCTAAGTGGTTGGATAGTCAGCATGCTAAGGACAAACATGACAAAATACTATATACAATGTAATTCACAAAATATCTTGTATGCATCATCTTGAGGTTTTGAGCATATATTATTGTTTATAGGAAACTACTAATATATATATATAATACTTATATCTAAATCAAATAAACAGTGTACCTTGCATGTTGGTTGCAGTGCATATGTTGATATCCTCCTACATCACTTTAACAGCAGTATGTCCACAAAATAATAAAACATTGTCCACCATTTGGTTTAATGCTGACAATATAGCCTACACAGACATTCAAACTTCCTTCCTTCCTGTGTTCTGATTGGTTCTTGTACAGACAAGACCAGTTCTGTCCAACGTGATAGGTAAATCCATCCATTATCAATCCATTAAACCAGTTAAGTTCTACTTGTTAATGACTATGCATTTTTGAAATTAACAGACAAATTAACAACTCTGCCTACTAAGTATATTTTATAATTTACATATCAACACTTGATCTAAATTAACCTTTATTCTTGGTATCTAAGGAATTAATGTTGACCCAAGTACAAGATAAATGGACTGGTCCAAGCTGGCTTATCAGATCACCAATATAACCTTCTAGCATTTTATTAACCACAGTGACCTTTCAGACCATCACCTGTTGTCTGCAATTTACACAATTTGACCTGGCTATGAGCAGGAGAACATAATAAATCTTTATCTCATTCTCTACACATTCATTGAAGAGTTTTATGAGATGCCGATGTTAGGTTGAATTCATAAAATTGTTCTTATTTACTTCAATATCATTATTTGTATGTAAATACGAACTCTGTTTATTGAAATAAAATGATCAGCAATTTCCAAATAATTCAGTATGTTATTTTATAACTGAAATATATTTACCTGGCACACAACTAGCTTTCATACATGAAACAGTGGGGGATTTTAATAGAGGTTGACCATTAGAAATTTTTGTAGGTGATCAAATAAGCATATTAATTGTAATATGTGCATAGCAGATCGAGGCATGGATTGAGCCTGTGATTGTTAGATTTAAAGATTAATGCCTGAACCGTCCAATGCAACCACAGAGCCAGAAAATGACCAAATAAACTAAGTAGGTCTGAGACACAATCGTTAGATAGTTTGTAAAAATGTTTTTTTCTTCTTTAATGTAATTATATTTTTATACAAGTCCGAACTATTTCAATGTTTTTGTACATGTGTGAAGACTAAGGAAAAGTATGGAAAGTTTGGACTTTTATGTTCTGGACAAAAAATCAGCACAAATATAAAGTCCAAACTATTCCAAAGTTTTCCAATGGCTTATACAGACAAATGTTAAAGTCCAAACTTTTCCAATTCTTTTGGAATTCTGATTTGAGAGAGAAAGTAAAAGTCCCAGGTATTCCCAAGTATATTCCAATGTCTTTGACATTTGGAAAACAAAGGATTTGTTTGGATTTTTTTTCCAAAGTAATTCCATCTATTCAAACCTAAAAATGCAAACAAATCCAAAGAATTCTTTGGAATTGTTTGGAAAAAAATCCTAGGAATTCCAATCTTTTCTCATTGAGAAAACTTTGCATATACTTAGGAAATCATAGGAATTCATTGGAATAGGGAAAACATTGAATTAATTTCTGCAGGGGTATGTCCAATGAATGACTAACAAATTACATCTGCGAAAGATACAAGTTCAATGAGTGATAAACAAATCTCGAATCTAGGAGTTTATGTCCAATGAATGACTAACAAATTACATCTGCGAACGATACAAGTTCAATGAGTGATAAGCAAATTACGTGATTTAAATGAATGTACAACAAATCACTTCCATAAAACAAGCATTTGTTTATCTTTCATTAAATGAATGACTAACAAATGACATTAATGAATGATAAAAACATGATTTGTTAGTAATTTGTTCATCATTTTGGTGGCATTTGTTACACATTTTTTTTGTTTGGGATATTAGCAAGGATTAACCACAAAAATAGTGTAAATTGATTAACAAAGTCACTAGTGATGTTTGCGTTTTGATATAGTCAGGTTGTCTCAACATTCAACACATAATAAACTCTGTCCATGTACAACGTAATCAGACACATGCACTTAATTAATTACAACTGTGCGATACGTGTATGGTATGCTTATCTCTGTCCATAATCTGTAGTCTTATAATAAAACAGATATATAGGAGTCCTGAATATGAACGCAGATAAGGGTCAGCAGGGGACAAAACTTCAACGTATGTATCGGCTTAATCAAAGAAAATGCAGAGTTATGAGCCTTGACGAATGATGAAAATAGTTTGGGATGTTTCAATTGGTTTTGTCTTTACAAAATGAAGTCAAAAATAGTGATTTTTGTCATGATTAATTAACGTGCGTGGTTTCATCATATTTCAAATTTCTTGTATGAGCGTAAATAATTAACAGAAACAGTTATTGGGTGACCCTCTAACAAAATGATATTTTGGTCATTTGTCTAAAGACATGGCCGCCAGTGGGGGTGGGGTTTTCACTATATAAGTATAGTAAAATCTTCTTCTCAAAAATGAAAATGAGGCTCGCGTACAGGGGCGTAACTAGGCGTACTCCTGTACGCCCGTGCGTACAATTCGAATCTGGACAAAATAAATTTAAAAAAATTAAAACTCGAATTCACTAATAATAATCAGAGACTAAGGGGGTTGAGGGGCATGCAGATACAATGTGTCTACAAACAATTCACTTTATAATATCAATTTAAAAGATCCATAATTTCTCAGGTATATATATAATAATAGCTCTATTATTTTAATTGGGTGAAATTTATAAACTTTGCTTTTTTTAAAGCTCGCTTCGCTCGCAAAATAACTTTTTCGGTCAATATCTTCAAGCTTGCCTGTGGCCTGCTGTTTAGATAAACGATGCATGTTTTCTAGATCGCTTGGCTCGCTAAATAACTATCATAAAACAGTTTTCAAGTAGAGAACAAATGTGTCTGGTGTGCTGCTAGGGTTAAGAATGGGTATTCGTTTAGCTGGTACGCTGTTCAAATCAACAATCCATTTTTAGTGAATGAAATTGATAAACTTTTTTTTCAAGATCGCTTCGCTTGCTTCATTCAATATCTTTAAATTTAGAACGAGTCTGTGGCCTGCTGTTTAGACAAGCAATGCATCGTATATTCGGCTCGCAATGACAATGTCTTCAAATTTAGAACAGGGAATTAGATAACACTACACGAAGGTCCGTGTTAAGAACGAGTCTGTGACACGCTGTTCTGATAAACAATGCATTTTTTTCTAACTCGCTTCGCTCGCTCAATAACTTTATTATGAAACATTTTTTAATTAGAGCACACGTTTGTCTGGTACACTGATAGGATGAGGAATGCGGTTTTCTTCTACCTGACATGCTGTTTAGATCAACAAAGCATTTTTTCTAGCTCGCTTCGCTCGCTCATTATTGTTAACAATAAATAGTTAAAAAGGGCTTATGTGGTATGCATCAGTCAGACTCGCTATTTATTTTTACAGTGAAAACTTATATATAGTAGAGAAAGGGTTTGTTTGGTTAGATAAATGATGCAATTTTCTTCTTCTTCGCTTCTTGGAATAACATCAATTAGAGTTTGTGTTTCATGCAGCTCAGAAAACTTAATGCATTTTTGTTCGAGCACGCTTCGCTTGTCCAATGAATGTAATATGCATTGAGCCACAACCTCCGTCAAAGAGAAACAGCTCTACACACCCTCATTATCCAAACATCCCCCGTCACGTCTTTAAGACCCGTAGTTTTGTAACATGTACATGAACGTATACAAATAAAACGATAAAATAACATCTATAAAAGTTATTAGTTTTTAGTAATTTTCTGTCTTAAAGCATGACGCAAAAATATAGTCCTGATACTCTCAAATGCCAGGAAATCGTTTTCCCGCCAAATTTTTTTCTGGGGGGGGACATGCCCCCAGTCCCCCTAGCATTAGGCGTACAACCAAATATGCTCCAGTTACGCCCCTGGCATAATAAAATTACCACAACTCGTTTAGTATAGATTTATGTCAATTGACAACTCGTGATAAATCCTCTATACATACCGTTCTGATGTTAAATGCCAGTTACGGGACAAATCGCTGGCTTACAATTAGAAGGTCGCAAGTACTACTTACGACCATACAAGACTCGTACATAGTTGGAATCTGCATCTCACGGCGCTTCTTATGAGCCTATTTTCATGAAAATCGGAAGTGGCCAAGGTCACCAAACTGAAATTTAAAATGCTTGTTTTTCCATAAGTAAAGAGTAGTTTTCAGACAGTTTTTTCTTGTTTTCTCAAAATACATTTGTATGATTTTGTACTTACGACCTTCTAATTCTAAGCCAGCGAAATGTAAACCATTAACGAGTCATTAAAATCTGTTTTGTCATGTTTAGACGTTTGAATGAATAGAACGATTATTTGATAGAGAATGTAAAATTGTAAACCCATGTGTCACATGTATGCTATACATGTATATTGTTACGCCTCAGTGATGAGGTGTGTAGACTCTTCGTAGTTCTCAGGATGACCATATTCTTGTCTTGATGACGTACACCTCAGTAATGAGGGTTCAGTGAAAACTGGTTATACTCTTGTAGAAATGATGTACACCTCAGTAATGAGGGTTCAGTGAAAACTGGTTATACTCTTGTAGAAATGATGTACACCTCAGTAATGAGGGTTCAGTGAAAACTGGTTATACTCTTGTAGAAATGATGTACACCTCAGTAATGAGGGTTCAGTGAAAACTGGTTATACTCTTGTAGAAATGATGTACATCTCAGTTATGAGGGTTCGGTGAAAACTGGTTATACTCTTGTAGAAATGATGTACACCTCAGTAATGAGGGTTCAGTGAAAACTGGTTATACTCTTGTCGAAATGATGTTCACCTCAGTAATGAGGGTTCAGTGTAAAAGTGGTTAGGATGGACAAACTGGCACTTCAACTCGTTAGATATTTAACTAATAAAACAACAAGACTTGTATTGCTTCTACTGTCCTTTATGTTGGTCTTGTAGATCTCTATATCTGATGGCTCTACTCAACAATTTTCATAATATACTCTAATATATATGTAAATATACAGTCAATAAAATGCTTCAAATGGTTATGGGTCTTTGCCTCAAAAATATGAAGATGAATACAGTGATACACACTTGGGTTTACTTTATTACTTAAATCTAGACCTAAAATCAGGATAATTGTAGCTCTCAATTGCAATGAATGTCTAAAACAGTTCCTATTCTCTGGTTTAATACATGAAGAATGAAATGGTACACTTTATTTAACTTGAAATGGCTTAAGAATGCTTAAAATCCACTTACAGGTACTGTAAGAAAAGTATTCATTACGAAGTATTCGTATTTTACGGTAGCTTAGGTTCGGTGTAAAACTCGGACGTTCTCAGTGATGTATATAGAGGAAAAGTGACCACGTTGGTCACAAAATCGGTCCTTTTATACTGTGTGACCGAAAAAGTGGTCACAATTGGTCACAATTGACCAAAAACGGGTCACACTATGAAAGAATGGGTCACAGTGACCAAAAAATGGTCATTATTGGTCACAATTGGTCACTGTGACAAAAAATTGGTCACAAACGAAATAATGGTCACAGGTTAAGAATAAATACATTTTTGTACTTGAAAAACACATGAGATATTGTTAAACATAATTAAAGCAGTTAAATAACATAAAATAGATTTACTGACGGTAAAATCTCTCATCGCTTAAAGCAAATTGACGAAAGACGACAACGATACGTTCTAATATGAACTAATGCACAGCATATGTAGCGGACTATGTCAGTTGTCCTACATTATTTGTAACATGCTCATCTAGTACTGGATTTTTTGGTGATGCATAACTTCACAAAAAATTGTTTGGTTACGAAGTTACGAATCTGAAGCAAGCCGTTTCCAAAAGGCGCTATCGAGCGCTTTCCTACGTCTATGCAACCCATCGAAGCGGTTCGTTGCACAAGAAAGCGCGCGATAGCGGTTTGATACGAAATAGTGGGTACAAAGTAACGAAAGACGATACAAACCTGCTATCGTTTGTCAGTCCGAATGAACACGAATAATGAACGTTTTTCAATTTGTTTAATTCTAGGTCTACTTAATTCAGGGGTAACTAATTTAAAAATGAATAATTAGATATAAACACAGATAACAACTGATTTCTAGGCCTTATTTGATATTTTATCTTTTTTTTAATGGGTTGCATGAGCATACCATATAGTACTTTTGTTCAAAAGAAAAGGCTATTTTCATTTCAATTAATCATATTACATGTACGATTAAATATCAAACATCTTTAATCTTAATCACATTTTTTCGTTAAATAAACCCTGCAAATCGTCACAACATAAAAGAGATTTAGACGGAAAATTACGGGTTTTATTGTATCCAATAACGACAACAACAACATGTAATTAGTTTTCGCGACCTTCATCCCGCGAATGTTTTTTGACGATTTTGGAGGGATTTTTTAATTACATCTCGGCGAGGAATTACGAAAATGCATTTGTTTTACTTTCTTTACAATAACCTACAACTACGATGTGGATTATCACCGTCCGGTCTAGATACGTAAATACCCGAAACGGACTTTAATTAATTGTATTGCAAACTTTGCGATGGGAAATAACCGAAACTTGTGTCTTTTTCATTAGATGTTCTTAAGATAGGTTGATATTTCGCGCATATGAACGATTCCCGCTCGACTTACTTCGTTATCTCAGAGTAATCATGTGTCTCATAACAGTTTGTAGCATCGTTTATGCACCGAAAATGTTAAAATTTCCTTCCGAAGTGGGCAAAAAAATGGCTGCCTTTTTTGTGTCCAGACATTTAGGAAATAGCCCTCCCCATAAATACCCGAAACGGACTTTAATTAATTGTATTGCAAACTTTGCGATGGGAAATAACCGAAACTTGTGTCTTTTTCATTAGATTTTCATAAGATTGGTTGATATTTCGCGCATATGAACGATTCCCGCTCGACTTAATTCGTTATCTCAGAGTAATCATGTGTCTCATAACAGTTTGTAGCATCGTTTATGCACTGAAAATGTTAAAATTTCCTTCCGAAGTGGGCAAAAAAATGGCTGCCTTTTTTGTGTCCAAACATTTAGGAAATAGCCCTCCCCATATAAAAAGATTGGTTGCATAGCAACCATGGAAGACTGATAATGATTATCTTTTCTTTTCTAGACAGGGGCCTACGCTAGTTTTTGGAATATTTTTAAACATCATTAAAAAGTAAAAGAAAATTTATGAGCCGCCGAATATCGCATTTTAATTTTTTTGGTTATTCTATTAGCAGCCATTTTCTAGTATCTTTGCTTCAGTGCGGGATTTTAACACAAATTTTTAGATCCATTAGTGAATTCAAACTCTGACCAAACCACGTGCACACGTGTTTTCGTAAAGCGTAACGACATCCGCAGGCCTTGCGGCCTGCGTATTGTCCGCTATAATCGCTTGGCAACTTAATAAAGATGGAAGCCAACGGACGTCGGACAAATGTGCTCGGACAATATTTACCGATATTCTGGTTAAAATACATGTTCGGACGTTATAATATTTGTCAAACAAACACTAAATATCTAAGGAATACATACATGCATGGATTTAGGATGACGAAGTCGGCATGACGTGAAATACTGGACGGATCAATCAGGTCGCGAAAACAGGTGACATAGAAATGACATCAAAAGTAAATAGACTTCGATAGACGAGCATGTATCGGTATAAAGGGTGCTTAATCGTTCCTTAGCGAAAGGTCAACACTTATTTATGCTGTTTCATGCATCGTTAAAAGCAGTTAACAAGAACATCATATAATAAATAAGGAATTAGGATGAACTCAAATGAACAGTCAAGAATACTATGAAAACTAAAGAAGTAAAATAGTCAGTCACTCAGGTTTGTCCTCCGACTATCCGTCTGTCTGTCCGTCCGTCAAAAATATGGATCCTGACAAAAACTCAAACAGTTTCCAAGCTGGGTTGATGAAATTTGGTATGTGGGTAGGGGCGAATAAGGAGATTATATCCATCGTAATATTTTTTATTCTAACAACAATTGTGGTTGCTTTGGCAACAGAAACATTGAAAATAAGTTTAAGGTCATGGCCATAAATCAGCCATAAATCTGTTGTATCTTTGCTTCTTCGTGGCGAAAATGTAACAGAGCGAAAATGCAACGACGTTGTCGTTTTTTCGCATAGTTACATTTTCGCTTTTTTATGGCGTCAAACAATGTAAACAATGCGAAAAAGTCGACTGTTTCTAATTTTCGCATTGTTACATTTTCGCTTTATTGTGGCGACAAAGCGAAAATGTAACAATGCGAAAACACGACAAAGTTGACTTTTTCGGATTGTTACATTTTCGAAATTTCGCTTGGTTGTGGCGAAAAAACGAAATCGACATGGCATAAATCAGCCACCATAGTTTCCCCAAAACATAAGACGAATGATAATATAAAGTTCAGTTTGTCTTTTTTATCCTAATAATAATGTTGAAATGCATAACACGAATGGGTTTGTGCTCTAAATGAAACAAACTTTCAAAAAGTACAGTTAAGTTCGCTCACTTATTTTAATGATGAATATCCATTATGGATCTATATCAGTGAAGATATCAAAAAGTGTACAAAACAAGTTTAACCATGAATAAAACAAGTTTAACCATGAATATTATATGTTGAATATTCACGAATTAAACTCAAAATAATTAATACTTTTGTACATGTATTCACTCTATTAACCAACTCCATAATTCCACCCATTGCCCTTCTTTACAACTGCCTTCCCGGACACCCTTCTATAATCTATGACCCGGACAACCTTCTATAATCTATGACCCCAGTGATTTTTCTTGAACAAAATTAAACAGCTAGCCTGTGCCTTTAAAATTGGAAAATTTAGCGCAGTTTGGGAATTATTAAAAAAAATTGTTTTGGTTAAAATTGTTCATTAATTGCTATTTTCTACTGATAATACTCTAGTTATATGTGACAAGGACTTTGCAATTTTGAAAATCCATTGTTTTGACTTTAAATCAGCAATACTGTAGTTGCTAAATGAAACCAGCGAGCACAACAGTGGGAAAATATGCATTCTTTTTAAAATTAAGATTTTTGAGAAAAATGGAGGTTATTTTGCTAGGGGAAGGGGCCTGTATTCGGCCCCAAAAAATCACTGGACCCGGACACCCTTTTATAATCTATGACCCGGACAACCTTCTATAATCTATGACTCGGACAACCTTCTATAATATATGACCCGGACAACCTTCTATAATCTATGACCCGGACAACCTTCTATAATATATGAACCGGACAACCTTCTATAATCTATGACCCGGACAACCTTCTATAATCTATGACCCGGACAACCTTCTATAATCTATGACCCGGACAACCTTCTATAATCTATGACCCGGACAACCTTCTATAATCTATGACCCGGACCACCTTCTATAATCTATGACCCCACTCATGATCTTCCCCATGACATGTGTCCACTTCATTACTCCATTATAATGTCCTCTTCATGAGCTACTTCATAACTCCACTCTTTGAATCCACTCCACAGCATTGTCTCACACTATGGCCCCACTCAATAAGGACAAGGTTCACTAATGGCTTAATTTGGCCCTGTGGTTTTTCAAAAAATAATAATGCATGTTCCTATAAATTTGTCCTTTAATTCAAATAACTTAACATTTCCTGTGTAAAAAATGAGCTTGCATATCCCAATTTCTTTTGTTATTTGTTTACAAAACTGTCAAGAATATGACATATTAGTCCAAAATGTAATTTTTGGCCATTTTTACGACTATTAATGACGTGAAACCTTTCGAAAAACCACTATGGCATTCTTGCGACACTTTTATATTTTTACATAACCAGTGTTCTATAAGTTGGTATATATGTACAAAATATCAAAGTGTCGCAAGAATGCCATCGTGGTTTTTGAGAAGGTTTTACACAATAAAAAGCCATGAAAATGGCTAAAATGACATACTTTGCTTAACATGACATATTATAAGTAGATTTGTCGACATAATTATTACGAGATAATTGAGAAATGTATGCTTAATTTTTTGAAAGACAGTGTTAGGTTATTAGAAATATAGGACAAATTTATAGGAACATGCATTTCTTTTTTTTGGATAAAACTCAGGACCAAATTAATCAATAAATGAACCTTGTCGAGCCCCCAGTATATGTCTGTGTAACTTGTTTGTCCACGTTCTATCATTTCTCAGTCATAAACATGGGCATCGATACAGCAACCTATAGGTGTAGAATAGGATCTTTCGTACCAAGTCAGTATGGATGTATGTCATTTGCAAAGTTTATGGAGTGCTACAGTAATACGAATGGAGCTGTGTTATGTATTGGTATACTGTATGAAGTAGCTGATGTTGAACCGGGCCCTGACCTTCCAGCTATCCCTTCAGGTATGAACTGATTATATAATAGGCGATTCATCGCCATAACAGTATTGCGTGTTATGCGAGATATTAGCCTTGTCCGCTTTCAGTTAGCCTGTTCACTTATCTCAGTAGTGTGTAGCGACCACGTACTTCGAAGATGCGAATGGAATTGACAAGGTTATTTAAGCGCACAAGTTTTGTATAAATTACCTTTTATGAGGTGATGATTAAAAAAACGAAAGATTACAAATTTGCTGTATAGAAAAAATTTAACTGCACAAAGGGAAGTAAGAATACTGTTGCTATGCTACGAAAAACATGTATGCGTACCATGTAGTTTGACCTGACCAGCACTACGTTCAAGGAAAGCTACCTGCAACATGTTAAAAAATCACGAGTTTTTATCGCTATAATCCTTCTTTGTACGTTTCGTTTGCGGCAAACAATTTAAAGTATAAATCCCCGTTTTTTCCGTACTCATTTCGAAATATGTATGGATGCACGGGTTTTACTATTCACATACTATTTAACATACCGTTCAACGAATAACAGGTGTGTACCAGGTACGAAACGTGCGTCAATTAATTCTTCGTTAAACGCAGGGCAGTTTGACCAGTTGAATGATGTCTGATGAGACTTGGACGTGGAAAAACAGCCGATAATTAGTTTAGTAACTAATTAGTAACAGGAAAATATTCCACGTATGTTAAACGTATGAAAAACATTCGTTTTACGTACGGTTGAATACTTACGTATTTATCCCAAAAAGTATACGTTAAACCTGCTTGGAATATTTTCCTGTATACACGATAAAAGTATTTGTTAAACAAGGAAAGCCTTTTATATGCACATAACATACTAGTAATGCACTGAACTCAACCTCCGATGCATGAACGTAAGTAAACACGCACCCACTGGTGCGTACCACTACCAAATCAAAATATCAACAATTATTGTAAAAGGATTGATCTATATAATTTACAGCTGGAATTAGCAGATTATTGTTACTTAGAATATCATACTCTTGGTGATATTAGCATTAGATATGAGATTTGCAATTCACACAGAAAATTTGATCACTCTAAAAGGGCAGATATTATAGATATATAGAAAATAGATTTTATTCAGTATTGAAAGTACATACATGAATATATAAAACAACATGTATAATAAAACAACTTATACATGCATGCATTTATAAATAAACATGACAGGCACACCAACACTTAGGATTACACAAAATAGAGATACCTCTTATTTCCATTGTGGTCCTTTAGTGATGGTGGCATGACATAGAGAGGCATTATGTAAGCTAGTAATGTTTTTATATTGACCATTGTATAAATAAAAAATTAACATAAATGCATTAAAGAATTTTATAACAGTTACTTCACAATAATCAGTTAAGCATTTCTTAAAATTATCAATTTTAAATCACAGATAATCGGAATCAACAGTCAAATTATGTTCAAAGACAAGTGATAGTTAAAGAAGTACCAATACTGAAAGTCACTATCAAGCATAAATTAATAACTAAATGAATAACAAAAAATAGATTACTCAGATATTAAATAAAAAATACTTAAATAATTAAATAGATGTAAATATTGAATCTCTTAAATCTTAAATACATTGATAAGTAAATAAATAGTCATTTTAACACTCCAAAATTTTATACTAAATTGTCTAAAAAATGTTTCACTGTATTTCACTTTAGCTTTAAAAACAGGCAATTTCTCAGTCTGTGATATATACTAGCAGGCGATTTGTTCCATAATTCGTCGCCTGAGTAAAGAAGTGCTCTATCTCCATTTTTGTCAAAATTGAGATTTTTATTTCACTGAAATCGTCTCCTCATGCTCTACAATAATATCTAATAGAATAGTAAATCCGCCCAATAAGAACGAAGATACTCGGTAATGATTTGCTCTATCTCCATAAAATCAATTTAAAATTGACTCTTATAATGTTTCAACTCCATGAGTTGGAGCACTTTATCTGTAAAAATAAATGTAGCCAATCAAATTAAGTTATTTGTGCATGTGACTCTTCGAGCATGAGTACTTATTTGCTCTATCTCCTTAACGTTCAACACCGAACTGCTCTATCTCCATATCTTTTAATAAAGAACTGCTCTGTTTCCATCACTTTCAATAAAGAACTGCTCCATCTCCTTTAACTTTAAGTACATTATCAGTAGATGGAGCAGTTCACCTTTAAGAAAAAATGAAATGTTTTAACAAAATTGCTCTATCTCCAAACACAAAAATATAAATAGATAAAAACATACAACATTTTATAAATATTTAACTTGATATTCTACATCTGTTCTTAATGTTGAATTTTCGCATATAATATTGTACACATACATGTATCTTGAACAATAACCGAAATATGACCGACTGATACTTATAACTCGATTTTCTCGAAATATTGAAATTGGTGGATAGAGCAACGTTCCACTCAGGCGACGCTTGGTAAATACCAGAATAGAAGAAAGATTTTGTGCCAAACTCTTTAACCTTAGGAACAGCAAATCCTCCCTGATCACTTGACCTTGTGTTGTGAGAATGTACAGAATCCAGTGGAATGAAATTGTCCCCCATGTAGTCTGGAGATAAGTTATTCTTTATTTAACGACATGACACAGAATGATCTGGTCTAGACGGGTAACCAGTTAAGGAATTTAAAATGTTCACTTCCTATGTGTGACCTTGCATCTAGATCAAGCAAACGTTATTAACTTTTAGGGTGGTTTGAAGTTTGAATTTAAGTGACTGAGAGAGACCATGCTACCATATAGAGCAGGCATAATCAAAATGACATTGACTAAGGGCCATGACAAGGAGCCTCTTGGTGTGTTGGGTAAGGTAACCCTTTTTACGGTATCAATATTTTAGCATAGCATTAGCTTTTTAAAGCATTGATCGGGCCTTAAAATCAAAGGATAGGGTCTGGTAAAAATAGTTGCCCCAAGCTATTTAACAGCAGAAGTAGGTTCAATATTTGTACCATTACAAGTAATGTCTAGAGTCGAGTTTGACCTTAGTCTATGTTTAGACCCAAATAATATGGACTCAGTTTTACCCAAGTGAAGTGATAACTTGTTATCGACCAACCATTGACCAACAAGATACAGGTAGTCTTTCAATGAAGTTTCCACAGAAGACTTGCTTTTACCTGATACTAGAATACCAGAATCATCTGCATATAACAAAAGCTTGTTTTTAACCACAGCTGACATGTCATTAACATAAATTAAAAATAAAAGTGGACCAAGTATGGACCCCTGTGGAACTACACATGTGATCGGGGCAGTAGCAGAGTGGGTACCAGAGATATCTACTAATTAAATAAGATTTAAACCATCTTAAAACATCATCACCTAGTCCTGCAGCTCTAAGTGTCTAGCTTCGATTTTGATTAAATTATAAAATTACCAACCAACATAACAAACAATAGCAGTAGTATCATTGATAATATATACACCAATTGCATTCATCATATATTTTGAAGTACTTGTATCAATATTATAGATGCGTATCCGTGATCATTATCCGATATGCTTTATGCGAAAATTGAATAAAATTAAATATAAATATAAAATACGTATACCAGATTTATATAAAATTAATTGCACAGAAAAGCAATCAATTATAGGTGTTTTAGAAGTTTTAATGAAAACTTGCTTCAATCAGATTTGGCTTTATCGGGAATTGGCTGCTATGAAACAGTAATCGATTCAAATACAGCATTATGGTTATTTTATAATAGTTAAAATCCTGCTCTGTTAAATAAAATATGCCCCATTTAAACAGAAAAGAATCAAATATTATTTACTGAGGAAATTCGATCTACTATAAATGAAAGAAATAACTGTAAATGACGTGTTGGTATTAATCACTATAAAATCAAATAAAGTCACGTGCATGATTAAAACAAGTAAAAAAGAATATCTTCAACGATGCTGTTAATAACAACAAGAGGGCCCAAATGGCCCTAGGTCGCTCACCTGTCTAACTAGTGCATGCACACCCCTATGGTGACCCTACACATTTTCTGAATAAATTTTAAGGAAATTCAGCCTCTATTGCAAGTTTTTTTATGATTTGACCATGTGACCTTGGTTTTGACCCCAGATGACCCAAAATCGAACTTGACCTAGATTTTGTTGAGATGATCATTGTGACCTCTAGAGAGGATACAATCCTATTGTTGACGGACGGACGGACGACGGACGAAGAGTGATCACAAAAGCACTTTGTCACAGGTTAGCTAATAAAAATCCAAAATATATTTGGAGCCACAAGATATAGCAAATTTAAAACAGTCGGATAGATAGATATATTTATTTCAGTAAAGGTTGTACATGATTATTAAAACAGCATGATCATGATTAAAAATAATTATAGCATGAGTATCAACAACCATGCCATGCACACCAACACCAAGGATTACACAAAAAAGAGTATACTCTTATTTCCATTGTGGTTCTTGATGGCATAGACTAATTTACTATAAACCAATAACTGAAGGCCGTGCCAATATCATCTTCGAGTTTAATAGGCATGTTACATGTGTTTCAAAAAGGGTTGAAATAATAATAATAATAATATCTTAATTATTTTATTTAATTAATAATATCATTATTATTATGAAGCGGATTTTGAGCTGATACCTATACAAATCATGTTGCAGGAAATTTAAACTGTTTAGAAAATTGGTGTGTACTTAATAAAATAATAACATGTATTTACATCCATTTAAGTCTAAATGTACAGTTACTGGCTCAAAACACAAAATAAAAAACATAAGCGCTTTAAAATTAACTATTCGTGCAGCTTTTTTGAAAAATGTGTCGAGCCAAACGCTTCTTGGAATATCTATAAATAATCAATTAAACTGGCATGAACAAATTAATCATATTTGTAAAAATCCAAAGACCAAAATTGCACTACTAACAAATTTTGTATGTTTCCTAACATCTGCAATAAACATGTTTTTGAACTATAATTCATATATTCTACCAATATTTGATTACTGTTGTACAACTTGGGTGACAATAATAAAGCTACATCAAGAAAATAAATATTCTACAAAACACTCATATTGATTAAATCTGCAAGATCTTCATGTTTGGATAAAAGAGCTATCTACAACGCGAGCTTGTACTACAGGCCCCGATCTCCCGAAGCATCTCAGGTAGAATTCTTATCTCAAATTGAGATTTTGCTCAAATCAGAGTCTGTGTTTAAGACAAATCAGTAGTTTAAGATCTTGAACTTTTACTGTTATAAACTCCAAATAGTGTATCTTTTTGTGCAACCAATTTTGAGTCCAGCCTTCCATGGAATTTAACTCAAAGATATATGACGATATTTGAGTTGAGACTTTTCTCAAACTGAAACGCTTCGGGAGATTGGGGCCATATCATTGCGCTTTCATGTCACCTCGTTACACTGACGAACATATAGCACTTAATATAGTTCAATTTTGAACCCTGAGCCATGACCTATCTGACTAGTACATTTTGGCGGGTACACTATGATTTATTACGTTCAGAGGTCATTATTTAATGAATCAGATATGATTCTTACAGATCTATGTTTGTAATAGAATTACAATTTAGTGTAGTCGGCAATGTCAGAATTCGGTGGTTCGAATATTTCATTTGCTCATTTTTTAAATTCATTGTTTTATGACATTTTAAGAACTATTTTTTTTATTTTATCTATGAAAATGTGTATATTTAATATATTTTTCATTTTCACTTATTTTGATCGTTCGCGTTTTCCGAGCTGGTAACATATCTTACGTTGATTGGCCGTCATAACGTTCTACAAATATAATGCAAAAATATGGTTTGTCGCATTTACTAGTGTTGCACAGGTTTTGCAACTTGTGTGTATTTAAAATATAAAATGAAAAAATATGTTGGTGGGATTCGAACTTGCCCTAGTCTGACAAAAGTTATTTAACAATGTTTCGATAAGCTTTACCGTCACTACCATTCCGACACACAAACTACTTTCCCATAGTTGTATTACTTATCTTACTGATCAAAACTATACCAACCTGTATCGAATAATGGTTGAAACCTTAAAAGCGTAGTCACGGCTCCATGCTCGAAAGTGTGAACCTAGTACAATTTTGTTTGTGTTGTTTATTTCCTGTTGATATTGGTTCTATTTTGTCGTCTGAATTCCTGTATGCTGTGCTTATTTCTTTTGCATAGCAAAGATAAGCCCATATAAAGTCCCATTCGACCATATGGTACGACGCCTGAAAAAGTGTTACCGTGATCACCTGTGTGTTTTCTAATGGTGTCAGTTGATGAGAGGTAACATCAACTTGGTATTCTTTCCGCTTGATTATATTGATATGTTTATTTATTGTATGACTATGCTTTATTATGTTTCAGTCATGAACATGGTCATCGATACTGCAACAATTAAGGAGTGCCACAAACATATGATAGGAGCTGTGATATGCATTGCTGCACTGTTAAAGATTGCCGGGGTTGAATCGAACCCAGGCCCTTCAGGTATGAACTGGGTATTTAAATTTTGAACATGCTAAGGCAATGAATGTTTTGACAAAAGTTTACATTGGTCAACTGTTTTGTCTTGAGGCGACGATATTGACACCCCATATCCCCAAGATACTTGTGCGAAAGGCGAGCTCGAGAAATACATTGTTTATCGGAGAAGCGTGCCACTCAAACAATTCATGTACATTAAAATGTTGACACTATTCACTAATAAACTTAAATATAGTGTTCGAGTGAAGTGGGATAGACAAAAACCTGTATCGCTTATCTGAGCAGCATACCATAAACAAAGGAGTTAAGTTTTGTATGTAAATATACAAATACCAGCAATTGGGGTGAGGGGTATGTGTCCTTGCATACGCCATCGTGAATTTGAAACCAGGCATGTTTTAGCATTTTTGTTGTGAATTGTCCATGTTTTCTTGCTGATGTATTTCGCAATGTATAAGTCAGATCCTGAGAACAATGATAGAGAGGGATTTGGCAAGGGCTTTTTTCAAAATTCATAGGAGTTCGTGTATCTTAGACGCATACCTAACAAAGTTATACTTCAAATACACTTACTCAACCCTTCTAATCGGTCACCTTAATATTTCCAGCATGTTATGCAAACAGAACTTTTAATACGGTAATAAATCAAAGAATACTTTTATTTCACATCTTAACAACCAGGGGGTTTAAAGTTTAACTGTATCTTATTTATAGTGTAACGAATTAGATACAAACAAAAATCATCACCAGCTTCCTTTGTACTTAAAAACTGACCGATTATAAGTGTTGAGTAGAATATGCTTGATATTACATAACCCACAAGAACAACCCAAGCTTACTAACCTGCACACGTGTACATTTCGAAAGTAGAAACAATAATTGGATATTACCACGTCTTGAGATTTTTATACGCCCGTTGAAAACGGGACGTATTATGTGAACACCCTTGGCGGGCGTGCGGGCGGGCGTGCGGGCGGCGGCGTTCAGTAATGTGTCTGTACTCTAGCGTAAACAGTTTTCATCCGATCATCTTCAAACTTGCTGACAATGCTTATGGGCATAATATCTAGGCAAAGTTTGATTATAGGCCAAATCGGCCTAGGCCTTATTGGGATATGGTCCTTTAATTACCAAATAAGTATGAAATTGGCCATGTCTGTACTCTAGCGCTAACAGTTTTCATCCGATCATCTTCAAACTTGCTGACAATGCTTATGGGCATCATATCTAGGCCAAGTTCGATTATAGGCCAAATCAGCCTAGGCCTTATTGGGTTATGGTCCTTTAATTACCAAATAAGTATGAAATTGGCCTTGTCTGTACTCTAACGCAAATAGTTTTCATCCGATCATCTTCAAATTTTGTGACAATGCTTATGGGCGTAATATCTAGGCCAAGTTCGATTAGGTTATTTGGTTATGGGCCTAAATTAATTACCAAATAAGTATGAAATTGGTTGTCTGTGCTCTAACGCAAACAGTTTTCATCCGATCGTCTTCAAACTTTGTGACAATGCTTATGGGCATAATATCTAGGCCAAGTTTGATTATAGGCCAAATCGGCCTAGGCCTTATTTGGTTATGATCCTATAATTACCAAAATAAATGTGAAATTGACCTTGTCTGTTCTCTAGCGCTTAAGAGTTTTCATCTGAGTATCTTCAAACTTGGTGACAATGTTCATGGATATAATGTCTAAGACAAGTTCAATTGTAGACCAAATCAGCCTAGGCCTTCTTGGGTTATGGTCCTTTAATTAAAAAAAATGTTGGATTGTTTTTTTCATTCACCATGCCCTGAGACTCACCATGCCCCAAGACGGGCGTATTTTGTGACATTTTGGCACTCTTGTTTAAATCTGTAAATGAACGAATGTTAGTTTCATTACAATGATTGGAATTTATTTGATATTAATTTTGTGACAGCTACATGCGAACGTGAAAACCGGTCAATAAACCGAGCACATTTTTTCAGGGTTAGTAACCATTGTTTTTGCTAGTCAATTTGTACTCATCGTTATCACTATGTATTTATTTTCAGAACTCACTTTTAGGTTCCGATTTCTTTTAGTGGACTTGGGTACCATGGTTCTTCGGAAGGCATTTGATGACATAGTTGGAACAGACTTCATGGCTTACATATCTCGTACATGCCAAGCTAAAAAATTCAAGTTCATTAAGAACAAAGTTTTAAATGAAGAGCAAAAATTAAAGTTACCGAAATCAATAAACTTTGACATTTCCCTTCTGGTTTGTTTGTTGAAGAACGTATGTGGACTTAAGCCATATGATGATGCCGAATGGGAAAATGACAAAGGGACTTCGTTTGAATCGTACGTAGGTCAGCTGAAGAAACTGAGAAACAAAGTAGGTAGCTTTTCAAACAATTTTTAAATGAATAGGAACGTCAGACAGACACTTCGTATGATAGTTTTTCATGTCCGAATTATAAACATTATTGACTATTTAGTGTGCAGAATCTAATAAACATACTAGTAGGTCATAAGAGTATTATTCATAGATTGGATCAATATGTTGTTAAATAACATGTAAACTATTCAATAATATATTATATTATGTATTATGTGCCAGACTGTCACAGTAGTAAATGATAAGTGAAATATTGATTGTGGAATAAAATCCAATTATATTACGTTTCATATATTGTCAGGAAGGAACTGATGAACACCATTGAGCAAGATTCCTGACAAATTAGTGTAAAATAGTAATCAATTTTCTAAAATTGAACATACCGTTTTAAAGATTAGAACAACCATTTCACGGCATTTTTGTTTGCAGCAAACCATGTTTGGTTTCCAACTGGTTTGTCAAACTGTCCGTTTGTTCAGTAAAACTGTTTGAAACGAAAACAAGTTTTGCCATTTGTTTAAAAAAATCTCGAACCGAACCTTCCAAACAAACCCCAGAAGCGGTTTGGTCGGTTTTACGGACGACTATATGGAAAATGGACGACTATATTGACCATTACTGAACTCTCAGTACACAATTTCTCATCTGATCTGATTAGCTGCTGTCAAATTTCTATCTTATAATTATAAATTGACAATGTTTTAATCTAACGACGTTTTTATCATTCAACCTATTCAATATACCAACCAAATTTGCCTAATATGACATCCTAATCAGGGAACAACAAAAGAGATAATATTTTTTTTAAAATTCTTTATAACCGTGTGTAAAAGTTCTTTTTGTCGCCTTAAAATGCTTAAAATGTTACAAAACAGAAAACCTAAGCTGAAACCGGAGATTTTCAACAAAAGCGCCCTCAGTAAAACTGGTTTTCAGCGTTTTAATACTGTTATTTAACTTTTAGGGCATAAGGCAGCTAAAACTATGTTTTCAGCAGTTTTACTGTTGTAAATAGGTTATAATGTGGGCATTCCGCCTTTTGTTTGCTGAAACTATTCCATTCAGCTTTTTAACAGCTGGAACTAGGGCGGATCATTTTTCTTGTTCGGCTGTGTGTTGGACACTTCTTCTTTTAAAGATTTCTGACAGCTAATACTAGCATTCTAGTCGTTTTACTGTGAAAACTGGGTCATTCAGCTAGGGCATTCAGTTTTTTGGTTGCTGAAACTAATTCATTATACTTTCTGCCAGCTTTGTCTTGGGTGGCGCTTTACTTGTTTAGTTGGGCATTGTGCCTTGTATGTGTTTTATGTTTTCTGTGCTCGGTTGGTTCAGTTGAAATTGTTCTGGGCCAAAATATTCTTAATATTCTTCGCAAGCTTTTGGTATGAAATGTTGATAACTTGTTGAGATCAGTTTATGTCATTCTCCAACACTCAGAACCATATAGAAGGGTTGAGAGAACACAGGTCTGGTATAATTTTAGTTTTGTGTTGTTGCTGTATTGTGTAGATCTCCATACGTTGTTTAAAGACATGAAGATGTTTCTGGCTTTGCACAGTCTGGCCTGGATGTCATCACCAGCTCCGCCATCATTAATTTTCTTATAACAGCTCCAAAGTAAGTGAATTTGCTTGTGTTGGGGAGGACTGTTCCATCAATTTGGATCGGCTGTGGATTATCGATGTTTTAAAGTGTCATGATTTCAGTTTTCGTCTTGCTGATGTTTCGACCCACTTGCTTGGCAGTTTGGGATAATCGGTTTGTTTTCTCTTGCATATGTTTATTTGTGTGGGTGAGAAGGGCGAGGTCATCTGCGAAGTCTAGGTCTTCTAGCGTCGATTGGGAGTTGCCATCGTATGCCTCTAGGTCTCTAGGTGGGTCCTCTGTTGTCCTTCTCATCACCCAGTCTATGACTAGGTTGAAAAAGACAGAAGACATCACACATCCCTGTCTTACACCTGTTTTTACTTCGAGGAAGATGTCGCTGTTGTTGACACAACAAGTGAAGTTTTTGTAGAAACTTTGTATTATTTCTGTGATGTCTTGAGGGATGCCATAAGCTCTTAGGATTTTTCTTTTTGGCTCTCCCTGTGTATGCTGTCAAATGCTTTTTGAAAGTCAACGAAGTTTATATATAATTGTCTCTGCCATTCTGTACATTGTTCTATGATGTTTCGTAGAGCAAATATTTGGTCTGTGCATCCTTTGCCTCTTCTAAATCCCGCTTGTTCTTGCCGTAGTTGTTTATCAATGGCATTTGATAGCCTTTGCATGATGATCTTGCTGAGTATTTTACTTGGAATGGACAGTAACTTGTAACTCTTGCAGAGTATTTTACTAAGAATGGATAGTAGTGTAATGCCACGCCAGTTGTTACAATCATTCAGTGTACCTTTTTGGGGGATTTTTTATAATGGTGCCTTTTGACCAATCGTCTGGGATTTCCTTTCCCGTCCACATTGTCTTGAATAGTGGTAGTAATATAGATACAGCAATTTCTGGGTCGGCTTTGAATAGTTCAGCATTTAGATTATCTTGACCAGGAGCTTTTCCATTTTTTAGATTCTTGATGGCACTGATAATTTCATATTTAGTCGGTGGAGAAGTTTCAATGTTGAGGTCGTTGTCAGATTATGGTATTATGGCAGTTTCTACAGGAGGCGGTCTGTTTAGAACTTCTTGAAAGTGTTCGGCCCAGCGTTTGTCTTGTTCTTTTTCTGTAGTAAGTATTTTGCCATCTTTATCCTTGATGGGAATATTTTTATTTCCGCTGAACTTGCCGTTGATTATTCTGGTAAGTTTGTACAGTTTGCCTTGTTCTCGCTTTTCTGCTGCATTCTCAGCCTGCTTAACTATATCGTCTATATAAGCTCTTTTGTCCTTTCTTGCCATTTTCTTGACTGCTTTGTCTGCTATTCTGTAATCATCTCTGTATTTATCTTTTATTCGTTCCGATATTGTAGCCATTTCTTTCAACTTGATGTCTCTACGTTTTTCAATAGCTTTCCATGTGTCAGGTGTAATCCATTTCTTTCTTTTATTACATAATCTCTGTCCTAGGCATTCTTCACTGCTGTTTGAATATATTGTTTTAACAGATTCCCATGCATTGTTTATTTCTTGAACTCCAGTAGTTTCAGGAAAATTCTCAAGAGCTTGAAATATGTTTTTTAGTTGTAATACAAAGGTGTTTTTGATTTTCGGATCTTAAATCTTCTCAATGTCAAATCTCTTGTTCACTGATGGTCTATTTCCATCGCTTCTCAGCTCGATCCTTATGTGAGCTGTGACTAGATGATGGTCACTTCCAACATCAGCTCCTCGTCTGACTTTTACATCGAGTAGGGACCTTTTCCAAGTACCATTGATCATTATGTGGTCTATCTGGTTTTTGTCCCTTCCATTTGGTGAATTCCATGTCGGTTTATGTATTAAACTGTGTGGGAATAATGTTCCTCCAATAACCAGGTTGTAGTTAGCACACATTTCAATTAATCTTTCTCCATTGTTGTTTAGTGTACCACATCCGTGTTTTCCCATCACTCTTTCAATATTGCTGTTGGCATTGCCTACTTTTGAGTTGAGATCTCCCATTACAATAAGTACATCATGTTTTGGAGCTAGTGTGATTTCAGCTTGAAGTTGTTCATAAAATTCATCTTTTCTGTTTTCTTCACTATCGTTAGTTGGAGCATAGCATTGTAATTTTGTCATATTGTTGTGATGTCCTTTATATCAAGAACATAGTAAAGCTTATTTCTGTCACCTTGTAGATAAAATGTTTCTTTAAAATGCCTGTTTGTTCGCCACTTAGTTAAAATTGAAACCAGTTATACTATACTGTTCCAACGTGTAATAAAAATCTAAAACCCAAACAGAAATCGCATACTTGAACAAAAGCGCCCTTATTTGTTTATGTGGTAAATTAGTCACGTTATCTCTTTTGTCAATTAACTTAACATTTTGAACAACTTTACAATTGTTGTTGCTATAAAACAAATGCATGTATGCGACGAATGACGTCACTTACGCATGGAAGCTTTATGTGTGCCTCAGTGTACATATATACGAGATAGGATAATCTATATTTTATTGCAGGCTGTATATTCCGAACATTTAAATTAGCCGTCATACTGTGTGAATATAATACGTTCGGTAAATTCCGACAGCCAGCGAACTTTACCGAATGGATTATGCACCAAAAATAATTGTGTTAGTGATTAAGTTCAAAATTAAGAGGACCAAAAATTCCTCAAAATATCTTAATTATTTTTAGATATTTGGAATTTACTTTCAAATGTAGGGTGCGCATTTTAAGTAATATTTTTAACACCAAGGAAGTTTTTTTTATCAGAAATTCCTTTCACTTTAGCTTAGTTTACGTAGAATATACATATGTGAATCGAGAGTGAGTTTTTTGAAGTAAAAGAACCAACATAATTTAAAACTTCATTAAAAACTAACCATGTTATCGTGTAACAATTAAATGAACTTTTGGTACGAACAAAGTCGATTTTCAATCCGTTCAGGAATTATATGAGTTAAATTAAAACGTCTCGCCTCTTAAAATGTATATTTATGGATACAGTGCGTTATTGGGAAAAAGTGAAAGTTGGGTATGCATCATACGCTTGCATTTTTAACATTTTATATCTATGTCGGTGTGCACAATTGTGAAAAAGTTCTTACACTTTCCATTCTTTTTAAAGTGACAAATTCTTTTTAACACTGAAATTGTGAGGCTTTTCTACATTTAGATGGGTCCTATCACAGACAAATTGGATCGCCTTCTGACAGTACCTGTACAAAGCGTTAACCTGTTCGCGGTTGTGTTGTTAAACCGATCCAAAACCTTGTTTACCTATCTGTTCTTTGTGAGAACGGGGCCAACTGATTAACCTTATAGGCATATACATAGTTTGCATTTATATTGTCACTATTTGTTTCACAGGATTCCCATGTGGTGTCAATGTACTCTGGTGATGTAGCTGCATTATGGCTTGAACTATGCCGGGTAAGTTGATCTAGTTTTATAAATCTCGACAACAAACGTGTTAGAATTTCAGCACTTAAATACAGTTTGATTACCGTGTATTTATCGTGTGTTTCTTATTTCCTACAGTGTACACTATACATACTTGTTTGTAACTGAACTTTTTGTATTAGTGACGACCCCCATCACAAAACAGTTGCTGTTCTTAAAAACAATCGTGGGTACCATTAAGTTTCAACACGACATTACTCACAATTCATCACCGGCTACCTAGACAGTCTGTGATACTTTCGGAACGAATTTAGTTACCATTACCGAAACTTGGTCACATAGACTATCTCTACATTATTTAGGCCAAGTTCGATATTGTGTCAGCTGGGGTCAAGGACTTAGTCACGGGGTTAAATATTAGGAAAAACATGTACATGTATATGCAATTGTGGCTTTATTTTTCATTGGATTTATGTATATTTTGGTATGTGTTGTTTTCGATGGAATCTTGGTTGGAACTGCATATGGGTCATATAGGGTCCAACACTAGGTCACGGTCAAATCTTAGAAACACCTGGTGTGTGATAGAGGCTGTATTTTCATCAAATTTTAGTAATATTTTGTCAGAATATTTGTGATGATTAAAATCTAGGTACGGATTGTATATGGGTAATCTGTTGTCTAAACTAAGCCATATGTTCTCAGCCTCCCTAGTTCCTATGGGGACTTATCGGTGCGGGGGGCAGACACCCTATGCCCTATTTGTGACTCACCAGTGTAGGTACTGAGGGGTCTTACCATGTAGGGAACAATCATACTAGGTACTATGGGGAAATCACCAGTGTTGTTATCAATCATCAGGGGGATTCACTCGTCTAAAGAACAGTTATCATAAACACTTTATAGCATTGGAAACTGTTAATGTAGGCTCTATGGAGGTTTCACAAGTGTTAAGAAAAATAAGATCCAATCTAAGAATATAAGAACCAACCAAGCCGTATATGGTACTAGTCATTGTCGGTATCAGCTATTCGATGTGCCATTGGATACTCACCACTGCTGATAACAGACATTCAAGCCCATATTGGAGACTCGCATGCGCTAAAAACCGAGATGCTTCACACTACTGATGATGATCGAATATCTACGCCAACTAGCACATACTACGACGAAGAAGTGTATACACCGATTGTTGGTGAACCCATACCAGTGCATATCATAAGGCGACAAGATAAGTTTGAATCGCGACGTGTATCTGAACTCGGCAGTGATGGGTTTAGCGTGTCTATGCGAAGACAAACTAAACGCTATTGTGTGCTAGGCCTTAGTTCAAGTTTAAAAACTGACATCCTTACGCGAGTGATTGAAAGAAAGGGGCCGAGTGTTACAAACATCCGAGTGTTCCCGTGCCGACGTAATCCTTCTAAAGTAGTGGTAAGACTTAACGTGCTCGCAGATGAGTTCGCGTGTTCATTACTAGATGAGGTTTCTGGTCTTCTTATATTATTTGTCGACCGTGGGAATCGCGTAATGGAATGAGGCGAGTGTCCCAGTGGTGGGAGGTACCACCTAGATTCAGTCCCGAGCACCAATATACGAGTGTGTTGTCACGTGGGCCGGGAACAACTAAGAGACAAAACACTTACTCCAGAGAGAGTAGATTCTCATTACTGGTGAATGATAGTAACTAGAACTGTAAATTCTAACAAAGATACATTATTAGCATGTTGTATTACTGTCATTGTGACCCTTCACAAGGGCGGAAGAAAAAGAAAAGATGATCCAAATAATTACAGGGCCATCACGTTGTCATCTGTGTTTCTTAAATTATATGAACTTGTACTTTTGAATAGATGCCAAGAACATATTTTCAGGAAACTTGACCCCCAGCAAGGCGGATTTCAAAAAGGGTTAGGCTGCTTAATGACTTCATTCATGTTTCGCGAGTGCCTACATTTTGCTAGAGAGTTCTCTTCTAAGGTATATATTTGCTATCTAGATGCCAGACAGGCATTCGATCGTGTGTGGACAGATGGTCTGTTTTACAAACTGATTTTGATGGGCGTAGACGATACAACACTGCTGGCATTTGGAAATATGTATTCCGACGTGCGCAGCTAGGTCCGGTTTCTGGGTAAACTATCTACATAATTCCCGATATCACAAGGAACGCACCAAGGAGGTAAAAGTTCTCCTCTTATGTACTTGGTGTACATCAATGGACTCATAGAAGAACTCAGGAACTGTGGAGATGGCCTGGTTATGTATGATATGTCGTTAGGATATCCGACGGTGGCCGATGATATGGTCCTTGTGTCGCTATCGAAAGCCGGAATGTCACGAATGCATAACATCTGCAACGCGTATTCACAATGATGGAGATATCTCTATAACAATGACGAATGTGAAGTGGTAGTGTTTAACGATAAAAACATGCAACAGAAACAATTTATGCTTGGTGATAAACTCCTAAATGAAACTGAGAAGTACTGTCATCTTGGACTGGTTTGTGATAAACATCTCTCGTCTGGAGGTAACATCCGGGATGCTGCCACTAAGCTGAGAGGAGCATTTGCGCAAATATGTACTAGTGGTATACATCCGGCAATGATAAGCCCCGCAACATTAAGAAGTATATACTACATTGTGATAATCCCGAAAGCATTGTATTCATGTGAGTTGTGGAACAATTATTCATCACGAGATATGCTTATCCTAGAACGTGCTCATAGACACTGTGTTAAACGAATACAAGGACTTTTTACGTCAACGAGCACATTATTTGCATTGACATGTCTGTGTTCAATACCCATAGAGACAATGATTAATTACAAGAAACTGACACTCTCTGGCCAACTCTGTCGTTTGCAGCCTCACTATCAAACGCTACTATAACGGAGACAGACAATCTACGTGTTTCATACCCGATATATATAGACTACTGGAAAGATAATCTTTGCTTGAATATTTGGCGCGGTTCGTTGAAACAGGGGAATTTCCGTCGATATATTCATGGAAAAGGATACTGCGAAAAATTGTCATCTCAGAGCATATGAACAATCTTAATGTTATGGAAGTTAATGGCCATTCGTGGTTGAGAAACACTATAGTGGTCAGTAAATGGATATCACCCCTGTGGTCTATAGCTCAGGCCTCACGCAGTATGCAAATATATGCAAGACACTTATGCGATATATAGGGCTCTTTGTTTCTCGGAGATACATGCGCTCATGTCAAAGTGCTCAATAAGAACTGATAATGAACCGGCCCACTTGTTATTATACTGCCATGCAAATGTAGTCTATCAGAAACAGCTTTGGGATATTATGCTTAATATGAATGGTGTGAATAATTTCATTACATTTATACGACAACCACCCATAGATCAGTGTAGAACTCTATTCAGTATTGCTTCATTAACAGATGATAGCTCATTTATCTACATGCATTTCACAACGCAGGTTGTTAAGCTTTTAACAAAGTAAGAACTATTACATATTAAGTAGACTTATGTATGTGTGTGTGTTTATATAAACATTTTAACTGCTATGATTGTACTTTGATGATTACGATGTTGTTATAGAGTATGTCCTATGTACTAGATCGTTTGTTCATATGATATAATTGATACTCTATCATTATGATGAATAGGTATTTGAGGGTTGCTATGCTGATTACTCTTATATTGATACATTCAATTTACGAGTTACTAATACATACATTCTTTCATGAGCTCATATACATTGTATGTTAAAACTAGCTTAGTTGATTTTGTGAATGTGTGCTATGAGGTATATTGCTGTATATTATTGATCATTACCTGTCAATGATAATCTAACCCCATTTTCATACTACTGTTTGAAATCGCAATGTCACATCTTTAGCTTTTATTTCGCTTTTCGCCTTCTAAGCCAGACTATTTCACACTAAATCTAGATGTATATCGTATTACTATATCTGATTGCATACATGCCACAACGTTTGCTTACATTTCGTTTTCGCCCCGTAAGCCAAGGTCTGTGGCTAATATTGATATACACTGCATCCAGTAGTTATACAGCGTCATATGTAAATATATCATTCATATTCATATGTTTATTTATTTTTGTACATTAATGTTTTGTTATGTGTTGTAAATATGTTATGCTCTCCAAAATGGAGGAAAATAAAAGTTATCATCAATGCACATGCGGAACTAATCAGTGTTTGGAACAGTCATTGCTGGTCTTGTTGTTGGTAAGGATAGTTATTCTAGGCCCAATCAGGAAATTGGCTCACCAATGCTGGGGCAACATTGGGGACTTTGTATCCGCTTTTAAACGCCTGGGCAGGACTGCATGCAGCGTCTAGAAAATGTGTAATTAATGAAGACGACATCCAAAACAAGTCTCAAGCAAAGTAGTCAATGTTACAGTTCACTATCCATAAATGCGTCGGGGCACTATAGCGGTCTTTTAGATTGCCCTGTTCTTATGAATTCTTTTGGAGCTACTTATTTTCTTAGTATTCATAATTACATACAATGCAATGTTTCTTTTTTTAAATATTGCGTAACTGAAGGTGTTAAACCATGACCTCAGGGTTTAGATAAACCAATGATCCCGTCAAGTTCAGGTATACATTTTGTATTTCATTCTGCAGAAAACTATAATTTCAGATCCTCGAAGGACTTAATGTTACCGTCAACATTCCAGATCTACAAGATAAAATCGACAATGTTGAAACGATGATCATTGACAAAAAGCTACAGGATCTGCATTTACAGACGTTAAAACAATGGCAAGAAATGGATGAATTATGCGATAAAAATATAGGAAAATCAATTGAAAGCACGCGAGCGAATACCGAAGAATTAAACACAACAGAAGTAAAGCTTCGTGGGATAAATGAACAGCTTGAAAAACTAGTCAATGATGGAACCTTTCAAAAGCCGGCGTCTGGAAGTGGACATCATATTGGCGGAGCTATACAACGGAATGAAAGCAGTGAAATATGTACTGATACAGGTACGTAAATATCCAAATATGCACATATTTGTTGTACACGATGTCCCTTTACATTTTATTGTACATTGATATATGTTTTATTAGAACACACTTTTAGAACGAAATGAAACCATACAATTTTCATAAAAGGGGGATGTTCGAGGTCCATGAGGTCGGTCTGTCTTATGGCTTAATATTCTAATCACTTTACTTCAAATGAGCCCAATCCATCTACGAGTATATGAATATAGATGAACATAAATATACTTATATATATTTCTTAAATACCGATTCAAAACAATTGCACTTTTATATTCTTTCATGTGTTAACCCCAAAATATCGGATTTCACAAGCTAGTATGAAACTTAATTTTTATACACCCGTTGAAAACGGGACGTATTATGTGAACACCCTTGGCGGGCGGGTGTGCGGGCGGGCGGGCGCGCGGCGGCGTCCAGTAATTTGTCTGTACTCTAGCGCAAACAGTTTTCATCCGATCATCTTCAAACTTGCTGACAATGCTTATGGGCATAATATCTAGGCCAAGTTCGATTATAGGTCAAATCGGCCTAGGCCTTATTGGGTTATGGTCCTTTAATTACCAAATAAGTATGAAATTGGCCATGTCTGTACTCTAGCGCAAACAGTTTTCATCCGATCATCCATCTTCAAACTTGCTGACAATCTTAATGGGCATAATATCTAGACCAAGTTCAACTATAGGTCAAATCGGCCTAGGCCTTATTAGGTTATGGTCCTTTAATTACCAAATAAGTATGAAATTGGCCTTGTCTGTACTCTTACGCTAACAGTTTTCATCCGATCATCTTTAAACTTGCTGATAATGCTCATGGCTATAATATCTAGGCCAAGTTCAATTATAGGCCAAATCGGCATAGGCCTTATTGGGTTATGGTCCTTTAATTACCAAATAAGTATGAAATTGGTCTTGTCTGTACTATAGCGCAAACAGTTTTCATCCGATCATCTTCAAACTTGCTGACAATGCTTATGGGCATAATATCTAGGCCAAGTTGGATTAAAGGCCAAATCGGCCTAGGCCTTATTGGGTCATGGTCCTTTAGTTACCAAATAAGTATGAAATTGGTTGTCTGTGCTCTAACGCAAACAGTTTTCATCCGATCATCTTTAAACTTGCTGACAATGCTTATGGGCATAATATCTAGGCCAAGTTGGATTAAAGGCCAAATCGGCCTAGGCCTTATTGGGTCATGGTCCTTTAGTTACCAAATAAGTATGAAATTGGCCTTGTCTGTACTCTTACGCTAACAGTTTTCATCCGATCATCTTTAAACTTGCTGACAATGCTTATGGGCATAATATCTAGGCCAAGTTTGATTATAGGCCAGATCGGCCTAGGACTTATTGGGTTATGGTCTTTTAATTACCAAATAAGTATGAAATTTGCCTTGTCTGTACTCTAACGCTAACAGTTTTCATCCGATCATCTTCAAACTTGCTGACAATGCTTATGGGCATAATATCTAGGCCAAGTTCAATTATAGGCCAAATCGGCATAGGCCTTATTGGGTTATGGTCCTTTAATTACCAAATAAGTATGAAATTGGTCTTGTCTGTACTATAGCGCAAACAGTTTTCATCCGATCATCTTCAAACTTGCTGACAATGCTTATGGGCATAATATCTAGGCCAAGTTGGATTAAAGGCCAAATCGGCCTAGGCCTTATTGGGTCATGGTCCTTTAGTTACCAAATAAGTATGAAATTGGTTGTCTGTGCTCTAACGCAAACAGTTTTCATCCGATCGTCTTCAAACTTTGTGACAATGCTTATGGGCATAATATCTAGGCCAAGTTTGATTATAGGCCAAATCGGCCTAGGCCTTATTTGGTTATGATCCTATAATTACCAAAATATATGTGAAATTGACCTTGTCTGTTCTCTAGCGCTAAGAGTTTTCATCTGAGTATCTTCAAACTTGGTGACAATGTTCATGGCTATAATGTCTAAGACAAGTTCAATTATAGGCCAAATCAGTCTAGGCCTTCTTGGGTTATGGTCCTTTAATTAAAAAAAATGTTGGATTGTTTTTTTCATTCACCATGCCCTGAGACTCACCATGCCCCAAGACGGGCGTATTTTGTGACATTTTGGCACTCTTGTTAGTATATAAGGTACCCATAACGTAATATTATTAAGAGGATAATACATGGCCTTGCAGAGCGGTGTCTAGATAATATGTCCACAAGACGCGTTATCGCCCGAGGGTGATTACGTGAACCGGGGTCCGATTTTATCCAGACCCTCGCCCGCTACGTAGTATACTATAGTTTACAATACATATTTTACTTGACGTTCGAGGTATCAATTTCTCAAACCACACAGAGAAGATGTTTTGTTCTTGTTGCTGTGTCTGTTTGTGCTTTAGAAGCATGTTATTCGTTCTTAAACTTGAAATCAAGTATTGGCGTCGTCACTTGCGCGCCATTTCTAGTCACGTAATTCTGTTTTGCGGACCTCTGTCACTAATCAGTCCTCACGTGATAGCGGCCTGGCGGGCGGTCTTTAGGCATGCCGGTGTGGTGAATTTCGACGGAGTCCTGTTATGAGGCGGACCGACGGTATCTGAACGCTGTCAAAGAGATCCGATTATTATTATAATTTATTACCATTGGGTAAAATTGCAACAAACATAACATGCATATTCTAAATTCTAGAACGAGACACATAAATGATAAACGTATTTACAAAAGTGGTGATCTATCGATTGTTTGTGCATTCTTAGTAGATTTAATTGAGTACACGCCTTTACACGGGAGAGGAACCAACATATACAACCCATATACTATGCATTGATTAAATATTTCTTGATATCTGAATGAATCTTTCAGAAATAGTCCAAGTTTAATTGATCTATAAGCTAGTAAAATTTCAAATGTACCCCTTCAGTGGTTTGGTTTTTATGAACACAGCCTCAAAGCTTTCCGGACATCCCTCTTATGTCGTGCTTCCGGTATTTATTACATGTGTGGTACGTCATGTTTCCATAACAGGAATTAAGCCACTGAAGTGAAAATACAGAATAATTTCTCCTTTTGACCAAACTGTCGCTAGTTTTCAGTCATACCGCCTCACAGTGAATAAGTTTTTCTCCGTCATTTCTATTCATAAAGATAGTTTGATATGGATTGAAGCCTCGAAGACCGACATACTTGCGGCAACTATTACTAAGTTGTTCGAATGCAGAGATAAAGTAAGTAATAATAATCTTAGAACAATGTATGTTTTATTTGATGACTTCGCTGACAACCCTCGTATTATTAACAGACATTAAATGTGTTGCATGATAATTCGGATATCGAATTTTCGCTGATGTTATTACAATATTTGTACATGTATGTTATTTAAAACTATACCCAGTAGTGATTAGGTGAGGCAGAAACCAAAAATGGCGGCGGTCATTGGTACAACGACAACAACAACAATCATAATAATTGAGCCGTTCTCCAAGAAAACCGGGCTTAGTTGCATTTGATTTTACATTTTGTACTTACGTAAATCGAAAAGTCTCTTTAATGAGAAAAAAGTCATGCTCGTTGATTTAATTTTATGTACTTTGATCACATAGTACTACGTCTTAAATTTTTTTTTCTCATGAATTATGTTAAAATATTTTCTGTTGTTGCTATGGTGACAAATTTCTGAAAAGTACCCATACTGAGAAAAATCAAACAGTACCTTCTTTTCTCTAAAAGTAAACACTCACGGTTTTTATCTGTTTTATTATCCCCCGCCGAAGGCGAAGGGATATAGTAATTGTATACGTCCGTCCTTCCGTCCGTCCGTCCCATATTTTGACCGGAGCATAACTCTTAAACTATTTGAGTTAATTAAAATTAAATCAAATAGCCAGTGCTAACAAAATAAAAGACACAAACAGTCAAGTTAGCTCATTTTACCTATAATTATTATATGCTTCTCATACTGTCGCCTGATTTTACAAGAGATATTCGTTATTTTCTTCACAATACGTCTAGCTCATTGTCGTCAGGATACCACACCTTCAGACAAACTCGCTTTGATGATGCGTATTTGTTGATTAACCTCAAGGGTAAATGTAGTACATCGTTATATTATGTTTATTGTTTTAAACAAATTCAATTTGAAGAAAAAAAGTGGCTTTTGAAAAAAACTTGAATTGAATACAGTACACGGAAATATAGCTATACACCGGTAAGCCATAATACATGTATGTTGTAAACATAATAAAGTTGTGTTGGAAATGATGATTATTATCATTATGTTTGTACCATAATCCAAATCAAAATCAAGAGACGTTAATTTAACAGTTTAAACGACCTGAAAATATAGATGTAAGTGTACACGTATTTTAAAAAATATTATTTACAGTATACAGTTTATGAATTAAAAACAAAATTTATACCAAACATTGAATGTTTCTTATCCGACTGGCTTCTTAAACCCTGTACTTCCGTTTTGAATACAGCAAGGGTTTTATTTATAGGTTAACTGAGAGGTACATTTACACAAATGCATCGGTTTTTAATAAGGTTTTATAAGGAATTAATATACATTGTCTGCTAAGTATCACGTTTTATGTGTTGTTCCAACTATATTCATGTTGTTGTTGTTGTTGTCATCGTTTCAATCGTGAAAGCTCAGCCATTTCCGTTTGTCTCCGGCAAATAACCCTCGTGTCTAACTGTAGTTATACACCAATAGGATTCGCCTGGGTTATAAGTCCCTGCTAAGTTCGCGCGAAAGAAACAAATTATGAATCCGTCAATAAGATGGTTATTTTATCTTTCCCGAACAGTTTTCTTATTTTTATGATCATCCGAAGACATATCATAAAAGAATTAACCCATATCTTTAAATATTACTCATAATTTATATTTCCCAAGCACGTGTTGAAAACATCAACAAACATGACCCATATTTAATTTTCGGGAAAGCGGGTTTGTTTACAAAATATACTACTTGACTTTCGGATCATTTCAAGTTAAATTATCGCCTGGCACACATGTGATTAATCGTTGGGTGGAATTTTGTAGTGCGTATTTACTGGTTTAATATATCTATACAGATCTATAGGTGTGTGAACATGTATTGGCATAATGTGTACTGAAGACTGGGGGCTGCCATTTTCTATTCATGTGACTGAAAATAGTTTCAATATGGCGCCTTGTTATGTCAGAGGTCTATTGCAATGCATAAAGGCCAAGGTGATCAGAATGGTCGTCGTTTGTGCCTGATGTCCTCTTGCTATCGAGAACGTCGGGAACCAGACTACGGCACTATCGTGACGTCTATAGAAAAATTTCACAAATGAAGTAAGCTTTAGTTAACCCAAACAGCAGTCTTGAAAAAGCCAAGGAACTGTCAATGATTTTATTTTTGGAATATTCTACTGACAATAACTGTAGTTAGTTTTTGATGAACATTATCGTTTCTTTGCATCTGTTATTTATTTGTTAGTGATTATTTAGTTTATGTATGTCTCCTTTTCCAGTAGATCATTTTTATTGTCAAATATGTTATCCACAAAAGTATTTATTATTATTATCTTTTCAGCTGATTAACAGAGATGCTCTGACTGAACATGATTTATCTTATTTAGTCAAGGTGGGTTCAAGTTATTTCAAACACAATTAAAACATTGTTTGTTCTATGTTGATACATTTTAATGATCTATAAATTTATAATAACGAACCAGTTGATGTACGACATCAACTTAATTTTAAATGTTTACATAATCAACACCCGAAGCGTCTGACTGCCATAATATTGGTGTTGTTATATCGATGCCTTTAAGATACGTGTGTGCATACACATAGGTAACTGTATCATTGATAAAGAGTATATCTGTATAAGATTAAGTACAGGAAAATAACCAGACAGTCACTGAGGTGCATTTTTCATACAGATTTTATAAATACTAATCCTATTTCAAATACATTTAAATTGACATAATAAAAAGCTTCATCTTTAATTTGATCCCAATATTGAAAAATATGTTCATAAATAAGAAAATAAACCCATGGAGGTTGTTCTAAGAATGTTGTGTATGAATGTAATTATTTTCTGAAGATATCGAAAGCCAATTTTTGTTTTTGAACAGCTAAACTTTTCTTTTCTTAGCATCACCTGCAACTAAAACTGTGATACTATTTGAAATATTTAATTGCACCATCAGCGTTATTCCTTTGGTGTCATTTCACTGGCATATTATTCTCAACCAATTCCTGGTATTTATGTTTCATTGTATGATACATATAGGTACATTGTACATGTAACTGGGTTTTCGCACCAAGCCAGGTTGACGCTTAATTAATTAAAATAAATGGCATTGCTAATACTTTTTCTATTGATCAGCTAAATTATATAACAAAAGTGCCCTTTCACCTTGTTGAATAATAGTTTAATGTCTTTTAAGAACCTGGGGACGCTCAATTCACAAATATTAGACCCAGATGAGAAAATTGAAATTGCAAAGCAAAGGACACCAGACTATCAAATTGATAAGTTCCACCATGGAGCAAAGGAATTGATAAAAGAAGTCAACAAAAGTGCTCTAAGCGTTCAAAGAATACAGGATATCGTAAACGACTTGATGGATATCGTTGCCCTTTTAATGAAAAAGTTTGACAAAGAGCACCCATATAGTTACAATGAGCAACGAGGAAGTAAAAGACGGTCCAACAACGATGATGATACTTGTAACTCGCCAAAACATCAAATGGTAAAACATCCAAACATCGATTTTGAGAAAGGTAAACTCAGTTTGCTGATTGTAATTGGAGTGCATTTGGTCAGGGGCGGAATAAAATGATACACTCGGTTATTAGTCTTTTGGCTGACTTTCAATGAAGCGTTTTGAAGGCTCCCTTGGTTTTATTTTGCCCTGATTCTGTCAACGTCGTACGTGTTATGTATGCTACCATATACATACTAGTTGCCACTTACGCATTGCTAATACTGTAAATTATCCACACTTGGATGGAGATGTTCCACGGTCAACTTCTTATGGTGTTTATGCTTCTCAATTAATCCGTTTTGCCAGAGCTTGTTCTTGAGTGGAATACTTTAATAATCGAAATATTTGTATTACTAATAAGTTACTGCAATTAGGCTATCCTTTCCATAAATTTCGTAACACTTTTGCAAAATTTTATAGGCGTAATTTAGATCTCAGACACTTCTGCGACAAGGTCTGTCTCAGCCTTAATTTTATGGTGATGTGCTTTATAAATTTCGTAAGATTTTGGGTCATAGCCACTTTCATGATGTGTTTATCAAGATTATAATACGTTTCCTGAGTAGAGGATAATTATGACCCATTAATTTTGCAAAGGACTGCATGCTTAGTGTAGGGTCCATTTACAGCTCGCCATTATGCTTCCTATTTCATTGTGCGATGACCGGACACTATACAGACTCTATGATATGCCTAACCTCAAGCCTTTTTGGACGGCTGACAGTGATACCTGTATGTTACATTGTCTTGTCGAACTTTTAAATGTTTTGCTCTCTTGTTGCTCAGACTTCTGATAGGTCATTGAGTACTTTCTGTGCAACTCGATAGACGCTATTCATATAATGTTTCGTGTTTTACATTCTTTTATTACCTGTCACTGTGGCCTTTTTGTAAGAGGGCATTACATGGCGGGAAACTATTATTTACACTGTAATGTTCTATAAAGCTGTCTATTGGGTAAGTGTGAGGTTTGGTGCACTGTAAAACGTTTAAGCCCCCAGTGACGTTTGTCGCTGTCCGTACCAAGGCGGAAGCCCTTTAGTCAACCTTCCTCTATGTATGTACCCGTCTGTAAATTCTCCCTACTTTTTACAGGAAAAACTCTGTAAAAACTGTGGAGTATTGAAACAGGGAATTTTATGTAAAATAATGTAAGACTCTGGAAAAAAACAGGGAAAAGCAGGGAGACAGAGAGAAACGTTTTTTTCCACAGTTTTCCCTCAATTTCCACAGATCCTGTAAAACAGTGGAGTATTGAAACAAGATTTCCATGCTTTTCCCTACTTTTCCCTAGTTTATACCTTCGAAAGTTTTTCCACTGTTTTCCCTTGTTTTCCCTCAATTTCCACAGATCCTGTAAAACAGTGGAGTATTGAAACAAGTTTTCCATGCTTTTCCCTACTTTTCCCTACTTTATATCCTGGATTTATAGAAAGTGTGGAAAAGTATGGAAAACTTTCAATACTACCATGATTTCCCTAGTTTTACACAGTTTTCCAGCATTTTTGGGAAATTGCTGTAAAACTGTGGAAAAATCTATGATTTCTCTCTTTTTACGTTGACCTGAAATTGAGGAATGTGTTACTGAATATTATTAATATTGCACTCACAAGCACTAAATTAAAAATATTCCAGCATTTGGGTTTAGAACTTTCAACTATAATACTTCTAAAGAAACTTCAATTATGAACAACATTTCAGTAAGAATTGAAGCAAGTTCTGTTAAAGAATTTATTAAAAGTAAATATTGAGAAACATAAACTTGTAAAACACACACACACACACAAACTTGTTATTGTTCTGATAATGTACTTCACCAAGATGATTTGACCCTGGAAAGTAAAATAAGAAGCTATAGGACTAATGCCAGTCTAATATTTGGCATGAATTTCTTATTGGGATAGCAGTAATATTTAAACAACATCAATAACTGCATTATTTCTGTCATAGCTTACTATATTGTAACTGACAATTACATAGCAAAAATGCAATGATGCATGCTCAGATAGAAATAATTATCTTACCTTTGACTGAAGATTTTCTCTGAATGTGTTTGTTTTCTTCAAGCCCTGACATCTTGATAAAGTTAAAGCTCTAAATACTGTGTGAGCATGACCTTTTATCGTCTGACTGCTGCAGACGATATACATCTTTGAACAATGTTTTTATGTCTCCATAATCAAAGTGCTGTATATATGCTTTGCCAAGCAAACCATTAAGACCTGTAATTTATAATGAATGTTTCTATGAAACTATATGAGTATGAATGGAAATGGATGTTAATTATAAACCAGCATTTGTATAATTAAATTAGTAATAACTAATATAATTCATAGCAGTAAAATATAATTATACTATACTAGCCTGAGGACTAGGAAAAGAGAAATTAAGTCTGATAATAACCAGTTAAAATTACTGCTCAAAACTATTAATGAACTCGAGCCATTTATTCATAGGGTCTGTATTTGAACAAATCACTGATGACTTATTACATATGAAGTATAGGGAAGATCAACTTCATATGTTGTATTCATATGCAAAGTGGTCACCAGCAATCTATTGGAAGACCTGCCATTGACCTGGATATTTAGCTGGTGGGCACATTTGCATATATTACCACTGTATACAAACATGATCTCTCCAAACATGATGCCAAAATTGCTATGATTTAGCGTTGATTTTAAATCAATTCTTTAAATCTAATCATAATCAAGCATGCTCTATGTCTTTAAGTTTTATATTTAAGAAATAAAAATCTGTTCGCGTTTATTGTCGGTGAATAAAACACGGACAGGAGTTCGGATGTGGAAAAATTAAATCACGAGTGCGTAGCACCAGTGATTTAATTTTCCGCATCCGAACGAGTGCCCGTGTTTCATTCACCGACAATATACAAGAACAGAGTTTTTATTTCGATTCTAAATACGATAATATCCCGCACTATTTAACTGCGCGCATTCCATTTTCACCATTTGACATTGAACATAATTCCACGCTGAAATTGAGTGGCTTATTAGCTGGTACAATTACCTCCCTCGTTAATGAAAACGACCTTCGTAATTTTCTGAAGGAAATACCACATTTTAAACATTGAAACAATTTTAATAACACGAGTATATGGTATCTATTTCATAAAATGAAAAATATAAATGAATTGATTATCAGAAGCTTTAATAAAACTTGGTTTCTAGAGTATATTGGAGTTTCTAAAAATAGATGCGTCATAGCTGTAACACTGGATTCTCGTGCAACTCGCCTTGTCATCGTGGCTCGTAGAAAATTTTACTATAAAGTTTACGTTCATTCATTCATAAATATGTCACGTGATACTGGGCGTAAATAGAAACAGCCAATTTGATAGGTATGTTTTATGGGAGTAATAATACATTGTTAGGTCCGCTTTATATTTAAACGATTAATCCGCAGATCGTGTTAGAATAAAGTTTGATGAACTTTTAAAGATTAATAAATTGAAACTTTTGAAACGAAAAACAAACAAACTTACCAGCCATTGAAATTTAACCATGATTCCATTGTGAATTTGTTTACACTGTCTCTTTTGTTTGAAATTCTTCCAAGTTCCTCAAGTTTTGTCATTTTTTAGCTCACCTGTCACAAAGTGACAAGGTGAGCTTTTGTGATCGCTCTTCGTCCGTCGTCCGTCCGTCCGTCCGTTCACAATTGCTTGTGAACACACTATAGGTCACAAATTTAGCATCACAATGATCATCTTCATACAATCTAGGTCAAGTTCGATATTGGGTCATCTGGGGTCAAAAACTAGGTCACTAGGCCAAATCAAAGGAAAACCTTGTGAACACATTAGAGGTCACAATTTGAGCCTAATCTTTATGAAACTTGATCACAATGATCATCTCTATAAAATCTAGGTCAAGTTCGATATTGGGTCATCTGGGGTTAAAAACTAGGTCACGAGGCCAAATCATTGAAAAAGCTTGTGAACACACTAGAGGTCGCAATTTGAGCCTAATCTTTATGAAACTTAATCATAATGATCATCTCTATAAAATCTAGATCAAGTTCGATATTGGGTCATCTGGGGTCAAAAACTAGGTCACAAGGCCAAATCATTGAAAAAGCTTGTGAACACACTAGAGATCACAATTTTGACCTTATCTTTATGAAACTTGGTCACAGTGATCATCTCAACAAAATCTAGGTCAAGTTCGATATTGGGTCATCCGGGGTCAAAAACTAGGTCACAAGGTCAAATCATAGAAAAACCTTGTGTAGTCACTAGAGGTCACAATTTTGCCTTAATCTTTATGAAACTTGGTCAAAATGATCATCTCAACAAAATCTGGGTCAAGTTCGATATTGGGTCATCCGGGGTCCAAAGCTAGGTCACAAGGTCAAATCATAGAAAAATCTTGTGTAGAGACTAGAGGTCACAATTTTGGCCTAATCTTTATCAAACTTGGTCAGAATGATCATCTCAACAAAATCTAGGTCACTTCGATATTGGGTTAACCGGGGTCAAAAACTAGGTCACAAGGTCAAATAATAGAATAACCTTGTGTAGTCACTAGAGGTCACAATTTTGACTTAATCTTTATGAAACTTGGTCACTATGATCATCTCCACAAAATCTAGGTCAAATTTGATATTGGATCGTCCGGGGTCAAAAACTAGGTCATAAGGTCAAATCATAGAAAAACCTTGTTTAGTCTCTAGAGGTCACAGTTTTAGCATAATCTTTAAGAAACTTGGTCACAATGATCATCACAACAAAATCAAGGTCAATTTCGATATTGGGTCATCCGGGGTCAAAAACTAGGTCACAAGGTCAAATCATAGAAAAATATTGTGTAGTCACTAGGTCACAATTTTGGTCTAATCTTTATGAAACTCGGTCTCAATGATTATCTCAACAAAATCTAGGCCAATTTAAATATTGGGTCATCAGGGGTCAAAAACTAGGTCACAAGTTCAAATATTAGAAAAACTTTGTGTAGTCACTAGAGGTCACAGTTTTGGCCTGATCTTTACGAAACTTGGTCACAATTAACATCTCAACGAAATCTAGGTCAAATTAGATATTGGTTTATCTGGGGTCAAAAACTATGTCATTAGGACAAATCAAATGAAAACCTTGTGTAGTCACTAGAGGTTACAATATTGGCCTAATCTGTATGAAACTTGGTCACAATGATCATCTCACCAAAATCTAGGTCAAGTTAGACAGGTGAGCGACCTAGGGCCCTTTGGGCCCTCTTGTATCATAATACAGCACTAAAAACTCATCAGTGTAAAAATTCTAGCCTTTATACACATTTAAATATATATAATCCAACACTACATATATAACACAACCAGTGAAATCTGAATGAACAGTCTGCATCATGACCTTTTTGAAAACACAAAATGTATTTGAATTTGACTGTAACCGTCTCAAAATATTTTATCTAGACAAGTCTATTTGGAAATGTGGATGGTTTTCAAATCATGAGTGATAAAAGTTGCTCACTAGTAATATTTCTCATAAATTTACTAAGTAAATGGGCTTTGTCACTTATAGATATGTACTTTCATTGTTAGAATGTATGGCTAAATGTGATAGTTATTAATTACAAATTTAGTCAGTGACTTCAATATCCCCCATATTTCTGTAGTAGGTTTACCCAGGACCGTGAGTAGTCTATGAATATACATATATAAACTCCCGGGTTCATCCTTTCTCTGTAAAAGTGAATTGTTATCAGGTACAGATTGTCTTAGTTAATTAAGTTAATGTGATTTAAATGGTTAATATCTCCATGCCCTTCTAGCTTGAAATATTCCTGGGTTGTGTGATACAATATGGATTAATGAGTTCATGCAAATATATCTACTGCTTTTGAAATTTATTACCAATTAGCACAGCACTTGACATGATTAGAATAGACGTCCTAATTACTGTAAATCTTTCATTATGGAAGTGCTGAGTGAACATTTATGCATGCTAGAAATTGCTGGTAAACAACAATAATTAATAAAGATTTCAATCCAAACTTTTACTGAGTAGAGTGTAGATTTCAAGCATGATAAATTTGTATTAGACTGGCACAATACCTTGTATTTTTGTCAACTATTTATTATAATACAACTGTAGCGTGTTCATATAATAATGTATCAAATTTTCAATTGATTACTAATAATTTGTAGCTTTGAATACATAAAATAAAACATGAACTAACTTAAGTCATTGACTTATAAGACATTGTAATGCCCCCGTATCGATAGATCGGGAGGCATATAGTGATTCACCTGTCCGTCCGTTCGTCCGTCCGATTCTTGTCCGGGCTATTTCTCAAGAACCACTGCTCAGATTTAACAAAACTTCATGGATAGCTTCACTACCAAGTGGAGATACGCATATCGTCGGCACTTTCCGGTTCGCTGATTATTCACACAGTTATGCCCCTTGAAAGATCGCACTATAAATATATACTAAATTCTTGTCCGGGCTATTTCTCAAGAACCACTGCTCAGATTTTAACAAAACTTCATGGATAGCCTCACTACCAAGTGTATGTACGCTTATCGTCGGCACTTTACGGTTCGCTGATTATTCACACAAGTTACGCCCCTTGGAAGATCGCACTACTAAATTCTTGACCGCGCTATTTCTCAAGAACCACTGCTCAGATTATAACAAAACTTCATGGATAGCTTCACTACCAAGTGGAGATGCGCATATCGTCGGCACTTATTTTGGACTTAGACTCATTGATTGGCCTAATTTTTAACTCATTAACCCATCTAGCAACATTATGGCTTGCTACAAAACTTTCATACTTGCATAGATGTTGTATATAAACACTCTCCACGCGCCTGTATCACCTGGCCCCATTTTTACCTTCACCTTGACCTAATTTTGGACTTAGACGTGTTATTGAAGGGCCAAATTCTTGGTTAACCCAAATTGACCGTTTCTTCTAGAATCATTATGGCTTGCTACAAAGCTTTAATACTTGCCTGTATGGTGTATTATGAACGCCCTCCACACGCCTGTATCACCTAACCTCTTTTTGACCTTCACATTGACCTAAAGGTAATTTTGGACTTAGACTTATTAAGCGTCCAGTTCTTGTTAACCCAAATTTCGTCTAAACATCAAGGCATTGTCTTCAAACTTGACATTCTTGTTTACCATCATAAGCCCCTTATACTGACAAAGCCATGTAACCCTATTTAACATAATTATGGCCCCTAATTGACTTTTTTATGGACTAGTCTTCCACGGGGGCATAAGCGTTTATTGAACGCAGTCTTGTTTTTAATCATGTAAGACAGGAAATAATTAATCCATTCAACTTATTGTCACTTGTTTCAGCATTGTTTTCAAACTTTGGTCAATTTGGGATGCATAGACAAAAATGTTCTAAGTCTTTTACATGCTTTTCCCTCGTTTTCCATTAGCAAAATATTCTATGTTCCACAATATGTAAGCATCAAAATATTTCTAAGTGTTTTACAGTGTTTTTCCCTACCTAAAAATTGTCTAAGTATAAATTTCCAAAGATTTCCCTACTTTTCCCTGTCCGATCATGTTATTCAATGAGGGCAAACTAGGGAAAAGTGTGGAAAATATATTTTTCCAGATATTTACATACTTTTCCCTAGCATTTTACAGGGATTTCCCTGTAAAAACAGGGAAAAGAGTGGAGAAGGAGGGAGGATTTACAGACGGGCATTGTCCACTTTATAGTAAAAATACAAAATTACAAAAACACTTGTGCCATTGTGCCTTTTTGTTCAACTTTGTTCATTTTGTATGTGCCATTCTGCAATTTCGTTGCCCAGCACAAGGCTGCTTCGCAAAATTGCATGTACACTATATATATATGTTTTAGATTGTCCTTGTGATGTGTAATGTCCAGTTGTTATTTTCCTCTTCACCTGGCTCTCGTTCTGTTTTAGTTTGACTGACTGAAGTGGCAGACTTTCGGGATGGAACGCCGTGTTTTCAGTTGGGTATTGTGCTGTGTGTGTTTTAATGTTTTCTGTGCTTGGCTGGTTAAGTTCAGTGCTGCCTTTCTTGTCTGACTTAATATAATCTTTTTGGACCTGAAAGAAATGTGTTTGTTGTACAAGTTTTCACAAATGTCACTTTATAACAGATATGTGTAAGATAATTTAACCAATACTATGCTTAACATTTCAGGTATCATAGAAAATCTTCTAACACGTTATAGGAACAACCAACTTGAAACATTTCCTAATGAATATTATGGCATTGTTGAGGTTTTCAAATGGCCTTACATGTTCTGGGATGGGGAACCAACAGGAAAGGAAATAATTTCGTCGATTGAAGACCTCTTATGTAGAGGCGATTTATTTCTTATGGGTGAGACTTGTAAATCGTCTTTGATGAAGTATTTGACATGGCAATGGTGTAAAACCAAGGAACAGAAGTGCAGTACCGACATCGACTTAACGACCATTGGCACATTCGATTTTATATTCCACATATCGCCTCCGATGAAAGTACCACCTATAGATGTTATTGATGTCATAATCCAGTCACTGTTTTATACTGAGATTAGTGAACGATTCAGAAACCTTCATTTCCAATTAAAAGACATCCTTACGAAGAAGAAGTGCCTGCTTATATTTGATGGATTTAACCCAGCTGATTTGTCGTCAAGTGATCAGCAAATCAAATCAGATAGTTGCACATACATTACAGTATGTAACAATGACACAGCGAAAGATGAACTACTGAAGGATAAGCATGTAGTAGCCACAATCAAAGGTCTCGATGGAAATTCCTTGACAGGCTATCTAGAATACTTATTGAGACTTCTTAGTGTAAGCAATCAAAAACTTACCGTAGATGAATTTATTATAGAAGTAGACGAGTGTGGACTTAAGGACAAATTAGGTTTACCAGCGGTTGCTTCTCGGTTGCTATTGTTGTGGTCACAAGGCGGATTCAAAAAACAGACGAAAGAACAAATTTTGAAAACAATAAAAGATAAATGAGTAATACTGCTATGAATTGAACCGATACTCGCCAAATTATAAGTGAAGCAATATACGAAGACGAGCAGTTTTGAGATTTTTGACCAATGGTAGACAGTAAACATGTAGGTGTGTAAGATTTTTAAATCTGAATGAGTAGTAAAATCATCCAAGGAAAGTTTTGGTTAACTCATACAGGATAACGTACTTTTGTGGAGAGTGTGTCACCAAGGGGTACGGTCAAACACGTAAAATGTTGATTATGCTGAATTCGGACCATTTCATTTGGTTTGTGCTTGAGAGACCAATTCTTGAACATTTGACATAACCGTGTATGATTGTTTGCAACGCATGAGAGTGTGAAAGAGAATGATAAGAATGTCGAATACTTATGTATAAGGTACGGGTTTGGATGTGCTTGGATAGCAAATGACGTTGTGATGACGTGAAATTTTGACCATGTTTAGAACTCGATTAAAAGATTGTGCTTTGCAAACTCTACATTTAAATATAGACACTAGTGCAAAGGCAATTTATTACAAGGATTATAAAACTCTATTTGATGTAGAACGATATCTATCGGTTTTACAGCGTCGTTATCTTTTATCTTTGTAAATAATGTACGTATTTGATGAAATTATCATTATTTAGTTCGTCTGTAGTACACTTGTTAATCAAATTAGAACTAATCTGATTGCTCCTAAGTAGATTTCATAAGGTATTTTTATAGGCGCTATAGTGCACGGTTACTCTCAGTATCATAATCATTGTGACTTTTTGATTTATATTTTAATAAGGATTTACAACTGTTAAGTCATCCTTTATTTACAAATGCATAAATGTAAATGTATTTTTAAGGTATTAAAGAATGGGAATAAAATGTGTTATGGCTTTAATAAAAACCCTCTTACAACATGGCTCTGTCTGCTTTTATTATAGTTTTGTTTTAACAAGCTGCTCAAAATGTATGTTTACAACGCACCCTATTGTTGGCCATACAATGGAATATTTTAAAATAATGTTTTTGGTAGTTAGCTCAAAATGCAAGAACTGGCTGAATAAGCTTGGTTTAGAAGAACGCACAGTATGGTTTAATATTTTGACATCTAAATGTTATTGTAACAAATGTGTTCATTTAAACATATGTAAGATTACCTCCTGGTGTATCGTTTTATAAAACGAGAGGTGTCCTGCTTATAAATAAAATAAATAAATACACCAGATTTATATAGCGCCCTATTCGTGCGAACGCACGTTAAAAGGCAATTTACGTGTTTGTGTTGCAGCCACAAGGGCGCAGGTGCATCCTCTACCAGTGCAGATATAGCATGATCTGACCAGAGGGACAGACTAAGAGAAAGCCCCTGAAGGGCTTGAGAGAGACATTAGATACAGGCATGTCCGGCGCTGCAGAAGTGCGTCTAGCTCTTATTTCGAATAGACAGTCTGGTTCTTGAATGTACCCGGTGTATAGCACCGATACACAACTTCCTGGTACTTCGAGATACTTTGCAGATCACACGGCCAGATATAGCGGGAAATATTATAAATATTTCAGAAATGTCAAGTTCCGATGCCAGGGATTAAATCCACGACCTCTGGATTGACAGCCCAGTGCGTTACCTCTGAGCTAAATCCGCTTATATAAATCTGCTTTAACTTTATGAAACTCGTCAAATACACCGAAAAATGATACTAGTACCCATCACAGTTCTTTACAAATCATTTTACGTGTAATCAACAATACCTGATACCGGTTACATAATTGTCATCATATTGCTTAGGAAATAATATGCTTACATGAAACGGTGACTAAGCAATGTGTTTAATGGCAATACTTTTCAACACTAGTATTTGAGATTGGCAACGGATAAACTTTTTTTTTATAATGTGTTACTTTAAGAGCTTCGTTATATGCGATTTTTCAAGGGGCATAACTGTGTGAATAATCAGCGAACCGGAAAGTGCCGACGATATGCGCATCTCCACTTGGTAGTGAAGCTATCCATGAAGTTTTGTTAAAATCTGAGCAGTGGTTCTTGAGAAATAGCCCGGACAAGAATTTAGTAGTGCGATCTTCCAAGGGGCATAACTGTGTGAATAATCAGCGAACCGGAAAGTGCCGACGATATGCGCATCTCCACTTGGTAGTAAAGCTATCCATGAAGTTTTGTTAAAATCTGAGCAGTGGTTCTTGAGAAATAGCCCGGACAAGAATAGGACGGACGAACGAACGGACGGACAGGTGAATAACTATATGCCTCCCGATCTATCGATACGGGGGCATAAAAATGGAAAAGTTTAAATGCACCGCATGCTTCATAGAATGCATGTAGATTCAAAATATGTTACACATAGATATATAATGACAATAATAGTTTAAATATAAAACAATTACATGTATTACTTTAAACATAAAACTCAAAACAGCACTTACATTCAAAAGTGTCCAATTTTTGTGCACACTCCCAGACATTATCAGCAAACATATTCCCAATATAACACAATATTTCACAAGTTCAAACTATCCTCCAGGTGCTCTGGGCCAAGAAGCTATTTTAAAAAAAGTAATTAGACCCAAATATCCATGGAAAGTATACTACACATTTATAAAATCTTCACCTGGATTTACACCCATTATTAACACAAAATAGATGTGTAATGAGTATTGTAAAGTCAATGTTTTTCGTGGGGGTTAAACTTTTGTTGATTTTGTGGTTGAACTCTACCACGAAATGTAATTCTCATGATTAATTAATTTCAGAATAACGTTGTATCATTCCGTATTATGAATTCTACAAATTTAAGACCCCACAAAGATTTTAAAAAATCAATAAAAGTTAATGCCCACAAAAACAAGTAGCTTTACGATAATCAATACACATCATACATGTGCTCATAGTTCTTATCACTTCATTATTTTGGAAATGTGTAGTGTACTTTACATGGATATTAGCGTTGAACTATGTTTTTGTGTCGCCTGAAAAGGCGACATATAGGTGTTACTTTGGCGGCGGCGGCGGCGGTGGCGGCGGCGGCGGCGGCGTCACAAATTGCTTGTCCGGAGCATAACTTTGTCACCTTAAGTTCAAATGACTCAATAATTGGTATGCATGTTTCCTGCAATAAAACGGAGTGCAGTGCGCAAGAACCATAACTCTACCTGTCATAGTTTTTGAATTATTTACCTTTGATTGATTTTATTTGAGCATTTCTTTGAGCATTTCTTGTCCGGAGCATAACTTTGTCACCTTAAGTTCAAATGACTCTAGATTTGGTATGCATGTTTCTTGCAATAAGCCGGAGTGCAGTGCGCAAGAACCATAACTCTACCTGTCATAGTTTTTGAATTATTTCCCTTTGATTGATTTTATTAGAGCATTTCATGTCCGGAGCATAACTTTGTCATCTTAAGTTCAAATGACTCAAGAATTGGTATGCATGTTTCCTGCAATAAGACGGAGTGCAGTGCGCAAGAACCATAACTCTACCTGTCATAGTTTTTGAATTATTTCCCTTTGATTGATTTTATTTGAGCATTTCTTGTCCGGAGCATAACTTTGTCACCTTAAGTTCAAATGACTCTAGATTTGGTATGCATGTTTCTTGCAAAAGGCCGAAGTGCAGTGCGCAAGAACCATAACTCTACCTGTCATAGTTTTGAATTATTTCCCTTTTATTGATTTTATTAGAGCATTTCTTGTCCGGAGCAAAACTTTGTCACCTTACGTTCAAATGACTCAAGAATTGATAGGCATGTTTCTTGCAATAAGCCGGAGTGCAGTGCGTAAGAACCATAACTCTACCTGTCATAGTTTTTGAATTATTTCCCTTTGATTGATTTTATTAGAGCATTTCTTGTCCGGAGCATAACTTTGTCACCTTAAGTTCAAATGACTCAAGATTTTGTATGTATGTCTCTTGCAATAAGCCGAAATGCAGTGCGCAAGAACCATAACTCTGCCTTGCATCGTTTTTTAATTACTTCCCTTAGATTGATTTAATTTGAGCATTTCTTGTCCGGAGGATAACTTTGTCACCATGAGGTTGAATGACTTGAAACTTGGTATGCATGTTTCTTACCAAAAGTCCAAGTGCAGTACACAAGAAACGTAACTCTACCTTGTGCCATTTTTCAATTTTTTCCCTTTGATTGATTTTATAAGCATTTCTTGTCCGTGGCATAACTTTGTCACCATAACTATTAATGACTCAAAAATAGGAATGCATGTTTCTTTGCTGTGACATGAAGTGCAGTGTGCAAGAATCATAACTCTAGCTTGTGTAGTGTTTGAATGATTCCCTTCAGATTGATTTTATCAGGACATTTTTTTGTCCAGAGCATCGCTTTGTCGTTTTTAGTTCAGATGACTAGAGAACTCTTGTGAGTCTGATATGTAGCCCTATACTGGATAGTTTTCCATGACAAATGTGCATTTCGTCAGGCGACACATGCGACTCGCGGAGCTTTTATTTTAAAAATATTTTCTCCATCCCGGGTATCTGAAGGATAGTTTGAACTAGTGAAATATTGTGTTTTATACTTCGACACGCCCACTGATTCCATTAAAAAAGTGTACATTATTTTCGTAAGCGGACACTTTTGTGAGCTATAAGAAAACTGTCTCACTCATAAAATAATTGCCATAAATGGTCAATTAGACGAAAACGGACAAATCTGTAACAGTTAAATAAACGACATAGTAACTGATTGCCTAAAGCATAAAACTTGGAGCTAGGAAATTGTATAAACACACAGCATGGATTAATATGCTGCATTACTGTAAAAAACATCAAGTTTGTGGTGTTAAATTATATTCAATGTCTTGGTTGAACTATATCATAAAATTCAATCCTCACAATTTATCTACACCCAAACATCTATACAATAATGGCTTATTTTTTATAATCCCCAGAGTAAAACTTCTCTAAATTTAATGATTTTACAGTATTATTATCGGTTGCAATTGAAACAGAACTACAAACCATTTGTAAGCTTGAAACATGTATTGTGCAAATTGACAATCAATTGCACGAAACCGGAATTATATACTAGTACATCAACCTTTTTTCCATTTTTTTCATGAGAATTGGTGATGCCATTAAGTATCAATTCAATACAACACTATATCAATAAATAAATCCATGTGAAAAATGTATGTTTAAACTAGAAAATATGTCATTATGTTAAGGATCATATCATAATACAATCAGTTTTATCAAGTATAAATCAATTACATTGTCTTAACATTCACAAAACAGTGAACAATCTATTAGAAGCTTTTTATATGAACCTGTTTGAAAATATTTTCATGGATTGTCTATTTTTAAATACAAAATAAAAGACAAATAATATGCACAGATATGTACCTTTGTGCATCAAGCCTGTATCATCAGTCACTAATGAGGAAACATATAGATTTGTATTCTTTTACATGGTGGGTGTAATAACATATGGACACACTTGATGTTTACTCAGTAAATTTTCACATGCTAATAAATGCTCAGCACTGTATGAATGGACAGTTAGATAATCCCTAAGGATCATTAGGCCAAGCTTATTTTGAACATTAGAATTATATTTTCTAAAATGCTAAACATCTTCTGTTCTTGAATTGTGCCAGAATAGATTTTGATAATCATTGTCACTCTGGTGATCGTTTTGTTTTTTGTCAGAGTATAAGTCAGATACAGTACTAGTTATTCGTCAAAAGTGTCTTCTTACAAGGGTTATTGTACAGTTTTGTGAGGACAAACAACAAATTATCCTCGGCTTCGCCTCGGACAATTATGTTCTTTGTCCTCACAAAACTGTACAATAACCCTTGTAAGAAGACACTTTTGACTAATAACTAGTACTGTATCTATTACATATTGGGAATAGGTTTGCAAATATTGTCTGGGAGTGTGCACACAAATTGGACACTTTTGAATGTAAGTGCTGTTTTTAGCTCACATGTCACAAAGTGACAGAGTGAGCTTTTGTGATCACACTTCGTCCGTCGTCCGTCCGTCCGTCCGTCAACAATTGGGTTGTGTCCTCTCTAGAGGTCACAATTTTGGCCTAATCTTTATGAAACTTGGTCACAATGATCATCTCAACAAAATCTAGGTCAAGTTCGATATTGGGTCATCTGAGGTCAAAAACTAGCTCACTAGGTCAAATTATAGAAAAACCTTGTTTTAAACCTTTCAACATGTAGTCTTCATGGTCACTAAACTCTCTGCTGTAACTCTCTACTGTCTATACATACAAGTAAACTTTCATCAACCAATGAAAATGTGTATCAGGGTTCACAGCAGTTTTGTAAAGGTCAAATATCATAATATTCTAGTATATTAAGCAGGGTGTGAATCGTAATGGTTAAGTGGAAATCAAAGCGCTGTAGGGAGCGTAGACATTTTCCTGAGGGTCGTGGGTTCAAACCCCACTGGAACCATAATTTTTATTTTTTTATTTTTATTTTTTTAAGTGTTTAGGTATTGTTTTGTCTTTATAGCATGTATTTGTACATTTTCCTGATGGTCGTGGGTTCAACCCCCACTGGGACCATAATTTTTATTTTTATCTTTTTTGAGTGTTTAGGTATTGTTTTGTCTTTATAGCATGTATATTCCTGATGGTCGTGGGTTCAATACCCACTGGAACCATAATTTTTATTTTTTTATTTTTATTTTTTTTGAGTGTTTAGGTATTGTTTTGTCTTTATAACATGTATTTGTACATATTCCTGATGGTCGTGGGTTCAACACCCACTGGAACCATAATTTTTATTTTTTTATTTTTATTTTTTTTTGAGTGTTTAGGTATTGTTTTGTCTGTAAAGCATTTATTTGTACATTTTCCTGATGGTCGTGGGTTCAACACCCACTGGAACAATAATTTTTTTTTTAAATGTTTAGGTATTGTTTTGTCTTTATAACATGAATTTGTACATTTTCCTGATGGTCGTGGGTTCAACACCCACTGGAACCATAATTTTTATTTTTTTATTTTTATTTTTTTTGAGTGTTTAGGTATTGTTTTGTCTGTAAAGCATTTATTTGTACATTTTCCTGATGGTCGTGGGTTCAACACCCACTGGAACCATAATTTTTTTTTTTAAATGTTTAGGTATTGTTTTGTCTTTATAACATGTATTTGTACATATTCCTGATGGTCGTGGGTTCAACACCCACTGGAACCATAATTTTTATTTTTTTATTTTTATTTTTTTTTGAGTGTTTAGGTATTGTTTTGTCTGTAAAGCATTTATTTGTACATTTTCCTGATGGTCGTGGGTTCAACACCCACTGGAACCATAATTTTTTTTTTTTTTTTTTTTTTAAATGTTTAGGTATTGTTTTGTCTTTATAACATGTATTTGTACAGTTATATGGAGGAAAAATATTCCAAAATATTTTGTTTAAAATATAGGTCCAATCATAGAAAAACCTTGTGTAGTCAGTCACCAGTGGTTACAATTTCAACTTAATCTTTATGAAACTTTGTCACAATGATCCTGTCAACAAAATCTAGGCCAAGTTTGATTTTGGGTCATCTGGCGTCAAAAACAAGGTCACAATGTCAATTGACATTTTCCTGAGGGTCGTGGGTTCAAACCCCACTGGAACCATAATTATTTTTTTAAGTGTTTAGGTATTGTTCTGTCTTTATAGCATGTATTTGTACAGTTATATGGAGGAAATATTTTGTTTAAATTATAGGTCAGATCATAGAAAAACCCTGAGTAGCCACCAGAGGTTACAATTTCGACTTAATCTTTATGAAATTTGGTCCTAATAATCATCTCAACACAATCTAGGTTCAGTTTGATATTAATTAAGTCATCTGGGGTCAAACGCTAGGTCACATGGTCAAATCATACAAAAGCTTGCAATAGAGGCTGAATTTCCTTAAATTTTATTCAGAAAATGTGTAGGATCACCATAGGGGTGTGCATGCGCTAGTACGACAGGTGAGCGACCTAGGGCCCTTTGGGCCCTCTTGTTGAGTTTTACATTTAACGTAATAATTGTTTCACATTTCATATATTGATGTCATTATATATCTATGTGTAACATATTTTGAATCTACAGGCATTCTATGAAGCATGGGGACCATTTAGACTTTTCCAGTTTTTTTGGCCCAATAGAAATACCTTAACCAAAAGATTGTAACTATGTATCTGTCGATACATTTAAGGGATTCCAGGCAAACACACTGCTTTACTGGCCAACAGTTTAACGCACATGATTTTCATAATGGGATTTAAAGTAAAAGTAACAACAAGAGGGCCATTGGCCCTAAAGCGCTCACCTGATGACTAGCAGTTTAGGCAGAGTCAGTTTTTGTTATAATATTTTATTTATTTTTATTGTAATATTTTATTTAGATTTAACAGTGAAACACTTTGTGGCCAGGTTAAATAAAGATGAGGTAAAAATGTGATCTCTAAAGTATAAACAAGTTTTTTCTTCGATGTGACATGGTGACCTAGTTTTTGACCCCCAGATGACCCAGTTATGAACTTGACCTAGATTCCATAGAGACATACATTGTGCCCAAGTTTCATTAAGATCATGTATACAATGTGACCTCAAGAGTGTTAACTAGGTTTTTCTTTGATGTGACCTGGTGACCTAGTTTTTGACCCCAGATGACCCAGTTGCAAACCTGACCTAGATCACATAGAGACAAACATTGTGACCAAGTTTCATTAAGATTATGTAAAAAATGTGACCTCTAGAGTGTTAACAAGGTTTTTCTTTGATGTGACCTTGGTTTTGACCCCAGATGACCCAGTTGTGAAACTTGACCTATATTTCATAGAGAAACACATTGTGACCAAGTTTCATTAAGATTATGTCAAAAATGTGGCCTCTAGAGTGTTAACAAGGTTTTTCTTTGATGTGACCTAGTGACCTTGGTTTTGACCCCAGATGACCCAATTACAATCTTGACCTAGCTTACATAGAGACATACATTGTGACCAAGTTTCTTTAAGATTATGTCAAAAATGTGACCTCTAGAGAGTTAACAAGGTTTTTCTTTGATGTGACCTAGTGAACTCGTTTTTGACCCCAGATGACTCAATTACGAACTTGACCTAGATTTCATAGAGACAAACATTGTGACCAAGTTTAAAAAAGATTAAGTGAAAATTATGACCTCTGGAGTGTTAACAGTCCAATTGTTGACGGCGAACGGCGCACGGTGGATGGCGCACGACGGACAAAAGGGTGATCACAACAGCTCACCTTGAGCACTACGTGGTCAGTCGAGCTAAAAACTTCTGATAAAACTGAACCTAGCATAAAATCCACCCCTTCCCGTTATTTATACATTGAAGTAATTACTATGCGAATTTTTTAAGAAATTCCAAATCAACAGTTTGTGAGGACTTAAACACATATTTATACTATAGACATACAGTATGGAAGGACGGACAGCAAAATGCTATATGCCCCACTACAGGGGCGTAACTAGGCGTACTCCTGTATGCCCGTGCGTACAATTCGAATCTGGACAAAATAATATTAAAAAAATTAAAACTCGAATTCACTAATAATAATCAGATTCTAAGAGGGTTGAGGGGCATGCAGATACAGTGTGTCTACAAACAATTCACTTTATAATACCAATTTAAAAGATCCATAATTTCTCAGGTATATATATAATAATAGCTCTATTTTTTAATTGGGTGAAATTTATAAACTTTGCTTTTTTTAAAGCTCGCTTCGCTCGCAAAATAACTTTTTCAGTCAATATCTTCAAGCTTGCCTGTGGCCTGCTGTTTAGATAAACAATGCATGTTTTCTAGCTTGCTTCGCTCGCTAAATAACTATCATAAAACAGTTTTCAAGTAGAGAACAAATGTGTCTGGTCTGCTGCTAGGGTTAAGAATGAGTTTTCGTTTAGCTGGTACGCTGTTCAAATCAACAATGCATTTTTAGTGATGAAATTGATAAACTTTTTTTTCAAGATCGCTTCGCTTGCTTCATTCAATATCTTCAAATTTAGAACGAGACTGTGGCCTGCTGTTCAGACAAGCAATGCATCGTAAATTTAGCTCGCAATGTCAATGTCTTCAAATTTAGAACAGGGAATTAGATAACACTACACGAAGGTCCGTGTTAAGAACGAGTCTGTGACACGCTGTTCTGATAAACAAAGCATTTTTTTCTAACTCGCTTCGCTCGCTCAATAACTTTATTATGAAACAATTTTTAATTAGAGCACACGTTTGTCTGGTACACTGATAGGATGAGGAATGCGGTTTTCTTCTACCTGACATGCTGTTTATATCAACAAAGCATTTTTTCTAGCTCGATTCGCTCGCTCATTATTGTTAACAGTAAATAGTTAAAAAGGGTTTATGTGGTATGCATCAGTCAGACTCGCTGTTTATTTTTACAGTAAAAACGTATATATAGTAGTGAAAGGGTTTGTGTTGTTAGACATGCCCCCAGTCCCCCCTAGCATTAGGAGTACAATCAAATATGCTCCAGTTACGCCCCTGCACTAACAAATGCAGGGCACAAGAAGAGCATACTGACTTTTGGTTTATTGTTAGCATAAATTGGTAATTGAATGCTAAAGTGAGGTCACACTTTTGGTGCACATTTTAACACAATCCAGCTCAAGTTCGATATCTTGGGGTCATAAACTAGGTCAAATCATACAAACCCCTTGTGCAATTACTAGAGGTCACAATGTTGGCCTTATCGTTACGAAAGTAAATTACAATTATCTTCTCAACAAAATCTAGGTCAAGATCGATATTGGGTCATCCGAGGTCAAACACTAGGTAATAAAATCATAAAAAACCTTATGAAGTCATAGAGGTCACTATTTTGGCCTTATCGTTATGAAAGTAAGTCACAATGATCATTTCATAAACTTGAGGTCATGTTCGGTAAATATTGGGTCATCCCGTGTCAAACCTAGGTGACTAGGTCAAGTCATAAAACCCTTGTGTATAATATCAAGGCTGTATTTTTCACTGGATCTCCATTGAATAAGGTCAGAAAGTTTGTCTAGATGAAATCTAGGTCGAGTATCAATATGGATTATCTGATATAAATAACAAGGTCGATTGTTAAGACAATATGAAAACCTTGTACATGTACAAGCAGCAATTTTTGTGGACAGAAGTTTGATTATTCAGTTCATCACGGGGGCCTGCATGCACTACAACCACAGGTTAGGGTCCTTTTGACTCTCTTGTTAATATGTCCGTCTATGTGCCAATTGAAATGTTTTTTATTTTACTTTTTGAATGCAATTATGTACGTCAAAGTAAGAGATTTCATTTTTGGCATATTCAAATTGCTTGTTTGTATGGCATTTAATGGGTTTAGCTCAATGTAAATTGACAATTGTCAGCCCCTGATTATACCTGTGTTAAAGTATATGGCCAGTTGACAGACCTATAGCATTAAAAAGCAGTGTGTTCCAGCTACAAAATAAGACCAAAACAAGAGGGCCCCTTTGGGCCCTAGGTAGCTCACCTGTCGTTGATGCAGGTCCCTTAATGGTAACCAAATAAATGCAGGCTCTATGACATGTGCAAGGTTTAAATATTGTCTTTACAAGCGACAAATTTACATCACATTAACCCATATTAGAGTTTAAGCAAAGTTTTGTTTATGATTTGACCTTGTGACCTAGTTTTGACCCTGGATGACCCAATATCGAATAAGACCTAGATTTTCTTAAGACTATCATTGTGACTGAGTTTCATAAGATTAGGCCAAATTTGTTACCTCTACCAACTACATAAGGTTTTTCTATGATTTGGTCTTCATTGTGACCTAGTTTTTTACCTAGTATGTCCCAATATCATACTTGACCAATATTTTGTTGAGACGATCATTGTGACCAAGTTTCATAAAGATTAGGTCAAAGTTGTGACCTTTACCGGCTACACAAGGTTTTTCTCAATCTGATTAAAATCATATCCTCAAACCTGCTACGCATCAGGATCTGACGGCGACACATTAAAGGTCACCTCAGGCGACCTTTCCCAGTAGCCAATCGCGCCTTGCTTTCACAATTCTGAAAGCAATTTGTTCTATTTTTAAATACGGTAGTTATCACGAACAAATGCATCTTACGTGCCTTCGTTCTGATCACCTCGGTCTTCATGGATTGCAATATTTACCGGAGACAAACGGAAATGGCCGAGCTTTCATGATTGATAATCAACAGTGCGTTTTCATCAAATTATCAGTAGTACAAATTCTACATTGGTCAAAATAATCAGGATTGCTAAAAAAAGCAGACTAAAGTTGAGGAAAACTGTCTTATATGTAATTTACCGTTTATTAATATGACCGAAGTACCAATGTAACAAGCTATATGATTGGCTGAATTATAAATAGATTTAAATTGGCGATAGTGGAAATTCCGATTTCTGTAAATACACACTCGTATAGCATTGTCATCAGATCTACCGGTTAGGAAGATCAAGTACTTTAGTCAGATTGGGTTTTTCTATGACTTGACCTGGTGACCTAGTTTTTGACCTTGGATGACCCAATATCGAACTTGACCTAGATTTTGTTAAGGTGATCATTGTGACCTATTTTCATAAAGATTAGGCTAAAATTGTGACCTCTACAGACTACACCAGGTTTTTCAGATTGGGTTTTTCTATGACTTGACCTGGTGACCTAGTTTTTGACCTTGGATGACCCAATATCGAGCTTGACCTAGATTTTGTTGAGATGATCACGGTGACAAAGTTTTATAAAGATTTAGTTAAAATGTGACCTCAACAGAATACACAAGGTTTTTCTATGATTTGACCTTGTGACCTAGTTTTTGACCCCGAATGACCCAATATCGAACTTAACCTAGATTTTGTTAAGGTGATCATTGTGACCTATTTTCATAAAGATTAGGCTAAAATTGTGACCTCTACAGACTACACCAGGTTTTTCTATGATTTGACCTTGTGACCTAGTTTTTGACCTTGGATGACCCAATATCGAACTTGACCTAGACTTTGTTAAGATGATCATTGTGACCAAGTTTCATAAATATTAGGTCAAAGTTCTGACCTTTAGTGACAACAAAAGATTTTTCTATGATTTGACCTTGTGACCTAGTTTTTGACCCCGAATGACCCAATATCGAACTTGACCTAGATTTTGTTGAGATGATTACGGTGACAAAGTTTTATAAAGATTTAGTTAAAATTGTGACCTCTACAGAATACACAAGGTTTTTCTATGATTTTACCTTGTGACCTAGTTTTTGACCCCGAATGACCCAATATCGAACTTAACCTAGATTTTGTTAAGGTGATCATTATGACCTATTTTCATAAAGATTAGGCTAAAATTGTGACCTCTACAGACTACACCAGGTTTTTCTATGATAATTGATTTGACGTTGTGACCTAGTTTTTGACCTTGGATGACCCAATACCGAACTTGACCGAGATTTTGTTGAGATGATCATTGTGACCAAGTTTCATAAAGATTAGGTCAAAATTCTGACCTTTAGTGACAACACAAGGTTTTTCTATTATTTGACTTTGTGACCTAGTTTTTGACCCCGAATAACCCAATATCGAACTTGACCTAGATTTTGTTGAGATGATCATTGTGACCAAGTTTCATAAAGATTAGGCCAAAATTGTGACCTCTAGTGTCTACATAAACAAATTGTGGATGGACGACGGACGGACAACGGACGAAGAGTGATCACAAAAGCTCACTCTGTCACTTTGTGACAGGTGAGCTAAAAACAGTGGGTCATGTTTAATATAAGAAAGATTTTGTTCGTCAAAGGCAGTCGACAAATGTTAACAGACGCGCGGACTTATTCAATGTGGGTTTTACCCTAGTCTACTTTCGCTTTGTCAAATATGCCAAAATCTCAAAAGGTTCAAGATGAAACATATTCACTCATTCAACTACATGTATAAAATACCTTTAAACTCAATAAGATGATTGTAGTTCCATTTTGTCAAGGCATATCACCATTTGCAGGCAAACAGAAGTTTCTATAAGGACTAGTTGAGTGTATCCGATTTTGGTCCGCGTTAGCATTTAGTGGTTTATGACCTTAATAGAATGGTGCCATTTTGGAACTAATTTCGCCGTGTCGTCATCATGACTTCAGATGTAAACAAAACAAGTGATTCAATGGAGTACACACCAACCAAGCAAGCTTTAAGATGCTGCGTGTTGTGCTCAGCCTCAATATTGAGAGTGTTAACAGAAATTGTTCTGTTCAGTTTTTGGCGAATTCCAAACTGTCGACAAACGACGCCATATTGGTATAGCTACAATGTACGATTTATTTTCATAGACTTATCACGCAATCTGGGAAGGATGCTTCTGCTACATCCGCTTGATACATCCGAGTGTATTTTATCACGTACAAATTCCGTACGGACTGTTCCGATTGCCTGTGAAACATTGGAATAAAGTCGAATTGAAACTGTAGTCCATTCCGAAGAAACTGACCAGTGAACTATAGTATTTACAAAGCGTCTCATCAGACAAAATAAATATTCTTAAAATTTCTTTGTGTATCCAGTGAATATTAAGACAATTATTTTGCAAAGAGCTACTACACTCACTAACACACATGGTTGATTCTTGAATTTCACGAAATATGCATTGCATTAGTTTCAAACTTGGAAACAAAATGCTTATAAGTTTTCCAATAAGATGCTTTGTGGATAAAAGAAGAGGATCAATGGCCCTGAAATCCTTACCCGAGGATGTGTAGATTTGTGTAAACAAGAGGGCCCAAAGGGCCATAGGTCGCTAACCTGTCCTAGTTGTTCATGAACCCCTAATGGTAGCCTCTATTGCATGTACAAGGTTTTCATATTGTCTTATGCTTTATAATTTACATCACATTTAGATTAGGCCATAGGTCGCTAACCTGTCCTAGTTGTTCATGAACCCCTAATGGTAGCCTCTATTGCATGTACAAGGTTTTCATATTGTCTTATGCTTTATAATTTACATCACATTTAGACCCAATGACATATTGAAGTGATTTGACCTTGTGACCTAGTTTTTGACCCCGGATGACCCAATATCGAACTTGACCTAGATTTTATTGAGATGATCATTGTGACCAAGTTTCATAAAGATTAGGCCAAAATTGTGACCTCTAATGACTACACAAGGTTTTTCTATGATTTGACCTTGTGACCTAGTTTTTGACCCCGGATGACACAATATCGAACTTGACCTAGATCTTGTTGTGATGATCATTGTGCCCAAGTTTCATACAGATTAGTCCAAAATTGTGACCTCTAGTGACTACACAAGGTTTTTCTATGATTTGACATTGTGACCTAGTTTTTGACCCCGAATGACCCAATATCAAACTTGACCTAGATTTCGTTGAGATGATCATTGTGACCAAGTTTCATAAAGATTAGGTCAAAATTCTGACCTTTAGTGACAACACAAGGTTTTTCTATTATTTGACCTTGTGACCTAGTTTTTGACCCCGAATAACCCAATATCGAACTTGACCTAGATTTTGTTGAGGTGATCATTGTGACCAAGTTTCATAAAGATTAGGCCAAATTGTGACCTCTACTGTCTACTCAAACAAATTGTGGACGGACGACGGACGGACAGACGACGGACGAAGAGTGATCACAAAAGCTCACCCTGTCACAAAGTAAAAACTATGTGTATGTTTTGGGGCACGTTTCCAGAAACAAACAATGTTTTGTCCTTGGGGATAATTATGTTCATCACTTGTTTCGCATCAATTTCGGCCTCATTGCCTTTGTCAAAATGATTTAAATAAAAGCTCCGCGAGTCGCATGTGTCGCCTGACGAAATGCACATTTGTCATGGAAAACTATCCAGTATAGGGCTACATATCAGACTCACAAGAGTTCTCTAGTCATCTGAACTAAAAACGACAAAGCGATGCTCTGGACAAAATAAAAGCTCCGCGAGTCGCAAGTGTCGCCTGACGAAATGCAAATTTGTCATGGAAAACTATCCAGTATTGGGCTACATATCAGACTCACAAGAGCTCTCTAGTCATCTGAACTATAAAAGAACGACAAAGCGATGCTCTGGACAAAAAAATGTCCTGATAAAATCAATCTGAAGGGAATCATTCAAAGACTACACAAGCTAGAGTTATGATTCTTGCGCACTGCACTTCATGTCACAGCAAAGAAACATGCATTCCTATTTTTGAGTCATTAATAGTTATGGTGACAAAGTTATGCCACGGACAAGAAATGCTTATAAAATCAATCAAAGGGAAAAAATTGAAAAATGGCACAAGGTAGATTTACGGTTCTTGTGTACTGCACTTGGACTTTTGGTAAGAAACATGCATACCAAGTTTCAAGTCATTCAACCTCTTAGTGACAAAGTTATCCTCCGGACAAGAAATGCTCAGATTAAATCAATCTAAGGGAAATATTTAAAAAACGATGCAAGGCACAGTTATGGTTCTTGCGCACTGCATTTCTGCTTATTGCAAGAAACATACATACAAAATCTTGAGTCATTTGAACTTAAGGTGACCAAGTTATGCTCCGGACAAGAAATGCTCTAATAAAATCAATCAAAGGGAAATAATTCAAAAATATGACAGGTAGAGTTATGGTTCTTGCGCACTGCACTCCGGCTTATTGCAAGAAACATGCATACCAAATCTAGAGTCATTTGAACGTAAGGTGACAAAGTTATGCTCCGGACAAGAAATGCTCTAATAAAATCAATCAAAGGGAAATAATTCAAAAACTATGACAGGTAGAGTTATGGTTCTTGCGCACTGCACTTCAGCTTATTGCAAGAAACATGCATACCAAATCTAGAGTCATTTGAACGTAAGGTGACAAAGTTATGCTCCGGACAAGAAATGCTCTAATAAAATCAATCAAAGGGAAATAATTCAAAAACTATGACAGGTAGAGTTATGGTTCTTGCGCACTGCACTCCGGCTTATTGCAAGAAACATGCATACCAATTCTTGAGTCATTTGAACTTAAGGTGACAAAGTTATGCTCCGGACAAGCAATTTGTGACGCCGCCGCCGCCGCCGCCGCCACCGCCGCCGCCGCCGCCGCCGCCGCCGCCAAAGTAACACCTATATGTCGCCTTTTCAGGCGACACAAAAATGTCCTGATAAAATCAATCTGAAGGGAATCATTCAAACACTACACAAGCTAGAGTTATGATTCTTGCGCACTGCACTTCATGTCACAGCAAAGAAACATGCATTCCTATTTTTGAGTCATTAATAGTTATGGTGACAAAGTTATGCCACAGACAAGAAATGCTTATACAATCAATCAAAGGGAAAAAATTGAATAATGGCACCAGGTAGAGTTAAGGTTCTTGTGTACTGCACTTGGACTTTTGGTAAGAAACATGCATACCAAGTTTCAAGTCATTCAACCTCATGGTGACAAAGTTATCCTCCGGACAAGAAATGCTCAAATTAAATCAATCTAAGGGAAATAATTAAAAACGATGCAAGGCAGAGTTATGGTTCTTGCGCACTGCATTTCGGCTTATTGCAAGTAACATACATACAAAATCTTGAGTCATTTGAACTTAAGGTGACAAAGTTATGCTCCGGACAAGAAATGCTGTAATAAAATCAATCAAAGGGAAATAATTCAAAAACTATGACAGGTAGAGTTATGGTTCTTGCGCACTGCACTCCAGCTTATTGCAAGAAACATGCCTATCAATTCTTGAGTCATTTGAACGTAAGGTGACAAAGTTATGCTCCGGACAAGAAATGCTCTAATGAAATCAATCAAAGGGAAATAATTCAAAGACTATGACAGGTAGAGTTATGGTTCTTGCGCACTGCACTTCAGCTTATTGCAAGAAACATGCATACCAAATCTAGAGTCATTTGAACTTAAGGTGACAAAGTAATGCTCCGGACAAGAAATGCTGTAATAAAATCAAACAAAGGGAAATAATTCAAAAACTATGACAGGTAGAGTTATGGTTCTTGCGCACTGCACTCCGGCTTATTGCAAGAAACATGCATACTAATTCTTGAGTCATTTGAACTTAAGGTGACAAAGTTATGATCCGGACAAGCAATTTGTGACGCTGCCGCCGCCGCCAAAGTAACACCTATATGTCGCCTTTTCAGGCAACACAAAAAAATGATTAAAAATTTGCACTTTTATAATAGTTTAATTAGGTTTATTGATGTTTGGTCAACAATATGATGAAAAGAACATGATATGAACTTTGTGACTTTCTACATGGAATTTATTTAACTCGTTCAATAAAATTAATAAAATGCTTGTGATTGCCAGACTTGCATTTTCTTATTTCATTTGACTTGTTAACAAATTCCATATAAGAACTTTATAATACAAAACAAGAGGGCCCAAAGGGCCCTAGGTCGCTCACCTGTCGAATTTAACCTAGATTTTGTTAAGATGATCATTGTGACCAAGTTTTATACAGATTAGGCAAATATTGTGACCTCTAGTGACTACAAAAGGTTTTTATATTTGACCTAATGACCTAGTTTTTGACCCCAGATAAACCAATATCGGACTTGACCTAGATTGTGTTGAGATGATCATTGTGACCAAGTTTCGTAAAGATCAGGCCAAAACTGTGACCTCTAGTGACTACACAAGGTATTTCTATGATTTGACCTTGTGACCTAGTTTTTGACCCCAGATGATCCATTATCGAACTCGACCTAGATTTCGTTGTTATGATCATTGTGACTAAGTTTCGTAAAGATCAGGCCAAAACTGGGACCTCTAGTGACTACACAAGGTTTTTCTATGATTTGATCTTGTGACCTAGTTTTTGACCCCGGATGACCCAATATCAAACTTGACCTAGATTTGGTTGTGTAGATCATTGTGACAAAGTTTCGTAAAGATTATGCTAAAACTGTGACCTCTAGTGACTACACAAGGTTTTTCTATGATTTGACCTTGTGACCTAGTTTTTGACCCCAGATGACCCATTATCGAACTTGACCTAGATTTTATTGCGATGATCATTGTGACCAAGTCTCATAAAGATTAGACAAACATTGTGACCTCTAGTGACTACACAAGGTTTATCTATGATTTGACCTTGTGACCTAGTTTTTGACCCCGGATGACCCAATATCGAACTTGACCTAGATTTTGTTGAGATGATCATTGTGACCAAGTTTCATAAAGACTAGGTCAAAATTGTGACCTCTAGTGACTACACAAGGTTTTTCTATGATTTGACCTTGTGACCTAGTTTTTGACCCCTGTTGACCCAATATCGAACTTGACCTAGATTTTGTTAGGATGATCATTGTGATAAAGTTTCATAAAGATTAAGTCAAAATTGTGACCTCTAGTGACTACACAAGGTTTTTCTATGATTTGACCTAGTGACCTAGTTTTTGACCCCAGATGACCCAATATCGAACTTGGCCTAGATTTTGTTGAGATAATCATTGTGACCAAGTTTCATAAAGATTAGGCTAAAATTGTGACCTCTAGTGTCTACACAAGCCAATTGTTGACGGACGACGGACGGACGACGGACGAAGAGTGATCACAAAAGCTCACTCTGTCACTTTGTGACAGGTGAGCTAAAAAAACAATATACAGGGGTCCTACTGCAGCATAATGTCCAATCATGTTTAGGGTGCCAATAGTATATAGTACTAAAAGGCGGTTTCAAACAATGTTATTTTATTAACATTCAACTTAAGACCGTAACTTGTCTTATTTTTTCATCAAAATTAAAAAAAATCATTTCTGCAGAAAGTTAATTCTTTCTATCGCAGAAAATCCAGAGTTTCTGATTATTCCAGAATTGTAGGATCCCTGAATATAATTATACTGATTTCAGAAATTATGTAGTAGTACTACATAATTTTACATGACATTGTTTCAAAAAATCTGCAATATTTTCATTTTAGGTCAACAATAAAAAGCAATTAAATTTACATCAAAGTCTGCATTAATTACGTTAAATATTTCCAAGCTAGAAACATTATTATACATGTCACCACCATTCCTGTATACAATATCACTTTATCTTGAGTTGTCCTTCTTTCGATAAATCTCATAACTGTATTAGACAGGCCAAGCGTATTAGCCATGTCTAGAATCTTCCGATGAGCATTTTTTAACGTAAGTTTCTGATCTTTAAGATTTATTAACAAGTTTGAACCATGTCCAATTAGATTATCCATCTCTCTGTTAGCATCATTTAGTTTGGTGTTATGTTGTAAGGAAGCATCGATGGCTATTGTAGTATCGGCATCGTTTCTTTCAAATCTTCGAGTCAACAACGCTTCCCGGCTCCTCTCATCTTCATCCTTCTGGTACCTGAACAAATATAAAACATAATTATGGTTAAAACAGTAGTTAAATACATCTCATTTTACTTGAATAACATGTTTGGTAAAAACCAATTTTCAATATGCTCCACACATTACACCATTTAAAAATTGAATGAAATTTAATTAGACATTGACATTATGTATAGATACCTCATGAATCAATATATATGTGTATATAGATTATTTCAATTGATGCATTATGTATATATATGCAATTTAACACAATATCACAGGCTTATACCAAACTTGTGTTAGTTGTTTCTATGTTGTTATTGTGGAAATAGTATTATAAAGAAACAATTGTGTTCTTCTGGATTCATTGTATTGGGAGAGTTTGTTTACATGGTACTGTGACCTTGATCTACAGTCTAGACTCTAGGCCAACCTATGTGTACCAAGTTTGATCATATGGGCCAACCTACATGTACCAAGTTTGATCATATGGGCCAACCTACGTGTACCAAGTTTGATCATATGGGCCAACCTATGTGTACCAAGTTTGATCATATGGGCCAACCTATGTGTACCAAGTTTGATCATATGGGCCAACCTACGTGTACCAAGTTTGATCATATGGGTCAACCTACGTGTACCAAGTTTGATCATATGGGCCAACCTACATGTACCAAGTTTGATCATATGGGTCAACCTACGTGTACCAAGTTTGATCATATGGGCAACCTACGTGTACCAAGTTTGATCATATGGGTCAACCTACGTGTACCAAGATTGATCATATGGGTCAACCTACATGTACCAAGATTGATCATATGGGACAACCTACAATTTGATCATATGGGACAACCTACAATTTGATCATATGGGACAACCTACAATTTGATCATATGGGACAACCTACAATTTGATCATATGGGACAACCTACATGTACCAAGTTTGATCATATGGGACAACCTACAATTTGATCATATGGGACAACCTACAATTTGATCATATGGGACAACCTACAATTTGATCATATGGGACAACCTACAATTTGATCATATGGGACAACCTACATGTACCAAGTTTGATCATATGGGACAACCTACATGTACCAAGTTTGATCATATGGGTCAAACCATTATTTAGTAACTGATCAGAAGCCATTTTAATGAATAATGGACAGGTGAGCATTTGGTTTACTGACATATGGACAGGACTGGGGAGTGTTTGGTTAACTGAAGTCTTGACAGGCCGTCTTTGAAAAATGTTTGTTTGTGGTAACGCGACCAAAGACTTGTCCGAATGAACACGAATAACACACGTTTTTCAATTTGTTTAAGTCTAGGTCTACTTAATTCAGGGGTAACTAATTTAAAAATGAATAATTAGATATAAACACAGATAACAACTGAATTCTAGGCCTTATTTGATATTTTATCTTTTTTTAATGGGTTGCATGAGCATACCAGATAGTACTTTTGTTCAAAAGAAAAGGCTATTTTCATTTCAATTAATCATATTACGATTAAATATCAAACATCTTTAATCTTAATCACCTTTTTTCGTTAAATAGACCCTGCAAATCGTCACAACATAAAAGAGATTTAGACGGAAAATTACGGGTTTTATTGTATCCAATAACGACAACAACAACATGTAATTAGTTTTCGCGACCTTCATCCCGCGAATATTTTTTGACGATTTTGGAGGGATTTTTTAATTACATCTCGGCGAGGAATTACGAAAATGCATTTGTTTTACTTTCTTTACAATAACCTACAACTACGATGTGGGTTATCACCGTCCGGTCTAGATACGTAAATACCCTAAACGGACTTTAATTAATTGTATTGCAAACTTTGCGATGGGAAATAACCGAAACTTGTGTCTTTTTCATTAGATTTTCTTAAGATTGGTTGATATTTCGCGCATATGAACGATTCCCGCTCGACTTACTTCGTTATCTCAGAGTAATCATGTGTCTCATAACAGTTTGTAGCATCGTTTATGCACTGAAAATGTTAAAATTTCCTTCCGAAGTGGGCAAAAAAATGGCTGCCTATTTTGTGTCCAAACATTTAGGAAATAGCCCTCCCCATATAAAAAGATTGGGTGCATAGCAACCATGGAAGCTGACAATTATTATCGTTTCTTTTCTAGACAGGGGCCTACGCTAGTTTTTGGAATATTTTTAAACATCATTAAAAAATAAAAGGAAATTTATGAGCTGCCGAATTTCGCATTTTAATTTTTTTTGTTATTCTATTAGCAGCCATTTTCTAGTATCTTTGCTTCAGTGCGGGATTTTAACACAAATTTTTAGATCCATTAGTGAATTCAAACTCTGACCAAACCACGTGCACACGTGTTATCGTAAAGCGGAACGACATCCGCAGGCCTTGCGGCCCGCGTATTGTCCGCTATTATTTTGTTTTGACCTAAGTAACTCACCTTCTATGTTGCATCTGTCTCAGAGCAGACTGTAAATGCTGGCAGTCATATTTTAATTGATCCACCTTCATTTTAGCATTACTGCGTCTTGTAGGAGGCTCCTTATTCACCAAGATATCTAACCTCTCACAGTTACTCACTATATGGTCAATGAGAGCCTGAATCTCATTCTCTACCATATATACATTGTTACCTAGAAAAAATGAAAAACAAACAAACATTTCAATAATTATATATATTATATTAAAAATTAATAGAGCCGTCCTATTGTATATATATTGTATTAATTAAAATAAAAAAATATACATTACAATTATTGTAAATTGTATTGTTTTGTATATATGTGTCATAAAACTGCGAATGAAAAATAATTAATAATTGTTTGGTGAGGATAAATTATATTTATAAAGCAAATATTGAAATAAACAAAACCAATGATTTCCGCATTCATTTGTGCCAGTTTATATCATTTTAATATGGTGGACATAATACGGAGATACACAGCCGTTCACAAAATGCACTGAGATTGCCGAATTTGTAGTTTATCATTAGGTAGAACATATGTGATAGTTACATAACTGAAATTCCAGATGCCTAATGCATAGAAATAGAATGACAGTTCCCTAGCCAATGCACATACTGTTTGCTAGGGAACAAATAATTTTGTTGTCTATTCGTCAGGTGCGGTTCCCTAGCCACTGCCTTGAATTTAATTTGGACATTGTTCATCGAAACAGTCTGCTGTCATCTTTATTTTGCACTTTCGTGTTCGACGCTAGTACAGACCTGTACTGTTAGCCAGGGTTCTCGGTAGGATTTTAAAGTAGGAGTCCTCCTTCTTAGCAAAATGTTTGAGTCCTCAGGACTGTATTCGAGTCGCGTAGCGACGAGTGGGGGAGGGGGAGGGAGGGGGTGATTTCTGGACCCTTAAATCCTGCATTCTGGTGAACTATGGAGCTAATTTTTTCAATTATTTTGTGACCTCAAAAGATTTTTTTTATGTCAGTGTGAATAAAAAAGTAGAGTTTTTGTGGTAGGTTACTGATTGATTCAATGCAATAAATTCCGAAAATATAACAGATGGTCAGGTGTACTGCTCAATGAAAATGGTTTGACTTGTTCAACAGCATCTTTTATAAGCAATTTATATTTCTAAATCCGCAAATGCAAAGCCTTGGTTAGCTATAGTAGGCTTCACGATATGAATTTATGTTATATTTAATTTTCCCGGGTACGAAATTGCTTGGGTACGAATTGAAATAAATACATATTGACGTGAAAAAACGTGTTAATACCTGTAGCTCGCTCATATTTGCCGAGGTCATTCTGTACCTCCTGTATGAGCTTATACGTTTGATGGCACAGCGTCTCCATAAGACAAAATCGTGCGTCCTAGATTCCAGTGACGTAAACTGTATCTGTCCGAAAAATCGACGTGTCTGTGTCAAACTCCACTTCCGGTCAAACCGAAAGTCAGGAATGACTAAAGTCCAACTATCCGCTGGAATATTTCGATATAAAAGTACTTCTGGACTATCAAATAGGTAATTTATACACGATACAAAGACAAAATTATATCCGTATGTATAACTTGAATGCACAGAATGAATACGTTTCCTTGCAATGAATATCTCTGGTCCGTAAAATTCATTGCACGTACGGGCGCGTACGGATTTTAGCAGCAACTGACATAATTTATTTTGCATCTTTTGACGCTATTTTCAATGGTCTTTTAGAGATAATTGGAGCGATTATTAAATTGTGTCATGTTTAAATCAAAGTAATATGCCATTAAATTGAAGATAAACAGCTTGTCTGAGCATGTTAATCAATTAATAAGTAGATTGCCCGACGACCAATCAGATTGTGGCACTTTCGGTTACAATGTTTACATTGACAGCAAAATGGCTGACTGAGTTGAAACAATGTATTCTGCTATTGTTCTGTGTCGTCATTCGTGTCACATTCCAGTGTTAAACAATTAAGGTAATGTACCACTACTGACTCAGTATTTATCTAATGCATCACTTTCTGTTAAAGAGAGAGACTGGCAAATGACAGGCTACATAATAATGTATTCTGAGAATTTCATAAATTTGGAACAATTTGTTTGTAACATATTAAGTGACAAACTAAGTAAGTGTCATGGTCACATAAACTGATAAACACATTACAATTATACATGCGTCTCTAGTAAAATGTGTCTCTTGTCAGCCTATTTGTCCTTCTAGAAAGACTTTCATATTTTAACTTTTTACATTCATTGTAATGGGTTTTTTTTATCATAAATTTTATTATCTTGAAAAGGTGAAATGTCTACAAATCTGCTGTTTACTTCTAATTATTTGGACAATTCTTTCATCTGCCTTTGTATTTATAATACAGTTTTTGTTGACATAATTTATATATTAAACACAATCAGAAATTGATGATCAAAGCTATTTGATTATTTGTTCTTACAGCCACCAATACAATCTTTAAAAATCGCCGTACTATGATTGGATCGCATACTTTCTGGCAGTCTTTGTCTTATCGCACTGGAAGCCTGTTGGTGATTTGTGACTCCTAGGCATAATAATAATATGTGCCAACTCTTTCCATTAACTGTACTTTCTTGATTTGTTATTAACCAACTAAATCACAGTAACCCTAACCTTTCATCAACCAGGGTTATTTTTCCTTCTATAGCAGGGGCTGTTTACAGGCAAATTCTTTAAAGTCATGCAGTTTTCCCCTAACATTTACATCGGGTTTTTTCTTCCCCTTTTGCTTATGTATCCCCAAATTCAAAGAAAAGGCCCCTTCTTCTACTCTTGGTAAAAAGCCCTGTCAACACACAGGTGTACGTTTCCGAAAGGTTGTTGCTGTTGAGTGTCTGCACCGTAAGGCTGAGACAGTGTTCCTTTCCTTGTAACATGCAAAACAAAAATACTGTTAGGATATGTAAATAATAACGGAATCGATTTTTCATGTAAAAAGAGCAAAAATATTTAAAAACCAATAAAATTGCCTACTACCATAAAAACAATTGGGAGAGTCACAAAAATTGTTTATGGAACGTCAGGATATCTAAGTAAACCATTAAATGAACCCTATTGAATAGGTCAAAGGTCAAGGTTGCCGCAAGATAAGGGTAACATGGGTATCAGTGATTTGTTTTAGCTATTTTCTGCTAGCAAATTAACTTCCATTTTCCCCTAAATTCATAGTTTTTTCCCAAAAAGAATGCATATTTTCGCCCTATTGTTCTCGCTGGTTTGAAAGCAACTAACAATATGGCTGTTATAAAGTCAAAACAATAGATTTTCAAACTTGCAAAAGTCATTGCTACATATGACTTGAGTATTATCAGTAGAAAATAGCAAAATATGAACAATTAATAACCCAAACAACCTTTTTTAATAATTCCCAATTTCGCGAATTGACGTGCTAAAATTTCCGAATTTTATGGACACATGCTGTTTCATTTTGATCAAGAACAATCACTGGGGGTATGTATGTCTCTCTGACTGATCTTATTTTATTTACAGTGTTCTTTGATATATCAACTCAGCTACCATGTCTACTGCAGATTCAACGACATCCATCTATATTGGCAATCTGAATCAGAGTTCAAGATTAATTGAATTAAAAGGCAATCTGTTAAGATTACTTCAAAAGACTCTGAAAGTGAATGTGACACAAAATGACATCAGTATTATTAACGGACCAAAAAGATATGCACTTGTGGACGTTCATAACGAACAAAACGTTGATTTCTTGCTTCAAAGTATCGCCGATTATGAAGACCGAAAGAAGATCAAATTTGATTTTTCGTTACTGGTAGAGAAAGGAATGTGGCTGTATGTAGACAGGGTAAGATCTCAGGATGAAAAGCAAGCCAGAGATGACTTCGAAAACGCAAAAAATCCAAAACCATTTCAGAAGCCGCATCTTCATGTTCGAAAGCGACCAGAATACGACGTTATCATTCCATTGAAGAAAAAACCATCAGATGCACATTCAATAAGGGGCGTGTCACGTCTTAGTACAAGTACGAGAAAAGGTCAAAGACAGTCGGGTAATTACTTCATGCAAGACATAAATCATTCCATTGATCTTGAAGGGTCATTGTCTGATCACGGACATACACCAACACAAGGAGCGGGAGACGACACTTATAGATCTTTCAACATGATACCACTAGCAGACTCAACTCTCAAGGTAATAGTCAATGAAATAGTGAGTCAAGGTAACAGTGAGTCAAGGTAATAGTGAGTTAATGTAATAGTGAGTCAATGTAATAATGAGTCAAGGTAACAGTGAGTCAATATAATAGTGAGTCAAGGTAATAGTGAGTCAATGTAATAGTGAGTCAAGGTAATAGTGAGTCAATGTAATAGTGAGTCAATGTAATAGTGAGTCAAGGTAACAGTGAGTCAATGTAATAGTGAGTCAATGTAATAGTGAGTCAAGGTAACAGTGAGTCAAGGTAATGGTGAGTCAATGTAATAGTGAGTCAATGTAATAGTGAGTCAATATAATAATGAGTCAAGGTAATAGTGAGTCAATGTAATAGTTAGTCAAGGTAACAGTGAGTCAATGTAATAGTGAGTCAATGTAATAGTGAGTCAAGGTAACAGTGAGTCAAGGTAATGGTGAGTCAATGTAATAGTGAGTCAATGTAATAGTGAGTCAATATAATAATGAGTCAAGGTAATAGTGAGTCAATGTAATAGTTAGTCAATGTAATAATGAGTCAATGTAATAATGAGTCAAGGTAATAGTGAGTCAGTGTAATAGTGAGTCAATGTAATAGCGAATCAATGTAATAGTGAGTCAAGGTAATAGTGAATCAATGTAATAGTGAGTCAAGTTAATAGTGAATCAATGTAATAGTGAGTCAATGTAATAGTGAATCAATGTAATGATGAATCAATGTAATAGTGAGGCAAGGTAATAGTGAGTCAGTGTAATAGTGAATCAATGTAATAGTGAATCAATGTAATAGTGAGTCAATGTAATAGCGAGTCAATGTAATAGTGAGTCAATTTAATAGTGAGTCAATGTAATAGTGAGTTCAATGTAATAGTGAGTCAATAATGTAATAGTGAGTCAATAATGTAATAGTGAGTCAATCAATGTAATAGTGAGTCAATCAATGTAATAGTGAGTCAATCAATGTAATAGTGAGTCAAGGTAATAGTGAGTCAATCAATGTAATAGTGAGTCAAGGTAATAGTGAGTCAATGTAATATTGAGTCAAGGTAATAGTGAGTCAAGGTAATAGTGAGTCAAGGTAATAGTGAGACAATGTAATAGTGAAACAAGGTAATAGTGAGTCAAGGTAATAGTGAGTCAATGTAATATTGAGTCAAGGTAATAGTGAGTCAAGGTAATAGTGAGTCAAGGTAATAGTGAGACAATGTAATAGTGAGTCAAGGTAATAGTGAGTCAAGGTAATAGTGAGTCAAGGTAATAGTGAGTCAAGGTAATAGTGAGTCAAGGTAATAGTGAGACAATGTAATAGTGAGTCAAGGTAATAGTGAGTCAAGGTGAGTCAATGTAATAGTGAGTCAATCAATGTAATAGTGAGTCAAGGTAGTAGTGAATCATTGTAATAGTGACTGACCATGCATACAATTAAATATTTTGCACCAGGGATGCAGGTGGAGGGTTGACACAGGGTAATTACACAAATCAAATACTTTCCCATATCAATTAACTTTTTAAGCCATGTCATAGACTTCAACTGTATGGAAGTGTTAATTCAAAAATATGATAATATACTACATTACAGTGTGAATACATGTAGTTCCATTTTGGATTGTGTCTGATCTTACATAGTACTTAAACAAAGGCACCAGCAATCTTTAATCATGACAAATTGTTCTAAATTGCTGATTACTTTAAATTATCCTCTATCTAAACTCTTTATTCTTTGATAAAACTTTTCATGACTCATAATATTGTGTACACAATCTTAACTAGTATGTTGTCAGGATTAATGATATTTATTATTTTCTATCAATAGATTATAGTCATTTGTCAGTGAAAATAACAGTGAAATTATCATTTTGTTGTTTTCACTGCTTTAGAAGCTGTACGCGTTCCATTACCATATAGAAAAAGAAACGTGACGTCAATGGTTCCGGCTTTAAATAAATAAATTAAATTAATTAAATAAATTATTCGTAACGTCATTATTGCGCCATTACTGTTGACCAGTGGGACTGATAATATTCTGAAAATAATAATGAAAATAATAACAATATGAAATCAATCTGTTATTACATGTATGACAATCTAGCCATGATATGTTTAATGTTATCATAATCTAGCCATGGTATGTTTAATGGTATGATAATCTAGCCATGGTATGTTCAATGGTATGATAATCTAGCCATGGTATGTTTAATGGTATGATAATCTAGCCATGATATGTTTAATGGTTTGATAACCTCGCCATGATATGTTTAATGGTATGATAACCTCGCCATGATATGTTTAATGGTATGATAATCTAGCCATGATATGTTTAATGGTATGATAACCTCGCCATGATATGTTTAATGGTATGATAACCTCGCCATGATATGTTTAATGGTAAGATAACCTCGCCATGGTATGTTTAATGGTAAGATAACCTCGCCATGGTATGTTAAATGGTATGATAATCTAGCCATGATATGTTTTCAGGAGGATTCGGACGATTCGGGAACACAGATGGATACCGGCCACAATCAGACGTTATCACCTATACACGGTGAAGGCAATGACTTTGATGAGACGTCTCCGGCTAACTCTGACTACGAGGATCCACCTGGTTCAGTGATAGATCTACGTCATGTGTCACGTGCCAGTTTCCAGGGAAAAATTACACCAAGGATACATAGACGTCCAGCAAAACAATGTAAGTGTTACCATAAAGGCCGTCCTTAAAAAAATGTTTGTTTGTGGTAACGCTACCTACACATCGAAATTGTCCCAGCCTACTAAAAAAATTTCAGCCCATTTCCTTATATAACTATATCCACCTAACTGTTTTTACAGGTTCCCAAAAAAATATTTCTTAATAAAAAAATAAAATTCGACCTACCTACCCACCTTAAAAATTTGGGTTGCGTTACTGCAAACCAACATTTTTTAAGGTCGACCTTAATATGGTATATAATATTATGGTCAAAAATTTTTATTTGTTGGAATTGACACGCCTTTAAGTAAAATCATTATTTATTGGTTGGAATTGACACACCTTCAAGTAAAATCATTATTCATTGGTCAGAATTGACACGCCTTCAAGTTAAATCATTATTTATTGGTTGGAATTATATTAATTGACTCGCCTTCAAGTAAAATCATTATTCATTGGTCAGAATTGACACGTCTTCAAGTTAAATTACTTTTATTTGTTGGAATTGACACACCTTCAAGTTAAATCATTATTTATTGGTTGGAATTGACACACCTTCAAGTTAAATCATTATTTATTGGTTGGAATTGACATGCCTTCAAGTTAAATAATTATTTATTGGTTGGAATTGACACACCTTCAAGTTAATTCATTATTTATTGGTTGGAATTGACACACCTTCAAGTTAAATCATTATTTATTGGTTGGAATTGACTCGCCTTCAAGTAAAATCATTATTCATTGGTCAGAATTGACACACCTTCAAGTTAAATTACTTTTATTTGTTGGAATTGACACACCTTCAAGTTAAATCATTATTTATTGGTTGGAATTGACACACCTTCAAGTTAAATCATTATTTATTGGTTGGAATTGACATGCCTTCAAGTTAAATAATTATTTATTGGTTGGAATTGACACACCTTCAAGTTAATTCATTATTTATTGGTTGGAATTGACACACCTTCAAGTTAAATCATTATTTATTGGTTGGAATTGACTCGCCTTCAAGTAAAATCATTATTCATTGGTCAGAATTGACTCGCCTTCAAGTTAAATCATTGGTCAGAATTGACATGCCTTCAAGTGAAAACATTATTAATGATCAGTAGTTGGAATTGAAATTATTCAATGATCAGAATTGACGCACTGGCCAAAGGAAAATCTTTTAAGTCTCCCAAAAGGTAATTTTGTGCTGGACCTTCTGCTGGATGTACTAGCAGCTTATTTGGGCTTACGCAGATGCGTAAAGTTAATTGAAAAAGTCGAAAATTTAAATCGTTAAGCAATGAAAATTGCTGCCTTACTTTAAGCTTTTCATCCAAATGCAGTGACTAAATATTCGTAAAATATGTCGAGAGCATTGTACCAGTTGAAATCTGACAAGACAAAAGTTGGTATGAAAGCGATTAGAATTTAAGATTGTAGATATAGATAGTCAATTTACTGTTGCACAGTTTAACATGATTATATCAATTGAAACCAATAAAATTGTGTGTGTAAGAAACAACTGACGACAGATGTGTTTATCAAATTTATTTTTACCAACCTATCAGCTTAGACATAAATCTTTACCAGGGCATGATATGAGGCTGACTACAGGGCATGATATGAGGCTGACTACAGTATATCAAAATAAAATAAATTGGCTCGAATTTTGCAAAACTATAACTGCTATGACGATTGTAATGTTTTCAGCACAGAAGCAGAATTCATCGGCTAGTCGAAGAGATTTCTTCGCATTTTTGGATCAACAAATCGGTATTGATTACATGCACCAGTACTAGTGTTTCACTCAATCTCTTGTAAAATGAGGAACTTTTATTCTACCATCAAAATATTTAGTTTTCTCCCTAAAGATACTGTGTGAATACCAACCCAGAATGCATACAGCGGCAATAGCTCTGTGGTACCACACTGGGACTGTCAATCGAGAGGTCATGGGTTCAATCCCCGGCATGGTAACTGGACTATATCTGAAATATTTATAATATTTCCTGTGTATCTGACTGTGTGAAATGCAAAGTATCTTGGTAAAGGTGCTAGGAAGCTGTGTATGCATGCTATACATCCGGCACATTTAAAAGAACCAGTCTGACTGTTCGAAATAAGAGCTTAAGGCACACTTCTGCATGCCTGTATCTAATGTCTCTCTCTCCCTTCAGGGGCTTTCTCTCAGTCTGTCCCTCTGGTCAGATGATGCTGTATCTGCACTGGTAGATGATGCACCTGCACCCTTGTGGCTGCAACACTATAATGAAAAGTGGCTTTGCCCAAAGCAGGCCTAGACACTAACTATTTTGGCCACTGGTCCGACAGGGCAAAAGCTCCCAATTTGTAAATAGGACAGTATCTGGTCCTCCAGAATTTTCACTGGTCCTTCTGGATTTTCACTGGTTTCGGACCAGCGGACCAGTGTTAGTGTCGAGCCCTGCAAAGGCGCTATATAAATCTGGTATATTTATTTATGTCAATGCTTCTACTTGAGCACACAAATGCTGTCATGGAATGGTGATAAGCTTTCACTTGATCACATGATTCCCATTCACGTTATGAGTAGAGTTTCAAATACTCGCTAAACGTTATATTCTTAGACAACCTTGCACCCTTTATTCTGATCACCTCATATGTCAAAAATGTTAGTTGAATATTCATACAATTGGAAATATTTCGCTTTGAGAATGGGTCTGTTTTCAGGACCTACAGAAAGTATAGGAATACCTGCCCTGATATTTATGTTGGATTCACATACAATTTTATGACTGATCATTTACACTGTGATATTTTTCAAAGACAGCCTAAAATAAATAATTGCTCTAATTTTATCATATATAAGTTTACCATTGAGTTTCACACCTTTTCTGACCAACAATGGTGGTTATAGTTGCCTACATGTGAATAGAATTATGGACGTGTGGTAGGCCAATTGGTATGAAGACTTTTTTTATATAATTTTGATTTAAACTTCCTCTTCTATATGGATGCCTGTTTTGGTATTTATTGTTTCCCCCCATCTTCGTAAAGTAATTGCATGATCAGGTCAAGAACTCGTATGCATAATAATAAAGATGCAGGTTATATTCAAAGATATTGATAGTGCTGAAATTAAAAGACATTAATGCATTGTATTAAGTTGAATTAAAAGACATTAATGCATTATATTTATTTGAATTAAAAGACATTAATGCATTATGTTTAGCTTAACTTAAAGACATTAAAGCATATTTGTTTCTTCCCACGTGAGTGAACTTCAAAATCAAATTAATAACATAAAAATGAAATATATAAAACAAATCTGTAGATACAACTGTTTGTGACCCTAACCAATGTTATTCATCACTTAAATTACCATAATAAGTATGTAGGGGAGATAATCCAATTATAGAATTTAACTTAAATTACATCTTATCAAGGGAGATAATTCGTTCTTTGGTCCAAGAAGCTGCACATGAGTGTGAATTGTGAACACTTATTGACTTAGGCCATCCAAATTGCAAATTCTGTTTATCGTCTGTGTGCTGCTCATAAAAGAAAAAAAACATACACCTTTTCACTATCTCTTTTGCTGGAAAAAAGTGAATTTGCATGCGCAAATCTCGAGCCGAGTGTCTACATTTTGCCCATTCCATTGAATGGGATCAGTTTCGCCTAATAGTAGCAACATTTGCCGATAAAATCTTGACGTGTGCGTCTTGCGATGCTGATGTAAACCATAGCAATAAACCATTTATAGTTCATAATAATTTTTTTCTTTTTCTGGGTGTTTGTGTTTTTTCTGAAGGGTAGATAGGATTTGAGAAAAAGAGTTGACGCTAAACAAAATTTTGAATGGCCTATTTCATAATATCAGTAAAGTGTTGGGTACAAGGAGTAATGGGTTTATTGTATGCTGTTGTTGCACCATTTTCATTATATTGTAAAACCAGTTATATTCATAAGAGACATTTCTTTATACTAGTAGTATTGCCTAAAATAATTCATTTTCTTGAATTTTCATATTATCTGTTTTTCAGTGACCACCATCCTGCAGACTTGTTGCCATGCAGAGGCATGCTGAGTCTCTCGTCTTGGTGAAAATTGAGAATCAACCAAACAAAGCATGTATTTGGTGGAAAAAAAACAAAATATACACTAGAAAATATCTATAGCACAGAGAATTTGACATGAATATGTTACAAGGTTCTTGTGTTGAATATAACAATTTCTGTGAGCAAATCATGCAATAACGGTTCTTTAGATCAAGCGTCTTCGTGATACTTCCCACTTATCGGGGTTATAAATATAGATAATAAATCAGCTGTTAAATTATGCTAATTGAAGGTCGAGAGTCGTGTCAAATTCTCTGCACGATACCTTGATGTGTCTTAAATATCTCTAGATATGGCTTTGAGCCATAATTCATACACCATTGTTATATTTTTAGATGGTCCACCACCTGATGATGAAACAGAGGAAGTTGAAGAACTAAAAATGGATATTACACACGATAATGATACAATGACTCCATATTTTAGGGTAACTATAATAATTTATCTGTCTCTTCCTTTCCCGGCCAGATAACAGGGTTATACTAGTCTCCGGTTGAAAATTCCAACCCTGATGCTGAATTGGACTTGCGGTTTATTGATTATAAACCACATTTTGCAATGGAAAAAACTGGTTATTACATGTAGATTGGCGATTTCGGTGGTTGGGTGGACGGGTGGGCCTCAACAATTGGTTTCCGATTGATAACTTCAGTTAAGAATGAGGTATTATGATGAAATTTTCTGTGTAAGTGGTTTAGGTGAAGACCTTGTTTTGGATTGAAAGTGGGGCCAGTGGTGTCAAGGTCATTGTTACTAAAAATAGAAAATCTGGTCTTCATTGGATTTCCATGTCTTGTCTTTCTACGACTTTTTTAGTCCTCTATTCATGTCCCTTTAACATTATGTGCCTTACAGGAGAAAATAGTTTTAGTGTGATGGGTATAGACCACACAGTTTGTTTGAAGGTCACATGTAATAGGAAATAGGGTTTTGGTCCTCGTTTCGTGTCAGCACTATATCTGTATCTCTTACACCAGAGTATATTGATATTACTTGGTGAACACATTCAGCCTACCAGAGTTTATCACATGAATACTCGGTATCATTAAGCCTTAGACTAAGTTACTGTGCATATTGTCGGGAATTATAGGTCTGATGATCTCTGCCGGAGTTTATTTATTTTATTATAACCCCTTGTTGGAGACATACATTCTTGTGTCAAAATCTCTTCTTATTTTGTTTTATTAAGGCCAAAAATAAAATATTGTTTGTTTCCCCTTCCGGACCCTGGCTAATTACGGTTCGGTAGGTAGGTAGGTTAATTTTTTTTTTTTGGAAAAATATATTTTTATTGTCAATAACTTTGTTTTTGTCTATATTTTTCTTCTAAAATAAAATTATTTTTCCTGAGGGTCAAAAAAAATTTGGGGGTTGGGGACTTTTTTGCTTGGGTATGTAGGAAAGGGTATTCAAGCAATATTTTATTTTTGGCCTAATGTATTTCTTTTTATTTCCAGCCCGGAGAGATGATATATAACAATGATCTTAGTAAAGAATTCAAATCCTACCTCAATGGAAAGTATACATTGAAACAGATCCGGGATCATGTGTCCAGATGTGTTTGTGCTTTCCTTAACACTGGACAAAAAGGAATGTTGCTTATTGGTGTTGATGCCAGAGGTATCTTTCAAATATTTCTTTTTATGCCCCGGCATCTACTAATACAGGAGGCACATAGTGGTTGTCCTGTCTGTCCGTCCTTTCATCCGAAAATGTTAACCAAAATTTTCAATTTTTTTTTAAGTCAAGGCATTGCCTTCAAACTTATCATACTTGTTAACCATCCTAAACACCTTACATTGTCTATGTCATGTAACACTATCCAACATTTCTACAGAATTATGGCCCCTGATTGATTTCATGGACAAGGCTTTCATGGGGGCATAAGCATTTATTGAACACAGTCTTGTCTAAATAATGATTCATGTCCGTCTTTTCAAAAGTTTTTCAATCTTGTTGAAACTATTGGAAATGGACCCTCTACCATTTGTATTTCATCTTTGGTATGATGCGACCAGGCCCAGATCTCCCAAAGCATCTCAAGTAGAAATCTCAATTTGAGATTTTGAACAAATCAGAGTCGTAATTTTAGATACATCAGCAGTTTGTGATCAAAATAAAGTGCTTGTTTTCTGATGCCGGTTTTGAGTCCAACCAATCATGGAAATTACTTCAAAGATAAATGACAAAATTTGAGATGAGATTTTTCTCAAACTGAGACGCTTCGGAAGATCGGGGCCTGGGATGAACCCGGAGGACCTCCCGCACTCGAAGTGGATGCTCTACCACTAAGGTACCATCTTGTATGTGTTATTTATAGGTATGGTGATGGGTATTGAATGTAATCATCAACAAGAAGATCGATACAGACGACACTTTCTTGACGCCATCAAAGATATCTACCCACCGGTCTTTGGTGAAGAATATTCCATTCATTTTGCACCGCTACTTGAAGATAACGGCAGACAGCATCGTAAGTTACATCCTCTTTCTATATATATTGCAACAATATAAAACAAACATTGAATTGATGGGTCCTCAGGGATTTTTTTGCTGAATTGTGAAGGGGCCATATATAGACCCCTCGTATATAGTGAAAAAAAGCCCTGGTCCTTATTCGCCAACATTTTAAGCACCACATTCAGACTCAGACTTCTATGTTGGAAAATGTATATGTGGATATTTCTTTGGGTAAAAATCAGCAAATTTTTAATTTCAGACATTTGGCGTGTGGAAATGTTAGCGAGAATTTCTATATCTTAGTAAAATGGTCTATGTAGGCCAAAATAATAATTATGCTTAATTTTTTTAATTCGTCACATTCGCAAATATTTTCACTTTGCTAACTTAACCGTTTATACACTATTCTTTTCGCTACCATGTTGTTATAAATTTGAAAGGTCAAAACGTTCTTGTTTAGGAGTTATCTGTCCTTGATTAGGCAAATTTGGAGAAATACACTAGTGTCAAGGGCAGATAACTCATAAATATGTTTGATGACCTATAATTAGTCCCCTACCGGTTTTTGACCGGAGGGGACTATACGTTTGCCCTCCGTCCGTCTGTCAGTCCGTCAAACAATCTTGATCCTGACATAACTCAAACAGTTTACAAGCTAGGTTTCTGAAACTTGGTATGTGGATAGGGGGCAATAAGGGCATTATGCACGTCTAAAAAGTTTGATTCAGACAAAAATTGTGGTTGCTCTGGCAACGGAAACATTGAAAATGGCTTCAAACCGGTAGGGGACTTTTGTATTGCTTGCAATTCTTAATTACTTGTTATTATTGTTTTTCACACAGACTATTAGTTCATAAACAAAGTTTGAACAACTTCTAATACTGGGAATTTTTTGTCCAATGTCATTCTTTCATACAAGAAACTGCTGCAAAAATTTACTGTTTTTGAGTTGTGGGTGATTTAGGTCCCCTGTGTGATAGTTTATTTATCTGCAACCTCAATTATAACAGCATGCAATGAATTATTTGAGTGGTATTTATGTTATAACTTTTAGTATTGAACAGCTGTAAAATGAGACATAACATCGGGCTTATGAAATATTTGGGCAACTTTAAACATGGACCTCATGAAAAATGGGACCAAAGAAATATTGGACCAACGAAATAAGCATCATGAAATATTGGCCTCTGAAAATATGGTACTCATGAAATATGTGCCTCACAATAGAGTATGTGGGCCTCACAAAACAGTATATGGGCCTCACAATACAGTATATGGGCCTCACAATACAGTATATGGGCCTCACAATACAGTATATGGGCCTCACAATACAGTATATGGGCCTCCCAATACATTATATGGGCCTCACAATACAGTATATGGGCCTCACAATACAGTATATGGGCCTCACAATACAGTATATGGGCCTCACAAAGTATAGTACTCACTAAATATGGGACTAACAAAGTATGGACCTCATAAAATATGAGCCTCACAAAATTATAACCACTTAAAATATCGGCCTCATGAAATATGGGCCACTTGAAATATTGGCTTCATGAAATATAGGATCACAGAAATATGGGACCAACGAAATAATGGGCCTCACAAAATGCGGGACTCACTTAATATAAGCCTCATGAACTATTGGTCTCTGAAAATATGAGCCTCATGAAATATGTGACAGTCTAGAAATCTGGGACTCATTGGACACATAAAACATGGGGCTCATGAAATATAGGATTTACAAAATATATACTGTACAAAATGTAGGCCTCATAAAATATATGCCTCGTGAAATATGGGTCTGGTGCAATATCTGATTTTACAGCATGTCTATTACATAATAATGCATGGAATTAGTGTACACTGGAATTTGGTCAGTTTTTGACAATGATTTGTTTTTGTGTGAATTGTTTAATCAACATTAGAGTTAGCACCATGATTCAGCATTGGCATTTTATCCTGGATTCAGCTCCCAATGGCACAAACAAACTTAATTGCTTAGCTAAGTCCGTTTTTCAAAAAACTTCTCTTGAGGAATAATTGGCTACTAGATCTATCAGGGTTCCTACAATTCCGGAATAATCGGGAACTCCGGATTTGGTGCACTGGAAAGAATGAATTTTTCTGCAGAAAATAAAAGTGAAAAATTGCAAAAAGTGACAAAGTTTCAGGAGTTGAATTATAATGATAAAACAATGTTTGAAACAGAGTTTTGCTGTGTGGATGTGTGCTAATGGCACCCCAAACGGACTTGCATCCCGTTTTTTCAGGATTGAGCGTTTTGCCTCAGTAGGACCCCTGTACTAATGTTCATCTCTGTACAATGACAAAGGGGTAGAGCCACGAACGGTAAAAAATGGCCCCATTTCCAAATCCTGTGAAAATGATAAATTTATACCACCAGTTTAAGTATTTTACAAAAACGGCATTTTTTAAGAAATTTTGTTGAAACTGTTACCATAGTAACGGTATAATATTTTGTAAAAAAAATGGAAGAAAGCTTCTATTTCCAAAATAGTGGATCGAAATGTAAGTGTGCATCCATAGAGTGATATTAAGAATTGAAACTTATCTTTATTACGAATTTTTAATTTGGTTGCCATGGTAACAGTTTTCAAAAATGCCCAGAATGGTGACTTTTCAGTACATTCTGATCACCTCGGCCTTTATGCATTGCAATAGACCTCTGACATAACAAGGCGCCATATTGATACTATTTTCAGTCACATGATTAGAAAATGGCAGCCCCCAGTCTTCAGTACACATTATCTCAATACATGTTCACACAAGTATATAGATCTATATAGATATATTATACCAGTAAATACGCACTACAAAATTCCACGGAACGATTAATCGCATGTGTGCCAGGCTAATCACATGTGTGCCAGGCGATAAGTTAACTCGAAATGATCCGAAAGTCAAGTAGTATATTTTGTAAACAAACCCGCTTAAATATGGGTCATGTTTGTTAATGTTTTCGACACGTGCTTGGGAAATATAAATTATGAATAATATTTAAAGATATGGGTTATTTCTTGTATGATATGTCTTCGTATGATCATAAAAATAAGAAAACTGTTCGGGAAAGATAAAATAACCATCTTATTGACGGATACATAATTTGTTACTTTTACGCGTAGGTAGCGACTTTTAACTCACGGCCTGTTGGCTTTGGTGTATTACTACAGTTAGACACGAGGTTATTTACCGGAGATAAACGGAAATGGCCGAGCTTTCACGATTGTTTTCAGTAGTGTTTTAAAGTAATATAGCTTACTGTTATTACATACTCAAAGTATGAAACTCATTATTTGAGTTTAAGTTTTGACCCAAATAACAGTAATAATAATATATTTGGACTATATATTAATATTAGCTAGAAAACTTGAGTTGTATACAGAAATACTGATATAAACCATAGGGAACTGTATCATTGAATAAGAGTAAAAATAAAAAAAAATATTTATTAGTAAAAATTATATATTCATAACAAGGTGAATTACATTGGAATTGACCAGATGTTCATGGTATCAAAAACAAGAATTGGATGTCGGTATCTTCTTAAAGTAATTATATTCATACTAAAGATCTTTATAACTAGTTCAATGTAAAATGATTATATAAATTTTACAAAAAAAATTTTTTTCACTCTTAATCAGTGATACAGTTACCTGTGGTATAAACCTCTGTTAAAATTGTGCACATGTGCATGGTTAGATATGTGTAACATCATTATGACATTTGTTTTGACAGGACTGTATATGAGTGTGGTAAGATATGATATAGTTGACTTAATGTGCCATGTATCCATGTGTTACATTCCGTTTATTCAGTTCTGTCACTTGTATACAAACCTTGCAATATCATAACATTGTATTCTTATTGTTTTGAAACATTTCAATTGCAGAAAAAGTCAGTGAAAACCAACACCTTATTCACTAAGCCACATACTATTACACATAATGTCAATTAAATAATACATTAATAAGAGAAATTACAATGTTTATATACAAAATGTTATGTAAACAAGTGACTGACCTGATTAATCGATTTAAACATTGTATCCACCCCAGTGTTATGGTGTATTCCCCCCATGTTGTTAGCTTTTAACTGTGGTTTTGCTCTTTATATTTTATATTTTTGTTGTAACACATTTATGTTGTCATGCCACCCACCTTTGACAGGGGAGTATATGGCTTTGTACATGATGGTTGGTCTGTCAGTCGGTTGGTAGGCTAGACTGTTTTAACACATTTATGTTATAAGGCCACCCTCCTTTGACAGGGGAGTATATTGCTTTGTACATGATGGTTGGTCTGTCAGTCGGTTGGTAGGCTAGACTGTTTTAACACATTTATGTTATAAGGCCACCCACCTTTGACAGGGGAGTATATGGCTTTGTACATGATGGTTGGTCTGTCAGTCGGTTGGTAGGCTAAACTGTTTTAACACATTTATGTTATAAGGCCACCCACCTTTGACAGGGGAGTATATGGCTTTGTACATGATGGTTGGTCTGTCAGTCGGTTGGTAGGCTAGACTGTTTTAACACATTTATGTTATAAGGCCACCCACCTTTGACAGGGGAGTATATGGCTTTGTACATGATGGTTGGTCTGTCAGTCGGTTGGTAGGCTAGACTGTTTTAATACATTTATGTTATAAGGCCACCCACCTTTGACAGGGGAGTATATTGCTTTGTACATGATGGTTGGTCTGTCAGTCGGTTGGTAGGCTAGACTGTTTTAACACATTTATGTTATAAGGCCACCCACCTTAGACGAGGGAGTATGTAGCTTTGTACATGATGGTTGGACTGCCAGTCGGTTGGTAGGCTAAACTGTTTTAACACATTTATGTTATAAGGCCACTCACCTTTGACAGGGGAGTATATGGCTTTGTACATGATGGTTGGTCTGTCAGTCGGTTGGTAGGCTAGACTGTTTTAACACATTTATGTTATAAGGCCACCCACCTTTGACAGGGGAGTATATGGCTTTGTACATGATGGTTGGTCTGTCAGTCGGTTGGTAGGCTGAACTGTTTTAACACATTTATGTTATAAGGCCACCCACCTTTGACAGGGGAGTATATGGCTTTGTACATGATGGTTGGTCTGTCAGTCGGTTGGTAGGCTAGACTGTTTTAACACATTTATGTTATCAGGCCACCCACCTAAGACGAGGGAGTATATTGCTTTGTACATAATGGTTGGTCTGTCTGGGTTTTGGTAGGCTAGACTAAACATGTTCCGTTCAAATATTCAAAGTTGCTGTGAAATTTAACATAAATGAATAGACCAAATGGTTTCCGATTAATATCATTATAATGGTTGAGTCCTGGATCTTCAAACTTTACATGGAGGTTGTTCTCAAGCAGTAGATGAGTCATATTGCTTTTGAGGTCAGTAGGTCAAAGATCTGGGTCACTGTGACCTGCAACAGTGATGACTATCTGGCTGTCATGGAGGCATACATGTTTACATGTTTTACACACACTTTTATTTTCCCTGCCTGGCAGTTGAGTTTGATGGTTCCAAAGCCCTCCCTTACAGCTCCTTATTGATGCTGGTGTATTGCTTGTTTCTAAGTGCCCCCCTTATTGTCACAGTTCTAAACATTTCCCATTATATCATATCACTAATGCTTTCTTATATTGCGCCTTGCTCGTATATGAGGTCTGTCTATCAGATACAGTCAAAACGTTCCTGGACTGGTAATTTTGTAAACATATTTGACCTTCAATAAAATTTGCTACTCTAAAACGCTAATAATTTTCGTATTGTTTGCATTTTTTTAAAAAACAATTACTAGTACATGTACATTCGATAGACTGTAGAAACTTGTCAGAAATTGCCATTGCCACAGGACTTACATGTAGTCTTGAAACTGTGCATTTAATAAGGTACGGAATTAATGGTTTTGAAATGAAAATTTACTTTGTCGACTGATGAGTCCATTGGCTATGTACTGCCGAGAACTTGCAAAACAGAGAGTTGAAGCGTTAAAGAAGATATTGTGACGTAGTTATAAACATTAAAATGCTCTGTTTGGTATTAGGTGGTACCGTTTGAGAGGTCAAATTTTTTTTTTAAGTTATACATAAATATCTAGATAAATGTATGAAAGTGTTCTGCTTCAAATCTTGCCGACATAAAATAAGCAGTCCTGGAACATTTTGACTGTACGTAACCTCGCAAGTTTAACATTTTATCTTTATTTGTATGATAAACATTATGTTGTATTAGTTATATTGTCTTATGTTTTATTTTTCATTTCTACTAATACCTTATGATTTAACCCCACATTTCAGATATTTTCAGTACTGAACATTATAGAAATTTTATACCCGTATGTCTGCTACCATTAATTTTCTGTTTACATAATTGTATTAACTTAAAACCATCTTCTAGAAAAACATGTTCATTACAATACATGTATATATGAGACAAAACAGAAACTAATTCATATTAATCCATTTATATTTTCTTAACTTACATATTAAGTTTTATGAAATCCATGAACATTTTCATATCTCTTATATGCTATTTATGTTCATCATACTAAGGTTTACCTCTATTGTCTCGCTCTACAGCTCAATTACAATTATATTTACCATCTGAATATCTAGGAGCATGCGTATTATTGTTATTTGGTTGATTGCAAAATATCAAAAGAACAATCACGAAAAATGCACAAGAAAAATGTAGGTTACATTTCCTTTCAGCTGTGTATATATTTATATTATTTTGCATTTTATCTAATACCTATTGTAACTGTACATTTTATTTCAATGTTATATGAGGCTCACAGGAAAGACTGGGAAAACCCAACTGTGTTGCCTCTTAAATAAAGTCTCTATTAGTTTTTAAGCCGCCAAAACACAACAACCTCAGTCAGTTAAACACAACCGGAGCAAGAGCCAGCATACATAAACTAATCACAACACAAAGTAGCACCCAACATAAACAATATACGAGAACATCTCTACTGATGCGGGAGGCATTATAGTGAGTGTCCTGTCCGTTTGTTTGGCCGTCCTTTTGAAAATGTTAACCAAATCTTTCTAGCCTTTGAAACTCGAATATTTTCAAAGTTCATAAATTCATTGCTTTTAAACTTGGCATACTTGTTTACCATCATAAACCCCTTATATTGTCAAAGCCATGTAACACGATCCCAACATTTCAGCAGAATTACGGCCCCTGATTGACTTAGCTAGTTACATTGGACAAGGATTGCAATGGCACATTTAATGGTAGAATCAATCTAAACTTGCATTCTGAGTAAACACACTTGATTGGTTGGTTATTTACCAAGTTTTCATTGGCTAAGTCAACAATGAAAATAAGTCCTCTTTGACTATTTTTTTGCTATAATATAATGTTGATGTAACTTTGCTTTGCTTAATTCTTGCGTCTATATGTATTTATTTACTTTAATAATATGATTGCCATGAAAATATACATGTTTCATGCATGTTGAAATAAATTTAACTATATGGCGTATAGATGATAACTCTAGCCTTGTATATAAGCACGACTTGATAACATTAACACGGACTGACCGCTTGTTACCAGTATAGATTGAAGGAGTATATGCATCAAATAAAATCATGCATTTGATTGTCATTTTATATTTCGCTGGCTTAGAATTAGAAGGTCGTAAGTACAAAATCAATAGTTTGGAGTAAACAAGAACAAACTGTCTGAAAACTACTCTTTACTTATGGAAAACAAGCTTTTTAAACTTCAGTTTGGTCAACATGACCACTTCCGATTTTCATGAAAATAGACTCATAAGAAGCGCATTGAGATGCAGATTTCAAATATGCATGAGTCTTATAATGTTGTAAGTAGTACTTACGACCTTCTTATTCTAAGCCAGCGAAATCATGCATTTGATTGTCAATTTGTATTTTTAAAAAAGCTTCTATTATCGTCGGCGGATTAGATTGTCGATTTATATAAGTAAAAAAAGCTTCTATTATCGTCGGCGGACTAGATTGTCAATTTATATTTGTAAACAAGGCTACTATTATCTTCGACATACTATTTCTACGTGTTTATTGTCTGTTATTACAGCCTATCTGAAGGTGATAGAAATACGGGTATTTCCACCCGACAATCCGGATGTATTATACGAGTGTAAGGAGGGAGTGTTTGTACGCCGTAATGGAGTGTTGACAGGACCTATCAGACCTAGTCATATACAAGAGTGGATTAAACAGGTAAAGATGGAACAATTTCCTCGATTTTAATAACCAAAGCAGTGTCCTTTCGTCTTACTAGTATATAGCTATTTGTAGACACAGGTAAGTTTAAATGATTTCACATTTAATAATTAAGTGGTAAAAGGGCTCACTGGGACAATGCCATTTTTTGTTGATATGTACATGTATATTTGAAAAGTAACAGTTTCTCGTTGAACTTTAGACAAGGAGGGGGCCAATATTTCGACCAAAGGTCCCTGTCAAGAGATCTAAAATCGAAAAGTTAATTCGAAATACATCGTTCCAATTATATAACTGAATTACAAACTTGTTACTTAGTGTTTCTATGTACGTACTTTCAGAGACATTTTAGTGAAATGAACGATATGAAAATGTCTGAAACTTACCTGAAAGAGGAGTTAGAGAGAAAAGACACGATGCTACGTCGACAAGCTGACACGATTCTTTCTCAGAAAAGTGAGATTGACCATCAGAAAACAGTTATTGAATCCAAAGGATGCCATATACTTTGATTGTGAAATGTTTGACAATGCTTCCCGGCTGCTGCAAAATTCTGTTAAGCTTCCTTAATTATCATCCCCACGACGCTTGGAATTAGAAGGTCGTAATTACTACTACTGACGACTTTATAAGACTCATGCATTTTTGAAATCAGCACCTCAATGCGCTTCTTATGAGCTTATGTTCATGAAAATCGAAAGTAGTCATGTCAAGTTTAATACGCTTGTTTTTCCATAAGTAAAGAGTTGTTTTCAGACAGTTTTTTCTTGTTTTCTTAAAATCTTGATTTTGTACTTTCGACCTTCTTATTATAAGCCAGCGATATAAGTGGATGTTGAAGGTTATTTTGTGCACGTGTATACTACCATTGCAACTGCACGTGTGATATTGTTTGGTTGACGCCGACCTGGTTCGTGCAATGATCAATTCGGGTATGTTTTCGCAGTCAATAGCACATGCTTTCTAATAATTCTTGATTGTCTGCGGTATACAGGACTATAAAAGTTGTCAACTTCTGTGTACATGATTGCTGTCTATGTCACGGAAGAACATTTAGTCAGTATGTCGTATCCAGATTGAAAACCCAAAAAACATCTTCCGAGTAGCAGTAGACAAACTGCATGAGCTGGATCGACGTCAATGAAAGGTTATTTTTTTGTTACTTGTTCAAGTTGTTGTTGTGCAAATTGATATAAATTTTTACTGTAAGTGTTCTATATAATTGTGATAGTGTTATGAAATAAATTTATAAATTGTTCACTTTCTCACATTTTATATTATTCAATTGAAAAGGTAGTAAGACCTATCCAGTTTTCGTGGACTGTATCTTAACCAGTACCAACTTGCCAATTCACCAGGTATTGGAAACTTCTTCACATGTGGAGGAAAATGTTCAAGGAAAGAGATCATTCATTTGACACAAAACAAACAGCACATTTTATGCCCCATCTTTGATGAGGGGGTATATTGCTACACAATCATGTCGTCGGTAGACCAAATGGTTTCCGTTCAATACCGTTCAAGTAGGTAAAGGTCACTGTGACTTACCATTTCTGACTATTGTAATGGTTTCCGTTCAATAACTCGTTCTTAAGAACGCCTTGCCCATGGATCTTCAATCTTTACATCGAGATTGGCCAGCAACAGTAGATGACACCTATTGAATTTGAGGGCAGTATGTCAGAGCTAAAGGTGATCTTAATCGTTTCTGACTATTGGAATGGTTTCCGTTCATTAAATCAAGACACCTTCGCCCTAGGATCTTCAATCTTTACATGGACGTTGGCCAGCAACATTAGATGCCCGCTACATATTTTAGATCAGTAGTCAAAGATACTGTGACCTTAACCATTTCTGACAACTGGGCTGCCATTGGGGCATACGTGTTTTACGAACATCTCTTGTATTGTACTCGTACAGAATGTCAGTAAACTAATTTTTAATTAGTTTAAATACATATAAAATTTCGAAATAAATTTAATGATTCGACCAATGTTCGGTCAGTACATAGTTAATGTAAAATCCACTGAATTTAAGTTGAGCAAAAATGTACACTTTGCAATTGAGGGCTGCATGGTCCACTCTAACTCTTGTTCAGCAATTTATGTAGCATCTGTTTACACATCAACAAGGCTCGTGGCACGTGAAAACAACCTACAATACCACAACATGGTCTATTAGTAATGGTGCGAGTCGTCTTCCTTTAGTCAGATATCATTCTTCTTACCTTAATAACTTGGAAACAAAACGGTCCAGGTTCAGTCTGATTAACTAAAAAAGGAAGGCTTATGAGAGTGGTGGAAGTGTATTTCAGCATGTTTGCTTTTGAAGCAATCGCAAGCTAGAGAAAGTTACAACTTTATTATGCCCCCATTTTTGATGAGGATATGTTGCTATGCACATGTCAATCGGCCTGTCTGAGTATCGGTCAGTAGACCAAACGGATTCCGTTCAATAAGCTTTGAACAGGTCCTCTAAATGTTGGTCATTAACAGGAGTTGATCCTTGTTGGATTGGAGGTCACTAGGTCAAACGTCAAGGTCACCGTAGCCTAGGATGTGAATGGCTAGGCCAATCGTTTCCTACTCATGAACGACCTTTGTAGGGTGATTTGTCACGATCAGTTCAATATCATGACAATTTTGATTTTGAAGTCGGTGAATTAAATACCAATGCGACCGTGGTATTTAACACAACTAACGCTTTGTCTGCTGTGGGGGACTACATGCTTGTTTTACAAACATCTCTTGTTTCTACTGAGTATAAATAACATGTTGGATCAATACATTGTTTTAAATACAAGCGTGTATTGTGCGTATATTGTACATACACTCGGCACATGTAAAGCAATGGACAGTCAGTTAACACACATATACATGGCGACAGAGGAAGATCACGCCAACTGAGAAAAGCGTAAATCTGGCGGAGACGCCTTACATACTGAAGAATTCTCCTCAAGCGGTTATCAATTGAAAAATCAATAATCAAGGGACGCTAATGCTAATACAGTGTGTCTTTTGTCACGCTTTACTTCCCTTATCGATTACGTATATTGGTGTTGACAGGTTTAAGTGCAGACAGGCGTTATAAAAACGAACACGAATACGAAAGTTGATTTTGCATAAAGCGTAATAGAATGCTTATAACAAATAACAGAGATGAATAACGGTGTTTATAGTGTAGTGTAAAAGTATTCTGTCGATATTAATTATTTCTCTATTAATTTATTTCCATTTCCCTCTTGTTATGTTTATATGCATGTGCATAATTTGTGTTTGACTATAAACATGATGTTTTATGCTAATAAACTTTATGATACGTATACATATGATCATCTGTCCTTCCATTATTATACAAAATATTTTATTGAATTATAAAAGACATTTAACGTAATAACACTCATATTTAGCATCACATGAATTACATTGCATCAATATTTACGCAAATAACACTAAGTGACAGCTGAGATTTCGAACTTGTAAATATTTCACTTATGCACACCACGCATGTTAATTAACATGCGTGTGCACACTTAAAATATCATATCCATCCGTTCGTGTTTAAAAGGTAAAAATGTATATGTATACATGTAACTTGTGATAATGCGCAAAAAGTAGCATAAATCTAAAAAATAAAGAAATTATCTAACTCTAGCAAGATGAAATACTAGTCAATTTAAATTGTGTTTCAGTTTTTAAGTTTTTTTCAGGAATTAACCCCCAGTACTTGATTAATTGTAATATAAATATATATAACGGAAATTTATTTTGCATGAAGCATAATACAATGCTTATATGACAAATAAATACAAAATAAAGAGATTAAAATCGATGATATATGATGATAAAACAACAATCTGTAGCCACGCGTTACATATTAATACAATGGATTGTTAAATCCGGTGTTTGTTTAGCGCGTGTCAGTTTTATGGGGATAATAAACCTACACTGGTCGCTGACACTGTTAGTTAACTTTATAGAGATTCTATGTTTAAAAGAAATCAAATATACATGTATAAAGTATATATATTAATATCTGAAAATTATCAATTGTTATATTTTTGAAGTTTTTTAAGTGTTTTAACAACTATGAAAATAAGGTTTTGTTCTTTTAGAAATTACTAGGCTATTGTCACACGCAATTTAATAATTAAATAATTATGAGGAATTTCAATAAAATAGTAAAATTGGGATTTTAACTAACTGTTTCCTAATTGATATGATTCATATCATTTTGTTTTACCTTTTTGACGAATGATGCATTTTTTATCACTTTTGATGGTTCTGTATTCACGCTTTAGACGTTCATCATTTTTCTACTGATTAAATCATAAAGTTGATTATTTATAGTATCAGTTGGGTTTGATGCAAGTATTTCAATTCGTTTGCTACATGTATGTAATTTCCTTTTGCTAAGAAAATTGTTTAATTTTGTACAAAAAATCAAAGTGAAAACTTCAACTGCTGATATTGATACACCCCAACCACTTATATAAAGTTTATTACTTGTTGTTGTTGTTATTAAAACAGTAACAGTATGAAACAGGCGATAACCGATATACTCGCGATAGAGCGATCGTCTGCCAAGCTACCACAACAAAAACAACTGTTAAGAATGTTTAGTCAAAAAGAACCTTACAACAGGCGATCTTAATTTTATCTTAAAATAACGAAATATATATCATTTAAAAGGTAATTCTAATATCTGTAATGAACCATTTGCACCTAAGGGTTGACTTTGAGTTAAGTTATTTAAAATCCAGGTTAAAGACCCATGTTTGGCCATACGCTCAGATTGTATATAGACAAAGAAAATCACTAGCAAAGTTGTATAAAATATCTTCAAAATAGGCGATCTAAATATTTTAAGATACATGAAATTAATATCACCTAATGTGTAAGACATTAAAGATTACAGATCTTTTTGCGCCTAAGAGTTTGCTTGTCTAGTTTTTTCGTTATTATGAAAAACCTATATTGCCCCTTCTTATTTCTATATAGAAAAAAGAGCGCTGTCGATTAACCGCTTGAGGAGAATTCTTCCACATGACTGACAACACGACATACTAGGAACGAAATCGGCCATAGGCACGTGGCTTCTTATTATCTGAATGTACTATCTGAGTGTACCCTATAGAGAGAATGTTGGATAGCGTCATATCCGTTGCGGCTAAGCATGGCCGATGCACAATCTTCTCTCTATATAGGGTACACTCAGATAGTACGTTCAGAACATTTATTACCATGTGCCTATGACATCGGCCTGCATAAATTAGGTAATTCACACGAGGTACTAATGCACTTACCTTTCCATGGACCACCTTTGAAGTTTAAAGCCACTGTGCCGTCACGGTTCAGATAACCAACCCATTCTCCATTTGTCTTGTCCACGTGCTTTAATACAGGAAACATTAATATGAGAGTTGATAAATATTACTTTACATCAGTACATATAATATATGAAACATTAATATGAGAGTTGATAAATATTACTTTACATCAGTACATATAATATATAAAACATTAATATGAGAGTTGATAAATATTACTTTACATCAGTACATATAATATATGAAACATTAATATGAAAGTTGATAAATATTACTTTACATCAGTACATACAATATAGGAAACATTAGTATGAGAGTTGATAAATATTACTTTACATCAATACATATAATATATGAAACATTAATATGAGAGTTGATAAATATTACTTTACATCAGTACATAATATATAGGAAACATTATATATACTCAAACGGACATCGTAATTTACCAAATGGGAAGTTACCAAACAAACAGGTCAAGCAGCCTTTGATTCAGACCCTAACATTTGCTCCATTCCTTTGTACGCTGTTAGAGATCTGACTACACTCCGTAAGAGGTCATGTTCAAATAACTTCTCCGGTGCACAATGACGTCACATAGCCTCGGGAGTGTTTCACATTCTGATCACCTCGGCCTTTATGCATTGCAATAGACCTCTGACATAACAAGGCGCCATATTGAAACTATTTTCAGTCACATGATTAGAAAATGGCAGCCCCCAGTCTTCAGTACACATCATGTCAACACATGTTCACACAAATGTAAAGATCTATATAGATATATTATACCAGTAAATACGCACTACAAAATTCCACGGAACGATTAATCACATGTGTGCCAGGCGATAAGTTAACTCGAATTGATCCGAAAGTCAAGTAGTATATTTTGTAAACAAACCCGCTTAAATATGGGTCATGTTTGTTGATGTTTTCGACACGTGCTTGGGAAATATAAATTATGAATAATATTTAAAGATATGGGTTATTTCTTTTATGATATGTCTTCGTATGATCATAAAAATAAGAAAACTGTTCGGGAAAGATAAAATAACCATCTTATTGACGGATACATAATTTGTTACTTTTACGCGTAGGTAGCGACTGTTAACTCACCGCCTGTTGGCTTTGGTGTATTACTACAGTTAGACACGAGGTTATTTGCCGGAGACAAACGGAAATGGCCGAGCTTTCACGATTGGAGTGTTTCACCGCACTTTCAGATTTGTGAAATAAGCGATTTGATTGGAGAAAATAAAGTTCACATCGACATGACCCAATACTGAGTTATATAAGGGTCTGCTTTTAATGAGATTATCGTTGATTTGATGTTTGGTGTCAACATATTTCATTGTCCTAACAAATATTTACATTATACAAAAGATGGGATACTTGGGTAACAGGGTTGAGCAACTAGATACCTAGTTCCAAAATTTAAATAACTCAAAATTGTCTTGATTTGATGCTCGGCTTGAAATTGCTATGTATTATGTACATCAGTATTTCGGAACCAATCTGATTAAAATCAGATCCTTACTACTCTTCACTACTGTACAGCGTAAAGGAATGGAGCAAATGTTAGGGTCTATTTTTAATGAGATTGTTTCCGAACAAGACAAAGGTTTAGCATAAGTAAGGCATTAGACTAAAGTCATGATCTTTGCAGTTGTGTTAAAACGTTTTAAAAGTTCAGCCAGGTCTTAAAAATTGACTTTGTGATTTAACTATGGAAATAAAAGCTAATAATTCTCTTTAAACATTGATTTGTTTTCGTTACAATCCAAGGCTAAATTGGGTATAAAAGAGCATGAAGAGGAAACCTACTACTACATGTACAAATTTAACATGCATACCTTTGAATAACAATAATCGAATACTTTAGCGAACGTGTCTAGCATAGTTACGTCCCCTGTTTCTTGATACGCCATTAAAAAAGCTATCATGGCTTCGTTATGTGTCCACCATAATTTCATATTCCATTCCAGCTGCACAGGGCTGATAGGTATATCACAGACATTCAATAATATTACATTATATCACAGAAACTTGCATAATTGAAAAAAATGACAAAAAATCACTACTGTAGCGCCTGTATTAAAATATATTTTAACACAAGCTCTACTGTAGTGATTTCTTTTTTCAAAAAATGTTTTCATTTTTTTTCTTCTTTTAAATTATTCAAGTTCCTGTGATTATATGACAACATTTACCAATAGTTAAACTATTACATGTAATACCAATAGACAATTGTTCTATATAAGCAATTATTTGTGTGTCATGTTAATTGGTCTTGTGATAAAGTCCACTTGGGTACTAGACTAAATAGTAAATAAATAGTAGCATTTAGGTTTCGGCAGTTCATGAACATGTATTATCATCGTACATTCTTAGCATCATACTTTTAACAATTCGCTGGCTTAGAATTAGAAGGTGGTAAGTTCAAAATCAATATTTTGAGACAACAAGCAAAAACTGTCTTTACTTACGGAAAAATAAGCTTTTTAAGCATCAGTTTGGTTAACATGACCACATCCGATTTTCATGAAAATAGGCTCATAAGATGCAGATTTCAAATAAGCATCAGTCTTATAATGTCGTAAGTAGTACTTCTAATTCTAAGCCAGCGAATTAACCTTTACAAATCTCTTATAGGACCAACAAGGTACACAATACAGTTTAACATGTCCGACAGTATTGTTTGTTATCTCTCTTTATATAGTCTGAACTTAGAAGGTATGTCGTATATGCAGCATTTGTGGTGTTTAAAATATCCAAGGATCGGATCAGCAGACGACCTTTTGTGTCCTAATTTACGTAGATCTTTAATAAGACAAAAATAAAAAAAGGTGAAGTTACCAGTTTTCGAGGGCCGCTTACAGCAATTCAAATGATATACGATACTTATAAGTCATGTACATGAACGAAAAGTTGTAGTAGTTGGAAACTGTGACAGATATTATGAGTAAAATTAATCACCCTGTAAATGCATTCGTTGTACTCATATATATATATGTATAACTACTGTATATGAATCATTAAGTAACACAACATTATATATAATATTTTATCCATTTTTGTTTAACCAAAATGCGCTACTGTCATACATGTAGCTCGGTTGTGTAAGCATGTTTGTAAACACACAATATTCCCAGGATTTGTTTGGGTATAATGATATGTATAACTATAACTACCTAAATTTGTCAACATCCAGAAAATACAGAATGCCACCATGTTCTTTGTCCCAGCCGTAATTGAACATGTTTATAATATAATCGCGAATAGCAATGTCTTTCAGTTTGGCATCTTGTCTTTTACTGGCAAACTTCAACAAGAACCAGCCGGCCTCTACGGCGTGCCCTGTGTGAATAATATATACTTAGGGAAGTTACACGTGTACTGGTGATATTAAACATGAATGCGAAATTAAAATAAAATGTTCTAAATTAATCTAATGAAAAGTGCACTACTTAAATTTGCTATATGTTTTTAACCATTATTGGGCAGTCACTAACTAACTTGTTTCGTCATGTTTCCCTATACTCGTCCATCACAAGGTGTACAACTAGACAATTCACTGGCTTAGAATAAGAAGGTCGTAAGTACAAAATTAACAATTTGTGAAAACAAGAAAAAATGTCTGAAAAGTACTAATATTAATGGAAAAACAAGCTTTTTAAACTTCAGTTTGGTCATCATGACCACTTCTGATTTTCATGAAAATAGGCTCATAAGAAGCGCACTGATGCGTAGATTTCAAATATGCAAGAGTCTTAAAAGGTAATAGTACTTCTAATTCTGAGCCAGCGAAATGTCGTTATTTGGACATCGCGAACCTTCAGTGTATGCAGTACACTTTGGTTTACGAGAATGTGTAAAAATATAGTATTAAGACGGACAGGGAAGGCAGCCGAGCAAAGAAAACATAAAAACATACAAAGCACAATGCCCAACACACAACCGAACGAGTAAATGATCCGCAAAAGTCCCAGCTGTGAAAAAGCTGAATAAACTAGTTTCAGCAATCAAAAAGCTGAATGTCCACACTGAATGACCTAGTTTCAACAGTTAAACTGCTGAAATACCTAGTTTTAGTTGTCTGAAGTTCAACAAAGTTAAGGAAAAACAGTTTAACACACATCCCACATACTAAGTATTTCTCTCGCTTACCTGGAATTGTCAAACGCCCACGGCTTCCAGGTAATTCTTCACCACTTGGACTGACGTTCTCCAATATGACCGTATTGTTCCTCTAAAACAATGCTATACATTTAAAACTTGTACGAATATAGCTTGCAAATATAAAGCCTGGTACATTTCGACAGCTACCCGTGTACACTTTCAGCACAAAGTGTATTTTCCCAGTACACATAGTCACATAGCCGTATAGTCTACGTACAAAAAGAATACGTTACGTCGGACAGGGAATGCAGCACTCAACTTAACCAGTCGAGTACAGAAAACATCAAAACATATAAGGCACAATGACCAACACATTAGATCTATAACCGAACGAGAAATGCCAATGTGATTTCAACCAGGATTATTTTCCTTTTGAAATGTTCAGATGAGCATAGTTCATATTTAATTTACCTGGCGATGAGCTAATGTCTGTTCTAGACTCCATTTTGCTATATCGGCATATTTGTCGGCCATTGACGGATCCATGATTTCAAGTTGATCTAACATACACAGAAGCATCATGGGAACGGCAAGGGAGTTAACTGGTGTTACACCAGGCAAGGGAGACAACTCTAACATCATATCCGCCGGATCAACCATTACCCAGTGAACAATACGCTCAAACATGTCCGTTGCTTCAGTCTGCAAGAGGTCACAAACCACTTAATAAAATTGTTTTTAGCTCAATTTAAAGTGACACTTGTCAGCCCCAGATTATATACAGGGTGTTAAAAAAGTTCGTTCTCAATTTTTAAGTTTCAATACTTTTTTTTAGGTCAAAAGAATGTAAAACTTTCAGATTAAAATCAAGAGGGTTCTACTATTGTTCTAACCTTTCTCGCATTCAGTAAAGTTACCATTGTAATTTAATTAAAATTGTATACTGCGTGCAAAGGCCAGATACAATTTAGTATGAATTTAAAAATTGAGAACGAACATTTTTAACACCCTGTATATATCATGTTATTTAAAGTATAAGGCCAGTTGTCACAACTATATCATTGAAAAAAAGTATGTTTCAGCTACAAAATAAGACCATAATAAAGGGGGTCATGTTTAATATAAGACATATTTTGATCGTTAAATGCGGTAGACACATTTACAGACGCGCGAACCGATCCAATGTGTGTTTTACCCTATTCCACTTTCGCTTTGTCAAATATGCCAAAATCTCAAATATTCAAGATGAAACACATTCACTCATTCAACCATATGTATACAATACCTTTAAACTCATTCAGATGATTCTAGTTCCATTTTGTCAAGGCATATCACAATTTTCAGGCAAACAGAAGTTTCTGTAGGGACTATGAGTTTATCCGATTTTGGTCCGCAAAAACATTTGTAGGTTTATTTTAAACCAAGAGCATCATAATGTTTAAGCATATACTGTAAAATCATTTAATTTCAATGAGGACAAATTTGGTTTGGGGAAAAGACTATTTCGTGGGGACTTAATTTCAAGGATTTTGGACTTTATGACAAATCATCCACGAAATCCACGAAATTAAATCCCCCACGAATATTAAAAATAAATCTCTACTATTTGGATCAACTTACACTTTCTTTCTAGGCCCTGTCGAAAGCTTTGGACACGTCCAGGAGTGTGAAAGTGGAATACACACGATGAACTAAATTACCCCTGTCTCTCTCTTTATATAATATGCCATCGAAGTATTGTGATAATTTATTTTCTGGTTGTTTTCATTCATGATACGCATTTTCAATAATTAAAGTCAGCATCGGTGATCATGTGACCGACCCAGTATACCTGGAACCAATTATTAACCAGGGGTGGTATTCAACATTGATCTTATTTAATTGGAGAATAAGGATAGCCAATCATATCGCATGTTACTGACCAAGAGTTTTTAAATGTGGTGTGATCTGATTGGTTGTCCTTATCCTTAAGTCAAGTAAGATCAATATTGAATACCATCCCTGGACATGTTATAACGCAAATGAATTAGATCTTTAGAAACATGTGGTGTACCTTATACGTGACGTCATTCGTTGCTCGGAACAGTTCGGACATCGCCATAGTGTAGAAGCATTCGGAAAAGATAGTTCGCTGTATTTTGATTGGTCGACCATCTCGTGTTAGACTAAAACAACATTTTCCTGTATCCGGGTTCTTCGCGTGTTTCTTAATGAAGTCTGCACCTGTAACAGAATAGGTATGAATTAATACGCCTATGTGGTTCTTGTTTCGGGGTTTATGACGTGTCTTAAATTTTGTTTTAGTTATTTACGTCGGTCGATTCACCCACTGGCACTCGACCATAGAAACAATTCTATAAATTTCCGTAGCCTATTATCTATATTTGTATCAATATAGTTTTATAAATAAAGATTATAGGCCACGGCTATTTAAAAAATTGTTTGGCTGGTCGAGTGCCAGTGGATTCACCGTCTAACCAGTTTTCATGGAATGTACCCTACCTATTATAACCAGTACTAAATTACCTTTCCACCAGGAATCAGCAACTTATCTACATGTGGCAGAAAATAGACATTGTCGTCATTGAATAGAATGATGATCGATAATTAAATCCGGATCGCCAAGATACAAATCCGGTATATAGAATAATGAACCCTGGTCGCAGCGTTTGAAAATTTGAACCATGTGCCTATGAATGGAACATAATGTAATAGTTAACTGTTTTAGTTTTAAAACATTGTCTCTAGTTACCATTGACAGCTGCTTCCAGTACAGTAGTCGTCTTGTATTCTTCCTCCTCGTTATACAAACGTGCATACATCCATACCTAGAAAAAACATAGGCACATGGTTTCAAATTTTCTGAATGTACCCAGTGTATATCAAATTATCTGAGGGTATCCTGTGTATAGAGGAGGTTGTGTTTAGCCGCAACGGATAGGACGTTACTAACGATGATACCCATTTTTTACAGTTTTTACAGCAAACATGGACACAAGTTCCTGTAACGTCATATTCGTTGCGGCTAAACATGGCCGCTGCACAACCTTCTCTATATATAAAGTATACTCAGATCATTTGAAACCATGTGCCTATGCTTTATATTATTTTGATTCTAACACTTTGAAACCAAGTAACGAAATGAATAATAATTATAATAACGACTTTATTTAAAGAGGCAATGCAATTATATTATAGGTTAACCACAGGCCTAAGAAATTATATCTCAAAATAAAGAATTTTGACATCCCCAAATGTTTTGTCGTTCGCCCATTTACTACGTATGTATACAAGAGATGAATAAGCTGAAAAATCGGGGATGTCAAAACTGTATTTTGTGCTATACATTTGAAATTTCTTACAAGTGTGGGTAAACACTGTCTTCTATGTCAGCCTCTGAAACACTTCCATTAAACGCTCTTACCATGGTTGGAATTCACAAAGTATCTTGAGTTATGCGATACAAGTAATGGAACATTTTTAAAGCTTTTCTTGAAATCTTGAGAAAAAAAATCTTTAAATTTCATTGTATGAGCTCAGCAATTTGTACAATGGTTTGAAGCAATATGTAAAGAGCTACTATAATCACAAAGGAAACATGGGTTATTCTTGAATTCGTTGGTAATATGCACAGCACAAGCTTAGTAGGTGAAAATATTCTGTCGCTTTTCATAAAAAGGTCTATTCCACATTAAGCAATTCTTCCATAAAAAGTATACTTTGACGTTACGCACGAAACTGGTGTCTTTTCGATAAATCGAACGCAATGCCTGGAATTAGTGTGCCTAATTCATATAAATAACGTACTACTATAAAGTCCTGTATATCGACAGAAAGAGCATACATGGAGCTTCGTTCTTATGTACATATTTAAAGAATATCGTTTTTTATAAGAATTATATACTGTGTTTTCAAAAGAAAGTGACGTCAAAAAACGTTGTCACACGTTGCGTCCAAAGCAAGACAGCGGGATGCATAAACATGCTGTGTCGATATTTTTTATCAAAAATCGCCAAAACTTCGTCAAGTTCGTCAAGTTGTATTACGATGACCTAACGACGTGACATCATGTCCGCGAACATCATATGCAAATAATAAGCGTTTGGCCGTGATTTTAGGAAACTGTCAGCAGATGTCACAAATAAGACCAATGCAAGAATAGGTATAGAAAAAAACAAATTTTAGCTATCACTAATAAATACAATGACACTATTGTTTTAATGCTTTTTTACCTAATATATTTCCGCACAATAAGGTACTAGTTATTTTAGGTATTGTCATCACTGTGAATTTTATTTCATTTATAAACACGTAAACTGGAATTGTCCCAACGTTATAATGACGTCACAACGGACGGTACAACGCAATGTATTTGAAAAAAAATGTATATATAATTACAATTTCATACGGTAAAAATTCAATGAAGTAGATTTTGAATACATATGCATATATTCTGTGTTAAGCAACTAGTATTAATATTAACCGTATTGCTTGAAAGTGACAAATAAACTAAATGAAGACTAATGTCCCATAAACGTTTTTACGTCATTTTGGTGACTGAAATACGGTGATCGTTTATTAAAATTTAAGATAATCAGAATCATGTATTCGGGTGAGAAAAATTGTTAAAATATAACAAAATGGTAACATGTGTACGTGTTTACTGTAGTATTTTGTCCTAGAACTAATACGTATATGCACATTTTATAGTATGTTATAATTGTCCAGTAAAATGTCCCATATAACGAAAATATTCATTTTCGTCGTTGTTTCGCGGTATACACATTGCATTACGCTTCATGGTGAGCAAATATGCGCCGTTAAATTCTTTTAATTATTTGAAGTATTAAATGGTAGACTATTACCTACCGTGCTGTGTAATTTGTTTTCACATGCTTTAAATTTTAATGCGATTTTTCAAGCGTCAGATTTGTCCAGTGGAATGTCCCATACGACGTTTTTTACTAGTACATGTATGACGAATTTATTGCATTACAAATAGCGTTTGTCCAAAATGTATGAGCCGTAATATATTTATTGTCGATAATAATATTAACAATAATAATAATTAATACTGTTTATATTATCGACAATTCTATAAAAAATATAGCTTTATTCGATACCGATTCCGATTATTTGAAGTAATTCTGTAGATTTCTAATGATACGGGAATAGTCGGGTATTGTCATAACATGCCGCCATTTTCAAACAAAAATGTTGTCAGAGAGAGAGAGAGAGAGAGAGAGAGAGAGAGAGAGAGAGAGAGAGAGAGGGAAAGAGAGCACATGCGTATAGAATACCCTCAATATATAATGATCTTCTTATGCGCGATCCATTGAATCAAAGTATAAACTTAACTGTTGGACGTCGTAAACAAACACGCAAAAGTCGACGTTTACGTCGTTTTTGACGCAACGTTTTTATGTACCAGTTTCGTGCGTAACGTCTTTGCGATTTTCACCAAACAGGGTTTATTCCACATTAAGCAGTTTTTCATTTAAGGTATACTTCGCGATTTTCATCAAGGGTATACTCACCTTGTCAATTCTTACATATAAGTAACAATACTTTGAATAATCATCACTCCGGGAATATGAATGTTATGCATAAGAAATTTATCAGTCATTTTTCTAGTAATTTATGTTGAAATGCGAAACTAGGAACAGCACTCAACACGAGCAGCAAAAGCAGGACACAAAATGAACACGCAAAAAATAAAATACATATACAATGAAAAATAAAAAACGAACCTGTCGCGCTTGCATCCATACATACTTCGTGTCGTCATAAACAACACCACTTGGATCCAGACAGTGTAGAAACCCACTATAAATACGAAAAGATAATAATAAGGCAGGGAAGGCAGCACTCAGCTTAACCAGCCGGGTACAGAAAACATAAAAAATATACAAGACACAATGCCCAACTAAACAAATTATGATCATCCCATGTCCAAGCTGTCAAACTTCTAAATGAACCAGTTTCAGCAATCAAATATCACCAGGATGTGTCACATTTCAGAAGCACAACAAAGATCAACACTACTAAGAAAACAACGAGAGCAGTTTTATGTTTGCACTATCAGCACTTTTTGGCTCGATTTTGTCTGCTTCATCATATTAATCAATCCCTACTCTGGCTCAGTCCATTTCATGTATGGCAAGAGAAAAAAACGACAACCTTTCTTGGGGATTGCATTTGGAATTGAATGTGCAATATTACTGATGTTAATGAGTTCAAACACTAGCACATTCACATGTTCATCCACTGTGTAAAGTAATGCACGTATTCGACGTAAAATGGTTAATCGGATTTAGTGCAGTTTTTCAACAATTGATATTAGTCGGCTGATTCAAATAACGAGTTGACCTAGACTGACCCCATATAAATGAACCCTATATACTGACTGCCATAACGAATGACACACTGCATGACTTTTGTAATTACCATAATAGCATAAAGCAATGTAATATCAAATGATGACTACCACATGTGTGTAGATGGAAACATAGTGTAAGGACACTATATGCCTACTGTTGTGAGTTCGTTCTAGAATCGTACGTACCCATATTTACTGTCATGTGAATGATCGAACCAGAACTTCATACTTCGTCTTAGATCGGCGCTGATTTCATTGTAAAATTCTTCTAAACGAGATGTGGAAGCCATGTCACCAATATATGATTAACCATAAGATCCTTGCAAATAATAAAGGTACACATTTACTTAATTATGCTGTATGTGCAGATCGTTCATTTTGTCCGGTCAAGTGCTTGTACATTGTATATAAACAATGTAATATTATAATATTATGTTAAACATTCTCAATGGATAAAAACGCAGTTAAAACCAATAACCAAAATCGAATCAGTTCGCGCGTCTGAAAGAATTTGTCTTCCGCCTTCGACAAACAAAATTGTTCTTATATTAAAGATGACTCCCTGTTTTTTTTGTCTTATTTTGAAGCTGAAACATACTTCTTTTCAATGATATATGTATGTCAACTGGCCATAGACTTTAACATGATACAACCTTGGGCTGACTATTGTCACTTTACATTGAGTTAAAGAACAATTTTATTTAGTGGTTTGTGACCTATACAGACAGTTTGTTTTCGATGTTTAAGGGAGACAATTCATGAGCCTACTCTCTTACATGTGATTATTCTCTTAAACAGATAATAACCAAACCCAGAGTAAAACAGTAAGGGAAATCATGTAACCAAAGTGTACTTATCAGAATATTTACATATATCTGATTGTGATAACTGATAAGTACCATTTTGGTCACGTGATTGCCTACACTGTAAAAACGAAAACGAGTCCAATTGTTGCTCATTAACAAACACACTAACGGTACTGTACTTGTTTAAATTCTGAATTGACCGTGTATATGATCTAGTCTAAGTGTGGCTGCGAATTTTATACACATTAAAATATTCCAACTTATAATTTTTAGAATTATTTTGCATAACTTATATACTACAATGTAACAATTGCTTACCTTTCTTATCAGCTGCGTAAAGTATTGCTATGCTTTTGTTTAAACCTTGAATGTATTATCTTCAAACTTCAATGCTAAGGTTAAGGCTTCTAAAGGTCAAGGCCTACACAATGGTGATGTAATTAAGGCAAGATAAACCACATTTTGTTATGTTCAGATAAAATATGCACTATTACAAATTTTGTTAGCTTAATGGTACCGCTCAGCTTGTAAACTGTTTCATGAATGTTTTACAATCTCACTTGTGCCAGAATCGACACCGTTGTAGAAAGTACATGTCTTTTTGAAGACCAAACACTTTCGCAAAAAGATTGGTATTTATGAACAATTTCTATGAGGGCAATCAGTAATTTTGTCGCAAAAAGATAATGTTAAGTCAGACAGGGAAGGCAGCACTCAGCTTAACTAGCCGAGCACAGAAAACATAAAAAAAACACACAAGGCACAATGTCCAACTAAACACGTTATGAAGGCAGTTCACATTACATCCTCATGGTAATAAGTCCCTTTCAATACATCTGGCATACTCGGGTTTTACATATTTCAGCTCGGTTAAAAGGAGGCAATAATCTTGATTCGGAAATGATAAAATCAAGTTCTTTGAATATCTACATGTAGTTTTTCTAAGTGGTCTTTTTATGAAGTAAATAGATGCAGCCATAGAACCCAGATATCCTTAACAAAGAGTTTCAGGTTAAACAAGGATCATCCTACCAGTACAAATGTAGACTGGGCTTATCAGTATACTGTACAGGAAGTTGTAGAGGATTACACTTGTTGTAAACCATACACTAGCATAGATGGAATGTTTTTTATAGGAGGCAACCAGTTAGAAGGTACTTATATGCGCATGGTGATCACCCCTTGTTCTCAAATACATTCCTGGTCCTTCCAGGGTCTTTGTCATGATTTTCCAAGACCTTTTTCATCGACTTGAGGAGTCTAACTTGCATTTAGTATTTTTATTTTATAAAAAAACTCGATTAACAAATAAGGGTCCTGACAATAGGTATTCTTTTGAAAAGAACTTAAAATAGTATTGAAGACCCGACTCAAAATCTCCGGATTGTCTAGCAGGCGTTCAGGATTACAGTATACTGGACGTGGTTTCGAGCAGACATTTCATAACACAAACAAGCGACAAAATGCCTGGCTTTATTCATGTTTAAGACTAATTTCTTTTTAAATTCCAGTACTTTCCAAGACCTGGAACTAGAAATGTCAAAATCCAGGACTTTCCTGGTTTTCCGGGACCTGTGGGAACATTGTTTGTTGGGATGATAATGCAAACTAGGTAAATTCTAGGTAAATCAGGAATTATTGTTTTTCATTATTATTCTATTTGCTTACATGCCTAAAATGAAATTGTAAAGTGCCGGACGGACAGACACTAACAAATCCCATGACAGAAAAGCTAGCTCAGCACTAAGCGGGTGATTTGTTGGAGTTATATATGCCATTCTACTCTAATGACAAACTACAAGGTTAACAATTTGTGCATAATTATCGGAATATCAAATAACCTCCCTTTATGCACCCAGCAACCGTTACATTACTCCCCCCCTCCGCGAAACACATGGGTAAGGCAACTCCAGTCTGGCAGTTGACTTCATCCCACCGCTGCCACCATTTGTAAAATGACGGACGGACAGACACTAACAAATCACGTTAGTGAAAAGCTAGCTCACCACTAAGCGGATGATATGTTGGACTTATATATGCCATTCTACTCCAATGACAAACTACAAGGTTTTTGTGCATAATTATCCAATTACCTCCCTTTATGCACCCAGCATCTGTAAAATCTACTGGCCCACATTAATTTCCAACAACGATTTATACCAAAGAACTGGACAAACAAATATTACAACACAAATAAAACGACGAAGATTCAGATGGCTAGGACATGTAATAAGGAAAGACACTCATAACATCACTAAGCATCTCTAAATTGGACCTTTCAGGCGGAAAAACACACAGAGGCAGACCAAAAGAAACATGGCGCCGGACAATCAACAGGGAAATATAGAATGGAAAAGACACAAGGAGAAATAGAGAAGATTGCGAAAGACAGACAGCAATGGAGAGACCTGTTTGCAGCCTTATGTGCCAGTGGACATGAAGAGGATAGGTAGATAGGATGCACACAACAACCGTTACAAAATTATGAATTTGAATCAAGCATACACATCCACCAAACAAAGGTGACGGCCATCAGACGTGTTATTCGCAACATTGTGTTGTTAATTCACTTTCATACTAGAACTGATAATTAGAGGAAAGTTTGTTCGCTGTTACCTTTAATGAACGGAACACACTGAGGTTGATCGACCAATGACCTCCCCATCCCCTAGCACAATGTTAAGCAATTCTCACATTATCTATAAAAGAAAAACACTTATGTGAAACATCTAATAGTGAGGCCACGAAATTGGAATACAGCATGACTTCAATTTTGGTATTTTTGATGGACATTTGTCAGTACAACGTTTTAAAAACGTTATAAAAATGTTTCATTGTGTATATCAAACTATTAATTGCCGATTAGTTTACTACTAGGCCTTTTATTCTAAAACTTTCTCTAGTCGAGTTATACATCATTACAGTGTATAAATCCAAGCGGAATACAATGTAGTTTGTGTCAATCATGTGACTCTAAGTTAGGCATTATTGCAATAATGTAAGATTTGGATTACTTGAACACTATGAACTGACAAAAATTTCAAGCGCTATCAACGTGTAATATTGATATAATAATAACGTTACTGATCAAATGGTAAATTCAACTTTATAACTTTCTCAAACATCTTCAATTTGTAAGTCGCAAAACTGCCTTACTTGTTAGTACATCTAGACGAGTTAGCCTACAATTTACGAACATCCAGATTCGATTTCTCCATCAGTGAATATTTCGACTAATAAAAAGAGCAAGGTTGTAACTACATGTATATAAAACTATGTGGAACCTACACTGTAGAACAATTATATGAAAACTAAACTAATTGTCATGTAAACACAATGTTGACGAAAACAATTTACGATCATGCCTCTTTTTATTTAATCTTGTTGAATAGCAATTTCATATCATCCCTATATATGATTGATTATTTGATTGGCCAAATCGGGCTCTGAAGTGAGTAATGTTTCGTATTTCAAATTTAGGAGTAAAATATGGGCTAATGTTCGATATCAACCTTTTTCGCTTTTGCTTATTCCATTGATTACATACAATATAATGAAAACCTATTAAGATTCCATCACACAATGAATAAGTTCATCCTTTGAAGGTGGAAATAACCGAACATATTTTGCTTTCATTGTATTAGAACATATCAACAAAATACATAGCATATCTACATTAAACCAGCTACTTTAATCGCAAAGAAAAGTACATGTATTATAAAATTAATTCGCCGATATAAAAACTTCACAAAATATTACAAGAAGCATAACAAAGAAATAGTGTAGCAGGTAGGATTCGAACCATTGCATGGAATTATGAATATCGCCAATATGCTAATACCAAGTATTTAACGTACTACGCTAAGGACTCTCATGAATAATAGAAAGCTTAGTTTAATCACAGGAACTTACATTTATGATTTGAAAAAAAAATGAAAAAAAAAATTTTTTTTTTCACTAGGCCTACTGGGTGTCTATTAAAATATATTTTAGTAGTAAAGTAGGGCTAGTGAAAAAAAATTTGGTTTAATACATAAGCTATGACCAAAGATGCGAGTAAAATAAGAGCGCTGATTGGTCAATACATACATTTATCTATTCCGAAATGAAACATGCTGGCGATTTTGACAGATATCTTTGAATCGACAGTAATATAAGACTTAATAACATGGATATATTAAAAATTAAATTGTGGGGATTGAACCTACACCTCAGAATGAATTTGAAACTTGTAGGAAGTGTGCATTTATCAACTACACTATAGATGTACAACGACCTTCGAAATATGACCTTTGGGCGAGTTCATTTGCTAAGGTTGAAACGATATTTACCGTTATTTTTCTATTATTATGAATACATCTTATATATCTTAAATTCACATTATCTTTCAAGTTGACAGCGTGGCCTAGTGGTTAAGATGATCTATACTCTGAACTAGTCTGTACTCGGAACATTCTTTTTATATGGGCTGTGGGTTCGAGTCCGCTGCTAAACTCTTTTTCAATAATTTTATTTTCATAATACATGAGTGTTTTTCATACATTTTATTACTTAATAAATAATAAAATTATGTTTAAGGTTAAATACAAAGTTGCTTTGTTTCGTTTATTTTACGATTTTAGCCTGCCCTGGATATTGTTTTTATTGCTCAGATGACAATCGGGTTGAATTACAAACTATTTTCATCATTGGTTTCGCTGGAAAATAAAATTTGAATCACCACTCTAAGAATATTCTGTAGAAACTTCAACATTAATAAGCGTTTACTCTGGTAATACAGGGAGCCGTTGACCCGGATATCTCTGTTCAACAGTCTTGACGTCGGAGTGTTTTCAGGGATTAAATTACAGAAAAAATGTACAAAGGAAATAGATATATAAAAGTTTAGAAATATTTATAAAATAGACATGCACGCGAATGTTTTATTTAGCAAAATTAAAAAAAATATTCAAAATGGGTGGGATTCGAACCCAAGCAAAAAATCTATTTAGTTTCATAAGCAGTAGCTTATCCTACTGCGCCATGTAGGACGATGTACAAACAATTTCAAATAATAGATTTCTTTTCCGAATACATCCCTTTTACCTGGATTATTTCATTATTAAAAGTACAGATACGCCCGAACGAGTGTGGTTTATCTATACAGCGCCTTCGATGTTGGAACGGGCTTTGAACACAACTTGATATCGAACCCGTTTAAAGTTTACCTGGCGGACGAGTTTATGTTTATAACGTTTCTCGTTTGACTTAGAACGCGCTATATTTGCTGCGGTTGGAATTATTATTTTATAAACCCTAATGATAACCAAATAAGTTTTAGATTGCACAACATTTCTAGTTTAGATAGATAGATTCTTTTATTTCCTCCTCTATTATGTAGTCCCATATCTTTTGTCTTAATATTGCCATATTTGGGCAAAAGTTAAGAAGGTGATCAACAACATTTTTACAAATACAACAGCAAAATGTACATTGTTCCCTGTATTTTCTCAGACAAATTAACCAATAATGCACAAAGGGTACGTAACTCAGGTTGACTTTGTGTTAATGCGAACTATATACACGGGTTATTCACCTTGGGGATGTATTCTATACCTGCCGGTTTTTTCTGCAATAAATTGTTTAACAATCTCAACTTATACTCGTATGTAACAATCATATACTTTGAAAATGTCGAAATAAAATTAAATAAGTAAAATCTGATTATTTTTTCATAGTAATGACACAGCAACCAACATCGGCAGCAATCTCCAAGATCTAGGGATATCATTAATAAACAGTTATATGTATGTATATGCCGTTAGGAAGTATAACAATTAGAACGCATGCGAATTTCAAATATAATTATCATATAATTAAACAAGCCATATTCCGTTTGAAATCATTGGCATTCACGAAAGTTATATAGTCAAGTAGTTTCACAGAGACTGATTCAAACTTCGGCAATGACTGTGCGTAATATCGTCTGCTTTTATTCCGTGTCGGAATATATTTGTCGATTGAAAATACTTAAAGTTGGGTTCACACTATGAACGTTTGTACCAGCGTTGATCAGCGTTTCATAAATCGGAAAAAATGAACCCAAACGTCGGTGAAATTACGTTCGCAAGGAGGAATATTTTGGTTTACACCACGAGCGTTGTGTATCTGGCGCACGCAAAATTTTGCAAACGTTGCCCTGCGCTTGACTGCGTTTGGCAGCGGTTACTAGCGCTTAACAACGTTTGCCAGCGTTGTAGCTATTTTCTATTAACGCATGCGAACGTTTGCCAGCGCAGCTTAGCGTATGTGTAGCGGCCCCTAACTTAGTCCGACTTAGACGAACGAGGTGCCAAACGCCATGATCCGTTGAACTAAGTTTACCTAAGTTACTGAAACGTTATCAACAGTTCGTTTGCGCTAACCACTTGCGTTGCTATCGCGCTCATTGCGTCTGCTACCCGTTGGTCTGCGTTGTACAAACGTTCATTTGCGCTGGAGAAAGTTCGCTTACGCCAGACCTTGCGTTACTATCGCGTTCATTGCGCTGGATACCCGTTGGCTTCCGCTAGATTAACGTTCGACTAAATTCATTATCACCATCAGCGTTTCAGCGGACGTTTGCCAAAACTTAATTCAGCGTTCAGGAACGTTTACAAACGGAGCACAACTTACATCAGCGTTTATTTCCAAACGTCGGCAAAGTTTTTGCATGTTAAAAATATTCAACGAATACGACGTTCTTCAGCGTTTACCAGCGATCGTCAACTTTTCAAAACGTTTAGTAACTTTTATTAGCGGAGCTGAACGTTTGCCCAAACGTCGGTAAACGTCGGTTTAAACGCTAGAGTGTGAACCCAGCTTAACGAAGGAAGGTCACGGATTTATGCTAATGTCCAAGGCCAATTATGACAAACTACAGTGTATATTTATACCTATTCTTATTGATTATCGATTGTTATAGATTGTCGTAATTTCTATAAATAGATCCGATATACTAACTTTAAATATAAGTTCAAAGTTGTGAAATATCGGGTGAGCCATAGCATAGTGGAATCAACATACCAACTAGAAATATATATACATATGAGACAAAAGCAGATGTATTCTGTCGACGGGCAGAACCACTAAGCTGACTCGATACTCATCGTCATTTTTTCTTTTTTATGTTCGACTGTCCAAGGTTTGTACGAAATGATCTTCTGCGAATAGTTTGAGAATTTATTTAAAAATGAGGTTCGAATCCTCAATGAAGACAAATATTTTTATATTTTTGTTTTATACCGGAAACATCAAAACCAATCTATCTGAACTATTTGAACAATATTCGTTTATCGAAGTCTTTATTCAATACGAAATAAATGATACCAGAAACGAAATCTAAAATTTAAGGTTAGGACGGAATTATATAACACACTTCTTTTCCTTTGTCGCACTAACTTTAACCTTTCAGTTAAATCTTAATAATCTATTTAAATGGTCACATACGCTAAAACTAAAAATGTCGTAATTTTGAAATAATCGAAGTCATGCACTTCCATGATAAGTTGACAATATATCGATAAATCTCCTCAATGTGAAGAATGGGCTGATTCAAGTTGAAAAGTGTTTTAGCACTAAAAATGTATGTTAAGTCAGACAGGGAAGGCAGCACTCAACTTAACCAGCCGAACACAGAAAACATTAAAAACACACAAAGCACAATGCCCAACTGAACCAACCAAGCACAGGAATATAAAACACATACAAGGCACAATGCCCAACTGAACCAACCAAGCACAGGAATATAAAACACATACAAGGCACAATGTCCAACTAAACAAGCAAAGAACCACCCTAGTCCAAGCTGTCGAAAAGTATAAAACATTATTACTAGCTAAGTTAGAATATGTACTGTCCAGCAAAACTGGTTAGTTGGGTAAGCTGAATATAACTGAAACATTGTTGATAAACGGCGTTAAATCCGCATAAACCACAGACACTTGGGGTCTGGACCACGCCCCTTCCCGCTACGGGCCTGGAAATAGTTTTTATATTTCTTATATATCCAGACGCATTCAATAATCACACGAACATTTGTTGGAGGTATTTGATATTAATACAAAAATCTACGTTATTCCTCTACTGCTTAAATTTAAGCAAGAGCGGCATTTACGAATATTTTTTATTTGTCCCGGATACGTAAAATAATGTTTGTGTGATTAATGTATGGGTCCGGGTATACAAAGTGATGATAAAAATATATCCAGGTGCGTAGCTGGGGCCAGACCCCAAGTGTCTGTGGCATAAACTAAACAAATTATGTTTTAAAATATGAGCGAAACTATTAATTATAAATTTATAAGAAAGACAACTCTTGTCGCAATGATATGATTTCCGTACGCATTACCTCCCATGTGTCAACGTTAAACTGCCGTATTGAAAATTACATCATTTGAATAGTCTGCGTTTCAATAACAAAGAATGATCAAGGATGTCAAACGAATCTATTTTAGTCAATCTATATTCGGTTTTCCGAGTGTTTTAATTCGAACCAAAACAAAGTGATAACATTTTTGAGACTGACCATTGTCCGGTACTGTCCGGAGTGACAGATGTGGTCAGATAGCATCCTTTTGTGTTCGTCTGTGTTTAATTATTACACTGACCCGGGTGTCACAAGCAATAAAATTCACAGAGGAACGCCTTTGAAGTGGAAGAATTTAAACTGCAATTTAATTGCTATTTAAAAAAGAAAGATTTTTAAACTACGAAAATGCAGGTGTGCACTGAAAAAATCTTTTTTATTATTTCCAAGAGGGCGAGACTCACTATGTCCATCTGAAATATTTAACGAAAAAAATGTTTAATCCTTGTTTGACCACCTTAGCTAAAACACCCGGTATTAGAACCTTTAACCATTGTGATGAAATTGAAGCTGAAAATATTTCTTTATGTTCCATTATTTCGTAACAAAACTAGAAAAATACTGTATGTATTTGGTTAAAAAGCGACGTTGTGTTTAATTTATTTATTGGGGCTGTGTCACGTTATAATGCGACATGTAGAGATATATTTTCAGCTGTATTATTATTACAATAATTCTAGTTAGCGAAGTTTAGCTAATGTAATCACAAAAAGGTTTTATGAAGTTTAAATATTTTTTAGATGGACGTAGTATATCTTTAAGCTGATCTGTCATAAATCATTCAAAAAAATAAACTAAAATAAGAACTAAATATAAGAAACAATAACTACGATTTGTACTTATGATCGCTTCCGGCAGTTCGATGACCGTTTTCGTCAGCATAAACTTATAGTGAAATACATACTGGATGATTGGATATATAACCACAGGAACTTGCATTTATAATTTGAAAAAAAAAGGGAAAAAAATTGAAAAAAAAACGCTCAATGGAGTTGACGCCATTTCAAAATTCCACAAATATTGGCTTTAAAAGCCGATATTAGTCGATTATCGGTACCGATCGGTTGAGGTGCGGATGTATTCTGTATTGTTATTAGCCCCTTTAACTGCCTAGATCATGTGTTTTAACTGTCAAGTTGGTATAGAGAAAATATTTGTATTAGAATAGTTCGTGGGATACAATCGCATTGCACTCCTGTCTATATTTTAGTAGTACAGTAGGCCTAGTGAAAAAACTTTTATTGTATTGGTATATGATAATTTGACCAAATGTCACATTAAGACAATATAGACAAGCACGCCGCGTGTGTTTGTAACCATAGTAACGAGTATACGGCGCACACAATTTTTGCAACTAGTCCCATTTTACATATGTAATAATAAACATTAATTTTGTATAATGAAATGCAAGTAGGAAATATACTAAACTTAACCACCTTACGATGGGGTATGCATGTTATATCACGTCATAATTTGACGTCATTGGAACACATTAATCACCGCGCGGTATCACGTATGTGAAAATGACGCCATCATACCGGCATGAAATACTTGCAATAATAAAGATTTGCCATGATCTTTGAAAAAAACGCAAACACAGGTGCTTAGAATGATTTTCGGACGGTGAAAGCAGACCAGAGCACAAGGATGGCGGAAGAAATAGAAAATTCAGCGCGACAACAGCGACGTCAATGCGCGATGCGTTGGCGCTCACCAGCGATTGTCTATTAGGGAATTAGGGAATCTCTAGAGAACTGTACACGCAAACTTCTTGTTCATCGCGGCTATCTTGCACAATTTAATGTCAAATGTTATCTTAAATACTTAAGTTATAATTTTACATCATTGTATTATATTTCCAATAAAAAATGAACAGTTTCACAACTGTTTTATTTCACGATCATCGATACACGACGTTATGAAACTATCGCTGACGTGCGCCCAGTGGCAGAAAGTGACCATTTTCTATTGCATGTAACCTTTTTACTGAATTATCATTTTTCCTAAGAACATGTCTGACATATTTCGATATATATATATTTTAATGTTGATATAAGTTTAGAAATGATCAATGGAAATATACGCAAATTATAGCCGCTAAAAAACTGCGTTATTTTGGATCATCCCTCGTATCTATTTGGCGTATGAGATTTCTTATTTTATCTCAGACTTGTTCATTATGCATGCTCTAAAATATGATTCGCTCATGCATGCATAAAAATATATTATACATGTTTGTAGGTACACACGATGACCATCATTCAGACGTAACAGTACTTTTAATATTGAAATAATCCAGGTAAAAGTGGTGTATTTTCATTTAAAATAGAGTAACTGGAATAGATCTCCAAAGCGCAACTGGTTAACTTGGCTGCTGCTACTGGATCGAGCTTTGGTTCGAATTCCACCAGTTTTAAATATATTTTTTTTTAATTTCACTTTAATAGACAGTAAAACATGAGCGTGCGTGTACAGTATAAGACAGCATAATTATGTCTCAATACATAAAATAATCTAAAAGATACATTTATTTTCCTTACATTTTGATACATTTTGGCACTACATAATATATAAGTTAATGTACATACTTCTGATTTGTTATAAATACTGACCGTAAGAAACAGCTTTCAGTGGTTTTTAAAAACCTTATATTTTGATGATGCAGTGTGCTGCTGTGCTCAGTGTTCACTTTGACCAGTTTGGTTCGGCATGTTTAACTAGTTAACCAGTATTATACAACGTGCGCACGTACTGGTGGTGACGTGAATTGGAACCGTTGTTGAGTGTGACTGCAGTTAATTAATTTCATTATTGTTGTTGCTGTTGTCATTAATTTGAGTATTGTGTACTTGTTTCGTTGTTAAAATTGCTGACCATTCCTAGATAATGCATTAGATTGGCAGAATCGCGTGATTACGTCTATTCCCAAAGGGCGTGGCATTAATTCATGTTAACCCTAATCGATACAAATTAGCAGATTTTTTCAATAAAATTAATTTATCATCGGATGTAAACAATTAACGAAGCATGTTACAGTATGATAAAGTCAAATTATTTATTCAGCCAATAAAATGGACGGATCCTATGGACAATATATAAGCATTTGGCCAAGAGGGACTTATAACCGGCGGACATTTTCTAGTGATTTAGTGTATATATAATCAACGTAAGGATCAACATAGTCAAATAAAGTAATTATTATTATAGTAGCCGCTTCATATGAATTTTTTATTCGTTTAGATTATATTTGTGTATTCTGCGGGGAATTTGTCCGTTGATTCCGCCGCTTTTTGCTCATTTATCCCGACAGATGATAAAGTTAATCGACTGTTATTCGTTATGTCAAAAGGTCACGATTATGTCACGCGAAAATCCCAAGTTGAGATAATATTAATGGAACTAGAAAATGATAATTGATCCATTTATAAAGATGAGCTTCGGGAACGTAGAGTTTATTTATTGCCGTGGGTTGATGCTTGTCCTAGTAATGCGCAATCGTTTAGCCAGATTAAATAATACAATGTACAAGTCAAATAGTTTTCAGCGGCCAGATAATTTACCGACCAGTATTAAACTATTTCTTATTTACTTTATTATCGAATACAATCTCAGTGAAAAATTGAGAAATTACCCAAAAAATAAGCATGTTTTTTGAAGAAAAATATGCCTCAAATGGACACCTCCAGAAAAGATTTTTCTCAGTATTTTTTGCTTCTGTATACGGCCATTAACAACGTTATGCCGGCGCTGAGTCAAATTCTACCATTCTTAAAATGGTAATTCTAAAAATTAAACAAAATGTAATGTCTAGAAACAATTAATCTATGAGGGGTACTTTAATTGCTCCGAGGTATTGCTAACTATTTAACGGGCCTAAGAAACTTTCAAGTTTATGTGGATTATATACTTAATTAACTATTTAAGAAATAAAAATCTGTTCGCGTTTATTGTCGGTGAATAGAACACGGGCAGAAGTTCTGATGCGGAAAAATTAAATCACGAGTGCGAAGCACGAGTGATTTAATTTTCCGCATCCGAACGAGTGCGCGTGTTTTATTCACCGACAATATACAAGAACAGAGTTTTTATTTCGATTCTAAATACGATAATATCCCGCACTATTTAACTGCGCGCATTTCATTTTTCCCCATTTGACATTGAACATAAGTCCACGCTGAAATTGAGTGGCTTATTAGCTGGTACAATTACCTCCCTCGTTAATGAAAACGACCTTCGTAATTTTCTGAAGGAAATACCACATTTTAAACATTGAAACAATTTTAATAACACGAGTATATGGTATCTATTTCATAAAATGAAAAATATAAATGAATTGATTATCAGAAGCTTTAATAAAACTTGGTTTCTACAGTATATTGGAGTTTCTAAAAATTGATGCGTCATAGCTGTAACCCTGGATTCTCGTGCAACTCGCCTTGTCATCGTGACTCGTAGAAAATTTTACTATAAAGTTTACGTTCATTCATTCATAAATATGACACGTGATACTGGGCGTAAATAGAAACAGCCAATTTGATAGGTATGTTTTATGGGGGTAATAATACATTGTTGGGTCCGCTCTATATTTAAACGATTAATCCGCAGATCGTGTTAGAATGCGTAATAATTAGCAATGAACCGTGACGAAAAAGCAGACATTCTATTTTTATTTTTTTATTAGTTAAAAGATGAAACAAATATTCACTACTTATTATTAGCTACACTCATTTTCGTAAAATTTCATCAAATAAAATAATAAAAATTGAATTAGTCTGGTTCACAACGATCCCTGGCCGCGTCATACCAAAGACGAAATAAAAATGGAACCAGAAATTCTCTTGCTAGACGCTCAGCATAAAAGGGAAACTGGCTTCTCTTCTCTCATAATCTCGTGGCGATGGATAACATCAGGAATGAGGTGTCGATAGTGATTAATATAAGTTGGAAAAACTTGTTTCACAATCGACCTTATATAAATTAGTATAAACTAAAAAACAACATTCTTACAAAGGGCTTCCTTTAATTTAAATTTGTAAACCAACTGATGTGGTCACGTGCTCCTTCATAGCAAAATCGTTTGATGCACCCAATAACACCAGCGCACTTAATTCGCTAATATTTCATCAGGCGTAAATAGTTTGCCAACATACATGTATAGTTCTAATTAGAAAGTTTTGAAGTCGCTATTATTTCTACACGCCTAATGTCTGAAATTCAGATTTCGCTAACTTTATGACCCGCACAAATACCATATAATACATCCTTTGACTGATTGAATTGAACTCGGCTGTGGATCACTCGTTCTTATTTAGAATTACAATCTACTAGTACTAGACGGTATGTTCCAGTACTTATTATTCCACGTGTATTCAAGTAGTAAACGAAGAAATCTTAAAAAGTGACACATCTACATGATTTTTTTCTTATTTTAGCTATTATTCGATTCGTTCATCCTAGCCATCAGCAATTTAGAGAGTATATTTTCCCATGGAAGGGAAAGTTGTGCTTAACTTGAACATGCTGATAAATCCACTAAGTCCTAGAATTATCTTATCTGTTATTTCATGCATAACATGCTCAAGGAAGGACTGTTCTTGAGAGGTTATTACTCAGAAGAGGGCTGCTCTGGATAGTATGTTGCACACTGGGGGGCCACTCTGGAGAGGTTGTTGTTCACAGGAGGGGCACTCTGGAGAGGTTGTTGTTCACAGGAGGGCCACTCTGATGAGGTTGTTGTTCACAGGAGGGCCACTCTGGAGAGGTTGTTGCACACTGGAGGGCCACTCTGGAGAGGTTGTTGTTCAAAGGAGGGCCACTCTGGAGAGGTTGTTGTTCAAAGGAGGGCCACTCTGGAGAGGTTGTTGTTCAAAGGAGGGCCACTCTGATGAGGTTGTTGTTCACAGGAGGGCCACTCTGGAGAGGTTGTTGCACACTGGAGGGCCACTCTGGAGAGGTTGTTGTTCAAAGGAGGGCCACTCTGGAGAGGTTGTTGTTCAAAGGAGGGCCACTCTGATGAGGTTGTTGTTCACAGGAGGGCCACTCTGGAGAGGTTGTTGCACACTGGAGGGCCACTCTGGAGAGGTTGTTGTTCAAAGGAGGGCCACTCTGGAGAGGTTGTTGTTCAAAGGAGGGCCACTCTGGAGAGGTTGTTGCACACTGGAGGGCCACTCTGGAGAGGTTGTTGTTCAAAGGAGGGCCACTCTGGAGAGGTTGTTGTTCAAAGGAGGGCCACTCTGGAGAAGTTGTTGCTAAAATGGCAGCGGTAATTTTGAGAGATTGCTGCTCACTGGAGGGCCAATATGGACGGAGGTTGTTGGCCAAATGGGAGCGCTTTTCCGGAGAGATTGTTACTCAAACCTTCCATTGAGCAACAATTTAACCTCTCCTTAGTGAAACAACCTCTCTTAAACGATAGTATATTTTTGTTCAAGATGTAACGTTTGCTATCAAAGTAACAACCTCTGCAGAACGACCAAACTTTATGTTTCACACAGGATATCTCTGTGTCGAGGTAACACTGTATATAATATTTTATGTCATATCTCCGACAGTGTATTGAACTGAGTCTTTTGGCAAACAGTAACAAACATCCAACTGGTAGTAATTAAACTCTTGGACCGTAGAACAAAGTATGTACTAAAATACGTGCATTTATACACTACCAACAAATTAACCATTCGACATGGCATTCTCAAAACGTGATAACGCAACTTCCCAGGGATAGAAAATAGTAGATTACATTAATTAATCTTTGCATGAACTTTGCGGAATGTGCGATTCAATCATTTTATGATCATTAGCGTCAATATTAAGTGGACAAGCATATGTTGTGTGGATATCATTTATACTCTGGTCAGTAGCGTTATGTAAGAGTTTAGACAGCTCATTAAGGATAGCTTGATTCATGGTCGTTTTGGGGTATTTAACCTGGCTCAGTAATTGGGCCGGGAAACAACATAAATACGAGATGGTAATCATTACAGAGGCTGGAAATTGATAAATGATTGTTAGATATTCGTATTATCAAAGACCTAAATGTACGTGTTCACGATGACGTCATGATATGTAGCACGTTGGTTGAAGAATTGGTAACTGTTATAAGTTGAACAAGATTATATTAAGTCAGACAGGGAAGGCAGCACTCAACTTAACCAGCCAAGCACAGAAAACACTAAAAACACACAAAACACATACAAGGCACAATGCCCAACTAAACAAGCGCAGATCCGCCCATGTCCAAGCTGTCGAAAAGTATAATAAATTATAACTAGCTGAATGACCCAGTTTCCACAGCAAAAGGACTATAATGCCTAGTTTTAGCTGTCAGAAAACTTAAAACGAAGAAGTGCCCAACACACTACCGACCAAGAAAATTAAACTTTTTCAAGAGATGTTAGAACGGTACAACCGACTATTAACGTGTTTTAATATGACAGTTAATGGACGATTGCGTCGAAATCACAGATTCGAATACATGTAATTATTAATGCAGTTATCGTGTTTATTTTTCTTCTCCCCATACTTATGTTAACATCAATTGTTTTTGTTACAACAGGCTGGTGTTAGCTGATAAGCCCAAGTTCCCGAACAATGAATACACTATTTCATAGATGTTAGCGGACAAGGTTTACAAAAATGATCGATGCTTACATTTGCATCGTTAAATTCGTTGTTAAGTGCAATACCCAGTCAACAAATAATGCATATACAAGTAAAATTAGTAAATATAAACGGCTTCTGAATGTTCTACAAGTAAATTTAAACACGTGATACGCGTACATAATGAAAATAAATAAAAATAAATAAATAAACCAGATTTATATAGCGCCCTTTTCATGCGGACGCACGTTCAAAGGCACTTTACATTATTGTGTTGCAGCCACAAGGGCGCAGGTGCATCCTCTACCGGTGCAGATACATTGTGATCTGACCAGAGGGACGGACTGAGAGAAAGCCCCTGAAAGGAGAGAGAGACATTAGATACAGGCATGTCCGGCGCTGCAGAAGTGCGCCTAGCTCTTATTTCGAATAGACAGCCTGGTTCTTTAATGTGCCCGGTGTATAGCACCGGTACACAGCCACACGGCCAGATATAGCGGGAAATATTATAAATATTTCAGAAATGTCAAGTTCCGATGCCAGGGACTGAATCCGCTTATTTAGCAAGTTGCTACTATAAAAGTATATACGTGTGATAAACAAACAATATCATAATTATTCCAAATGCCATTGTCTTGGAAATGGTCTCTGCAATCAGAAAGCAAAACAACTTTATTTGGAAACAAACTATGAGTTAATGAAAACCTAACGCTGAAAGGCCTTATATTAAATATGATAGTTATTTTAGATATATCCTTGATTCATCTGAACAAAAACAGGCCACCTTTATGATATATTAATGCCACAAAAAATCGCTACACCATAGACAATCAACAGGAACCAGACAACACCAATAGGAATGAAAATAAAATGAAAATTCGATTTGAGACTTAAGCGGAGGGGATGTTGCATTGTCCAACTTTAGTTCTTACAGTTTTATAATTAATTGTTATAGTCTGTCAATACAGACCCTATGTTTATAGGAAATATCTCATCGGTCTACTCTTTTTTACATGAAATGATTTCCCTTTTCGCAATAAAACATAGTGAATAATCTAACTATTACGTAAACATTTAATACATAAGTTATGATAATTGATTGATGCAATCATGTTATAATAGTATCGAATCGGTAGCTAGACGAGAATGCTTAAAATGCGTTTGTGCCGTCAGTGGAAGAATAGCTTGGAGTGTCTGATTATTCGGCTTACATCTCCTAAGAAACTAGGTCTTTCAGTTTTTTGAAAGCTGGGATTTGCACTTTCGGCTAAAACTTGGACTTCCCTGTGGGCCAGTATTATGTTATGATAATTGACTGAAGCAATCATGTATAATAAAAGTATTATCTAGTCGGTAGCTAGACGAGAATGATTAAAATGCGTTTGGACCATCAGTGGAAGAATAGCTTTGAATGTCTGATTTCGGCGTACTTTTCATTAGAAACAAGGTCTCTCACCTTTTTGAAAGCTGGGAGTTGCACTTACGACTTTTTGACTGCTGAAACTTGTACTTTTTTAGCGGTTAAGTTCATTTTCTCGTTCAGTTGTGTGTTGGGCATTGTGCCGTGTAATTGTGGTACGTGATGTTTTTTTATGTTTTCAGTGCTCAGTTGAGTGCTGTCTTTTTAGCTTGAATTTGAGCATGAGTACGTCATTCGAAGTGGCGCTGAGAATTGATTAGTCCTCAATTGACAAAAATAAAATGCACTCGTGCTCAACTATTTCTGTTAAGTAATTACTTTCCTGTCCGATTTATATTATCTTTTTATAAAACTTGATAATGAAACATAATTATAATTATGTATACTTGCTGGCTCTATACAAATGTAAAGACGAGCACATCATCGTGACGAAAGGGAAAACTATATGAACAACAACTGTTTATTGCAATATCCTTTATTCTTATTGATTAGTTAATTACTGTGCAGCACTATTATGAGGTATTGTAGCAACATGTAACACATTTATATTCATCTACCATATTTATTTTCTGAAGTCAATATAGTATTCGGTGTTTGTATATTGTTTAAGATCGCAGAATCGCACCCAAGGGCATTAACTCGGTTGTTTTAGCATCGTAAATGTATGAAATATTAATAATAATTTGTTATTTTCTGTTGTTCGTTGGCCGTTTTGTTTGTTCATTATTGATATTTTTGGTGTAATTTTGTGATAAATGAGAAACGGGCCGATAAATAATGCACTTTGTAATAAGGCTTGTGTCCTTGTAACTAATTCTTAGCCACCGTAGCTTGTATAACAGACAAATTGGTTTTATGCTAGAACAGTCAAGCAAAGACCGTCAAAACTCAATATTCGTCTTTTCTACTGGACCACTGTCATTGCAAGCAATTGGTGCACCGCTGTCTTGTTTAGAGTGGCAATACTTAGTGCGCTGTTTTTGTTAGGTGTTTTTAGGGGTTTCCATTGGTATGTGTGGTCGTCCTTGTGGTTTGTTTTTTTAACTCCAGGTTTTGTTGGACTGACCTATATCCTTTCCGCTACCACGATTTTTTGGTGGGTCATTAGAAATTCATATGATCCCTATACACCGTCCCTGAGACACTATTGACTTGCAACACTGATAAAAACTCGATACATCCGGATGCTACACACCTGTCCCAATGTGAAAGTAGAAAAAAGTCAACATTTCGACTAAAGGTCACCGGAAATGACGTTGTGACGGTGACCCTTGCGCGAAATACTTCAGTTTTGGAAAATCTTTTTAACAAATCCCTCTTTAAAGGGGTCCAGCGGGCCCAAAAACCTGTGCACGACCTTGGGCCCGTATTATCCTTTAGTCTGGGATGCCTGTGTACCCATGACAGCAAAATTCCCGAATTTGGGCCTTTAGATCGAAAACTACGGAAGGCCGAAATGGCCATCCCGGCGAGTCTGCATTAGTACGCTATGGTAGCGGAAAGGATATAGGCAACACGAGGCCTTGGTTTGTTCTGTTTCATTGTTTCGTGCGTTAGTGTGTTAACAGGAACTTGCATCATTTAAAAAAAAATATTGAAAAAAAATATTTGAAAAAAAAATTGAAAAAAAAATCAGTAGATCTATTAATATATATTTTTTTTGAATTATGCAAGTTCCTGTGATGTGTAGCTCGTACTCGTGATTGATCTATGTGTGTTTTTTTTCTTGTGTTTTTCGTACCTTTTCCGCTGAATGCTACGATGCCTGGCCCATTTGTTAAATTATTGATATCGTTTGTCTACCTGCTTAGTAGATACAACAGCAATGTAGGCTATGAGTAGGATAATAAATGTACTCTGACTGTAAATAGATATACATGTACCATAAGCCAAAAGTGGGATTCGAACCTATACTGTATGGCACCATCACCACTCGGGTATAACAACAACCTCAAAAATGTTTCGCAATGCCGTAGTGACGACATTGAAGTGACGTCAATGAAACTTTGATGTCTGACAAAAGAGTGGTTAATTTCGTTAATGCAACTTTAAAACAATTAAGAGAGGAGTTCGTAGTGGATGAACTCTTGAGTGTGATTTCTTTAAATGTCATGTATGACGTCTACCGCAATTATATTCGACATTGGGCACTAGACAGACATTTGGCTGCGTACGTACGTCAATCGATGACGTCATTTATTAAATGACTTACGAAAATAGAATTGATAATTTTGATGACGATGGTTTTAATTCGGTAAAAACTATGTCAACCGTATGTGTTAATATTTATGTACATTGGGCACCATTAAGAAATGATATTTGGTTACGTGCGTCAATCGATGACGTCATGTATTAAATGATTTACACAAAATAGAATTGATAATTTTCATGACGATGGTTAACTCGGCAAGAAATATGTTTACTGTATGTGTTAATATTCATGAACACTATTCTTGGTCCTTTGTGAGTCTCTTGTTAACACTCGTTGGGTTGATAATACATGTACATTCAGCCTAGGTAAGGTCAAGTGACTGAACACCAACTCACATAATCACTGGTGTCTGATGCTGTAATAAAAGTTATTGTTTGCGCAACCCTTTAGGGGGTGTCTGTGTGTGTTATAGCTGAATGATCTAATGCGTTCTCACTTTGCATTGCAAGACGCCGTACATTTTGGGTTCGAAATCCACTTAAGGTGTAACGACAATCTCATTTAAATCAAATCCATATAACGCTTCACTACTTTACACTGATATAAAGGTAGCTAAATGTTAGGATCAGTTTTTAATGAGATTGGGTGTTACGAATATAAACAGTGCTGAATACAATCAACAGGTCGCTGGCTTAGAATTAGAATGTCGTATGTATTACTTATGACCTTATCAGCCTCATGCTTTATCAAGGCGCTTTTTATGAGCCTATTTTCATGAAAATCGGAAGTGGTCATGTTGACCAAACTGAAGTTGAAAAAGCTTGTTTTTCCATAAGTAAATAGTTCTTTTAAGACCGTTTTTTCTTGTTTTCTCAAAATAACGATCTTGTACTTTTGTACGACCTTCTTATTTTAAGCCAACGAAGTACACGTAGTGAAATGCATAAGAAAGTTAGTGCTTGCTATTAGATATAGTTGATGTTGGTGCAGGTTTATAAGTAGCGAACGTCAAATAAATGTATTGCGTCAATTGTCGAATGTTTTAATGATAACATCTGCATTGATAATTTAGCCTAGTGGGTCACTAGGAGTCTCAAGCACAGGACACACGGTGTAAATGCATATCGGACCCCTCTTTTTGCAAAATGAGAAAACAGACCACTCTCGGTGCTGGCACAAGACACTCTCTGTGCAAAACGATGGGTTTTCAGTCGACTATATACCGTTTTATGTGGCCATTTTCACGAGGTTGCCATAACAAACGTCATACCAAAAATAATGTTGGTTTTTAGCTCACCTGAGAACGAACTGCTCCAGGTGAGCTAATGTGATCACTCACGTTCCGCTGTCCGTCCGTCCGTCCACACTTTCAAATGACATCTCCTCAGAAACCAATATTGATGAAATTTTGCCTGGATGTTCCTGACATAGGGGGGTTTAAAAATAGCTCAAATAAAGTTGATCCATCTAGAACTCTGGTTGCCATGGCAACCAGGTAACAAAACCTTTAAAATCTTATTCTAAGAAACCACAAGGCATAGAGCTTAGATATTTAGCATGAAGCATTGCGTAGTGGACCTTTACCAAGATTGCTCAAATCATGACCCCGGGTCAATATTGGCCCCGCCCCGGGGGTCCCTTAATTTAATATAAGAGATATATAGAAAAAACTTTTAAAATCCTTCTTCTCTGGAACCACAAGGCATAGAGATTAGATATTTAGCATGTAGCATTGTCTAGTGGACCTGTACCAAGATTGCTCAAATTGTGACCCCGGATCAATATTAGCCCCACCACAGACATCTCATAATTTTAAATATATAGAAACACTTAAAAAATGTTGGGGTTTTAGAAATATAGGACAGATCCTTTACTTTTTACGTTGCAAATTACTGTTAATTCAAAGGTATCTGTCACAACAGCGTAAACAAACATTCGACACGATCGATTATTACAGGTGTGTCAGGATTAAGTCCTAACATCATTAGTACATTTAATTGATCAAAACTTTAACTGCCCTATAGCCGAGTGGTTAACAGCTATGGTTTTGTGAGTCTTGTTTTGAAAATGAATACATTTTATTGAGAGTTCAAATCCCCAACAATGCCTAGTTTTTTTTAAATTTTGCTTATTCTGGTGATTACATACATACAATGAATAAACTAGATCTATTCGCATTTGTATTCCAGCACACCAGGATTAAGCTCATCCTACGAAGCTAGCAATTTCTGCAATCATGTTTTGCATTCAATGTACTAGTAAATATAGAAAATATTGTATCTATATCAAGCCAGCTCCTTTTTTGCATAGAAAAGTATGATAAAATTAATTTGTCGATATAAAAACATCAGAAAAGCAGTATCATAAAAAGCATAACAAAGAAAAAGCGTATCAGACTGGATTTGAACCTTTACTTTGATTTCACCAATGATTTATGCTGATACCTTGCTCTTAACGCACTACGCTAAGAACGCCAATGATATATACTAAGCTTATTTTAATACATAAAGCTATGGTCAAAGATGGTATGAGTAAAATAAGAGAGCTGATTGGTCAATACATACATTTACCTATTAAGAAATGGAACATTCTGGCGCTTTTGACAGATATCTTTGAATCGACAGTAAGGCATTTTGTCGCATGCCCGTACAGAGTCAGAAGACGGATTTAACACTATTCTGGTGAATTCATGTTCACAATATGAAGTACTGATAACATTCATATACATTGATCACATACGTATATCTGTAAGCTTAAAACTGTTCTCTTATTAAATTGTTTAGAAATAAACTTTTGTCCAGCAAAGTCACGCGACAGAATGTGGGCGTGGTCATGTCTGCCAATCAAAACGCATTAATACCAATAAACACATACGAATAAACAGCCAGAAAATTAGTGGTGAAAACGAGACTAAAATCTCTCCGTGATCAACTCAATTGTACGACTGAATACGAAATCAAATTAATTATTCGTTTGCAGCTCTTAATTGCGACCATGACGTTTGAATATCTTATTTTGTATAAATACCCCCGATCAATTGTCATAATAGTGGAAAACAAAGCAACCACGATAAAAATGTCCTTATCGAAAAAGTTATCTGAAAACAAGGGTCGCTGGCTATTAAGTTTCCTGAATGCTTCGTTTTGACCGAGCCGCGGTCATTATTTATTCATTTCAAGTTATATAACATGGTCATTTAGTCGGTCGAGATAATGACTGGTTTTGATAATAGCATTGTGATGTACTTTATACAAATACACTGGACAATTTCATTTTATTGCTTGGTCGGTATATCGTTTCACAGGGGAATTACGGGCAATTGGTAAATAAAGTGGAAACGAATTTAATCACTTTACTACCCAAAATGAACTACATTTGTATATGTGTTTGATTGTAATTATGATAATTATTCACGTCCAGCACGAGCACGCTTATAGCAGTATTATACACTTTTGATAAGCGGATTTAGCTCAGTGGTAACGCACTGGGCTGTCAATCCAGAGGTCGTGGGTTCAATCCCTGGCATCGGAACTTGACATTTCTGAAATATTTATAATATTTCCCGCTATATCTGGCCGTGTGGTCTGCGAGTATCTGGAAGTGCGTGCCAGGAAGCTGTGTATCGGTGCTATACACCGGGCACATTAAAGAACCAGGCTGTCTATTCGAAATAAGAGCTAGGCGCACTTCTGCAGCGCCGGACATGCCTGTATCTAATGTTTCTCTCTCCCTTCAGAGGCTTTCTCTCAGTCTGTCCCTCTGGTCAGATCATGCTGTATCTGTATTGGTAGGGGATGCACCTGCGCACTTGTGGCTGCAACATGGGTAAAGTGCCTTTGAACGCGCGTTCGCATGAAAAGGGCGCTATATTAATCTGGTATATTTTTGATGAAATATACACCAGAGTGACAGACATATCGCTGGCTTGAATTAGAAGATCGTAAGGTACTACTTACGACCTTATAGGACTCGTGCATATTTGAAATCTACATCTCAAGGCGCTTCTTATGAACCTATTTTCGTAGCATAAGTATGCACTGTTATAGAAAAAATACATACAAGGTATGACTGGACAATGCTAGTGCAAATTCTGGGCGTGCGTAAAGTTACGGTAAAACATAATTAACATTAAATAATAATTTTTCTGTTAGCGGCATTAACACCAGCAAGATACATACGGAACCGTTTTTTTTTCATTTACATGTATTTCCGCTATACTATACTCAGTTCATTTAAACCCATACGCCATGTTTGTAGAGTATTCTTTCATTGTATTCTGACAAAAGTTTATGAAAGTACATGTAAATTCTAATGAAATACAGGACACATGTAACACAAATGTAAAACATTAGTGTGTTAAGTCCATTTGAAGTATTTTTATGCGAGTCAATAAAGAAAGAATCAGTCAGTGTGTGTTTTTAAATGCACTCAGTATAGGAACAACAGCTTCTTTTGATGTCGTCGCCCGAGAACCATAGCGTTCTATCGTCATTTTTGCCAAAAATTAGTTTAATACACCGTTTGAAAGCTCTCGATGAGAGCTATGTCACAGTGACCTTGTCCTCTTTCGGGGACATCTTCATATTTAGATATTAACAGATCCATATTGTTCTATCTGCAATGTTCATGTTTTTCTTGAGAACCAAATTGTTCTATCTGTGTTTTTGACCAATGGATTGCTCCCGTTGAGTCACGGGATGTAAACTAAATTGGTTGTAAAATGTTCTATCTGTAGTAGACCGATTGAAGTGCGGTATGTTTGAATCAAAGATTCTTCATGATATTTGGAAGTGTTCCTGAGATCTAAATAAATCAAAACACATACAAATTTCTGTTAGAATTGGCCCACAAACAAAAAAGTTATAAAGGCTTTTAAAGCCCTGAATCTTTAAACCTGATTTTCTCGAAAACAAGAAAAAGACACATAGAACACTATGGTTCTCGGGCGACGATGTGTTTACTAATAAATCTACAACGACCTGAAAAACTCCTTTGAAGATTAAGAACTCCGGGTACCATGGTTTACTGTATAAAGCTTTCTTCATGCTCTACTCGACTTGAGACAGAACATTGATTTGCTCTCTTACCGTGTAATGATTAAATCATATTAGTGTATCAGGAACCATGCTCAGTCCGAAATCTTTAAGGCTGTCCGTGAAATATATTATAAAAGTTTCAGCAAAACACAAGACTATAAACTGTTTAAAACATTTGTATTTGAGCATTCAATTAGGCATAAGGGAGTGTTATAACGTTGGGTCCAGATATCGATCGATATAATGGCAAATGAAACCAATTAAAACACTTTGCACATAGTTTGAAGATTGTCGAAATAATTCTCACGAAACAGACTTACGATAACATTGTGCAACTGCGAGTTGTTGTTGGTGTTGTTGTTGTTGTTGGTGTTGTTGTTGCTGCTGCTGTTGTAGTTGTTGCTGTTGTTGTTGTTGTTGCTGTTGTTGTTGCTGCTGCTGTTGTAGTTGTTGCTGCTGTTGTTGTTGTTGTTGTTGTTGTTGTTGTTGTTGTTGCTGCTGTTGTTGTTGTTGTTGCTGCTGATGTTGTTGTTGTTGCTGTTGTTGATGTTGTTGCTGCTGTTGTTGTTGTTGTTGATGCTGCTGTTGTTGTTGTTGCTGATGTTGTTGTTGCTGCTGCCGCTGCTGGCAGCAGTGCTGTTGTTGCTGCTGCTGCTGCTGCTGCTGTTGTTGATGTTGTTGCTGCTACTGTTGTTGTTCTTGCTGGTCATGCTATTGCTGTTGTTGTTCTTGCTGGTCTTGCTGTTGCTGCTGATGTTGTTGTTGTTGCTGCTGTTGTTGTTCTTGCTGGTCATGCTATTGCTGTTGTTGTTGTTGCTGGTCTTGCTGTGGCTGTTGTTGTTGTTGTTGCTGTTGTGGTTGTTGCTGATATTCTTGCAATTGTTGTCAAACTGTTCAGCACACATGTTAACATCTCAACATGCCTCATTTAAATGTCAGTTACCTTTCTCCTGCGATGCGCAATCTTCCATCCTCCAATACTAGTTTAATATCTCCACTTGGCCGACAGCTGTTTTATAGCTCTCGAGCTCCATATGTTATCTGTTTTAAAATTGGCAGGGCAAAGAATAACCAATATTCAATAGGATGCTTTGACCCTTTGCCCTAGGGGTCAGCATGCGCGCGACCTTTGTAAAATATTAATAACAGCTCTTTTTCTGTGTAATTTGAATCGAAGTCTGGTCAGCGTGACCGGCAATAAATAGTTAGGAGTATTTTTCAAGAGAGTTTTGCTCTCATGGGTTAAATGTGGATTGCGAAGATATTTTTATTTCATGAACAAATAAATATTAGACTGACTTTGACTCCGAGTTCAATGTTATCGCACAATTACTGTAGACCGGTCATTAATTTTAGACAAATTTTGATAAATGTGATTTTGTCGATTATTTTCGTCCGTCGTATATACCACATGGTATGTTATTGAGACAGATGTTGATCGTGTGAGGAATGACATACTAGAACTAGTACTGTATTGTGTGTTTTAAAAGAATACGCATCAGTGTGGCACGGTCGTTCAATGGATAAAGCCGGGTTTCCATGGAGCGTATTATTTCGGCGCTGATTTTTTCGGCACGTAATAACGTCCGAAATACGCGCCGAAAAAACTGTTTCCATGAAGCCGAAAACAGACGCGTTTTTTTGGATAAAAACGCGTACCTTTCATCGATATTTTAAAGAAAAATGAGACTTCCAGACCATAACAAAAGATGCAATTGCATGTTTTCTAGCCCATTTGGAAGATAATGAGATGGAGAAGATGGTGTTTTTGGTCAGACAAAGTTTGATGTTTTTCAAAGAGACAGGGATACTTCTATGAGCTACTTGTCAACCTGTAAAACTAAATTCATGCAATTTAAGATGATTGGCGTCAATAAAGCACTACTAATATCAAGGAAACTACGTCAATTTATACCTCAAAAGCCATTTTACGCGCGTACATGCGTAAAATAGCGAAAATATTACGCGCTGAAAAACGCGTCAATGGAAACGGCAACATGCAATATAGACTGAAGCGAAATATATTTATTCGGCGCGTGTTACGTGCCGAATAAATACGCGCTGAAAACGCGTGGGTTTTACGCTTCATGGAAATTGGGCTTTAACACTCTTGACTACGGTCTTAACATTAACGTAATTACGCGCCGATTATTTACGCGCCGATTACGCGCTGAAAAACTGTTTCCATGAAGCTGTAAACAGACGCGTGTTTTTGGATAAAAACGCGTATCTTTCATCAATATTTTAAAGAAAATGGGACTTTCGGGCCATAACATCTCATTCAAACAATACTCTCTACATTCCAAAACCTAGACTAGAATTCTGCAGAAAATCTCTTGCATACTCTGGTCCATAAATATGGAACAAAATACCCCTAACCATACGTCAGTCATCAAGTTCACTAAATATCTTCAAAAACACATATCTCACATGGTTTTACGCTGGTGGACAAAAAGATATGTCTTTGTGAATATTGTCACATATATTGTAACATATATTATCTTTCAAGTAGGTATGTGAATATAGTCACATGTTTGTTATTTACGTATGTATTATGAAATGCGTTTTTTTCGGTCGTATTATCATTAATTTATGTTTTGTTTGCTTATTATTGTTAACATGTATATATATATATGTGCTAATCATTTGAGGCTCACAGGGAAGACTGGGCTTGCCCAACTGTGTTGCCTCTTTAAATAAAGTCGTTATTATTATTATTATTATTATTATTACCACTGTATCAGTCGATCGCAAACACAGAAAGACACAACATACTAACTATATAAATAAATATTTGAAGGTCAAAGTTTGGATTACCCGGAGGCCACCCGGGGTCCGTCCTTATATATAGTGTTTTTAATTAAATTATGGAGTTTTAATCACTCATTTCGTTATTTTTTATTTTGATATATACGTTCTGGGGACGGACATCATTCCTTTCTTGTATATATATATGACTGATTGGTAAAGGACATGGTCCCACTGTCGGGTACCTAGTAATATTTAAATCATAGCTGCTACAATACCATTCATTTTCACAGGCATTAAATAGCGCGGATTTTGGTGAAATGGTAATTTGATGGTTTCCGAAACTAGTGGATTTAAAATATAGAAAGAAACTCTCTTGTTTTTGTTGTAAATTATTCGTGTTCATCCGAAATAAAATTTATTTTCTGTCGGTTAAGCGAAGCGCATAAGACGGAAAATGCTTTCCTGTGATTGGTTAAGATCTTCTGATTGCACGAATCAGGACTTGTTATGTTGGTAACCATAGCGCACGAGTTGTCGTGCGCAGTGATTGAAGGTATGTGGTCATTCAGCTTTGGGCACTTAGAGCTTACAAGACGTATAATTTTTAGTTCATAAAAATGGGGAAAGATGCGTGTTATGTGCTATAAATTTGTTACATGTACTTTATGTATATGAGATGATGTTGGTATATTAATGTGTATGCATATTTATGAGATGATCTGTTGCTGATAGAATGGTGAATAAGTAAGCTAGCTTGCCCAAGTGCTTATTACAATTATACTATATAATAAGTTATAAAGTGTTTGTTGTTTAATGTAGTAGATCTATGGTATAGATCTGTGAAGATCACAGGAAAGAACATCAATCCTTATTGAATACTAATAATTTGACGGTATAATACTATCAAAAATAAGCTTTTGACAAACTATGTTTATCCATGACAACCTTTTTTCAGGCTTCGAGCAAAAAATACACGTAGTCAATACAACACATGCCGATATATACGGACATACGGACGTTCTCAAACAAAAGGATGATCAAAAGAAAACCCCACAATGTCAAGTCAGTGAAAAACCCCATAAGCAACATTTTGCACCCCGTAAGCAACGGAATGAATAGAATCTAAATATAGCCTATTGTTCCACACCCCACAACTACATGTGGGTGAGTACGGACAGACGGACAGACGAACTCATTCAGTAATTTAGGTAGACGATGAAACAAGTTCGATCACTCTTCCTGGTGTTATTTGTTCCTCTCATCAAGGAGGCGTTCTCTATGTACTTATGCGTCTTCTAATTCATTCGGAATAACGTCTGTTTTTTGCAGAGAAGTTATGACGTCCGTTGGTATGACGCAGTTACGATGCGAAGACTGATTCTCGCGCCTACGATGTCTGTGATCTGTCTGCATTTCTATCATAGCATGATGAACGTCAATGTGTATTGTAAGTTGTGAACCTGTTTATTGTGTAAGTTGTGACGCTGTTTATTGTGTAAGTTGTGACGCTGTTTATTGTGTAAGTTGTGACGCTGTTTATTGTGTAAGTTGTGACGCTGTTTATTACGTATATGTAGTTTAAATTGGTACATGTACATGTTAATTATAAGTATATACACAAAGAATACTAGTTTTTTATATGATCTTTAGTATACACAAGGACCTAAATAAACAAAGATTGGAAAAATCTACCAAATCTCACAATATCTCGCGGCAGTTTTCTGAAATCTCGCGACATCTCGTTTGTTCTTAATACCTTATATCTCCTGTTTTAATATACATAAGAAAAAACTAATAAGTTTATGAAATAGATTTATTATTCTGCTTTAAAATGATACCTCATTTATTGAAATCAATCAAGGAATAAAACAATAGACCTCAAAGAGCCAGACCTACTCTTATTTTAATGGAAGTTCCAATTTTATCAGAAAATACCCGATCTGCCTCATTCTAACAATATTTTTTTGAATTCTATAAGAAATAGAAAAAAATAAGTTACATCATGCAGTAGAAGAAGCTTAGCTCTTCAAAATGAGATATTGGTCATTAAAACGGATGACGAACAAAAGTGTTCATGCAAAATATCAGAATCTGTTGCATGCTATTTTGCATTTTCTCTCCGTTTTCAATTAAGTGTCCAATCTGTGTATATTTAGGTCTTTGGTATACAGGAATTTGTGAGCTAATACTTAGATACATTACTAGGTGTACGTATTTCAAAATGTTGACTTTTTCTCAAGATCTGAATATAACCATATTTGGTCATCGTAGTTGTTCTTGAACCATGTCACACAAAGTGCTGTTTGTTCAAATAGTGTGTACATGTGTACTTGAATACCCTACCCCGAATGCTTTGAACGTTTAAAGAAACTGATTTGGTAAGATCGAAAACCAGTATAATACTTGCCAATCATTAAAAGGTAGCACGGATATGCACATAATACGTAACCGGTCAGAAATACCCGGTAAAGTAGTGGCCCTGTAGACACAGCAAATTTATTAATCAATCAGTTATAAAATAATTAAATAAACTATTGAAAAATTCCCTTGTGTGCTAAAGCTAGGGTGAAATTCGTGACACCTTCATGTGGAATCACGATTTTGTAAATACAGAACGAGCACCAAACACTATATGAGCGTCGGTTTATGACATATTGGCTTTTAATGACCACTGTAATAGTTTTGATCCACCACAGCAATCCCCCAGATGGCGCCATTATGTAATTGTTACTTCCGGCGCCACTAAAACTCCAACGAATCATATAATAACCATATCATCATAAGCTTGTCAGAGGAAAATCGTGATTGATCAGTGGCTTATAGACCAATAATCCACTGTTTTAAACAGGGACAATAACATTTTGATATTTCCAGACAAAACAGTAATTATTTAAAGGTTTATAATACTGTGAAAGAGCAATTAAGACATGTGCACAGATTGAGTGGAGCATGTAACATGCTTTATACCTGTGACATAACCTAATCAATATGTGTAGCCTTTGCGAGAATTGAGCGCGAGCAAGGCATTTGGAATGGCCACAAGAATTGATGGAATTACATGTATATAAACACATTATGGACAGACCGGTGAGAATGTGTACCTCGAATATCCATAAATATACCAGGCCTGTTCATTCTGGCGACAGCTTGGCTCATTCTGTGCTACCAGTACTGGTACTCATTCTGCACTACTAGTACTGGTGCTCATTCTGCACTGCTAGTACTGGTACTCATTCTGCACTACTAGTACTGGTACTCATTCTGCACTACTAGTACTGGTACTCATTCTGCACTACTAGTACTGGTACTCATTCTGCACTGCTAGTACTGGTGCTCATTCTGCACTGCTAGTACTGGTACTCATTCTGCACTGCTAGTACTGGTGCTCATTCTGCACTGCTAGTACTGGTACTCATTCTGCACTACTAGTACTGGTGCTCATTCTGCGAAACTAGTACTGGTACTCATTCTGCACTACTAGTACTGGTACTCATTCTGCACTACTAGTACTGGTGCTCATTCTGCGAAACTAGTACTGGTACTCATTCTGCACTGCTAGTACTGGTACTCATTCTGCACTACTAGTACTGGTGCTCATTCTGCGAAACTAGTACTGGTAATCATTCTGCACTACTAGTACTGGTGCTCATTCTGCGAAACTAGTACTGGTACTCATTCTGCACTACTAGTACTGGTACTCATTCTGCGCTTCTAGTACTGGTACTCATTCTGCGCCACTAGTACTGGTACTCATTCTGCGCTTCTAGTACTGGTACTCATTCTGCGCTTCTAGTACTGGTACTCATTCTGCGCTTCAAGTACTGGTACTCATTCTGCACTACTAGTACTGGTACTCATTCTGCGCGACTAGTACTGGTACTCATTCTGCGCTTCTAGTACTGGTACTCATTCTGCGCTTCTAGTACTGGTACTCATTCTGCGCGACTAGTACTGGTGCTCTTGCTGCGCTACTAGTACTGGTGCTCATTCTGCACTACTAATACTGGTACTCATTCTTCGCTACTAGTACTGGTACTTATTCTGCGCTACTAGTACTGGTACTCATTCTGCGCGACTAGTACTGGTACTCATTCTTCTTTCCCAGTACCGATGTAATCTACACGGAGTGTGCAAGAAACAGTCGAGGTCGGATCTAAGCACTATCTTAGAAGTGTTTTTTTACTTTCAATTGTGACTAATTTTTCTCATGAATTTATAAATAAATTTGAATGAAACTGGTGTAAATAAAACCTATACAAAAAAAAATTAACGAGTTCACAAGTTGATTGTGGTTGACGGCATTGCTTATCAACACGTTCTCACTCATGTGCGTATATAAACATGTGCGGCAAGTTAGAACTGGTTAATACATTGTAGTAAACTGTTTAGAACTGGTTAATTATTGTAGGAAACGAGTTCGACCATGACGTCTATGCTTATCAACACTTGCTCGCTCATGCTCATATATGGAGATGTGCCAACAATCGAGTTAGAACTGGTTAATTCATTGTAGGAAACTGATTAGAACTGGTTAATTCATTGTAGGAAACTCGTTCGAACTGGTCGATTCATTGTAGGAAACTTGTTAGAATTGGTTAATTCATTGTCGGAAACTGGTAAGAACTGGTTATTTCATTGTAAGAAACTGGTTTGGACACATAACTGAAAACACTACCTGATGAAAAATAGCGTCGACCCAATATAGCAAGCAATAATGTGTTTTCTGACATGAGTTTTGTCGAGTTTTGACGACCGTACAACATGACTATGTCAACCTTTATCTATAAGTTGTACACCTTAATAAGAACATAGATTGATTAATCAAAATTTAAGCAACACAAACTTGTTTTTCGTTACGGGAACATAATTAACCATTCATAAATGTTCATGACACCACATTGAGGCTTTAGCAAAATGTTTAATACACGTCTGCGACTTTTGGCTTGTGTATGTATAATTACTGACAAAACGAACGGCGTCTCCGAGAAAACCAAGTAATATCCATATTTTAGTCTAGTCAGATACTTGTTCTCTGTAATGAATCGTAAGACCTGACTAACTAAGTACCGTCTGATATAAAGAACGGCTCGTTGTGTTCTTTATACGGTTTGTTATAGGGTAACGTAATTATTGGCCGTGCGTCGTGTAATAAACTAATTTGGAGAGGCAAAATACCAGTATACTGTCCGTAATTGACCGGTGTCAAAGAAACACTGATCTCTGGGTTTCTGTATATGTTGCAATTTTTCTGACATTAGTTGCGATGGTAACATAGTTGGGTGAAATTGTGTGACCTGCTATTCATGTATTTGTCTATCCAGTTCCTCGATTGTATGAAAACAAGTTGTGGAGAGTCGCCCGTCATTACGTACCCTATGGACTTGCTAATAAGGCGACCTTTGATATACGACGATCTCGTACAATGTACCAACAAATTGGGATTTTGCACTGAAGGAAAACTGAAAGTTGGAAGGCCGAAAACAACATGGAGATAAACAACCGAACAGGAACGAAAAGAGCTCGGATGGAACAATGGCTGTAGTCAGGACTTGCCAAAGACAGAACACAATGGAGACAACTCACCTAGGTCTCGTAAATACACCGATGGGCGTGAAGAGGATGGTCAGGTAGGTGACTCGTGTAAGCAATCCGGCCTTGTAGGTGTATACATACGGTAACTGAATATACGTGGGACGTTCAAAAATAAACAGGACTGGGCCCCTCACGGGTACAGTTTTCAATATTATACAAATATTATAACATAATATGGAATCGGAATTCAATTGCGAAAATTCGATATCTGATTTATCGAGTTACACTATCACGTCATCTCATAAAAGTTCATTTTGAAACCATGGTAACACGCACCATTAATGGCGACTGCATAATGAGGTGTATCTTGAATACTATCATATCGTTGGTTTTCACACTCCGCTGTAATGCATTACATGTTACATGTTGGACGATGTCTGCACAAATGATGACATTTGGACGTAAGGTACTGAAATAAACAACAGTTGAACTCCAAGAGTGACAACTTTGTGGCGCAAAAGTGACGTCACCAGAACGTTAGGAAAAACTGACGAACACCAAGTTCTGTCAACAGACTGATGATTATGTTCTCCGAATCGTATGAAAGTATCGTAACTACATTTTAAAAACAGTTATGCTAGTCCTTTATTAGTTTTAGAATGACACAAATGTTTTAATGATAACTATTCAGCTTTGTAAGACAGGGAAGTAATAGGAAATCATAAGAACGTTTGTGACGTCAGTTACCGAGACATTTTCAAAATACGAACGTTACATGGTATGGATTCTCGCCCAGATATTCGAAGTAAGATCCGGAAAAATACATGCGATTCCCACCAACGCGTTACTTGTGTGGCTTAGTGTGGTACTGGAATGTATTCACCACCCTATATCACTATAAACGTCGTATTTCATAGCCCTGTGCGAAGCACTAACGCCGTGTAAAATAGCGCAACGTCATTTTGTGCGCCGGGTCAGCGTTAGTGACCTTGTTTAGTCACCTGTAACTCTCGGACCGCGTATTTGTTTTATTTCATATTTTTACAGTATGTAGAAAAAGGATTCCGATTTCTGATGGTATATAATTTAATATATTTTGTTTAACCATGTGGGTTTTGTGAAGATAGTCCTGTTTATTTTTGAACGTCCCACGTACATAGTGTGGAAGAGGTGGCTTAAAGGTTGGGTGCGCTCTTTTGAATGGAGAGGTCCTGTGTTTGATCCCCGTTTGCGTCACTGCTTTATTTCTCTGAAGAAGAATAATCCACGTGTGTAAGAATGGGAAACACCTTTTTTCCGTTGGACAATGGATAGGTTTTGGGTGTTTCTGTCGTATATAGATGTACGAAGGTCGTCAGTAAGAAAATAAGCCAAACTTGACTACGAGATTCATTCTGTACGTAGAATAACATCTTATGAATTCGAATATGGCAAAGTCAAGTTGCAGTAGTTTGTACATTATACGTGTAACGTCGCCCGAGAACCATTATGGTCTATTGTCTTTTTTGACAAAAAATAGTTTTATATACCGTTGGAAAGCTCTCGATGAGAGCTATGTCACAGTGACCTTGTCCTCTTTCGCGGACATCTTCATATTTATATATCAACAGATCCATTTTGTTCTATCTGCAATTTTCATGTTTTTCTTGAGAACCAAATTGTTCTATCTGCGTTTTTGACCAATGGATTGATCACATCAAGTCACGTGATGTAAACTAAATTGGTTGTATAATGTTCTATCTGCAGTAGACCGATTTAAGTGCGGTATGTTTGAATCAACGATTCTTCATTATATTTGGAAGTGTTCCTGAGATCTACATAATTAAAACACATACCAATTTCTGTTAGATTTCGTCCACAAACAAAAAAGTTATAAAGGCTTTTAAAGCCATAAATCTTTAAACCTGATTTTCTCGAAAACAATAAAAAGACACATAGAACACTATGGTTCTCGGGCCACGGTATATTTGTGATATATATTATTATCGTATATTGTTGCATAATTATATGATCTCTCCTACTTTGGATTACAGCAGTTTGAAGTCATATCAATAAAATATCATAGCAATAGACCCATTTAGAAAAACTCTTTTTTTCAGCTGTGTCATGCAGTCCATTTATTTTCCCCATCATAAGTGTTAGAGGGTCGGGGAACCATCTCTCGTCATTCCTTACAATTGTCACGGACAGAAAAGAAGAATTGAGTTGGTGTTATATCATCGTCCCACACCCGGTTACACAATAATGCATAATATATACACGAATATCAAATATTATGAGAAGCAAAAAAGAAAAGCCCTATACATTTAGAGATTGTGATTGGGTCGACTGCTATGATATTTTATTGATAAAACTTCGAAAACATTTGATTTAAGGTAGTGAAAGTACCATTACATTAAATCAGCGACTATGGAAAACATATCTTCTTATGTTCCCCTTATCTCCCTTTGCCCGTATCGTATTAAAACAAACGAATGTACGTTTACATATATCGGTGACAAACTCACGTACCTACGTCCACTCGAGTACTTGAGCAGCGACCTAGTTAGAGGCCAGTTTGAATAGCTTCATCACCTAAAAAACCTTTATCGTTTGTTTTCTGATATAAAAGTTCAAGGGTTCAAAAAAATCTCTTAAAATACATTGGTGTCTTTGTTTTTCTTTTGATAAGGCATGCTCATAAGTCAATTTGCTTGACGTTAAATCGATGACTGCTCTACGTGTTCCACACTGACCACTACACGGACAAAACAATTAGTCCATAGATAAGGGCCTGTTACAAAATGCATCATGAGTGTTTTACTGATGATAAATAGTCAGGCGAGTTGATGGTGTTTGAAGTCTCCACTTATCGTCTGCACATGACTCTTAACAAGTAACACATGAAGTCCTAATTAAAAACAATTATACAAATATCATTTTCAGCGAAAGAAAACCAGCACATCTTCGCTTTAATTTTGAGGATGAATGACGATACTAACAAAGTTTCTAAATTATTGTGAAATTAAATTTCGTCCTTTTTATCCGTCATTTTTTGGAATTTGTTGCTATTGTTGTTTTTGCTGCTGCTGGTTCGAATGTTGTCGTTGAAAAACACGTACATGTATACATGTACACGTATTGTCATAAAATGTGATTATCACGATGTGTGAAAATACGGACCGTAACAAAATTAAGAATGACATTTTGCGAAGGTGTGAAATTTTGCTCGGATGATTGCCTCGAGATAAAGTAACTAGTTATTGTTGAAAATTGTTGAAAGGACCAACACATGTGCTCGAATTAGACCGGATGCTCGTAATAACTTTACTCGAGTAAAAGGGATAAATTAATGTACAATACAGAGCAAATTCGCTGGGACTTTGAAATTTGCTCGAATTATCGCTGCTCGTATTACCGAGGTTTTACTGTAATATCAAAACCAGCGTTATCAAGGTGTTGTTGTAGGTGGTGGTGATGCTGACTACCACATTGGGGCGGAAGTGGTGGTGGTGGTGATGGCGTTTGCGTGGGCGGAGGATCGAGAGGTCCCGGGTTAAATCCAATTCTGTGCCACTGCTTTATTTCTCTGAACAAGAATAACCCACATGCTACACTCGACCAATGTGTGAATTGGTATCTGTGATGGCGGGGTGTGTACATTTTCGTTATTCCTGGGCGCCGCAAATCAATGTTTGCTGCACGCCCACCAGGAGAGAAATATTCTCCACAGGGAGACTTGAACGCAGTTTTCCTTAGGTATCCCAATGACCAGGGGAAGTCAAAGGGTGACTGAACGGCTGAACGGCTGAACTGTTGAAAGCAGCCCTCGAAAATTGGTAACTTAACTTTTTTTTAACTCGGGTATGAACACATTATGTTATTGGGAGTAATTTTAATCATCGCTTATACAACAAACTGCAACACCCGGAGTCCTTTGAAGTATTTATTTAAACAGTAAATAACCTTTACGCCTATTAACGTACTCCATGTAAAATAGCAAATGTCGTTTTGTAAAATGACTAACGAACTAAGTATGAGTTCGATTTGTGACGTCATTTTTTATCGGGTCATCTCGGTCAGTATGCTAATTTTATTCCGATGTGTTCCGGAATGAGCCGAAAATATACAATTTGAGTTCATCGGATACACACACAGAGCTACGACAAGCGACTAAAACAATATATCAAAGACCTTTCCCCTAACTACGATTTTTATTTGACAGTTTCATGGAATATATTTAACAGTTGAGTGACCACGTGACACAAATCACGTGACAGACTGGAAAACCGAATAGTATAAAATGCTAAAATTGATCAAAATTAGCAAACTATCCCTCGGATAAAAATGGAAATAGGGCCATTAATAATCCCACCATGCACTTTTCAACTTTAGCCGGTTCCTTATTTACAATTCTAAACGTTTCGGAATGTGGGTACGTTAAGTGTACGAGTTAATATACGACCTTCGGAGAAGACACGGAGTAAATGTTTATAACTCTTTTTTCAAAGTACATAAAACATTGCGGTTCAAAAGTTAGAACAAGTTTCTATGTTCGTATTTTTCGACCTTGAACGAGAAAGAATAACCCCTATGTACCAATCGTGAAAGCTCGGCCATTTCCGTTTATCTCCGGTAAATAACCCCTATGTACCAATCGTGAAAGCTCGGCCATTTCCGTTTATCTCCGGTAAATAACCCCTATGTACCAATCGTGAAAGCTCGGCCATTTCCGTTTATCTCCGGTAAATAACCGGTCTATTGCAATGCATAAAGGCCGAGGTGATCAGAATGCCCTATGTACATGAAATACACGTAATGTTTTTAAGTATTGGTCAATTAAATTTCAGCTAGGGCATCGAAACACTATTCCAAAGGTCAAGGTTCGTTTATGTATTTCTAATAACCTAACACCGTCTTTCAAAAACAATTGAGCATACATATCCCAATTTCCCTCGTAATATGTCGACACTTTCATGTGTTTTCATAGTATAAGTGACATTTCATGTTAAATGCCTATAAGCATCATTGTTTGGTATGTTACGTCATGTTCATGATGTGCGATATTGTTTTTTGTTTGAATGACGTTTACCTGGCCTTGGCTTGATTCCCCTTGTAGCGTAAAAAACACTGCATATTATTCATCATATCGCTGGCTTAGAATTAGAAGGTCGTAAGTACTACTAACGGCCTTATAAGACTCATGTATATTTGAAATATGTATCAAGGCGCTTCTTATGAGCCTATTTTCATGAAAATCGGAAGTGGTCATGTTGACCAAACTGAAGTTTAAAAGGCTTGTTTTTCCATAAGTAAAGAGTTGTTTTTAGACAGTTTTTTCAAAACATTGATTTTGTACTCACGACCTTCTAATTCTAAGCCAGCGATATATCTACTCTCAAGTACGAAGTTCATGACTTTCCAGAACAGCGGTCTTGTTAATAATATCCGGTACCTAATTAAACCAAAGATCAATTCATGACTTTGTATTTTCTGATCAATTAAACAAACACTATAATGGACATTGTGACTGGATTTGTTTGTACAATACTAAAATACAGAAATAAACAAACTCTTGAAAAAACATTTCGAGGGCTGGGTGCAAAACAATTTAAACTCCTTCTAAAATCATATGTGTAGTTCAAGTGACAACTGTTCTGCACTGAGCCCATTTGTAGAATAAGGTACTATTGAGTAAAAGGTAAGTAAAAAGATGGTCATTCTGATTACTTAGGCCTTTTTGCATTACAATATATTTTTATCGGAGAAGAACGGAAATAGCCGAGCGTTTACGATTGAATCATGATTGATACAGGCCTGTAAGCACATGTTCAGCACCAAAAATGCCTGAATTATTAGGAAGCGGTTGATATCGTACTGCAGTCCTGTCATTTATTCCCGCCACTATTTAGTCTGACATTTTATATTATATTATAGTAGATTTGCGCCTGTAAGTTAGGCAAGGAAACCAGGCTTTTATAATCCACCTACTGTCCTCGGGATCTCGATCGAGGATTATCGCTACAACAATGAAAGTTGGGTATGTATATTCCAGAAATGATGTCGAAAACATTCATCATTATTGAAAAGTCTAGAAGAGTTCGTGAGTTTTCGTAAGTTGAGCGGAGATTGACGAGTGTGTCCGTAGTATTAAACTATTAATAAATTAATCATTATGCTCTAAAAACTTATTCATATACACAAATGTGAGTCAGACGCACATATGATAAATTGACCTTTCTATATGCAGTCTATGTGACATTTGTATATAATTTAGTACTGGACACTTCCAACAAACGTGCATGTGAATACAATTATTCCTTCACGTAAAACCGTTTCATTTTTGGTCCGTCTTGGTAGAACACAAACGGCATTGGTCAAACGTGTCCACGGAAAGGCGACGACATACAGCGACATACTTCGACATCGGCATACATCGACAACGGCATACAGCGACATACAGCGACATCGGAATACAGCGACATCGACATACAGCGACATACATCGACATCGGCATACATCGACATACAGCGACATACAGCGACATCAGTATACATCGACATCGGCATACATCGACATACATCGACATCGGTAAACATCGACATACAGCGACATACTTCGACATCGGCATACATCGACATACATCGACATCGACATACAGCGACATCGACATACAGCGACATCGGCATACATCGACATACAGCGACATCGACATACAGCGACATCGGCATACATCGACATACAGCGACATCGGCATACATCGACATACAGCGACATCGACATACAGCGACATCGGCATACATCGACATACAGCGACATCGACATACAGCGACATCGGCATACAGCGACATACAGCGACATACATCGACATCGACATACAGCGACATCGACATACAGCGACATCGGCATACATCGACATACAGCGACATCGACATACAGCGACATCGGCATACATCGACATCGACATACAGCGACATCGGCATACAGCGACATACAGCGACATCGGCATACAGCGACATCGACATACAGCGACATCGGCATACATCGACATACAGCGACATCGACATACAGCGACATCGGCATACATCGACATACAGCGACATCGGTAAACATCGACATACAGCGACATACATCGACATACAGCGACAAACATCGGTATATATCGACATCGGCATACAGCGACATACAGCGACATCGGTATACATCGACATACATCGACATACAGCGACATCGGAATACAGCGACATCGACATACAGCGACATATAGTCCAGTCATTCTAAAGTAAAAATAGGCTTAACCTCAAACAAATTGCAAAAGAAACGAATTTGACTGTTATGGCATCAGAAAACATTGACAAATAACATATCAAAAGTCTAGAAAAATCTAGGATGGGGAAGTTGCCGAAAAATTAACATATCTAAGGTCACTATTGGAAACACTAAAGCTGCTTTTATGACAGTGTTAATTTTCATTTCCATGTAACCTAAGTGCACATATCCATAAAGTACATAGTAAAGTAATTTGAATATGAACAATATTACAAGCAGATGAAAATAACGTGGCAAAGATAACAAATAAAACCATTTTTGATTTAATATAGATGCTTAAAAACCAGTACAAGTGGGTGGGGTAATGGAGTGTGACAATCTCAAAAACAAGTTCCCGTGTAACCTCTAGATCAACAAGGTATACTGTATACCGAAATAAATTGTTATATGTGAAAGTTCTGACATTGCAAGCAAAAATTGCAAAAGTGATGGGGTCTGTGAAATTCAAGATGGCGTCCAAGATGGCCGTCTTTTTTAGCATTACCAGTTAAAATTGAAATACCCTCGTGGCGATGGATAACATCAGGAATGAGGTGTCGAGAGTGATTAATATAAGTTGGAAAAACTTGTTTCACAATCGACCTTAAATAAATTAGTATAAACTAAATTGAAATACAATGTAGATACATGAAAATAGCTGGAATATACATGACAAAATTCATTGAAATTAATGTCCTTAAATGATGTATATGTATTTAAGAAACCACAAACATCGTTAAACAAATATTTTAGATACATCATTCATGTTGAAAATCTTCAAAAAGCAATGTCAGTCAATGTTATTTGCAGGTAAAACATACGAAAAACAGGTACAGAGGCAATTTCACCTTTCTAATCCCTTATGTCTTTGGTTATGATTTATAATGTTGATTAATACATATCTAAAATACATTTTTATGAATAAATGGTATTATATGTTAAATAAAAAACACTACTTTAATTGGAACACAGTGCATCCGTGCAATCTGAGGTGTAATATGTGGTTTTATTACCCCACCCACCAATTTCACACAATGAATGTGTAATCGAGTATCTGTGAAGTTTCACACACTAACTTCGTCGTGCATAAAGTTTATTAAATCATAAAGGTAAATTGGTACACAAACAAAACTTTTATGCCGGAGATTACTCCGAGAAATCCAAGATGGCGTTCAATATGGACGTCGTTGTGTAGGAAAACTCATTAATTTGGCTATATAGATGATACAGGTAAATGTATAATACTTCCAACTTTGTATCCTAAACTAGTATCGGTTCTTGACAACCCGGCGTGTTCTATCAAATATTTCTGTGAATCACTGGTTGTAAATAGTATCTCTACTTCATTAAACCCCCGCACAACCAAAGGGATTCGACCCGATAAAATATCTTTCACATCTATACTATGAATACATAAGACAGGGGTCTTTCTTTATGACTGGCCCTCATATACCCAACTCAACATTATGTCCAATATTTTAAACAAGCCGAATACAATCATTTAATTTGTACTGCACACTTCAAGACAATATAATATTATACATAAAAAATACAACTTTTATCAATACACGTACACAATGTCGCCTGTGTCGAGCATAGAATGTTCACAAAATGCGTAAAACCCGGTTTGACGACATAACCCTACACAGACAGAAACTAGAAAACGGCCTTCGATAAAGAAGAGAAATCATTATTTACACACGATCTCAGGAAATTAGTATGACGATTTGGTAGAGGAACATATTTGGATTAACTCACCGACACTCGTCCGTTTCTGTACAGCTTAGCTAGACGAAAGCAGCAATTCAACAACATTGACTGAAAACAATTCGCCGACTTTTGCCATTTTGACAGTGACAGCACGGCTTTTGTTACGAGTAATTTGATTGGCTGAAGAGTTGCATGGTATTACCCGAACACCAATCATTTTCTATATTGTCACATGATTCGTCACGTGATACTACAATGGTCGAAATGAATGTAAATATTAGAAATTGAATATCAGTTCTCTCTGAACTCGGATTATCGTCTATTTAAGCGGAACAGAAACATATAGGTGGCGGTAAGTTGCAAAAAATATGTCCCACTATCAAATCGTCGTACTAATATCCTGAGATCGTGTGTAAATAATGATTTCTCTTCTTTATCGAAGGCCGTTATCTAGTTTCTGTCTGTGCAGGGTTATGTCGTCAAACCGGGTTTTACGCATTTTGTGAACATTCTATGCTCGACACAGGCGACATTGTGTACGTGTATTGATAAAAGTTGTATTTTTTATGTATAATATTATATTGTCTTGAAGTATGCAGTACAAATTAAATGATTTTATTCGGCTTGTTTAAAAATTGGACATAATGTTGAGTTGGGTATATGAGGGCCAGTCATAAAGAAAGACCCCTGTCTTATGTATTCATAGTATAGATGTAAAAGATATTTTTATCGGGTCGAATCCCTTTGCGCACAACGAGTTGTAAGGGGGTATACTGGATTCAGCTTGTCTGTCTGTCCGTCCGTCCGTCCGTCCGTCCGTCCGCCCGTCCGTCCGTCCGTAGACGCATTCTTGTGGATGCATAACTCCTCCTACAGTTTTTGCAGCATTTCTGTCAAACTTTAACAGATGAACATCCTCAACATGTAGATGTGCATGAAGGAAAGAATTTGCGCTGCGACGATTTTTGACAGAATTATGGCCCTTTGTACTTTTATGCACTATACAATATATAGTGTATATAGTGAATAGTTCTGATGTGCATAAAGAAAAGAATTAGCTGCAATGATTTTTGCCACGCGGGGGTATATAAGTCTGTCGAATGGCGACAGTTCTAGTTATCCTTGGATACAGTGCGACTTGAAACTACTTCATATGTATGTATGAATCCGAGATCAAACTAGCAATAAGGTATAAATAAAAGCTGGCTGGTAATCATAGAACATATCGCACATCCATTGCATGTACAGGCCTGGGTATACGGGTCCATTACATGTACATGCCTGGGTATACGGGTCCATTACATGTACATGCCTGGGTATACGGGTCCATTACATATATATGCCTGGGTATGTGATCAGGTACTTGGTCGGTGGTCCATTTGGCTTTGTTATGGACATTGTTGTACGGTTTGTTGCCTTTTAGGCACAGTTTGCGAGATGTTAGATGGGCTTTCCATGTTAACCAGAATTGGTTCAGGATTACAGAGCTCGATGTTTCGCTTAATTTTCGCCAGCATAGTAATAGTTTCATAAATGCAAGGCTCAATACTAGATCGCCTGTGTTTATACTTGTCGGAAAACTTGTTAAAATCTAGGAGTTCAATGCCCGACCTTAGGCCTGCGTCCAATGCTTGCTAGAACATGTCCATAGTAGGTACACGCTCGACATTAGATCTAAACCCAATGCTGACTGGAGAAGGTTCAGTTAGGCATTCTTACTAGTGTATGTCCACAATGCAACACTCGACCTTAGATCTGCATTGAATGCTGCAGGAGTAGGTACAATTAAACATAAGTTGAATGCTTACTAGATTACGTCCACAGTACAATGTTCGACACTTAACCTACAGGACAAGGTTCAGTTAGACTTGCGTTCAATGCTTACAAGAGAAGGTCAAGAGTGCAGGAACCGATTTTAGACCAAATTGGAATAGGTTCAGTTAGACTATACGTTCTATGCTTGCTGGAGTAGGTTCAAGTAGACCTACATTAAATGCTTGCTGTGGTTTGTTAAGAGCACCGGACTCCTAATACATACCTTAAATACTTGCTGTAATATAAATGTAGGGCCAGTTCAGACCTATGTTCAAGACTTGTTAAAATGGGTCCATTTAAACTATCGTTCAATGCTATCTGATCTACCTAAGACATGCGTTCAATGCTTGCTAGAGTTGGTTTAAACTTAAGTTCAATGCATACTTGTAAGATTAGGTTAAGTGAGACCTTCGTTTTGAGTTTGTTTGAATAGGCCAAGAGTATGTGCAGCCCTAAATCTAGACCTGTGTACATAGCTAGGTTAACGTAAGTAAGTATGTAGACTCTACAATCTACATGTGTATGATATCACTAATTTAATTCGTCAAAGACACAAACAATATCAATAGAAACATACACAAACTGTTTTGTTACCCGTAAGGGCGATTAAGACAATGTCCATAATGCGCTTCCGTAGAGAGGAATTGTATGCATAATCTCAACGTCAAAATAACGCCGATTTATTTTCATAAACCATCGTAAAATATTTGACTTTTGTAAATAAAAAGATTATTACAGTTCCTATTTTTAAATAATCAACTGAAATGGTTGATGTCTACGTGTTATTTGATATTTAAGTAACATATTCACGGAAATATGACGAGATTATGCCTCCGTAATGACATAGTTCATTGCACGCGCTAAGTTGATATGACGTCACTATGGCGAGTTATATTTGCCATGTCGTAGTTCGAAAAAATGAACAAGTTTAAGGTTAAATTTCATCGTTTTCCCCACCTTAGATTTTTCTAGACTTTTTGTATGATTATAAGCATACATTTATCTACATGATTATCGAAAAAATAATTCTTTTGCAATTAGTTTGAGGTTAAATCGTAGAATGACTGGACTAATACAGCGACATAGATCGGCATACATCGGCATACATCGGCATACATCGGCATACATCGACATCTGCATACATCGACATCGGCATACATCGACATACATCGACATCGGTATACATCGACATACATGGACATCGACATACAGCGACATACAGCGACATCGGTATACATCGACATACATCGACATCGGCATACATCGACATACATCGACATCGACATACAGCGACATACAGCGACATCGGCATACATCGGCATACATCGGCATACATCGGCATACATCGGCATACATCGGCATACAGCGACATACATCGACATCGGTATACAGCGACATACAGCGACATCGGCATACATCAGCATACATCGGCATACATCGGCATACATCGGCATACATCGGCATACATCGGCATACATCGGCATACATCGGCATACATCGGCATACATCGGCATATATCGGCATACAGCGACATACATCGGCATACATCGGCAAACATCGGCATACATCGGCATACATCGGCATACATCGGCATACATCGGCATACATCGGCATACATCGGCATACAGCGACATACATCGGCATACATCGGCAAACATCGGCATACATCGGCATACATCGGCATACATCGGCATACATCGGCATACATCGGCATGTATCGGCATACATCGACATACATCGGCATACATCGGCAGCGACATACAGCGACATACATCGACATCGGTATACAGCGACATACAGCGACATCGGCATACATCGGCATACATCAGCATACATCGGCATACATCGACATACATCGGCATACATCGGCATACATCGGCATACATCGGCATACATCGGCATACATCGGCATACATCGGCATACATCGGCATACATCGGCATACATCGGCATACTGCGACATACAGCGACTTACATCGACATACATCGACATCGGTATACATCGACATACATCGACATCGTCATACAGCGACATACATCGACATACATCGACATCGGTATACATCGACATACATCGACATCGGTATACAGCGACATTGGCATACATCGACATACATAGACATCGGCATACATCGACATTCATCGACATCGGTATACATCGACATACATCGACATCGGTATACAGCGACATTGGCATACATCGACATACATAGACATCGGCATACATCGACATTCATCGACATCGGCATACATCGACATTCATCGACATCGGTATACATCGACATACAGCGATATACAGTAACATCGGCATACAGCGACATCGACATACAGCGACATACAGAGACATCGGCATACAGCGACATACAGCGACATCGACATACATCGACATACAGCGACATACAGCGACATACAGCGACATCGACATACAGCGACATACAGTAACATCGGCATACATCGACATACAGAGACATCGGCATACAGTAACATCGGCATACATCGACATACAGAGACATCGGCATACAGCGACAAACAGCGACATCGACATACATCGACATACATCGACATACAGCGACATACAGCGACATACAGCGACATACAGCGACATACAGTACCATCGGCATACAGCGACATACAGTACCATCGGCATACAGCGACATCGACATACAGCGACATACAGCGACATACAGTACCATCGGCATACAGCGACATACAGTACCATCGGCATACAGCGACATACAGTACCATCGGCATACAGCGACATACAGTAACATCGGCATACAGCGACATACAGTAACATCGGCATACAGCGACATACAGTAACATCGGCATACAGCGACATACAGTACCATCGGCATACAGCGACATACAGTAACATCGGCATACAGCGACATACAGCGACATACAGCGACATCGGCATACATCGACATACAGCGACATACAGCGACATCAGTATACATCGACATACAGCGACATACAGCGACATCAGTATACATCGACATACAGCGACATACAGCGACATCAGTATACATCGACATACAGCGACATACAGCGACATACAGTAACATCGGCATACAGCGACATCGACATACAGCGACATACAGCGACATTGGCATACAGCGACATCGACATACATCGACATACTCGACATACAGCGACATACAGCGACATCGACATACAGCGACATACAGCGACATCGACATACATCGACATACAGCGACATCGACATACATCGACATACAGCGACATTGGCATACATCGACATACAGCGACATACAGCGACATACAGTACCATCGGCATACAGCGACATACAGTACCATCGGCATACAGCGACAAACAGTACCATCGACATACAGCGACATACAGTACCATCGCCATACAGCGACATCGACATACAGCGACATCAGCATACAGCGACATACAGCGACATCAGCATACAGCGACATACAGCGACATCGACATACATCGACATACAGCGACATCGGCTTACATCGACTCACATCGACATCGGCATACATCGACATACATCGACATACAGCGACATACAGCGACATCGGCATCGACTTACTTCGACATCGGGCGGCCGTAGGAATAATTATTTTCAGTTTATCTCTTTTGAGCTTTTTGGCATGTCCAATGCTACTAATCGGTTCCAGGTAACTGCTGGTTGGTCCAACGTCAGCATTAAAATGAACGTGGTTTCATCGGCGTACATTGTACACGTTGTTGAACATTTTTACTTCAAATGTCGCACGGGTTATAATGTACGAGTATCTGGTTCTGGAGTTTAGTTCGACCAAATTAACTTGGTCCTCGAAACTTTTATTAGTATATTTTAACCGTTTTTTTCTTGTATAAAATTTAATTTCAGCCCTTGTTTTTATATGCGGAGAAGATTGCGCAGACGGGGATCGAACCCGGGACATCTTTATATAAAAATGCGCGCCATACACAAGCGCTTGGATGAAAATACTTAGAAACTTTGTTCAAGGGATGGTTTTACATGATTACATAATTAAGGCTTGTGTAGTTGTAAAAGTATTAAAAGAACTTTTGAATATTTAATATTTCCGTAAGTGCTTTGTTCAAACAGTATCCCTCATAAGAATGATTGACGAAGACAGCAACTCGAATGGTTTGGGGGCACTATATGTTGCTGTTATAGACTATACAAGGTGTTTATGGCTTGCTGTGAGCATGTACGTAGGCATGTTGCTAATATGATAATAATAATAACGAGTCACTTGTTAGCGCGAACAAGAAAACATTATAACAGTTTACGACTATCTTTAGTCTACGTAATTTCTGAACTTTAGACGTTCGTCGTTGAGACCTGCTCACATTTATAAACATGACCGTGTGATTATAAATGACAAAGTATCGATTAAAGGTGCTGCCTCACAGATTTGGCTAAAATTTTTGTATATCTTGATTTTTCAACATAACCAAGTATTGATGTAATAGAAAGCCACTGACGGTTGCTTTACGAAATATTTGGTGCAAATAAGCAATTTTAACCACTCTCTATATCGCCCACTGAGTATTTTTTTCTTGAAAAAAGCGCTAAGTTCCCTTCCAACATGGTTTGTGAATTATGTAATTCACACGTGATCGAACTGTAACATCAACAAACTGCAGCATAAACATCAGTGAGGTATTTGGTTCGTTTTTTCGATTCGTTTTCATCAAATGCGAACAAATTTCAGTCAATTTAAGTAAACAGTAGTGTTAATTAGGGTATTAATACCCTATAGAATTTTTGATGTAAAAATGATAAATAACTACAAAATGCCGAAGTTTATTAAGTTATTTTAGATGTCAGTGTGGTTGTTTATGGGATATACAGGCAACTGTACCAAAATTACGCGAATATTTGACAATTTTATTTTATTTTTGTAATACACCAATATGTGAGGCAGTCCCTTTAACATATACGCAGTGAGTATAATGTCAGATGGTCAATCATCATTCATCATAAATATTTAGAACATCACAAAAATTATAACATGCGATCAAAAGTCAAAACAGGAAGGTGCAGTTGTACATTTATATCTAGAGGGGATGTTTTAATGTGATTTTTGTTCACTTGTGTGAACTTTTCCCTCGCCTTCTGTAATACCGTACATTTATATCATGTACTCCAACGTTTTCTTACCCTGGGCTATCAGTGAAAAACGGTGACAAATACTTAAAAATAACGGCCAGCTATATTTCATAAATAAATGGGAACTCGTTTCAAGACGAAGTAGAATCGTGCCTATTCGACACATGTATTTGAATTTGCCACACCAGTACGCAATGACCGGTATACACAAACAGGTGTTTGTAGAGTTTGGATTTTTAAGAAGAGATCGAACCCCCAAAGGCCATAGATTCGGATGATACCGAGTATAAATGTTCGACCCTTGTCAGTTGGTATTCTTACTAAAGTTGAATTCGTCCCAACAACGTCGAAGGGTGAATAACAGGCAACTCACTACTTCTGTTTTATGGTATAAATATTCCGGGGATCTTATAATGAAGCCTGTCTTATTATTGAGATGGTCATATGATATTGAGTTTATATGATATACTTGCAGACGATTAGCGCTGTTAATTATAGCATGTACCAATATCTCAATATTATGGCCACAGGCCTTCTTCGAGACGGAACAAATAATGTAATGACATTATTTTCTTATTTTATTTGATATAAAATACTGTATACTACTTTTGTACAAGTAATTAATTTTATGATATATAATACGGGATACTACTTTTGTACATGTAATTACTTTTAAGTCGATTGAGAAACACAACTTCTACAACTCTCAACGCCTCATTTCTGACGGTATTCATCGCCACGATGCTATCAGGGAAGACAAGCCAGCTTTCCGTTTTTATGGTGAGCGTCAAAAAGCGGACAGGGAAGGCAGAACTCAACGGAAGCAGCCGATCACAGAAAACAGAAATAATACAAACCACAACACAAAACTGAACAAGAAAATTAAACCTAACCACTGAAGTCCTAGGATCGTACCTGCACCCCCCGGTCCGGAGGTGGTGTCTCTAACCACAAGATCACCAATGTATGTTGAACGTAACTTTCTACGTACACATATACACGAGTAAATTACAACGTCCGCAGTGTGCCTATCATAGGCTGGTTTAAACAAGGAGTTGCAATACTATTTTAGTTTCTCCACTAGACAGGCCTTAGGTATTGTTTTAATATTTTGTCACTTTGAGCACTAATCCCCTTGTCCCCTAATTTAAAGATGACAGGTTACAATCGTTTGGTCAGGCTGAAGTATTTCGATAGAGCATGCACCTTTCAATTTCTTCTAAATGAAATGATAACCCCTTAATAATGATAGGCGACAAGAGGTCATCTTCGGCCCCTTTTTGCGCTATTCCATCAATATCGGGCAGGTGGACCCTATTTTGTCAGTTTTATATCGCATCTTGATGGGGTCAGAAAGGGCCAAGGGTCACTCATTATAACAGCTTTTTGCAACAAAGGGCACGCGACTTTTTTCAAATCGCTAGCATCTAATTGGTTTAGAAACAACATGCTTGGTTTGCTGGACCGTGACATAGGTCAAATCAATAAAAAGGTCACGGTGTTCCTTTCAACTTGAAAGGTGGGAGGGGCAGGCGTAAAGAAGATGGGTTGAATGTTGACCGTCTCTCAATATCTCTGAATGTAATTATCATATCAATTTCAAATCGAGTGTTCAAAAATGCTCCACCACGGAGTATCCGCGCAGATCATGCTATGCAAGAATAAATATGAATGTATTGCCGATGGACGCTGAATTTATTATGTCGGATGGACGATGTTTTAGCAAGCGGTCGTGACAGAATTAATTAAAACATTTAAGCATGTTGCATACAAATGAGAAATAAATATTAATATTGCAAAATGTCCGCAAAACGTTTCGTTTTAACAGTGTGTATGTCTAGCGCCTCAATGCATCCATGGGTATTTCAGTAATTTGGAGAGCGACTTTCAAAAGAGTTGCATGGGCTTATGTTAAATTGCTTACTTGTCATTCTACTTAAATAAAATACATTTTACATTAATTACACCAACACAAAGCAGTTGAATATACAATGTATCATTTCAAATCAACTTCGTAATGACATGGACACGTAATTATATAACAGTGAATTAAAAAACCCATTGCGTAATGAAAATATCAACCATGGTCAAGGCTTATAAATGAACATAATTATATATATACTAGTAATATACAGATATTTGAAATTCATTGTAAATGGTCTTCTAAATGAAGCAACCACCTGTCTAACATTTAAAATAAGTTGCAACATACATGTAATTCTATGTGCTTGTTTTATGTTCGACTATATTAAATTACAGTTAGTTGTATATATGTATATTAAATCAGAAACTATCAGCAATTATTCTTTAATCACAATACTTAAATTTTATATTAAATACGCAGGTTTGTATAAAAACAATCCCCTGCTTGTGGCATCCGTAGCTCAATGGTTAGCACGCTTGTCGTCTAATCTGGCGATCTGGGTTCAAATCCGGGTGGAGGCACACATATATATTTATGCCTGCCATATTTCAGCAGCAAACTGACTGGCAAATAAATGCTATACTGCTCGACTTTCATCAACCAAACCTTCATTTACACATTTAATGGGTTAATTGTTTGGAGGGGATGTGATTTCGTGGTTGAGGTGATTTTCGAATATGAATGATTTTACGGTATGTATTATACGTGTCCATTGACTGGCGGTTTAAGCACAGGAACTTGCATAATTTATAAAAAAAATGAAAAATTTTTTTTCTGTACAGTAGAGCCTGTATTAAAATATATGCTTTACAGAAGTGAAAAAAAAATCCAAAATTTTTTTTTTTTCAATTTTGCAAGTTCCTGTGGTTTGGCAGCGAACCACAGACTTATAAATGTTTTTATTTCATTCTCAGGTTTGTTGTTTACATGTATCGGCTTCAATATATCGATGGCTTATAATTAAAAGGTCGTAAGTACAAAATAAATATTTTGAGAAAACAAGAAAATACTGTCTGAAAACTACTCTTTACTTACGGAAACCAAGATTTTTAAACTTCGGTTTGGTCAACATGACTAGTTCCAATTTTTATGAAAATAGGCTCACAAGAAGCAGCTTGTGATACATATTTCAAATATGCATGAGTCTTATAAGGTCGTTAGTACTACTACTTACGACCTTCTAATTCTAAGCCAGTGATATATTGGCGTAACAACAACACAAGTTACTGTGATATTCATAAAGAGTAAAACAAATTTTTTTATAACATTTATGTTAGCTTTGAAAGGTGTATTTGTACTTAAGTGGTCAGATTTTCATGGTATCATAAAAAAAGAATTGGCTTTCGATATATTCATATAGTAATTATATTCATACACAACATTGTTAGAACTACATCCATGCAAAAACCAATCGAAATTGATCGACTAGTTAAAATGTTATGCCATTGAAATGAATATCACGGTGACCAATCAATCCGGCACTAAGGTGCGTTCAATAAAAACGAAAATGTGAAATTATATTTTCAATGTGTTCGATTCCATGGCCCTATCTGATTATTTCTTTTATCTGTCATTCAATTCTATGTTTCTTTACACCATTATCAAGATGAAGCTCTCTAGTTTCTGAATAATGTAAATATATTAAATATAACACCATACCAGTATTAATGAAATGTTTATTAAAACAAATGCACCTCACTGACTGTCTGGTCAATTTCCCGACACATGAACTTTTCTAAGATGACATAACTTTTATGAAAATAAAATCTTAAGCAATGATACAGTTAACTGTCAACAATAATTGTACAGACATAACTGTAATTTCAATGCTTCATATTCTTTAGAAAGCAAATTAAGATCGGTTTAATTAATTTATGTCTTCGTTTTTCTCGGATGTGCAATTTGCCGAAATATCATTTAACAGTTCTAAATTCAATGTTTACCACTTTAAAACAATCATGAATATTCTACCGAAAACTATTTGAACTTAAAAAATACATTGTAAACTTCTATATTGAATACACACAATTGCTTGAAAAAGCCTGTGTCTAGCTCAAATCGCACGTGCGCAATATAGACTATCATTGTTTTCTCGTGCAAAAACAATTACACAAAAACGAGCGAATGTAGTTTTTCCTAAAACAGAAATAGGCTATCACGTGATCACTAAAAAACATGACTCTTTTCTTTTAAAAACTTGATTTTATGTGAGGACATTACAAAAATAAAAGTTGGTGAGTGGATTCCGACTTCCACAGTTCTTATTAAAGAGGTATGTAGCGAAGCAGTTCGTTTTTTTCTCTGATAAAAACATGAGTTAAATTTTCGTTCGTCTTTTCTCTTGTTCTAACACCAAACAGCTGAGGTCGACCAGGCCTGGTAATGAAAATGCATGATTCGTTAGATTATGAGCACGCTTACGTGTCAGCCCCTCTGACCCCTAAAATGACCTGTAACTGACCAACTAAGGTTCATATAACTGCTTAAAAGTCGTCGGGAGAAAATCGTAGCTATTCTAGAAAGTGCATTTTGCAGTGTTTTGTATAGTTGCAGTCGTGGTCTTTAGAAGTTACATTAGACCTGTGTATGCTGACTGTATAAGTACTAGTATATTTTATCGAGGACAGCATTTACGAGTTGTGTCTTAAACTTAATTACCCATCGCCATAATAGAATCCGAACCGAATAAAAGACAATGACAAAAAACAAATACATGTATAAAAATCAACATTATGTAAAACGTTTGTACATAGGCGTAGGCCCTATCTTCGATCTAGATTACATAAAATATAACCATACAGGGCCTTGCAAGTAACAGAGGACCTGCAGTTAGTGGACATTCAAACTATTGGATGCAGAAATTGAGAATTAACTTTGGAACAAAATTTCCAAGAAGCGACCAATGATAATACGAGACCATCTTTGTGACTAGTGGCCACTCCAGACAATCACATTGCTAAAAACAAAGACAAACACATTTTTTAGATATTTGCTAAAAAGATAGATTTAAGTGATCTGTAATCACTGCCGCGATGATAGTTAGTCTTTAATAAAACAGTTGAAATTTTATTTCGCGAGAAATATATTTGATTACGAAACCATACGGTACAGAAATTGTACGGGCTTTTATCTGTTATAGATTCAATTATGTGTTACCTCCCCTTGTAAAAATTACGACATTGATTTTCATGCCATTGTTCGTGGTTCTAAATTCATATTGGCAACAAACTTTACAAAGAATATTGATCATCATCGTACAATCGGTATAATTTAACTTCAGTTCATACATAAATGACTAATATTCGCATGACATTGCATAATACCATTATTATTGTTATGTATCACCTAATTTCGCGACCCTCTTAATCGTGCGATGTGCACTTCTTTACAGTTAGACATACTCTAGAGTCTTAGAAGCTTTCGAATTTGATCTAGATTTATATATTGAAGTGTTCTAGTCTATTAAATACACTACAGTACAGACATTGTCATTTTGAAGAAAAATATTTTGTTACTTTTTTATTGTTATCACTTCTGACGTTTGTTTTTCAGGAGTGACTGGAGATTTGTTGAAATTGTATGACATACCAACACATGGTAAGTCGGAGCTCGCTGGAAACAGGGATGGGAAGTTCTTCCTTTAGATGTATTATGACCCTGATCAGCTGCAAACCTGCCTAGTGTAGAGCAAGTCAGACTCGTTCATTGATGATGACATGATTATAATATATAAAAAAATCTTAGAAAAAAAGGCAAATAATTTTGTTCCTCCATATGTTTGTTTGACATTTTTATTCTCTTATTAAAGGCAGATGAGAAAATGTACGGTAGTATATATCGGTTATATACATGTATTTTTCTTTTGGAATCAAATTGTACAGTTAATGTATTATAACAAGTTTACTTCCTTTTCAAATTGTCTATGAATGTTTCATCTTTACTTTCAGTTTCTACGCTGGTTTAAAATATTTTAGCCAGCGTTCTAGCTATGCACTACTAAGATTAACAGAGCTACGGTAAAAATGATGTAGTGATTGACCAATGGGTGGTCATCTTCACTGACCAATGGTCAGATTAAAAATACTGGTCTGCATTATCTTGACATTTAGATCATACAGGTTTCAAAACATGAATCCTACATCTGTGTTGCATGACAATTGCATGTTTTGAGGTTTTTTTGGAGATTCAAAATTTTGACTTCGATTTTAAATAATTAAGATTTTAACCAATTTGTTTGTTTTCCAACTTCCAGGATTGTTTTATCGTCAGAACGTAAGTATGACTTATATCTTAATAAAACTTTATCATAATGGTGTACATTGCATTTATGACCATAATGAAAATTGATATTGTCTTTCTTCTTCTTCCATTAAAGTACAGACACCATTCTGATGTAAACTCGTACTGGTAAACTCGTATTGTTGTTGAATATGTAATCTACAATAAATAAATTTAAGTTATTAATATTATCATTATTATTTATAATGAATAACAAATACAGATCAAAAGATAAGGTTTTTTTGTTACTCAGGGTAAGTACTGGACATGTTTAATTTGATAAAAGTGCAAAATTCTTATAAGTAACTTTATAAAATTATTTAAACATCCTTATCTTGGATTGTGAGTTGTAGTGATCTGTAAAAAAGTACTAAATAACACTGTAGCTGCATACTGTATAGTATTAATCCTCACTTCTCTGGGGCCATTGTTTCAATAATAATAAAATTATAATAGTGAAACAAATAATAAAAATGATAATATTAACAATTACAAAGACTTTATTTTTTTCACTGTTTAGATAATTTATCACAAGACACTGAAAATAATATCTTGTGTCTTTTTACTTATAAATCTGAGACTGTTAAGGATGTTAAAGATTTTCATTCATTAGATTCAGTTCTGCTCCATTTTGTTCACAGTTTTATATGTTCCTGATACAATTTGCTACTTTATTATGTACATAATAATAGCATTTTATTTGAACAATAAAAATTAATATTTTTTTACTGAAATTTCATACGTTCCTGTTCTACCAAGCTACCAGAGTGACTGTATAACATGTTTGTGTGAACAGAGGGGTTTATTGTGGTGAATTGGGAAGAGGCCCATTGAGCCCTTTTATTTTGTGAAAATTTAGAGCGAAAATTGTGAAAAACTATTTAAGCGTGGTAACTTTTCAAATTGTGAAAAACTAAGTGCAATAAATCACCAAATTGTGAAATAATATTTTTATGATATTAACCTTTTTATGTCCTTTTTTCCAAAACATACATACATGTATATCTATGGTATAATACATCATATCTAGACCAGTATAAGGATAAGTAAATCATTGTAATATAGGTTTGGTTTGTTCTGTGCTTTGTGGGGAAGTCAATTTTACAAAAACCAAGACGCCAATTCTAATTGTGAAGAGTCTATAGGAAATTGTGAAGCAGCCTTATACAGGCCCCTGGTATATAGTGAAAAAAGCCCTGAAACTTAATAATCTGGTGGAGTTTATTGCATTGCTTCACAAAATTTGAATTGTATGAAAATAAAATTCTTTTAGATTTCTCACATTTCACTCAACATGGGTATCATGTTTTTGGTACTAACGGACATGTGGATTTTTCCATGCATGTATATCTTTATAACTGTGAAGAAAATGTAATCTTCATATAAGTTGAGCAATTGTCATGAGTTTAACATTATCATAAGGTACATGTGAACCTAGGGTGTGTATTCATTGACATTTCTGGTTGTTTGTACTAGGAGTTGGCACTTCGATTTCTTGTCCTTTGAAGTTGTTTATTATTTTCCCAATCCTTGTTTCCAAGGATTGCTGGAGGGAATTGCATGTTCAATCACAGTAAAACAAATAGGTCTTTCTTGTCAATACCACAATGTACCCACTAAATACTAATATACATGTATGTATCTTGTGTATGAGCTGGTGGCCAAAACCATAATTCTAAATAAACTGTAAACTGTATGGCATAAGTAATTTTTAACATGTTCTAGTTCTAGTTGGTGCAAAATGTTGACTGATGTATCCGATGCTGGATTTGATTTGGCTGAAATACGCTGTAAACCAATTTACTTTCGCAAATACTAACTTTTGCGTTTTGCAGATCGTCAGCATATCCTCGACTACAAATTTAAACGTTTCTTAAGTTTCCCGCAATGTCCATATTAATGTTTTTAGCACTTTCTTGGCGACTTAATTTCGCAGAATTCTACCAACACGCAAACTCTGCAAAATTAAATTGCGCAAAATAATTTCTTGGTTTACAGTAAATGTACTAAAGAATAATATAAATGAACTGGAAATTGAAGAATTGAACATTTTCATGCAACTTCATGTACAATATATTCCATTAAATCTATGATGTTCTTTTGCATTTATGTGACAAACATTTATTTGGTATAGTTATTTCATTTTGCTTCAATGTACTATTTTATCATGAAGTTTTTCAACACGGATATGACGTATGTCACTTCCTGTTGCTATTATAGATGTGAAAACTTCGCCCTATCATGTATAGTTATTTCAAGTGTTTCAAAGATGCTGTGAACTCAACCACATGATACAAATCTGATTTTTTTTAAAAAAAATACAAAAGTATTTTGTTGTCTTGTCATTCATTTTTAAAGTGATTCAGGGTTTTATCACCTGTAGATAAAATATATTAGAGATGGAACCGAATATCCGAATATTTGGAAACCAGACAAATAATATTCGAACCCAAAGTTCATTTTCGAATGTTCAAATTTTATTATCCTACAAGTTAGTTTTATTAAGAATGGGGAAGTAAAATAGTTTTCAGTTTTGAACATTTTGGAAGAAAACAAATAAATGAGATTTAGAACGAATATTCGAATATGTTCGAATACGCATTTCTAATATTCAAATACTGATTTTGGAATTTATCTCTAAAAATTACTGTGGAATCTCAATGAAATCTCTGAAAAAAATAGCTTACAAGGTTATGTGTGGTGCCAAGTAAAATTGTATGTAACATTTGCGCTGAAAATGAGATTGCAGTTTTTTTCTGACCTTGAGGGACTGGGTCTTAGACCCTTAATTAGGGGGATATGGTTTTAGAGATATTTCCTGGAGAAGGGGTCTAACAACAGCCCCAACTATAGAAGGAAAAAAGCCCTGCAACATTTTCAAACAATTTGCATTCTTCATTTTATATTGTAGAATATGTCGAATTTTGATTATGATCTGAAGTTTTTCACATTGAATGTAATATGATTAGAAACATTTCTTTCAGTTATTTAATTGCTTATCTATATTCTTTCTTTTCTGTATCATTTATTAATTTTTATGGAGGTGTAATGGTTGAGGGAATGATGTGCTTGACCCTTGGACTAAACATCGTGGGATCCATTGTGGGCGGGGTTATAACGCAGTCATGTGGGTGTGGTTAAAACACATGATATGTCATAATTCATGATATTACATAGCCACAGAGTAAGACAGGAAGTATGCATCATGCCTGATCTAGTAATATAAGTATATTGTTTAATAATCAACTTAAGGACGGAATAAATTAATTTCTAGATTATAATCGGTCCCCTCCCGACCCCATATCGCTGGTTTAGAATGTCGTAAGGTCGTATGTACAAAATCAATATTTTGAGAAAACAAGAAAAAACTGTCTGAAAACTACTCATAAGATTTGTCTGTAACTTAGACTCTTATTTGAGCAAATCTCAATTTGACATTGGATTTCTACTTGAGTTGCTTCGGGAGATCGGGGCCAGAAATACAATAATATCAAGTTTTTGAAAAATGCAGTTAGCTTATATTGGAAGTATAGACATACACATGTATGCTTTTATACATGCCATACTAAAGTGCTACATAGTTTGTCTGCAATTGCATTGACAAGAGTGAAATCTTTACGGTATACATGTATTTTGAGAATATTGTTATGTATTTTATAGTCATATGTCATCAAGGTCAAGTTTGATGTCATCATGGCATCATCGTGACATCATACAAAGTTTCAATTGGATGTCTAGAAATAGATTGGCGGCTTTTGTATATTGGCATACACAGTCAGTTAACAAACATGTTCTATTTAAAAAAAACGAAAAAAAAATTAGTGATACGTTTTCAAAAATGATAATATATTTAAGTAAAAATAATGAACATTGAATATAAATGGACTTTTGTATGGTGAGAGTATATCTATGAACTCTGCTGTTGTTCTCTACAGGTTGCCGTGAGGGAACTCTTACTATTTGCTGTTGTTCTCTACAGGTTGCCGAGATGGAACTCTACCTATTTCTTGTTGTTCTCTACAGGTTGCCGAGATGGAACTCTAACTATTTGCTGTTGTTCTCTACAGGTTGCCGAGATGGAACTCTAACTATTTGCTGTTGTTCTCTACAGGTTGCCGAGATGGAACTCTAACTATTTGCTGTTGTTCTCTACAGGTTGCCGAGATGGAACTCTACCTATTTCTTGTTGTTCTCTACAGGTTGCCGAGAGGGAACTCTAACTATTTCTTGTTGTTCTCTACAGGTTGCCGAGATGGAACTCTACCTATTTCTTGTTGTTCTCTACAGGTTGCCGAGATGGAACTCTAACTATTTGCTGTTGTTCTCTACAGGTTGCCGAGAGGGAACTCTAACTATTTCTTGTTGTTCTCTACAGGTTGCCGAGAGGGAACTCTAACTATTTCTTGTTGTTCTCTACAGGTTGCCGAGATGGAACTCTACCTATTTCTTGTTGTTCTCTACAGGTTGCCGAGATGGAACTCTACCTATTTCTTGTTGTTCTCTACAGGTTGCCGAGATGGAACTCTAACTATTTGCTGTTGTTCTCTACAGGTTGCCGAGAGGGAACTCTAACTATTTCTTGTTGTTCTCTACAGGTTGCCGAGAGGGAACTCTAACTATTTCTTGTTGTTCTCTACAGGTTGCCGAGATGGAACTCTACCTATTTCTTGTTGTTCTCTACAGGTTGCCGAGATGGAACTCTACCTATTTCTTGTTGTTCTCTACAGGTTGCCGAGATGGAACTCTAACTATTTGCTGTTGTTCTCTACAGGTTGCCGAGATGGAACTCTAACTGTTTGCTGTTGTTCTCTACAGGTTGCCGAGAGGGAACTCTAACTATTTCTTGTTTGTTCTCTACAGGTTGCCGAGATGGAACTCTAACTATTTCTTGTTGTTCTCTACAGGTTGCCGAGATGGAACTCTGACTATTTCTTGTTGTTCTCTACAGGTTGCCGAGATGGAACTCTGACTATTTCTTGTTGTTCTCTACAGGTTGCCGAGATGGAACTCTGACTATTTCTTGTTGTTCTCTACAGGTTGCCGAGAGGGAACTCTAACTATTTGTTGTTGTTCTCTACAGGTTGCCGAGATGGAACTCTAACTATTTCTTGTTGTTCTCTACAGGTTGCCGAGAGGGAACTCTAACTATTTCTTGTTTGTTCTCTACAGGTTGCCGAGATGGAACTCTGACTATTTCTTGTTGTTCTCTACAGGTTGCCGAGAGGGAACTCTGACTATTTCTTGTTGTTCTCTACAGGTTGCCGAGATGCAACTCTAACTATTTCTTGTTTGTTCTCTACAGGTTGCCGAGATGGAACTCTTACTATTTCTTGTTGTTCTCTACAGGTTGCCGAGAGGGAACTCTGACTATTTCTTGTTGTTCTCTACAGGTTGCCGAGATGGAACTTTACCTACAATAAGTTGATGGTTTTCTACACTTGAACAAGTACAGATAATAACAAGAAGAAATTATGTGTTCGCTGGTTGGAAGTCCCTTCTGTCAGCAGTTCCCAAGAAGGTAGGCAAAAACTTACTAATAATAGACTTTGGTTTCAAACTTTGTAATGTTAGAAAAATACAAAACTAATTATTGTTCACCACTAATTTATGATTTATCTGCCCTTGAAACTAGTGTTTGTCCCCAATATGCATATTCATGGGCAGTTTACTCCTAAACAAGCTCAAGGACCTATGATTTTTTTGTTTCTGATACAATACACTTGGCGTTTGTTAAAACGATGGATCAAATTGTATTATTGGGAAACATTTTCACAAGAAACAGTAACAAACACCCTTAAAATATTTTAAGAGATTGTAGGGCCGGCGTTTATATGCCTACTTGTACAGTGATTTTAGGGTCGGGTTTATATGCCTACTTGTAGAGTATGTTTTGAATCCTGGTATTATGTAACATTGAATCATTCAGGAAGTATGTTTAAGTGAGATAATCAGCGGCTTACCAAGTACACATGTACTCCTGCATTTACTGTATACAATCATTACGTTTGTCACATAGAAATATTGGGGATTTGTTTTCGATTTACTGAACTTGCTAATTTTTCCTCTAATGCATAGTCCAGAGAATTTGACACGACTCTAGACATTCGATTTGCATAATTTCATAGCTGATATTGTCTATATGTATGACCCCAGTTGTATGTTTTCTTAAGCGGGGAGTATCACGAAGATGCTCGAGGTGTAATACCAACACAAATCTAAAGGACCGATATTGCACGATTTGCTCGCGGAAATTTATATATTCAACGCAAGACCCTTGTAATATATTTATGCATAATAGAGGTCAGGATCATGTCAAATTCTCCGTGCTATACAGTATATTTCCTCGAGCATACAGTTTGGTCTACAAAATAATCTACGAAGAAAAAAAAGAATCGCTAATTTTGGGCGAACCAAGTGTTTGAAATTCAGAATGTGCTAATTCTTCAACCTGTTGAAATATACACTAATACAATACCATTTGTTCTTTACATAGATTATATGCAGTGTTTTATACAGTACTTTGCCATTGCTTATAATACTGTAAACCAATTTACATTCGCAAATACGAACTTTCGCATTTTGCTGATTGTCGGCATATTCGCGACTACAAATGTTTGTCTTTTAAAGTTTCCCACAATGTCCATTTTAATGCTTTTAGCACTTTCATGTCGATTTAATTTCGAGAAATACTACCACTCGCAAAATCCGCGAAATTAAATCACGCTAAATTTCTAGGTTTACAGTATACAGTGTTTTATATTGACTAGGAATGAGCCAATGCATCGAAATATTGATTCATTGCGATTCAGAGTGTCCCGTGCAAAATGATTTGGAAATTTTGCTGAATTTGCAAATTTACCATTTTTGCTAGCATGTCCTCTAGTATATAAATAGGCTAACATAGAAAATGCAATTGGGGGGGGGGGGTATTTCTAATATTTCTGTGCACTGACGGTCTGGAATTCTAACTTTGCAGATCCATGGAAATATCTATTCATATATTATTTTGTATAGCCCAAGGGAAGTCTGTTAAATCAGTTGATTCTGCACTTTTCATCACTAATTGCTTCAATATTAGTTACCGGGTAATTGATACATGAACAGTGTCTATAGAGTTGAATAATCTTACTATATTACACTCTATTGACTGGTTTTTACCTCATTTAGGCCAACATATTTTTATCTTTCGGTTTTCAGGATTTTTAAAAAAACCTAAGCTTTCCAAAAAAGGGATTAGAATGTTTAATATGATAAGAGGAACAAGCAGGCCCTTAGGTTGCCCACTTGCCTTTGTGTGTGAACCTTAGGGCCTCCTAATGGCCCTTTTATTTTTCCAGTCCGTCTTACCCAAGCAAAATGCACAAAATCTCCAGTTAAACCTAACTGTAAAATACTGGTTGCCTTAGTCTTAAGAAGTTTATTGTTCTATTGCTAAAAGATCTGAAGTTTAACAATTATTGGTCACCTTTAAGCATTATGCACATAATGTCATAAAATAATTAAAGTCGAATGCAAAACTGACTTAACAACTTTGATTAGGATCGAATAAATGTTTTCCCTAGTGTTTCATTTATCCCTGCTTATGAAGTAAAAACTGTTACTTAGTTATTCTTTTCTGATGTTTCTTTTATGAGTAATCCTTTCCCCCACTGGATGCCTCTATTGACCACTGGTCAGTGTTAAAGTGATGCATTGGTCACTACTGGATAAAATCAATCACTTTTTTGGGCAACATCTTCAATCAAGAAAACTAATTTTGTTTAATTGCAGCATAGCTATCATGAAGCCGGCTGCACTGTCCATTTTGAAGGGTCAGTTTGACCCCTTGACCCTAGTACAATAAAGAACTGACCACTAAAAATTAATATCCCCTAGGGTTTAGTCGCAGATGACAGCATTGGGCTTTGAGGAAAGCATCTCTTTTTAGATAGTCATGCAAACTGCGCATCATAATGATTACTGTATGTTGTCAAGCAAGGCCCAGTGCAGCTGTTCTTTAAATGTATTCAATGGTTTCTATACGCAACAATACTGTCATATTGTACTTGTATTTTAAATAAAAACATGGTTTTCCCTTATATGTTTTTCTAATGTTACCTTTTTGATGTGTTGCTTTGTGCACATCTGTTTCTCTATGCAGAGTTGCTTCCCTGCCTCATTTTTCTTATTTTCCTTTTTGCTAACTCGTCACTTTCCATTTGAGTTACATAATCAAATGCTCATCTCAAATTGTTTAAAGTATTTTGTTGATAGATTTTTTCTGTGTTTTTTCCATCATCATTTATTGTCAGTGTCAATATATTCCACACCAGCAGCAGTAGCATCATTGTCATCAGCAGCTGTGATGTATGATACACATGTCATGTCAGGGCTTTTTTTAGCTGAATTGTGAAGAGGCCCAAGCCCTTTTGTTTTGTGAAAATTTAGCGTGAAAATTCTCAAAATTGTTAAAAAAGTAGGCGCGGAAACTTTTCAAATTGTGAAAAACTTAATGCGTTAAATCACCAAATTATGATACAATATTTTTCAGATGTTAGTTCATTTTTTGTCAACTTTTCCCAAACATGCATGTATCTATGATATAATACTTTATATCAAGTCCTGTACAGGAATATATGACTGTTTTCTGTAATTTGTTTGTTTTGGTGCTTTGTGAAGTTGATTTTACAAAAACCATGACGCAAATTCTAATTGTGAATTAAGGGGCCTTTTAGGTTTGTGAAAGGAGCCTATAGCAAATTGTGAAGGGGCCTAATATAGGCCCCTCGTATATAGTGAAAAAAAGCCCTGCATCATGTAATTTAGATGGTAAACCCAAATATTGTGAAGTTATAACTTTGTTGATGTCTATGTATTTCCAATCAAAATACATTTCGCTGACTTAGAATTAGAAGGTCTTAAGTTCTACTTACAACCTTATAAGACTCATGCATATTTGAAATATGCATCTCGAGGCGCTTCTTATAAGCCTATTTTCATGAAAATCGGAAGTGGTCATGTTGACCAAACTGAAGTTTAAAAAGCTTACTTTTCCATAAGTAGTTTTCAGACAGTTTTTTCTTGTTTTCTCAAAATATTGAGTTTGTACTTACGACCTTCTAATTCTAAGTCAGCGATTTGTATGAAACATATTACTTCTAATGTGTTCTTTATTGAAATATTTGATTTGCTATTAGAAGGAAAAAATCACAAACATTGATCATAGTGAATTGTTTTAAAGTTGTTGTTGTTTTTAAGCTAGACAAGATGAACAGAAGTTTGTTAATTTTAAATCACCAATAATTATTGTGGCCACCTTTTATGTGATGTAATTATATTATTAACTAAATGAAACATCACTTTGTCGTAATTTTGTTGCCTTGCTCTTTGTGTAATAATTGACACTGTGTCCAGCTGTTGTCCAGTTACAGTTTAGCCACGGGTCAGTTATAATGAACAAATTGATCCATTGCATGACATAAAAAATTTCCACTTGATTATTATAGGGAAAAACAGAAGGTTGTCGGTATTTTGAATAGATAAAAGCTGAAGGTTGGACAATGGTCGTAGCGCCCTAGGTTAAATTGTAATGAATACTTTGCTAGTACAAATATTATGGCTGTTTGACGACTATGCAGCTGTTTTAATAGCTCTATTGGTTTTTTTTCGGCCTTTTATTCTGTTTGTATTTTGTAATTGTATTTGGTATGTTGTGGTACGTTTTATCACGTTTTAAAAAACCTCGGTGTTTGCTTATTTTTTTAGTTAAATAATTGGTGTGAAGTGACCAGTCAGTCGTCTTTGTTGGTGGTTTTTTTGTTGTATGACTAAGCTTGTAGTTTGACTTTTCATTGTGAAGAGAATGAAATTATATGTATACATTGGTCGTGGGTGTGTGATGGTTATTGTTCAAGAGATGGTCATGAGGTGGGGCTGAATGACTGCTGGTCCATATTTAACAATTGTAGTTATTAGAGGGTTATTTTTTATTTTTAGGAAAGTCTAATTAAAAAAGTTTATAATGTTTTGTTTAGTGTTACTTAAAAATTATTTTGGGTGTTGGGTATTATTGAATTTTGTTCTTGTGTGGTTCTTTTGGCGATTCTAAATTTTTTGAAAAGAAAAAGAAAATTTTGTATTAATAATTGCCTTTTGTAACATTTTTCCTTTTTTGTAATAAAAAATGTCTTATTAATAATGAAAAATCCTCTGATGTATTTTGTCGGAACACGAATATAGATGTACATGCAATATTTGTATTAATGAACTATGGCTAATGTGCATGTCGGCATTCATTCGGAGAAAACAAAAACACGGAATGGTACTTCATCATAGTTATTAATTATTTCAGACATTTTTCTTGATGAATATGCAGATCGGCTTGATGCCAAACTAATTTAGACAAAAAATGACTAACACGTCCCTTCAACAAAATGGATCGTTTTGGGAATAGGGAGCTAAAGTTACCCTTTTTGTTGCCATGACTACGAGAATGACCAGTGGTCATTTTAATTAGTGCTAAAACTGACCAGAAATATAAATGAAATCTGGCCATACTCTGGATATTGATTGTCCAGTCTCGTTCTGCGGACACTCCGGACGTTTTTGTTGAGATTGTATTTTTGGACGTAGTTATTAGTCTGTCTCGTTCAAGGAACACTATGATGTATAATACATCAGAAAACCTATAGTTAAAAAGGATTTATGCAATTAGCAGTTTAAGCCTAAATAAGTACTTGGTCATTTTCCGTCTGATTTAAGTAACTGCGTCCTAGCAACTATTTGATTAACATGGAAACATTCCTTGGAACTTGGCTCCAAGGATATGCAGGAGAAAAATTTGGGGAATATTTCCAGTCCAGTGTATAGTACTGTAAGGTTGCTGGAAACTGTTTTATCACTTACTTATACTCAAATCTTACACTTAACCTAAAATTTGAGTTGTATACAATTCTGAAACAAACCAATATGACTGGGGTTATGAAGTAATTAGTAAAAAAGTACCCTTTTAATAAAAGTTATAAAATGATATAATTCACACTTGAAAAAGGAGTTTTCCAAATCATGTCTGTGATGTAAAATAACTAAATTTCGAATGTTGTGACTGATTTTATTATTGAATAATAAAAAGTTGAAATCCTTACAAAATGTTGAAATTGAAGTTTGCTTTGAAAAAAACCGAAGTTATTTTTAGTTAATTAAATTATTTTGACAGCCTTCTGCATGTGGTTTAATTGATATAATTATGTTGATATAAAAGATATTTCTAAAAACTATGAATTAAAATTGTATCAGGTTTAGAATAAAGATATGATTTGTGATTGATTGTAGCTGGGTTACAACTTTTTGAATAAATTTTTAAATATTAACCTAGTTTTTTGGTGTTTTAAGACATTATACTAGAAAGAAATGATATCTGGTATAATCTGTTGTTCGAAGCCTATTATAATGTATTCATTATATGTGACTTCTGAAAGAAAGTAGATGTTTAAAATACATGATTGTGTTATAATACAGAAATTGTCAATAATAATTGTTCAAAAAACATGTGTTTTAAGATAGAAATTGGTCATTTATAGTTGTTCAAAATACACATGTTTTGATACAGAAATGGTCAATAATTGTTCAAAATACATGTGTTTTAAATACAGAAATTGGTCAATTATTATTGTTCAAAATGCATGTGGTTTAATACAGAAATGGACAGTTATAATTGTTCAAAATACATGTGGTTTTAATACAGAAATGGTCAATTAAAATTGTTGAAATTCATGTGTTTTAATACAGAAATTGTCAATTATAATTGAATAATGCTGGTGGCTTATGAAAGGTGGTTGTTTAATTCAGGTAGCCACTTACATAGGTTTGACTATATACACTTGGAAAACCCACAATTGTGTATATATATATTATATATATTCATTCATTTAAATATGTATGATATCGGATGATAGGCTTCTCTATTTGTAGAGACATTGAAGTCTGTTTTTTGTTGTCTAATACTAGAACAGAGCAGTATTCATGAAACTCTCAGCATCCAGTGGATTGATAGACTATCAAAGAGATGTTTTGGGTAAACCAATGAAAACACAAGATTCTGTAATGTTGAGTAATGATTGGCCGGTAGTTTTATTCATACAGCCATTTGTATTGTACCACAAAACACAAGTTGTAGCGTGACAGCCTATATTGATCATGCCTCGTATCACATGACAGCAATAAAGGAAAATACGAGGATTTAATTGGATGAGAGATTTATACAGTTTCTCTGGCATTAATCGCTACTTTTTGTTGATACTAAAACAGATTTGTTTCTCCAAAACTTGCACTTGTTATATTTTATAGAAATGTTCAAAGTTAAGTTTATTTAAATTGTTAATTTTTTCCCATCCCAGGTTTTGAACTTGCTTACTTCTGTTTTAATATTTATTATTTCATGTAATTTTTAAACTTTAATAAAAAAACCACTAAACTATATAATTAAAAAAATCACCATAATAAATAAGCAGTGCTTTAAATTCATATTAGTTTGTATTTCAATGAGCCAAATACTGACTTTAATATTAATATTTTGTTCAAATGTATCATATCAATGTTGTGCAAATATTTAATATTATTTTTTTGCAAATGTATATTATTAATTTTGTACAAATGTACATCCCTTAGACCTTATAATATAATTATGGTGTTAATTTCCAATTATGGCTGTCAAAATGATCTATAACTTCCCATTTCATGTTGTTAAGGCCACATAAAAAGATGTGTGGTTCAGGGTCCAAATTGTTTACAAATATTTTCTGACTGAAATTCAGACTTAATCTTCCAATAGATGGTAGGTAAAAACAATTCTGCTGCCCTGTTGGTAGGTGTAGTGTACACTGGTACAATGGGTAACAATGGTTTCATTTATTTAGATTCAAAGCTAGCAAACAAAATGCTTGAACATATTTTTCCGAGTCTTAAAAAATTTAGTGACAGGAAACAAAATGACAAATTTTAGGTTTGATTGTTCAGAAAATATTTTTTTTTATTTATTTAAATTTTTTAGCTGGAAAATTTGATTACTACTCGGCTATATAATTTCTAAGAACCTGTTGTGCAATAAAATTAAACTAAATTTATATTATCTATTCTAAACATGGCGTTACCTGTAATAGTAGCAGAAATCCATTAGGTACGAATTGCCTGAATAACCTTCTGTAGGGGTTTTGTACCTTTAGTGATTTTTCCTTCTTTATTAGGGTCCAGTAAACGGACCCTTTCACAATTGCAAAAAGGCTATAACTTTCCCAAATTTGAATGAGAAATTCCCAATGAAATCGGACATAAAATGATAAAGTTATGATCATTTTTTACAAGAGGTCATGCAAAGAAACTGGTTAACAGTCACATGTAATCTCTTTTTCTGTTTTATTTGGACTTTCTAATTCATGAAATTTCCCAATTCCAAGTTGTCATTAAGTAAAAATTCCCCATCTGAACGGACCCTTTCCTAAAGACGCAAAAAAAATCACCGACGTTATCCATATATATTTTAGCGTAGCCTAATTGGTTTATGAATTTATGGACCTCCCAGTTCTGATAGATGGTCATTCCCTATGAATGTTGCAGTGTGAAACGACCTTGACTTGTAATTACTAATACTCATTAAAAACGTATTAAAAACTGCACCTTTTGGGTTTTCAATCCTCCATTAAATACTCAAAAACATTTGGTCATCATAAAATGAATGGACCTTCTGATGACCTTCATTAAATGGTCAGTTGATCGTAAAATATAAGGAAATGATTGGAGAATTTTTCCAGTTTTGTTTTTGCTAAGTGTTGAACATCGATATACTAACCTGAGGCGGTCACTTTTGTAACGACCGCTGAGTTTGGTTTCTCTTGTCTGATCAGTATCAGTAGACTTCAGTTTTAAGTTACAGAATAAATTGACCACTACGCTGAATAAGAAAATAGCCATTCTGATAAGGACATTAACAAATTGACACAGAAAGTAAGTGATAATTGGACAAGTATCATATTTCTAGGTCATTGCGTAATAGGTGATAAAATGTAAAAGGATGTTTTCTGTGCTCGGCTGGTTAAGTTGAGTGCTGCATTCCCTGTCTGACTTCATATTATCATTTTGATGAGTTTGAGAAATTGTCTCCTAATTTAGGCTGACATGTTGTTTTGAGAAAGAAAAAAAATTATGTCACTTTTTGACTGACTTATTTGTCAGTTAGAAATTGATACAGGGAGTCCTTGTTAGTTTTTGTTATCTTGTTTTAATGAACAAAATAGAAAACTATCAAAAGCTGAATGTTTTATACTGCTGAGAATGACTGTAACTCTGGTTTTATTGAAAATAAAAGTATGTAGCTGTATTTATAATATTGCTCTACTCAGCTCTACTCTAATATGCTCAGTTAAGTTTGGTTCAGTTCAGCTCTGTACAGCTCAGCTCTTGTGACTCTACTATGCAATGCTCTGTTCTGTACAGCTCAGCTCTTGTGACTCTACTATGCAATGCTCTGTTCTGTACAGCTCAGCTCTTGTGACTCTACTATGCAATGCTCTGTTCTGAACAGCTCAGCTCTTGTGACTCTACTATGCAATGCTCTGTTCTGCTCTGTACAGCTCAGCTCTTTTGACTCTACTATGCAATGCTCTGCTCTGTTCTGTACAGCTCAGCTCTTGTGACTCTACTATGCAATGCTCTGCTCTGTTCTGCTCATTTCTGCTCTATTTTGTTCAGTACTGCTAAGATCTGCAATTGCTGTTCAATGTATCTCACACAATAATAAAACTCGTATGTAATGAGCACGAATGTTAGATTCTATTTATCGCATAACCTTAGAACACGCATTATTGTTCAACAGGATGATGTACGCTGCATATGTTTCAGCCACAATTCAGCGGTACAATGAGCGCGATGTCATGGCGACGTTGATATCATCCTGACGTCATTGACGGATCAATGCATGGATTGGCTAACGTCACGTCAAGCTAATTTAAATATTTATTGCACAGTCTGGGAGTGCCAAACGATATTTACGGCACGGCTTTACGGCACTCCTGGACTGCAGGTTATGTGATAAATTATAATTTTGTTCACAGCATAGACAATTTTGTTAAAAATTTTAATGTAAAAATTTACACTTTTGAATGAACATTTTTTATTGAATATTTGTTCCGTAAAATATTTTTTACATAATTTATGCATAATTATGTAGATGTGCTATTGAATATTCATACATTGTTTTGCATATTTCAGTCATACCCTCAGTCAGTATGATAATTCTTCGTGTTGATTCGTTAGAGGAGTATTATGTCAATAGGTAATAATTAATATACGTCATTTTGAGGTTTAAGTGTGGTTTGTGGTTTTCTGTTTTTATGGTTTTTGGTATCCTATACATTATAGTTATTATTAATTAATTAATTAATTAGATTTTTTTGTGATTTATTGTACATATTAAACATCTGTGGTGTTTTCATGTTAAATTTTCATATTTCTGAAAAATCTCTGAATTTTGTGCAAATTGTGAATTTTCTGCAAGTTTATTTTACAACAAAGCATATTTGATAATAATCATATGAAGGACATGTATAGGATCAGAGTATGAGCCTACTTAGGCCCATGTTACTGTGCTTAATCTCTGCTTGCTAGCCTGAAGCATTTACCAGCAGAAACCTGTTAACTGGGTAGTTCAAGAAACAGTAAAAATATTCATGGTTATATAATATACTTTATATTTCTTTAACCAACGAAATATTATAGTAGAGTATTGTGTGCTTGGCCAACACATGCCCAAAACAAGTTTCTGTCCCTATTAGGGGCTTCATATGACCCTTGCATTGACTCCAAAAATCCACATTTTGACTATCAGAATTCTAACTGAAGGGTTCAGTTTTGTTTCAAATACTGTACATGTATTTTGCATTAAAATGGTTAAACCATGTAATGTATCGCAATGACCCTTAAAATACTGTCTCTTAAATGTAAAACCCCTTTGCGCACTTTGGACACATGACTGCATGTATTATGAAGCCAACCAGATTTGGAACATTCAATGTTTATATTTGTTTTACTTTGTCTGCTGAAAATTTTTATGTTTTGAACCCTACACTTTATAATTATGTAGTTACATGATAAAAGTGCAAATATGGTAAAATTATAATAAAAATAATAAAATATTAATTATGATGTAGTTTGCACATTTTCCCTTTATGTTGCACTGATATTAATATATACCAAAGACTATACTGACTTCTTGAAATGTAACCATTTTCTTATTTTGGTATGTGACTGGAAAACATTGACATGCAAATGCACTTCATTGTATCTCATCCTAAAAACAAACGTTATTTATTCCAATACAATACAAGCATTTTCATATACTGTAACTAACCCTTGGTACTTGATAAAATGATCAATATTTGTCAAGTACTGCAGTAACCCTGTCTATGTATTGAGTTAGGCCAAAGTTCTTTGATTTTTGGTTACTCGGACCCTCCTGCCCAATTTTTTGTCATTTAATTTTTTTTTTGAAGAACTGGAAAAAAAAGTGCATATAATGTTTAGATGATAAATGTACCAGTCTTGTTTTATTATTTCAGTTGTACATGTATTATATTAGTGTTTCACTGCAGTGTTCTAGTCTTAAGATAAATTGGCTGTTTTCTTGAAAACTAACACTGCTGTTGAATGTTGATTGCTTTAAATCAGACCGTCATTGACCAACAGCTTGTGGAAGCTATATTTTGGGAGTTTTATTTTTTTCCCTCCTCCTGCCAGCATTTCACACAAAATCGTCTGAGTAACAGAAAATTAAAAAACTCTGGCCTTAGAGAATCAATAAACTAGTCACATGGTCTTGACTAAAACTATAAAATGAACCAACAACTGATGTTTAGTTTTGCTTTGTCTATATTACATAAGAGCAATCTGAAAATCATTTGTAAAAAGATAAGGGTCCTTTCATAGGGATTCAGTTTGAGTCACACTTCAAAGGGTCAATGACAAACAGTAATGAGGGCCATACCAACAATATAACATGGGTCGCAGTGATGTCCATTTTTGCCAGGTTATCTATAAAAATGCCAGCGTTATATTAATAAATCGTGGCGTTATGTAATTCCTGAGTGGACAAAAGTGGACTTTACAAGCAATTTTACTACACATATTTTAGTTGAGATAACTCGATGATAATAAAAGCATTTGTTGAGCTTATTTTGAGCTGGGTGTTTCATTGCGTAAATACCTTGATTACGTAACGTATATTTACATTAAATGGGTTGGCAGGACCGTAAAAATAGTCGCGTAAACTTGTCACGAGTGTGCCTTGTGAGGCTTTGTTCTTTATAGTCTCTGATCCAGTCAGTTCTTGTTTGTCATGTAATAAACTTGATCAAATGAAACGTCTGTTGATGATTTGAACACCAGTCTGTAATACACGTATGTTTAGAGCACACACTCACAAACAATGGGGCCTTTTTTGTGTTTTTTTTTGGTGGGGGTGGGGCCAACAGACCTGAATGTTTGTAGGGGGGATAATTATGTATTTTAAATGGGTTACATCAGAGAAACTGTGGGGGGAGATTTAATACATGTATTTTTGGTTACATGGTAACTGATTTTGTTGAGTTAGTGTTTATTTGTTTGGGATACATGCAAGAGTTTTCTTTGGGAAGACACCTGTATATTGGTTCCTAGTATCTTCCAAATATTCTCCTGATGTTCTCCTAATATTCTCCTAATATTCTCCTAATATGAAAATAAATCCCTTCCCATTAACAATATGAGATTGGTTCAAAGATGTTAGTTGTAATATGTTTTTTTCAAAAATGTAAATTAATGGCATTCCAGATGATATTTACTGCGACAATGTTTAACTTGGCATAAATTACTGGGTCTGAATACCATCAGGAATGAGGTGTTCAGAATGATTGATTGAAGAACTTTTTCACAGTTGACAAAGGTGTAATAAACTAATTATTTGACTTAGAGATGTCACGTGGCTTGAGTTTAAATAAGTTCTACTTTAAATCAAAAACTGAAAAACGTAGAGCGCGTGTCACTAACTGTGTCCGAGATAACCTTGACATTTTTATCTGACGATAATGTAATGTAAAACTGGGTATATGAAGTTTTTGTTGATCTCTTTGTATGACATTTATTTGTCCAATATTTTTGGTCAGTTTGCTATCTTAGATATTACGCAATCTAAATAGACATAAATGCTAAACTTGAAGATAAAAGTTATGATGAATTTTTATGGGGTTTTGTTATGCTCACCATGGTCAGAAAGATAAAATGACATTCATTTTAAAATATGTTATGTACACTTTGTCCGATATTTTATAGATTTTTTTTCAAGGATTGGCGATGTTCTTAAATTGATGCGTCTGTTGCAGTATTAACTCATATCTGGGCAGTGGGCAGTTCCTATACTGTCAAAATATGTGTTAAAATTTCACCAGTCCTGTGAACAAACTCTCTATTACAAAACCTGCCTGCAAAGGTCACTTGTGAACTAAACCTACTATTACACAACCTGCCTGCAAAAGTCACTTGTGAACAAAACCTACTATTACACAACCTGTATGCAAAGGTCACTTGTGAACTAAACCTACTATTACAAAACCTGCCTGCAAAGGTCACTTGTGAACTAAACCTACTATTACACAACCTGCCTGCAAAGGTCACTTGTGAACTAAACCTACTATTACAAAACCTGCCTGCAAAGGTCACTTGTGAACAAAACCTACTATTACACAACCTGTCTGCTAAGGTCACTTGTGAACAAAACCTACTATTACACAACCTGCCTGCTAAGGTCACTTGTGAACAAAACCTACTATTACACAACCTGCCTGCAAAGACCACTTGTGAACTAAATCTACTATTACAAAACCTGCCTGCAAAGGTCACTTGTGAACTAAACCTACTATTACAAAACCTGTCTGCTAAGGTCACTTGTGAACAAAACATACTATTACACAACCTGCCTGCTAAGGTCACTTGTGAACAAAACCTACTATTACACAACCTGCCTGCAAAGACCACTTGTGAACTAAACCTACTTTTACAAAACCTGTCTGCTAAGGTCACTTGTGAACTAAACCTACTATTACACAACCTGCCTGCTAAGGTCACTTGTGAACTAAACCTACTATTACACAACCTGCCTGCTAAGGTCACTTGTGAACAAAACCTACTATTACAAAACCTGCCTGCAAAGGCCACTTGTGAACTAAACCTACTATTACACAACCTGCCTGCAAAGGTCACTTGTGAACTAAACCTACTATTACAAAACCTGCCTGCAAAGGCCACTTGTGAACTAAACCTACTATTACACAACCTGCCTGCAAAGACCACTTGTGAACTAAACCTACTATTACAAAACCTGCCTGCAAAGGTCACTTGTGAACAAAACCTACTATTACACAACCTGTATGCAAAGGTCACTTGTGAACAAAACCTACTATTACAAAACCTGCCTGCAAAGGTCACTTGTGAACAAAACCTACTATTACACAACCTGCCTGCAATGGTCACTTGTGAACTAAACCTACTATTACAAAACCTGCCTGCAAAGACCACTTGTGAACAAAACCTACTATTCCACAACCTGCCTGCAAAGACCACTTGTGAATAAAACCTACTATTACAAAACCTGCCTGCAAAGACCACTTGTGAACAAAACCTACTATTACAAAACCTGCCTGCAAAGGTCACTTGTGAACAAAACCTACTTTTACTAAACCTGTCTGCAAAGGTCACTTGTGAACTAAACCTACTATTACAAAACCTGCCTGCAAAGGTCACTTGTGAACTAAACCTACTATTACAAAACCTGCCTGCAAAGGTCACTTGTGAACAAAACCTACTTTTACTAAACCTGTCTGCAAAGGTCACTTGTGAACTAAACCTACTATTACAAAACCTGCCTGCAAAGACCACTTGTGAACTAAACCTACTTTTACTAAACCTGTCTGCAAAGGTCACTTGTGAACTAAACCTACTATTACACAACCTGTCTGCAAAGGTCACTTGTGAACTAAACCTACTATTACACAACCTGTCTACAAAGGTCACTTGTGAACTAAACCTACTATTACAAAACCTGCCTGCAAAGACCAATTGTGAACTAAACCTCCTATTACAAAACCTGCCTGCAAAGGTCACTTGTGAACTAAACCTACTATTACACAACCTGTCTGCAAAGGTCACTTGTGAACTAAACCTACTATTACAAAACCTGCCTGCAAAGGTCACTTGTGAACTAAGCCTACTATTACACAACCTGCCTGCAAAGGTCACTTGTGAACTAAACCTACTATTACACAACCTACCTGCAAAGGTCACTTGTGAACTAAACCTACTATTAAAAAACCTGCCTGCAAAGGTCACTTGTGAACAAAACCTACTATTACAAAACCAATTTCAGAAAATTACTCTGATTTAGAAAAACGATGATTTTGATATAAATTTAAAAAATTAAAACTAAATTCTTAAACATGATACTATTGTGAGCAGTTTATGTCAAGAATTGATCAAATACTGTATTTATGTAATACTTAATAGAGTTACATTAAATAATATTTGAATGATGTTTAAAACGTCACAACCTGCCTGCAAAGGTCACTTGTGAACTAAACCTACTATTAAAAAACCTGCCTGCAAAGGTCACTTGTGAACAAAACCTACTATTACAAAACCAATTTCAGAAAATTACTCTGATTTAGAAAAACGATGATTTTGATATAAATTTAAAAAATTAAAACTAAATTCTTAAACATGATACTATTGTGAGCAGTTTATGTCAAGAATTGATCAAATACTGTATTTATGTAATACTTAATAGAGTTACATTAAATAATATTTGAATGATGTTTAAAACGTCACACAAACAGGCTCCGAAAAAGGACCTCTACAAAAAAACAGTTGTAACTTCCTTAAAAATTAAGTTATTAACAAAACTACTTTTGCATTTTGCTTCGTTCAGATTACTCTATAAAAATCTCAAATACTATATTTTGTCAAAAAAGCAGGTTTTCCTGGAGACTGGCTTATGCGTATGGAAATATGTTAGATGCATGATAAACATATCTCTATTGAGTAAAAGGTTAATTGTAAATATTACGTAACATAAACCACAAACTCTATATTTGTATGAGACAGTCAGTAAAGTGTATAAATGACATATTTTTAGTTGGGTGTTTTATTACTTATTATATTAAATACATTTAAAATGATCTCAAAAAGCATTAAATTTGAAAGTTTGCCTCTGGGACCAATGGTCATTTTCTATGCATTATCTTTTTATTCTTTTTATTATACGACATTTAATGTCACAAAAACATGTATATTTATTGAATCATAATGATTTTTTAATTGCTTCAAAATGGATTTTAACAAAAGGCTGTTTTATTATCTTGTTTAAGGAGGTAACTTTACATTGTGTGATGTTTTGCTGATTGGTCACTATTGCCAAAGGCTTTCATTCCTCTGTCTGTACCAGGAATAGTTAATGAAACATATTTGTATTCAAAAACAGCAGAAAATTATTAAAACTTGCCTATCTATATCATTGAAAAATAACAAATGTAAAGTTCCGCTTAATAATTTAGACATTAATTTTAAGAAGTGAACTGTATAAATGAATCAGCCATATTATAGCAGACTGTTTTTTATGTTCTAAATTTAAGATTTTGGGTCCTTAAAATTGTAAAAATCTACATCATTTTAAATTAATTGATTGGGTGTCTTATTAGGGGAACTTTGCTGAATAAGCAAATATTTTCAAACCAATAAGCAGTAATGTCAAGTTATACCACCATTTCCAGTCTGACCAAAGTCTTTTTAAAGACTACCTGTTTTTGGTCCGCAAAGGCTGCTTTAGAGTTTGTTCACCTTTCCTGAATGAGATATTTGTACGTATGTGCTCGCATGAGAATACGATTTATTGCAGTTGGTGTTAATATTGATTAACGAAGGTTTGTACAAAAATACATTGATTGCAATACAAAATTATACTGCTAATACAATCATGTCCTTCAAGACTAAAATAAAATGACTGACTGTTCAAGTTTGTGGACAATAGCAATATCATTAGCACATATGACAGACTTCTTCAAACATACGCTTGGTTTCAAACACGGGTAGGTGCGGGTTGTGATAAATATTGTATAGACGGGAATAGACCAGCTCAGAATAGAATATAATATGTACATATATTCTATATACCTTTCTATATTTTACCAAAATAGAATAAATAAAAATGTGTAGTAAACCGGGATGGAAACCTGCATAGATAACTCGTCATACGTGGGGGAGGATTGTCACAACCTTCATGCTATATATACTCAGCATAGAAACAAACAATATGTAAGGTGTGAGTTAACATGTACATGTTCAGGAGGATATTTTCAAGTCTGTATCTAGTCTGGATAAAATTCTGCAGGCTCCGAGGATAGATTGGTGTACCGGATACGAGGCACGTCATCGCGATGTCATGACATCATCTAAACATTCATCACGTCAAAGTCGGACGTTTTGACTCAACTTCACTAATGTTGTCTCTGTCACTCTCTTTATACTTGTTTAATATCTGTGTATACGTACCCATTGATCAGACACATCCCTGTACCCATTGATCAGACACATCCCTGTACCCATTGATCGTACACATCCCTGTACCCATTGATCAGACACATCCCTGTACCCATTGATCAGACACATCCCTGTACCCATTGATCAGACACATCCCTGTACCCATTGATCAGACATCCGGTTAAAGATGAGGCCAATCAGCCTCGGGTTAAAGATGAGGCCATCCAGCATCGGGTTAAAGATGAGGCCATCCAGCATCGGGTTAAAGATGAGGCCATACAGCATCGGGTCAAAGATGATGCCATACAGCATCGGGTTATAGATGACGCCATACAGCATAGGGTTAAAGATGACTCCATACAGCATCAGGTTAAAGATGATGCCATCCAGCATCGGGTTAAAGGTGATGCCATGCAGCATCGGGTTAAAGACGACGCCACAGCATCGGGTTAAAGATGACGCCATACAGCATAGGGTTAAAGATGACGCCATACAGCATCAGGTTAAAGATCATGCCATCCAGCATCGGGTTAAAGATCATGCCATGCAGCATCAGGTTAAAGATGACGCCATACAGCATCGGTTTAAAGATAAAATATTGCAATATTTTAGTGAAAAATCAGAAATTCTTGCAAGGTTTAAATTTTTGTAAATATTTTATTCTGAAAATGTTTGTTATGTTAAATGTTTGTGATTAACAAACGTTAGAAGGAACTTAATTCTGTGTTTTGCTGCGGATGTTTCAGTACATGTGTACAAATTGTCACAAAATATCTCATTTTAGCGAATATAGCAAAAATCAGTGTAGCAATACCACATGGTTTTTGACTACAGTTCCAAGTAGAAATTTGTAAACATTGGAACACAAATGTAGCCATAAGTATTTTTTTTCTTCATCGATTTCTATGAATCTATGCCACGCTAAGGGGAACATTGTTTGCTTTCCATGAAATATAAAATCTTTTTCAGCGGTTGTGCCATTTTGTCAATTACCCTGTGATCCGTGGAATGTGTAGGTTTCACAGGGTAATTGAAAAATCGGTAAAGCTGCTGAAATAGATTTTATATTTCATGGAAAGCAAATAATTTCCCCCTTAGCGTGGCGTATATTTTATAGAAATCGATGAAGAAATAAAATACTTATGGCTATTTTATTTTCAAATGTTTACAAATTTCTTCTTGTAACTGTAGTCAAAAGTCACTTGGTATTGCTACACTGAAAATAATCCATCACAAATATTTCTGTTCTTACTGTTGTATGAAAAGTTAAACTGGCTTCATTTGTAGAAGACACGAAAATACAAGTTTATACCTATACCTTGGCTAATCTTTTAATTAAACAATATCAAAATTCAAAGTTTATCAATATTATCTATATTATGTAATATATTATCTACAAATATGTCTGTATTGTTTGCACATGAATTATGATGTTTTATCATTTTATCTGAAGGAAGCCATACTCCTTTGTGTACATGTGGTGTTTTTGGTGAAGATAATTACGGAACATGTTTAATAAAAAAGTAAAATAAAATAAAACCTTAATTAAAGAGCGCCTCAATTCAAAGACTGCTGGAAAATGAAGACTTTTTCAGCTTCATTATAGCCCTGCACAACGAGTTGTAAGGGGGGTATGCTGGATTCAGGTTGTCTGTCCGTCAGTCAGTCAGTCTGTCCGTAGATGCAATCTTGTGGACGCAACTCCTACAGTTTTGGCAGGATTTCGTTCAAACTTTAACAGATGAACAACCTCAACATATAGATGTGCATGAAGAAACGAATTTGCGCTGCGATGAATTTTGGCAGAATTATGGCCCTTTGCCAGCAGGGTATATAAGTCTGCCGAATGGCGACAGCTCTAGTTTTCACTGTTTTATTTAATGATCTTTATTCAATAGTTTGCATCAATAGTGGGATGTACCTTATACCATGTGGCATCATCGTCCCTAGCAATGGGAAGTGTGAATGCATCAGACCACTCTGCTATCGCAACTACTCCAAAAATAACACGAGCACTTGGGTCATGTATTATAATAAATAACTTAATATAAAGACAACCCCTCCTGTGTGACCCTTCAAAACTTGTCTTGTTTTTTAGGTTGTCAGGGTAACAGCAAAAAGTGGATAATATGTTTTGCTTGTAATGGATTAATTAAGTTATTTGTTAATTAAAATAACCAGTCTTAATTCTGTTCGTCATAAAGTAATACCTGTATGCATCAAATATGGTACAATGAATCTTCAGCTAATTGCATTGATAAATTGAAATTTGATAAAATTCAATGAATAATAATAATAATAATAATAATGTACTCATCACATAATATTATCCAAATTTAAGAAATTTCCGAAGTACTGAACATGCTAAGAGGCTAAGAGCACCCTCACACTACTGTACAATCTTTGGGGAAAGGGTCTGCAGCCCTTTGGGAGGGGGATTTTTCCAAACGGGGAAAAAAACTTTTTTACCTAAAAGAAACTTTTTACTGTCACATGTTTTAAAGGGATGTTTTGAAAGGATAAAGGAATCTGAAATTCACCATGATGTTCCTTTTCTATGCTTTTTTAAACCAAAATTTTGTAAATTTTTTTTGTTGGGGAAACATATTTTTCAGACGGGGGACTGCCTTCGAACTTCAGCTGCAGTATTATTTGATCGATTGTGGGCCTGTGCTATGATTTAACAATGATTCAATGTCTTTTATTTTCAGTGGATATAACAAAATTGACAAACCAATTTTCTAATGGTCCATGGCCTAATATATATTATACATTACTCAAGTTTATTATTAGTTTTATTTATTATTATTATCTTGGGACTAGAATAGTGTATACAAAGATGCAATGTGTATAACACATTTTGAAATTCCCTATTTCTCATTTTCTTTGTATTTTGCTTTTTTATTTGCTATAAACATTGTCATGTATTTAACACAATAAACTGTTTTGTATTATAGTATTATACTTATTTTCAAAAAAAGCTCCTTTATATTTATAAAAGTTATTTTTTATTTCAATTAAATTTTGTTGTATTATTTAATGCAATGATTATGACACAGACCATTGCTAGTAACTGTTTGTACACAAATAATTGAGAATAAAATGTGTTCCTATTAGTTTATAAAAATATATTTTGTGTCATTCACATAATATAACATAAAGATGTATTATAAATTTATTTATTTATGACTGTATAAACTTAATAAATGCCACCAATACTTTTTTCATTCTATTCTTTTTTATTAATTTTTTTTTAAATATTTTTTTTATTTATGACTGTTAATTTTATCAAACATTATGATCTTGTTTTGTTCACCATTGATCTTGTATTCTACTTGACACTGATTTTCAATGATAACTTTATTGACTGTCCAGTTGTATGTATTGACCATCACTGACCAGTGCATAATATTTGTTTCCCAGTTTCTCCTTTGTCAGTGCGACTGGTCATTACTGGTATACACCGCCGGATAGCCATTGGTCAGTTAGGTAATCGTACTGGTCAGTAATAGTGTGTTGTAAAATATTAACTGGTGGGTTAAAGAAGAGATGTAGTATTAGAGAACAGCTGGACAGTTGTATCTGACCATTCAAAGTGGACATTAGATAAAATAGATATTACATTCTCTTGCTAATTAAGCTATTGTTGTTTCAGACTTTGCCTTAGCACATTTTATTGAGAATTTTATTGAGAGAAAAATACATAAAGCTGTAAAATAGTTGTTATAGGTTGGAAAAACTTTCTAGTGTTTTTTACTGTGGAAATTCTGAGATTTATTGGTATTTATGATATAAGACACTCTGGAGCAGTTAATGAGCTTGACATAAAACAGTTTTATATTAACTTTAACTTTATATAATAGTGTGTTGTATGAAAGTTAGTACTTGATGCTGGAGACAAAAATTATGGGAATTTGAAGAAAGTTAGACAAAGTTCAGTTACCTTTATACACAGTACTGGTGTCTATAGATGGTCATGGAAATCATGAGGTACAGTAATACTTGATTATTTCATATTGTTTAAATGTTCTTTAAGAATAAATTTCATCATGATTTATTGGTGAACTTTACACTGAATTTCTTACCATGGAAACCATATTAGATATAATACAAACAATGTATGAGTGTTTTAAAATGTTTTAAATGTTTGATAGTCTTTGGGTATGAAAAAGCCATAAAACTGCATATATAATACATATAAAATTATATCAAATAATAAATAACTGCATTATAATGCATATTAAACTATGCTGTTTGTATGCTAAAAAGCTTGTTGGTAATTTGGTATTACTATTTATTATGTATAAACTTAATATACTTAAACTGTTTTAAGAATATATTTTGTTTCAACTGTTATATATACAAAATACATGTATTTATAATAAAATGTTTTGAATTTTACCTAAGTCTGCTTGGTATGCTTTGTAACTTAAAAATAATGTGCACATCTTTTATTAGTTTCCAGGAGTTTATTTTGTAGGGAATTGTGGGGAATTGTTTTACTTTACTTGTAATTCATCCTAAAATATTTAATTTAATCCATTTTTGATATAATGATATCTATTTTATGATAATTAGTTTAGTTTTTAAAACATATTTGATTATCGAAATAAAATATACAATTACTGGAATAGAAATACATATATATATACATTTGATATACACAAATAAAAGGGGCGAGCCTCAGGTTCCATAACTCTGTTATGGCTCTCCCCTTATACCAATTAATTACATTATAATATATTCATGTTAATTAATATGGCAATTAGTATGAACGATTAGTAAGCAAAACTGATGTACAGAACTTCTGGTAATTTAGGTGCCTTTTTTCCTTGGACTCATATTCTTTCCTTAGGACTCCTATATTTTCCTGAAGAACTCCTATATTTATCTGTGAGTACTAATCTTTCCTAGGACTCCTTTATTTTCCTGGGACTTCTATATTTTACAACATAACTTTAAAATTGCATTGAAGAACTCCTACCTTTCCAAAAAGGTTTTTGACTATTATTCCCAAAACCTATTTAGAACCTATGTTATAATCATTAAGGGTTAACTTTTTTAGTCTTGAATATTATAAGTTTCTAAAGCAGGGTAGCAATACCACGTGGCTTTTGGCTACAGTTACAAGTAGAAATTTGTAAACATTGGAACACAAATATAGCCATAAGTATTTTATTTCTTCATCGATTTCTATAAGATATATGCCACGCTAAGGGGAAAAGTATTTGCTTTCCGTGAAATATAATATCTTTTTCAGCAGTTTTACCGATTTTTCCATTACCCTGTGAAACCTACACATTCAACGGTTTCACAAGGTAATGGACAAAGCGGCACAGCCGCTGAAAAAGATTTTATATTTCATGGAATGCAAAAAATTGTCCTCTTAGCGTGGTGTATATTTCATAGAAATCGACGAAGAAATAAAATACTTATGGCTATTTTATTTTCCAATGTTTACAAATTTCTTCTTGTAACTGTAGTCAAAAGTCACGTGGTATTGCTACACTGTAAAGAATATATTTATATGAATTTCAAAGAATGTTATAGGTTTTTAATATCTTACATTATGCTACGTAGATGTATAATTCTTACTTATATACGGGGTGTTAAAAAAGTTTGTTCTCAAAATTTAAATTCATAAAGTTTTATTTAAGCTATGGATGCTGTAGACAATGTTAATTTCTAACTCTAATAGCTTCATTTAGTGCCAGAGAGATTAGAACAATGGTAGAACACTCTTGATTTTAACCTGGAAAATTTACGGTCTTTCGAAGTCAGAAAAATACAATATTTGAAATTCAAACATTGAGAACAAACTTTTTTAACACCCTGTATATGCTCATGAAACTTTGTAGAAACATAATTTTATTACCTGTTTATCTATTTAATACGAATACTGGTGTTAATTCAAATCATTAAATGTTGTTTTGATGGTTTTATTCGAATATTTTGGTACAATGAGGAAATAAGGGATGAAATAAACTGCTGGACTCAGGTCAACATGTTACCACTATAGGTCAAACTGTCATTACTAATTAATTTTCAAGAAAATATATGGTCAAAATTGTCAAAAGTTTTGATGGATTGTTGACCAAATTACTGATGAATGTGTTTAGGAGAATTTAACTGTATATTTATAAATTCTGTCAATATGTCGTTCGGGGTGTATACTTGTTTAACTTTTATTATATGTTTTAAAATGAATTAGTACATTGTAGTGTTTTATGTTTTGTTTATTAATTAGAAATTAATTATTAATTAATTGAATATTGACTGCAACCGAATCTGGGTTAAATAACTGTCATGTCGGATACGGATTTAAACATGTAAGTTTGGTACTACATTGTATATTATTATTATGTGTATTGTATTGTTCTAGTGATGAAGAATATTATATATTATAATTAATTACAAATGGGTATCCTATTTGAACATTACAATCAATTAATATTAATTTTATACAATATTTAATATATATCTTTGGATGTAATGAAGCTCTTCAAAAAGCTGGTGAAATGCAGTATAATATTTGTATAGTTTGTTTCTTTGAAGAATTGTTTTAAGTAAAACTAAAAGTTAAACATTTGTTGTCATGTGTTTTTTAATGGTCTGTGAGATGCCTGTAACTTTTGTTATTATTTGAAATATTTAGTTACTTCGTATTTATTTCATTTATATCATTGATGTTGTATTTAGTTTATTTTAATTATACTTCCTTTAGGAAAAAATAATTTTCCCATGTGCCTAATTTTTAAGAAAATCAAACTCCGCTGATTTCCATAGCAACTGATTTATAAACAACCTATGAAATATTAATAGAAGTATATTGTAAACCAATTTACTTTCGCGAATACTAACTTTCGCATTTTACTGATCGTCGACATATTCGCGACTACAAATTTTCGCATTTTTAAGTTTCCCGCAATGTCCATATTAATGTTTATAGCACTTTCGCATAGAATTAATTTCGCAAAATTCTACCACTCGCAAACTCCGCAAAATTAAATCACGCGAAAAAATGTCTATGTTGACAGTATATAATTATGTTGCCAGGATCTCTCAGTTTCATGTAACTTGTCTGATAGTCTGATAAAAAACTACCAACGTCTTAATTAGATTAATTAATGCATGTTTGCAAAGTACTTTCTGAGATGAGGGAGATCTAGGCCTAGAATAAAATATTGGTTTGTGTCCTCTACAGTGATGTATGTCATTTTGGTACCAGTGGTATGATAAGAAGGGAAAAATTATGTATTTTTTCACAGAAGTGATATTACATGGCTTTCACCAATTTCGTAGCTAGCTTTTTTCTGATTTGTCAAATAAATGTTTCAGGTAGGGTTGAAGGTAGTTAGTGGGTGGGGGAAACCAACAATATTTTATATTAGGCCCCATGTTGTTCTGTATCCCCAGGAAATACCTATAACAAACAGAGTATGGTGTTTTGTATATTGTTGTTACTATAGATGAAGATAATGTTTAGTAACAGGTGTGGTCAGCTTGACCACTGGTCAGTAAACACCGGGAAATCTTCATAATGATGCGTTTGTTGTTATAAAATAATGATGTTACTTTCTACCCTAAATATACTGTAATAAAAATGTTGCTTGGAAAATGTACAGCCAGTATAATCAGGGGTCCTACTGTTCCGGAATAATTCAGAAATCCAATAGCTGCAATAGGAATAATGACCTTTTCTGCAGACAATAAAAGTTATTTGATGAAAAAATTCAAAGTATTAACAAAGTTATGGTCATTTGAAGTTTTTAAAGCTGAATTTAACAATATAACAATGTTTGAAACAGTGTTTTGGTGTAGGGATTGTGCAAATAGCACTGGAAACAGACTTGCATCTAATTTTCAGGATTGGGTATTATGCCTTAGTAGGACCACTGTATAATATACAGGCCTGGTATTTTTCAGGCTTGAACCTGATTTCAGGTTTTTGAATCCTGAATTTTCCTTCTTTTTTTATATTGAAAAGTGGAATTTCAGGCTTTGAAATCTAGATTTTTAGGCTTGAAAATGATTGCTAATTACCAGGCCTGAATATAGTTACTGTACAATTTTAAGGTGTTCACTGCAGTTTCCTAAGTGAGAGATGGGGCCGAACATTCGGAGTAAGAGAATTTGTTAAAACTTAAATGTGTTTAATAGGTCACCAAACTTGTTTGAGTTATTTGCCCTTAAAATATATGTTTTTTTATCATATTTGTGTATTCAAGGGCACATTGTTGAAGGGTTATTGCTCTGGAGAGGTTTATCAATTATTGTAGGTTACTTCTGGAACAAAATGATTAAGAGAGGTTTTTTCTCTATGGAGGGTCGCTCTGGAGAGGTTTTTTCTCTATGGAGGGTCGCTCTGGAGAGGTTGTTGCTCTATGGAGGGTCGCTCTGGAGAGGTTGTTGCTCTATGGAGGGTCGCTCTGGAGAGATTGTTGCTCTATGGAGGGTCGCTCTGGAGAGGTTGTTGCTCTATGCAGGCCACTCTGGAGAGGTTGTTGCTCTATGGAGGGTCGCTCTGGAGAGGTTGTTGCTCTATGGAGGGTCGCTCTGGAGAGATTGTTGCTCTATGGAGGGTCACTCTGGAGAAGTTGTTGCTCTATGGAGGGTCGCTCTGGAGAGGTTGTTGCTCTATGGAGGGTCACTCTGGAGAAGTTGTTGCTCTATGGAGGGTCACTCTGGAGAGGTTGTTGCTCTATGGAGGGTCGCTCTGGAGAGGTTGTTGCTCTATGGAGGGTCACTCTGGAGAGGTTGTTGCTCTATGGAGGGTCGCTCTGGAGAGGTTGTTGCTCTATGGAGGGTCGCTCTGGAGAGGTTGTTGATCTATGGAGGGTCGCTCTGGAGAGGTTGCATTGTAGATGTACCTTAAAAATTATAACAAATACTTCCAAGATGTTGTCAATATTTGCTACAATGAACTGTCAATCTTTTCAATCATACATTTCCATCGATAGCAATTCGATAATTAAAGATGGATGTGTTTTTTACAAGCAGTTGAAGAAATTCGTTTTAAACGGTTTTCAATTGCTATTTTGATATAATTATGACACTTAATGCGGTCACTATTTAATCTGAGGAACGAAGGTAATATTTATACAGTTAGTGTCATTACTCGTTTTCCCAGGATCATGTTTACTTTCGGTCATGTTCAAACTTTCAAAAATGGCAGAGATTACGCAATGTTTGAATTATACGTTAATCATTATAAAGGCAATGAAAAGTCTTTGTGAAAAATATATCCATTGCATAACATTTAAACATGTTGTTCAAACAAAATTGCTGTTTTTAAGATAAAGTATGAAAAACATAAAAGCTTGCATATGGTCAGTGTATACATAGTTGTACCCTGATATTTTATGGGTAAGATCAATATTTGGTCAAGTATAAAAACCTCTGATCAGAGAATGACCATTGATTTATTTAACATTTTTATGAAAAACATATCAATGAATATGGGCTGTTGAAAACCTAATGTTCTGACCCTTTGACCGCTATGGTACTTGTTAATAATGGGAAGACCAGAAAGTTATTGTATTACAGCATTGCTACATCCAATCTCTCATGTTTATAAAGCTTTCAGAGTTTTTTTTATTAATTTATAATTAATTTTTATAATCATACAGTCCTGGCTCCACAGCCACCATGGCGCAAAAAAAGCCTGTTTTAACAAGAACCTTAAGGGCTATTGTTTTGAATTGCAAGTCAAGCAAGGGATGCCTGGTGGTGGTGGATTCTTGTGCGAAATGCAGTGAGTCATCTGACCTATAAGCTACTGTCGTCTGACCTATAAGCTACTGTCGTCTTAGAGCCAGTTGGAACTGATAAAATCTTGTACGTAATTTAGAGAGAAACTGAAAATGTGACTCAGACTAACACCTTCAGCGCCCATGAGAGTCAGACATTCAATGTTTCAGTAATAGTTAGAGCATAATGAGTAAATTTTGAAGATTAAGAAGAGTGGAGCGAGCTAAGATGTAACATCCTGCATTTTGATTGGCCGATAGAAATTTGCGCCAAATACACATGACGTCATGTCTGTTAAAAGACAAATTTAATGATTTAATGTAGCATTACTAGTAACTGCCACAGATTGGTGTATTTCATTTCTAAATGAAATAAGAATTAAATAAACACTCTGTAAAAGAATTTTTTATTAATGGAGTATTTCGGTCAATACATATGTATAATATGAAGATTTTAAGTGGTTTAGTTGTAACAAGTGAGGAGATCAAGTTCAAAGGTCAACATGACCTTACACGAGATTCGGGGTCTGCTCTGCAAAAAATAAAATGCTGGCTTACAATTAGAAGAGGAACAAGCTTTTTAAACTTCAGTTTGGTCAACCTGACCACTTCCAATATTTATGAAAATAGGCTCTTAAGAAGCGCCCTGAGATGAAAATTTCAAGTATGTGCATGAGTCTTATAAGGTCGTAAGTACTTAGCCACGATTTATTGCTTGTATTGATATTGATGTTTAAGAGAATGATTTAATTTTTTTAATATGAACTCATAGCACTTAAGGCCTATAGGTATATTTTCATTATCAATTCAAATTCTTCCAGTATTGAACTTCAGTTTTGCATGCTGTATCATATATGTGATGCATGGGGTCGTACCTGATGACTTTATTTCCAAGCCTTTGTTTGTAATTCAGTTTTTTTAATTCAAAGAGATTCCATTCACATTTAGTCATAAACAACAAAATCAGTGTAGTTAAAAAACCACACGGGATTACATTTTGTATGTTTTCCTCTGTAGTTTTATCGCTGGTCTATTTGTTTTGGGGTGAAAATCAATTTATGATCCCTGAGTCTTAAAAAGGTATGGTATGTGGTCGAGTCAATGAAAGGCCATCGAGTTTGTTTATGCAAAACTGACCAATGTTTAGTAAGAATTCAGGCCTTTTTTCTTTTTTATAGAAACAGGTACATGCTAAATGCTTAGTGATGAAAACATGTCTCAGATAAGACACTTTTTCTATTGTAGATAAATTAGAGTGGACAATTTATATTTTGTTGACGTTGGGTGACATTTTTACGAAAGGTTAGGATCTTGTAATCCCGAATTGAAATGACCTTTGACTCCCGCAAAAACTTTTGATAAAGGATAGGTTGTTAAGAAATGACCGAAGATATGGTGAATTCTAATTTAATGAGATCATATTTAAATAGTTGTTTACATCTAAAAAGGGGATGATATTTTTATCAATCAAAAGAGATAATGTACTTCTAATCTATTTATAGAAACATCTCTTCTTGTGACATGATTGTGATTTCATTCATAATAATTTCGTAAATTTTTGGGATTTAAATTTTTTTTTATTCAAAATGAAAGAGTAAGTAAATTTTATTTCTTGTGTTAAAATTTGTATTTTGTAATAGCTGAATATTCATAAATCATTTTATTTCCTTGTATAGATCTGTCAAAGTATGTTAGTTAACCGATATACAGGCACATAACTTCACCGTAATGATCATCTAGAGTTATAGCCCTTGTCAGAATAAGGGGTTTTCAAGGAATTGCCATGTTCTTGATGGATGTTTTAGTATGATTATTTGATATTTTTAAAGCACTAACGTTTGATCTCGGAGTTCATATATACATATATATATATACTTATACAGTGCCCACCAAAAATAAGTATACAGTAAATAATTGTTGCAAAATTAAACTTGGTTAAATTATTCAATATCTGATTATCAGACGGTCATAATTATACTAGTTTTTGAAACTACAGTTACTAAATGAGTCAAAATAGAGATAGAAATAAAAAATGAAGATGTTCGGAACTAAAATAACCATGTGATCAAAAAGGCTGAATTTTCCATCTTTTTGTGACAAAGTTACCATTCAAGAGGTACAAAAAAACTTCAAATATATTGTTGCTTTACTGTTCTGCAAATAGTATCATTACAGGCAAGTAAGTGGACAAATAACATCTGTATACTTATTTTTGGTGGGCAGTGTATATACTTATATATATATTTGATATTGATGCATGAGGAAAAAAATAAAACATTACGTTTACTGGTTTATTACGATTTTACATTTGTCTCAAACTCAGACTCTGATTTGAGTGGATACTCAATGTGAGCCAAGATTAAGATATATTAAGTATGTATACTTAGATACAGGTTTAAGATTTGATCTCAATCTCAAATCAATTAAAAAAATGTTTAAATTTCATTTCCTTCTATTTGGTATCATAAATATTTTATAAAAGATAAGACAGAAGTGTGGATCGGTTTTAGAAAACTGTTTGTGTGACTGGAACATCTGTTGACAAGCTCGAATAAAAGATTACACGTAAAAAGTTAAAACGCGACAAAAAAGGGGAAAGATAAAATGCTGAACTTTGATGCCTTTATATTTTAATTGAGCACATGCTTCAGTTCACAACGTTTAGATAAAACGTACATTTTGTAATCTAGTAATCTAGTACACGTCGATTCAATTGTTTTACCATTATAAATGTATTAAAACTTAAACATGAAAAATAAACGCAAACCCACCCATAGGGGTACTGCTGTACCACCCAGGACAATGTGTGAGAATAAACTAGGGTGAGTAAATAATATTAATAATGTTCATTGTTTATTAGTTTGGTTTTGTACCAGTACATTATAATGGTAATTGTGGCTTTAATTAATTACTCGGCAATCATGGAAGGAATATACAAGCATGTTGTGTTCGGTTACTATGCAGAGTAATACTATATGTCTGTATGTCAGATATTATTCGCCATTATTTTATTTTAGTTATAAATCGGGTACTGTGAACCAAGAAATCATTTTGCGCGATTTGCCGTAAAAGTGCTAAAAACATTAATATGAACATTGCGGAAAAATTTAAAAACCACAAAAATTTGTAGTCGCGTATATATGCCGAAGATTGGCAAAACGCGAAAGTTAGTATTTGTGAAAGTAAATTGGTGTACAGTAATTGTGTTCCATGAGAATTCATGAACTCCTCGTAAATATATTTCCATGACATAAATACCTATCCAAGAACTAAATGATAGACTGTGAATTCATAAATCTTGAAATAAGTTTTGTTTCGATATTCACAAAGTAAAGATCATACTAAGTATATAGGTTTACGATCATACTTAGTATATAGGTTTACGGTAGTTAGATATAAACTGAAAACGTCATGCTTTCCTCCAGAAACTTTTTATCTTTACTAATTTTTTTTCTAAAACATTAATCAAGATACTGTCATGTTTGAAATATGGTATTTGCATAAAAATAATGAATGTTGGTCAAGTATGAAATTAATGTCATGCTTACGTTTAATTTAATACACAATCTATTTTAATAATACCATGTAGAATTAACTACATTGTATATATGATATTGCTGTAGTATGGGGGTGTTTTAAAGATTTTCCCCAATTATATATGAAATTATGATATTGTGGACGTCATATGGGCCAATTGCCATTATGCTCTTTTCTTTTATGTACCCCGGTACTTGTGTTATTGTTCAACTGTTTTATTGTTGAGGATCTCATGGAAGATTGCCATTTAATATAATTTTCAAATGAGTTTTCTCGTAAAATAAAGTCTTTATTATTATTATTATTATACTAATTTATAATAATGCTCATTTTCGATCGTTTTCGTTCAGATTGCATTAAATGGTACATTGTAACATTGCAAAAAACATTACATACAGGCATAACATTGATAAATATTAGGTTTAATATGCATTCGCAAAGAATAAAATAGCTATTTTGTAAACCTTTATACATATGTCAAAATTATTACGGATGTCTTAATTAGTCCAGTTGACCCATGGAAGCATAATAAATAACCAGGAATGAAATTAATCAAAATATTTTTGTTTGTATGAGCTGGACACGTAATTTACTAGTGGTTTAAATTTGATATGTGGTTGCTCTGGAAACTGCACATTTGTTTATAATATACAATGTATGTTAAAGTTTTATAACAATTAAATAAGTATAGAAAATAAAAATGATGAAAACATTTAATTGAATCGTATAATCTAAAGAGCTAAAAATTCACTGGTTGTATGAGATTAAGTGCCGTGCCAGTTATTCGCCAAGGGATGGACCGGCGAAAATAAAGTTCATTAAAGATGTAATATTTTAGTATCCAAAATATGACCACAAAAAATAGGTGAAGGAATTTAATTAAGATTTTAAAATCCGAACGAGTCGTATCAAGTTAGTACTTTTATTTGATAACTCTGATAAAATATAGACTTTAACACAAGATGGCTGTTTATATGTGTTTATCTTTTTTCCATGTTTTTCGTACAGTACTGAGGTACTGGTCACACTCATGTAGGGGTCATCCGTTTGGACTTTGTCTTGATAACAATTTTGTATACTTTAATTTTATGTGAATTTAAGATCTTAAAAGTGGGATGGACCGAAATATAAGTAAATATATGCTGATCAGCAAAATCTGTTAGCTCAAAATATATATTATGCTCTGTTTGACATTCTCTGCTCTGCTCTGAGCACACTGCTCTTAATTATTCAATGCTCCTGCTCAATACGGTGCTTAAAACTCTCTTTTTGGCTCTCTGTTGCATTCAATGTTTTCTACGCAATGTTCTCTGCTTAATGCTGACTTTTGCTCAATACTCAATATTTTCTGAATGCTCTCTGCTCTGCTTAATTATGCTTATCTGCTTTAAACATTGCTCAATGCTCTATTCTCTTTTGCTCAAATGCTCTGCTCTGCTCACATGCTCTACACATTACTCAATGCTCTATTCTCCTTTGCTTGCTCAAATGCTCGGCTCAATATATAGCTCAATGTTTCCTGCTGTTTTGTTTAATGCTCTGTGCTGCTCTGCAGCTATCAGTTTATAAAACATTGATCTATAGACATCATCCTGATTTATTTCATTCCCCAATAATGTAACATTTTCATCAGAAACTCAAAATACTATTTCTGTACTGTAACAAATTTCTCCTCTATCTATAGGTAGAGTATTAGTATCTTACTCATATTATAACTATCTGTTGCATTTTGACTTATTTTGTTGAGCGGTCAGTTTGACCTGTTGGTTAGATTGATCTAGCAGATGGTTCAGTGTTGATGGTGTAGATTACTTGTTAGATAAAAATATACATTTTCACAAAACACATGCTACTGTTACAAACTGTCTGGAGGGGTTTTAACTTTTACCCACATCAGTGATTGCCGTGAACTACAAAGTGACCAGTGTCCTTAAAACATAAATTAATGTTACTGATAAGAGAGGTTTTTATGACTTTAAGTATCTAGTTATGTTATAACAAGTTGGGATAGGCTTGTTTGGTCAATGGTGGGGATATGTAGATTTCGAAGTCGTATTTTTTTCAGACAAACTTTCACCCACGTTGTTTATAAGTTGTTTAAAATATTTCACCAATTATGATATTACTGGTCAGCCAGTCAGTCTGCTAACCCTTTACCTTATATAACCACCATTTTCAAACCCCATCAGTACACAGCTATGTGTCATTAACCCTTTACCCCAAAGGCCCATTATACAGCTATGTTGATCAATTCAAAATTATCCTTATCATCATAATATTATATATATTAATCATTTTGTTACTCCCACAGTATACAAAGGGGTGAAAAGAATGTATATCTAGACCCAGTTAAAACAGTCACCCCACCCCCCCCCCTGGACGAAAATAAAATCCATCAATTCATTGCTTGGTGAGTTATAAAAATAAATAAACTCATTCCTTCAACCCCACTGGTAACCCCCTAGTGACCAGTATGCCTTGACCAATGTAAACTAAACATATGTTGATAAAGCAATTATTTTGTAGTCATTTTTCAGATAAAAACTCTCCACATCTGGTATAATATTTTTCCCCTGACAGCCCTTATGCAATTTTTTCTGTATACAGGTCAAAAGGCTTTTCCTGATCGTAAGTGTACTTTAATGATTTCAGAAATAATGACTTTTGCTGTGGTAATCCAACCAGTTTCCTATAACATAGGTCTTTCACCATTTATTAGTTCCATGTGTAATTAGCTGTTTAAGTGGGAAAAATATTCAATATGTTTTTTTTGGGAAAATACTGAACTATTACATTTGAGAAAAAACATATTCAATACAAAAGTTTTTGGATTTTTTTGCAAAACAGTATTCGATGTATTTTGCAAAAAATATTCTTTATATTATTTTGCAAAAAAAATCATTAATTATGTTTTGGGAAAAAAGTTCATTAGATATAGATATAAAAGAAAAATGTGTTCAAATTAAATTTTGATTTTTTTTAATATCTCTCTTGAAATATCATTATGATAATGATGCTACAATAGGCCAGAGTTTTTTAATCTTTTGTTACTCAGACTTTTTGTGTGAAATGTCGACAGGCGGAGGGAAAAAAATAAAAACTCCCAAAATATAGCTTGCACGAGCTGTTGGTGGTAGGATAGTCAATGACGGTCTGATTTAAAGCAATCAACACTCAACTACAGTGCGAGTTTTCAAGAACACAGCCAATTTATCTTAAGACTTGTAAACTGCAGTGAAACACTAATATAATACAAATTATTATAAACAAAATAATAAAACAAGGCTGGTACATTTATCATCAAATCATTATAATTATGCAATTTTGTTTTTTTCAAGTTTTTTAAAAAAAATTTTTTTGAAAATGACAAAATTTTGGGCAGGAGGGTCCGAGTTACGAAAAATAAAAAACTCTGGCCATAGAAGCATTTATTGGTCTAGATGAACCAAAAAAACCTGACAAAGTTATGCAATAACCTTTCCTTTGACATTAAGTAATAACAGTTTGTCTAACTTGTGACTGGTGATTAACACATTAAATTGATAATTTCCAGAAAACATGCAGCAAAGATCTAAATGTTACGAAGATTGGAGAGATATACCAAATGACACAATATCTCTTGGCAGTCTTCCGAAATCTCGCGAAATCTAATTTGTTCTTAATATGTCTTTGAATAAAGCTATTATGAAAATAAAATGCAGAAAAAAACTGTTGCCAATTTAAATCTTAAAATGTTAAAATCTTTAATTATTTGAAAAAAAAAAAGTCATCGTATAGTAAATCTTACACTTTTGTACTGTTATTTCACAATTTAACAAAAATCTTTTTTGTGAAGATACAGAGATATCTGCTTTAAACTTAAGGAAAAAGGTACCATATTATTGCACTGTGACCCCTTAAACTTGATGACAATAAATATTTATTAGTCTCGTCTTTGTTACTGGTTTAATCTCTTTATGGGCCCCATCTAGAACTTATGCAATACCTTATCTTTGTTTGTAAAACAACCTTTATAAACACTAATTCTTTGTTATGTAACTTTGTGACTCTTCAAATAGACGTAGTGGAGGTAAATTAGGTAGATATAAGGGTTGTTGCTGTGATGCATAAGTGCAAGGATTTGCTGTCTATCATAAAAGTGATAACACATTTTGTAGTTGATTATTATAAGCTCTACAGTGATACAAAGATACTAAAAAAGTCGAAGTTTAGCTAAACCTTTTTAAATGATAAATGATAGGTTACCCTTGACCCCTAAATTTTCTTCTTCCAGTAATGTACCATACTCTTTTGTACAATTTGAATTGATTAATTGACTCCTAAAGTTTCCAAAATGCCTTAGGATTCTGACTGACCATTTAAATCATATATTTTGTTCTTTTAATTCATTTACTGTATTCCATAATATATGTATTTTGACAATGACATTGAAAAATGGGACCGTTATCAAAATAGTTTATGCAAAACTGACCGTTTAGAAGCAGCCCCTAATGGACCCTTAATATTTATAAATACCTCACTAAATAGTAGCTTACTCAATGAATTTGAAAAAAAAAAATTGTAATAATATAAAATTAAATTCCCTAAAAAAATTTCTTTGTTTTGAATATATATGTGAAAGGGATGTTTCAAAAGTTGAGAGGATGAATTAATGAAAATAAAGATAGGTTTGCTTAATTTTTGGCTGACCCTCATGCACTTACATGTTACAGAGTAATTATTATTTTCATAGAATAATTTGATTTGACGTTTATGATGAAGTCAGTAATCACTTGACATAATAAACTTTAAATATATCTCATTCGTCAAGTTTCCGAGAACATAATTTAGAGATATTGTCGCACTACTTGGGGGTTAAAGTTGTTATTGTATTATCAGTTTCTAAAGGTTGCATTTGTAAACTTTTAAAAGTACTTATAGCAATATTTGAAGTGTTTTGACAAGTAGCTAATGTACGTATGTGCGTTGGTGCAATAACGGATGTATAATCAATAGTTTGGGTCTACATTTCCTTGCAGTTACATAATTTTATTGTAGTTGATATTCATTCTATCCCTGTCATATATAGGTTGCATCCTTATATAGTCCAGAGAATTTGACACGACTCTCGAATTTCTATTAGCATAATTTAACAGCTGATTTATAGTCTCTAATTATAATTCTGGTTGTATGTTTTCATAATCAAAAAGTATCACTAAGACGCTTGAGTTGTAATACAAACACCAATCTATTGGACCGATATTGCACGATTTGCTCGTGAAAATTTATATATTCAACGCCAGTACCTTGTAATATATTCATGCATAAAGGTCAGGTTCATGTGAAATTCTCTGTGCATTTGTTTCCACATTCAACTCTGAGCATCCAGCACATGTTCAGCAGGATCCCAATATTTCATCACATAATACATGAAAAGTTTTGGCAGTCCCTATTGAAGGAGATTGGCGGATTTCAATTAAATTATGTAACAGAAGTTTTCAATAAAATACAGGAGAATTCAATAAAATACAGGAGATTTTCCCTGCATAAATGTTTGACTACTTTCACTGCTCTTCCCTGCTAACTGGACACCTCCCGTCCACTTCCTCTTGATTTCATGCTCTACTCTTTCCCCCTGCCTAATTCCCCCTGCCTTATTCTCCCTGCCTAATTTCCCCAAATTCCTGCCTACTTCCCCCTCTCCCTTTACTCTGGGTCTCCCTCTCCCTATATTCCACTCTCCCCTCTCTATATTCCCCTCCACTATTTCCCCTCTCCCTCTCCCAGTCCAGCTCCCCTCCCCCTCTTTTCTATTTCTCCCCTCTCTATATTTCCCTCCACTATTTCCCCTCTCCCTCTCCAGCTCCCCTCCCCCTCTTTTCTCTTACCCCCCCCCCTCTCTATATTCCCCTCCACTATTTCCCCTCTCCCAGTCCAGCTCCCCTCCCCCTCCTTCCTATAACACCTGAGACTCAATACATCATTCTATCAATTCATAATTATTTCTCTCTCTCAGTGTATGACTATAAATTACCTCCCTTGACCACTATGAGTTTATGTCAATACTGGTAGGTCACAAAGACCCGAAGCTTTGACTTAACAAAAAGCCTACAAAGTGCTTTTATGGCAACGTAATTATAGGTCAGTTTGCTTGCATTCTTGTGTAAAAACAGATAACAAAACACTTAAATCCAATATGTCCATGATTTGTCCAGTCCGATGCTTGGTTACCGAGCTGTTTTACAGGACATTATCTCTGGATGTTGTTTGACCGCTTGCATAATAGTGAAAATGGATCTTTGTGAACTAGGCTTGTTTAAACAGAGCTTGTGACTATGCAAATGTTTGCGTAAATACGTTGTTGAGCTTTTTAGCTTAGTTTTTGGTTTAGTACTTCAACCAGGGAATGTCCAGTTTTTCATTACGTCAAACGATTCATGAATAGTAATGATTTTTGCTGTATTTTCAAAGCGGTTATGCATTTGTGTCAATAACAATTTCAGAGATGAAAATACCAAAAGACCACAAAGTTATACTCGATATATCGATCAAATGTTTGAACAACTTTGTAATGTTGTCGTACTGTCGTCATTGTTGCATTGTTTTTGTCGTCACTGATAATGTCGTAGTCCAGTACAGTGTCCGAAGTGGACATAACAGAACATCGTGTGAGACTCAACTTGCACATATTCTTACAAACTTTTTGAGATCCAATTAGCTGTGTACTGTAATTGTGTCTTTGTAAAGTCAATGTATATATTGTTGCTGTCAATAATAATCCCTGTACAGATATAAATGGTTTTACAATATGGTTATGTTGAGTTTTGTTGTTTGGTAGTTTTGCTGTCAGTTCTATACTGTATATTTAGGTCTTTGCAACAACACAGTATCTGCATCTTCCTTATTGATCGATGAGCTCTGTTCTGGCCCCAATTCCACGAAAAAACTTAAGTTATTGCTCAGCTGAGACTGTTATTTTGAAGTTATTATATGGCTACAATTATAGTCTTGTGATGTAGATTGCTACCAGAAACTGTGTATTTATTGCTAAATAATGATTTAGTAGGTGATTTTTGCATGAAATGCTCATGTACATCCAACAGTTATGAACAATAAAGAACTTTGTAATTAAGCTTGTTATAACTGACTCAAGTTTTTACTTTAGATGTTTATTACTTTAAAGCACTATTTTCTGTAAAAATCGGACTTATTATGTATTGCTCTAATAAATTGGCATCTAACTGTGATCAGAATACAATATATACAAGTATACATGAAGTCATTTAACAAACAAAATATGTTTTTAAAATAGCAGTCTCAGCTGAGCAATAACTTAAGTTTTTTCGTGGAATTGGGACCAGTTATGTTCTTGCTGTTATGTAAGAGAACAATATGATTTCTTGTTGTTGTTTTGGTACCTGATCCAATCTTGCCGTAAATAGTAGAGTGATAAACATCTACCCCGGTCAGAACGATCTAACTTATAGATCTCCAACAAGTCTTGAGAGGAAAAAATGCATGAATGATGGTAATTGTTTCCATAGCAACACTTTCAGAGAGTACATAATTATGAAACTGCAAAAATTTTTTTAATGAAAAGGTGAATATTTGATTTTAGCTATTTTTGGGTCTACTGGGAATGCTGCAATTATGGAAACTGCAGGCATCACATGCATGTGAGTTCTCTATGATACAGAAAGGTCCAACACGGACCCTTTAAGTATATATGTATACAAAAAATGAGACAGTTATTGTGTATCGAAGTATAAATGTAAGATAAGTCAACTTAAAAATGAGATAGAATATTCAATTCAATTCAAATAATGATGAAAATTTGTATTCATATAAATTGTTACAAATGATAAATATTCAAGTAAATACAAGATTTTTTAAAAGAATTTTCTTTATCACGAAATCTTACGATAACGCTTAACATTTCTTTGTTTTATCATGTTCATGGTAAGAGTCAGTGTTTAGCTCTGCAAACATTGTATAATATACAGTACTCTATTTTCTTTATCATAACTTAAAGTTCAAAAAGATTATATAAGTATGAACCTTAGATAAAACAACATAAAGTTGTCAAAAATTAACTTTGACTCTGTTTGATATTTTTAACTACCCACTGGCAGTTTTATGATGTCATGATTATACATGTTGTTTCCTCTATGATGTAATATTTCATATAATACCCGCATGACCAGTCACTAAATTACAAATTTATTGATCTTTTTAAGTTTTTTTTAAAAAACTAAATATATTGCCCTGTGGGTGGGGGAGGGGGTATAATATGTTTGAAAGTTGATTATTTGTACAGATAATGTTTTTAATGTGTAATTATGTTGTTTGATTCTGTTTGTTACGTCATTTTGTTGTTTGATGATGTTGTTTTAATGTTTTGATCGTAATCTTCAAACACAAATTATTTTGACACCATTCACACTTCAATCAAAACAATAAAAATGGCGGCAAAACTTTATGTTTTTTGCCATAGGTGGATCGATAATTTAGTGAGATTTTAGTGAAAGCTAGCAGAACATGAACATTATTCAACATCAGAACTTCAATCATACACATATGCATCGGTGCAAGTTTTCAGGTTATACCTGATTTCAGGTTTTTGAGTGTGCCAAAAAAGTCTGTTTTCTTTGTTTTCACTGTTAAAATACATTCTATCAGAATTTCAGGTTTTTCATAATTTTTAACTTGCACCCATGCATATGAGAATTTTAAAAAATAATAGGAAAGTTTGAATAGAAATAAAAATCCTTTTTAATGCTCTCCCTTTTTGAGGTAAAGTTGGATGATGATAATTTCAACCTTATAATTCATTAATTCATCCTTACTAAGGAGTTTTGATTACTTTGTATTAAATGTTACATAGATACAAAATGTCTTTGTGATGTAATGTATTCCTAGACACTATTATTACATAAAGCCACATCCTGGTTTACATGTATATAATTATACACCTTTGTACCCATAAACTGAATTATGACACTTTGGCACAAAACTCTATAGTACTGAATAAATAATGTATAATAATGCTAATTTGAAAGGCGTCAAAGAAAAGCACAATAAAAATGTAAACCTTTTCCTAATGAATCAATAGATGTACTTTCTTGTATCTGATATGTATGTTGATAAGCATGTAATCTAATTAGGTACGGAAATATATATGACACCTGTCAGCTAATTACTCAATATATGAAGAGCATAAATTAATTATATCAGATGCATGCTGGGAGATCAGGGCTTATCAGCTGATAGTACCAATATGTATCATGTTTGAAGAACTGATTTACTGTTTTCATGCTGATCAGACATTTATTACTGGTATTTGATTATATTGTATGTACATCCATATAAAATTATGTCATATATATTGGTGGTGCAATAAAAGAGTTATTTACTTCTAATAGTTAAGTATTAACATATGTGCACACAAGTTTATTACATAGATTGTTTTCTTTGTTTTGGTTTATTCAATCTATAGATTATACTAACAAATATTGTCTCTGTAAATTATAGCAAAGACCTAAATATACATATTTGCTCCCCCCATGGACCAAATTGACCAGCCTGATTCACAATGTACTTTTCCATCAAGTACATATAATATAGTACGAACCTGTATACATAAATTTTGGTACCAAAACTTCAGATTACAAAAAAAATAATTACCATTATGTTGAAACCAAAACACTAAATCGAATTTCTCAAAAATTTGAAATGTTTCTGATTCAGTCTAAGTGGGAAAATAAAGCTCATAAGTATAATTGTTTTATATGTTAAATTGATTAATTAACTCTTTTAGAATTATTGTCGGGACAATTTTACTATATTAAATTCTGTTATTTATAGTTCATAGAAGGAAACTTTCATGAAATCTGCACAAATTTAAAAAGCATGTCCCCAACAAAATACAGTAATGTAAAAATATTTTGAAGTTTGAATTATTCTAATATAACCATGATACATGGATTTGTTTTACATAATATGGGAATTTCTCCACATTTACCTGGGAATTTTATTTTTGATTCAAAGAAACATGTGACAAAGAAATTTATACTGTTTACTTTCTAACATCAAGATGCTGTAGTACAGTACGTTACCTCTACAGAGCGGCCCTCTGTAGAGCAACAACCTCCAAACAACGGCCAATATTTGCAGCTCCCAATGGATGTTGTACCGTTACGTTATAATTACAAAAACAAATGTTACTATTTATTATCACTAAATATCATATGAGTTTTGATAGGTTGTTGGTCGATACTAAACTGTTGTAAGTCGTTCTTTGTTAGAATCTGCATACCATTAAATAGCACTTCATTCATACATATCATTAAACTACTCATTTTAATCTCATATAAACGTAGATAATTGCATAATATAAATTGATAATAAAATAATTTTTGAGTCTTTATCAGCTATGTGTACAATATCTTTACATTTTGTCTCAGCCAGGCTCACTGTATATATGTGTAATACATGTGAATATTTCGGACAAGCATAAACTAAACATTATATATCTATTTCATACATAATTTATATACTTATATCTAAATTTTCCTCTATGGATTATATAACTATAGTAACAATTTGATAATTATACAAGTTCAAATCTCCCAGGCCAGCTAGCTTGTCATTTTTATTAGCATGTCAAAAATACGACCCCTGTCCACCTGCTGGGGCCAACAACAACAACAATAAATTAGTTAATCAGGACATAAGATATAAAGATACAAATTTAGAGAGGATTAGGTAGATAAATGCTTGATTAGATAAAGTTTTAAGTCATGTCCAGAGCAAGTTGATTTTTACCAAAGGATACATCAATTATTTTTATAGGAGTGTGACTGGGTTTTTTGTTTGAATTTATTCGACGCTTAAATTTTGATACTAATATTATGTGTGTTTTGATTCCTACGTAGAAGAATAAACATGGCTTCATCAAGGTATGATATTTTATTGCAATAATCCTGTATTTTTGTGAGTTATTTTATTTCATATATTTGCATTATATTATACTATATAATTCAGTAAAGAGAGACATGCTTACTCTTCGATTATTATAGATGTATGTGATATATCATGTATAACTAAGGGAATAAAATCTATTGATACAAAAAAACACATTTCTGGTGCATAAAAAATTAAAACATTCAAGTAAATGACATAAATGTATCAACACAATTATTTTCTGATTTGGACCAAATACCTAAATGTATATTTAGATCTTTGTTTGGACACAGATTAAAAATCACTTTTAAAAATTGTAATTTTTATTATAACCAAGTATTTCCTAACAGCTGGATACATGTATTCCTGTATAATTAATTATCCAGATTTTATTGTTTAGTGGGAACAGAAAGATGTTTATGCAACAGAGTCTCTTACTTTAATTCTACTAATAATTGAATAAATCAAGGGAGCACACCCAAAAATATTATCAGAAAATTAACATGTCAAGAGTTACTGTTCCTGAACTTGCTCTGATTTGGTGTCAGTAATATTGTTACTATTTTAGGGTCTTAAGGGTCATATTAAGGGTCAAAGCAAAGCCATGAGTATTGTATGCAGTAGCCAGGGGTATGCTAGGTTTTAGATTCCATGCCTCAATATCAACATAAGTTGTTAGAAATGGTACTTGGCTATAAGATATATAACACACTTTGTTTGGCTTTTAGCGTAAAATGATAGTTTTAAGTCTCATCTGAATACGTTTCTGATATGATAGTTTTGGGCAGTGAGTTAAAAAACATGAAAAAGGATTCATCGCTTTGCCGGAACGTCTACTGAAAGCCAATTATTATATTGTACATGTATATAAATCCCTAATTAGCATAAAAACAGGATCTTAGAGGGTTAGCTGTTGACAATTTGAAGTGTTTTTCATATCTTATTCACTTAAATGCATTTCACCAATATTATTTCCTTGTAATAGTATATGATATATGAAGAGGATTTTTATTGCTTCTCTAAGATTGGTTTCGCTGATAGCCCCTAATCAGATTGCCATTTTTGAACCTGTTGGATTGTTCATCAGAAAAATCGTTTCTGTTTGTTGAGATACATATTATAACAATAATTTGATTAACCAAGATAAAAGATTTTAAGACCGCCTTAAGTGTCGTCTACTTTCATAAACAATTAAAAAATCTTGATAATTAACTGATTTTGGTGATTTATTGATAACCCATCGAGTGTGTATTGTTCGTGGTATAGACAATCCTATGTCCGGAAGTTTGAGGTAGGATTGGGAAAACATTACTTGTGTTATATAAAATTAACCCTTTACTCTGTGTGGGTGCACATTTTGAATCCGATGCACTTATTGCATCTCCATATCAGTTCCAATTAATTTTACGGTTTTTTTTTTCGATACAGCGGTACATCATGGGTATATTCAATCGCCAATTATGTTGAAATATATAATATAGATATTACTTGTATAAATAGAATTCAAGTAGGTCACTAAATCATTTATTTTGAAATCAGGCAGATTTGTAACGGAAAAGATCAAACTAAATGAAGGTAGTCAGATACAGCAGCATATTGTGTGATGCTCGGCATAGTTCAAGTTAACTGCGTGCTGGTTTATGACTGGGTGACAGGCTTTATTGGACTGAAATACTGTCAACCAGTGGGACTTAAAAACAATATTAAAAAAACAACACCCTTACATATAGCATGGGTGAAAGTTTTCAGGCACATGCCTGAACTTCAGGTTTTTGAGAGTGCCAAAAAGCCTGTTTTTCTTTATTTTCCCTATATAAATTGTTAATTTTTCACCCATGCATATAAAATTTAGAACACTATTAAAATCAGTCTACATCGAAATCTTATATCAAATTCTTAAAAACAAAAAATGAATTATAGAATCTCCCGACCTCTCCAATTTAAATCTAAAATTTAAATCTAGCAATTAATTAACCTGGCCTGAAATCCATTATCCATCTTTAAACTAATTAAGAGTTGCATGTGGTGTTAATGATGTATATAAAATTATGAAAGTTTTAACGTCATTATTGATTCTTAGAATTGATATATATTTAGTGCTCGGATGAGAAGAGCTTAATTGTTAATTCTATCTAAAACTGTGAATGTTAATTAGTTTTATGTGTATCCAAATTTGCTCATACAATGTACCTGAGGAAAATTTAATTAATGGAATAAAAACTGAATTGACTGTTTCCTTATTTGGAATCAACTGGAATATTGATGCAAATAATATTTTACTTGGTGAAATTGTTATATTGAGTAAGCTGCAATTATTTTGCTGAAAAATATATATTTTCCGTATTGTGCAAGGGTACATGGAAAAATACTTATTCAATTTATATGTAAGTATTTCTTTAAATTTTACTAAAATTCTTATTCAATTAATTTAGCATAACGCTTCAACAGATTGGATTTGAATTATTTATGTTAAGTATAAATGGAGATATTCCTACTGACTTGTTTATTATTGCACATTTTTTAGGGATTAATTCAATGCTGTAAAAATTTGTCTGACAAAAAAAGGCTTTTATGTTTTTTATGGCTTAAACCTCAATGTATTTGAATTTTCAAAACATATTGACATAAGATATTTTATTGCTTAAGTCATATAAAACATTTAAATTGTTTTCTGTGAAAAAAAACATATTTTAATAGTGTGTATTTAACTTTTGTGTTTTTACTTTTACTTTTTGACCTCTTTTTATGCATATTGGTATTGACTTAGTGAACGCTTACAAAACAAAATAAATTTATGACTGACCTTTTCTTACAGTGATCAATGTCCTTGAGTTTGGATTTTTGTTAAAAAATGTTAAAGTATGCGACAAGGATAAAAAATGGAGTCATCTTTATGATGTTTATTTAAAAACTGGTGGCCGGGTTTCAAGTATTTTGTGATACATGTAGTTTGGTATGATATATAATGTAAACTAAATCTGTATGTGACTTTGAGATATATTGATATCTGATGCCCACCGCAAGTAGTAACTTATGTTTTTGGATATAATGGAATTTGTGTGTTTAGTCATTTTATTAGATTGAGAAAACGTTTTTACTAGATGTTTTTTCAAACACTACATGATTGATGTTGGATTGGTTTGGGGTTTTTTGCTGAAATTTTGGGTAAGACAAAAATCTTTTTTTAGGTAATTTTTGTGAGTGACAGACTGGGGCTGGGGGAAAAACTTATTTGCTTGTGTTTGGTATATCACAAAGTTTTGAGGTTGATAATTGTGTATCGTTCTGTGGTATAATTTACTTGGAATTCCAGAGTATTCCATGTTTATCATTTGTGTCCTATCAGATATTTGCTATTTAAGCAAGTCATAACCTTGTTATGTTACAATAATGATAACACGCGTTGATGAGATCCAGTTTAACGATTTTGCACAATAAAATAATAACAATTTTATTATTTCATGTTGATGATAATAACTATTTATGTTTTTTATATTATGATTTATATGATGACATAAAACATGATTTTGTTACAGAAAAGGATCCAACCGTCAACCATCCATTTTTGGCGCAGAGGACGTCACCAAATCACAAATTACAAAATCTACGTCTAAATAAATGGGTGATTATAGTTTAATTGCCCAGATGATAGACTTTGTAACAGAATTCTGAACGTAGTTTATTTTCCGTCTATTTTCAGGAGTGATGCAGTTTCGCCGCAGGCTGCGGATGTTATTGATAATAACCTTTCAAAGGTCAAGCAAAGGATTGACGGACAGTACGACTCGAGTTATTTGTCAGAGAAACAAAAAGAGAACGGTTCCAAGGAACATAGTTTGAATAAATCGCAACAGAAAAGAACAGAAGAGGACGCCTCTCGAGAGACTTATCATCATTATACGGGTACAAACTCTGACCTTGACAGCGACCTTGAGCGAGATGACCTTAGCCCCGGTAGTCCGGGTAACGAGTACGGTGGATATCAGCAACGTCTACCCAGCAACTTGAACCCATTCTCTGCTTTCGGAGCGGAAGAAGCGCGTCTTCGGTTCGGTTTGGAGTCGGCTCAGTTCAAAGAGAAGCTGAACGCAATCGGTATTCCGCCATTCAGTGACGAGGCTCTACAACGTAGATATTCTCTACATGATTCGTCTAAAGATTTGGGGAAACCTTTAGACCACTCCAGCAAGCCTACTAGTCCAGACAATAGGTCCCTACAGGGGTCACCCATAGACTCATACAAGGGATCACCCATAGATTCTTACAAGGGGTCAAGGTCAATCAATGACATTTCGTTCGATGAACAGGACACAAATTCATTCCTACCCAATGTGAAGGAAGGACTGTTCTTCTGTCATTTATGCAGTTTTTCAGGTAAGTCCATTTCAATATTAGAATGTAAATGCCTTCATGAAAATATCTCAATAAATGGCAAAGTTATGATCAATTTAATCTGCTCAGAAAGATTTTCTTAATACAAACTGAGTTATATATGGAAACAATTAGGTTGAACACGTCTTGTTTGGCAAAAAATGGTCCGCAGCATATGATTTTCAGGATTTTTAATTTGGCTCTATTATGACACACTGAGGTCCTGAAAAAGACACATTTTCCCCAATTGTAGGAATATCAAAAATAGGCTGCACTAGTTTAAGACTCAATGATCAGTCAGTTAATATTTTGGGATTTATACATAATGATTTCAGCCTCATGTCATCACAAACTCCTGATTCAAAACTGGGTCCTTTTCCCAATAGGGCAAGAAAACAACCTGTATTAATAATAATAAAAGATGTTTTTCAAGCTGAGTTAATGCACAGGTAACTGTACTATTGATAAAGAGTTAAAAAAAAATTAAAAAATATTTTTTTTGGTTAAATTTATGAATCCAAAATTGGATTAATTCATAAATTTGACAAAAAAAATAAAAATTGTTAATTGTTTTTTACTCTTAATCAATGATACAGTTACCTGTGAGCTAATGGAGTGTTTTCACGCGGACCAAAATGAACGTACCATCTGTTACCAGCAAACCTTGGCCCTGTCACTAGACTTTGTCACTATCATTTATAAACAAGTATATATTTTCAGTCACCAAATGTGTTAAAATAACCTCTGGACATTGTATGACCTAATTGCTCTGGTCATTTTGACAAAAAACTTGCTAAAATTGACCGCAAAATGTCACAAAATAATTGCAGTTGTTACCTCGGTAACAGTTTTGTTACAAAATACTAAATTTGTGATTAATTGTTTTACGAGCGTGTTTGTTGTGTGTATAAATAGAATGGTTTATTTTGAGTGACAGTGTCAAATTGCTATGGAAACATTATATTAATAATTATGCTCTAGAGTGCTTCTTTATATAAAGTTTTTGATACCTTCACAAAATAAAGATTAACATTAATAGCCAGACTCTAGAGCTCTTCTTTACATTAATAGTCAGACTCTAGAGCTCTTCTTAAAGAAAGTTTTTGATACATTCACAAAATAAAGATTTGCTTTCACAATAATGCATTAATAACTGCTACTGTAACCCTAATGGTGGAGGTTCTACTTTGAACTGTGGTCACATCATGTACAAAATGTAACCAGTATTTAATTTCCTTGCTTGACATTCACATGGGCGAAAGTTTTCAGGCAATGCCTAAACTTCAGGTTTTTTAGAGTGCCAAAAAGCCTGTTTTCCTTTATTTTCCCTATATAAATTGTCAATTTTTGAGGATCTCAGGTTTTTTATAATTTCAAACTTTCACCCATGCATTCAGCCATAAAATGACCGATGAAAGAGTGAAAGAGAAACAAGTTTATGTGTCGAGCAAGGTAGTTACTGGTATACCATTTTTGTTTCATCCTTGGTATGGTGCGGCCAACAGTTGAACCACAAACGTAACTGTACTCAAAGCGGACACTTAACCAGTAAGCTAATTTGATGCAGTATGGAACGGGTTATGGGAGTCTGGATCCATTTATATTGTCGTAATACTACATTAAATTTGTATGATTAAGTCAGAAAGTTACTATTGTCTAAAAAGGAAATTTAAATTTGTTCACAACAAAGATTTTATACAAGATTAAAAACTCCACTTTCAAAATCTAGAATGAAATCTATTTTGTGAACATATTTTATTTTCCATTTGGAAATTTATTACTTTGGTATAAATGGATGAATAATACAAATCATACATATGTAGAATAAGAAATGGTGAAAACTCATGTAAGAAATTTTTATCATTAATTTCTCAAGATCGACATGAGCGAAATGGGACAAATTGTTTAAAGTTTAACTCCCCTTAGTAAGTTTTGATCACTCAAACCTACCAAAATTCATTTTATTTAAAAAACATTTTTAAACTCCTTTTTCTAGTAATGGAGTTTCACAGTATTTAATTGTTTTAATCTTAAAGAATGGTACAAATTTTTTATCTTCAGTTAAAAATTACATTTTTTTATCTTGTCAAAAATCATGTCGTTGGTTTATCAGGATATTAAATCTAGCAAGGACCAGATGATGTGGTATCACTTTAGTGTTAGGATTAAATCTTACAAAATGTATTAGTTTCTTTGATTTATTATTTCACATTAAATAGTTTGACTTTTTGTTTTCGTTTGTGTAAACAGGTCATAAAGAAAAAGAATTATTGACCCTATCATTGTCAAGTGGCCTTTTTTAGATAGCTTTTTTGTAGATGAAAAAAAATTGTTCAAAATAGTTTTATAATTTATGATCGGAACATTTTGGGTTAGATAAAGACGCCCAGGAGTATCTTAAAGTGAGAAGGTGTGGGGCTTCACGGGTTTTTTTATGTGTATTTATGTGTAACATTGTGAAATATTATTGAAATCTGCACTTTCTAAACGATTTTTACCAGGATATGCTTGATTGTGTATTACAATGTAGTATACTGCCTACAAGATGTTTTGTTTGTCTCTTTTTGATAAAGCGTGGAGCTCTGGAATTAATTAGGGGCTGTTCGTTAATTTTCTTATAATTATGAAGAAGTTGAAACAATTTTATAAGATTTGTGTATAATGCGATTGGATCTTTGAATCTATGTTTTAAATGAGTGGAATATAACTATTATTATTTATTCAGTCAATAGTATTTTCTTGGATTTAGTAAAAATTATGAGATGCATTGGATTTAGTTCTAATTGAACAACCTACAAACATGTAATAGCTAACAGTACAGTCTGCAATACAATTGCTTTACCAGTATTTACTTAAATTTTTCGACATTCAAACTCTTGGACATATTTTTCCATAATTAATCAAATACACAATGCTTGTAGTACTCTTTATTCTTAACTCTTTCACAAATAACAGGAAATTTAGTTTTTGAGACCAGTCTGAAATAAAGACATTTGATTGGTTGTTTCTGAGTTAAGTATTTAAATGGTCCAATCAAAAGGCTGTAATTGTAGACTGGTTTCATATGAACCAATCACAAGACTGCATTTGTAGACTGGTTTCATGAATACAGTCTAATAATTTTATGATTGTTTTCCTGATCTTGTCTGCCTTCTGATATCCGTCCTTGTTGTTCAAAACTTGCAAAGCTGATATTTTGATAGATTTCATGGTAAATCATGCTTTAAAGCTAAGTTGATAATTAAATGATTATTTTAAGTGTTCAGCTTGTGTTATTAAGACTAAGATCAAATGACGTTAACAACACTTTTACTGCAATGTTATAAATATTTTTTGAAATCATGGATATTTTTTATGTAAATAAAATAAGTCCACTGTGTTAATTTATCGATTGAAAAAAAATGTAACTGATCTATTAGTTAATTATTTGATCTCGGTCAATTTTGAGGTAAATATTTTGTTAGAAATGATTTGTGAAATTTATTGTGACTGGTTTTGTGACTGTAAGTCAGATTGTGACTGGTTTACTGACTTGAATTCAAACTATGACTGGTTATTTTTACTGACTAATGTATGTTTTTAATGTTTTCTGTGCTTGGCTGGTTAAGTTGAGTGCTTCTCTCCCTGTCTGACTTAATATTATCTTTTTGAATTCAAAATTTGACTGGTTTACTGACTTGAGTTCAAACTGTGACTGGTTTAATGACTTGAATTCAAATTGTGACTGGCTAACTGACTTGAATTCAAATTGTGACTGGTTTAATAACTTGAATTCAATTGTGACTTGATAAAGGTGTCTTGTTAAGTCCATTTCTGGTTCCCTGCTATACTCATTATTAGACACTAATTGATTATGGACATGGGATAGTGATGTGCATTGACCGGTGTATCTATGGTATAAAGGGTCAATAGAACATAACTTAATATTCTTATATTTATAATTACAGGAACCACTCAGGGTGACTTTGACATACATATGTCTGTTCACTTCGAACATATATGTCCACATTGTGATTATAAGTCTAGAACCGAGGGCCGACTGAAACGTCATATTAAGGATTTCCACACCGAGGACCCTGACGGTGGTTACAATCGTACAATGCCTGGACGTCCAAAGGTGTTCCGGTGTAAACAGTGTGACTACTCAACTACCGATAAAGTAAGTTTACTCAAAACACACTTAGTGAATATACTTACCAATATAATTATGTCTCCCATATGTAGTGGGGGTAAACATGTTGAGTTTTCGGTGGATGTATTAGTCTGTCTGGATTGATGTCAAAGAGTTTGACCTCGCTTGTTGGACTCTTTTAACGACTGGTTGGATTTCATGTGAAACTTCACATGAATAGTGTGTAACCAAGCCTAGTTGTGCATATAATCAGAAATTTGAGGTGAGATGAATATACCAGAGTTACCGCCCCTTTTGTGAGATATGTTTGTCAGTGATATGTACCTGATAAGGATTTCAGGTTTTTCAAAAAGTGCCAAGCATAACCTTGATTTGCCATTTAGCTTTCTGCTGAAATATGGCAGGTAAACGAATGCTTCCACTCGTATTTGAACCAGGGTCGCCAGATTAGACGGCAAATGCTCTAACCATTGAGCTGCGCAGGCACACTCAGAACTTTCACCCATGTGCATTAAACAGATGTACAATTATTGCATTTCTTAGACTCCACAAGACGAACATAAGCCATGTTTTATTTGGAATGAAACTGCATATTTGGATAGTCTTATTTCACTGACTTACAAAAGAGTAAGGTTGTAATGCCTTTTTGAAAAAACAAGAAAAAAACAATCTTAAATCTAATCTTTTCTTTGCGAAAAACATCTTTGTTCAACATGACTTTTCCCAATATTCATGGCAATAGGTTCATAAGAAGCGTATTGAGTTGCAGATTCTTAATGTGCATGGATTGAATAATGTCAGAAATAGAACTAACAACCTTAATAATTATTCCAAGCCAGTGATTTTCATTTTTTCTCCATGAGAAGGCTTCACCATTTACCTGCCATTCTCTCTACATAAGAAACTTCTTTAAAAAAAAGATTTGCTAACATGTAATATTCACTATTTTGCAGGTTGAGTTTTGGACTCATTCAAGGTCACACATCAAGGAAGATAAACTATTACAATGTCCACGTTGTCCGTTCGTCACCGAGTATAAGCATCATCTAGAGTATCATCTACGTAATCATTTCGGCTCCAAACCCTTCAAGTGTCCTAAATGTAATTACGCTTGTGTCAACAAATCCATGCTGAACTCGCACATGAAGTCACATACCAATGTGTACCAGTACAGGTAACACTCCGATACTACCTTCAAAATAAAAATTAAATCAATATACCAGATTTATATAGTGCCTTTTGCATGCGAACACATGTTCAAAGGCACTTTACATTATTGTGTTGCAGCCACAAGGGCGCAGGTGCATCCTCTACCAGTGCAGATACAGCGTGATCTGAGCAGAGGGACAGACTGAGAGAAAGCCCCTGAAGGGAGAGAGAGACATTAGATACAGACATGTCCGACGCTGCAGAAGTGCGCCTAGCTCTTATTTCGAATAGACAGTCTGGTTCTTTAATGTGCCCGGTGTATAGCACCGATACACAGCTTCTTGGCACTTCCAGATACTTTGCAGACCACACGGCCAGATATAGCGGGAAATATTATAAATATTTCAGAAATGTCAAGTTCTGATGCCAGGGATTGAACCCACGACCTCTGGATTTGCAGCCCAGTGCGTTACCACTGAGCTAAATCCGCTTATACGTCCTTCACCTTTATCAGCAGCCATAGCTGAGGTCTCGGGTTTGATCCCAGATGGCAACATACCTAAGCCATAATAATGGTACTTCATAGTATATCTCTCTAGCTTGATGCTCAATTCTTACAAGTATTGCTTGCATTATCAACCCAGAATCACCACCAAACATTTTAAGCATTCTTTACCCACCTTTTGACATTTTCGAATTCTCACACTTTAGAATGTGTCAAAATTTTAGTCTACACCTAGATCAGTTGCTAGTTGCACGTTCAGTTGCTAATTGCATGTGGAGTCAACACCCACCCAGTCCTACCTGTTTATTTGTTTACCAGTATCACACCAAACCTATATATCAAAAATGTAATAATGACAATATGTGAAAATAACACTACCTTACCTTAACTTACCTATGATAATTTACCCTACCTTAAAAAGAATCACAGGAAATTGACCTCCATCCTCAACTAAACAAGAGCTGTCCTTAAACAGCGACCTCCACTATTCTCAGTGCCATGCCTTGGTAGTATAATCAAAGCAAAAAATAAGTAGGTTTTGTAGGAAGAACCTACTCCTGTGTAGGGGTTGAGGGTCATGATGGTGAACAAGACTTAGTGTGCAAAGTATCAAAACAAAACGCCATGCACTTTGAAAATATTTGAGGTTGTACCAAAACTTTAACATTGTACCTATAAATTTTAACATGGATTTCTAAGTTGAAAAGGGGACTTAATTTCAACACAATGCTTGATAGAGTTACCTACTTCTTTGTAGGGGTTGGGGTTATGATGGTGAACAAGTATGCAAAGTAATATGTTTACCTAAACTTAAACATTAGCATTATGCTAATGCCAACACTCAGGTGACTTATTCTTTGAACTGTACATTTATACATTATTAAAGCGTGAAATGATATGTTATTATGCCCCCCCTTTGATGAGGGGAATATTGCTTTGCACATGTTGGTCGGTCAGTCTGTCTGTCAGTCAGTCCTTTACATGGAGGTTGGTCATCAACAGTAGATGACCTGATTGATTTTGAGGTCAGTAGTTCAATGTCGCTGTGACCTTTACCATTTCTGACTATTGGGCTACCATGGGGGCGTACGTGTTTTGCAAACATCTCTTGTTATTGTATAATGCTTATTGTGTGATTTATACATTATGAAGCATGATATGTTATTATTGTATGCAATATTATTATTGTATGTAATATGTTATTTTTGTATGCAATATGTTATTATTGTATGCAATATGTTATTATTGAATGCAATATGTTATTATTGTATGTTTATTGTATGATTTCAGATGTGCAGATTGTACGTATGCTACCAAATACTGCCACAGTTTAAAGCTCCATCTACGCAAGTATAATCACAAGCCTGCTGCCGTACTCAACTCAGATGGAAGTCTACCTCAAGGTGTAGATGCTTCCGCTTCAGGGGTGTCCCTCATGGCAAAAAGGGGTCCACCACGTGGACCTAGGGGTCCTAGGAAAGATAAGTTGGATCAGAGTCCTTCCAGCTTCCTACCAATGCCGCCTTCACCTATGGGTCCATTACCAGGATTACCCGGAATGATGTCCCCTTTTTGGCCCCTAATGCACAGTCAGATGCCAGGTCGCTTACCTCACCCATTGAGTCTTGGACCCAGGTTTAATCCTCAATTTGCCGGTTTCCCGAACTTCAGCATGAAATCCGAAGAAATGAAGTCTCCGCCTACATCAGTCAGTGCTGGTACCAGTCCTTACAAATGCAGTCTATGCAGCTTTGTTGGAACCAGTCGAGAAGTACTTACTAGTCACATTGTTAAAGTTCATGCATCAGAAAATCAAGATTTGTTCTCTATGTTTGGTCTGTCGTCGGAGCTGTTACTTGAGGAAGGACAGAAGAGAATAAATGCGTTGAATGCGTTGAGATCGCCGATGAAGTCACCACCGACGACGAACATGTTTGGTGGTTCACATAACAATAAGCTGACTGTAAAGAAAGAAGTTCTGGAAGACAAACACGTACCTAGCAGTGAGAAAACATCGATGAAAGCTGCCCAATATCCATTCCTCAATGGTAAATTCCACGGTGATTCAAATACAAAAGACGAAGGTATTGATATACTGAAACAGATGACCTTGAAGTTTGGATCCGGTCCAGTTGACTTGAAACGCAAGTTTCAGCCAGAACCAGAACCGATCGCCGACCGTGATGTTCATGGCGACAGTCCTTTAGATTTGACGAAGCCCCGACAGTCACCCCTTGCATATCCTCAGGCAGGTTTACAGTCTATTTATAGACACGAAGATCATGAAGGTGAACACTCGAGTGGTGAGAATTCCGTCTACTCTGGTGACATGACATCGCCTACACCGAGGAAACGATCAAGGAAAGGCAAGGCATTCAAACTTGATACGTTATGTATGAAGTTACAAGCGAAGCATGGTAATACTTACGGCAGTGATGAAGACTCCGGAGCAGACGTTGATGAAATGTACACATCGGATCTTCTACCTGTAGAAGCCGAGGAAGCCATGGATGTAGGTGACCGTGAGAATGGTACGGTACGTTCACCACATGGTACGGTACGTTCGCCACATGGTACGGTACGTTCGCCACACACTGCGGAAGATGCTCCAATAAAGAGTGTTACATCAGAAGACACGTCGGATGATAAAACAAACAGTGAGCATGGTGATGTTATTGTTGATGTTGAGAAGGACATTGATAGAGGTCACTATTCTGACAATGATAACGTGTATAATGAGAGGCGTGAAGGAGAGAAACAACACAAGGGTAATGGACGTTCTTCACCCCACGATTCCAATGCTGAGACTGATCATTCTGACCATCCTATATCTAATCGTGAATGTATGAAGCCATCACCATCTCCGCCATCATTCCCATTTCAAAGTCGCAGGAAGCCTATGGCAGCTGCAATCCAAAGGGGTGCAGATATTGCGTGGAAAATCCTGAACGATCCTAAAATCAGCGATCCGTCTCAGTTGATTAAGAACGGTAACAATGGACATAAACTTGAATTATCTCCCTTAGATAAGAAACTGTGGCTGGACGCCCCGGAATGCACAAAGCTTGATAAAGGTGACTACGAATGCCCCCACTGTCAGATAGCTTTTGGTGATTGTATTATGTACACAATGCATATGGGTTACCACGGTTACAAAGATCCGTATAAGTGCAATATGTGTGGTGATACGTGTAAAGACAGAGTGGAGTTCTTCTTGCACATTGCACGTGCTGCTCACAGTTAAAATAGTACATGTTCATACGTACATAAACATTAGTGCTGGAGGAGGTTGAAGAAACATTAGTGTATACATTTACTATACAAACAGTTAGTGTATACATTTAATATACAAACATTTAGTGTATACATTTAATATACAAACATTTAGTGTATACATTTAATATACAAACATTTAGTGTATACATTTAATATACAAACATTTAGTGTATACATTTAATATACAAACATTTAGTGTATACATTTAAAATACAAACAGTTAAGATTCTACATGACGCGGTTCACTATAGGATTTTCTTGGGAGTGGAATCACCTGTGAATCCACAAATCCGCACAATGCCTTGCAAATCCGCGCAAATCTGTGCAAATCCACTACTTTAAGAATATTGCTTCGATTGTTTTTAGATTGATGTAATTACTTAATTAGTTGTACATGTATATGTAAGGGAGGTACCTACATAATGACATGATTTGTTTCACCATGTATATACATAACAAGGCCTCAGTGCAAAACAGTTGTAACTACATATAATTATTATATTTAGTAACAACTGTTTTGCACTGAGGCCTTGATAAGGTCCATGTTTTTTGTTGGCGACCATCCTTATCCTTGATTACATAACGATGGGAGACAATCCTAGACATTCCTGGATATACCTTGATACATCAATTTATCACTTCTTAATGTTTTTATTTTTTTCTTTAGTTGAAGAGAAACCATGTGTTTGTCTGCTTGCCGCTTCACGGGGGATATAGCAGGTTTCTAAAAATGTTTTGTGCTAATGATCTTAACAAGTTTTATCACTTGAGAGTAACACGCAGAAAGAGAGGTGGCCTTTCGCCCACTCATTATATTGTTTACTAGTCACTGACCTTTAATGATTTCATTTTATTGTAGATGTTGTTGTACAATCCTTGATGTTATGTATACGTGTTTATTTACGCGCCTGAATGTGACTTGATAAATTTGTTAACACTTTTATGATATTCTATATTCTGCTTTAAGGGAGAAGTCACGTTCCACAGGTTATTCCTTAAAGCCACATTATCTCTCCCAAGACCTTTTTTCCGATCATCCAGTAAATAAACTGATTACTAGGAGTTGGAATATTTTTTGCAAATGACCAATAATTGACGAAAGAATGTTATATGTATCAGTCGAACAAGTATGCCAAAATCATATTTCAGTAAAATGTATGGATGACAAAATACTAATTTTGCAAGAGTTGCTTCCCTTAGGTTATAAATTGTGCATTTTTTGTTTACAATTCATTATTTTGTAAACAAACCAACCAGAGATTGTATTTCGTTTTCTTCCATCTTGTGGTGTTTTCCACCTTTGGGACTCAACTAAAGTGCTCAAAATCCATGGCTCTTCAAATAGGTTACCAAGTTATTGCTTTTTGAAAATAGCCGTTTAAAGCCTAATGTGGCTTTAATATCTCTTAAACAACTTTACAGGCCCTTTCCCAGAATTTTTTAAGGCGCTTTGGCAAAACTAGGATTTATGTTTTTTATGCTTAGATTAACTCAGACTAGAATCTCTAAAATGTTTTAGAAGAGAAAACTGCACTAATTCAAATATTATTTAATGGCTGATATAAAAACTTCTTACATAATACAGGCCTTAACCAAATTACACTATAGGCTATTGGCCAAACAATTATTAAACACCCAAAGTGATTTATAAAGACACCATGCTAGGACTTTAAGTGCCGGAGAAAGCACAATTCTGGCTTTAAGGTGCTCTAGGGAACCACAGCCTCAGTGAAAGGGCCTGCTTTTTATTATACAATCTTGACCCTTTTTACTCGGAAAATCTGAGAGATGCTATTTTCTGATACTGAATTATGCTCACAAACTGACAATTCACAAAGGGTGTACTGTAAACAGTGTTTGTGTGTTATTATATTGAAGTTACTAGTCAAAATTGATATTAATATATGACCATGTGATTCATGATGCATGGTACCATTTGATGTGTAAATGTTAAATCGTTTGTATTTCTTTTATGTAATACATTCTATATCATTCTTTCAAGCAATGTAGCACTAGGCTCCAGGCCCTAATTCCACGAAAAAAATTAAGTTATTGCTCAGCTGAGACTGCTATTTTGAATTTATTATATGACTACAATACAATAGTCTTGTGATGTAGATTGCTACCAGAAACTGTGTATTTATTGCTAAATAATGATTAAGTAGGTGATTTTTGTATGAAATGCTCATGGAAATCACACAGTTATGAACAATACAGAACTTCGTACTAGAGCTTGTTATAACAGACTTAAGTTTTTACTTTAGATGTTAATAACTTTAAATCACTATTTTCTGTAAAAATCAGACTTATTTCGTATTGCTCTATTTAATTGGCATCTAACTGTGATGAAACAATATATACAAGTATACATGAAAGTCATTTAACCAACAAAATATGTTTTTAAAATAGCAGTCTCAGCTGAGCAATAATTTTCTAACTAAGTTTTCTGTGGAATTGGGGCCTGTCCTTTAATAAAACAAACTCAAGGTTGAGTTAAATATCAGTTGAAATAGTGTCGCCTTATCACATGGGACCTTTGTCAAATCTGTATCACAAACAATAGAATTGCATTGAATTCTGGTCTGCAACTTTTCAAGATCTCCCAACTTGGAATTTTTTTGGCACTCTGATATGCGGAAAATCTAATGTGTAATTGAACTGATATATAGTGATGTCGGGCTTGAATGGGTGGCATTAAAGTTTTGGTCTTTATATAAAACTTCTAAAATATCACTCATGTTCGATTTTTTATTAAAAAAATTTTTTTATTATTTTTCTTATGTTTGTTTATAAATTAGTCTTAAACTTGTTGGTATTCGACAGATAAGTTACAATCATTTTATATGCTTTACTTTCTTATTTTGTCCATATTTTCAGTTCTATTTTTGACTTTTGGTAAAACATTCCTAATTTGATGTTATTAATGTTTTATGCATGTTTATGCAATTCTTTATGTGGCCATATTTTTTGTCAAGTGTGTACTAGGTAATTTATGTTACAACAGCCGTAAGATGTATTTTGACAAATTTATTTCATCCAAAATTTTTACATGGTTGCCTGAACCAAGCGAAGGCTTTAAAATGCCCAAAATCCCAGCATTAAGATTACTTATGGCAGGGGCGTAGCCTGCAATACGGATGTACGCACATTTGTAACATTAATTTGAAAAGTAAAAATATCAATATGGCCAAAATGGCATTATCGTCAAAAATGTCAACAATCATGAGGACCCCTAACATAACCATCAACTTCTAGGTTTGTGTGCGTAACATCAATTTAAGTCTGGCTACGCCCCTGTGAGATTTAGGCTAAATAACTTAGTCTCTAACAATAAAAGAATATTTTAGATATGATAGATCAGTGGGTTCATGGAGTAAAGAGTTAAAAGTATTATATAGAGGATCTTGCATGAGTGCTCATTACATACAAGTTTTATTAAACGAGTGGACAAAATGATATGACATGAGGCTTTGCCGAGTGTCATATTTTTTTGTCGACGAGTTTAATAAAACTTGTATGTAATGAACACGAACGTAAGATTCTATTTATCACATAACCTTAGAAAACGCTCATTATTGTTCAAAAGGATGATGTACGCTGCAAATGTTTCAGCCAAAATTCAGCGGTACAATGAGCGCGACGTCATGGCGACGTTGATATTATCCTGACGTCATTGACGGATCAATGCATGGATTGGCTAACGTCACGTCAAGCTAATTTAAATATTTATTGCACGGTCTGGGAGTGCCGAACGATATTTATGGCACAGCTTTACGGCACTCCTGGACCACAGGTTATGTGATAAATAATGATTATATATTGTTAAATACAGTATAGGGACAGAGTTCTTGGTAGAATTGACTCGTTTTACGTCGTGTGTACATCTCAGATGTACAATTGCATTGGTGAAAATTTTCGGGCACATGCCTGAACTTCAGGTTTTTGAGAGTGCCAAAAAGCCTGTTTTTCTTTATTTTCCCTATATAAATTGTTGATTTTTGAGGATTTCAGGTTTTTCAGAATTTCAAACTTTCACCCATGCAATTGTATTTTAGTTGATATATTGTAGCAACTATGGTCGACACTTTCATGCATTTGTTATAATTATGAACTAGTACTGAAGTATTTTATGTACATGTATACTTAGATAGTGCATGTTTCATGTTAATGATTTTGTTAAATATTTTTTGTTATTTATTATTTCATTAATTTAGTCATTGTTTAATCAGAATGTACATAGTTGAATGTTCTCAATTATTTCCATATTATATGTATGTACATATTCAAACTATATCAGTATTTTTTGTCGATAATTTTTTTCTCGATTGTAATCCAATGGTTAGGAAATCCATTATATACTATGTTAATGTTATTATATGTTTGCTACTATGTTGAGGTTATTATACGTTATTATACATATTTGATTTTGTTGTGTCATATAAAGTATTATTGCTTTGTTTATGGGTGAACATTCATTCATTCTGTCGCATGAACTGTACACCGTTTTGACGCTACAGCTGCAAGCTGTTAAAAGTTCCGTTTGTAATTTACAACATTTTTGATTGATTTTTAATATATTATTCGCTGTGCACAAATTTGACAATAACAGCTGCACGCTGTCAAGTGTACACAGATTTAACGTTACAGCTGCGCGCTGTCAAGTGTACACAGATTTAACGTTACACCTGCGCGCTGTCAAGTGTACACAGATTTAACGTTACACCTGCACGCTGTCAAGTGTACACAGATTTAACGTTACAGCTGCACGCTGTCAAGTGTACACAGATTTAACATTACAGCTGCGCGCTGTCAAGTGTACACAAATTTAACATTACATCTGTGCTCTGTCAAGTGTTCAGTTTTACACTAACTATTGATATTGTGATGGGACGTCTGAATGGATGGATGTCTGGATTTATGGATGTCACAAAGTTTGTCCGCTCTTCTTAACTATTCGTCGGATTTCAATAAAACTTCAAGTACATACTTGTTCCAAGCTGAGTTGTTGAGTATATGTAAGGAATGTAAGGTCCGATGATTATTGCAGGAATTGTGGTCCTTTGTGGTAGTTTGTATGTATGTATGTATTGATGAGTGTGGGAGGATACATAATGTAACAGTCTAACATTGACTCACCGCTACCCTCCTTGCCACCTTGATTGTTATTTTGCCGTTTATTTTCTCAGGGATAAGTCAAATTAGTATTTATTGTATTAGATAATCAGTGTTTATTCTATTTGAGTTTAGTATAAATATTCCCAGTTAGTATAAATATTCCCAGTTAGTATGAATATTTCCAGTTAGATTGTAGTCTTTGTTATCATAGATATTTACATAGCAATCCAAGTTTCAACTCATCTTAACAGAATATGTCCTGAACTCAACTTTGAAACTATACTAGATAAATGTTACATTTAGTTAATTATTTAAGTATATAGTTTTGACCATTTTTACATGACCCATAATTTCAAAAACAAAAGTCCTATTCAATTTCTTTGTGAGTGCAACAAATGAGAATGTTTTTATAAGAATTAAAATGTTTAGAATATTTTTCCAATCTTATCTATAGTTGGTTATAATTATAATTTTGGTTCAAGAAAAGTGCAGTCACAGTGTAAACATTAATTGAATGATTGTTTGGATTCTGCTTTCCTGAAATATCTTATCAGGGATTATTTTAGACATTGTTCAAACTTTCCCTCCTTCATAACAATTAGCTATGAATATAGAACTCTGCATTTATTAATAATCAAACCTATCATGAGAGTTATATCTCCCCTTTTTGTCTCATTTTCAAAAATATATTTATAACTATTCGTGTTTGCTAATTCATAGTATCAGACACATGGTCTACTCATTTTATGAAATTTTCTTGGCAATATATTTCCATACCTCATATCATTATTGTTATATACAATGTATCAGTTCCTGATAAATACTATTTGTTTTAACCAAACTACCTCAATTTTCAAACTTGCCTCTTTCTGTGTATGTATTTAACTTCTCTTTTTCATTATTTTTATGTTCACTGGAATTCTGTTTAAATAACAGGGGTCAGAATAATCCGGAAATCGGGATTTGCTGCACTAAAATCAAGGAACTTTTCTGCAGAAAATAAAAGTTATTTGATGAAAAAATACCAATTATTGACTGAGTAATTGTCATTTGAAATTTAATAAATAAAAATTTTAACAATAGAACACTATTTGAAACTGAGTGGTCATATTTTCAGGATTGGGCATTATGCCTCATAAGAACCCCATGTATCAATAAAGAAAAAATTGACAATATCCCCACCATTTGTGTATAACTAATACATGTATTTGTAAGCATATTTCTTTGTTTGATGCCATTAACGATTAGTTTTTGAAATCTGAATTGCACATGTCAGCAATACTGATGGGTGAATATGTTAGACAACTTAGCTAGGTGAAGTGTCCTGATTTTCTTTAATGATTGATTTATTATGATTTTGTAAAATATTTTCTGTTAATGTGCTGTCATATATATCAAAATAATCATGTCTTTGATGTAGTTCCCTGTGGTTCTTCTTTTTATATCCCTGGCGTTCAGACTGGTACTATATTCATACATTCAGACTGGTACTGGATTAATGCATTCAGACTGGTACTGGATTCACACATTCAGACTGGAACTGTATTCAAACATTCAGACTGGTACTGTATTCAAACATTCAGACTGGTACTGTATTCAAACATTCAGACTGGTACTGGATTCGTACATTCATACTGGTACTGTATTCAAACATTCAGACTGGTACTGTATTCAAACATTCATACTGGTAAAGTATTCATACATTCATACTGGGACTGTATTCAAACATTCAGACTGGTACTGTATTCATACATTCAGACTGGTAAAGTATTCATACATTCAGACTGGGACTGTATTCAAACATTCAGACTGGTACTGTATTCATACATTCAGACTGGTAAAGTATTCATACATTCAGACTGGTACTGTATTCAAACATTCAGACTGGTACTGTATTCAAACATTCAGACTGGTACTGTATTCATACATTCAGACTGGTAAAGTATTCACACATTCAGACTGGTACTGTATTCAAACATTCAGACTGGTACTGGATTCACACATTCAGACTGGTACTGTATTCACACATTCAGACTGGGACTGTATTCAAACATTCATACTGGTACTGGATTCAAACATTCAGACTGGTACTGTATTCATACATTCATACTGGTACTGGATTCAAACATTCAGACTGGTACTGTATTCATACATTCAGACTGGTACTGGATTCAAACATTCAGACTGGTACTGTATTCATACATTCATACTGGTACTGGATTCAAACATTCAGACTGGTACTGTATTCAAACATTCAGACTGGTACTGTATTCAAACATTCAGACTGGTACTGGATTCACACATTCAGACTGGCACTGGATTCACACATTCATACTGGTACTATATTCATACATTCACACTGGTACTGGATTCACACATTCAGACTGGGACTGGATTCATACATTCAGACTGGTACTGTATTCATACATTCAGACTGGTACTGGATTCACACATTCAGACTGGTACTGGATTCACACATTCAGACTGGCACTGGATTCACACATTCAGTCTGGTACTGTATTCACACATTCAGACTGGTACTGGACTCACACATTCAGACTGGTACTGGATTCACACATTCAGACTGGTACTGGATTCACACATTCAGACTGGTACTGTATTCACACATTCAGACTGGGACTGTATTCACACATTCAGACTGGTAAAGTATTCAGACTGGTACTGTATTCATACATTCAGACTGGTACTGTATTCACACATTCAGACTGGTACTGTATTCACACATTCAGACTGGGACTGTATTCACACATTCAGACTGGTAAAGTATTCAGACTGGTACTGTATTCATACATTCAGACAGGTACTGTATTCACACATTCATACTGGTACTGTATTCACACATTCATACTGGTACTGTATTCAAACATTCAGACTGGTACTGTATTCACACATTCAGACTGGTACTGTATTCATACATTCAGACTGGTACTGTATTCACACATTCAGACTGGTACTGTATTCAAACATTCAGACTGGTACTGTATTCACACATTCATACTGGTACTGTATTCAAACATTCATACTGGTACTGTATTCACACATTCAGACTGGTACTGTATTCAAACATTCAGACTGGTACTGTATTCATACATTCAGACTGGTACTGTATTCAAACATTCAGACTGGTACTGTATTCACACATTCAGACTGGTACTGTATTCAAACATTCAGACTGGTACTGTATTCAAACATTCATACTGGTACTGTATTCAAACATTCAGACTGGTTCTGTATTCACACATTCAGACTGGTACTGTATTCAAACATTCAGACTGGTACTGTATTCATACATTCAGACTGGTACTGTATTCACACATTCAGACTGGTACTGGATTCACACATTCAGACTGGTACTGGATTCACACATTCAGACTGGTACTGGATTCACACATTCAGACTGGTACTGTATTCACACATTCAGACTGGGACTGTACTCACACATTCAGACTGGTAAAGTATTCAGACTGGTACTGTATTCATACATTCAGACTGGTACTGTATTCACATATTCAGACTGGGACTGTATTCACACATTCAGACTGGTAAAGTATTCAGACTGGTACTGTATTCACACATTCAGACTGGTACTGTATTCACACATTCATACTGGTACTGTATTCAAACATTCAGACTGGGACTGTATTCACACATTCAGACTGGTACTGGATTCACACATTCAGACTGGTACTGTATTCAAACATTCAGACTGGTACTGTATTCAAACATTCATACTGGTACTGTATTCACACATTCAGACTGGTACTGTATTCAAACATTCAGACTGGTACTGTATTCAAACATTCAGACTGGTACTGTATTCACACATTCAGACTGGTACTGTATTCAAACATTCAGACTGGTACTGTATTCATACATTCAGACTGGTACTGTATTCAAACATTCAGACTGGTACTGTATTCAAACATTCATACTGGTACTGTATTCACACATTCAGACTGGTACTGTATTCACACATTCAGACTGGTACTGTATTCAAACATTCTGACATGTACATACATAGTACATGTATATATTTATATTACATTTTGTTCATCCGAGATTGAGAACATATGTTCACTGATGCGCGGAGCGATTCCAGATCGGTACTTTCACTTTCATATTAAGTTCAAATATGTCAAATAGTTCAAGATAACCAATTTCACTACATCTCGTACGAAGTGAAGCAAATTTCGTTTTGGATCGATCTGTATGCCAAAGTCACGTGGTAATACTACACAGTACTAAAAGTAAACCATTGCAGCTATGTGTACGCATTAGTTTACGCAAGTTCTGTAAAATATCGTAGTAAAAAGTTTGCGCCCAAAGGGGGACTTGAACCCACGACCCTCAGATATCATGATAATCATAAAAGTCTGATGCTCTACCGACTGAACTAGCCGGGCGAATTGAAACCAATTTGTCATGAACTTCCTCGTACACGTAAATGTTATTAGTGTTATCATATAAGTCTTAAACCACTTAATAAAATTGTTCTTTAGCTCAATGTAAAGTGACAATTGTCATCAACAGATTATATCATGTTTATGTCTATGGTCAGTTGACAGACATATATCATTGAAAAGCTGTATTTTCAGCTACAGAATAAGATCAAACAAATCGGGGTTAATGTATAATATAAGAAAGAGTTTGTTCGTCAAAGGCGGTAGACAATTTTTTACAGACACGCGGATCGGTCCAATGTGCGTTTTACCCTACTCTACTTTCGCTTTGTTAAATATGCTAAAATCTCAAAATGTTCAAGATGAAACTCATTCACTCATTCAACTTACTACATGTACATGTATGCAATACCTTTAAACTCAATGAGAAGATTCTAGTTCAATTTTGTCAAGGCATATCACCATTTCCAGAAAAACAGAAGTTTCTGAAGGACTATTTGAGTGTATCCGATTTGGTCCATGTTTTATAACCTATGTATACAATACAATATATATTTGTACACTCGGCCAACATGTCCTTCAGCCATCTGTATAATGACGACATCCATAACACTTGCTCCAATACCATTTTAACGCATTTGATACTACTAGTATGTGAATATATAGTACATGCATATATTTATATTATATTTTGTTCATCAGAGATTGAGAACATATGTTCACTGATGCGCGGAGCGATTCCAGATCGATACTTTCACTTTCATATTGAGTTCAAAAATGTCAAATAGTTCAAGATAAACAATTTCACTACATCTCGTACGAAGTGAAGCAAATTTCGTCTTGGATCGATCTGTATGCCAAATCACGTGGTATTACTACACAGTACTAAAAGTAAAACATTGCAGCTATGTGAACGCATTAGTTTACGCAAGTTCTGTAAAATATCGTTGTAAAAAGTTTGCGCCCAACGGGGGACTTGAACCCACGACCCTCAGATATCATGATAATCATAAAAGTCTGATGCTCTACCGACTGAGCTAGCCGGGCGAATTGTAACAAATTTGTTATAAACTTCCTCGCACACGTAAATGTTATTAGTGTTATCATATAAGTCACAAACCACTTAATAAAATTGTTCTTTAGCTCAATGTAAAGTGACAATTGTCATCCCCAGATTATATCATGTTTATGTCTATGGTCAGTTGACAGACATACATCATTGAAAAGCTGTATGTTTCAGCTAAGATCAAACAAATCTGGTGTAATGTATAATATAAGAAAGACTTTGTTCGTCAAAGGCGGTAGACAATTTTTTACAGACACGCGGACCGGTCCAATGTGCGTTTTATCCTACTCTTCTTTCGCTTTGTTAAATATGCCAAAATCTCAAAATGTTCAAAATGAAACACATTCACTCATTTAACTTACTACATGTATGCAATACCTTTAAACTCAATGAGAAGATTCTAGTTCGATTTTGTCAAGGCATACCACCATTTCAAGGAAAACAGAAGTTTCTGAAGGACTATTTCAGTGTATCCGATTTGGTCCATGTGTTGTAACCTATATATACAATACAATATATATTTGTTCACTCGGCCAACATGTCCTTCAGCCATCTGTATAATGACGACATCCATAACACTTGCTCCAATACCATTTTAACGCATTTGATACTACTTGTATGTGAATATATAGTACATGCATATATTTATATTATATTTTGTTCATCCGAGATTGAGAACATATGTTCACTGATGCGCGGAGCGATTCCAGATCGATATTTTCACTTTCATATTGAGTTCAAAAATGTTAAATAGTTCAAGATAAACAATTCCACTACATCTCGTACGAAGTGAAGTAAATTTCGTCTTGGATCGATCTGTATGCCAAAGTCACGTGGTATTACTACACAGTACTAAAAGTAAAACATTGCAGCTATGTGAACGCATTAGTTTACGCAAGTTCTGTAAAATATCGTTGTAAAAAGTTTGCGCCCAACGGGGGACTTGAACCCACGACCCTCAGATATCATGATAATCATAAAAGTCTGATGCTCTACCGACTGAGCTAGCCGGGCGAATTGTAACAAATTTGTCATAAACTTCCTCGCACACGTAAATGTTATTAGTGTTATCATATAAGTTACAAACCACTTAATAAAATTGTTCTTTAGCTCAATGTAAAGTGACAATTGTCAGCATCCCCAGATTATATCATGTTTATGTCTATGGTCAGTTGACAGACATATATCATTGAAAAGCTGTATTTTTCAGCTAAGATCAAACAAATCTGGTGTAATGTATAATATAAGAAAGACTTTGTTCGTCAAAGGCGGTAGACAATTTTTTACAGACACGCGGACCGGTCCAATGTGCGTTTTACCCTACTCTACTTTCGCTTTGTTAAATATGCCAAAATCTCAAAATGTTCAAAATGAAACACATTCACTCATTTAACTTACTACATGTATGGAATACCTTTAAACTCAATGAGAAGATTCTAGTTCGATTTTGTCAAGGCATACCACCATTTCAAGGAAAACAGAAGTTTCTGAAGGACTATTTGAGTGTATCCGATTTTGGTCCGCGAATGCATTTAGTGTTTTATAACCTATCTATACAATACAAGAGATATGTGTACACTCGGCCAACCTGTCCTTCAGCCATCTGTATAATGACGACATCCATAGCACTTGCTTCAATACCATTTTAACGCATTTGGTACTACTAGTATGTGAATATATAGTACATGCATATATATAATTACACTTTGTTCATCCTAGATTGAGAATATATGTTCACTGATGCGCGGAGCGATTCCAGATGGGTACTTTGACTTTTATATTGAGTTCAAAAATGTCAAATAGTTCATGATAAACAATTTCACTACATCTCGTACGAAAATAAGCAAATTTCGTCTATGATCGATCTGTATCCCAAAGTCACGTGGTATTACTACACAGTACTAAGAAAACATTGTAGCTATGTGTACGCATTAGTTTACGCAAGTTCTGTAAAATATCGTTGTAAAAAGTTTGCGCCCAACGGGGGACTTGAACCCACGACCCTCAGATATCATGATAATCATAAAAGTCTGATGCTCTACCGACTGAGCTAGCCGGGCGAATTGAAACCAATTTGTCATGAACTTCCCCGCACACGTAAATGTTATTAGTGTTATCATATAAGTCACAAACCACTTAATAAAATTGTTCTTTAGCTCAATGTAAAGTGACAATTGTCACAAACAGATTATAGTTCAAGTTAATGGCCAGTTGATGGACATAATATCATTGAAAAGCAGTATGTTTCAGCTACAGAATAAGATCAAACAAATCTGGTGTTATGTATAAGAGTTTTCCATCAAAGGCGGTAGACAATTTTTTACAGACACGCGGTCCGGTCCAGTGTGCGTTTTACCCTACTCTACTTTCGCTTTATTAAATATGCCAAAATCTCAAAATGTTCAAAATGAAACACATTCACTCATTCAACTTACTACATGTATTCAATACCTTTAAACTCAATAAGATGATTCTAGGTCCATTTTGTCTAGGCATATCACCATTTCCAGGAAAACAGAAGTTTCTGAAGGACTATTTGAGTGTATCCGATTTGGTCCATGTGTTATAACCTATATATACAATACGATAGATATTTGTACACTCGGCCAACATGTCCTTCAGCCATCTGTATAATGACGACATCCATAGCACTTGCTCCAATTCCATTTTAACGCATTTGATACTACTAGTATGTGAATATATAGTACATGCATATATTTATATTATATTTTGTTCATCCGAGATTGAGAACATATGTTCACTGATGCGCGGAGCGATTCCAGATCGGTACTTTCACTTTCATATTGAGTTCAAAAATGTTAAATAGTTCAAGATAAACAATTTCACTACATCTCGTACGAAGTGAAGCAAATTTCGTCTTGGATCGATCTGTATGCCAAAGTCACGTGGTATTACTACACAGTACTAAAAGTAAAACATTGCAGCTATGTGTACGCATTAGTTTACGCAAGTTGCGACCAACGGGGGACTTGAACCCACGACCTTCAGATATCATGATAATCATAAAAGTCTGATGCTCTACCGACTGAGCTAGCCGGGCGAATTGAAACCAATTTGTCATGAACTTCCTCGCACACGTAAATGTTATTAGTGTTATCATATAAGTCACAAACCACTTAATAAAATTGTTCTTTAGCTCAATGTAAAGTGACAATTGTCATCAACAGATTATATCATGTTTATGTCTATGGTCAGTTGACAGACATATATCATTGAAAAGCTGTATTTTTCAGCTACAGAATAAGATCAAACAAATCGGGGGTAATGTATAATATAAGAAAGAGTTTGTTCGTCAAAAGCGGTAGACAATTTTTTAAAGACACGCGGATCGGTCCAATGTGCGTTTTACCCTACTCTACTTTCGCTTTGTTAAATATGCTAAAATCTCAAAATGTTCAAGATGAAACTCATTCACTCATTCAACTTACTACATGTATGCAATACCTTTAAACTCAATGAGAAGATTCTAGTTCGATTCACCATTTCCAGGAAAACAGAAGTTTCTGAAGGACTATTTGAGTGTATCCGATTTGGTCCATGTTTTATAACCTATATATACAATACAATATATATTTGTACACTCGGCTAACATGTCCATCAGCCATCTGTATAATGACGACCTCCATAACACTTGCTCCAATACCATTTTAACGCATTTGATACTACTAGTATGTGAATATATAGTACATTTTGTACATGCATATATTTATATCATATTTTGTTCATCCGAGATTGAGAACATATGTTCACTTTCACTTTCATATTGAGTTCAAAAATGTCAAATAGTTCAAGATAAACAATTATCTTAGCTGCGCTCAATGTTTGATTCATTTTTGATACGGATACTCGAATATCCGTTCGGATAGCGATCCGGCTACGAATTTTGGTATCCGTTGCCATCCTTAGTCTGAATGTATGAATCTAGTACCAATCTGGCGGTGTGAATCCAGTACCAGTCTGAATGTGTGAATACAGTACCAGTCTGAATGTGTGAATCCAGTACCAGTCTGAATGTGTGAATACAGTACCAGCCTGAATGCATGAATATAGTACCAGTCTGAATGTGTGAATCCAGTACCAGTCTGAATGTGTGAATCCAGTTCCAGCCTGAATGCATGAATATAGTACCAGTCTGAATGTGTGAATACAGTACCAGTATGAATGTGTAAATACAGTACCAGTCTGAATGCATTAATCCAGTACCAGTCTGAATGTATGAATATAGTACCAGTCTGAATGTGTGAATACAGTACCAGTCTGAATGTGTGAATATAGTACCAGTCTGAATGTGTGAATACAGTACCAGTCTGAATGCATTAATCCAGTACCAGTCTGAATGTATGCATATAGTACCAGTCTGAATGTGTGAATCCAGTACCAGTATGAATGTGTGAATATAGTACCAGTCTGAATGTGTGAATACAGTACCAGTCTGAATGCATTAATCCAGTACCAGTCTGAATGTGTGAATATTGTACCAGTCTGAATGTGTGAATACAGTACCAGTCTGAATGCATTAATCCAGTACCAGTCTGAATGTGTGAATACAGTACCAGTCTGAATGCATTAATCCAGTACCAGTCTGAATGTATGAATACAGTACCAGTCTGAATGTGTGAATACAGTACCAGTCTGAATGCATTAATCCAGTACCAGTCTGAATGTATGAATACAGTACCAGTCTGAATGTGTGAATACAGTACCAGTCTGAATGCATTAATCCAGTACCAGTCTGAATGTATGAATATAGTACCAGTCTGAACGCCAGGGATATAAAAAGAAGAACCACAGGAAACTACATCAAAGACATGATTATTTTGATATATATGACAGCACATTAACAGAAAATATTTTACAAAATCATAATAAATCAATCATAATAGAAAATTAGGACACTTCACCTAGCTAAGTTGTCTAACATATTCACCCATCAGTATTGCTGACATGTGCAATTCAGATTTCAAAAACTAATCGTTAATGCCATCAAACAAAGAAATATGCTTACAAATACATGTATTAGTTATACACAAATGGTGGGGATATTGTCAATTTTTTTCTTTATTGATACATGGGGTTCTTATGAGGCATAATGCCCAATCCTGAAAATATGACCACTCAGTTTCAAATAGTGTTCTATTGTTAAAATGCAGCTTATCAAATTTCAAATGACCATTACTCAGTCAATAATTGGTATTTTTTATCAAATAACTTTTATTTTCAGCAGAAGAGTTCCTTCTCTTTCGTGCAGCAAACTCCGATTATTTCAACAGAATTCCAGTGAACATAAAAATAATGTAATAGAGAAGTTGAATACAGATTCGGGGGTGTCAACAGAGCCAAATTAAAAATCCTGAAAATCTTATGCAGCCAACATTTTTGCCAAACAACAGGCCTTCAACCATATTGTTTCCATATTGAACTGGCGCTTAAACAATTGATAGATTCGAAGAAAACAGAAAATGCATACTTAAGTTAAGAACAAACATGAATATATAATTATGTTATTAGTTATCAACTGTGTCATTGAGAAATACACAAGTAAGATATTAATTTGAAAAAAAATGTTTTAATTTTTCGTCTGTATCATGCAGCCCATTTATTTTCCCCGTCATAGGTGTGGGAAGGTCGGGGAACCATCCCTCGCCACACCTTACAATAATGCATATATATGTCATGTACTATGTGAAGTAAGAAAAAACATACAATAGATATAAACAGGCGATTGTCATATTTTCACATTCACAAATAGCGAAAGTGAGTATGTGAATTATATGGTGAACTGATGTATAATAACTAATGTATATATTTACCAAAGGGGAGCAACTCAAGAGAATTTACTGTTTGGATCAAAACCAAGTTATTTCCCCTGGTACTGAGCCACATGATTAAACATCATTACTAATAGGGCATGAGCTAACAGTGTCGTCAACATGTCTAATATAAACAATACACTAACATGAGAATTAAATAGTACATAAATACATTGTAGAAATAATGGGTTTTGCTAGCTGATTTATTAAACTAATAAGGTGTTGCTAATACTGGGAAGAAACGAAAGCGAAAGTAGATTAGCAACACTTAGTGTAAATTTGAAGTCGGGCAAAAGTAGACATTTCTAATGTCCATAATTACATTATTTCATACAATCAAACTGATCAATTAATAATTTTTGTAGTAAAATATATACTTTATATTAATAGGGGGATTGGCTAGCTTATTTATTTTTATGACCCTAATATGGTGGTCGCTAATCAAGGAGGAAACGAAAACGAAAACGAAAGTAGATTAGCTGCATCGAGTGTAGTTTTGAAGGCTATAAGAAATCAAGCAAAAATGTACGTTTTTATAGCCCAAAATCACATCGTTTTCATATGTTCAAATTTGATGTTAACAATTTTTATAACATAATAATAGTTCATGTTGTTAAATATTTATAAAGTGAAAGTAGAATTGCTGTTCTTGGTTTAGTTGAAACATTTTTACACAGATATCAGTGAAAGTATATACATAGACAATATACTTTTACACAATATCATATTTACATATACATGCATTCCTAATTTACCAAATAATAGATTATTGCATGCCTATTACTTCACATAACACAAGACAAAATGGGGAATGCACACAAATAACAGTATTAAATGAGCCTGTATGACATGACCTTTAAACATGGGGGTACAAGATTTTAAAAGCTAAAGAGTTCACTTACTATAATGACACAGTATTGGTGGATTTGATTTAGGGTAGATTTGAGGCTATTTCCATTACAGATATGTATGATTTCTAATATTTATATGCATGTAAATATTACTAATCAATGGATAGATTCTTGTACTTATTAATTGTAAAATGTATAGATCTTTTTGTATCTATAGTAACTCTAATGGATGAATGTAATTCTATAAAAAGTTGTTTATCAATGACACAGTAACATGTGATCAAGTCGAGTGTAATGAAAATATGCTATTGATTAATAGATCTACGCATTTTCTGTCTGTACTACAATTACTAAAATTAAGCTGAAAAGTTACCGATGTTTCAACTTAGGTCGCACAGCATATATCCCTAGTTTCATTCTTCCATTTCACGAAGTAAGATATAAGTTAGGAATAAATGGAATTTCTATCAGCAAGTCACAATGTATAAGAAACCATCATATTCAGTGTAGCAATACCACGTGACAAAATACTACAGTCCAAAGAAGAATTTTGTAAACAAAACCTCCACTTCGCGAAGGAAAATGGGCGTAAGTATTTTATTTCTTCACCAATTTCTATGAAATATAGAGCACGCTAAGTGAAAAAATTTAAGGAATGTGGGGAGCGGTGGCCTAGAGGTAGGGCGCGCGCTTCGGGATCGAGAGGTCCCTGGTTCAACCCCCGTCTGGACCACTGCTTAATTTCTCTGAGCACGAATAACCCACATGCTCCACTCGACCAAGGTGTGAATTGGTACCTGTGAGGGCTGTGTCTGAACATGTTCGATAGTCCTGGGCGCCGAAGATCGATGTTGGCTGCACACCCACCAGGAGAGAAATAGTCTCCCCAGGGAGACTCGAACGTAGGTTTCCATAGGTAGCCAAATGAACAGGGGACGTTTAAATGTCAAAGGGTGGCTGAACGGCTGAACTGCTGAAAGCAGCCCTAGAAAATTGGTAACTTAACTCTTTTTTTTAAGGTTTCCGCTATATATTGTATATCTCTCCGTAGTTTGACCATTTTCTCAATTACCCTGTAAAACCTTGGAAAAATTGTGTGTGAGAGCGGACTACAGTGTCAAGCCTTTTCATTTTCCGGGTAATATCTACTCCATGCGCGATTGAAGAGTCATGTTTACACCTTCCTGGATCACCGGAGGCTATTTCGCAACAAACAAATACATATTGTAAGAATGCATGGCAATAATATAACATTTTCCTTTAGTTTCCAATTATAACTACAGTTCCAAGAACAAAAACTAAGACTACTGTTTAAAGCAGTTTTAATAATTTACCATAATACCAAGCAACATGTCGCGTCTGGTGCTATTTTTGTCAACACTGAGTACACTTACTAACACTCCCAACGCAGCACGTATAATGTTCATGATTTCTCCACTATTATTCGATGGATATAGTTCACATTTGGAATGTTAACACGTTTATTGAAAAATGAAAATTAACCAAATAATGAGCATCACTGCAAAACGAAAAGTCACAAAAATGATGCCATGTAACAATATTGCATTATGGAGCTCCGGCTGTTATAGCACACACAACATAATACCGTTACCACAACAATCAACATCGTTGGGATTCAAGATAATTTGAAATTTGTGCGGACGACAAACGAGACGAGTACCAACTTCACAGAAACGACAGAAACGGTCCGCTTTTTGGGAATTGGGGACCATTCCCCAGATATTGATGCGGATTGTGTGGTTTCGATAGGGAAGAAGAAAAAATATATGATACAATACATGGAAGGATAAACTAGATACTAATTAACAAGAAACAGAATGCTGTTCTTTTTTGTTATCGTTATAAGCTTGCGTGGTGTTAGTTTCGAGTAATTTCCATACGTGTATTTGATGCTTGATCTAAATTAAATATTTGACGATGTCATTGATATTCACTGTGAATAATTGAATATAACTTAAGCAGTGTGGACATACCTCAAGGTATATGACTTAATTTCTGGCTAAGAACGCAAGAAAAAATCTGGCAACTCAAATGTAAGAAAACAACCATAGTCAGTTTATTTGACTGATTTTAACGAAACATCCTTGAAATTCGACTCGAATAGTCTATGTCAAGTTAAAATCGGTCAAAACATAAAATAACTACAGTTTTTTTTAACTTTGTGTTGACAATTTTGGGGAGGCGTAAGCCTCTAAATATGATCATTGCCCATTTCTTAATGCAACCTGAACCGCACTTAGGCTACCATGTGAATCCGCATCCAAGAAGTTCCAGAAACTGTCAACATCCCAGTACTGCTATATATGTTTATTCAAAGTTTTAAACTGATTTAATTCAATCAGCAACATTTGTTTATTCTATGATCAACAATTATTATGAAACTGTTCGTTAAATCGATATTTTTGCAGATAATCACTCCGCCGCGGCGATATCGAACTTGTTTCGTAGTACGGAAATGACATGTTCATCAAATGTCCCGGCTGTCTAGTTATATTTAGAAACTTCAGACCAGGGTCACGCGATGATTTTATCAATGAATCGTATATCGTCTGCAAAGTACTGTTATGCAATTATATGGTGTGGATTAGTCAGATTAGGTGTGGATATACTAGCCGCTTTCTATAGACTGTCTCACGCTGTAAGGGAAGTGATTACAAGACGGTACTGTAGAATCTGATAAATAGGCGCGTAGTATTATCTTAAAGCCACTTTTGATATACGCATTCAATACATGTAATCCATATAAATCAATATGCACCTTTTTACAATTATTTAGATACCCAACACACCTATATATTCACATAAACCTATTTTGACATTCAAGTCAAGATCGGCAGTAAGAAAACGAACATTAAAGGTGTAAAGTCGGTTTAAGCTTTAGTACCAGCAACCAGATCGCCTCCCACCAGAACTCTCAGTGCTTTGATTTAATTGTTTTCTTAAGCTAAAATTACGCCACATATCACGTGGTATGTCGACACTGTTAGTATCCCAGGTTTTATGTCCCTGTTATCTGTTGTCATGTCATATGGTGTGTATGACGTTAGAATGTCCTTTCCGGGCACAGCAACGTTTATCTCTGAATCAGCCGGATTATACACACCTATCGCGGCTCGCCCCGTCAACACCGTATTTCTGTTTTTGGACCCAGACATGAAATATACAAATTGACTGCCAAATAATCTATACCCAAGTTTTGTGTTCGGAGTATTGCATTTTCGCAGTACTGTCAATACTGAATCATTTTACGACTTCCAACCATAATTGTAAAGCAACTGGGTTTCGCTTACGAGTTGAAGGAACTTCAAGAATTCTTGTTCATATCCTTCCTCCCGCATCGATGTGACTACGGACGGAACCAACTTAACAGTTTCTTTTAGCAAAGGAGTGTCATTTTGTTCATATATCTCGTCATTCATGAGTATTGTTTCTGTACTGCTATTGGGAATCGATAGATGCAGCTTTGTCCTTGTTCTTTTCTTTATAAGTGATTTAGATGGCGTTCTTTCAGTTGCAGTTTCAGATCCTGATGTAGGCGATATTCTCGTTTGATGTTCAGGTATCCCATAGTATTGTCTGAATTGCTTACCAAGCATCGGGTTTGGTTTCCGTGTCGGCATGATTATTGACATAATGCTTTGTGATCACAGAAATATATGAACAAGTAATCCATTAGTTGTTTTCGTTAGAAATTAATATATTTCAAATTATTGTTTTATTTCAGCCCGTTAGTGAATGTGCTTTGGTGATGTTGTAGACTCAAATACAAATATATGTCATTTATATAGCGCAAAATTATTTAAACATATTCAATTGCTCTTCACAATTACATTGCTCAATAGGAGTGATGGAAGAAATTGAACCCTATTGCTATCATCTAGGAATTTGTTATCTGTTAATGTTGCCTCGATAGACTGAACCCAACGGGTACGTATTAAATATGTGGAAGCTATGTTGAATCAACCAAATTTAAATGCATGTTCATAAAAGATAGTTTGTTGATGGTAAACGTGCGTGTCCACACTCAATGGATGACATGTTGCTTGGTATTATGGTAAATTATTAACACTGCTTTAAACTGTAGTCTAAATTTTTGTTCTTGGAACTGTAGTCATAATTGGAAATTAAAGGAAAATGTCATATTATTGCCATGCATTGTTACAATATGTATTTGTTTATTGCGAAATAGCCTCCGGTGTCCCAGGAAGGTGTTAACATGACTCTCCGATCACGCATGGAGTAGATATTACTAGGAAAACGAAAAGACTTGACACTGTAGTCCGCTCTCACAAACAATTTTTCCAAGGTTTCACAGGGTAATTGAGAAAATGGTCAAACTACGGAGAGATATACAATATATAGCGAAAACCTTATATTTTTTCCCTTAGCGTGCTCTATATTCCATAGAAATTGGTGAAGAAATAAAATACTTACGCCTATTTTTCTTTTCCAATTGGAGGTTTTGTTTACAAAATTCTTCTTTGGACTGTAGTATTTTGTCACGTGGTATTGCTACACTGATATAGGTAACTGATTACACCTCACACTCACTGTCACACAATTTGCATTTATCCAAATGTTGTTGGTTAAACCCTCTCCAAGATTTCATAATAATGACCTTTCAAACATCTCACCACGAACATAATTGTACGACATAGTTTTCTGCCGGAGTATCTTTATTACAACAATAAAATTGCCGCCACCTTCAATGAATAGAAGCACGTCAAATTGCAAACGGTTAACACGTTGTTCTGATACATACGTTCATTCATTCGAATCGTCTCCGAGAGTCCATAATTAGTTACTGCCGAAAAACCATCCTAGCACGAACTGTTCCTTGTACTTTTGTTCCACAAATAACACAAATTGCATCAGCTGAAATACACTGAGCACAGCACACCATGTGACCACAGGGAAGGGAAACAATACATGCTATTGCCTTCAAACACACTTTACAATATATTCTCTTTTTCAATCGTCTATTTTCCTCCAACAACACGTCTGTGTTTTCATTTATTCCATCATCAGTATCTGCATCGCCAAGTGCTTCTCTCATCTCGGTATCGGCTGTTACCGTTCCATCGGCAAGTGTTTCTCTCATCTCGGTATCGGCTGTCACCGCTTCATCGCCAAGTGCTTCTCTCGTCTCGGTATCGGCTGTTACCGCTCCATCGCCAAGTGCTTCTCTCGTCTCGGTATCGGCTGTTACCGCTCCATCGCCAAGTGCTTCTCTCTTCTCGGTATCGGCTGTTACCGCTTCATCGCCAAGTGCTTCTGCCATGTCGGTCTTGGCTGTGACCGCTTCATCGCCAAGTGCTTCTGCCATGTCGGTCTTGGCTGTGACCGCTTCATCGCCAAGTGCTTCTGCCATCTCGATCTTGGCTGTGACCGCTTCATCGCCATTTATAGGAGTAACTTCTAGAGTGTCGACAAATGGGTAACCGGAATAAGTGGCAGTTTCGGCATCACCATTTGATTCTCTATACACTCTCATAATATACTGATCGCCTTTACACATGCGCACATGAGGACAGTGTCTGAAAGCCAGCGCGTGTCGTTCCCATGGGTCAGCGAGCTCCTGCCAGTCTTCTAACGTTGTGTTGCAGTGAAAACAAGTCATATTGTTTCCCTCATATACGTAGAAAAATCCTGCAGCAACTAATTTGCTCACGCATATGGTTTGTTTTGGCGCGTGTTGGAAGGATTTTGTTCAAGCGACATCAGTAGCATGCAGAGGATGTTGCACTGCTCCCGTTATAAGCCCTAAACTTTCCAAGTCTGAACCTGGACGTAGTTCAACATTAGAGTAAAAACATAGTTCCGAACAGTTTCCATTTCTCCCCGTAAAACATCCTAAATTTCCTGCATCCATTATTCCTATTTCTTCTTCTTTTCAAAATAATGTTGAATGTCGGATTTTATGTTTAGCTTAACACGGGGCCACAACGCGCAGCAATAAACAAACATTTACGACAAAAATACATTGAATTTGGGAGCCCACATTTTTTTACATATTCCATGATGTACTATATAAGTTGGGGATACTAACCCATGGGCGTAGGAGAAAGGGGGCCAGAGGGGCCAGACCCCCCAATGTTAGGACAGGGGGGGGGCAACATATCGTTTGCCTCCCCCCCCCCCAATAATTCAGACCATATTCATAATTGTCCACCTAAAATAGACTTGTAATAGGTAATTTGCATTTTATCCTAGGTTAAAAAGTATAAAATGTGAATTTTCGTGCTCGTTTCGCTCGCAAAATTGTTTATATCTATAAATTATGTCAGCACCTGATCACGTAACTGTTGAAATGAGCTACAAGAAATACAGAAATACATTGTGTGTTAAAGTTTGCACCAGCTTCTATATTGCTTTTAAACTTTGTCATTGCTATGTTAAATTCCCTTACTAAACCACTAAAACTCTTTGGTAATTCGGGCATCTGTTCAATAATAAGTAAAAATATTTACAAAATAAGGACTTAATTTTGATTGATCTTACCAAAAAACTATCTCAGAATGCACCAGATTGATCCAATGTTTTAAAAAAAATCCCGGGGGAGCATGCCCCCGGATCCCCTACTTACAATACTAGTTTATGATAGGGTTCGATTTTTACCCGGTATTATGACAAGCAAACAGCTTAGTAGATATACATTACCTTAGTGAAAATAAACACAAACGTTCTTCATAGCTTATTAACACTTAATGTGACCCCCACATATCTTAACCCATCTACGCCATGTAACCATACTAAACAGCACGTGTAAATCTCGATAACCACTTTCATTTTCTCATACGTCAAATATACGGTTAAACTGGTCGCACTCGCTTTACATTTAATATTTTTACTATTTTTGACTACTTTATCATCTTATGTATAGTCCCACAACGATAACGCAAAGTACTGGACGGTTCTATGTATTGATAACGGGTAACAGGATAAATTTGATGATTTAAAAGTGATATGTAGATTAAATCTGCTCCTATTTATATGATGACTGAATAGTCCAGTGGGCTACGCTACGTGTAATTTATGTTTTTGTGTATGCTATAGGATCAAATATCACTCATGGAGTTTAATATTTTTTAATATGTACTTTTAAAACGTTTAATTTTATTATGATAATGTTTTTTATATATATATTTTGTATCTGTGTATATTTTTTTCTTCATGACTTAATTTTATTTTTCATGTTCGTATTTATACATATATTTTCATTTACATAATACTTTATGGTAAATGTACAATCATGTAATGTATACATAAATTAGTTAAATCAGACATATCACATTTAAACAACAGTAGCTAACTTTCTTCATCTGCTGTATCTGTCTCGGAATTGCTTCCTTCAGTGGCGGTATCTGTAGCCTCATCACTTGAATCTACCATAAACTCTTTCACGTTCCTGTTCAACGACTATGTCATGGTCCCAGTACGATTTCTCCAAGCCAACAACATGAGAACAACAGGATCTCCAAAAGTCACCAGAAATAGAACCCATGGCTTGTTCGGTCAGGCTCACAACATCTTTCAACTTGAAAGAAAAATTCTTGTCCGCAACTTTCCTTTTCAACTTCGCCCAAACCAGCTCAATCGCGTTTAGATCCGCATGATACGGAGGAAGTCGCACCGGCTCATGTCCGTGTTCCTTGAGAAGTTGATCAATGGCAAATTTAGGCTGTGGTTTGTTTCTCTTACAAAGGTTTAGAAGTTCCTGTTTGAGCATTGTTTCATTAAACACTATGTTATTCAGTCTCAGCCATGATTGTATGTCCGCCTTCCTTGTAGCAAGTGTTGGGCATCTATTCTCCTGCACGCTATGGTAGGGTACATTGTCCATCACAATCACACTATTAGCAGGAATGTTGGGAAGAAGCCTCGTTTCAATCCCCTTCTTGAAGTTTTCAAAGTTCATGTCATCGTGATAATCACCGCTCTTGGACTTGCTCTTAAATATCAGCTGAGCACCGTTAACAAAGCCATCTTCAGAACCTGCATTTAGGTTTACGTGGTTTCACATCGGTGGTCCGAATAGTCCTCGACACAGTCATCTCTGATACACATACTGAAGAATTCTCCTCAAGCGGGTATCGGTTTTAAAATCAATAACCAAGGGACGCTAATGCTACAGTGTGTCTTTTGTCACGCTTTACTTCCCTTGTCGATTATCGAGTACGTATATTGGTGTTTGATGTTGACAGGTTTAAGTGCGGACAGGCGTTATAAAAACGAACACGAAAATTTATTTTAGGTGGACTAGTGGTCTAGTGTTAAGGGCTACTGACTGCTGATCTGAAGGGTGTGGGTTCGATCCCTACTCAAGACGGTCAAAAAGTGAAATGCTTTTCAGTGTTTCCCACCTAACATAACTAAACTTACTAACAGTCTTTCGGACGAGACGTTAAGCGAGGTCCCGTGTATGATGCTTTACATCGGCACGAAAAAGAACCAGGGATGCTTCTGGAACTGGTGCATCTTCTGTATCATGCACTATCACCCAAACACTAAAGTGACTAGCCTCTTCTGGGGGCCTCGCCCATATGGATTATCCGGTGGCGAGGATAAATAAAAGCAAAATAAACAAACAAAGTTTATTTTGCATATTGAGCATAATAGAATGCTTGTAACAAATAACAGAGATGAATAACGGTGTTTATGTAGTGTAAAAGTATTCTGTCGATATTAATTATTTCTCTATTAATTTATTACTATTTCCCTCTTGTTATGTTTATATGCATGTGCATAATTTGTGTTTGACTATAAACATGTAGTTCTATGCTAATAAACTTTATGATACTTATAAATATGATCATCTGTCCTTCCATTATTATACTAAATATGTTATTGAATTATAAGAGAAATTTAACGTAATAACACTCATATTTAGCATCACATGAATTATTGACGCAAATAACAAGTGACTGAGCTAAGATTTCGAAATGTGTAAATATTTCACTTATGCACACTTAAAATATCATATCAACCCGTTCATGCATATGTATACATGTAACTTGTGATAATGCGCAAATAGCATAAATCCAAAAAATAAAGAAATTACCAAACTCTACCGAAATTTATTTTGCATGATATATGATGATAAAACAACAATCTGTAGCCACGCGTTACATATTAATACAATGGATTGTTAAGTCCGGTGTTTGTTTAGCGCGTGTCAGTTTTATGGGGGTAATAAACCTACATTGGTCGCTGACACTGGTAGTTAACTTTTTATAGATTCTGTGTTTAAAAGAAATTAAATATACATGTATAAATTATATATATTAGTATCTGAAAATTATCAATTGTTATATTTTTTTAAGTGTGATATTGCCATGTTTTAACAAATATTAAGGTTTTGTTCTTTTAGAAATTACTAGGTTATTGCTGGGAAGAATATCTCTATTATACTGTCCTTGGTTATAGTCAATTAAAATAATTATGAGGAATTTCAATAAAACAGTAAAATTGGGATATTACTAACTGTTTCCTAATTGATATGATTCATATTATTTTGTTTTACCTTTTTGACGAATGATGCCTTTTTTGGCCACTTTTGATGGTACTGTGTTCACGCCTTAGACGTTAATCATTTTTCTACTGATTAAATCATAAGGTTGATTATTTATAGTATCAGTTGGTAATGCAAGTATTTCCATTCGTTTACTACATGTATGTAATTTCCTTTTGCTAAGAAAATTGTCTAATTTTGTACAAAAAATCAAAGTGAAAACTACAACTGCTCATACTGATACACCCCAACCACTTATATAAAGTTTACTTGTTGTTGTTGTTATTAAAACAGTTACAGTATGAAACAGGCGATAACCGATATACCCGCGATAGAGCGATCGTCTGCTTAGCTACTACAACAACAACAACTGTTAAGAATGACAAATATTGTAAATTTTAGTCAAAAAAAATCTTACAATAGGCGATCTTAAGTTTATCTTAAAATAACGAAATGTATATCATTTAAAAGGTAATTTTAATATCTGCAAGGAACCATTTGCACCTAAGGGTTGACTTTGAGTTAAGTTATTTAAAATGCAGGTTAGAGATACCCATGTTTGGTCATACGCTCAGATTGTATATAGACAAAGAAGGAAAAAAATCACTAGCAAAGTGGTATAAAATATCTTCAAAATAGGCGATCTAAATATTTATTAAGATACATGAAATTAATATCACCTAATGTGTAAGACATTAAAGATTACAGATCTTTTTGCACCTAAGAGTTTGCTTGTCTAGACTTTTCGTTATTATGAAAAACCTTTATTACCCCTTCTTATTTCTATATAGAAAAAAGAGCGCTATCGATTAACCGCTTGAGGAGAATTCTTCCACATGCCGGTCATGGCAGCAGTACGACGTAATGGTGCTGATAGCGGTACACGTAACTCTCCTCGAACCTTCTCATCGGAACATGTCTGAAAATAGAACAAAAACATAATTAAACAACAATAAATACAAGAAACATCAAAGAGAGAATACATTATACGTATCATGATGAGTAAAATTGAAATGTAATTTATTTTTAACCTGATAAACGCGACAAATTATAGCTTTAGAATCATCTGAATAATTAATATAATTTCTAGATTCAAGATCAGGTGAAATTTCTGATGTCGCCATCTCTAATGTATAATGAAGTATGCATGAACTTTTATCTATGTGATTTTCATGTACATACCTTAGCCCATCGATTCTTGATTTTCTAGTGCTTCTCTCTTTGTGTACGTATATATACATGTATGTTTATTAAAAAAAATACACGTTCTGAAATTCTGCAATTAATCACTTCAATTTATTTTTAAATTTATTTCACAATAGCAGCTTTTTTAAATTCAGTATGATCATATGCTATTATAAAAATAAAAAATACTATAAAAAATATGGCATTCTTCGGTTTCGAACCCGCAAAACTAAAAGTCTAAAAATATATCCAGGTGCATTAGCGTATACCACTGAGCCACAAAGCCACATTGAACAGATACTTCATTTTTTTCGTTCGTATTCCTCAGTTGTAAATCATGCATACCCTATGTTTTTATTAGGTATAAACTTTTGCTATAAATAGTCATGTTTGTAAATAACACATTATCGTTGTGGGACTATACATGAAAATCACATAGATAAAAGTTCCTGCATACTTCATTATACATTAGAGATGGCGACATCAGAAATTTCACCTGATCTTGAATCTAGAAAGTATATTAATTATTCAGATGATTCTAAAGCTATAATTTGTCGCGTTTATCAGGTTAAAAATAAATTACATTTCAATTTTACTCATCATGTTACGTATAAGTTATTCTCTCTTTGATGTTTCTTGTATTTATTGTTGTTTAATTATGTTTTTGTTCTATTTTCAGACATGTTCCGATGAGAAGGTTCGAGGAGAGTTACGTGTATCGCTATCAGCACCATTACGTCGTACTGCTGCCATGACCGGTGTATCAGATATGACTGTGTCGAGGACTATTCGGACCACCGATGTGAAACCACGTAAACCTAGATCCGACAAGATGCTGATTGACGATTTCGACATGTGTGTGATTAGACGAACTATTAACAACATGATAACTAGAAACAAAACTCTTCCAACTATACAAGCTCTACTTAACGCATTGAAGTCAACCATCAGCTACAAAGGTGGAAGGGAACATCTTCGTGGTCTACTTCATCGGCTAGGCTTTAAATGGACTCGTATTGCTACCAACAGGACAGTACTCATTGAACGCAGCGATATTGTTGTGTTGCGGGCGCAGTTCCTACGGAAGATGAAGAAATTAAGGGCTTGTTGTAGAGTAATAATTTACACGGACGAAACATACATCCACGCTGGACATTCGCCCAATAAGTGCTGGCAGTCGTCAGAGAGTGAGCACCATGTACCTTACAGTAAAGGGGAAAGGATTATCATCGTGCATGCAGGTTCTGAAGATGGCTTTGTTAACGGTGTTCAGCTGATATTTAAGAGCAAGTCCAAGAGCGGTGATTATCACGATGACATGAACTTTGAAAAGTTCAAGAAGTGGATTGAAACGAGGCTTCTTCCCAACATTCCTGCTAATAGTGTGATTGTAATGGACAATGCACCCTACCATAGAGTGCATGAGAATAGATGCCCAACACTGGCTACAAGGAAGGCGGACATACAATCATGGCTGAGACTGAATAACATAGTGTTTAATGAAACAATGCTCAAACAGAAACTTCTAAACCTTTGTAAGAGAAACAAACCACAGCCTAAATTTGCCATTGATCAACTTCTCAAGGAACACGGACATGAGCCGGTATGACTTCCTCCGTATCATGCGGATCTAAACGCGATTGAGCTGGTTTGGGCGAAGTTGAAAAGGGAAGTTGCGGACAAGAATTTCTCTTTCAAGTTGAAAGATGTTGTGAGCCTGACAGAACAAGCCATGGGTTCTATTTCTGGTGACTTTTGGAGATCCTGTTGTTCTCATGTTGTTGGCTTGGAGAAATCGTACTGGGACCAGGACATAGTCGTTGAACAGGAACTTGAAAGAGTCGAGTTTATGGTAGATTCAAGTGATGAGGCTACGGATACCGCCACTGAAGGAAGCAATTCCGAGACAGATACAGCAGATGAAGAAAGTTAGCTACTGTTGTTTAAATGTGATACGTCTGATTTAACTAATTTATGTATACATTACATGATTGTACATTTACCATAAAGTATTATGTAAATGAAAATATATGTATAAATACGAACATGAAAAATAAAATTAAGTCATGAGGAAAAAAATATACACAGATACAAAAACAATATATATAAAACATTATCATAATAAAATTAAACGTTTTAAAAATACATCTTAAAAAATATTAAACTCCATGACTGATATTCGATCCTATAGCATACACAAAAAACATAAATTACACGTAGCGTAGCCCACTGGACTATTCAGTCATCATATAAATAGGAGCAGATTTAATCTACATATCACTTTCAAATCATCAAATTTATCCTGTTACCCGTTATCAATACATAGAACCGTCCAGTAATTTGCGCGGGAATCACATTATCGTTGTGGGACTATATGTCCATGTATAAGTATAACATAGCTTATGTAGCTTAGTAAATAAGGGGTTGGTTTTCACTGCTTTTCCGTGATATTACATGTTTTATACATAATCTGTTACACACAAGCGACATACCTAAATAAATCGACTTATATGGGCCTCATAAATTTCGCTTTCATCACAGCAATGTTAATCTCGCTGATCACGGATTATAACAGTTAATAGAAAGACAGTTAATCATCAATGGAATACCAGATATTCCCCTGCGTTAAAGTGTTCAAATGCAAGTTATATCAATATACAATAAAGAATAAACTTGTTTAAATAAGTAATTAAAAATTATGAAATTTAAAATGGGAGTAGGTAGAATGTAATTATGATTCTACGTAAATTTTTATCAACATCTGATGAATAGATTTTTAACCATTAAAAATTTAGACGATTTTTTTCGCTGCAAACGGCCTATAACAGTGAAAATAACAGTGAAATAACCAATTTGTTATTTTCACTGTTTTAGAAGCTGGTTCCAGTATCGTGCAGAAAAAGAAACGTAACGTCAACGGCACCGGGCTTTAGAAAATGCGTTACGTCAGCATGTCGTGACGTTCTAATTTCGACGTGATTTTTCCAATTCAGCCAATTACGGCACATATTTAAGAGGAATTTAGGCATATGATAAACAGAAAAATTGTTGATTTTTTGTGTAAGATCAATTTTATTTCACTCGTGATCACAGAAAATGATATTTTCACTCGTGGAATTAATTGACCGTTATATAGAGAATAATAGGTTAGTGCCGTGGATGAAAAAGTTTATCTGGCAAGGCCGAGGAATTTATCGGGTGAGCCGTAGGCGAATCCGATAATTTCCGCAGCCGAGCCGGATAAACTTTTACTTCATTCAGGGCACTAACCTATTATTCTATTTGTCCAGTCGCTAAATCTGCTCAGTAAGGGAATCAAACTCGGGACTATATTGTTACTCTTTCATTAACTAGCGCGCAACGTCACGTTCGTTCCGTGACGTCACGATAAACAACGACGTCGGACATCTTAATAGACGTCGTGTAGACGCAGGTTAGTCGAAGAAAATAACCGATCAACCACCAGCTCATTTAGGATAGGAAAACCTCACCCTCAGGCACGGAATTGCAACCAGCGACCCTCATATAAGAAGAAGTCCGTCAGATCACGTGGTAAGGTGACGGATTATCACTAGTCACTTGACAAGGTGACCGATTATAGCTAAGTTTAATCGGCACCCCGTTAACTGGCAGATTTTGCCGGAGATAAATAGGAGTCACTTGTCCGTCCGTTCGTCTATCTGTCGGCCGGTTTGTCCAGGCTGTATCTTCTGTATGCATTGAATGTTTTTTAATCACTTAGTACATTTGTTCGCCTTGATGAAACGGTGTGTCATGCAAAACAATTGCGTCAATATCTCAAAAGGGAAGGTCACACTTGGGAGATCAAAGGTAAAACAATTGGCATAATTGAGCTTGTCCGGAGCATAACTTAAACATTTATTGTTGGATTTGAAACTAATGTGCAACAAATTTTCACTACTTCTAAACGGTGTGTCATGCGAAACAAAAAGTTTATGTCAATTTCTCAATGTTCAAGGTCACACTTGGAGTTTAAAGGTCAAAAATAGCCATAATTGAGTTTGTCAAGCTCATAACTAAGTAATTTTGTAATAGGATTTGAAAATAATTTGGCACAAATGTTCACTTCTACCTGATGGTGTGTCATGCGAAACAATTACGTCAATATCTGAAAGGTCAATGTCACATTTATGAGTTCAAAGGTCAGAAATGACCATACGTTATGTTGTCTAGATCATAACTTCACCATATGAATTTAAAAACAACTGTGCAAGTGTCGTCCACAATGCGGCAGTTTTAATGGGTGTGATTTGCCATACGTCTGTGACAAAGCGGTATGTGGGGGTAATATGAACTAATGCACAGCATATGTAGCGGACTATGTCAGTTGTCCTACATTATTTGTAACATGCTCATCTAGTACTGGATTTTTTGGTGATGCATAACTTCACAAAAAATTGTTTGGTTACGAAGTTACGAATCTGGAGCAAGCCGTTTCCAAAAGGCGCTACCGAGCGCTTTCCTACGTCTATGCAACCTATCGAAGCGGTTCGTTGCACAAGAAAGCGCGCGATAGCGGTTTGATACGAAATATTGGGTACAAAGTAACGAAAAACGATACAAACCTGCTATCGTTTGTCAGTCCGAATGAACACGAATAATACACGTTTTTCAATTTGTTTAATTCTAGGTCTACTTAATTCAGGGGTAACTAATTTAAAAATGAATAATTAGATATAAACACAGATAACAACTGATTTCTAGGCCTTATTTGATATTTTATCTTTTTTAATGGGTTGCATGAGCATACCAGATAGTACTTTTGTTCAAAAGAAAAGGCTATTTTCATTTCAATTAATCATATTACGATTAAATATCAAACATCTTTAATCTTAATCACCTTTTTTTGTTAAATAAACCCTGCAAATCGTCACAACATAAAAGAGATTTAGACGGAAAAATACGGGTTTTATTGTATCCAATAACGACAACAACAACATGTAATTAGTTTTCGCGACCTTCATCCCGCGAATGTTTTTTGACGATTTTGGAGGGATTTTTTAATTACATCTCTGCGAGGAATTACGAAAATGCATTTGTTTTACTTTCTTTACAATAACCTACAACTACGATGTGGATTATCACCGTCCGGTCTAGATACGTAAATACCCTAAACGGACTTTAATTAACTGTATTGCAAACTTTGCGATGGGAAATAACCGAAACTTGTGTCTTTTTTATTAGATTTTCTTAAGATTGGTTGATATTTCGCGCATATGAACGATTCCCGCTCGACTTACTTCGTTATCTCAGAGTAATCATGTGTCTCATAACAGTTTGTAGCATCGTTTATGCACGGAAAATGTTAAAATTTCCTTCCGAAGTGGGCAAAAAAATGGCTGCCTTTTTTGTGTCCAAACATTAAGGAAATAGCCCTCCCCATAAATACCCGAAACGGACTTTAATTAATTGTATTGCAAACTTTGTGATGGGAAATAACCGAAACTTGCGTTTTTTTCATTAGATTTTCTTAAGATTGGTTGATATTTCGCGCATATGAACGATTCCCGCTCGACTTACTTCGTTATCTCAGAGTAATCATGTGTCTCATAACAGTTTGTAGCATCGTTTATGCACTGAAAATGTTAAAATTTCCTTCCGAAGTGGGCAAAAAAATGGCTGCCTTTTTTGTGTCCAAACATTTAGGAAATAGCCCTCCCCATATAAAAAGATTGGTTGCATAGCAACCATGGAAAACTGATAATTATTATCTTTTCTTTTCTAGACAGGGGCCTACGCTAGTTTTTGGAATATTTTTAAACATCATTAAAAAATAAAAGAAAATTTATGAGCTGCCGAATATCGCATTTTAATTTTTTTTTGTTATTCTATTAGCAGCCATTTTCTAGTATCTTTGCTTCAGTGCGGGATTTTAACACAAATTTTTAGATCCATTAGTGAATTCAAACTCTGACCAAACCACGTGCACACGTGTTATCGTAAACCGGATCTTATCCGTTGCGCTTCGCCCAACGTATAGTCCGCTATTATTAGTCACTATGTGGCAGTTCTAGTTGTGAACTTATATACAATGTCTAAAATGTTCATGCTAGTTACAGCCTTTCACTGAATGAATAAAGGAACCTTTGGTTTATGATTTATTCTAATTAAATGTATATATCGGATAAAAACATTAACAAAATAAAGTCATGCAAAAACCTACTACAGTCTTTGCAGTCCAGTGTGCCATCTACAAGACACGTACCTGTTAGAAATCAACTTAAGGTGCATTATAACCCTCGAAAATGCTTGAAAAACACACACTTGAAAAACGTTATTCCAAACACCATATGTCATCTGTTTTTTTTATTATATATGATAGAAAACCATTCTAGCACTTGGGCGTGATGTAAAATATGCCATATAGTTGCCTAATTCAAATGCTAACACTAAAATAGAGGCGATTTTCGAATGAAAAATACAACATTTTTTTCAAAATGTCAAACGTTATCATTATTGAATTTTATAATACGAACTTACTGGATTTACTTTATAATCAATCGTCGCAAGGGTATGCCAGGCTTGAAATTAGATGCTGGTGGTTTGTTTACGAGAAAAACACCTTCATGTCTATGTGTAATTTCGACAAGGAGGTCGCCATGTTTGCTGCCTCCTGTAACCGCAGTGAAGGTACAGCAACATGTTTTTCAAACATAGAGCTCACCATAATCGATTGCCAGATCGAATAATGAACTTTATAGCGTTCATAATATATCAACTTTACAAACGATCATACGATAATAACATAGAAATCCAAGTATTCATTACAGTTGCCATCTCGTGTGTTTACAAATTTCGCGCTGTGTAGCAAATTTATATTCATGCGCCAAAAGATTAATTAAAATAGTGCGGCAGTTTATCGACGAAACCATTATGATACTGTGTTCATAATGCGTCGTCCATAACGAAGGATGACATCGAATACAATATATACTCACGGTTTAATTTAAGTCCCAATGAAACATCAGTATCAACATTTTCCTATCCCAACACATGCTGCACATGTTAGCGTTAGTTGATAATCTGAGTTGTGTAACGCGGCTTCCTGTCAAACTTTATTTTAACTAAATTACAAAAGTAATATACGTTTTTAAATAATACTTATGTTAATTATGTTGGTATAATCATTGCACACACTTTTTTGTAATTCGATTGTCTGTATCGTTCCTTGATCGCGTACAGTTTGTGTAAAATCGGTCATGACACAGCTGTCAAACTTATTTCAAATCACACGGACAGTCCGTGCAAATGTTTCAACGTGCTCGGTAAGTTTACGTATGGTGTGAGGCTACTGCCATGCTATACTATCGTCTGCAAGCAGTTGTTTCAGTAATATGTAACCATTTTAACCCACAAACTGACCAAATAGAGCAGTTTTTCCCATGCCAAAAGAGACGGGCTAACGGACGGAACAAAAATTACCAGGGACCGGTACGACTAACGATAAATAAGCCATTTCTTTGGTATATAAACAAATAAAATACAGTGGAAGGGAATCTTATTAAAATATGTTTGTTATTGAGAGAAATGCTAAAGCTTTAATTAATTTTCCATAAACCTGTTTTAGTTCTTTCTTGGCAACTTAAAACCTGTCCAAGTAATCGAGTTTTAAGTGTTATAGACCCGATAAAATCGGATTTGGACAAACCAACAACTATCTGGTCCGTCAGGCCCAACATACCCTAAATTATTTAGGTTTTATTAAAAGTAGTCCTTCACACATACACATGTGATTTATTTTAATTCATGTTGATGTATTTTATTGTTCAAAATAAATGCATTTTGACTGTTTTATTTAAAAAAATGGGCAGGCATGACCTTGATAAAATATTTGACAACTAAAATTTCTAATTTTTCTAACATTTTGTTACCAAATAAATGAGACTGACATTTTAAAAAATGTTTACCTTTTATGCAATTATCTTTTTATAAATATATATTTATAACAAGTGAATATAGAAAAAACACCCGCTGATATAGATGATTTGAACTTTAAGCAACAAAATGATATATGTGACGTATGTGTTATTCTTCAAAAAATGTATTTAATTCACTGAAGAAAAATACACATTTTCGCCCCTTAGAGTGAACCTTAATTTCTTTTAGGACAGATGTAGTGAACAGTAGCAGACGATGTAACATAAGCAGTACTTAATGTATCCAGTTGTTACATATGATTTAGCAAAAAGGAGAAAAATATAGGTCCTACTCTTATTTTGGTGGAATTAGAACCAATACTTACACTCAGCAGTCAGCACTCAGCACTCAAACACTCAAACAGGGACGTATAATATCGAAAATGTAATATAACGAGCCATTATTTGCACTGGAATGCAAATATCGATGAGGAACATGTATAAAATTGTTATATAAACTGCATATTGTTAAAAATAACAATTAATACATTGTCTTTGCCACTGTACGTGTACTATGTATGAGGTATAGACATTACTTATTGAATCTGAGTACCACACTCAGAACTCAGATTAATACTTTACTATTATAGCTTACAGATACACTAAATTACACTAGGAAAAAAGCCCAAATAATAGTTATCACCAATTTAACGTACATTATTACAAAGACCTAAATATACACAGATTAGACACTTAATTGAAAACAGGGAGAAAATGCAAAATGGCATGCAGCAGATGCTGATATTTTGCATGAACGTTTTGTTTGTCATCCTCTTTTAATGACCAATATCTCATTTCGAAGAGCTAGGTTTCTTCTTCTGCATGATGTAACTTATTTTTTTCTATCTCTTATAGAATTCAGAAAATTATTGTTTGAATGAGGCGAATTGGGTATTTTCTGATAAAATTGGATTTTCCATTAAAATGAGAGTAGGTCTGGCTCTTTGAGGTATAATGTTTTATTTCTTGACTGATTTCAATAAATTAGGTTTCATTTTAAAGCAGAATAATAAATATATTGCATAAACCTATTAGTGTTTACCTATGTACACGAAAACAGGAGATATGAGGAATTAAAAACCAAACGAGATTTCGCGAGATTTCAGAAGTCTGCCGCGAGATATTGCGAGATTTGGTAGATTTTTCCAATCTTTGTATATTTAGGTCTTTGGTAATTACAACTCTGAAAAAATGTCGCTATGAACCATAAAAAGGAGATTTTCGATAAATTAATTTTGACTGAGTGCCTGTTTTTTATTGTTTTTTTTTCGGATTTTTTACCGAAATTTCAAAGATAAGTGATAGTACACTTATTAACAGGTACATATGTCATGTATGGGGCACAGTTTTCTGTTCATACATGATACCAAGGAATTAGAGGTGTACCACTTATATCACTTCGCTGATAATTATATCATGCACCCATCAATGTTTTCCCCCAGGGGGGAGCGACGGGCTGACCCAGGGGAATTTGACATTTTTACTTTTTCAAAGTCTAAATTCCCACCCTAGAGCAAGGGCAATTTGTCAAAATCCCCTCACTGGGAGATGCTTTACATACCCCCGGGATCAAAATTTCGGCCGAAGTCAAAATTTCCCGGGACTCGGCACCATTCTGTCTGTCAAATTCCCACCTATCGGGAACAGCCTTCTGTCAAAAGTCCCGTGTATGTCCGCCGCTCCCCCCCCCCCATGGGGAAAACATTGATAGGTGCATCACTTCTGTCAGTGCTTGAATACCCATTGCGTACTTTGTCATACTTTTCGTTTCATTTCGAACGTTTCGGTAAAAGTGACTTCCCACAATCCTTCAACTTCCTTTCTCTACAAAACGTGGTCGTGCAAGGTAGGCAAAAATTTCCAGCGCTTTTATCTGAAATTATATGGCTTGTTTTATGATATTATTTGTTCTTTTTGTCGTACATGAATAAAATAATTGTTATTTTTCAGGTTCACCTCCAAGAAACAAGTCAAGATGGCTCCAGCAAAGAAGACGGTAAGTTTCATGTCGCTATGTCACATGTTTTCGCGAACCAATCAATTAGAACGAGGCTTTTTAACGATTCTGCTTACTCAAATGGAAAACATCAAGTCGAGATAAATTGTTCAATATTTCTTTAAATGTTCAGAGCTACAGATAAGGTTTTGGTCCAGTGGGTATTTTAATTTACAGAATAAACTTTCTGTAAATTTACAAATTTTGTGTAATAAATTTAAAGATAATCTGTAAATAAATCCCTTTACTATACCTGTTCACAGCTCTAGATAAGGCGAGTGAAATTAATTTAAAACACGCAAGAAATTTATTTCACTGAGATAAATGGATTGCACAGTGGTACAAAAATGTAACATGCTTGACTACTAGAGGTAGCAACCCCAGCTTATCTCTAAAAATCGGTCTTTTAATCTGGAAATTAGCAGAAAATCGATACCATGTGTGGCATTTTCCTTGTTAAAATTTTATTTTCTTACCGATTTTATTATAACTTGTATGTTTCAAAAGCTAATAAAATTCTTCACAATGTGCATGTTTTCATTTTATTTTTAACCAAATATTACCTGTTTGATGATTTAATTGACTGTATGTGTTTGGGTTTTTACGCTCAGCGTCAGATTTACAAGTAACATGCACCAGTTGCATGGCACTACCTCTCTTTGTTTCTATTGGATGGTATAAATAACTGGAAGAATATTAATCAGATGGACGAGTCCATTTAGAGGAAATCACGCACTTCATTCATGAATTTGACGCAAATTTCTAGGTGCACCAAAACCAAAGAAATAGTTCCCAAAGTCTCGGCGATTTTTTGCAGAAAGTACGCGTATTTGAAGTCTGCACCAAACATCATCATAAAGCCAATACCATAAACTTTAATTTGAGCCATAAATCATTTTTCGGAAACGAAATTAACCAACCCGCATTCCGGCGCGAATGTAGTAATTTATTTAATTTTACGGGTCAAACTTTGACACGACCCGCCGCCATTTTGATTTATCGTAAGCGCATCGTAAACAAAGTTTCCAATCGAGAAATCTGGGCTGAATATCGACAGAAAACGCAGAAGTATCGTCTTATTCAATTCCATTTTAAATTGTGAGTATCAGAAACTATATATTTGTCCCGATTTATTTTTTATTTTCCGTAAAAATGGTATTTTGTCTCTGTCGGCGATGATGCAACAGGTGCCCAGCGAACGGAAGCAAAATCTGCATTTATTTTTCTTGCAAATTTGGATTTTGCTCGATGATCAATTGGTTTCGAAGAAACAAAATAATAAATTTGACTATTGTTTTAAAGCTGGGATCGATTGTGTTATTTTTTCGTGGGTGGAAGTCTTATAAAGGAGCGAAATTGACTCGCTGTACGTAGACTTCCTCACTCGTCCAATATATTTTCGTCCTGTTAGGTGTTATATTTACAATTTGGTTAAGTCAACCGTTCTAATGTCTAAACCAGTAGGAATTGTATAATTTCCTGCTAGGGATGGAACCCATGCAAGCATGTGTGCCAGGTAAACCATGTTGTAGTGAACATGTGTGTCCGGTCAAGAGACATGACTGGGGACAAATGCTTCATTATTTAATAATTTTAAAAATATTAGCACCATGTTAATTTTGTTATTGTCAATATGTTGACTAGTCACTAGATTTATTCTGCCAGCCCCTCTTTGCAAATACGTTGTTCTGACGACTAAGGATACTTGGTGCCATAATTGAACCACAGGACCTGAGTGTGATTAGGGTCCGGCAAAGCCGCGAAGAACAAGTTTCCTGGCCTGTGACTAATATTTTTGAGTTTGATCAAATATTTGTAATCGCTGTTTTATTGTTTCAGATGATAGAATATGGCAGACGACTACCCTGGGCCGTTCTGTGAGGAAAACAATATTACTACGACAGATCTCATCAAGGAGGAATATTTGAAGCCAATTGGCGTTTTGAAAACTGGACTTGTTATCGAGATAAATACGTTTCTTGAAAAAAAATGGACACAACTCCTTTGCGTTATTTAATGTACTTTGTCAACTCAACCCAGAATTAAATAAGACAAGTTCAGCTAAATATCTCAAAAACAAAGTTTCAAGAATATGTGACCAGAAGAAAAAATTTGTTAGTAAGAAGAAGGTGCCTGGTTTTAAGAATTTGAAAGACTTGTTGAATGCAGAATTCAAAGCACCTGTCTTGCAGTCAGCCCCACAGACTGAAACCAACTTGGAAAAAACTATAAACCGAATAGAAAGCATCAGTGTTAGTGAAAATTTGAATAAATCTCAAAATTTATTGAGTTACGAAATTCAGAAATTTCAGAAGCACAGCAATAAACTTGAAAACCAAATTGAAGAACAGAAAACGAGACTTGATGAAATTCACAATAAGATTGGACATTATTCAGTTCGAAATGTGACCAAGCGTGATGAAACGGCTAGGAAGAATTTACATTTGCTTCGTGACAGCCAGCGGTTAAGTAGAAAACAAGAAACAGTCATAGGTAAAACAACGTCCGACTTAAAAGTATGCAGAGCGGAAAATAGAAATCTCTCCAAAGAAATTGTGCGATTGAATGAGGAACTCAACTTGCTGGGTAAAGAGATAGAAACATTGAAGGATGAAGCAACTTCAGAAAAAAGAAAGAAGCTATCAGCTCAAAAGTACAATTCGTATATGAGGACTGAAATTAAATTGCTGAAAGAAAAGTTAAAAGGAAAAGATGAGGATTTAAGGAAAAAGGAGAATAAGTGTGTAAACTGTGAGTCGAATAGGTTGTTGTTGTCAGAAAGGGAAGATGAAGTGTCAGAACTGAAGGAAACTGTTAAAAACTTGAAATCAGAAAGAGTGAAAATGAGGAATGATGACGGAAGTTACTCCAATGAAGTGCGTTTGTGTGTAATGGAATTGTCCGGGCTGGAAGTTGCTGTAGAGAAAGTATCGCCAGTCATTAAAACTATAGCAAAACATCTGTTCCATGTGAATATTGAAAAGAAGGACTTGCCTTCAAGTACCACAGCACAGAGTATTGTTGACGAAGGCCACTATCTAGCCAAGTCATATATCTCACAGCAATTATCAGTGGCTGAGAATTGGGGACTCCACAGGGATGGAACAACTCGCAGAAAGCAAAAGCTCCTGGATACGTCAGTGTCATTAGCGTCCGGTGAAACCATGAGTTTGGGATTTAATAGAGTGTCCCATGAGACGGCAGCTACGATAAACAATGTAACCAAGGACCATATAAGTGAGCTTGCAGCACTGAATTGTAATGTCAACAACGAAGATACAGAAGATTACATAAAGAGTACTCTGGAAAAGTTATCCTACACAATGAGTGATCGGGCTGCAAATGAAAAGAAGGCTGATTCCCTGCTAGACGAATGGCGCGCGGACATGTTAAAACACACTGATAGTTATGAGGAAGTACACCACTTTCACTGTATGGCGCACGTGTTACTGGGGTTCCACAACTACATATGTGCTACAGACTTAAAGGAGCATGAAAATAAACTTGTGGAAGAAAATGGTCCTCTCGGTCGCGATGCTTTGCCGGTGTTCAAGTTTTGGAGCAAAAGGGGAACAGCCTTGGAACGGGTACTGCGAACAACCTCTGAAGTGTTTGGACCGTCAGGGGATCACCATGGAGTACGTGATTCCTGGGAGGCGTACTGCGCAGAAAACGGCATAAAATCTGTAATTGGCAATTACAAGGACAACCGCTTTAACGCATTGTTTCAAACAGCTGCCGAAGTTTTTCTTCATAGGGATGATTTCATCACTGTTCTTCAAAGTGTGAAGTCAAATAATCTGCTTCTTCGGTCTGTTCTGGCAGATTTACAGTCTGAACCAATCATGACGGAAATACAGTGCCTAGGGCTCTTCTATGTAAAACTGACTGGCCCATACTGGAATGTGGTTGTGAACAATAAAGTGCCCTACCTACAATTGTACAAGGAAGTGCAAACAATTCACAGCTACCTGCAGGAACTAGATGTGAACCCCGCCCAGTTATTACAAGATGTCCCCCTTCGCGAAAAAGACGCTTTAAGAGTCCCTTACCATGACCGACTTAACCAGAAATTAGAAAATATTAATGAGGAATCTAAGTACCGTGACTTGTTGTTTGAAACGATAAGAATGACATCAAAAGCAATGAAGCGTACTGTTGAAAAGCAGCTGTCGGACTTTCTTGTTGGTGGTAAATTTGCACAGGAGCCGCTCGAGAAGGAAATGCAGCGTACAGGCTTTGCACCAGTCACTAATTTACCATGTGAACACCACTTTGGCCATCTAGACAGCAGTCAGCGTAAACGACCAGGGGCAAGTCTTCACCACCACACATCTGTCCAGCTTTTGAAGCAAAATAGAACGCCCATGATGCAATGGATTTCGGGAATTCCGGATGATGACAGAGCAAAGCTCCTTAAATCGGCACGTCTTGGTGGGAAACAAATGCGCCAGCAACACATAGAAAAAGACAGGACTGTCCTGAAGGAAATTAATGACGAAAGAATTGCTCACCAGAAAAAGAGGGAGAACAAAAAAAGAAAAGCAGAATGCAAATTACAAAATAGGGACAAGAGTGTTTGTGTTGAAAATGAGATTGAGGAGGAATCATTTTCCGATTTAGAGGATGAATCAAAATTGCTGGAAATGATACCGGTCAACAAAGCAATAAATGTAAACAGTTATGTCGCCATTGCCTACCAGGATTCGTGGTATCCTTGGATTGTGATGGAAATAAACAATCCAGAAAACTTCGTTGTTAAATTCATGTCCCCCACCCGTATCCCAGGTCAATATAAATGGCCACTACGTGAAGACATTCAGGCAGTGGAAAAGAGATTCATGATTTCAGCTGGATTTGTACCGGACTGTTTGAATTCTGGACGTTTGTGGAATGTTAAAGAATCACAGACCATTGAAAATATTTATAGAAAATACTCGTTAATCTACTTCAAGGATTAGCTCTGATTTGTGTCCCCCGTCCTATGAAAACTTTGTGTCCCCACCCCATCCCAAAGTGTGAGATATCTGAAGTAGATTCAGGCCCTTGAATTTTGTGAAGACTGATTTGTGTCCCCCGTCCTATGAAAAACTTTTGTGTCCCCACCCCATCCCAAAGTGTGAGATATCTGAAGTAGATTCAGGCCCTTGAATTTTGTGAAGACTGATTTGTGTCCACCGTCCTATGAAAAACTTTGTGTCCCCACCCCATCCCAAAGTGTGAGATATCTGAAGTAGATTCAGGCCCTTGAATTTTGTGAAGACTGATTTGTGTCCACCGTCCTATGAAAAACTTTGTGTCCCCACCCCATCCCAAAGTGTGAGATATCTGAAGTAGATTCAGGCCCTTGAATTTTGTGAAGACTGATTTGTGTACCCCGTCCTATGAAAAACTTTGTGTCCCCACCCCATCCCAAAGTGTGAGATATCTGAAGTAGATTCAGGCCCTTGAATTTTGTGAAGACTGATTTGTGTCCACCGTCTTATGAAAAACTTTGTGTCCCCACCCCATCCCAAAGTGTGAGATATCTGAAGTAGATTCAGGCCCTTGAATTTTGTGAAGACTGATTTGTGTCCACCGTCCTATGAAACACTTTGTGTCCCCACCCCATCCCAAAGTGTGAGATATCTGAAGTAGATTCAGGCCCTTGAATTTTGTGAAGACTGATTTGTGTACCCCGTCCTATGAAAAACTTTGTGTCCCCACCCCATCCCAAAGTGTGAGATATCTGAAGTAGATTCAGGCCCTTGAATTTTGTGAAGACTGATTTGTGTCCCCCCGTCCTATGAAAAACTTTGTGTCCCCACCCCATCCCAATGTGTGAGATATTTGAAGATGACCATTGTACTTTAAAGTATATTTTATTGTAGCATTGTTAGAAATACATAGACTGATTTGTGTTCTGGTCCTCACTATGAAAAACTTTGTGTCCCCATCCCATCCCAAATTGTGTGATATTTGAAGATACGTGAAGTTGTCATGAATATTCAGGTTAATTCAGGTCATTGAACTAGAATGATTTCATCATTTGTGTCCCCTGTCAACATTGTGTCCACCGTCCCCAAAATGTGTGTCAGTGTGATATTTGAAGATGACTATTTTGCTTTATAAATACTATATTAAGTATGTTAAGGTAATTGTAGATGCTTTTAACTTAAAGGTTGTTTAACAGCTATTATGCATCAAGTGATAAGCATGTAAAAATTGAAGCATAGATCATTTTCTAATATTTTGTAATTATAACCAGTCGTGTACTAAGCTAGAATTAATAAAGTTTCTTATATAAATTTGATATTTTTTATTTAAATTTGGTATTATTATTTTTGCAGTTCTGCATAGCATTCACTTAATGCATAATGGTATGTTATGAATAGATATTTCATTTCTGTTCATATTTTGTATCTCATATATATATATGCATATTTATTATTGACTGTTATGTTGTTTTGTTGCGAGTCGGATCATTAAACTTAGAAATTGTACATAATAGTTGAAGTTTTTTCAAATATCTTTATTATGAAATTGATGGAACAATGTGCATAATATGCAGAATGTAGAGATCAACTCCTGTACAAAATTTCATTAAGATACCTCAAAAAATAAAAAAGTTATGACCATTTTACTAATAACTGAAATTGTTTCGGTTCCGTCCGCGGAGCCGCCGCGAGACGCGTTTTTAGAACAGAAAAATTCCGGATTTTCTCCGTTTTTCAGGATATTAAAAAGGTCATAGCTTTGTTAGTTTTTAAGATATCTTAAAAAGAAAAACTGTTCTGGAATGCTGCTTCAGAGATCTATTTCAATATGTTAACAAAAACATATTATCTTAAGTTACAAAAAATAGCTGGGGTTGCTACTAGAGGTCCCTGGTTCGAATCTCGGCCTGGGCACTTGGTCATTTCTGAAACACTTCAGTGTTTCCACCTAATTAGAAATCATTTGTTTGGAAACCCAGAGGTAGTCTAGCTTTTACCGGTGCTATACACGGTAAAGAACTAAGTCTATTTGGAACGAGCTGGGTAACGGACCCAGATTCCTTGTATGAATGTACACAAACTATCACTGTAGTATTTTGTATCCGTTAGACTGTATATCCTCTTGTTGCTAGTGTTGTACCGCATCTTGCTTGACCGCTGTTGGCCCTATAACCCGAAGTTACTAGGTCGAGCAAGATGCGGTATAACTATAGCAAAGAGAGGTCATGCAGCCTAACTGATCAACATTGCGTTAGGACAAATAAACATTTCTGCAGAAAATAAGTTATGTGATGATAAAAATCAAAGAATTGAAAGTTATGATCATTCTATATTTTATACACAGAATTTTAACAGCTAGGCAATGTTTGAACCGAGTTTTGGTGTATGTGGTGTGAGCTAATGGCATCAGAAACAGACTTGACTCATTTTCAGGATTGGGCCTTTGTCCTCAGTAAGATCCCTGTGCAACTGATTGTTTTAATCTTGCATCAGGGCTTTTTTCGCTGAATTAAGAAGAGGCCCAGGCCCTTTTGTTTTGTGAAAGTTTAGTGCAAAAATCCTCAAAATTGTGAAAAAGTAGACGCAGAAACTTTTCAAAATGTTATAAACTAAGCGCGATCAATCACCAAATTGTGAAAAAAAAATTCAGATGTTAGCTCAATTTTTGCCACTTGTCACAAACATGCATGTATGTATTATATAATACTTATCAAGTCCAGTACAGGAGTATATGATTTTTATCTGTTTGGTTTGGTGCTTTGTGGTGGAGTTTATTTTACAAAACCAAGACTCCAATTATAATTGTGAAGGGGCCTATAGGAGATTGTGAAGGGGCCTTATATAGGTCCCTCGTATATAGTGAAAAAAAGCCCTGTGTTCATGACATTATTCTGGTCTTGCAGAAGAAGAGTATAGAGAATATTAATTCTCGTCTTGCTCTGGTTATGAAAAGTGGCAAGTTCGTGCTCGGCTACAAGCAGACCTTAAAGACACTCAGACAGGGCAAAGCTAAACTGGTCATCATCGCCAGCAATACCCCACCACTCAGGTAAATGAGTCTTTCTGTTTGTATTGTATTGCTAAGTCATGATCTTAACTGAATAGATAACATGCTATTTAACTTCAATTGAAGGCTCGTAATAGGCTAATAACTTAATTTAAGTATGTAATATTAGGATTTAAAATATTTTTTTTAGCTCTTTCTAAATTTACATGCAGGTTGACTTTTTAGAATTCTTTGTTTCTTGGTATTTTAAATCATTTGCGTGTTCTTCAATGCTCGAATCTTGTGTAACTATTGACATATCTATGTACATGTTTATGAGATTATTCTGACTTCGGAGCCCATCTGTTGTGGGTAACGATGGAGTCGCCATCTACTTATGTTATTTGTTTTCTGAATGAAGATGAAACGAGCATATAAGATACTTGGTCTGTTGAATCAAGTACCATGCTAACCGCCAAGGTACCCTCAATTGATACAATAAATTATTTCCTGTCCAAAGGAAATGGTAAGAAAGTGTTGGTAAGATTTATTAGTTATAAAAAGGTACAAGAAATGTTTTGCCTTTCTTTTGGTGTGATTGAAGTCTTATTAATTTTATGATTATAAGTCTGAAATTAATGGCCTTGGTAAAAGATACTCCAAACACTGAGTAATGTTTTTATGGATGAAATAAATTGCATTTAGTGAATAAAACTGGGTTGTTAACAATTATTGGTATTGTGCTTTCAAACGTCTATCCACAAGAATACTTAAATGATGATTTACATTATCACCATCTTTCGGCTGAGTAATTGTGATGATACTGTATCAACTCTGAAGAGTATTCTACACTTCATGGTCTGACCTGATGCCAATCCTATCAATGGGTGAACAAATTCTAAAGGTTTTTTCTCCTTATTATAGGCCTATAAAAGGCCCCTTCCAAATTGAAAATTTCTTTAAAATCATGCAAGTTTCCCAAAAATCCAAAGTTATACCTACTTTTTGTTTCCCAAAACAAGAAATGCACCGATATTTTTTCACAAAATTAAGAGGCTAAGGCTCCTTTCCAAAATGAATAGAAAAAGCCCTGAATTCTAGATTTGTTTATGCATGGAAAAAAGTTGTCAAGATTTTCAGGGAATTAAGGAGTTTTAGTGTACAAAATTTGGCCGTTTTTCTTTTGTTTTTCATATGTAAATTGCCAACTTTTCAGATATTAAAAATTTCTAACATTTAGCTAAGCATATGTTAACATAAGGCATCATTTCATTTGTCAGCATTCTGTATGAAGTAGGTTTGTACAAACTATGTTTGGAAACTGTCATCATGATAACATAATACATTGTTTCTTTTGACTTTTGGGGGAAAGGGGTCCGGGCCCATAGGAGGGGGAAAAATTAACGAGTTGAAAGGCTGAAAGGGGAATTTTCACGGAATATTACATTCTTCTTAAATGCCTAGTTGTTTATTGGTGGTATTTTAAGCATGAGAGGTCAAAACAAACTATAACGATCCATTCTGCATTCATTTATCAACACATTTACTTACTTTATTTATGTGGAAAACAATTGAGCAAGACTCTCGACGGGAAAATTTAGAAAACCTTGGGGGAAAATATATACTCTGCGGAGAGGGAAAGGGGCCTAATATCTCCATATATTTTAGCCAAAAAAAACACTGTATATCTGGTTGTTGTATCATTATGGTGTGAATAAGAATAGTTCAGAAACAATTGTCTTCCTCCACATGTGGAGAAGTTACTGGGTCCTCGTGGATGTGTTAGTTAGTACTGGTTAGGATACAGTCCAGGGAAACCGGTTAAATGAATGGGCTGTGATATAAAACTGAAAAATCATTCAGGGGTGGTATTCAATATTGATCATACTTGACTTAAGGATAAGGACGACCAATCAGATCACACCATATTAAACTCCAAGTCAGTAACAGGCAATTTGATTGGCTATCCTTATTCTCCAATTAAATAAGATCAATATTAAATATCACCCCGAGAACAGCCTTAAACCCAAATAAACACTGAATATTTTGCAGTCATGTGTTAATGTTTATATATTCACATTTACAGAAAGAGCGAGATTGAGTACTATGCTATGTTGGCCAAGACTGGAGTACATCATTACACTGGTAACAACATAGAGCTGGGAACCGCTTGTGGTAAATACTTCAGAGTGTGTACCCTCAGCATCACAGATCCAGGTACCAGACGTTCATATATTTATCAGGGCTTTCATTTGACTCAAGAGTAGGGGTTTTGACCCGTGAAATTTCCAAAAAGCCACATTCTGACCCTCAAGATTTTGGTTTGAAGGGTCGTTTTCTCTTTTAGCCAAAAGTATCTAAATGACCCTTCATATTCAGAAGATAGTGGAACCCCTGCTTTATAATCAGGTGTCTTACATATTAAGGAATTTTAGTTTCGACTGAAGCTGTTAAATCATAATGCAAAAAATTAACATATTTACTAAGTTCTCTTATTTGAAATATGGGGTCTAAGAGTTTTGAATTGGCGGACAGATAAAACAAAATCTAGGTCAAGTTTCATATTGGGTCATCTGGGGTCAAAAACTAGGTCACAAGGTCTAATCATAGAAAACCTTGTGTAGTCACTAGAAGTCACACCTTTGACTTAATCTTTATGAAACATGGTCACAATGATCATCTCAGCAAAATCTAGGTCAAGTTCGATGTTGGGTCATCCATGGTCAAAAACTAGGTCACAAGGTCAAATAATAAAAAAACCTTGTGTAGTCACTAGAAGTCACAGTTTTGGCCTGATCTTTACGAAACTTAGTCACAATGATCATCTCAACAAAAATCTATGTCAAGTTCGGTATTGGGTCATCCGGGGTACAAAACTGGGTCACAAAGTCAAATAATAGAAAAACCTTGTGTAGTCACTAGAGGCAACAATTTTAGTCTAATCCTTATGAAACTCGGTCACAATGATTATCTCATTGTGAAGTAACTAGATGCCAAAGTTTGGCCTGATCTTTACATACTTAGTCACAATGATCATCACAACAAAATCTAGGTCAAGATCGATATTGGGTCATCCGGATTCCGGGGTCAAAAACTAGGTCACAAGGTCAAATCATAGAAAAACCTTGCCTAGTCACTAGAAGCCACAGTTTTGGTCTAATCTTTATGAAACTTTGTCACAATGATCATCTCAAAAAATCTAGATCATGTTCGATATTGGGTCATCCGGGTTAAAAAACTAGGTCAAAAGGTCAAATAATTGAAAACCTTGTGTAGTCACTAGAGGTCACAGTTATGGCCTGATCTTTCTGAAACTTGGTCACAATGATCATCTCAACAAAATCTAGGTCAAGTTCGATATTAGTTTAGATCTTGGCCAAAAACTAGGTCATTAGGTCAAATCATAAAAACTTTGTGTAGTCGCTAGAGGTTACAATATTGGCCTTATCTGTATGAAACTTGGTCACAATGATCGTCTCAACTAAATCTAGGTCAAGTTCGACAGGTGAGCGACATAGGGCCCTCTTGTTTGTGTATTATTGCTGACATACTGTTATTTGTGTATTTCAGGTGACTCTGACATCATCAGAAGCATGCCAACAGACCAAGCTTCATAATGTACTTGTTATGTTAACATTCTCGTGTTAATAAACATGTAGTCTGTGATAACAAGTTTTGTTCTTCTTTGTAAAATGTTTCATTCTCAGGCAGATCTACTGACAAACTTCTTGCGTAATCACATAATTTTTATGCCTCTGAATCGATAGATCGGGAGGCATATAGTGATTGACCTGTCCACCCGTCCCTGGTTAACCCAAAATTGACCGTTTCGACTAGCATTAATATGGCTTGCTGCAAAGTTTTCATACTTGCATGAATGTTGTATTTGAACACTCTCCACACATCTATATCACCTGACCTTCACTTTGGACTTGTTGAAGAGCAAAATTCTTGGTTTACCCAAATTGACCATTTTGTTTAACATCAAGGCATTGCTTTCCAACTTGGCATGGTTGGTTACCATCATAAGCCCCTAACATTGTCAAAGCCATCTTGCACTGTCCAACATTTTAACAGAATTATGCCCATGATTGACTTAACTTTTTAGCTCACCTGCCACAAAGTGGCAAGGTGAGCTTTTGTGATTGTTTTTTGTCCGTCTGTTAGCTTTTTCACTGTTAACACTCTAGCACTCTCCATTTTGCTTTGATCTTCATCAAACTTGGTTAGTAGTTGTATCTCAATGGAATCTAGGTCAAGTTTGAAGTGGGGTCAAAAACTAGGTCAAAAGGTCAAATAATAGGAAAACCTTGTTAACACTCTAGAGGTTACATGTTTGCTTTGATCTTCACACAAATTGGTCAGTAGTTGTATCTTAATTAAATCTAGGCCAAATGCAAAATTGGGTCATGTAGGGTCAACAACTAGGTGAAAAGGTCAAATAATAGAAAAACCTTATTAACACTGGTGGCCATATTTTTGCTTTAATCTTGATATTCTTTGGTCAAAATGTCTATCTTAATGACCATAAGGTCAAGTTTGAAGTTGGGTCATGTGGGTAAAAAACTAGGTCAATATGTCAAATAATAGCAAAACCTTTTTAACACTTTGGAGGCCTCAGTTTTGCTTTAACCTTCATCAAGTAAAGTCAATATGTTTATCTTGATGACCTAAAGGTAAAGTTCAAAGGCCATGTTTAGCAGGTGAGCGCCCCAGGATCTATGATCCTCTTGTTTTTATTGACATCACCCGACTTCCATAGGGGCATAAGCTTGTTTTTTTCAGACAGTTTTTCTTGTTTTCTCAATATAGCATTCCTACAGTTCGGGAATGCGGATTTGCATTCCTACAGTTCGGGAATAATGCGGATTTGCATTCCTACAGTTCGGGAATAATGCGGATTTGCTGCAATAGAATGAATAAACTTTTCTGCAGAAAGTAATTATTTGATGGAAAAATACCAAGAATTGACTGCGTTTTGGTCATTTGAAATTTCATACCCTGAATTTTGACAATAGAACAATGTTTTGGTGTAGGGATGTGTGCTAATGGCTCACGAAACAGACTCGGAATTTTTCAGGATTAGGCATTATGACCTGAACCTAGCCTAGAACCCCTGAAGCAAATGAAAATTGCTATGTTACATCTGCGATAGTGTAAGCAGATGAAGATTGCTTCAAATTTTGATAATCGTAACCTCATTAAAATGTTTGTGCTGCATGCAAGCTTGTTAAATGGCAGATCCAATTTTGGGTCTTGTACAATACGAGAATGGAAAAGGGAAACAAAAATCTGGCTATTTTGATCCATGCCAATAGGGCTTATCAGCTACCTGGAAAAGATGACATGTTGATGAATACCAATTGCAACTAATAAATTTTTCAGCAGACAAAATGATATTTTAATACTTTCACAGCGTTTTCGAAATTGATTTTGTTCAGTTGGCATAAGATGGACACACATTTATATCTTGACCCTTACCAAACTTTGAGTAGTATATTTCAATTAAAATTACGGTTGCCCCTATGCCCCATCATCTTATCCAGGGCATTACAACCAATACTTACACTCAGCACTCCAATTTATTCTTTTGAGGTTCATAGCAACATTTCTTCACAACCAGAAGTTGTAATAATGTTAAAAAGGTAATAAAGATTATTTTTGGCTCTTTCATAGTGTACTATAGTGTATTGGTGAGCTATAAATGTAATTTATCAGTCTGAGTGTGGCACTCCGACTCAATAATTACATTTATACTCCATAATTAGTACACAATGGCATAGAATATGTATCAAATTTTTTTAACACTCTTATAACAATTCCATATATTTTCCTCTTCTACATTTGCAATATATGACAAATAATAGCTCATTATATAACATTTGGGTGTTGAGTGTAAGTATTTGTTGTAATCCCTGCCCCAGATGCCGAGTGAACCAGCATTTACCTGGATCTGACTATGCTAAACATCTGGCAGTAAGACACACCAGTGCACTGTTTCATCAAAGCACTTACGAAATTCTTAAATTACTTTCAAATTTAAATTCTTAATTAATTTTTAAAACCTACATATTTACGAATTATTTGAATATGGTTTGCAAGAGTTTGTTACCTGAAGCATAATTCATATTGAACACCCTTTTATCACACTTAACATTTGTTAAAGAATTTCAATTTGAATGTAAGCTTAAGAATTTCATCAGTGCTTTGATAAACTAAACCCAGTACCCTTTTTAATGACTACGGTATGTCACAGCCGGGTATCAAGCTTGCACTTAAGTTAGATGCTCTACCACCTGGCCATCGAGGCAGATGAATTGTCCCTGCTTTACAATAACACGCAAAAAATAACAAGCTTTTTCTGTCAAGTAAAAGATATGTTTAATGGAGAAACTACATCCTTCATGAGTAAAAAGTTCAAAAATAAATTAAGCTAAATAATAAAAAAAATCAATAAAATTCTAATGACATAAAAAATAAATCATATCAACGAACAACAAAAAATGTCGTATTTGAACATAACTAGCACCATGCAATGGTCAGACTAGCAATGTCATGTAGCAAGACAAATTCTGCACACACAAGTTGAAACAACATCTTTACAAATGCCAATGAATTCTTGAAGGAATAGAAGTATAGTCTGAACAAATTAAACATGGTCCTTGAACTTATGCATGAATATATACAGAGTACGCAAAAAGAAAGTTTAAGCGTCTATTTATCATACTTGTACATTTTGCTATCGCTAAGAAAACGGGCACATGTATAGACAAAACATGCAACATAAACTGGGACCAGAAAACACATCTATTGTCTATACATGTGCAAGTTTTCTTTGTCCGATAAATAGACACTGAAACTGCAAACTTTCTTTTTGAACACCCTGTATATAACATGTTTCTTGTGAGGAATATATCAATTTTTATCTTGCAGGAGACTTAGTGTTATAGTACACCTGTATATACTCACAATCCTTGCCGCCTCTTAAGAAAACAAAGCCCAAATTAAGGTTTGAAGACCATGTTAATTTGTTCATACTCTAGTAGTACAATGTATATCAAGAGATACATATTCAATACAAGTTGTCATGAACTGTAAAACGCTCATCTGTTCAATAAACCACACGTTTTGGGCGACTTCCAATTTGATGTATCGAATGTTAGACAAATAAATAAGAGATTCTGCAATATTGGTGATAGATGAAACAATGCATTGGTGTAATACTACCTTAATGCATTGGTGTAATACTACCTTAATGCATTGCTGTAATACTACCTTAATACATTGGTGTAATACTACCTTAATGCATTGGTGTAATACTACCTTAATACATTGCTGTAATACTACCTTAATGAATTTGTGTAATAGTATTATACTACCTTAATGCATTGGTGTAATACTACCTTAACACATTGGTGTAATACTACCTTAATGCATTTGTGTAATACTACCTTAATGCATTGGTGTAATACTACCTTAACACATTGGTGTAATACTACCTTAATGCATTGGTGTAATACTACCTTAATGCATTGGTGTAATACTACCTTAATGCATTCATGTAATACTACCTTAATGCATTGGTGTAATACTACCTTAATGCATTGCTGTAATACTACCTTAATGCATTGGTGTAATACTACCTTAATGCATTGGTGTAATACTACCTTAATGCATTGGTGTAATACTACCTTAATGCATTGGTGTAATACTACCTTAATGCATTGGTGTAATACTACCTTAATGCATTGGTGTAATACTACCTTAATGCATTGCTGTAATACTACCTTAATGCATTGGTGTAATACTATCTTAATGCATTGGTGTAATACTACCTTAATGCATTGGTGTAATACTACCTTAATGCATTGGTGTAATACTACCTTAATGCATTGGTGTAATACTACCTTAATGCATTGGTGTAATACTACCTTAATGCATTGGTGTAATACTACCTTAATGCATTGGTGTAATACTACATTTACTCCTCATTATAAATGATGAGATCATTAATTGGATTTCAAACACACAAAAGTCATAGCAACATATTTGTTTCTCAAACAGAACGTTTCACTTCAAGCAATATATATCTTTAAGTAAGATCCATCATGCAAACTTTGAGTAAATCATAGTAACAGGATACCAACAATCTTAATGCAAGACTTAATTTTTTACATTTTGTCCAAAACAAGCCGTGAGAAACTGTTTAAAATATCCGCATTACATCCATGCAATTTGCTTTACAGATAAACAGTTCAGTCTGAGATACATTAGTTTAACATCACATTGGTGCAACATACACCATTACTGATGCATATCGTGTGATAAACATTGAACCTGCCCTGCGTTCAAGGAAAAATACGAAACGTGCGTCACATGATTTTTCCTTGAACGCAGGGCTGGATTTCTAAACCATGAACTTGTTCCCATGGACCCGGCCTTACATCAGAACAACGGGAACCAATCATCTAAAATCAGAACAACGGGGAACCAATCATCTAACATCAGAAAAATGAGAACCAATCGTCTAACATCAGAAAAACGGGAACCAATCGTCTTAACATCAGAACAATGGTGGGAACCATTCGTCACATTCACAACAGGATTTTACGATCATATATTGGAAAATATTTAATAAATAAGAGAAAAAATAAGGAAAAAATAAGACTTGAAAGAATAAGAAACCCACCACAGAAAATGAAAATAAAAATGATCTCAGTTTCACATGTCTTGCATTCAATGATGAAGAACTTATACACATAATTTCACATATTCATTGATCAAGTTAAATTATTACATTGTTTCAAATTTAATGGAATGGTCCATCGAGCATAAGACTAGAAAGGTATTAATATGCCATATTAACATGAATATATTATAATGTAATTGATTGGTATAAGGGGAGAGCCGTAACTATATTTTGGAACTTGTGGCTCGACCCTTTTACCCATGTATATAAAATGTATAGATATAATTGTATGGCATTGTTTGGGTAATAAAATATGTTTAAACGTGAATAGAAAGGCAATGAGACTTGAACAATTTTTACACGAGCCCCTAATATCGACAACATCGACTAGAAGTGTTTTTTTTTAAACTAACGTATGTCTCCCACAAAGAGCCATAATACGGGCAATATTCATCTGACTTGAACAAAGTGTCCAAAAATGTTTTTTAGGGAGATTTGGGCCAGGACAGGAAAGAAGGTTAAACAAAAACACAGATGGTTGAATCTAACACACAGATGAATTACTCACACTCGGATAAATACAATGGTGAAAAAAAAAATGAATTGAATTCTACAAGGCACATCATATACAGGTGTTCCCTCAAAGCTGTAGGTCATTGGCCAATTTGAAGGGGAAACAAGACTGCGTTCACTAAACGCTTATGCCCCCTGTGGAAGCCTTGTCCATAAATAAGTCTAAGTCCAAAATTAGGTCAAGGTGAAGGTCAAAATGGGGTTAGGTGATACAGGCGTGTGGAGAGTGTTCATACACAACATCCATGCAAGTATGAAAGCTTTGTAGCAAGCCATATTAATGCTAGAAGAAACGGTCAATTTGGGTTAACCAGAACGGACGGACAGGAGAATCACTATATGCCTCCCCATCTATCGATAGGGGGGCATAAAAATGAATGACCCTGCACTATGACTGTCTCCGTCGAATGCAAAAAATTACATACATGTGTTATACATTGTGTACACCGTGCACACCTAATCATTTACACACCATTATGCGCATATCACTAAATCGGAAAATAAAACACAACATCCATACTGAAGAAAACACAGATCTATTTTGTTCAACATACACAGTTGAAAGGTGCCAAAAATAGTTTTGAAAGAAAAAAACTTTTTTTTAATTTATTTTTGGAACTTATCATTGTACCTGCCACCTGCAGCCTTACAAATACCCAGTAGTTAATATATGTTCAATAATACACTTGTTCCCTTTTACATAGAACTTCTGCTGTTGCAAACCCTTTTACATAGAACTTCTGCTGTTACAACCCCTTTTACATAGAACTTCTGCTGTTGCAACCCCTTTTACATAGAACTTCTGCTGTTGCAACCCCTTTTACATAGAACTTCTGCTGTTGCAACCCCTTTTACATAGAACTTCTGTTGTTACAAACCCTTTTACATAGAACTTCTGCTGTTGCAACCCCTTTTACATAGAACTTCTGCTGTTACAACCCCTTTTACATAGAACTTCTGCTGTTGCAACCCCTTTTACATAGAACTTCTGCTGTACAACCCTTTTACATAGAACTTCTGTTGTACAAACCCTTTTACATAGAACTTCTTCAGTAACAACCCCTTTTACATAGAACTTCTGCTGTACAACCCTTTTACATAGACCTTCTGTTGTACAAACCCTTTTACATAGAACTTCTTCAGTAACAACCCCTTTTACATAGAACTTCTGCTGTTACAATCCCTTTTACATAGAACTTCTGCTGTTACAACCCCTTTTATATAGAACGTCTGCTGTTACAAACCCTTTTACATAGAACTTCTGCTGTTACAAACCCTTTACATAGAACTTCTTCAGTAACAACCCCTTTTACATAGAACTTCTGCTGTTACAACCCCTTTTACATAGAACTTCTGCTGTTGCAACCCCTTTTACATAGAACTTCTGCTGTACAACCCTTTATCTTATACAACCTTATTAGGGGTTTAAAGGTCTAAACAACCCTTTCAATAAATCTCTGAACACATTTGGGACCCTTCAAACAAGGGTTCGAGCAATTCAAGAAGTATTCATTTCAGATACTGTAGGCAAAACATTTTGTAAGCCTATGTAACAATCTAAAATGACATCTTTTACATGTACACATAAGATGCTTTAAGATTTACACAATTACAAGGGGCCCATTGCCAAAATAAATGCACTCTGTAGCACTTTTTCTGGTGTAACCTCCCCATCAGTATAACATAACAGTAATGGGAGGGAACTCGGAGAAAGTGCTACTATGTGCTTTCTACATGCAACATGTCCTACATCTAAGTACCTATATTTACATTACATAGACCAATTAGTATCACAAATGACCAGCTCATGTATATAACCAAACAATGAGTATCAATGATTTACAGGGTGTTAAAAAAAATTGTTCTCAAAATTTAAGTTTTAATTGTTTATTGAAATTATTGTACTGCTGTCAGGTTATTCTCCAGAGAGTTCTACCATTGTTCTAATCTATCTTGTAATAAATGAAGCTTTTAGAGTAAGAAATAAAATTGGACACTGCATACAAAGTTCAGATAAAATTTAATATTTAATTCAAATTATGAGAACAGACTTTTTTAACACCCTGTATATTGCATGTAATAAAATGATTGCATATTATGTAACAACTACATACAGGGCCACATATAATAACAATTTCATCTCAGTAAGTTGCCTAAATATAGAATAAGAAATCAATTATAAAAAACAATGATTTATACTTAATCATGCAGGGTTTTCATTATTATAGGTAACAGATTGACAGGAAAATTTAACCAAATTGGTAAGGACCATTTCAAAAGTAAATGTTAATAAAAATTTTGTTTTTTAAAAAAAAGTTTCAGCAAGAAAGAATGCTCTATATACATAATCACATCGGATAAATGAAAGGCTGACTAATTTACCATCACACCTTTAGTGTGATTGGACTTATAATGATCCAATACAGATAGAGAACTTTAACACTCTGATATCTTATTTAGTCTCAGAGCCCCGCCCCTTCAACTAAATACGAGACTCCGCCCCTCAACTAAATAAGAGGCCCCGTCCCTCAACTAAATAAGAGGCTCCGCCCCTCAACTAAATAAGAGGCTCTGCCCCTCAATTAAATAAGAGACTCCATCCAACAACTAAATAAGAGACTCCACCCATCAACTTAATAAGAGACTCCGCCCATCAACTAAATAAGAGGCCCCGTCCCTCAACTAAATAAGATAACCTCGAGTCTTAGTCCACGGCCTTTTATAATAGTATAGAGTAAATGGCACTTTGAATCAAACATTCACATATATATATATATATATATTCTTTTTTATCTATACAAAATACTTTTGTCAAAAAATATATGTAGCATATTCTAATATAGGAGGGAAAAATGCTAGTTTTACAGATATTAACTTACAAACTTAATGTATATTTAAAAATCCTATAGTGACATAACGTTATATTCGTCAAGTTTCCACAATGAAATTGAGAACAAAATTTAATGCATAGCTAATCAACCATTCAAAAATACAGAAAAAAATCATAAACAATTACAAAATAAATACAAAATTTGTTCATATATAATGTAAGTGCATTGCATAAATGAAGATACTGCTCAAAAATGAAAAAGAGGAGTTTTTTTATTCTTCCACTTACAATTTATAATATTAACAATGACCATAGATGACTCTTAATTGTAAAGAAAATGAAGGAAATCAAAACTATTTAGTAAATAAACTAATGGATATGTATTTTTTAGGTATTAATACTCAAGAATGTTCTGGGATATATTGATGTTATTAAAACAGTCAGACCTGTGATTTATTTAACAACTGGTTATCCGAACACCTAGAGCTTTCCGAAACATATCATGATGCCAGATCTATTTTCTCATTTTTTCCAATAGTATGAAAATTGGAAATCCTACCAGATTCACTATTCAAATTCCTTATATACATTTTCATCTAAGTTTGTTGAATATTTTTACAGAAAAATCTTTTTAAGTTTTTATCTTTATCGAGGATGGATTTTTTTCTAAGAATCTCAATATGAAAACAGTAACTAAGACAAAGATAAAATAGAATTTTTTTATTTGAAGTGAAATATTTTTTGTCTAAGCTAAGAAAATGTCTTTCAAAAGAATCTAAGACGCTTTGTGAATACAAATCTTTGTTTGAGAATTTGGATAAAATGTTCATACCCAAAAAGTTTCAACTGTACATAAAGATATTGATGATGAAATATTTCAAGGTGAGTTAGGTCTATTTTGTGACAAGTACTGGTATCAAAATATGAAACAAATATCACCCTAATCTAAGCAGTATTAGCTCTGTATCAGCTTGGTTTGCCTTATATAATATAGGCAATTTGTTTGTTGTCAAAGTAAAGATTATGCACTTAATTGATCATAAGGAATAATTAGTGAGTATCTATTTACCATTTAAATTGCATAAAAATAACAACAATACATAGATACAAGATAGAAATAGTTGGAAGTAAAAGCTTTAAATTTGAGATTTTTCTGAAAGATTTATAATTCAATTGTCTGATCTACTTGTTGGAGATGTTCAAACTACTGATAATGCTATAATTCAATATTTCCTAAAATAAACAAATTTGCTATAATTCAAAATTTCCTAAAATAAACAAATTTGCTATAATTCAAAATTTCCTAAAATAAACAAATTTGCTATAATTCAAAATTTCCTAAAATAAACAAATTTGCTATAATTCAAAATTTCCTAAAATTAACAAATTTGCCATAATTCAAATTTTCCTAAAATACATGAAAATTAAAGTTCATCGTGAAGGCCATCATCATCGCCGTACTTTTCAATGTTGGAATTGATAAACTTCGCCATGGCAACCACAGTTATATCCTTGGTCCACGTGTCGATAACAGCCCCATCATAGTATAGCTTCAAGTGTGGCAACTTAAACTGATTTCCATCGGCCTGAAACAGGAAAAAAACATGTATAGTGTTTTATACTTGTATTGTGAAAATCTTTCCTTTATGCACATCAGACATCTACGTTCTTAAAACATCCCTGAGTTTAAAATAAATCCTCTGAACATTGACGAAGGAATGACATTCGTAAAAGAATTGTGTTGACAGGTAGATGAACATTGACGAAGGAACGACATTCGTAATAGAATTGTGTCGACAGGAGGACATGGGACCGTGGTGTCCGGTTGTTGTTTTCTCATCACATGGCTCTCGTTCCGTTTTGGTTTGACTGGCTTAGGTGGCAGACTTTCGGGACGGGTTGTCGTGTTTTCAGTGCTTTGTGTGTTTTTAGTGTTTTCTGTGCTTGGCTGGTTAAGTTGAGTGCTGCCTTCCCTGTCTGACTTAATATAATCTTTTATCTGTACAATCTTTAGCAATCCATGAAATTATGACACCACAAAATAGTATGTTGTGAATTGTTATGTACAGTATAACCTCCCGAAACGGCACCTCTGAGAAGCGACAACCTCCGAGAAGCGGCACTTTTATTTCCCCCCGTTCGTTTTCACTCTTATTTTAACCTCCGTAGAACAACACCTCCGCAGAGCGGCAAACGGCCGTTAAAATTGTTTACCTTTTGTATGGTTTACCTCTGAGAAGCGACAGGTGTGATTTTACAATATTCACATGTGTTAACATAAATCCATACGATGTTGTTTTCTATTGTTCGCACCTTCGTGGATTATAATAATTATCGCTCATCAAGTAACTATAGCCGATAGCCGCAGGCGTTGGTCAATTAGCGACTGTCTATGGGATCAGTTCGACAATATGACACTGTAATACTCGATTTTTAAAAATCAAAGTCGTTATTAATAATTGTAAATGAAATATCAATACGCGCTTATCAATCAGTATAAGAAAGGAAATTCACGTACACGTCGTGTTAATGGTTAATCACGTCGTCTAAAACTGTCAATTTCAGCATAAATATGCACTGACCAAGTTACACGAGAGGTAAACAAATTACCAATCACGTGTGCAAATTGTGTAGTGAGCGATATGACGTAATAAAGATTTTAACACTTTGAAGGTAAACAATTCAATTTATGGCATGTGCGTAAAATAATATGGATTTAGTTTATAATGTTGAGAGTTGCGTTTAATAGCTATAAATACTAAACCCGTGAATTGTACGCTTTTTTGTATCTAATCAACGATGTTAATTAAATAATCGCCAGAATCATATCGCAAAACGCGCGGCTACGAATAGATCTAATTTTATGCACTTAATCACAAACTAATAACATCAGTTTAAGATTACCGTGATTACGTACACTCGATAAGTCTATGAACGACATTCTAAAACAATCGACCTCTACAGAGCGACACCTCCGCAGAGCGGCAGTTTTTTCTGTCTCCGCCGGATGTCGCTCTACGGAGGTTATACTGTATCTGCCTCAATAACCTAACTGTAGAGTGTCTACTTTGAGCGTGAGAGATCTCCAGTTCAATCCCAGACCACAATATACCCAAGTCTTTATAAATTGAAATAGTGTCTCCCTTGCTGGATGCACAGCATTGTTAGGTCCAGGGCCCGGAATTACAACCAATACTTACACTCAACACTCAGATTTTGAAAATGTAATATAATGAGCTATTATGTGTCATAGATTGCAATTTTAGGGGAGGAAAATGTGTAAAATTGTTATATAAGTGTTCAATATAACATTTGATACATTTATTTTGCCATTTTGTACTATTTATGAGGTATATATTTAATTATTGAATCTGAGTGCCACACTCAGCACTCGGACTGATGAATTACAATTATAGCTTACAGATACCCTAAATTAAACTAGGAAATAAGCCAAACATAATATTTAGCACCAATTTCACATTATTACAACTTCTTGCTATCAAAAATTGTCGCAATGAACCTCAAAAAGGTGAATTTCAATATTTGAGTGCTGAGTGAAAGTATTGGTTGTGATTTCAGGCCCAGGACACAGCTGGTATGCCTAGTCTCTGGATAAGTTGACTGGGAAGTCTCAATGACATATTATTATACCATATTTATATAGCCCTTTTTTCATGTAATTACACGTTCAAAAGTGCTTTACAATTACAATTAAGACAATCATGGTTAAAACAATATACAAACTCATACAATTATATATGCACAAATTTAAAAATCAAGGGTATGACTAAAATACGAAAAAGGAGATTTCCCGACGAAAAAGGAAATTCCTCAAATTACTGAAAATGACTTATGTCCGGAGCGCAGTGCGCCGGGTCCATCGTATGGCCACTCCCGGATATGTCATGCATCAAAGTTATTTCAATGAGTCAAAACATCTCACTGAAAACCAACAATCTCTCTTTTACAACGAGATTATGCACCACATATATAACGAAAGACACTGTTTACTAATGTACTAGTGGCTGAAATGTTGGTAGATGAAATATTATTGTAGAGCTCAACGATAAGATTTCAGTTTTGACAAAAATGGAGATTATAAGAATCCATCATGAGCTTCTATGTAGGATAAGGATATCTCACCCGAGGGGTCGGATTTTAACCAGGGACGTGGCTTGCCGAGTTCCTGGTTAAAATTCCAACCCCGAGGGTGAGATATCCTTATCCTACATCGACTGTCTCATGATGGATTATTTTTCTCCGACGTAATTTGAGAAAATGGGACTTTCTAACACTATTTAGCTTTCATGGCATCAACATGACGTCATCATAACGTGCAGTTTGCCGTACGTTCTCATTTAAAACAATCATTAATAATAACGTAAATAAAGCGTACGCTGTTGTGTTATGCTCAAGAATATATTTTTAAATGGTATAGAGCCTATTGGCGTTCGTCTTTATTAGCTTTATATCGCCATGAACACGTAAATCCCGAAACTAAGGTCGGAATTAAATCACGCGCTGGTCGCTCATGTAAGAAAGATGTTGCTAAGAGCACTTCTGTATGCAGGGGACATAATCTTTCTTTCCAAAAAATCAGAAGAACTTATAACAAAATAATGTGATATCTTACATCGTATGTTTGGGCGTCGCACGTCTCCTTGTTCTCCTTACAGTTTACCGTAGCAACAAGCATCTCAGGTTGATCAACAAACTCATCAGCAAGCATTTGGAATGTTCGGAGCAAACCTTCTTGGCTGAAAAAATCCAAAAAAAAATCACAAAATAATATTTAATATTATCTGGGTTATTTCACCCTATTTTGAGAATATATCACATGAGATGGAGAATTTGTTTTCGTACTCAAGTTTTGTCTTACTTGCTGTTTTTTACTGTTAAATGGGTCGATTTTTCTCAAAATTCTTTTTGGCTTTGAATTGGAAATTGTTTGCTTGAAATTGGCGGAAAAAAAATACAATTTTCAATTTGGAAGAAAACTTGGGAACATAGCTCATTAAAGCTTTAAAATCGGCCAAAAACATGATAATGATTTTGTATAAACACAGATTTCATTTATTTCAATTTATAGTAAGGGTCATTTCAAAGGAAAAAGTTCAATCTTTAAAGTCACGCAGTTGAAACCAAAAATGAAAACTACCACTACAAATTTATAATTTCTCCTTATCAACAATATACTGATATATACAGACACATCTACTTTAATCATATGACAAGATATAAATGATGAATTACAGACAGATCTACTTTAATAAATGATAAAATACAGACACGTCTACTTTAATCATATGACAAGATATAAATGATAAAATACAGACACATCTACTTTAATAAATGATAAAATACAGACACATCTACTTTAATCATATGACAAGATATAAATGATAAAATACAGACACGTCTACTTTAATCATATGACAAGGTATAAATGGTAACATACTCATCATTAGCGTAAGAGACAAAGGTGAAATCCTCTCCCACTGTTTCAACAAAATCTTCATCGGTTAATGCAATAACTCCCTGAAATCAATTAAAACAACCAATTGCTGAGTCTAGGGTTGGATACCGTTAAGAACGAAACGATACGATACCGTACCGGTACAGACGAAACAATATGGTATTTTAATGATACCGATATGTATGAGGTATGAATGTGTCATTATGTGTGTGCTAAATTTTATCTATGGTACATGATACATCTGTATTTCCCTAGGAGGCTAGGAGTATGTACATGCACACAATATGGCTGGTCAGATAATAATGCTACTAATGGTATATGTACATAAATCATGGGTCAAGATGAAACATCTTAAGTGATATGAAAGAACAAAACTGTATTCTATGACAAAATGTGGAGCTGTAGTGTAGGTTATGGGAAACTAGTTAGCTTTATATTAGTATAATAGTACCCAATAACGGTATCGGTATTTTCTGAAACGGTATATACCGGTATATTTTAAAATGAGTTTCGATACGGTTCCAGTACCGAGTACACCAGTATCCAACCCTATTGCTGACAATACCAAACATGACAATGCCACAAAAAACTTGTATTTTCTAACAAGGGGCTTAACTCTGCTTCAATCCCTACAACGCTAAAATTGACCAGATAGCATTTGGTCTATACATTCATGTTTATGGTTACAGGGACCTTGACCTCTGACTGAATGACAGTGATTATTCTTGAAAAAATTACACTGCCTGTGCCTATGAAGTTGGGAAAATTTAGCACGACAAATCGCAAAATTAGGAATAATCAAAAAGATTGTTTCGAGTATTAATTGTCCATATTTTGCCATTTCTACTGATTACACTTAAAACTGATGTGTACATGTAGCAAAGACTTTAACCAGTTTCAAAATCTATTATTTTGGTTTAAAGGTGCTGCCTCACAGAACGGGCTAAATTGTTTGTATATCATGATTTTCCAACCTAACCAAGTATTGATGTAATAGAAAGCCACTGACGGTTGCGTTATTGAGTATTTTTTTCTTGAAAAAAAAGCGCTAAGTTTCCTTCCAACATGCTTTGTGAATTATGTAATTCACACATGATCGAACTATAACATCAACAAACTACAGCGTAAACATCAGTGAGGTATTTGGTTCTTTTTCCGATTCATTTTCATCAAAAGCGAACAAATTTCAGGCAATTTAAGTAACAGTAGTGTTAATTCTATAGGGTATTAATACCCTATAGAATTTTTGATGCAAAAATACCAAATAACTACAAAATGCCAAAGTTTCTCAAGTTATTTTAGATGTCAGTGTGGTTGTTTATGGGATATAAAGGCAACCATATCAAAATTACGCGAATATTTGACAATTTTATTTTATTTTTGCAATACACCAATATGTGAGGCAGACTGACTTCAAAATCAGCTGGAAAGATATACTATCGCTGACCAACTTCCATGTAAAGTTTGAGTTGACTAGGCTGTAGCATTTGCTAGTTATTGAGCGCAAACTGTTCGGTCTACAGATCGATATGAGCAAAAAGGTGGGGGGCATAGTTGAGGCCGGGGGGCATAGTTGAGGTCTTGGTCAAACATGATCAAGAGTATTTAAGAAAATTTGCCCCTGAAAAATCGGAACGGTTTTATTTTATTACTCACAGTCTCAGCATCATCAAGAAGTATGTCGGGAACTTTTCCATCCTTGGACAGTTTGGCAGGTTGCGTCTTGGTACTGCTTAAACGCTCAACAAATTTCTTAAATTCATCAAGTGACCTTTGACTTTTGTATTCTTCATTCTAAATGAGGCAAAAAAAAACAACATAATTTACTATGTGTGATTTATGATGAACTAAAAGGATTTGTGACACAAAAACATATGGCGTACACAAAGGGCCATAACTCTGGCAAAAATCTTTGTATATAAATCTCTCAACAACATCTTTCCAGAATACATGTCAAACCTGTTTAAAGAATCAGACAACAGATCTTTAAGATCACACTCTAACAACACACTATATGTACCAAAACCACGTCTTGAATTTTGTAGAAAATCATTAGCTTATTCTGGACCAGTTATATGGAACAATATACCATTAAATATTCGCCAGTCAAATTCTCTTATAGCCTTCAAAAGGTCTTACCTATCAGGGTTCTACTCTGATTGACAAACCGAATGTAAACGTATTCTGAGATTTTGTGAATAATTTGACTATGTAACGTAATATATTTGATACCATGTTGCATTTTGTGTAGACCATAGTTAGATTTTTACTACCTGTCGGAAGTCATCTTGCCTATTTCACTTACGGGTACGTGCCTGAACCCTAATTGTCAATTGTAAATGACTCATATGAAAATTACTGTTGTACATTAAACAACTATACCTGTTTCTATTACAGTGGCCAATGTAATAAATATTCAATGGCAAAGTACCTGTGACAGGTTGAAAAAATCGACCTATAATATTGTTATATTTTGTTGTTGTACTTCTGACTGTTTATTGTTTATGTCATACGATTTCTGTACACATGTTTTTGCATAGAGGCTCACAGGGAAGACTGGGCTTGCCCAACTGTGTCGCCTCTTAAAATAAAGTCGTTATAATCGTCCAACCTTAAATTTTTGACAATATGTACAACTAGGCTTGGTAGCGAGTTGTTTTGTAATCGGACCAAAATTAACTTCAGGCAAACAAACGTAGACCAACTTTCTGACATCCAGACAGACATTCCGAGAGCTAAAATTGTAAGGTCTCCCCCACTATAATTTATGAAGGAAGCCTATCAATGCCAGTGCTTGAAAACTTTTTCTGTTATATTTTGAGTTTATCTGGAATTTATTTTGAGTTTATCTGGAAATTTTAATTATCGGCTTTATTTATATGTTAAGGTTTGGTATTTGTAACCTAACGATCACAGGGTCTAAATCCCTGTTCTGGCAGGTCAAAACGACTCCACAAATTTTTTAACAATGTCTTTTTTTTAACAATGTCCCACTGAGAAATATTTGCCTCGGCGATGTACTCCTGATTGAAATTAATGAGCTATCAGGACATTGGGAACAGGTTCCTCATGGTCTATGGGAAGCTTAAGGGAAGTCATCAGACAGTTTGTGTTTTGGAAGAAATTGTGATGAATCGGGTGGTATCGGAAGAAATTGAAAGAACATTGCCGATGTGGAATTCCTCGGTGGGACCTAGGCACCATAGTATGCTATTGCAAAATTAATGTGTAACTGAAAATATCTCTACTGTATATGACACATTATAACTTGACTTAACGACTGGTTAGAATACAGTCCCAGAAGAAAGGCTAGGTGAAATTGTTGAGTGTTAAACAGTCAGCAATTTTTTCCTTCTTTATTAGGGTCCGGTAAACGGACCCTTTCCCAATTGCAAATAGGCTATTGTGTTCCCAAATTTGAATGCAGAAAATCCCAATAAACAATTTTCAAAAATAATTTTCAAAATCGGACATGAAATGATGAAGTTATGAACATTTTTGACAAGAGGTCAAGCATAAAAGTTCAAAGAAACCAGTAAACATTCACATGTAATCTCTTTTTCTGTTTTATTTGGCCTCTCTGCTTCTTGGAATTTCCCAATTTCAAGTTTTCACGACGCGAAAATTCCCAATCTGAACAGACCCGGACCCTTTCCCAAACAGGCAAAAAAAATCACTGACAGTTTATAACTAAAATGGTTCAGAAATAGTGTTTTTAACACTGAAATCTGTGAAGAAACATGTACCTTCTCTCCATTAGTGAACCAGATAAGGCTCGGGTAACCTCTGACACCAAACTTAGAACACGTCTGCGGTTGCTCTGTACAATCGACCTGAAACATAGAAAATTAGAAATCACTCACATCGCAATCAAAACAAATTATGGTTCATACACAATTCTCACACCAAAGTTCAAGGACTTTTTAAGGTTTTTCAAGGTCGAAATTGTAATTTCAAGGCCTTTATCCAAAGATTTACCAAGGTAAAATAATACAATTCTGACTCTTTGTGTTGGACAAATGAATACTATTTTCATCACAACTACTGCTTAGCACTTGAAAGTCTCATACTTGCAACAATACATTTACATACTTTTAATTTTCAAGAAAGAGTGTTTCTGCATCATTTTTTACTAGTATTATTTTATTGTAATGTGTCACTTTGACAACATCCATACACTTCCCCAGTACCTTTTTTTCAAGGCAGCATTTAATTCAAGTACTTTTCAAGGGAGTCCCTGACTAAACAAAATTTGTTGGGACTCATTAAATTTTGAAAATACTTTATTTTTATATAAAAGGATTTGTTGATTTTTTAAGTTCATATGGAAAGGACTAATAGTTTTAAATACCAAAAACGAAACACTGCAACTTATGTTAATAAATCGCTATTTATTTACTAAGGCCATTCTAAAAACATGTACACCCACAACGAAACCACAGAAAAAGATATCGCTAGGTTATTTGTTCATGTCAGTTTTCCACGTCAGTTTTCCACATCGGTTTTCCTCGTCAGTTTTCTGAATACAACAAGTATCACAATGTCACTTGTTCACGTGAAGTTCACCTTTATTTGACACGTATCCTTACGTTATTTGTCCACGTCAAGTTAACGTGTCAATCATCTGTCTTTGCTACGTATCGTTTCGTTATTTGTCCACGTCAAGTTAACATAGCAAATTTACCAATAGTAAAGCGTTTGATGTAAACAACGACAAGTACAATTTATCAGTTGCCCAAAGCACATACTAACGAAAATTCAATCAAATTAAAACCAAACTTCCTGAACATGTGCATTAACCTGAGGGATGGGTAAGTTAAGAAACATGTATTGGCAGATTTATAGCCTTTCAAATGAGACACAATTATACACATGAAAACCTAAACAGCCTTATGTTGAAAAGTTAAGCATGTAAAATCAAATTAAATATTGTCCGACTGGTCAACATTACCTCAGTCATATGGAGACTATCCAGTTTATTTTAATTAATTTCAGGTCGATTGTGAAACAAGTTTTTTCGACTTATATTAATCCCTCTCGACACCTCATTACGGATGTTATCCATCGCCTAGGATCGAACCCGAGACATCCCGCACTCGAAGCAAACGCTCAACCATTATCGAGAAGGTTGACCAGAGGATTATACCTGGAACTAACTGTGCTGAGCACCAAGCCAGGCAGACGCAGAACAACCTCTCAAAAGCGGCCCTCTGTAGAGCAACAACCTCTCTATAACAACACATTCAAAATTTCCTAAGTCAATATTTACTATGAATTTAACCAGTACTGTAGAACAACAATATTTGCAGCCCCAAACAGAGATGGTACTGTATATGTATATGGTAACAGTATGCCACAGCCTTGAAAATCACAAATTCCTGTGGGTAATAAATTTCGTGGATTTTGATAAAAATGCATTTTCCTCAGGTCATAAATTCGTGGATTACAAAACACGAAAGAGAAACCCATGTTCTGTAATTGGGAGGTCAGTTAATCGATGGCATTAGATTTTGTGGTCAAGTTTAACAATGAAATCAACGAAAATTCAACTACCTCAAAAAATGATTTAACAGTTACTGTGTCTCAAATTCTTCTTATGAATATCAGCAGCAATACATTAGACAAAAATTTAAATTAACAGACAGTGCAAATAGTTTATGCCTACTGTTAAATCTACTTCTAAAAAACACCCATTGGAACAGCAAAAAGTAAAGTGGTCTAAGGTGCAAGATGGCCTGTCTTAATAGATTGAAATTACCTTATATCTTCGCCCATAAGTCAGGTAAAAGGTGTCATGATATTGATATCGACATGATAAGGCATAAGTTTTACTTCTTATATAAAGGATCTTGCATGAGTGCTCATTACATACGAGTTGTATTAAACGAGTGGACAAAATGATATGACACGAGGCTTTAATAAGACTCGTATGTAATAAGCACGAATGTTAGATTCTATTTATCACATTGCCTTAGAAAACGCTTATTATTGTTCAAAAGGATGATGTAAGCTGCATATGTTTCAGCCAAAATTCAGCGGTACAATTAGCGCGACGTCATGGCAACATTGATATTATCCTGACGTCATTTGTGGATCAATGCATGGATTGGCTAACTTCACGTCAAGCTCATTTAAATATTTATTGCACAGTCTGGGAGTGCCGAATGATATTTACGGCACGGCATTATGGCACTCCTAGACCGCAGGTTATGTGATCAAGAGGATTTTTTACATTAGTCAAAATCTGGTTGACTTTTAGGAATTTGTTTAACTTGATATTACCCGACTTATGGGCGAGTATATACGGTATTGAAAATAGTCTGATAGGAGATAAAGCAGATGGTCTTTGCACACAATAGGGGTTTCTGTTAACAGGGGTCATTAACACAGGCTGAGGCATCTGCTTCGAGTGTGGGAGGTCACAGGTTTGATCCCAGACCGCATCATACCAAAGACGAAATAAAAATGGTTCCAGAAATTTCCTTGCTGGACGCTCAGCATAAAAGGAAAACTAGCTTCACTTCTCTCATACCCTCGTAGCGATGGATAACCTCAGGAATGAGGTGCTGAGAGTGATTAATATAAGTTAGGGAACATTTGCTTCACAATTGAACTTAAGTAAATTACAAGTTACTAACAGAGGCTGGACCCAAAGCTACAGATAAGCTGCCTATTTGGGTAATTACCCAGTTAATTTTCTTAAAAACCCAATAGATTTCGAGAGGAAGGAGTAAGAAAAAGCAAAAACAATCTGAAATACTCAAATAAAAAAATGATGTTATAGTGAAAAATAGTACATAAAAGATCATTTACCCATGAGTTTTCTTAAATACCTAACTAAAATTTGTCAAAACCCAATTAAAATAGAAACTTGGGGGTAAAATACCCACAGGACTAAAACCTTATCTGTAGCCCTGTGGACCTCAAGAGGACTGCTTCCTTATTGTTATGACCGGGTAGTAGTTTAGACAGTGAACGCATAGAAGACTGAAGGCTGCACTGCATATTTATCCTTACCTTGGCAATTTTAACTTGGTCAGAAGACTTCATATCAGCAGCAAGCTCATCCCATATTGGAGCCAACCTTTTGCAATGTCCGCACCATGGGGCGTAGAATTTGACAAAGTGATGTCCCTTTGCGACGTGATCGGCGAAGTTATTGTCGGTCAACTGGTACAAACCGTTGTTTGCTACTGGCGCAGCAATTTCTTTCTTTGCTTCAACTTTTTCTTCAGCTTTCTCAGCTCCGCTAGCCTGTAAGGTCAAAGGTCATGCTGTAAAATCATTAATATTCGTGGGTGAAAGGTCATAATTGTAAAACATGTCACTTTTTCAGCCTGAAAACAATTGTCGTGAGCAGAGACAGCTGTGTGATGCAAGCCTAGATCTTTCTAATAGAGTCTAATATGGTTCTTGAATATAAATTTCAACAGCAGTTTCACACAAATATACTACATAACATGTACAACCAATAAAACATATGTTACATATAATTATACATTATACATATGTAAATTTCAACAGCAGTTACCCATGAAGGAATCTCACAAGGTTTTCATTATTTTAAAACAGTCTTGTCAAATGAAAACATCATTTAAAATTATGTTTGGATCGGGTGTTTCTTTTGGAAAAACAGCAGTTTTATTAACAATTACTATATATATAATAATAGAAAGGGTCCTCAGGAGAAATAAGTTGCTTTTTCCGGCCAATCTGTTGTCAAGAATTACAATGAAAACCTAGAAATTTCACACATAAAAGTAAAGTTGGTGATTATGAGCATATTTAGGTGGTAGAAATTTCAAACAAGCCAATTAATACAGAATATGTGCCAGGTTTTATTGCTACACAGAAACCATTCATACAACCTGGTACATAATACAGCCACATAATGTCAATACAATTCTCATAAAATTGATGAAAAAAAAACAACACTCGTAACGTGTAGAGGGCATGAATTGGTAGGCTTAAAGCCTAGTAGGCCAGTAGAAAAGGTGAAACCTGGGGAAAAAATTCTGATGTTATCAAACCTCTTCGGGTTTCTACTCACCAAGTGCCCTAGAACATAAAAAAACAAGACTGCGTTCACTAAACGCTTATGCCCCCTGTGGAAGCCTTGTCCATCAATAAGTCTAAGTCCTAAATTAGGTCAAGGTGAAGGTCAAAATGGGGTTAGGTGGTACAGGCGTGTGGAGAGTGTTCATACACAACATCCATGCAAGTATGAAAGCTTTGTAGCAAGCCATATTAATGCTAGAAGAAACGGTCAATTTGGGTTAACCAGGACGGACGGATGAACGGACGGACGAACGGACGGACGGACGGACAGGTGAATCACTATATGCCTCCCCATCTATCGATAGGGGGGCATAAAAAGTTCCAAGAAATAACTTTTGGGGAAACTTTTTTACGATGCTTTGAAGTTTGGCATAGTGTTGTCGAGAAATTTGGAGACATTTTTAAAAATGAAAAAAAGTGACACAAAGTATGGCATGTGACATATCAAACTGATCAGGAAGATATCAGGAACTTGAATCCGATATGAATGTTGTTTCAAGTTGTTTATTCGGGTTAAACACCGTTTCTCAACAATTTTTCAGTCATAGAGGTCAAGTCACCTAACCAGTTTTTCAGTAGTCAGTACCTAACCAGTACTAATTCACCCTTCCACAAGGAAACAGCAACTTCTCCACATGTGGAGGAAAATTAACATGGAAAATCTTCAATTTGAGAAATCAACTTGATAAATTCCTAAAAAGTGCATTACTGGTTTAGCTAGAAAACTATTAAATAATCTTTACATTTTTAAGGAAATATTACTCCGCTTTCTTTAAGGCTATCCATGTCATATAAAAGTTTCAGTAATTAAGTGACATTTTACTGTTTGAAACATTTTAAGTTTGAGTATAGAATTGAGATAAGCATGGAATAAGCTACATAATCATGGGGCCCGGCCCCAGTTCCAAGAAAAAACTTAAGTTGTTGCTCAGCTGAGACTGCAATTTTAAAAACACACTTTGTTGGGTAAATGACGTTCATGTATACTTTTATATATTGTTACATCACAGTTAGATGCAAACTTAATAGAGCAATACAAAATAAGTCCGATTTTTACAGAAAATAGTGTTTTAAAGAAGTACCCTACCGGTTTGAAGCCATTTTCAATGTTTCTGTTGCCATAGCAACCACAATTTTTGTCAGACGTGTTAGACGTGCATAATCCCCTTATTGCCCTCAATCCACATACCAAATTCCATAAACCTAGCTTGGAAACTGTTTGAGTTATAGAAGGATCCAGATTTTGGCATATTTTCACTCTTTCTGTCGCCATAGCAACCACAAATTTTGTCAGAATCAAAATATTTTTAGACGTGCATAATTCCCTTATTGCCCTCTATCCACATACCAAGTTTCATAAACCTAACTTTGAAACTGTTTGAGTTATGTCAGGATCCAGATTTTTTGACGGACGGAGGGCAAACCTATAGTCCCCTCCGGTCAAAAACCCGTAGGGGACTAACAAGCTCAAGTACACAGTTTTTTATTGTTAATTACAGTTGGATTTCCATGAGCATTTCATACAAAAATCACCTACTAAATCATTGTTTAGCAATAAATACACAGTTTCTGGTAGCAATCCACTTCACAAGACTATAATTGTAGTCATATAATAAATTCAAAATAACAGTCTCAACTGAGCAATAACTTAAGTTTTTTCATGGAATTGGGGCCTGAGCACAACCATGTTTATGTTCAGTAGAATCAAACAATACCCAAAGTTACAGAAAATTGCAACAAAGTAACAGTAAGTTGATAAGGCCATATCAAATCGTATTTTCGTTTAGCTTCCACACTAAGTTCGAAAACCTAACTAGCTATCCTGAGAGATAAAACGATGCCCTCGAAAAAAAACAAGTCATACCGACTTCTCAAGATGCCCAAATCTATCAGTCCGTGGACGCTAAATGAAGAAACGAATCGATATGGTCTAAGTGATACGAAACAATCCATAAGGAAATTGTATACTGTAAAATTGATAATTTTTCGATGAAGTTGGATTTTCGTTGGTTTCTTTGTTCAACTCAACCACAAAATCTAAACCCCACGATTAATCGACTTCAGAAAAACAGCCACCGGTTCACCCTTTCATGTTCTGTAATCAAAGAATTTACGACCCCACGTAAATTCATTTTAATCAACATCCACGAAATTTAATACCCACGAAAATATGTGATTTTACATTATATTAAACATAAAAGCATGGAACCAGGCTGAATGTCACTTATTTTATTCAATAGCTATAATTTTTTTATGAAATACCAGTAACAGCTGAAATCTGTGTATAGAAAGCAGCATGCGACAGCTGGAGAATGACAGTTATTAAGAGATTTTTTTCAAAACCGAAGGTTTTGAAAAAACATCTCCGAGACGTCTGAGTTTGGCTTTTTTCATAAATCAGCAGCCTATAAATGTCGTAGGGGCCGTACCAATTGTCTTCCCGGCAATCGTAACTACTCGGGTCTTTCCGTCATCGGCCGAAGTTTAGCCCCACTAATAGCTGAAAAGGTATGGATTTCCGGTCTCATCGAAGATCCGCAGTGACGTACGAGAGTAGTTATGATTGGTACGAGGATTCAACCATTCATGTAATCTCAAATTAGTTGAAAACTGACAATTCGTAGCTGAACTTCTATATTTTTTAGGTTTTCTGAACATCTGCAGATTTCAAATTACGCTATACAAAATAAATAAATAATCGGGTCCGGAGCGATAGCCAGGTAACAGGGGAAGTAACTCAACATTCTACGTGATTGCATTCGTCTGAGACGCCGACCATCGATTACACGATGCAAGTACTTGTTAAGCAAGGAAAATCGTCTTTAATACTCGCAATTAGCATACTTATACAATAAAATCAACATCCGATGACGTATGTTGTTATTAAAGGTTTGGTAAGTACAACTTTCTACAAATTCCTGTCGTACCCGTTCCTATTCGTACCTACGACCGAAATTATTCGTCCAAGTTTCATTAGTTTGTACCAAAACAAAATGTAAAATGACTCTTTGACAATGTTCCGTCTGTATCATGTGTATTGTGCTTTGGATAGCAATGTTTATGAGATAATTGTAGTACTGTGTACAGGATTAAATTACTGATAGGGGAGAAATGTATTTGGCCAGCTTGACCAGTTTTCAATTTTTCAACTGAGCCGCTACAGTGTATACTGTACGCGTCCAATACGTTTGACTAATGCCTGGATAGCTCAGTTGGTAAAGTGTTCGCTCTGTTAGCATCTTGCCTATAGTCTAACCAACATGATGTGTGTATGCCTTCACAATAACATTGTTAAAACCACAATTGTTTTGTGCATGGTTTTCAGAAGTGGAGGTTGGTGAGTCGGGCTTCGTCATCAGTGCCGATTTAGTCTGGTAGGAATTTCCCGTGCCCCGGCAGAGATTCAAACCAGGGACCTTTGGATCGGTACTAAGTTGAGAGCGCTTATCACTCGACAACTGTTCCACCAAAATGTCTGCCATGAAAAGTGAAATTTGAAGACTGCATCGGCAGAGTTATGATCTACTTATTCCAATTCATATTCACCTTATCGACATTACCGGATAAACATGCGTAATTTCAAAATATATAGGAGCCATGACTAAAACCCCTTTCACAATTGTCGTAGGAATGTTTTCGTTGCACGAGGCTTATGGGTCTACATGGAAATGTACCAATTTGCGCCTGGAAAGGGTGCGACAGCTCAACGATGCATTTTTGGGAACTATCGTGCGTCCGCCACACAACAGACAGACGTATGATGGTCATGCGATGGTCGCAGGTCATAACAATTGACGCGCGAAAGCCTTAAGATGAACAGTTGTAGCACGTCCGTCGTATGATAAAAGCATTGTCAAACTATTAGCTGGTTTAAAAAATAAGTTTCAGCAGCTGGGTATAATTAATCAAAACGTCCAACCAAACTCTTTATTTTCAAATAATAATAAATATATGCAAATAGGAACTTGCTAAATGCTAGTATTAAACTGAAATACATGTATGCATGATCAATTTAATTATAAAAATGCATTTTGTGGTCCGATGGTGTCAAACGCGACAAAATTTCTTAAGTTTGTTGTACGACGGACATAGGATATTCCTCAAATTTACATCTAAGACTCGTCGTATGACAATTGTGCAAGGGGTTTAACTTTGATTTTAAAATGTTTGGAAAAATTTATTTGTTACAAGCTTCATTTAAATGAGAGTTAAGAATTTCCCTGAAAAATATGCTAAAAGTGTCTGTCTGTAGGATGCCTGGAGCTAGTATAGGATTTAATTACTGATAAGGAAGAGAACTTTGTAGTAATCCACTTAGCTCACTCAGTAGAGCATTGAACCTTCTTAATATATAGCAAATGGTTCCAGGTTTGAGCCCTGGTCCGACTACATACTTTTTTAATCTTGTTTCATTATTAACGTTCCCGTAGATGATACCATGTACTATTCTGTATAAACTGTTATATATAGTCGGTTATGTTACTGATGTACGCACGTGCGTAACATTAAATATAAATATAAGTCTCAAATTTTCACGAATCGTGAGGACCCCCAACCATAACCACCAACTTCAAGGCTTATGAGTCAATTCAAGTCTGGCTACGCCCCTGTCGTAGTATTCGATATTACACATTTCTGATTATTTGGCTTATTATTCTGACTAATAAATTTAAACATACACCGGAATGGTCATGTAGCGTTGTTGCTCATTTTGGCATACTAATTGGTTAAATTGGGTTGTTTAAATTGGGTCATTCAGCTTGGGCTGTTAAGCTTATTGGAGCTAGGTCATTCTTGGTGACACTCGACTAAGGCTTGTTGCTTGTTGAAACTAAGTCATCCGGCCGGGGCTTTTGGTGTTTATTTATTATTGTATCTTTCCGCCGTTTTACATTTGAAACTAGGTCGTTCTGAGTGGGCATTCAGCCTTTTGATTGCTGAAACTGTTTCATTCAGATTTTTGACAGCTGGGATTTGGGCGGATCATTTTTCTCGCTCGGCTGGGTGTTGGGCATTGTGCCTTGTATATTTTTATGATTTCAGTGCACGACTGGTTAAGTAGAGTGTAGCCATCCCTGTCCGACTTAATGTTATCTTTTTGCTCAGCATCCTAACTGCAAAAATACACATCCTAAGCAATACCAGTAAATTTTCTGGCTGCAGAAAACTATTCAACTTCAATATTTTATTTGATGTAAACATATAAAATGTTTATTGCCAATGCAATAATAATAATGTGGCATAATTTGATTTGTTCTTTCCCTGCATGCATTAATTCTAATCGTGAAAGTACGGCCATCTCAGTTTGTCTACTAAATATTGCAATGCATAAAGCCGGGGTCATCAGAATTACATACATTTGAACAACCTCAGGTCTTTCAGCTCTTTGATTCCTGTTTACCCTTAAGTACATGACTGTAGTTAAAATGCATACATGTAAACTGTACATACATAGATACATACAATCTACATTAATTTATTAATTAAGATGTATACATGATTCTTTATGTAAACTGTACATACATAGATACATACAATCTACATTAATTTATTAATTAAGAAAGAAAAAATCTCCGTTAAAGGCCATGCCTTAGTTCATATTATACTACACAAGGGAACAGCTGCAGCTGTTCTATACAGTACACACCTTCGACATCATGTCACTGACATTTCTTATTATTAGCCCTCACTTTTTTCGTAATGTAAATTTCACATAGACAAACAGGTAGTATTCTTACTATTACGATCAAGCGGATCAATATACCACGTGATTGAACATTTTTTTACTGTCAGCAGGGTGATAGTACTTTTTTGACAGTACTTTTTTGTCATGTGACATTTTCTTTCTAAAACCTAAAGCTTTTTACGTAATGTTAATTTCCCATAGACAAACAGGTAATATTCTTACTATTACGATGGCATAAGATAATTTCTTGGTTTACAGTAGAAAATCGCTGAAAAAAGTTTGGGGTAATAAACTAAATAACACATAACTTCGAGGGTGACAGTAAAAATTTGGCTCCACCCAGTTCACGGTACAATGCAACTAAATTTTGGTACGGTTCGATACAAAATGTTTTAATTACTATATATACTATTCTCACTATTAAAACATCCTACAGCATTAAATTATCGTGTAGTACGTGTAGTATCATGCATCAGTGATTTTAATTAGCTTAAGATATACTTCATATTGTTAAAGGGGCATGCCCTGAAACTGAAGTGTCTCAATTTCAAATAGCAATCAAATTGGTATCATTTTAGTACCTAAGGCAAATAATGAAAACCCTGTAAAAAAGTTAAGAAATATCCAGCAAGTTTTTAAAAAAAAACAAGACTGCATTCAATAAACGCTTATGCCCCCTGTGGAAGCCTTGTCTATAAATAAGCCCAAAATTAGGTCAAGGTGAAGGTCAAAATGGGGTTAGGTGATACAGGTGTGTGGAGAGTGTTCATATACAACATCCATGCAAGTATGAAAGCTTTGTAGCAAGCCATATTAATGCTAGAAGAAACGGTCAATTTGGGTTAACCAGGACAGACGGACGGACGAACGGACGAACGGACGGACGGACAGGTGAATCACTATATGCCTCCCGATCTATCGATACGGGGGCATAAAAATTCAAGAATACCGGTAACTAAATATTGTTGTCGTCAACAAAAGGCTGACAGCCTTTTATTCAAATCGATATATACAAAATATCGAAGCGCGCATTAGAGTAAATTTTTAAGTCAAATTCTTCTTTGACTTTTCGGTAATAGTTGGTTTTTACAAGTGATAAATGCAATTTTGTTGTATGCAAACCAAGACACCACCAGTTTCTGGCCCCTAAAATTCATTTATTGAAATTGATAGATACATTATGGTTTGCAATACTTGCTGTTACAATACTGACTAGCAACAAAAGTGATGGTCTCGAATGTCTACAATCTTTCCCTTAAGAAAGAACCGTAAGAAAAATAAATGGTGCATTATCGTATCGTGAGGCGAGCATTTTGTTACAATTAGTATTGCATACCATAATGTGAGAATAGCATTTACAGTAAATAAAATATTTTGTACCGAACCGTACCCAAATTCAGTTCCATTGTGCAAATTTACTAAACATATAATTCTAATCTTCTTGCAATGTTTTGATGACTTTTGAAAATTAAGAGTCAGTAAGGAGTCATTTTGACTCTTCATTTGAGGAGGCTAGTGAAAGTCCCGAGTATCCTCCTAACAATTGTATGAATCATCTTGTTACATTTTTGTGTGCCTCCGTAGCTCAATGGTTAGGGCGCTTTATCCGTCTAATCTGGCGACACAGGTTCAAATACGAGAAGAGGCACTCATATGCCATATTTCAGCAGAAAGCTGACTAGAAAATAAACCGGAATACTTGGTAAACCTTCACATCTACTCACCATTTGTTCTTCAACGTAAGATCTGAGATCTTCAATAGATCTCTTGCCGGAATACTTGGTTCCTTCCTTGTCGTTCTGGTTGAAGAATTTTACCGTCGGGTAACCACGGACACCATGCTCTGCACACAGCAAGGTCTCAATAGTACAATCAACCTAGCCATAGAAAGTAAAGTGTTAATATATCATTTTCGCAAGGGTTTAATTTTTACTAAGTTTGTAAAATCGGTAAGTTTGCTAAAATTTATGTTCGTGAACTTTTAAAACAGCTGCAGTAAAACAACAGAAATGAGTTCTTTCTCAACATCACAAACTACCTAAGAATAACAACTTAGTAGTGATTTTTTCCCTTCTTTATTCAGGTTCTGGTAAACGGACCCTTTCCCAATAGCAAATAGGCTACAACTTTCCCAAATTTGAATGGAGTAATTCCCAATGAACATTTAAAAAAAAATCGAAATCGGGCATTAAATAATAAAGTTATGAACAATTTTTTACAAGAGGTCAGGCATAAAAGTTCAAAGAAACCAGTAAACAGTCACATGTAATCTCCTTTTCTGTTTTATTTGGCCTTTATTTCCCAATTTCAAGTTGTCATGACGCGAAAATTCCTAATCTGAACGGACCCTGACCCTTTCCCAAAGAGGCAAAAAAAATCACCTCGAGCTCTTGCAAATTTCTGCTTTTACAGTACAATGTATAATATATTATAGTCACAACCATTAAGGGGCAGTTATTGAAACGCAATATTAGGTCATAACCAACTCCTTTGGACTTGGGCTTTTTAGTTTATTATAAGTATTATTCTCTATATTGATATAGCAAATTAAGGGATTTGAACTGAATTCTTAATAACTTATTAGCAGAACTTAAGTCTTCCGTAATTGAGACATGAGACACATGTTTAATTTCTAAGCATCCTCATTTTTTTAACCTTTGATGCTAGCATCCGGGTTATTTGTGACCAAAGACCTAAATATACAAAGATTGGAAAAATCTGCCAAATCTCGCAATATCTCGCGACAGTCTTTTGAAATCTCGCGAAATCTCGTTTGTTTTTAATTCCTTATATCTCCTGTTGTCGTGTACATAGGGAAAAACGAATAAGTTTATGCAGTAGATTCATTATTCTGCTTTAAAATGAAACCTAATTTATTGAAATCAGTCAAGAAATAAAACATTAGACCTCAAAGAGCCAGACCTACTCTCATTTTAATGGAAACTCCAATTTTATCAGAAAATACACAATTTGCCTCATTCAAACAATAATTTTCTGAATTCTATAAGAGATAGAAAAAATAAGTTACATCATGAGTTAGAAGAAACCTAGCTCTTCAAAATGAGATATCGGTCATTAAAAAATGTTGACAAACAAAAGCGTTCATGCAAAATGTCAGCATCTGCTGCATGCCATTTTGCATTTTCTCCCCGTTTTCAATTAAGTGTCCAATCTGTGTACATTTAGGTCTTTGTTTGTGACCAAGGAATTACAAGGATTCCATCCATTCAAATAACCAGGTTTATTTCATTGCTAAAACTGGTTACATATCGAGGGCTCAATGCATAGCCCTCGGTATAAAATGTTTAAGAGTTTTAAATTTTAATTAATAAACAATAAGCAAATATCTAAACATTGTTTTTGGTATTACAAAACTTTAATTGCATCTAGTAAATGAATGTGCAATATAAGTAAGTGCAAACACTGTATGTTTCACTGTGAAATGTTTCAACAGTCATGTATATAACAAGTCCTGGGGCAATTCCGTGTAAAACATAATGACGATGGTATAAAGACTTAACTTATAGCAAATTTACTATACAGGTTATAGGCAGTTTTATTATTTCTTCTTTTCAGTGATTTTATGTACAAATAACTAGAAGGATTTTTGACACAAAAATGTACGTCTCCAACAAGGAGCCATTACTCCAGTAAATATTACCCGACCTAAACTTCCAGAAAATATCCACAGCTAGGCATGGATTTTGAAAACACCCTTTTCTGAAGCTCAAAAATCCCCAACACAAGCCTGTAAAACATGTGGCCTGAACAATAGAGATATATGTACAAGTATATACAATGACAATATTAATAGCATGAAATGCCTCAGTGCCTTAAAATATTTCTAGGGAAGGGACTGAAAATAATTAATTTGTTCATTACCTTTCCAATGGTGACTTGTTTACCCTCGACGTTGTACTCCTTGGCCAGCTCATCCCATGTAGGGGCCAACCTCTTACAGTGCCCACACCTGGAAATATAGACACCAACAAACTGTATGTAGAGGATGATAGACACGGTTGTGCTGGGCAGAGAGAAATAATGACAACATCACACGCTCTTTTATGTCAAATATTCTGTTCTGCGGGCAGTTTCCAGTAATCGGCTTTCTGGTGAGAGCCAGTTTTTTTATAATAGCCCGACAAAACATACAAATAATGAAATATACAACTATTTATAGTAACATAATTATGTATTGTAATTGGATAGTGTATATCTGCAGGTCAAAAAATTAGTGTTTTGAGTTTCAGACAAGCGTGGTCGCCGTGGTGAAATAATTGTTGCTTTTAGTTTTATCTGTTTATAGGCAGAAATGATGCCATGTAATGTTAGCCTAAATATTGGAAACATTGTTTCCACAAATATTCTGACACAAAATTCCCTGACTTTTCCCTGACCAAAGATAAATTTTCCCTGACTTTTTAGAGCAATCGGACACAAAAGCATCTTTTGGTTTTCATTTTCCCCTGCAAGCATAGCGATTAATTTTTTTTACATGTCTTTAGTAATTCCTTCACAGGACTTAACACTTATCGATAACTATATTAAATAAAGAATTCCCTGACTTTTCCCGACTTTAGCTCAATTTTCAGATTTCCCTGACTAATTCCAAAATTCCCCGACTTTTCCCTGACCTTGCTTTTTTATTTCTCCCTTACTTTTCCCTGACCGTGGGAACCCTGGAGAAATTTTAAATAGATGTTATAGACTTTCCACTGCAATTTCAGCAAACAGCAGGACCAGGTGATATACATTCCCCATGAAAGCGCTCCAGTCGACGCCACCGCCTAACCTCCGGTCACACATATTTGAATCAGTCATATTCGAAGCTGTCACATTTAAAGCAGTCATATTTAAGAAGTCATATTTGAAGAAGCCACATTTGAAGCATTCGTTGATTGGCGTTTTAAAGACATTCGTAGGTTTGGACTGTTTATAAATGTGAGAATATTTCAAACAAATTTAAAAACTAATAAACTGATTTTAATCAGACATTTTTATAAAATGAAGCCCTCAGGGGAAAGGCAACAAAAACAGGTTTATTGTCAAATTAAAGGGTTTTTAAAGCATTCATTAAATGTACAAGGACTTTGTGTGCATGAGACTTTTGCTTGGAACATGACTCATATGTCGCTTATTATCGCCAAATTCAATTAAAATGTAATTAAGTTTTAAAATTCAAATTATGTTTGACAATAAAACAATTTTTTTTTAAGTGAACATTGTTCAAGTAAGTCATGGACCAGTAAAATAATATAAATTAGCAAGTAATTAAGAATTGCAAGCAATACAGAAGTCTCCTGCCGGTTTGAAGCCATTTTCAATGTTTCTAACTTGCCATAATCCACATAGCATTTTTAGACGTGCATAATCTCCTTATTGCCCCCTATTCACATACCAAGTTTCAGAAACCTAGCTTGGAAACTGTTTGAGTTCTGTCAGGATCCAGATTTTTTCAGACAGACGGAGGGCAAACTTATAGTCCCCTCCGGTCAAAAATCGGTTGGGCCTAAAATAAAATTTTGTTTGTTTCCCCATCCGCTACCTACCCGAAAAAAACAGCCCTACCCAAAATATTTTATTGCCCAAATTGAAATAATATTTTTTATGAAATACATGTATTGGGGATGAAAATTTTATTTTTTGTATAAAGGTTGGTTCTTACCAGTAAATTTGGTACCTATTTTCATGTAAGACTGTTGGTTTTCACCTTAGAGTTAACTAAATGTCCTTACTTGTATTGATCAATAACTATCATTCTCAAACAATTCCAAAAAAATAATATTTAACCTACCTACCAACCCATTCTGAATCTGCTTGAGTCGGGAAGGGGAAACAAAAAATATTTTATGTTCGGCCTAGGGGACTAAAAATGGTATATATATCGCTGGCTTAGAATTAGAAGGTTGAAGTTAAAGACTCATGCATATTTGAAATCTGCATCTCAAGGCGCTTCTTATAAGCCTATTTTTATGAAAGTCGGAAGAAATGGTCATGTTGACCAAACTGAAGTTTAAAAGCTTGTTTTTCCATGAGTAAATAAGGAGTAGTTTTCAGAGTTTTTTCTTGTTATCTGTAAATATTGATTTCGTACTTACAACCTTCTTATTCTAAGCCAGTGGTATGTATGTTATACATGTATGTACTAACAATATGAATACAATTTATTATTATCAACATAAAAACAAATGACAAGCACTAACAGAACTTGTTTCCTTCTATAACAGGGGCCATTTACAGGTGTCTAATACCCTCAGAAAAATTCTTCAAAATCATGCGGTGTTCACTTAGAATCCAATTTACATCAAGTTTTTCTTCCCCTTTGCAAAAGTTATGAGTTATTGTTCCTAAATTCAAAGAAAAGGCCCCTTCCCCTACTTTTGAAAAAAAGCCCTGACTAACTTAAAGTAACTTCCTGGTTCAAAGCAGTCAGAGGTCAATACATGACCCTTATATACACAACTAATTAGTCAAAGTGAATAAAAGGGTCATAAATCCCCTAACCCATGTGGTTCAATGCACAGTAAGTTATTTAAAGCATCGCAATAGAAAGCTATTCAAACTAAAGTACACACTGCATCTCATTCAAATCATTCAACTCAAACATTTTATTTGCTTGGAATGTCAATGACTTTGGACATAAGTATTACAAACATTAAAATTTATATCAGGCCACAGTAATTTATTTTAGGTTGATGGATATTTAGGGAAATATAACAAGAGGACCAAATTGGTAACTTTGTCACTAACCTGCAATTCTGTAAGTGACCTAGTGCCCAAAAGGGCCTTTCAATCGTGTAACAAGCAATTTTTCTAAACATTTAATTATTATTTTGAATCCATTAGGCAAATGTTTTTAGTTGTTCGAAGAATGACTAGTTTTATTTTATTTTATGGTTAATCAAATTTTATGGGGATTTTTTGAAAATTTGGCAATTGTGTGCAAAAAATGGAATAATAACAAGAGGGTTGAAAGGACCCTGGATCACTCCCCTGTCATTGTATGAACGGCCTACTGAGCCCCAAAAGGGCCTCTTGATTATATTTCAATTCTTTTCTCAAGACAGCAATTTTTCAAAAAATGTCTTGTAAACAAAAAATTCAAAACTTTTGGCCTTACTAACACAAGTTTAATTGTTGCTGTTTGTTACACGAATCCTGCCTCAAAAAGACAATAGCTTAGTGGTGAGTACACTTCGACTGCGGATGTCTGGGTTCGATCCAAGGCTGTGTCACAGAACAGTACAGTGAGTACACAGAACAGTACAGTGAGTACACAGAACAGTACAGTGAGTACACAGAACAGTACAGTGAGTATACAGAACAGTACAGTGAGTACACAGAACAGTACAGTGAGTACACAGAACAGTACAGTGAGTATACAGAACAGTACAGTGAGTATACAGAACAGTACAGTGAGTACACAGAACAGTACAGTGAGTACACAGAACAGTACAGTGAGTATACAGAACAGGACAGTGAGTACACAGAACAGTATACAGCGAGTACACAGAACAGTACAGTGAGTATACAGAACAGTACAGTGAGTACACAGAACAGTACAGTGAGTATACAGAACAGTACAGTGAGTACACAGAACAGTATACAGCGAGTACACAGAACAGTACAGCGAGTACGCAGACAGTACAGTGAGTACACAGAACAGTATACAGCGAGTACGCAGACAGTACAGTGAGTATACAGAACAGTACAGTGAGTACACAGAACAGAACAGTGAGTATACAGAACACTGAACAGTACAGTGAGTACACAGAACAGTACAGTGAGTATACAGAACACAGAACAGTACAGTGAGTACACAGAACAGAACAGTGAGTATACAGAACACAGAACAGTACAGTGAGTACACAGAACAGTACAGTGAGTATACAGAACAGTACAGTGAGTACACAGAACAGTACAGTGAGTACACAGAACAGTACAGTGAGTACACAGAACAGTACAGTGAGTACACAGAACAGTACAGTGAGTATACAGAACAGTACAGTGAGTACACAGAACAGTACAGTGAGTACACAGAACACTGAACAGTACAGTGAGTATACAGAACAGTACAGTGAGTACACAGAACAGTACAGTGAGTACGCAGAACAGTACAGTGAGTATACAGAACAGTACAGTGAGTACGCAGAACAGTACAGTGAGTACACAGAACACTGAACAGTACAGTGAGTACACAGAACACTGAACAGTACAGTGAGTACACAGAACAGTACAGTGAGTACACAGAACACTGAACAGTACAGTGAGTACACAGAACACAGAACAGTACAGTGAGTACACAGAACACTGAACAGTACAGTGAGTACACAGAACAGTACAGTGAGTACACAGAACAGTACAGTGAGTACGCAGAACAGTACAGTGAGTATACAGAACAGTACAGTGAGTACACAGAACAGTACAGTGAGTACGCAGAACAGTACAGTGAGTACACAGAACAGTACAGTGAGTACACAGAACAGTACAGTGAGTACACAGAACAGTACAGTGAGTACACAGAACAGCACAGTGAGTACACAGAACAGTACAGTGAGTACACAGAACAGTACAGTGAGTACACAGAACAGTACAGTGAGTACACAGAACAGTATACAGCGAGTACACAGAACAGTACACCTCTATTTCAAGGTTAAATGAGTTTAATTTTAAACAAGGAAAACTGTATAAAAATACGGGCCCGTAAGAATACCCTCCGAGGCTATTCTTACGGCTCTGTAAGAATAGTGAAACAGCCCCAGAGTCGCTATAAATATAGCAGACTATCGTTAAACCTTTTTGTACAGTATTTAACATAAAAATTCTCTTAAAAATTCCAATATACCCCTCCCCTAGTCCCAACAGAGACCAAACGTATCATTTCATTACATTACTTTAAGTTAGGTCTCACCGGGTCGCAAGTACATGTATGTAGCAGTTTGCGACATGATTCTTTGTCGCTGTTTGGTGACCGATTATGAGGTAACTGTAGGTAACTTTCGTTGTTAAAACGGAAGTGAATCGCGACAGACGTCAGACAAACATTTCATCTAATACTGGTTGTGTAAAGGTGTGTTTAACGCTGTTTTTGTACTTCATGATTGAAATAAGCTTTACTGCGGTCGATTCAACTGTTTAATCCCGAATAAGTCGTTCAATTCGGAAATAAAATTTTGCTAAAGACAGCTAAGTTAAAAAATATGAGACTCTATAGTACTGTGGAACGTACGTAGAGTCTTATTTATGGGACTAACCCACAGGGTATTGACGCATATTATTTTATTCGTGTGCGACCGCCTTATATCTCGTATACGAATAAAGGGAAACAACGCTACATTGTAGTGGTCTTTGATTTCAACGTAATAAACACACATAAACAAAGATATGGAGAAAATCCTCTTGCTATTCGATAGAAATATGATTTATCTGCAAGCAACTGTTACACCAAACAAAATGATCGTCAGGTCTAAATTAAGCAAAATTAACAAAACTGTCACAGAATCACGCCATTTTTCGCCGATGTCAGTTGGTCCGCCACCGTCATATAACGCACGACCTCTTAGCCGTTTTTCCTCTAATTTCAACTTGTGTTTACTATTTCTTTTGAGAATTGTTAGTCCTATGGCAAATTATTATGATTAATATTTTTGCATAATTTTTAGTTACTTAATTAGCAATATTATTGCATAATTATCAAACACATTATTTGTTTATTGAAAACATAATCATATAAAATTTAGTACCAAAATGATGGTATTGAAATGCTGATTTCAATTATAATAATTAAAGTATGATATTTTCATTTTAATTTCAATATTTTGAACATTTTCTAATAAAGCACAACAATTCATTATTATTGAATCCATATTATAGGATACAGATAGTGTTAAACTTAGGTAGTTACATAAATGAAGCCACCACCTTTTGTCTAAGGGATTGTTTTTATCACTTCTTTGTCCTAGTGGCTATTTCAGTTATTATTATCAAATGTAGACTTTGCAATTATGGTTAACAAAGGATTCTTAACTTAACTCCTGAATAAAACTTTAAGAAACCACCTGTGACAAGAACTTTCAAGCTACAGTATTTCCAATGTCCTGCATCATTCTTAATTTGGACATTGGAAAATAAACATCACAATTTTAACAAGTCTTGTCATCTGTTTTTACAGGTAGGTGTTCTAATTTGATATTTTACAAGTTCTGTTTTATTCTATGTTTACAAGGAAATGTGTATTTTTTAACTAATGCTGAGATTTAACTTTATTCTCATAAGTTTGTTCTTATATTTTAAATATGAAAGCCTGAGCTATTTTGGTAACTTGTATATTTAATTAATGTTCAGATTAGAGACAACTTTGCTCCTTACAATGTAGTTGTACTTATTTCTAAATAATAATTGTTTGAGATATTTTTACATAAATTTCAATAGAAGTAATTATTGCTTATTTTATAAGATCAATTTATTTGAGTTTCACATTACTATATATAATGTTTTTCCGTTTATACTAAAATCTATAAACTATTAGTAAAGTTGAAATATTATTATTTGTAAGATGTGATATATTTGATGGGAATGTGTTACTTTTCAAGTCGTTATATTGTCCACTCACTAGCCAAGCGAGATTCCCCATTTATGTTTTAAACGACTTGAACTGTACTCACATATACTCAAATATAGCACATCAAAAATTAATAAGTTTGTATGATCATTCTTAATTTGGACATTGGAAAATAAACATCACAATTTTAACAAGTCTTGTCATCTGTTTTTACAGACTATAGATACAGCCTTCAGCGTCCGATATATAGGACTCCTGCACACATCACTACTCTCTGAGTAGCGGGCTTTGCGGTCGTCAAACACGCAGACAGCGTTAGAGGCGTACACAACCCTCATAACAATATCTATGGTTAACATAGAAAAACTATTTTATTATTTCGCATTTCTGTCAATACCCTGTGGACTAGCCCCTACCCCAGTTGGCAAAATCAATCGGAACACCTCACACAATTGATCAGGAAATTCTGGAAAAACGGTATAATGTTGATGAATTAACTGATTGGATGCTGGAATCTACCTGTATTAACCAAAGGTGCATGACCAAGTGAGTGAAGACAGGAAATAAAACAATGTGCAGCATGAAAATTTTTTTTCATAAAGCGTTGAACCTGTCACAGAACTGCTGAATAATCATCATAAATAATGAGAACATTTAATCAATTATTAATTAATTATTGAGAGTTAGTAACTTACCACGGAGCAAAAAACATCACAAAAAGCTTTCCCTGGGCATTGTCAGCATCAAATGTTTCTTTCATGTAATCCCTAGCATTTTCGCCATGATCATCGCACGTAGCTACAGCAGCTAGACTAATAAATATAACGCAAGTGACAATTCCCGCGTGCATCTTTGTTGGTGTTAGTTCGTGAACTGGTTAGGCCGGTTGTCAAACAGTACGAATGATAACGTGTACAAATCAACAAATCTCCGATGAAAGCAAAAGTTATCCGCATGAAATTTAGGCTGCGCTTGGTTGAAATGTATCAAATCAGAACAATGTTCCCCATGACCCATTTGATTGCTGTCGTGTATTTTATGTAGCTTACCCAGGCACGTATTGAGGTGGAAGCTTTGAAGCCCGGGTTTCAGCATTATTTTTTCAAATACGTCTTCTCATAAATATAAAACAAAAATTGCAAATTATCTGAATGCTTATATCAGAGACTATAGATGTAATCTACTTTTATACATGTAACGTAAAAGAAACAGTTTACCTTTTAAGGTCACTGATACTTTATCAATTAACGATTTAGACACATGTTAGATCCACATGGTATTGATACCTATTGTTTTTGTGCTTGTGTTTGCCTTCTAATATATCGCGTATGTCTGCTTATAAACAAAGACCTAACTATACAAGTATTAAATATTTAGATATTTGGCTAATAGTTTAGTTAAGCTCAAATATTATATATGTACGCAATGTACATTGTTATTTTAGCAAATTACGACTTATCATAGTCGTCGCCTTGACGACAAGGTATTATAATACGAGGAGTAATCTGAATTAATCTGAACGTGGAAGATACCAGTCTTGGCTTTTATTCAACGGAGAGTGCGCATAAAATTAATCAGACTCCCACTTTTGCCGTTAGTGCAACCTTAAAACACTCTGTTAAAGTTGAGTCCACTACGCTGTCATTAAGTTTGTTCACATCAAGAAAGAAAGAGAATGTGAAAATGTCACTATTGGCATGTATAGTCTGATAGTACTTAGAGCTACTGTTCAATCAGTTTTCCACAATGTTCTCACTTCCGTTGTATAAGGTTTTCTTAATTTTTAGGCCTAATGGTGCCTTTTGGTCTGAGGGGTTTCAAATAGTATAAAATTGTCAGCCTCCGTCGTCTCTCCTGTAGTTTAGGTAGGTAGGTAGGTAGGTAGGTAGGTAGGTAGGTAGGTAGGTAGGTAGGTAGGTAGGTAGGTAGGTAGGTAGGTAGGTAGGTAGGTAGGTAGGTAGGTAGGTAGGTAGGTAGGTAGGTAGGTAGGTAGGTAGGTAGGTAGGTAGGTAGGTAGGTAGGTAGGTAGGTAGGTAGGTAGGTAGGTAGGTAGGTAGGTAGGTAGGTAGGTAGGTAGGTAGGTAGGTAGGTAGGTAGGTAGGTAGGTAGGTAGGTAGGTAGGTAGGTAGGTAGGTAGGTAGGTAGGTAGGTAGGTAGGTAGGTAGGTAGGTAGGTAGGTAGGTAGGTAGGTAGGTAGGTAGGTAGGTAGGTAGGTAGGTAGGTAGGTAGGTAGGTAGGTAGGTAGGTAGGTAGGTAGGTAGGTAGGTAGGTAGGTAGGTAGGTAGGTAGGTAGGTAGGTAGGTAGGTAGGTAGGTAGGTAGGTAGGTAGGTAGGTAGGTAGGTAGGTAGGTAGGTAGGTAGGTAGGTAGGTAGGTAGGTAGGTAGGTAGGTAGAGACTTTATTAAACGAGGCTACACATTTGGTTTCCCAATCTTCCACGTGGGCCTCAAGTGTGGGGACGTTTAGGTCCTCCAGCATGGTTGATACACGTCCATCTTGTCTGGAATTGTAGTCCCTGGTGATAAAGTGGACAGAAGCTCGTTGGATGAGGTCTAGCCTGTCCCTTTGCTGTTAGGGATACCATTATGTGACGACACTACCATGCTTCAGCTTCGATCGAATGAGTGCTTGTTAGGCATTTTTCCGGCAGCTTTGGGGCATAGTCGAATGTTCCGTCTCAGGAAGCCTAGCGTAGAGTTCGTTTACTTTGCGATGTTAGGGATGTGCGTCTTCCATTTCAGATTGCCGGAGAAGGTGATGCCTAAAACTGGATTTTTGGACGCTTTTGTGTATGAGGTTGTTGATTTGTAGAACGTATATTTAGGCTTGGTACTGAGTAGATAGCACTTCTTAGCATTAAACTTCCACACCATGAAAAATTACGTTTAATTTACTAATAAACTTAACTTAAATTTAATTATATTCGGAATTTAAATACTTTTAATGAGAAAAAAGTAGCTATTAAATTCCATATTTAAGTTAAGTTTAAAACTACATTTAAGTCGAATTATTCCTACAAGTTTGAGTCACATTTAAGTTGCATTTAAAGGTGAATAAATATAGAATATAAATGGGATTAAATGCACGTTTATGCAATATAAACGCAAATTTAAATGCGATTAAAGTTTAACCTAAATTTTAAATTTAAGTTGCATTTAAAGGTGATTAAATATCTTTTTTTTGTTTTTAATAAAATTTATTCTGCACATATTGTACAATTAAGATAACAAACCGCTCAGTAGTAGTAGAGCAGTATGCAATAAAAATAATTCTTTGTGCGATTTATAAAGTATATATAACCATATGTTTTTATGTTAGCTATATGTACTGCTTTGTATTTCAATTTTCATGAGCAAATATGAAGTAGAATTTAAAGATGTTACACATACACTAGTTCACTATGAAACTACTTAACGGTATAATTTGTATGTAAAGTATATTTAACGGCAAGGAAATGATATATACAAATTGTACTCATAATTTTAATCAAGGGAGGTAATAAAACAATTATGGAAATTCTTCTAATTTTAAAATTTGTGAAATAAAATTTTGAGATCTACATGTAAACTAAACGCGAATCTAGTTCGATACCTGTACTTGTATTATATGTGATTATATAAATAAATAAAATTTAGTTAATATACGGAAAATAAATCGACTTAAATATGGACGTTTTTGTGAAATTCCAAATAAACGGAAAGATAATATAGTATTATTTGCGATTAAATTTACAAATTAAATTTAGTTAAAATACGGAAATAAATCGACTTAAATTTGACGTTTTTGTGAAATTCCAAATAAAAGTAAATATAATAAAATATTATTTGCACTTAAATCCGTTTGTTCATGCTGTGTTCATTCCCCAATCCTTGGCCCATTTTTACAGGTTATCAAGGTCGTCCTGGAGGAGTTGGTGATCTTTAATTGAGTTGATCGATCTGTACAGAAGGCAGTCATCTGCGAAGATCCGGGTGTGAGACTTCACCCTTTTGAACATGTCGTTAATATGACATAGAAACAGCAAGGGTCCAAGCATGTGTGCCTTGTAGTACACAGGAGCCTACAGCAACTTAATTGGCGGGACTTCTCTCCTTCCACTACCACGCATATATAATACGCACGTATTTTTCATAATTTTTATGTCATTATTTTAGTTTTACGTTAAGTTAACATGTTTTCTCCCGAAAATGGTGCATATATTTTTTAATTTGGATGCGTGAGTGCGCATGGGCAGATGAAACTGTTAAAACTCACGTGTATAAGAGAAAACACGATACATATATATAATGCGGGAAATAAACACCTGCGAGTCATCAGTTCAATAAAGAAAGAACAAATATCTATACATTCTAATGGCGAGGGATATTCGATTAAGAGTCTTAATCAAATTCAGTTTTCGAAGTCATACAGAAATGGCGACAGTACCTAGCCACACACACAAGAGACATATACAGGGTGACTCATAATATATGTTACACTTTTCAAATGCAACAGTTTTGATATGTTTGAATATTCCCACAAGTAGTTTGCACACCCGAAACACATTAGCTTCAAAGTTTTATTTGATATACAATATTACACACTTTCATGCATGTTTTAGACTACAAATGGAATTGAAATTTATGCCATATATTCAATATGACGTCTTTTTGACCGATGATGACGTCAATGCTTATTTTAATGTGACTTAAATATTGCCATCTTCTACAGATATAATTCCCTAAAACCATTCAACAAGCCAGTGTGTCGTTGAACTAGATAGTTTATCATAATCAGGATACTATTTTTGCCTTGCTATGACGGTTATATTATAGGAGAATTGCTTTCAAAACAGAGCTGATCAAAATTATGCTGCATTTAATTATGCTTTGAAAAGGACGTCTTGGAAATTGCACACCTGTTTATGACATCGTTTATGACGCCATGTTGTCAACATTATTAATGTCGTTTAAATCAGATAAAACTTTATCATATCAGCTTTCAAATGATATATGATACATACATATCTTGTACAGGAACGAAAAGTTATAATAGTTTGAAACTGTGACAGATATTATGAATCACCCTGTACGTAAAGAACGTACTACATGTACATGTATTCGTATTCCCAAACAAGTGTATTCAAAGTAAGCCTCTATGCCATGTACATATGTAAATGTCAACACTGTATTACCATACTAGTATGTAAGCCCAAATTGGAAATAAAACAGTAATCAGAATGTCTTCGGAACCTAGTTTGAGTGCTATCTTACCTTACCAAAGACGAGTATGTTCCTTGCTAGACGCACAGCATAAAAATGGACAGTGGCTTATCTCATACCCTCTAGGCTATGGGTCTAGGGAATCTTGGCAAAAAAATACTCAGCGCTTAGTAAAATAACACCTCGGCACGTAACAGCTTGGTATTATTATAATTTATTGCATGCATGTTTGTTTATTGTTTTAATGTAGATCTAAAAGTTTTGATATATTTTGTCATGTAATTGTACATTGTATGTAGAAATACGTCTATATATCTAAAATCTATCTTCCCCAACTCTGGGACTGAATAATACAGCTTCTATTCAGTCCTGGCCTAACTGGAAAATCTATATTGCATTATTTGTCGAAGACAGAACACTTTCATCGGTTTACAATATTTGCAAAAATGAACCAAACGCATCCATGAAAACTGGTTCCCTAAAATTTGGCGCCAATAGCAATACACAGATAACGCAACCGGAACCAATTAACCGGAAGTCTTTCTTTTCTAAACATTGTGCAAACTAAGTGTACCGTTCTCTTCGAGCTAAGGCCAAATCCGGCGACGTACACTGTCATTTAATTGCATCCGTTGAAATTATACAACTAGAAACGAACAATGTCTTCTTCCGATGAACTCGCTTGCGTTTATGCCGCACTTATCTTGGCCGATGACCAAGTAACAGTCACCGTAAGTTTCATGTGTTTTCACGATCTTGACTTAGGAGATTTTCGTACCGTTCATACTTAGGATTGTTGTGCAATACACATTTACGACAATGTCTGTGTTCGTCAGTAATACGGCTGCATACATAAGTTTTCCCTATCAACATTTGAAAACATGACAATTCCTCATATCTTTGTAAACTGATTCGTGTTTCTAAAATTGTGAAAACGTTTTGAAACCATTCTTAAATATAGGTCTGGAAAAGTGTTTGATTGACAGATCTGTGAATTTACAGAAAAGGGAGGCCTAAATTTCATGTAAACAAGCTTAAAGTAAAAAATCCCAGTTTCAACTTTTATTTGGTTTAAAAGTGGAGGCCTAAATCATTAGTACACAATCATGTTAGAGACATAAAGTTTTCGTTCCTTCGCCCTTTGAAAGTAGCAAAGTTATCTTCTTCTTCCGTGTACTGAGCTGGGCACTTGATAGGCGTAATAAGCTCACTTTATATGCATGATGATGGTGTACTATATACATGTACACAGCACTGATGTCTAGTCTACTCCTGTAGTCTGGTCTTGAAGGCGTCTAAACTTGCCGCCGAGACTGTAGAAGCTGGGAGGAGGATCCATTCTGGCACAGTCCTCACAAAGAATGTGCTGGCGAGGGTCTGGTCATGGACCCTTTCCTGGTAAAGGCGGTGTTGGCCTCGTGTCCTGGCATCACTCTTGACAAAGTATGTGTCTGCTGTGATGTCTACAAGCCCATTCTGTATTTATAAAGTGCAATATACGCTTGTTACTATCTCGCATTTTTTTTCAACAAAGTTGTTGTGTATTCTATATTAATATCGATAAAATACAATGCGTATCGGTTCTGTTTCTCTCATAAATAAATAAAAGTAAAAATTTAAGTCAAATCTGGTTACGTTTTATCGATTTTCATATTGCAGGCTGATGCTAACCTGTCAAATTTACTGATTTAGACTAATGGTTGTTTAATCGATTGTATAATTTGTGTTTATATTTATTGGTATATTGTAGGCTGACAAAATCCAGACCATCTTGAAGGCTGCTGGTGTTTCCGTTGAACCATACTGGCCAGGTATATTTGTATTCATTCATTTTTGTCTCGACTTAGACAGGTTGTCTGTGTCATTAACAGTTTCACAGTTCTGTTTTGTCAAAAAGGACTGATAATCAGGTTGGGTACAATGCTAAATTTAGTAACGTTTGTAAAAAAGTGATATTATCATTCACTATCAAAATATTTTTAGATACAGGTAGTTGCTTTGAATGTTGTTACAATTAATAAATTAAAATGTTTTGCAGGTAATCTGATTGAAATCTGACGTAAAACAAGAAAGTTATTGCATAAATAAAATTTGGAAAATAATATGAGTTATCTCCCTTTTAATTAAAATAAGTTGATGCAAAAAACGCAACGGTGAAATTTTATTTTTTGTAAGTTTTCTACATTATAGATGTTACTGAAGAAAACTGCCCAGTCAATTTCTTGCAATTATCAAGGTTTTTATCAAACCAATACAATTCCTGCAGTTTTGTCACCATATGTAACTAAATTTAGTTACACGAAGGCGTTACTAAATTTAGTCTTGTCCCCAACCTGATAATTAATACCTACTCTCGTGTAGTGAATACGAGAATACTCAAAATGAGGCCGGGATGCAATTACTTAAGATGATGATGTTGATGAACAATGCATATAGTATCAAAAGAAATATTATGGTATTAAATAATATTAATGAACTTTAAAAATGTTTGAGGATATAGTAACTTTAACATAGATCTCAAAGTTGAATAAGGCAGATAATTTTTGACAAAATGCTTAGCAGTTGTTGAAGTTGAATTTTGATAGTATAATTCTGTCCCATGATGATATAATGATGGTTTTGCATGATTCTGTAAGTGTAGTTCTTCATATTGATTTCAGGTTTGTTTGCCCGTGCTTTGGAAGGTGTTAATGTTAAGGAATTGATCACCAACATCGGTAGTTCTGCTGGATCCGCCCCAGCTGGTGGTGCTGCTCCTGCTGCTGCTGCCGGCGGTGCCGCTGAAGCCAAAGGTACGTACCATGCTGGTTCCTTCTTCAGTTATATATCAGGAGACCTGCAATTCGGGAAAAGAAAGAATAAACTATTTTGCAGAAAATAAGTTATTTGATTAACCATCTTAAGTATTGACTAAGATATGGTCATTAACAATTACATAAGCTGAATTTTTACAAAAGAACATTGTTTGATGCGTAGGTGTGGGGATGTGTGCTTTTGGCATCTGGTGCAGACTTGCTTCTTTTAAGGATTGAGCATTATTCCTTAGTAGGACACCCGAGTTGTATATTGACCGGATTTTTGTCATATTTCAACCTTATCTTCATTCAATCTGGCTACAATGTGTATGTCCTATTAAAATCTAAGGCGGCTGACTTTGCCATCGTGTAACCTGGGGCCGGGATTACAACCAATACTTACACTCACCACTCAGCACTCAAATATTGAAATTCCCTCTTTTGAGGTTCATAGCGACATTTTTTGAGAGCAAGAAGTTGTAATATTGTTAAATTAGTACCTAAATAGAATTTTTGGTATATTTCCTTGTGTAATTTAGTGTATTTGTAAGTTACACTTGTAATTTATCAGTCTGAGAGCTGAGTGTGGCACTCATATTCACAAATTGCATGTATACCTCATAAATAGTACAAAATGCCAAAGAAAGTTACCAAAAGTTATTTTCTATACTCGTATAACAATTTTATACATTTTCCACATCTAGTTTTGCAATCTATGACACATAATGGCTCAAAAAAATTTCAATATGTGAGTGTTGAGTGCCGAGTGTAAGTATTGGTTGTAATATCCGGCCCTGGCGTCAAGGCCTAAGGCAATTCCAAATTAGAATTATGTTTAGCGTCCGCGGGTAGGTAGGTTTTGATCTCACAAAAGAAAGAAAAATTTCAGTACATTTTTTGCTTGACAAAAAGTGAAATTACGAAGTTAATCATCTTGGTTTTCTTGCTTAGCTGATAACCATATTTATTTTGGATTTTTAAAAATGTCTCAGTTTTCTGCTAAGGTGCTTTGTGAATATCACCCCAGTGTTTGAATTTTTACTTGATTGTTCGAGTGTGATTATTGTTAACGCGTGTTCTTGTCTAAAATTGGCAATTTTAAAATTAAACATTGAGAACATTGTATAGGTCAAATCATTTGTAGTTGAACAACATAATCAGTTTGTTTTTCTTCTGTGTTTGTGTGTTGACACTAAACATAATCCCAATTTGGAATGGCCTAATCATGGAAAAACCTTGTAAACAGTAGGGCAGTTTAAATTTGATCTAAATGAAGCCAAGGGACATGTTACAGTCGCATTTTTGTGTGTCTCCCAGTATCTTGACTAGGTTTACAACTGGGTCGCCTGGCTTCTACAATTGTAAATTGTACATTGATATTTGCATCCGATCTCACAAAGTTTGTCCCCCTCTCGTTCTTTTTAACCACTGGTTAAATTTTGCTCTTCGATTTTACAGTAGAAAAGAAGGAAGAAAAGAAAGAGGAATCGGAGGAATCTGATGACGATATGGGCTTCGGTAAATATATAAATACCTGTAGTAATGATCACATAGGGGTTCCATTTGACCCTTATAAAGCTGCAAATGCTAAAAATCTTGGATTTTTGACCAAAGGGTTATGAATATTTTCTTTAAATGATAGGTATTTTTCCTGTAAAATGGTAAAACTTCGTAACAAGTTATCTCAAATAACCCTTGAGCATTATATAATAACCCTTGTCAGGGGTCCTACAATTCCGGAATAATCCAGAAATCTGGATTCGCTGCATTAGGAAGAATTATCTTTTCTGCACAAAATAAAAGGTCTTTGAATTCCGGAATAATCCATAATCTGAATTTTTATTATAAAACAATGTTTGAAACCTAGTGAGGGTGTAGGGATGTCTGCTAATGTCTATGTCATACAAAACCAACTTGTGACTCGTTTTCAGGATTGTGCATTATGCCTCAGTAGAACCCCTGCCTAGTGTAACCCCTGATCAGGCCTTTTATGAGCCCACATATAATGTATATGATTGCTATAATAGCGTGGGTGCAAGTTTTCATGTGTATACCCGATTTCAGGTTTTGATTGTTTTCACTAATATATAAATTGACATTTTTCGGAAGTTTGAAAGTGAAATGAAAGAGAAGGATCTTGCATGAGTGCTCATTACATGCGAGTTTTATTAAACAAGTGGACAAAATGATATGACACGAGGCTTTGCCGAGTGTCATATTGTTTTTTTGTCGAGTTTAATAAAACTTGTATGTAATGAACACGAATGTAAGATTCTATTTATCACATAACCTTAGAAAACGCTCATTATTGTTCAAAAGGATGATGTACACTGCATAAGTTTCAGCCAAAATTCAGCGGTACAATTTTTGCGACGTCATGGCGACGTTGATATTATCCTGACATCATTGACAGATCAATGCATGGATTGGCTAATGTCACGTCAAGCTCATTTAAATATTTATTGCACAGTCTGGGAATGCTAACGATATTTACGACACTCCTGAACTGCAGGTTGTGTGATGAATGCATTTAAACAATAATGTATGTATTAAAAATGTTAATTTTCTTTTCAGGTCTGTTCGACTAGATGTTACAGAAGTTTGTTATGATTTGTAACTCGTAAAGCAAGAAAAAAATGTAAAATGACAAATAGTGTTTTTGTTTTTCGGAATGTTTGTTATGATGTGGTTCACTACTGCACTTCTACATTGTATTGACCAGGCAAAGGTTTTGTCTCTTTGGCACAAAAAAAAACCAATGATGTATCTTGCTATATAAAATACAATGTATAGAGAGATACAACCTTGCACCAAAGGGATAATATTTTGGCAGATTATATCTCCAGTCTGGAAGAGACATTGGTTTTGTGCTGGATGGATGTCGCCAAGTTAGTTTGCGCTAGTTCTCCTTGACCACTGGCCAGATTTCAATGATACTGCACTTCAGTAGTTTGGTACCAAAAAGATTGTATGAAGTCTAACAGGGAAGGCAGCACTCAACTTAACCATCTGAGCACAGTAAACATTAAAAACACACAAAGCACAATGCCCAACTGAACTAACCGAGCCCAGTTGTGCATATTTTCTGGATATTTAGATCTGATGAATAATGCCAGAATCACGGCTTTCAGTGCGAGGCATATTTTTTGTAAAAAAATGCTTCTAGTCAATTTTTGTCAACTAAGTGTTGTCGTCTCTCAATCATTTACAGCAGTTGCACACAATTATCAACATCACTTGAGTTGAGTGCATACTGACATGACGTCGATTCATGTTAACATTTGGCACAATCATCGATAGCTTTTAGATGGCTGTAGTTAACACCCACAACGGAATTCAAACCTAGAATGGATAGCACCATCGTCTAGCAATGAAAAGTATGGATGCATTAGACTTCTGCTATTGCAATGGGGAAAAATAGTAAATTATCCCCCCTTACTACTCTCTAAAACTCCACCGGTCCTATCATGCGGATTACTCTGTTTTTATCCCTGTTTTGTTTATTGCACATGGTAGTAATTAGGCTGAAATATTTGCAACATTAATTATCAGATCAAATAATAAGTTTGGCTACATGTTGTTTACTCACCATGGTATATAAATTTTTATGGCCCTAACATATTGGGTAATACAGAAGTGAGAAATTTCGTACCTAAAATCAATGATATTTCAGTTAAAAACAAGGATAAAGTCCGAGGATCTCAACTAGTTAGGACCTGTATGCTAATAAGTCTACCTCGGGCTTTATCTTACAAGGGAGATAATTTATATGTCACTTATGTCTCTCATTGGCACAAATGAACAGGATCCATCACACCAGTTATCTATTGATACAGTATTCTAACACGATCTGCGGATAAATCGTTTAAATATAGAGCGGACCTAACAATGTATTATTACCCCCATAAAACATACCTATCAAGTTTCTATTTACGCCCAGTATCACGTGACATATTTATGAATGAATGAACGTAAACTTTATAGTAAAATTTTCTTCGAGTCACGATGACAAGGCGAGTTGCACGAGAATCCAGTGTTACAGCTATGACGCATCTATTTTTAGAAACTCCAATATACTCTAGAAACCAAGTTTTATTAAAGCTTCTGATAATCAATTCATTTATATTTTTTATTTTATGAAATAGATACCATATACTCGTGTTATTAAAATTGTTTCAATGTTAAAATGTGGTATTTCCTTCAGAAAATTACGAAGGACGTTTTCATTAACGAGGGAGGTAATTGTACCAGCTAATAAGCCACTCAATTTCAGCGTGGAATTATGTTCAATGTCAAATGGGTGAAAATAGAATGCGCGCAGTTAAATAGTGCGGGATATTATCGTATTTAGAATCGAAAGAAAATTAAATCACGAGTGCGTAGCACGAGTGATTTAATTTTCCGCATCCGAACTCCTGCCCGTGTTTTATTCACCGACAATAAACGCGAACAGATTTTTATTTCTTAAATATACATTTATGGGTGACAACTGCCACCAGACATTACAAATAGTGATGTGAAGTAGCTTGCACACAGTGGGATTCAAAACTACTGAATGACATTGTCTAGCAATGTGAAGTGCAGCCTTGATTGACCACTATTCTATAGCAGCAACACGAAAGGTTTGGTTAACAACCCCATAAAAGTTTGCACAAAATGGAACAGTATTTGTAGCTACATCACACGCACTACATCAGTAATCAGTTGATACTGGTTACTCTATACACTTACGGGCGACTAATGCTGCCTTACAGTGCAAATAATGATGTGGAATTAGTTCACACCGTGGGATTCGAACCTGTTCCAAAATGACATTGTCTAGCAATATGGAGTACAAACTTGTTTGACATGCTGCTTTCGCAACAACCCAAAGAAGGTTGGGTAAGTAAGTATAGTCCGTTTGCAGCGAAAAAAATCGTCTAAAATGAAGATTTCTCAGTATTTACTGCACCTACAAGTATGAAATTTTGCACGAGTAAATGGAATGTATCTACCTAATATACAATTAAATCTAAGCAACATTTGACATGTGTCAAAAAGGTTTTGTTCATAAGTTATATGTAAAATATTTGTAGTTTACAATGAAACTTCATGTTAGAAGACTCGATACACATAACAGCCAATTTTATGGTCACGTGACACGTCTAACGGTAGATTTACGTATTTGTAACCTATTAAATATAGCATATACGAGGCCCGTCTGTACATCTGTACTGTCTATGTGTATCATATTTTCAGGTCTAAACGTAAAAATAGCGTGCGTCTAGCAGCCTCCTCCTTGAGCTATAAAAACACGGATTTTACAGCGTTTAAACAAGTTTTGACGGCTAAATAGTAGGCATTCTTCAAACGTGTTCATGAATGTCGATTTCAGACTAATCCTAAAGGTTTGGGTAGATGTATATTACTCATTATTTAGGACTGGTTCAGTCATAAGACTACATGTCATGGCGCACATAAACATTACAATGCTTTTATTAAGTTCTTAATTTAACATTATTATGTACGTGTATGTCCATGTATAAGTATATACATAGCTTATGTAGCTAAGTGAATAAGGGTTTGGTTTTCACTGCTTTTCCGTGATATTACATGTATCATACAAAATCTGTACACACAAGCTACATACCTAAATAAATCGACTTATATGGGCCTCGTAAATTTCGCTTTCATCACAGCAATGTTAATCTCGCTGATCACGGATTATAACAGTTAATAAAAAGACAGTTAAACATCAATGGAATACCTGCGTTAAAGTGTTCAGATGCAAGTAATATCAATATACAATAAAGAATAAACTTGTTTAAATAAGTAATTAAAAATTATGAAATTAAAATGAACGTAATTATGATTCTACGTAAAGTTTTATGAACATCTGATAGATTTTTCACCATTCAAAATTTAGACGATTTTTTTCGCTGCAAACGGGCTATATCAATGCGACTACACCACAACATTGTCGATGTGGATGCTGCAGTGCATGACACGAATAGGGTTGCATAAATATCTTAATATTGCAGTCACATGGGCAGAATGGGTGTCTGCTAAGATAAGGGTTCCCACAGTAAAGAGTAAAATGTGACGTGGAATCCACCAGAGGTTGATGAAAAGAAAGCTCCTATTTGTTGGATGAAGTTTATCAAGCAAGTCGATCGTAAGTGCAGTGTTTTTACAACCAAAATTGAATCCTTTCATTGTGCAATTTTATTGTCAATTTACATATGTAAACATCTGGGTACTGTTTTTAGCTCACCTGTGACAAGAGTGAGCTTTTGTGATCACTCGTCGCCCGTCCGTCAACAATTTGCTTGTGTAGTCACAACTTTGGCCTAATCTTTATGAAACTTGGTCACAATGATCATCTCAACAAAATCTAGGTCAAGTTCGATATTGGGTAATTTGGGGTAAAAAACTAGGTCACAAGGTCAAATCATAAGAAAACCTTGTGTAGTCACTAGAGGTCATAATTTTGACTTAACCTTTATGAAACTTGGTCACAATGATCATCTCAACAAAATCTAGGTCAAGTTCGATATTGGGTCGTCCGGGGTCAAAAACTAGGTCACAAGGTCATATCATAGAAAAACCTTGTGTAGTCACTAGAGGTCACAATTTTGACCATACCTTTATAACATTTGGTCACATTGATCATCTCAGCAAGATCTAGGTCAAGATTTATATTGTGTCATCCAGGGACAAAAACTAGGTCACAAGGTCAAATCATAGAAAAACCTTGTGTAGTCACTAGAGGTCACAATTTTGGCCTAATCTTTTTGAAACTTTGTCAAAATGATTATTTTAATGTAATATAGGTCAAGTTTGATATGGGTCATCCACGGTAAAAACTAGGTCACTGGATCAAATCTTAGGAAATCCTTGTGTAGTCACTAGAGGTCACCATTTTAGCCTAATCATTATGAAAATTGGTCACAATGATCATCTCAACAAAATCTAGGTCAAGTGTGAGGTCACTCGGTCAAATCACAGGGCTTGCATGCACTACTATGACGGATGAGCGACCTCTTCTACTAACATTGCGTAAATGTGGCGCAAGTTTGCGCATACATTTGTAACAAGGTTTAAGAACCGGCATTTAGCTTTCAAACTTCAATGCTATATTTTATAAAAATCATATAGATTAATTTCTATATTAATAAGACTTTAATTACTAACTTCACCAAAATGCACTTTATAGCCTAAAGCTAAAAGTCAGACTCTTATTAGATAAGATCTGTGGTTTTAAATAATTATGATCCATAATTTACACATGGCAACATAATGTCTACTGATAAGAATCTAAGAGCAGACCAAGTATTGTTCCTAGAAACTGCCCATGGTCAAATATATTGTTTATAGTCTTTAGAATTGTCACTTAATGATCTTTATCAAAATTTAATATGTTAATATTTTATATAATAAATAGAGACTTTTGATTGGTTAAGAACACTTGACCAATCAGGTATGTTGAAATAATTTAATGTAATTTTAAAATAATGATTATTGAATTAGTCTTAAATTATGAATTGAACAGTTAACATCTACGTTTAAATTATTTGGTGTTAGCTTATAGTCATCTGGTTACTAATACTTAATTTATCTGGTTTTTAAAGTAATAGAAGTTGTTATCATTGGAACTGTTGAATACATGTAAAGAAATAAATGAAGAAAACTTAAATGGGACTTGTCGTTGTAACATTATAACATGGTTATAATATTGTTGAAAGAATCAACATTGGAGATACTGATATTATCATATGCAATATAGATTGCAACATTGGAGAACTACTCGATACACATTGGAGATGCGAATACAACATAGTACATCAACCATTACTGATGTACTATAACAAACATCACAACATTAGCTTAAGCTAAACATTTGAGAACACTGCACGACTGGAGGTTTGGAATACAACAACACGAGGTTACGGGTGGTGATCGACTTAGACACACTAAGCGAGTTTCCCCACAAATAGCGCGACAGTCGCCGCCTCCGCCCAACCTCCGGTCACAGCTGTTTATGGCGGAGAATCCAACGGTATACAAGATCCAATAAAATGAGGGATGCTGAACAAATATACTAGAAGAAAATCGACATTGAAACGTTTTGGAGGATTTAGATGAGTGGTGCATACGATAACATGTACCTGTGGAATGAGGGACAACCTTTCGAGAGAAGGTCATATTACAACCAAATTCTGTGGAACCGAGGAAGCCAAGAACTGCCAATAAAGTGCTATAGAATGAACTGTTGCTATTGAAGTTATCCACACACAGTTGGTAAGTGGAAATCATTATTTTGTGCTAATATCTTTATTGTTGCAAGGTTCAGCAGTTGCTATTTACAAAAGTTGTTTTCTGTTATAATTCTGTTATACATTTGTTATTTACTTGTTATCACTATAGATTTTAATATAGTCCAATATAGGTGAATTTTTGTTTCATCCAATGATATATTACTAACAGATACCAAAATTTTCCATTAAATTTTTGCACATAAATTTTGATTGTGTTAAAATTTTAATTGAATATCAGATATTAAGTATATATCTTGAAGGCAACAGTAAAATTTTGTCAGGTTCTGACAAATTTCACGGAAAATTGAAGTTTTTGCTTACATTAGTACAAGTAATTGTTATATTTTTGATAACAGTAAGTTTTCGAGAAGTTATACATACTTCTTTGCAAGTAATTAGTTTAATACTTGGCGATAACAGTTTGTCAATTTAAATTTTATAGTGCTTTAGAGAAAAACAGCTTAAAATGGCTCCACGTAACACAAATTGGCAGTGCTCTAAACAAGTATGTTCTACAATGACACATTTTGAATGTGAAAAACCCTCTGTTTCCCTGAATGTCTCCTTTAGACTTATATCATATGATAGCAAGTTAGTGCTCCTAGACTATTTGATTCAGGAGCTACAACTCTTATGTTAGTGAAAACATTATAGTTTACAAGGTATTCAAGTCCTCCAGAAATCAATGAAACTTTAGAAGCAGTGTAATACACTGAAACTGTTTTAAGAACGATTGAAATTTTTAGACTCATTTAAGACTCGAAAAGGTCCTTACATCTGCCCCTATCCTGTCCTTCCAAAATTTACCATCTTCCCATATTGGTGACTGTAGGCTTTAAGCCGTCCCAATTTGATTATAGTGGTATAAGGAATATATGGTACATGTAGCTTATGGTGGCAGAGAGTAAAATGGCCAAGTAACCAGATGACTAAATATGGTAGGGTTGGCACCGGTTGAAGCTGTCAATGGTATCGGCCATACCTTGCTAACTCTCCATTCACAGTGTATACTGATCACCTATCAGTCAAGTGGATAAAGCAAATTAAGAAATTTGGTGGACGCCATGGTAGATGGACACTGCATCTGCATCCCACAAATTCCAGATTGTCCACAATTCTTTATCTGCTTAATGGAAATACTGATGGTCTTTCAGGGTATACATACCCTGAGAATGGTAAACTATGGGAATTAATTCTGTTGACATTGATGATAATTGTTACCAACATGATAAGCCAGAGCGCTTGGTTGTGTAACCCTCATTAATGGTCATGATCAGAACCCATTACCACCATCAGTTGATCCAGCCACATTACACACTGAAGCAACACCAAAACATCAAACAGAACCACCAGACTCACAAAATAAACTGTTACCTCCACAGCACAGAACATAAGTTGCTATTTGAACATCAGAATCACAGAACATACCTTGGCACAAAGACATTAATAGATACAATTTATTGATGCAGAGATGACATGACATTCACTTGGGTTTGTTAAATACGCATTGGTCAACGGCCTTTACTCGAACTCTATAAAGTGTGTCAAACAATTCTTGTTTAGAATTTGTGCCAAAATTTGTCAAAGTGGTTCAATATTTGTGCATAACCCTAGAATTCAGATTTAAATTGTTGTATGCAGTATATTAGATTATTGTTTCGCCTCATCATATGTTGCTTGAATTTGAAGTAGTGATGATATGTATAAGCATTATGTATCAAACTTGTGTTAAATGGATGAAACAATCAATTTACCTATTGTTACCTTTATTAAAAGTAAAATTTCAAAGATTTTAGTAAATAAGAGATAGCAACTGTGGTTTTGCAGAAGTAAAGAATGTTTCATAGAGTTTTGATTTTCACAATACCATACTATATTGTATTTGCTGAGTAATTGACTAAAAGTGATTTCAAGGTACTTATTTAGATAGATGAACAGATTATATAGACACTGGACCTACAAAGAAGTAATATATGTGTTGTGCTGTGCTGTGAACAATGTGATATGAAATGATATGATATTTGATAACATATGGAAATGTTATTACGAACAGGTGATAAAGAACTAGAGAGAATGAAACGAATGATGAGACGAAATCATTCAGAGACATCAGTTGAAATGTTTCATATAATAAGGTTGCAAAAGTAGTTGCATGTTATAGCATGAAAACAAAAATTAGATATTATATATGTGGTAGTTGGAATAAAATAATAATACGGCTGATCCCATAATGTCACATAATACTAGATTGATCAGTTGTCAACAAAGTTGCAAAACGGGTACAATCATCATGGATGAATTGTGGAAAAAATAAATAATAATACGGCTGATCCCGTAATGTCAAATAATACTCGATTGATCAGTTGTCAACAAAGTTGCAAAACGGGTACAATCATCATGGATGAATTGTAGGAAAAATATATAGGTAATTATACAGCTGATCCCAAAATGTCGCATAAAACTAGATTGATCAGTTGTCCGAAAAGTTGCAAAAATGAGTATAATCATGTTGAATGATTGGTGAGATAAAACAAAATATTGTAATGATACTGCTGGCCCCCAAGGTTGCAAAATACTAGATTTGGTCAGTTAGTCCGAAAAGTTGCACAAAGTGTGTATACAAAGAGTGTATATTAAAAAAAAAAAATAAGTAATGATACTGGTGATCCCCAAGGTTGTATAATACTCGATTTGATCATGCAGTTAGTCAGAGACGTTGCAAAAGAATAAGTTGCCAAAGGCAACAGTAATAGAAATTATGAAATTAATAGATATTGCACAGTTAAGCCTAAGTTGGGCAGAAAGCAAAGATATTAGAATTGGGCAAGATTTATATTATGTTTATTGTTATTAAATATGTCTATAATTTTTGTTTATATCAGAATGCAATCAGATAGATTGTTAATGCCAGGCATAGGCATGACTGTATGTACATTTGTAATTAATGTATGTTAAATACAGGTGAATTTTAATGAAGTACATTATCTGATCATTGGATTTTCACATTTTAGTCATTCAGTTTAGTATGCAGTTTTTCATAAACATAAGTCATAATTGTTCGACTATTTATTTACTGCTTTTACATTTTTCTTAATGTATAATTATTGCAGGTGAATTTCAATTTAGATAGTACATTTTTATTTTCACATAAAGCCATATGCCTCAGGGCAAATTCTTCAAACATAAGGCATATAAATAATGGATCCAGAAAAGAAATTTGGCTATTTTAATGATTTTTGTATGTGAAGAAATGCCTTGATAATACTGTTGGTATTATTGCAAGTGAAATGTGGTTGACTTATCATAATCATGCATATAATTTTTTATGAAGTTATTTTGGTATCATTTCATGAAGTTATTTTGGTATCATTTCAAGTGGTTTGTTTAGTTGGGTCACGGCTAGTGGCAAATAGTTGTGAACTGGCTATTCAGATTCAATTGAACTTTCAAATTAATTGTTTAATTGGCTTTTGACCAGTTGCCAATGGTTATGAGTTGATTACTCAGTTCTTTGATAAAGAAAAAGTTAAATAGATTTTACTTTGCCACTTTGAATATATTGGTAGCATTACAGACTGAAAAAATCCAGAATGTTAGGACATGGTTACAATGAACTGTTGAAATTTGGAAAACTTCAAAACTTTCCGGTTTCAGCCTTGCTGGGACACTATGTTTCTAACTCTAACATTTATGGAATTAGCACAATGTATTCGATGTGCGTGTCTGAGAATGTATTTAAATAAAATATTTAAAGAAAATTTTGACCAAAATGGGTCATTAGTTTTAGAAATATGCATTTGAGAAGTCAACACCATGCAAAAGAAAATATTTTAATAATTGAATTGAAATATTAAGTTACATTATGTCTAATTGATATGTTTATTTCAGGTATTGTTGTTATTATTATTATTGTTATAATTGTGTATGCAGTTCTGTCTTACTAGACTTATGTATAAGAGATGATAGGTATTTTTACAGATGATATGTTAATTTCATTTTGATAAATTGTTGTTACTATCAGATTGAGGACAATCTTTTTAGAAGGAAGGGTGACATGTAACAAGGTTTAAGAACCGGCATTTAGCTTTCAAACTTCAATGCTATATTTTATAAAAATCATATAGATTAATTTCTATATTAATAAGACTTTAATTACTAACTTCACCAAAATGCACTTTATAGCCTAAAGCTAAAAGTCAGACTCTTATTAGATAAGATCTGTGGTTTTAAATAATTATGATCCATAATTTACACATGGCAACATAATGTCTACTGATAAGAATCTAAGAGCAGACCAAGTATTGTTCCTAGAAACTGCCCATGGTCAAATATATTGTTTATAGTCTTTAGAATTGTCACTTAATGATCTTTATCAAAATTTAATATGTTAATATTTTATATAATAAATAGAGACTTTTGATTGGTTAAGAACACTTGACCAATCAGGTATGTTGAAATAATTTAATGTAATTTTAAAATAATGATTATTGAATTAGTCTTAAATTATGAATTGAACAGTTAACATCTACGTTTAAATTATTTGGTGTTAGCTTATAGTCATCTGGTTACTAATACTTAATTTATCTGGTTTTTAAAGTAATAGAAGTTGTTATCATTGGAACTGTTGAATACATGTAAAGAAATAAATGAAGAAAACTTAAATGGGACTTGTCGTTGTAACATTATAACATGGTTATAATATTGTTGAAAGAATCAACATTGGAGATACTGATATTATCATATGCAATATAGATTGCAACATTGGAGAACTACTCGATACACATTGGAGATGCGAATACAACATAGTACATCAACCATTACTGATGTACTATAACAAACATCACAACATTAGCTTAAGCTAAACATTTGAGAACACTGCACGACTGGAGGTTTGGAATACAACAACACGAGGTTACGGGTGGTGATCGACTTAGACACACTAAGCGAGTTTCCCCACAAATAGCGCGACAGTCGACGCCTCCGCCCAACCTCCGGTCACACATTTGTCACGCAAATCCTTAAGTGTGTTTTACTAATCGATCGCAAGTTGTTGCATACATTTACGTAAAAATATTGAATATTGAACGTAGACCGGGCCTCAATATTACCAATATAACGGGAACCAGAATGAATAAATATATAGAAAAGTTCGGTAAGTTTTGATGATTAAACATGTTTTTATTACTAATCACCGTCTATAACAACAAGTCGAAAATCAACAGTGCGTGGCAAAAACTCATCACTACGTTCATATTTGCTGTTTACGGTCACTCGGACCTTGCGTAGAATTACGTGAAACTTACGACAGAACATGAGAAAAAATATCTTAGTGAAACGCATTTGCGACGTACGCAATATTTACAGAAAACTTAGTGTTACGCAGGCGTAAATGCTTTGATAAAACAGGTGCCTGTTGCCTTACCAAACTGCTACCGAGCACTCGGTAGCGCTACGCTAGAAAACGGCTTGCTTTAAAAAATTGCTTCGAAGTGAAAAAATTATATGCTATAATCGGAGAAAGATAAATTGTCCGGGCTAAATATAGTACCGAACCAAAACAATATTGTTTACATAATGCACATGAAGTGAACTAATAAGGTATATTAACTTCGCTTCAAAAGCCGATGAGAAAATAGCTCAGTCAGTACAGAGCAAGGTCGAGTAACACCAAAAACATGTTTTATTACGCGCGAGTTCGAATCCCAGTTTATGACTTTTCGACTAGAAAAATGTAATCTATATATTTACTTTTTTCGTTTTTTGTTTAATCTTTTGTAAAGTTCGTAATTTAAAAATGATAAGAAAACGAAATAACCTTGATGATAAAAAAACACCGCGAGGATTCGAACCTGCGTACAAAAATATAACGCCGGGTACATCATCTATAGACGGATGCATTACCACTGAGCCACTGGAGCTTTACGACAAATTATCTCAGCATTATCATATGTACCAAATTGGTCGATTAATTAGATGTGAAGGTCATCGTTTGTGTTTATTTACTGGTGCTAAATTTAGCCCGGCCAATTTATGTTTGTCCGACTATACCAGATAGCAGACTGTGCATAGCAAAGCTCTACCGAAGAGGTCCATTGCATAAGAAAGCGCTTGGTGTTAAGAAACTTATGCGATCGCTTGTAGCATGTTGTTGCATAGATGTAGGAAAGCGCTTGGTAGCGCCTTTTGGAAGCGGCTGGGTTAGGCAACAGGCTCCAGAGGTTTTAGTCATTTTATGACAAATTAAGTTGGAGAAAGAAACGGGTACGGGAACAAATTTCTTAAACAAGGAAACAGCTGTAATCGCCTGTCACATTAATGGTCAGTGAATTTTGACCTAGACTGTATCAGTATGTCAGTAAGCTTGGAACTAAGCTATCGATCGCCGGAGATAACACTAGCCTTTGTTTACAAATAAGAATGAAAATTAAATACATTTTCGATATTCATTTTTGTTAAATCTTGTGCACATACACTTTTAATGATATACTCTTTAAATCTACACTGATAACTGGCAGCCATTCGACCGTGCAGTGTTTATAACTTGCTTTGTTTGTTTATTGATAAGGCTAGAGTTATCCCCGGCGAACTATACATACTTCTTTCGTTCAAAACTACAATGTACACTATTTTGACATATGATTATTATTTTACTGAACACTTGGTTTCGCCTTGCATGTTATTCCGATAAAAACACTATATATAGCTTGCCGGAAATAACTCGACTTATTAATATACAAACATGCATAATATGAATACTGCAGTCGACTGACTACTTGTTACCAGACGAGTGTAGTTTTAAAGAGTATATCACAAAAATGAACATCAAAAATGTATTTTTATTTGTAAACAAAGGCTAGTGTTATCATCGGCGGACAATACATGGTTTTAACAATAAAAGAAAAACACATCATTAATTTTACACATGGTTTATTTTGGAAACAAAATGTACATATAGAACAGGAGAGTTGGATGTTGGATTTCAATGTTCAATTATGCAACAAATACCTAACAAGGTATAGTTAGACAGATTAGTCCTGAGACTGATTGAACGGGACAAGGACTTTCTGGGTAATCATCGCCTGATGTTATAATGCCTCTGAGTGTTTATTTTAGTGCCTCCATAGCTCAGAGGTTAGCGTGCTTGCCGTCTAAACTGGCAACCCGGGTTCAAATACGGGTAGAGGCACTTGTATTACAGCATACCCAGTAAATCTTGATGTCTACCTAAAATCGTTAAAGCCAAGATCAGTTGCACACCTGGCAAATCAATATCAATTTGTATTATGGTTTTGAAAACAAAGATGTGTTCATGTTTTGGTCCATAGCCTTCACCTAAAGGCTCGGCTTAAAGCAGTATATATATTTAAAGACAGCAACAAGATATGCCCACCTGGCTAGCACTTTTGACCGTATGTCGCCTGGTTGGGATAGGTAATTGTCTTAACTTTGGTAATGGTAATGTCCTCCACATGCAGAGAAGCTAGCTGCTGCTTGTGGAGTTATGAAATTTCCAGGCAATCTGAAGAGGATAGACCATCTGGCTGATCTATAAGTGAACAAGAGTGCTGACTACACGTGTCGAATGTTTCCATGGGTGACTATTGTCAGGCATATGCCTGAAGTTCAGGTTTTGTAGCGTACCTAAAAGCCTGTTTATATTCATTTCCTATATAAATTGTCTCTTTTTAAGGATTTGAGGTTTTTCAGAAATTTTAACTTTCACCCATCAATGATTAAAAGGGCGTAACTCTTGCCAGTTTTAATCAGACTGGTTATCAAACTTGGATATTACAGGTATAAGGGTTAAGCTGAGTAGGATCCAATGAAACTTGTTTAAGGTAAGCAGACGACCTAAGGGATGCGGTCTGCTCACTGCATATGATTCCACAGTAAGCAGAATCAAGTAAAAATCTCAGCTCAGCTCAAACTGAGATAGATTTTGTTAAAAAGAGTCTTAATTTGAGATAAATCTGATGTTCGAGCGCTACAAATGGTAACAATTTACTGTTATAAACTCTGAATAACGCTTCTGTTTTGTTATGCCAGTTTTGAGTCCTGCCTCTCGTGGAAATCAATGTTCAGCTAAATGACAGTACCGGGGTATATGAGATGAGATTTAGCTCAAAATGAGATGCCTCGGGAAATTGGGGCCAGATGCAGAAAACTTGAAAAAAATTATTATTTCAAGCCAATTAAACATAAAAACTTGCACATTGATAGTTGCTTTCTCTCTTGTTTTCTTTTTGAAAATGTTTGTACATTATGAAGATATTGGCTCTAGCATCCAAATATAATTTTTTTATAATATAGAAGATATTGAATGAGTATTGATTCATTATTGAATTTATGGAACAAGTTGGAATAAAGTTATATGAAGCCAGCCAGTTTGCGAGCTTCGTTAGTTTTATTCAACAAGTTCATAAATTCAATAAGAGATCAACACAAATTCAATACTCTATTTAAACATATTCTTGTATTCAACATTAATAAGTCAAATGCTTAATGGCACTCTAAGCAACTTAAGCCGAATTTTCACTCAGAATTGGGCATAACGCATCAGTAGAACCCCTGACACTTACACAAAATCATATAAAGAAAACGCCGGCTACAAAATTTTCATTTTGGTGTTAAGAGAACCATGTTAATATTTATAAACTATATACATTTTTTGTACCAAGTTCAAAGAGGATTTCACATTGTAAATATAAACAATTTATACAGAAAGGTAAGCTTCTGGACCCTAAAAATAGTTCCAGTCAACAATATACAGAATTATATATAAAATTCAAATTTGTACAATTATTATGTTAAATACATAAACATGGTAATAATCCTGAAAAAAACAAAGATTTGAGCTTCTTTACACACTTGTCGTTCTTTGAAGTACTGCGATGATCACTATGGTATACTGTACACCGAAAATTATAACTAAAGTTGAGTAAGAATTGTCACTTTTTGCGCCATTTGACATTGAAAGAAGGTAAGTTCAGTTAAGATATCTTCCAAAACACTGACAACTTCCCATATCTCAATGCTTTTAAATAGTCTTTGGATATTTTGAGAGCTCTAGAAGTCATTGAAGTATAAATTAAAATCCCCTAAAATACATGTAACTGGTCAGGGCTATATAGTACAGAGAATTTATAGTAAAACTAATTTCTGAATAGCTTCTCAACTGCCAATAGTAACAGCAATACTATAAATATGTTATAACCCATGACATTGTTTATTTCTTTGTTTATTATTATTATTGTTCCTGATGAAGACTTGAAAATACAGTCGAAACGTTGAGCAATTCTGGAGTTTGTCTTGTTATACTTTATTTATAAATAAGTTACAAATGCTAGTGTTACCCAGATAATATTTTTTTTGTTAGCTTTTTATTCGTCCTCAACCCGAATGTGTTTCGTTCAATTTCAGGAAAGAGGTGAAAATACCATTTTTTAAACATAATGTTTCAAGTTCCACTTGTCAACGGTATTTCAGTCGTATAGAGATCACCCTGTCAAATCCTCTGACACCAGGCCCCGATCTCCCAAAGCGTCTCAGGTTGAGAAAAAATCTCATCTCAAATATCGTCATGTGTCTTTTAGATAATTTCCGTGGGAGATTGGACTCAAATTCGCATCACAAAACTGAAAACCTTATTCTTTGTTTATAACAGTAAAATATAGAGAGCACAAACTTTAAATTCATCTCAAATTCTGACTCTGATTTGAGCAAAATCTCATTTTGAGATGAGATTTCTACTTGAGATGCTTTGGGAGATCGGGGCCTGGCCACACAGAAAAATGAATAAAACAGATAGATACAAGTAAGTGTACTGAGTATTGCTTTTAGTGTACAGAGTATATGACAACATTGTGAGGACAATACTCTATCAGGACAATACTCTATCTTTTTTTCAATAGCTAAGTGTACAGTATAACACAGGGATCATACACACAGTAGATTTGTGGCAATTTCTTTTATAGAAAATCATTTGCACAAAAATATGTTTTAATGAAAACAAATGATTCAATGAAATTTCAAAATCAAAATATGAAGTATGTAGTTATACATATAAACATTATCAAACCAAATATTTTGGATCTGAGATTTGGTGTTTAATTAACAGAGTGATATAGTACAGAGAATTTGGCCTGAATATATTACAAGATTCTTTCGTCAAATTTATGACTGCGAACAAATTGCGCAATATCGGTCCTTTAGATTTGTGTTTGTATTAAGCCTCGAGGATCTTTGTGATGCTCAACGCTTATAAAAATATAAAACAGGTATTATAAATATAGACAAGACATCAGCCGTTCAATTATGATAATAGAAGGTCGAGGATCGGGTCAAAGTCTCTCTACTATACGCAGTAAACGGTCAGAATGACAAGAAATGATTCAAAATGCACACCTTGTGATCTATGACAGTCGAACTTAGCTTTCAGCTTAAAATTCTATGTCAATTCACCTCACTGACAAAAGTATGCTTGCCTGAACATATTTTACGTAGCCTAGACTTCAGGTGGTAAATAGATACCATCAGGAATGAGGTGTTGAGAGTGATCCATACAAGTTGTAAATTAAAAAATTATTTACAACTTATATGAATCCCTCTTATAACTTTTTTCACATTCGACTTAAAATAAATTTGTGCAAAGTAAATGATTATATTATAGACATAAATAACCCTTTGAACAATCAAAAATTTAATTACACATTCGAACACTGCATTACAGTAAAACCATGAATGTTCGCAGGTATTAATTTTTGCAGGTTTTGATAATTTGGAGGTTCCTTGAATTCGTGGATTTAAAAAATATTGCCAGATAAGTATCTCGTTATGTACTTTTGAAGTCAAATATTTGAGGGGATTTAATTTTTCGCAATCTACTTCATCCGCGAAATTAATGAAAATAAATCCACTGCGGATATTCATAATGTTACAGTCTTCAATCAAAATATTAAACTTATATTTAACATACATGAAAGTACAACATCTTCCAACAAAGAAGTTAAGATTGTTACTAAAGCAGGATTTCTAAAGCATCAATGGATTTCTAGCTGTAAAGTATGTGTATACATAATAATTATTTGTAACAAATAAAGTATAAAATAGCGAAAGGTAAGTTAGTTAATGTACCAGATAAAGCTTCATGGATTAAAGTTATTTTATATAATTATAAAACAAGTAATATACAGGAAAAATATCAATAACAATTTACATGTATGGATAATGAAATAAAACAATGGCTTTATATGTCAGGTGAAAACACAAATGAGACATATTTGTTTCAAATTTCATAGTAAGATCTTTGATTCATATTCAGTAAAAAAATCAAATTATGCGATGAATAAATAAATGCATGTATAAATGCATTCTCAAATAAAAAATTTCAGCCAACTATCCAACATTCATAAAAACATTCTATAAACTCAAATTTGAAGAATGCACTCATAATCACTGAGGAGCTCTTAAAAAATCTTTAAAAAGCTAAAAGGAAAATCTTAACTCAAATTTGATTTTATGCTTGATTAACATTTGATGATCTTTGGCAATTTGATAACAGTGTAGATTTTCCTCCATATGTGGAGCAGTTGCCTATTCCTTGTGGAAAGGTAAGTTAGCACTGGTTAGGATACAGTCCAGGGTATGGTTTTATCAAAGCACTTACGCAAATCGTAAACTTACGATCAAATTTAAATTCTTTATAATTTATTTATTAATGCGAAGTGTGGTTAATGGAGCTGTAATACTATAATAATGATTCAGTTAAGGAACTCCTACAAACAATATCTGTCATCAATTTGCAATTGTTAATTAATTATAATTAATTTAAATTTGATCGTAACTTGAAGATTTTCGTAAGTGCTTTGATAAAGTACCCAGGAAACTTGTTAGGTGAATCAGCTGCCATAAATCACTTTAAAATTGTTGAGAAACGGCGTTATGCCTGAATAAACAACTTTCTATAGAACATATTTGCTCGAGAATGTTGCATGAATTAAACTTGCCTAAGTTCCAGGAAATACTCCAAACAGTATATTTAGAGAAAAAAGCCCGATTTGCTAAATAATATATCAGATAGAAGAATAATGAGCAACTTGGCATTTAAATCAGGTATTATAATATGGATAGAATCAACAACAAAACAAGAAACATAGAAAATCAACGGAAGACATGTTTTCAAACAAGGGCCACAACTCTGCTGTAATCAGAGTCTAGTAAAATCAAAACACTTAAATAACATAAATAGTTTCAATAGCTTAGAGAAAAGTTTACCTTAACATATACTTAACCCAGTTCAAAAAGGGTCATTATTCTTCCAAATTCAGAATGAAGTTATGGGTCTTGCTTTACAGTCAGGTAATGATGGTGAATAAGTGTTGCAATTATCAAAGCAATAACAAACGTTTCGGGTAAGTTTGGATATTGGAAACAAACAGTTTAGTTTTAGGTCTAAATTAACAACTTCTAGAGATAGACACTGCACAAAACATAGTTTATATCTGCTTGCCTACCAAATTGGCTAATCTGATACCAAAACTGTTTTTCCTCGCTGGAAAACCCATTTTCCTCACTGGAAAACCTAATTTCCTCACTGGAAAACCCATTTTCCTCACTGGAAAACTTAATTACCTCGCTTGAAAACCAATTTACCTCATTGGAAAACCTATTTTCCTCACTGGAAAAATGTGGTCAAACATTATTCAGATATTACACTGGATATTAAACATTATTTTGATACAAGAAAAAATTCATTTGGATTTCAATAACATGATTAACAATTGCATAAACCCCACAAATAGTAGCAATACACAGTGGTGTAAAAAGTATGGTTGCTTTCGATTGTAATACCCTAGGATACGGTGAGTTCTGTTTTGTGCATTTGTATTAAAAAATGTAAATACATGGGTGAAAGATTTCAGGTGCACGCCTGGACTGCAGGTTTTTGAGACCATCAAAAATCCTATTTTTCTTTATTTTCCCTACATAAATGCATTTTTTGAAGGTTTCAGGATTTCTCAGAATTTTAAACTTTCACCCATGTAAATACTATTGAGTTAGGGTCAAGTTGTTTACAATCACAACAAAGTCAACTCCCACTCAATAAAATTCAAAACATGTATCAAAGGTTGAAGTTTACACTACAATACTCAAAAAGCAACATATTCATGAGGGCCATTTCCTCCAAAAAAGTGTATGAAAAATAACTTGGAAACCTTATATTCTATAGACATAAAGCATTACATAGTTTAATGCACGGCTTCCTCAAGGAACCCTAAGTTTACCAAGATAAAAATCTTAACCTTTCACTTCCACCCTAGGGTATTCCATTGGTCATTGAGTCAAACTTGAGTGACTCGGGCAATCGAATCGAAAGCAACCTATGACAGAAATGAAAATTTTATGAAAGTTATACGATTTTTATTTTTCACAATGATGAAGCACTTGATGCTACTGATTCGCTTGTCGTACTATCTTGAGATGCTGTGATGGTCGTGCTTTCCTGAGACTCTAGTGGACTTTCTGATCGCGACTCTGTGCCTGGTGAATGATCCTCATTAGCTTGTATGGTATAGTCAGCACTCGGTGACTGTTCACCGTTCTGGTCACCGTGAGCAGTCTGTGAGGCGTATTGAGTCAACTCTTGTGATATACCCTCAATTCTAGCACGTTTAGTAGCTCGACGCTGCCTCTCGGTGGATATATCGGGCGACGCCCTGCTGGGAGAAGCATCACCATTCATTGAGATAAGTATTCCACTAGAACCAGCTTCATTAACTTCAGCTATATCACCTGTAGGCATATCATCTAATTTTATCTTTTTGGTCATTAATTGTTCGTACGTATCACTCTTACGTTTCAGGATTTCTTTTCTTTGCTCATACTCACATACCTTCTTTTTAAGTTCTGAAAAGTAATTGAATTAGGTTTTTTTTACTAGTAATTGCACTAGGTTTTTACTAGTAATTGCATTAGGTTTTTCTAGTAATTGTATAAGGTTTTTTTTACAAGTAATTGCACTAGGTTTTTACTAGTTATTGCATTAGGGTTTTACTAGAAATTGCATTAGGGTTTTACTAGTAATTGCATTAGGTTTTTACTAGTAATTGCATTAGGGTTTTACAAGTAAATTGCATTAGGTTTTTACTAGTAATTGCATTAGGGTTTTACAAGTAAATTGCATTAGGTTTTTACTAGTAATTGCATTAGGTTTTTACTAGTATGCATTACGTGTGCTTGAAAAAACGTCAGTCAACAAACTAATCCCCGAACAACGTCGGTCAACAAACTAGTCCCAGAACAACGTCGGTCAACAAACTAGTCCCTGAACAACGTCGGTCAACAAACTAGTCCCCGAACAACGTCGGTCAACAAACTAGTCCCCGAACAACATCGGTCAACAAACTAGTCCCAGAACAACGTCAGTCAACAAACTAGTCCCTGAACAACGTCGGTCAACAAACTAGTCCCTGAACAACGTCGGTCAACAAACTAGTCCCCAAACAACGTCGGTCAACAAACTAGTCCCCGAACAACATCGGTCAACAAACTAGTCCCTGAACAACGTCGGTCAACAAACTAGTCCCCAAACAACGTCGGTCAACAAACTAGTCCCCGAACAACGTCGGTCAACAAACTAGTCCCTGAACAACGTCGGTCAACAAACTAGTCCCTGGACAACGTCGGTCAACAAACTAGTCCCTGAACAACGTCGGTCAACAAACTAGTCCCAGAACAACGTCAGTCAACAAACTAGTCCCCGAACAACGTCGGTCAACAAACTAGTCCCAGAACAACGTCGGTCAACAAACTAGTCCCCAACTACCATATTGTTGTTGTTGTTGTACGAATCAACGGCAATTAAGTGACTTGTCACAATAATACTTTTCAAACTGTTAATTGCGGATTGTAGATCATGACCCCTTTTGATGAGCGTTCGTACCTTCGCTGTTTTTTTTCGATTAACCGGTTTCAAAGCAATATTTTCTAAGTCCAAAAAGGGGCAATAATTCTTCCAAAATGCAGATCAAGCTATTATGGGTCTTGCTTTACAGGCCCAGGTATTGATGGTGAACAAGTGTTGCATATTTCAAAGCAATCATGTCCCCACAAAATGGTCTTTTTCACCAAAACCACAATATTTGTCTCATTGAAATTAAATGATGTAACAGTAGTCTTTGATACAGGTCAGGGCCCAGAAAAATGCCATGAAATATGAAATGGAATATATGCATACATGCCATGTTTAGCTGGCCCCTTTCCATGAGATTAGTGATGGAAATGCAGGAGATTTCATTAATTTAAAATGCGCGAGATTTTCCTTGCTGAAACTTTAAACTTAAATTATTGAAGTTTATATGCTGTTTTCCCTTACTTTACTTTTATAACAATACCATGCATGCTTCTTGGAGCAATTTAAACTAATATTTGTCATCATGACTATAATTTTAACAAAACATGTCAACTTCCAGTATGTCCAAAAGATGTGTAAGATTTGATCAATTGACCTCCAATCATGCGTGAGGAGAGTCTCAAATGCGTGAGACTCGCGCATGATGCAGGAGATCTGGCATGTATGTACACGTATGCAGCAACTTACGTTCCATTTCCTTCTCCAGCTTGTCCCGTTGTCGATCAAATTCAAACTTGTGAGCACACAATCTCATGTCCAGCTTCGATCTCATACCTAACTCATTTACAATCCTCGATGCTTTCTTGGCATCTGCAAATACAAGATATACTGTAAAATCTTTATTTTTTTAGGGTGTTGAATTTTCGTTGATTTCGTTGGTTTAACTTGACCACGAAATCTAATGTCCATGATTAATGGACATCTCATATACGGAACCTTGGTGGACCCTTCCATGTTTTGTAATCCACGAAATTTGCACCCCATGAAAATGCATTTTTATCCAAATCCACGAAATTTAATACCCACGAAAATATGTGATTTTACAATAAATTGAATACCAGAGGTTAAGCAACCTAGGCAACAATAGTTAAAGTGACACTGTATACTCATAATGCCTCGTCGATAGCCTAGTGGTTGAGCGTTCGCTTCGAGTGCGGGAGGTCTCGGGTTCGATCCCTGGCCGCGTCATACCAAAGACGAAATAAAAATGTTACCAGAAATTCCCTTGCTAGACGCTCAGCATAAAAGGGAAACTGGCTTCTCTTCTCTCATACCCTCTTGGCGATGGATAACACCAGGAATGAGGCGTCGAGAGTGATTAATATAAGTTGGAAAAACTTGTTTCACAATCGACCTTAAATAAATTAGTATATAACATCAGGAATGAGGTGTCGAAAGTGATTATTATAAGTTGGAAAAACTTGTTTCACAATCGACCTTAAATAAATTAGTATAAACTAAGGGAGATAAATCAGTATACTTACCGCCTACCGGAACAAAGTTTTTAATCATGCTAGCTTTCAATATATCCAGTTTGGACTTCACTTCTCGGAAGAACTCATCGATCAATCCTAACTGTACGATAGCTCTCCAAAACATGGCATCTTCTGTAATATTAAGGTCAATGTTAAAGACGTATATTATGGCACTGGTCCAACAATATTTGGTCTAAATTTTCTCAGCATGTAGTCTCTGATTTATAAGATATCTACCAGTATTGTACCCTATTATGTAATATTACAAAATATTGCACACTCTGTTAATTAGTTGACTAGAGGCCCTAGTAGTAGATAATAAAACAATAAGAGTTCCCTTTATGACAGGAAGTTATAAAGCATGTGTATAATAAAATAAAGTCCCATGTAAGTTATTTCAAACAACTTCATGATCAAACATACAGCATATTTAATGTACATAGGAAACTAATAAATAAACATACTGGGTTGTATAGAGAAAATAACAATGTTAAAAGTAATTAGCAAACATTGGCCCCTAATTCTAATTGAAGTAATAGATAATATTCTACCACATGGAAGATCTGAAGAACATTACAATGTACATATAAATATGTGACGTATGTAATCAATTTTAACATAAACAATATTTCACTGAAAACAATTTTTCTATAGACAATCATTATGGCCAATTCACCCAAACAGTAGACTAATAATATAATACTAACCAGTACTAACTTACCCTACCACAAGAAAATTTTCCACATGTGGAAACAAGCTAGGATCATAGATCCTGGAGCGCTCACCTGCTAAACATGGTCAAACCTCAAACTTGACGTTAAGGTCATCAAGATAAACATTTTGGCTAACTTAATGAAGGTTAAAGCAAAAATGTGGCTTCCAGAGTGTAAACAAGGTTTTGTTATTATTTGACATATTGACCTAGCTTTTGACCTCACATGACCCAATTTCCAAAGTGACCTTAAGGTCGTCACGATAAACATTTTGACCAAAGGTGATAAAGATAAAAACAAAAAGTGGCCTCAATAGAGTTAATAAGGTTTTTCTACTATTTTTGACCTATTGACCTAGTTTTGATTCCACTTAACCCAACTTCAAACTTGACCTTAAGGTCATCAAGATACACATTTTGACCAAACATCATGAAGATTAAAGCAAAAATGTGGCCACAAAGTGTTAACAAGGCTTTCCTATTATTTGACCTTTTGACCTAGTTTTTGACCCCACATGACCCAACTTCAAACTTGACCTAGATTTCATTGAGATAAAACTACTAACCAAGTTTGATGAAGATCAAAGCAAAAATGTGGCCTCCGAGTGTTAACAAGGTTTTCCTATTATTTGAAGATCAAAGCAAAATTGAAAGTGCTAGAGTGTTAACGGTCAAAAGTCTAACGGACGGACAAAAAACAATCACAAAAGCTCACCTTGCCACTTTGTGGCAGGTGAGCTAAAAACCCAAACAGTCCAGTGATGATCAAATCTGGAGATTTCCATAATTAAGCATATCTATAATTTGATGTAGTACTATACATACACTTATTTAGCCTGTCAGATGTCTGTGATGGTATTCAAGCAAGTACATAAAGAGACAACCAGGGTTCCAACAAATATTCTGACACAAAATTCCCTGACTTTTCCCTGACCACAGAGCAGTTTTCCCTGACTTTTTGGAGCGATTGGGCACCAAAGCATCTTTTTGTTTGGGTGAAAAATATGACAAAAGAATAGAGAAAAGAAAGCTATACTACCTTTATATGGAACAAAAAAGTTAAAGATAACTGTTCTAGGGTTGATAATAGACATAAAGTTATAATAATTTAGAATTGTCCTAAGCGAGCAAAGGATTTTTTCAGTTTCTGTTTATTTCTTCATAGAAATTGGCACTTACGGTATTGACAGCTAAAATAAAGAATTCCCTGACTCCTCCCTGACTTTTGCTCTCAATTTTCAGATTTTTCTGACTAATTTCAAAATTTGCTGACTTTTCCCTGACCTTGAAAAAATTATGTTTTTTCCCTGACTTTGCCCTGACAGTGGGAACCCTGACAAATTCAGTAATAAATAACCGAGATACCAAACTAGTACCGGTACTATACATACCGTCATCATCATCTTGTATATTTTTGCTGAGTGTGACTAACTGCATAGGTGTGGCCTGATCACCGGACATGGTTGGAATGTTACCGCCGTTCTGTTGTAGACTTAATACATTTAATAATCGTAACTGTTCTACGTTAGGCTTCACATCAGGTATATCCCCGTAAGAATCTGTATCCTTAACAAGGTTCAGTGATTCCTGCAAAATAATGCATAGAATCTAGTAATGGTATTTCACCCAAAACAAAATACAACGATTGTGATATACATATGAGCCAGTCTCCAGGAAAACCTGCTATTTTGACTAAAAGTTTGATTTTGAGATTTTCCAAAGCTTGAAAGAATAATCTTAATGAAGCAAAATGTAAAAGAAATTTGGTTAATATCTAGCTTTTTAAGGAAGTTACAGCTGTTTTGTAGAATCCCCTTTCGGAGCTTTTTTGTGTGATGTCGCAAACGTCATTCAAATGTTATTCGACGTAACTATAACACATATTTCATAATTACACCATTTGATCAATTATTGACATAAGTTGTTCAAAATGGTATCACATTTTAGATTTATCTTTTAATTTGTAAAATATTTATCAAAATTGAAATTGTTCGAATTTAGAGAAAGGCTACTACTGTTTTAAACAAGTAACTCCTCGTTTTTCTCACCTCGAGTACTTTTCCAAAATTGGTCACCATAGCAATGAAATATGTGATTTCGACATAATTCATGGGAAAATTTAAGCTAAGGTATAGTTCTATATGAGTTAACTACATAAAAAAGAATCAATGGATATATATTTTTCTTATATTAGAGCTTTTACAAAACCTTGTTACATAATGGTAATTACATAATGTCATTATAACAGGTTTTCCTGGAGACTGGCTCATATGTATACATTCAATTCTAGTTGTAAAGGCCTATTTTGCCCATGGTTTAATTGGATAAAAATCATTAAAATATGTAAACCAAGCAATTTGCACGTAATTATTTCCTTTGTTTACATAATATATGTTCATCACAGGGCATCACCATAAACAATTTGCAAACAAATGGGAAAGAAGATTGACATTCTATAGAGGCCCTTCCCCAGTAATTTATTAAGGCGCCGGGATAATACTGGGATATGCGCTAAGGAGATCAACAAGAATGGCTTAAAGAAAGCGAAGCGAAAACTGCATGGTTGTCCATGATCACTTATCACAAGTTATAATCACACAAATAACATTATTGAAACCAAAATTTATTAACATCCAAAGTGATTCAAGACACTATGCTAGGATTTAAGTCGCTGGGGGAAAGCCAATTCTGGCTAAAGGCTCTGTGATATCCTAGCACAGTTTGACCCTATAGTAATCTTTGCTAAAATCTTCATTAAACAGGATCACAACGAGGTCATGCTCTATAAATATTTTGCTCATTGTACGAAATTAAACAATCAGTAATCAGGTGAGCTCTAAGCTCTGCATCAATGATCAGGTGAGCTCTGAGCTCTGCATCAGTAATCAGGTGAGCTCTGAGCTCTGCATCAATGATCAAGTGAGCTCTGAGCTCTGCATCAGTAATCAGGTGAGCTCTGCATCATTGATCAGGTGAGCTCTGCATTAGTAATCAAGTGATCTCTGGGCTCTACATCAGTTATCAGGTGAGCTCTGGGCTCTACATCAGTTATCAGGTGAGCTCTGAGCTCTACATCAATAATCAGATGAGCTCTGCATCATTGATCAGGTGAGCTCTGAGCTCTACATCAATAATCAGGTGAGCTCTGAGCTCTACATCATTGATCAGGTGAGCTCTGAGCTCTACATCATTGATATGGTGAGCTCTGAGCTCTACATCAGTTATCAGGTGCGCTCTGGGCTCTACATCAGTTAGCAGGTGAGCTCTGGGCTCTGCATCAGTAATCAGGTGAGCTCTGAGCTCTGCATCAGTTATCTGATGAGCTCTGCATCAGTAATCAGGTGAGCTCTGAGCTCTACATCAGTAATCAGGTGAGCTCTGCATCAGTAATCAGATGAGCTCTGAGCTCTACATCAGTAATCAGGTGAGCTCTGCATCAGTAATCAGGTGAGCTCTGGGCTCTGCATCAGTAATCAGGTGAGCTCTGGGCTCTACATCAGTTATCAGGTGAGCTCTGAGCTCTATATCAGTAATCAGGTTAGCTCTGAGCTCTGCATTAGTATACTTACATTCGAGGAATAGTGATCGTTTTCAAACAACATAATTTTAGGTAATTTTGACATCTGTACAGAAGTTCTGGTTACAGGCGAGGAAGCAGGAACGTTGAACGTGTCAGAGAGGTTAGAAGCAATACTTCCGGTTTTGTTTCCCATCTTGGATTTACATCTCCCAGTACATAACTCAGAGTGATTGTAGAATTCTAACTCTCCTGCATCCAGGTACCGTCTGAAATATAACAAATAACAATATTACAAAGTGCAACACATCCGTCTGAAATATAACAATATTACAAAATGAAATATTTCTGTCTGAAATATAACAAATAACAATATTACAAAGTGCAACACATCCGTCTGAAATATAACAAATAACAATACTACAAAATGAAATATTTCTGTCTGAAATATAACAAATTACAATATTACAAAATGAAACATTTCCGTCTGAAATATAACAAATAACAATATTACAAAGTGCAACATTTCCGTCTGAAATATAACAAATAACAATATTACTAAGTGCTACATTCCCGTCTGAAATACAACAAATAACAATATTACAAAGTGAAACATTTCCGTCTGAAATATAACAAATAACGATAAATACAAAATGAAACATTTCTGTCTGAAATATAACAAAAAACGATAAATACAAAATGAAACATTTCCGTCTCAAATACAACAAATAACAATATTACAAAGTGAAACATTTCTGTCTGAAATATAACAAATACCAATACTACAAAGTGAAACATTTCCGTCTGAAATATAACAAATAGCAATATTACAAAATGAAACATCTCCGTCTGAAATATAACAAATAACAAAATTACAAGGTGAAACATTTCCGGAGTCTTTAGGGCTGTTCCATGAAAAAGACATAAGGGGATGAGAATACAAGGCCAAAAATACCCCCACCCTGAACAGTGGGTGCAGAACAAAGTGGAACAGTGTATCAATAGCGAGCTCTGCATCGAAAGTGGCCTTGGTGACAGTCAAAGTGATAATGGTATTTGATGACTTTTTATTATTGAATTTTGAAAATGATTATAATTGCTGACCAACATTCACTTAAAGTTTGAGGATCAAAATTGTAACAGTAAGAACAATGTAACAGTTTCATTATGTTACATTACCTGATTTTCTTTCCATTTATTCTAATAGCATTTTTCCAGTCTTTCAAGCTGCCTTTGTCGGCCAACACATAAAATGTCTTTGGTGTGATAAACCTTCCTTCATATTCAATACATTCTCTGTTTATACCGGGACATATAAATCGCTGACGATGTAATTTAGCTTGTAGCACCCCGCTGGTGATGTCGAGGATTTCAGCATTCGGATCTATCTCTGGTTGGTCCATGTTCATATTTCTGTAAAAACAAAATATATATTAAAACGACGATCTCCCGAAACATCTCAATCTGAGCTAAATCTCATCTCAAAGATAATTTCCAAGGGAGACTAAACTCAAATTCATATCACAAAACAGAAAACCTTATTCTTAGTTTATCAGACAGGCCTCAATAAATCTGCTCGTCCTGCAAATATTTTCCTTCTTTATCTATATATAGCAGGATGAGAAAGATTTTGGGTGGTTTCTTCTTTGTCTATATTGCAGGATAAGTGATTTTAAAAATATTTGTTGAGGCATGTCAGAGTAAAATTTAAGAGCATGACATTTAAAATTATCTCAAATTCTGACTCTTGATCGATTTGTGCAAAATCTCAATTTGAGATGAGATTTCAATTCAAATGTGGAGTAGAGCAAGATAATTATAAATCAATTTTAACATATTGGGTATTTTACCTCCAAGTATCTTTTAAATTTTGTTTGGCTTTTGACAAATTTGAAAAGAGTGTTGAATAAAATCACCAGGTCCATGTAAATGAACATTATATATATTATATACTTTTCCCATTTTATTATGATTAACATAATTCTACAAATTTTGGGATTTTCAGACTTTTTATAAGCATTTTTGTTACTCAACTATAGATCTCAAAATCAATTAGAATTTTTAACATTCAATTATTTTTGTAATTGCCCCCAAGGCAAAATGTGCATTTTGTATCAGTATAGTAATCAACTTTATTATTAGATCAATTACATTGGTAGTTGTCATCCAACATTTTTTTATTTTTTTTTAAAAAGTATTTCAGCCTCAGGACTCAATTACTGTAAAGATAATAGGATTTCTTTGAATTGTTTTGGTGCATTTTAACTGTCTATTGCAGGCCTAGACACTAACTATTTTGGCCACTGGTCCGAAAGGGCAAAAGCGCCAAATTTGTAAATAGGACAGTTACTGGTCCTCCAGAATTTTCACTGGTCCTTCTGGATTTTCACTGGTCTCGGACCAGCGGACCAGTGTTAGTGTCGAGCCCTGTATTGTTTGTAAGTCATAGCTGCTGCTTAGCTGCATGAAAAAAACAAGACTGCATTCAATTAACGCTTATGTCCCCTGTGGAAGCCTTAACCATAAATAAGTCCAAAAATTAGGTCAAAGTGAAGGTCAAAATGGGTTTAGGTGAAACAGGCATGTGGAGAGTGTTCATATACAACATCCATGCAAGTATGAAAGCTTTGTAGCAAGCCATATTAATGCTAAAAGAAACGGTCAATTTGGGTTAACCAAGAATTTGGCCCTTCAATAAGTCTAAGTCCAAAATTAGGTCAACCTGGTGAAGGTCAAAATGGGTCAGGTGATACAGGCATGTGGAGAGTGGTCATATACAACATCCATGCAAGTATGGAAGCTTTGTAGCAAGCCATAATGATGCTAGAAGAATCGGTCAATTTGGGTTAACCGGACGGACGGACGAACAAACAAACGTACGGACGAACGAAAGGAACAGGTGAATCATTATATGCCTCCCGATCTATCGATACAGGGGCATAATAAAGACAAACTATGAGTTTATTTATTCTGGTCCATTCTTTTTTTCGAATTTTGGATTTATTAAGTCTGCGGGCTTAAGTATTTCTTTCACAAGGGAACTACTTAGTTACACCATCCTAAAATTGTGTATACCTTTAGGGAGGAGCTTATCAGCAGATTAATAGCTGTAATGCTTCAATTATCAGTCCTGGAACTGACTCTTTATGGAGGGTGCCAAACGAGGGAGAAATTAAGTTTTTAAAACAGAATTACCAAATTTAAAAATCCAGACAAGGGCCAATAACTCTAGAAATACACATTGCATATTTATAGTTATCTGCCTTGTTGTAATTGATTGCCCTTTTGATAGTGACCAAGCACTTAATGTTTCAAATCGAAACCTTCAGCTAGTTTCTTTTCTTACAAAAAATCTGAAGACTTAACGGTAAAACCAATCCAGACGCTAACTACTGAGTGATGACAATAGCTGGACTTTTCAAAGATAAAGAACTTATAAAGACCTTTAAATGAAAATCAATGATATTTTGTCTAAAGAAAATATAATTAACATACCAAATAAAGTACTGAAGTATAGCAAAATGAAGACTCATACAAACAACCTGCAATGTAAAAATGTATCACAACATTGATCAATACTTTAATTTATGATAATTTCAATAATATACAGTACAATTTCACTTGACAACCTCAATATAGAGACCACCTCAAAATTAATTACATTTAAGTCCATTTCAATATTAAGCCCAACTCCATTGTCATCGATAAGACTAGTCATCAATTAAGGGTCCCAAGTGGTCTTATTATTGAGGTTATAAAAGCAATTTATAGAATACGCTCGCTTAACGACCACCTCAAGAAAAGAACAACTCAAAATCAAGACGTTTTCGAAGTCCATTTATATTCACTTTAAATTAATGTTTAAGAAATTTTGGCTAAATCAAGAAGTGGTCTTATAACCTTATCATTGAGGTTTTACTGTAAGTTACATGTCCCAAAGTTGAAAGTTCTGTACTGTATATTTTGGGTCAATTACATTAGAACGCACACAGAGTTTGTTTCCCGCATCACCAATATGACATCCCCCAAACAATATTGACAATCTTCAATAACCAGGACTCAGTCTCAGGAAAGAAACTGTGACAAAGGACAAACAAACTTGTTTTTATTTCAATACTACATTTTCAGTGTAAAGAGCAAAAATTTTACATCGTTCAATTTCTCACATAATATAATAAATTGACTAACATATTGACATTTGAGTGAGATTGTCGTAGAACATGAGCACAAAGAGTGTCAACGAACATGGTCCGCCGACATGACAAACATTTGATGCAATAATTTATGCCGGAAATTAGGACACACTAAACGCTTCAGAAAACCGTCCCAAACCGAAAGTAGAAGTCACGTACAGTTCGCCTGTATAACGTACCGTGTGTAAGTATGATTTAGGTCAAGTTAATTACATACAAACCATGTGGTTAAGCTACAAACCGCTAAATTCCTCGTGCGTTACCCATGAACGTCAGTCGTCTTCGTCTCCAATGGCGTGACGGAACGTTATTCTGTGACGTCATAGTAAGAAATTCTCGCCCAGTGCGAGAGGAGGCGTGGCTTATGGCCGATGTAAATATAAACGTTATTAACGTTGTCGCTATTTCCATTTTGGCAATTAAACTGGGTGCGTTTGAGATCGACTTTGCTTCCCGTTTATAAAGGTTACTATTTTTGATTGACGTGAGTAAATTGTGCTCATGAAAATGAATTGTTTGTAAAATAAAACAACGCTTCCTGTTTCCCGTTGTTGATAAATTAGTGGGAGGGGTAAGACGTGAATGTTTCGTACTCATTATTTTCGTACTTATAATAATTCATAATGCTGTTAGATGATAGCCGATGTCATTTGTGCGATGTTTTGTTGTATACTGAGTGGATAACTTTAATTAAAACTCTTTCTTTCTTATTTTCTTTTCATGTTTGAAAAACTTATTTTTTATTCACAATTCTTTGGTGTTTGCATAGTTCTGTGTTCTACCATAACTAAATGGTCTTTTATTCGTACTGATGTGTTGCCCGCAAAGATATAAGACTAGGGTTGGCATATACTGATATCTATATAGATTCTAAACAAAAGTGTGACTGCCTGTGATGTTACATACATGCACGCACGTTAATTAAATTTGATTAAACTTTGTGATACATGTACTATGTGTTTATAATGCTGCACTAATTGCTTGTACCCTATACTTCATTGTATTGTCAGGGCTATGTTTCCGCGCTATTTTTGACGTGAAACAAAAGCCCCTTACACGGCAGTGCGGAGACTTCAGAAAGGTAAAAAACATGGGACAGTTCCACGCCCTGGTGGGGAGCAGTGGTCTAGATGTGGGGTGACTATTGAGTCCATTTTTGACTATTGCAATACTATTGATCCTGCTGAAAGTACTATTGAGATACTATTGTATTGCTGGAAACTATTGCGATACTATTGCAATAGTTATTGCCAAGATTTGAAACCCAGAGATTAACTTTGTTATACGACATATAAATCTACTATTGTGGAAATTATTTAAAATGATTTGGTCAGAAATAGATTAATAAAATTCAACTAAATAGTGCGACATTGGTCTTTTGTGGCAGTTTTGATGCGTGGGATTAATAACAATTAGTGTTTTTAAAGAGAACAGAAATTGTTTTAAATCAATAATAAACTTTATTTATAAAAAGGAAACTATCGTAACTATCAATAGTTGAGCTAACTATCGGCGATAGTTATTGGATCGCGACTTTTACTATCGATCCATACTATCGGGACACTCGGGATCGCAATGCATGGATATTTCGATGCATCGGCCCACCCCTATCTAGATGTAGGGTGCAAGCTATGAGAAAAAGCCATGATATTCCATTTTACCAAAGTGTACAAATGGGTACCTGATAGGCTCTTCTTCTTCTTCCTATTACTGAGTTGGATTCTTCATAGAACGTATGTAACTCTATGAAACTGTGCGTGGTGGTTGCGCACAGTGTCTCACAAATATTACAAAAAGTCCATTCAGTTAATGCGAATGTGCTGTTACTGCCATTGATGCCAAGTGTAACTGCCAACTAGTGACTCAATTATCAGGGAGTAAATTTACAGTTGGTTAAACAGACACATGATGTATGAAGTCTGAAAATAGTCTTTTACTTGTTGCCTTATTTGGCTTTAAGTCTGTCTGGTATTTACAATCTTTTCCAGTGTCCTGCCTCCTGGTCATCAAGTACTTTGTATTACAGTCCAATTAGAATATTGTGACAGTGACGTTGCAGTTTATGTGTACACAAAAGGTTACAACCATTGTCTGAACAGGTGAAGCGAATATTAAAAAATATTAGCATTGGAATTATAGTTGTTTGTACAGAATAAGCTTTTATTATTGGTTTTACACCGTTAAAGTAGACTCAACCACTGCGTCACTGCATTCTTATCCTGACAGGACTATACATGTACTTTATCTCAATATGTTATTAGTCCCCTACCGGTTTTTGACCGGAGGGGACTATAGGTTTGCCCTCAGTCAGTCAGTCAGTCAGCCAGCCAGCCAGCCAGCCAGCCAGCCAGCCTGTCCGACCGCCTGTCCGTCCGTCCGTCAAAAAATCTGGATCCTGACATAACTCGAACAGTTTCCATGCTAGGTTTATGAAACTTGGTATGTGGATAGGGGGCAATAAGGACATTATGCACGTCTAGAAATATTTTGATTCTGACAGAAATTGTGGTTGCTATGGCAACAGAAACATTGAAAATGGCTTAAAACCGGTAGGGGACTTCTGTATTGCTTGCAATTCTCAATTACTTGTTTTGATTTATTTTGCAGTTAACTGAAGGATTTAAATCACAGAATGACAGAATCTACCTTGACGCCACAAGCTCCACTAGATCTTGGTCGCCTAGAGGCTGAGGCAAAAATTGCAGCCACGAAATATGTGGCAAATCTGTTACAGGTAAATACTTATCACCCGAATACCCATGGTCAAAGGGAGATAAACAAATAATATCTCAAATGAAGCACTGGCCAGAGTACACATGCATCGTCAGGCATCAAATTATAAATAGGTGCTAAAACATATCCTGTTACATCATTGATTTGATAATAATAATAATTATGTTTATTTTGATAAATTTGTAGGTTTTATTCGGTCGTATCCTCATTTTGCACACTTCTTTAGATCAGAATAATATGTCCTAGGTGACCCATCGAGGGGCAGTTACGAGGAGGCGAAAATGTTGTCATCCTTTTTTGCCCGAAAATTACGTGAGGCCAGCTAGAAAAAATGCATTGTTCATCAGAGCAGGGTGCCCCATATTCTGTATTCTGTATGTAGAAATTTCCCCCTATTTCTTCGAGGCACTCGATTATAGAATCAATATGATTAAAATTTCTTCAAAAATAATTAAATTTACTCAATTTAACACTGAAAATCTACGTAACGTATTTACATTATATAATAATGTTTAAAATGTCATTTTTTCATATAATATGTGTCAACTAGGTCTAAGTACACTAAAGTAGTTTAGTTTATAGAGGACCTAGTATCTTTAAGTGTACTTAATAATGATCTCTTATGAGAAATTTGGGTACCCTGTGATAGTCTTGTTAGGAGAAGGGATCTAGAGCAATGAAGTCTATAACACAATGTCTGTGAGCATCTTTCAACATCTCTTATTTGGTCAAGATTTAAGGTGAGCTGATTACTTATCATGTAATGTGTGCAGTCTAGGACAAGCTGTAGTACCCACTCACTGTTCTCTGCTAAGCTGCTGGTAGGAGATAAATCTGCAATTTGTAGGATCTTCTGTATGCTATCTGTCCTGGCGTCTGTAAGTGACGAGCATTTTAGTACAAAGTGTTCTATACTTTCATCCTCTGTATCACATAATCGACACGTTGCATAATCGAAACTTAATCTGTACTCGAAAATGCAGTTTTTCTACTTTGTGGCATTCTCGTTATTCTTCACCTGTGATTTCATAGTCTAAGAACTTGACTAACCACTGATGTATGAGGATGCTTTGTGGCTGCATTGATCAAATGGAGGCAGCTGTTTTGAAAGTCCTTATAGTTCACACACTATGTTAAGTATATTATATTATTGTAAAACATATTTATTCCTCCCTATTGAATCTTTTTAAGTTGTTTCATATATAATATGAATGTTGTATTAAATACAATTATAAATTTTGTTTTTTAGAGACCTGATCAGTTGGAACGAGTGGACCAGTACAGACGACGGGTGTCGAGAAAAAAGGTCGGTTTTCCCAAAGATCTATTTATACAAAGATTGTAAAAATGTACCAAATCTCACGACAGTCTTCTGAAATCTTGCGAAACTTGTTTGTTTTTAATACCTTATATCTCCTGTTTTGATATACATAGGCAAAAACTAATTAATTGTTCAGCTTTAAAATGATACCTCATTTATTGAAATCCGTCAAGGAATAAAACGAGTGTTAGCAAAGAGCCAGACCTACTCTCATTTTAATGGAAATTCCAATTTCATCAGAAAACACCCAATTTGCCTCATTCAAACCATAATTTTCTGAATTCTATAAGAGATAGAAAATAATAAGTTGCAGTAGAAGAAACTTAAGTCTTCAAAATGAGATATTAGTCATTAAATCAAAGCACTGAAAGCATTAAAGTTGTTTGAATGAATGCAGAGGAAGAATAAATTATAGATGAATCAGCAGATGTAGCCGTATTTTTCACAATCTTATTTTTTCTTATGATTTAATTGTACATTTATTACTAGCGTATACTCTTTATTAATACATGCTTGAATGTTTTGATGTACACTCCTGTCCATATAAAAAAAATTATACTAGTACTGGAAGAACAAGCTCTCTGACATGATCATATGTATTGAGTTTAAATGCTTAAAATCATCCAAATATGCCATTTTAAACACACATTATAGTAACCTTCACATACAATAGGTATAATGGCTTATCAGTCAATGTTATGCCCCTTGTAATAGTAACATGAAATTGGTCTATTTATTGACCGGGAGGTAACCTTATGCAACAGAAGTATGGTCTCAGTAATCTTGCGTTCACCGTGAAAATTCGGATGTCTCCAGATTTATTTATCCTGAAAGAGCCATGATTTCTGACCAAAATAATTTTACCAAAGTTATTTGATGAAAATATCTCAAGAAATGGTAAAGTTATGGTCAATTTAATCTGCTCTGAAGGATTTTATTCAATAAAAGCTGAGTTAGATGTTGAAACAATGTGGTTGAATGCCTCTTGTTTGGCAAAAATGGTTGGCCGCAATTGATTTTCAGCATTTTTAATTTGGCTGTTTTGACACCCATGGATTTTACAGTAAACAATTTGACTTATCAGGCATCTGTTGAGGCTATGTTGAAGACAGCAGTACAATCACAACTTGATGGTGTAAGAACCGGATTAAATCATCTCCAGAGTGCTCTACATGATGTCCATGAAATCAAAGAAAGGTAAGATCGCACTGAGCTCGAGTGGATAACACTCTTGACTGTGGATAGAGAGGTCCCTGGTTAGATTCTTGGCAGGGGCACTTGGTCATATCTGAAACGCTTTTCAGTACTTTCCATCTAATTAGAGATGAACTGGTTGGTAACCATGAGGTTGTCTCGGGTGTATTGGTGCTGTACACCATGCACTTAACAGAGCTACAGATAAGGTTTTAGTCAATTGGGTATTTTACCCCTGAGTTTCAATTTTGATTGCGTTTTGACAAATTTTAATTGGGTATTTAATGAAACATAAAGGGTAAATAAGCTTTTATGTACTATTTTTCTCTATAACATCCTTTTCTATTTGGGTATTTCAGATTGTCTTTGCTTTTTCTTACTCCCTCCTCTCAAAATCTATTGGGTTTTTAAGAAAGTTAGTTGGGTAATTACCCCAATACGCAGCTTATCTGTAGCTCTGGACTTAAGAACCAAGGAGTCTATTTGGAGAGAGGTATTGCTGCCAGATTTCTTGTATCACACAACAGTTACTGTCTCTTTCCTACAAGTAGGAAGTCATTGGCAGTCTGGCTCGGAAAAAGCAATTGACCATGCACTTACAACTGTCTCAGTCAAACAAACAATGAAGAAAAAATAAGGTACAATGTGCAGGACTGCCGTTGGTAATTTGGGGGAATGGGGCCAGAACCCTCAAGAGTGGTAAAGTGTTGTTTTTGCTAAAATAGGGGATTATTATGTTTAATCTCGTGAACTACATATCAGAATAACAAATTCACGAAATGTAAACATCATACAATATAATATTATTATAAATTAAACCTCACAGAATTGGATTGCTGTAACAAATATTAAACTGAATTGAATATGTTGAGAATACAGTCATGACATATAATACTGTTCTGATAGATAAATTAGATTTTTATATCATAAAGATAAATGTCTCATCAACACGCGTTGAAATTAATTAACTTGTATTATCATTTATATCTTTATATCGTGAAGTTTTTCGCTTTGTGAAGCGGTGTCCTAGAAGTTGTGGGCGTGCCTCGGGATTGAGGGTTCCTGGGTTCAATCCCTGTCCGCACCACTAGATAATTTCCCTGAGCAAGAAAATACCCACATGCTCTGCCAAGTATCTATTGATAAAAAACATGTTTATAAACTATGTTACAAGTAATATTTTACAATCGTCTGTACTGTAATACCTCTGTGAAACACTTTCCTGTACTTCTTTTAAAACAATTTTTTTCCTCGTGAACCTAAACTATGTTTATAGTGATCTATTAACACTTACTAACAAGAACTGTATGAATGCTTGTTTTTTAAAATCCTATATTATATGTTTATGATTATGTACCAGGATTGAATAAAGTTTGTTTGATTTTTTTTTCAAAATTAAAAATTTATGTTATTTTATTGCCGATCGTATAACAGCTGACCTGTGCCTCAATCATCGCATATAAACCAAATCACTGTACTAATTATTGTGATACTATACAATTCAACGTGTACTCATTATTGTGATTAAAACATCAGGTGGTTTTCCATCACTGTACTCATTATTGTGATTAAAACATCAGGTGGTTTTCCATCACTGTACTGATTATTGCAATCCTATACCTGGTCCATTCAATGTGTACTCATTATTGCGATAACTGGAAGTTGACTCGTTTATACACTGTGTAAGTTGAATGGACGCATGTCTTAAAATAACATTTAACTCAATACTTTATTTAAATATCTCTTGATAATTATATTGATGTTATTTTTTTTGCCGTTATAGTCTGGATCAAGTAGATGAGATTTACAAATCACTGAAACCTCTGCAAGAGAAGATCAGTACAGTAAGAGAGGAGAACAAAAACTTCTGTCAGGTTTGTTTCCTAATTCTTAATTGAAAATTAATTGATTCTACCCAGTAGTGAAACATTAATTGATTCTTTCCATTCGTGAAAAAATAATTGAAAATTGATTGATTCTACCCAGTAATGAAAACCTAATTGAAAATTGATTGATTCTACCCAGTAATGAAAACCTAATTGAAAATTGATTGATTCTACCCAGTAATGAAAAAATAATTGAAAATTGATTGATTCTACCCAGTAATGAAAACCTAATTGAAAATTGATTGATTCTACCCAGTAATGAAAACCTAATTGAAAATTGATTGATTCTACCCAGTAATGAAAAAATAATTGAAAATTGATTGATTCTACCCAGTAATGAAAACCTAATTGAAAATTGATTGATTCTACCCAGTAATGAAAAAATAATTGAAAATTCATAAAGCATAAAAATTAGTATAATATCACATTACTTATTATAAGTACTATTAGCATATCAAATATTTACATAATTAAGACTTAAATCAGCTTAAAATATACAGCTACCATCTAAACCCACTAAATTTTAGCAAAATGTTTTTGTAAGCTTTTTTTGTTGGTTGGAAAATAAATTCAAAATATATACTTGGGTCAAAGGGGTCTTATATCCCCTAAGTACTTGCCTGATCAGGAAAGTATGCTAAAAAATCTGAATGATAGGACCAATGTAGAAGTATGTTGCCTAACCAAAACCAAATAGTGCAATTGAGTGCTTTACTATGTCTATGTTACGATATGCTACCAACGAGCAGTGCTCGCCACCGATAGCATACCGTTTCTCAGCACTTTGCTTGGAGAGTGTTGTTGAGCACTTTCTTGTGCCAGGGACCATGTAGGAAACACTTTGCTGTGCAACAGTCCGCTATGAGTCAGTGCTCACAGGTAGCATATATAGCGGATCTTACCTTCCTGCTCTGTCAAGGCGCGCTAACGTATGCGACGTCGTGGTCCGCCGGATGTCACATTGTTGAATGATATTACTTCCGGTATTATTGTTATAATAGACTAAGTATGATTAAAGGTACAAACCAAGAACGACATGTTTCTTACTAACCACTATACCCCACATGCTCATTATATACAAAGGAGTGGACAAAATGATATGTCCCGTTGTTTTTGTTGACGAGTTTAATAAATCTCGTATTTAATGAGCACAAATGTAAGATTCTATTTATCACATAACATTAAAGAAAGCTCAGTATCATTCAAAATGATCATGTATGCTGCATAGGATTCAGACAAAATTTAGCGGTACAATGAGCACAACATATTATCCTGACGTCATGAGCCGATCATGGCATGGATTGGCTTACGTTCATCAGGCTAATTTGAATATTTATTGCACAGTCTGTGAGTGCAGAACAATATTTCCAGCATGGCTTTACGGCACCGCTGGACCGCAGGTTATGTGATAAAAATAGTTTTCGCTTTGTCCGCTGCATAGCACTTTCTGGAAGCAGGCAGTTCCCTAGCATAGTGCTACATTTGTGTCTAGCACTCAGTGGTGCTTTAGTTAGGCAGCAGGCTCTAGGTTTAGAAAGTAGTTTATATATCCAACTTGTACTAAAGTTAATTTTAGGTGCAGTAGTAGATCTATAATATACCTCCAAAATATTTAGGAATGAAACATGCATTTCATTAGTTGTTGCATAGGAACATAAATTTGTTAAACATTTTTCTTTTAGTGCATTTTATTTGTTTTTGTTTATCACAATCTGTTATACGCAATATATCTATTTTGTACATTATATTTGATAATAACTAAGTAATGTGGTCTAGCAATGATTCGTGTGTGTATGCTAGAATCTATATATATTCCCTTGAATAAATGAAAACGGCAAATTTCTCAAACAGAAAAAAAAGTTTAGAAAGTAGTAAGGGGAGATAACTCACCAATGACTAAAGTCCATGTATTTTCTTCCAGTTAGCCACAGCGATGGAGAATTTGAAGCACATATTTACCGTACCAGAAAGTGTTCGTAAAACTGAGGAGCTCATCAATGATGGAAAACTTCTACTGGCTCATAAACAGTAAGTTAGGCTAGATTCTATATATAAATACAGGGGTCCTACAATTCCGAAATAATCCGGAAATCCAGATTTCCTGCATTAGGAAGAATTATCTTTTCAGCACAAAATAAAAGTTATTTGATGAAAAAATTCAAAGAATTGGCAAAGTTATGGTAATTTGAAGTTCCATAACCTGAATTTTAACTATAAAACAATGTTTGAAACCTGGTTAAAAGGTGTAAAGATGTGTGCTAATGGCGCCCATGGCAGACTTGCGACCTGTTTTCAGGATTGGGCAATATGCCTTAGTAGAACCCCGGTATAAAACACAGAGTCCTGCAAATCCAGATAAATCTTGAAGTCTGGATTTGCTGCACTTGTAAGAATTAGCTTTTCTGCAGAAAATAAAAGTTTTTGACAGAAAATATTGACTTTGTTACTATAGATCACTGTTTAAAATAGATATTTGGTGTAGGGATGTGTGCCAATGGCACAAGAAACAGACTTGCAACTAAGCATGCTAATGGCGCCCATGGCAGACTTGCGACCTGTTTTCAGGATTGGGCAATATGCCTTAGTAGAACCCCGGTATAAAACACAGAGTCCTGCAAATCCAGATAAATCTTGAAGTCTGGATTTGCTGCACTTGTAAGAATTAGCTTTTCTGCAGAAAATAAAAGTTTTTGACAGAAAATATTGACTTTGTTACTATAGATCACTGTTTAAAATAGATATTTGGTGTAGGGATGTGTGCCAATGGCACAAGAAACAGACTTGCAACTAACTTTTTCTGCTAATTCTTTGTGGATAAAATTTGAAGGGCCAGTCTTAAAGATGATTTCTTTCAACTAATATACTCACCAAAATCCAGGGTAGGTAGATCAGAACGTTTTTTGGATTTTTAATGTCGATAAAGATCAGCTACCCTTTGAAAATTATGAAAAAATATACCGTAACAAAAATATTCTGTAAAATCAATATTTTTTAGGGAGTTCAAATTTCGCTTGAAAACGCATTTTTTATCAAAATTCACGAAATTTAATACCCAAGAAAATATGTGATTTTACAGTAATTAAAACATTTTTTGTGCCTAGAATGAAACACCTGTCACTTGATTGTATTTCTTGTTACAGTTTGACCGAGCTGGAGACTGCCAGAGATGATTTATTGTTTGAGTTACATAAACAACCAAATCGTAGTCCTACAGACGATAACGTGAGATTTTTGTTGTTATTTAATGCTAACTAATGAGATATGGAGTTCTATCAGTGAAATAAAACCTATATCAGTCACTGGTTATCACCTACAATGTGACTGATATAAGCTCCGCCCCCTCACAGGGACTACTTTAATTTACCAAAATCTCAACTTTATTACTGAACGGAAACATGTCATGTGGGGGTTTTTATTCTTAGTTAGACCATTTCCTACAAGTTGGTGTATGATTTAATGCAAAATTCTCAAAAAAGTCGTTTTCACCTATTCACCATAATCCAAGATGGCGGATTTTGAAGTGAAAAATATGAATGGAATAACATATTCATACGTAGCCTAACCACAGTGGTAATTTGGCATAAATAGTACCAGTTTTGACAGCATAAAAGCATTAAATAAATAGAATATTTGTTTGTTTTGATTGAATATGGTTAATATCTCATCTTGTAGTGATAAAATTTTAATATTTTCACTCGCGCTACACGCTCTTGAAAATATTGAATTTTATCACTACACGATGAGATATAAACCATATTCAATCAAAACAAACAAATATCCTCTATTTATTCTCTTAATTTACATCCCAATATAAACTGTATGGTGGCTATATCAGAGTCTTGCTTGAGGTGGGGCAGTTGGCTTTTCCTGGTACAACATAATGCTAAGTGATAATTTATATCACCATATTTTCTTCTGGATTAACAAAACTGTCTGCTTTGTAGTTGAAATAACTGAAAGAAAATGTTTCATGCTCATTTTGCTGTTAACAGTACAACATCTGTGAAGAGCCGCTCTCAAGTTCGAAAGTGGGACTGGTGGGCTAAAGATCAAGGTCACTGTCACTAAAAATAGAAAATCAGGTTACATGAAAATGTGGTTTCTGTGACAAGGCGATACTGTGGGGATATTATTCGTCACCGTGCAGCAATTCTAGTTCATATTCCTAAGAATCCCATTCTTCTAGGCTGACTCTAAGGTCTGGTATTTTCAGGCCTGTGCCTGATTTCAGGTTTTTGAATCCTGAATTTTTATTTTTAGTTTATATTGAAAATATAAAGTTTCAGGCTTTAAAACTGGAAATTTCAGGCTTGACAATGATTACTAATTACCAGGCCTGTGTAACAAAACTTTATGTACTATTAAAGTATATAGAATATGTTTCACAATCAACCTAAAATTGATAAGTATAAACTAATCCTTGTATTTCAGACGCTACAGAAATATTTTGCCCAGGTGGAGAAGTTGTCAGTGACGCTGGGGAAACAACAGTGGATCATTCTACAGAGAGTGTTAATGTCGGTCCGACGGGAACCAGCGCTGATCGTGTCCGCATTGAGAATCATAGAAAGAGAAGAGAAGTATGTGTTTTACTGGGGGGGGGGGGGGCATATTTTAGCCCAATCAGGAGCTTTATCATAATCTGCAGGGTTCGGATTCGTCCTTCTTCAGGCTGATTTACCCCTTTTTGCGGTATTTTAAAATCTTTGAAACTAAAGGGTCCATATTTTCAGCCTGAGCTTAGCAAAAATCATGTATTTGCAAGTGCTATGGGGAGAAGGTAGGGTATTTTTGCCAATGTAAATCAAGTTTTATTCAACTAAACAAGAAAATCAAGATTATCGATTTTTACATAGTTTTAAAGCATTGGTTATTCTTTAATTTATGTGAATTATGTGCATCACAAATGTTTAACTGAAGGTAAAAAATTTAAGTTTTCCACTAAGATGTTTCATGAGTACCAACCCAGAACTCTCAGTCAATTCTCTTGTTAATGTTTTTTTTGAGTGTGCAATATTTTCAAAGTTATTACAAACAAAATTAAGTTCTTTCATTGGTCAACATGATTCTTGATTTACATAATTATGTTAATTTGTTGTTGTTGTAGACTGGACTAGATCTCTAATGATATTACAAACAAAATTAAGTTCTTTTATTGGTCAACATGATTCTTGATTTACATAATTATGTGAATTTGTTGTTGTTGTTGTTGTTGTAGACTGGACCAGATCTCTAATGATATTACAAACAAAATTAAGTTCTTTCATTGGTCAACATGATTCTTGATTTACATAATTATGTAAATTTGTTGTTGTTGTAGACTGGACCAGATCTCTAATGATATTACAAGCAAAATTAAGTAATTTCATTGGTCAACTCAATTCTTGATTTACATAAAAATGTAAATTTGTTGTTGTTGTTGTAGACTGGACCAGATATCTTTGAAGAGAAGAGAGCAGACTGGTTTTATGCCACCAGACCGACCTAAACGTTGGAGAGATAAATGTTTCAGTGTAATAGAAGAATGGATATCCAACAGGTATATACAGGGTGTTAAAAAAGTTCGTTCTCAATGTTTCAAGTTTTGGTAGTTTATTTTCCTGACTGTCAGAAGAACGTACAATTTTCAGGTTAAATTACAGAGGCTTCTACCATTGCTCTAATTATTTGAGCATTAAATGAAGCTATTTACAATGAGTTTGGGGCGTTTTGATTGTTAATACATTAAAGTTGTTTCGGTAATCTGTTTCAAAACTAACTTTTCAGCCAAGAATTCTTGGAAGAAATTGCTGAATGTGTTCTTTCCTGGAAAATGTTATATTAACTAATTGCATTTAGATATAAGATAAGAGTGACATATAAATACAGTTTTAGAACTAAAGCAGAGATACCTGGGAACAGGTAGACACAATAATGACTGATATACGTAGTACAGGAAGAAACTGGTACACTGACCAAAATAACTGGTTTAACATTTAACCCTACGGAGAAAATGTGACATGGGCATTTCTCTATACATGTACTCAGTGTTGACAATTTCGATATATTGTAAGAAAAGTAACATCAATATATCAATTGGCACATATATCCTTTCCGCTACCACAGCGTACTTATGCAGACTCGCCGAGATGGCCATTTCGGCCTTCCGTAGTTTTCGACCTAAATGCCCAATTTCGGGAATTTTGCTGTCATGGGTACACAGGCATCCCAGACTACAGGATATTACGGGCCCAGGGTCGTGCACAGGTTTTTGGGCCCGCTAGACCACTTTAAAGAGGGCTTTGAACGTAGATTTTACAAAACTGAAATTACTGGTCCTACCCGCCATTGCGGTACGATTCCCTGTGGAATTGCATTAACATTTAGCGCCAAAACGTTTTTATTTTTCTATAGCAGGAATATAAGGCTAGACAAAGGGGTCAGGAACAATGCCCTAAAGGGGCCAAAAAGTAGGCCTGTCAAGCTAAAAAAAAAAAAAAAAAAAAAAAAAAAAAAGAAGTTTTTCGCGCATGGGTCACCGTCACATCGTCATTTCCGGTGACCTTTAGTCGAAATATTGACATTTTTTTCTACTTTCGGTTTAGGGTAGGTGTGTAGCATCCGGATATATCGAGTTTTTATCAGTGCTGCAAGTCAATAGTGTCTCAGGGACGGGGTATAGGGACCATATGAATTTCTCATAACCCACCAAAAAATCGTGGTAGCGGAAAGGATATAGGGTTGGATATCGGTACTCGGTACTGGAACCGTACCTAAACTCGTTTTAAAAAATACCGTTTCAGAAACTACCGGTACCGTTATCGGTACTATTATACTAATATCAAACTTACTAATTTCCCATAACCTACTAAACTGTTCCACTTCATATTTGGAAATAATTCCTAGTTTGTTAGTTTTGGTTTACGAGATCTATTATTCTGGTTTTGTTCTTCATATCACTTAAGTTGTTTCATCTTGACCCATGATTTATGTACATATACCATTAGAAGCATAATTATCTGACCAGCCATATTGTATACATGTACATACTCCTAGCCTCCTAGAGAAATACAGGTGTATCATGTGCCATAGATAAAATTTAGCACACACATAATGACATATTCATACCTCATACATATCGGTATTGGTATCATTAAAATACCGTATCGTTTCATCTGTACCGGTACGGTATCGTATCGGTTTGTTCTTAACGGTATCCAACCCTACACATATAGGTGTGTCAGTAACAGCCCATCAGTCATGATATGCTTACAAGCCATTTTGCACTGAATAGATATTGATTATAGCTTCAGCTTCTGAAATGAGCAGCTTCAATTAAAGTTTAGACATGACCTATTTTGAGAGTTTTTCAACTTCCATTTAATCAAGAATAGTGTTTTGTGCAGGAAAAAATGTATTTTGGTTGAGATTCTCAGAAATTTTATATTGATCAGGGGTCTATAATTCCGGAATAATTCGGAAATCCGGGTTTTTGCACTAAAAGAAATGAACTTTTCTGCAGAAAATAAAAGTTATTTGGTGAAATATTCAAAGTATTGACAAAAAACTGGTCATTTTAAATTACATTAGCTGCATTGTAGCAATAGAACATTGTTTGATACGGAGTAGTTGTGAAGGGATGTGTGCTACTATGGCATTCGAAAGCAAGCTGCATCCTTTTTTTCAGGATTGGGTATTATGCCTCAGTAGGACCCCAAATTTATAAATTGTGTATTTAGATTGAGATTTTTAGATTATATTTCTATTTATTTAGAATTGAAGGGAATCAGATGGAGGATAGAAGTGGCAACAAGATGTGGCTGGTCAGACATCTAGAAGTGACACGACAAATCATGCTCGAAGATCTCAAAGTTGCCAAGGTAACACACTGTGACACAAGGCTCGCACCGGCCTTGAAAAGTCCTTGAATTAAGTTTCAACCTTGACTTGTACTTGAATTTAGTTTCAACCTTGAATAGTCCTTGAATTTAGTTTCAACCTTAAAAAGTTCTTGAATTTAGTTTCAACCTTGAAAAGTACTTGAATTTAGTTTCAACCTTAAAAAGTTCTTGAATTTAGTTTCAACCTTAAAAAGTACTTGAATTTAGTTTCAACCTTGAAAAGTTCTTGAATTTAGTTTCAACTGAAAAAATGCCAAAATGGTACTTGAAGTTAGGCAAACTGCCTTGAATATCCATAGAAGTGTGTGAATGTTGTCAAATTTAAGAATTATTTGTGTAAAAATTTAAATCAGAAACACTTGTTTTTTTCTCAGATTAAAAGTATGTCAAGGTTACAATGAATGTATGCCACATGTCTTTAAAGAGTCCTTGAATTTTGGTGTGAGAATTTTGTATGAACCATGAGTGACATATATTTGAGCCACAGCCATGGTCCAGTGGTTCGTCTGCTGTATTTTAAGCCAATCAATCCATGTTTGAGTCCCTTTTGCAACAGGTCATCATGAACATGAACAAATGTTCAATATATACAGTGGTCGATTCACCCAACCAGTTTTCCTGGACTGTTTCTGAACTGGCAACCTTTTTACATGTGGAAGAAAAAATCAACATTGTTGTCAATTTCAGGGAAGGTTATTCAATCCCAAAACTTACAAAATACAGATTATGCATGCACATATAAAGTGATTTACAGTGTTCTACTATGCTTGTCATATTTTATTTTCAGTCATTATTACCCCCAGTTTTTCCACCAAATTACAACATAGTCAACAAATTTAACTGGATGTATCACAAAGCACTCTCCAAACATGTAAGTATTAAATATCAATGTGCCAAATAAGGCTTAACACTACCAGATTTTCAATGGTGGCCTAAAGGACCTTTTGAGACTTGCTGGTCTGACAGAATTCCAGATGGTCCTTACAGATTTTTAAGCAACTTTCACCATATTATGCATCTACAATTATTCGTTTCATTAACTTTTTGTGTCAAAAATGCTTCTAGTTTCAATGAGTTTATGCCCTCGCATCTACTGATGTAGGTGGCATACAAAATGTAATAGTAATTGTCTGTCCTGTTTGTATGTGCGTCCGTCCGTTCGTCCCATTGAAAATATTAACCAAAACTTTCAAGCTCTTGAAACTCAAATATTTTCAATGTCCTTTAATGCATTGCTTTCTAACGTGGCATACTTGTTAACCATCATAAACACCTTACATTGTTTATGCCATGGAACACTATCCAACATTTCTACATAATTATGGCCCCTGACTGACTTGGCTAGTTATTATGGACAAGGCTTCCTTCGGGACATAAGCGTTTATTCAACAGTTTTATTATACGTATACTGGATTCAGCTTGTCCGTCTGTCTGTCTGTCAGTAGACGCATTCTCTTGTGGACGCAACTCCTCCTACAGTTTTGGCAGGATTTCGCTCAAACTTTCACAGATGAACAACCTCAACAAATAGATGTGCACGAAGAAAGAAATATGGGCTGCGATGAACTTTGGCAGAATTATGGCCTTTTGCCGGCGGGGGTATATTAGTCTGCTTAATGGCGACAGCTCTAGTTTATTTGTCTTTTGTGTCAACAGTGTTTCTTGTTTCTATGTTTATTGATGTTTGTTGGAACAGATACAGGAAATGATTGGCCAACAGCTGGAAGGCAATGAGTTTGTTACTCTACTACAGTGGTTAAATACTTACGAGTAAGTTTCTATAATCAGCTCCTTTCTCTAAATTTGTGTTTGAATATTGTTTTAAGCCCCACTGTTGAACATGGGAGTTCTACCAGCATCTGAATCTGAACGATCATTTTGACACTCATTTCTAAATTTCACCATTTTATAGTAAAATTACTCATGCTTTTAAGAGAAAATGACCCTTCAAACCAAAATCTTGAGGGGCAAAATGTGGCTTTTGGAAAATTCCAAGGGTCAAACACCTCCTCACAAGCCAAGTGGAACCCCTGGTAACAGTTTTTCAGTTATATAGAGACTTCAGGGGTGTCAATATTTCTGATTAATCCAGAATTCGGGATGTGTCTGTCCTAAAAGAGCTATGATTTCTGACCAAAATAAAAGTTATTGATTAAAATATCTCCAGAAATGGCAAAGTTTTGGTAAATTTAATCTGCTCAGAATGATTTTCTTTGATATAAAGTGAGTTAATTATGGAAAGAATGTTTTTGAAGGCCTCTTGTTTGGCAAAAATGGTCGGCTGAATACAATTTTCCTGATTTTTAGTTCGGCCCTGTTGACACCCCTGAGACTTATACATAGTCACATTATCCTGATACAGGGCCAACCAGCAGTTACCTAGAGCTTAAAGCTAGGGAGATATACAAGTACCATTTTTAACAACTAATCATACATGCCATGTATCGCAGACCCCTTTGGTGATGGAAATCCAGGAGATTTTATTAAAATGCAGGAGATTTTCCTTGCTGAAACTTTAGACTTAAAAGTATTTAAGTTTATATGCTGTTTTCACTGATCTTAATTTGATGACAATACCATGCATGCTTCATGTAGCAATTTAAACTAATATTTGTCATCATTTTCATAATGTAAACAAAAATGTCAGATTCTAGTTTGTCCATAAAATACGTGAGATTTGATAAATTGGCCTCTGATCATGCAGGAGTAGAGTCTCAAATGCAGGAGACTCACGCATGATGCAGGAGATCTGGCATGTATGCAACTTTGGTACGTGACAGCTTGGGATCTACCGTAGGAAGACCTCTTGTACTTGAAGTGACGCTCTATTACTTGGCTATCGTATCGAGATCGATATGCTAAATATAGATCATTTATCACATGTTTGATGTCGCGGTAGCGTAATAAAGCCATTATTTATTTTTGATTATGCACTAGTTTAATAAAGCTTCAACGTGATGTCATTCAAAGTGTAGGTGACGTCGTCAAAGTTGCGCGTTTACTATAGTGAAAATAAGTAGCTTTTTTATGTTTCGACCAGAAACAGTTAACATGTGATAAAAAGAACATTACATTTGTGACTTTCCACATTAAATTAATTAAACTTGATGAATAAAATCGTTAAGCCGAGCATTTTTATTATTTTATTCAACCTATTTAATAAACTCAATATGAAAAGACACTCATGTCATATCCTCTATTTACAAGATAAAAAATCATATAAATTTTAAATATCTTAAATCGAATCATCAGATTTCGGTCAAAATTGGCATAGCACAAAGATTACACTACCTACAAGCATTTGTAAATATTAATTATTAGAAGTATACTACAGTGACAGGTTTTGTACTATTATACCTGTCGTGAGTGACTTATGACTCATATTTAACAAACAATTCAATCATCATTTTCCTGTTATTTTATTTTCCAGTTCTCCAGAACTGATGAAACATCCATCCTTGAATATAGACACCAAGGAACTGGGGCCATTGTTGGACAACAGTATGGTGGATGATTTACAAAATCAGTAAGTTTAACATGGTTCGCACAGGCCTTGAAAAGTCCTTGAATTTGGTTCACTTAGGCCTTGAAAAGTCCTTGAATTTGGTTCACACAGGCCTTGAAAGTCCTTGAATTTGGTGTGCACATGCCTTGAAAATTCCTTGAATTTGGTTTCAACCTTGAAAAGTCCTTGAATAGGGCTTTAACCTTGAAAAGTGCTTGAATTTGGTTTCAACCTTGAAAAGTGCTTGAATTTGGTTTCAACCTTGAAAAGTGCTAGAATTTGGTTTAAAACTTGAAAAGTCCTTGAATTAAGTGATGCCTTGAAAAGTAACAAGGTTCGCACAGGCCTTGAAAAGTCCTTGAACAACATGGTACTTGAGTTTAAGGGAAAACCTTGAATGTAGGCGAACAGCCTTCAATATACATCGAAGTGTATGGATGTTGTCAAAATGACTCATTATGATATGCCGGAACACCCTTTTTCTCGAAAATTAAAAGTATTTAAATGTATTGTTGTGAGTGTCAGACATGAAGTGCTATAAGCAATAGTTGTGATGAAAATAATTTTCATTAATCCAGCACCAAGAGTCGAAATTGTACAATTTTACCTTAACTTGGTAAATTGGTGGAAATAGACCTTGAAAATAAATATAAATATTCTACCTTGAACTAACCTTGAATAAAATTTTGGTGTGAGAATTGTGTATGAACCATTGTATATGACATGGGCTGAAGCCACTTAGCCTTGTGTAGTCACTAGAGGTCACAATTTTGGCCTAATCTTTATTAAACTGGGTCACAATGATCATCTCAACAAAATCTAGGTCAAGTTCGATATTGGGTCATCCGAGATCAAAAACTAGGTCACAAGGTCAAATCATAGAAAAACCTTGTGTAGTCACTAGAGGTCACAGTTTTGGCCTAATCTTTATGAAACTTGGTCACAATGATCATCTCAACAAAATCTAGGTCAAGTTCGATATTGGGTCATCCGAGATCAAAAACTAGGTCACAAGGTCAAATCATAGAAAAACCTTGTGTAGTCACTAGAGGTCACAGTTTTGGCCTAATCTTTATGAAACTTGGTCACAATGATCATCTCAACAAAATCTAGGTCAAGTTCGATATTGGGTCATCCGGGGTCAAAAACTAGGTCACAAGGTCAAATCATAGAAAAACCTTGTGTAGTCACTAGAGGTCACAGTTTTTGCCGAATCTTTATGAAACTTGGTCACATTGATCATCTCAACAAATCTAGGTCAAGTTCGGTATTGGGTCATCCGGGGTAAAAAACTAGGTCACAAGGTCAAATCATAGAAAAATCTTGTGTAGTTACTAGAGGTCACAATTTTGGCCTAATCTTTATGAAACTTGGTCACAATGATCATCTCAACAAAATCTAGGTCAAGTTTGATATTGGGTCATCCGGGGTCAAAAACTAGGTCACAAGGTCAAATCACTTCAATATGTCATCGGGTCTAAATGTGATGTAAATTATAAATCATAAGACGATATGAAAACCTTGTACATGCAATAGAGGCTACCATTAGGGGTGCATGAACTACTAGGACAGGTGAGCGACGTATGGCCCTTTGGGCCCTCTTGTTCCATTACCCTGTGAAACCTACATGATATAACGGCACAACTGCTGAAAAAGATTATATATTTCATAGAAAGCAAAAATAGTTCCACCCTTAGCGTGGCGTATACTTCATAGAAATCGATGAAGAAATATGGCCATATTTGTGTTCCAATGTTTACATATTTCCACTTGGAACTGTAACCAAAAACCACGTGGTATTGCTACACTGTAACAGAATGTTTGTATTGGTTACAGGTATCTAAAGAATATGAAATCCAATATCCGAGAATGGACTGGCAACACACTTAAAACTGAACAAAAGGTAAGGACATAAACATTGTTTTCTCTATCCTAGCCTACCCTAAGGCCATCAAAATTGCAAATTCTGTTTAGCGTTTGCGGGTAGGTTTTGAGCTAATAAATATTTTTTTTATTTCACTATATATTTTACTCGAAAACAAGTGATTTGACTTAATTTTCATGAAAGTCCATCATTTGAATTGACACTTAATTGTTTAAGTTCGTTCATTGTATTTATAGTTAAACCTTGAAAAAGATCTGTTTTATACATTTCAAACCATTAATAGTTCATAATAAGTTCGTTTTTTCTTCTTCTGGGTATGTGTGTTTTTTTCTAAAGGGTTGATAGGTTTTTTAAAAAAGAATTGACGCTAAACAAAAATAAAATTTGGAATCGCCCATACATTTGCTGCAACCATGAATAGTTTTATTGGATTTGAAATTTTGTTTGATATTTTCGTTATTTTTAGCTCCACTATTAGTAAAACCTGAGGGGTGGAGGAGACAGAAAGACTCGTTTTTCACTAATGAAAAGTTCTTAAATGTATGGGTGTATGTCACAGGTACGACTCGTACATAAAAAATTGAGCACAATCGATATTCATGTGTATGACGTTTTATGTTTATCTAAAATAAAGAGAGTCATAATCGTACAATATTTCCTGGGTAAATATTTTGGAAAGTACTTGAAAATACAAGTTCTACCTTAAAAAGTCCCTGAATTTTGTATTTACATTTTTCATTTTTTTTTTTCAAAAGTAGGGGAAGGGGAATTTTCTTTGAATTTGGGGAAAATTAACTCACAATTTCTATAAAAGGGGAAGAAAAACTTCATGTAAAGTGGGTTTTAGGGGAAACTGCATGATTTTTAAGAAATTACCTGAGTGGAAGACGCCTGTAAACGGCCTGCCTCTGCAATAAAAGAAAAAAAACCCCTGATTTTTATGATCTATGAAACATGTCTTGTTATTTCCATGTAGGATTGGTTCAAGGATGAGGGACCTGATCAGGATGGGGAAGGATTCTACAACACATCTTTACCTGTTATAATCTTCCAGATGATAGAACAAAATGTATGTACAAACAAAGTTCAGATTTTTAGTACTATTACTTTTTTATTAACGTTTTAGGACTTCCAACAGCTATAACTAGGTATTTCAGCCTTTTTACTGTTGAAACTAGGTCATTCAGGTAGGTCATTCAGCTTTTTGACAGCTGGGACTTAGCAGTTCATTTTCTCCTTGAGTTATGTCTTGAGCATTGTGCCGTGTAATTGTGGTATGTAATGTTTCTATGTTTGATGCACTCTGCTGGCTAAGTTGAGTGCTGCCTTCCCTCACCGTCTTTCTGTTATCTGTTTTCATACTGTATTATAAGTGAAAATCCAGATGAAGGCTTATGTATTAAGCTGAAATGTCAGTTATAATAAAAAGATAAAACACTTTCATTGTTTAGTCGTGTGGTTCCACTTACTTCCTTAATTATTGTAGTATATGTGGTAAAGTTAACAATGTGAAAGTAATGGTGAATTTCACAAATTTACTGAATTCTCTAATATTTCCTGTGGCATACATGTTGGCCTACAAAAACTCCATTAAGAAAAAGTTTATGTGCCCACTGGTTGTACTTCAATTAAACTTCACTTGAGTAGTTAGTACCAAGCTTAGTTGCGTATATTGTCAGGTTTTTAGGTTGGTTGATTATTGTCAGAGTTATGGCCCTTTGTGGGAGACATACATTTAGTGACAAAAATCCTTCTTGTCTTAAATCAATATGTATAAAAGACACTCTATACCAGACATTGAAAACCGGAACTCTGCGACAGTCATGTTTTCAGAGAGTTTACTACTTGTATACAATGATCAGATGATTTGTTCTATGATTGTTATACCCCCGCACAACAAGTTGTAAGGGGGGTATACTGGATTCAGCTTGTTCATCCGTCTGTCTGTCTGTCTGTCTGTCTGTCTGTCTGTAGACGCATTCTTGTGGATGCAACTTCTCCTACAGTTTCGGCAGGATTTTGCTCAAACTTTCACAGTTGAACAACCTCAACATATAGATGTGCATGAAGAAAGGAATTTGCGCTGCAATGAATTTTGGCAGAATTATGGCCCTTTGCCGACAGGGGTATATTAGTCTGCCGAATGGTGACAGCTCTAGTTTATGTATAGATTCAAGTTGCTGGTATGCTGGGAGAGACTATAGTAATGAGAAGTCTAGAACAATTTGTGGAAGTCCTGAGTAATTTTGCTGAAGAATTAAAAGGTATTTTTGACTCATAATTAGTTCAGAATACATTTAATTGTGTGCTCAATTTTGATTGGTTAAATGTTTTTAAACATGTTTTCATTGACTGGCCACCTGTATAATTATGGATTTAAAATTAGTCCAGAATAATATTGTTTATTGTGTGCTCAATTTTGATTGGTTGAATGTTTGTTAAGCATATTTTCATTGGCTGGCCACCTGTATAATTATGGATTTAAAATAAGTCCAGAATAGTGTTTATTGTGTGCTCAATTTTGATTGGTTGAATGTTTGTTAAACATGTTTTCATTGGCTGGCTACCTGTATAAATATGGATTTAAAATTAGTCCAGAATATTGTTTATTGTGTGCTCAATTTTGATTGGTTTGAATATTTGTAAAACATGTTTTCATTGGCTGACCACCTGCTTTGAATTCATAATTGGTTGAGAATAGTGTAAATAGTGTAAGACATGTTTTCATGGGATGTCCACCTATTTACATATGGTATCCAAAGAGACTTAAGTTACAATGTGCATACCATCTCAATGCATGGTATTTGAAACAAACCACAAAGGCCATCAATTCCATAAAGTTTAATATGGAAGTTTGGGAACTGACGTGTGTGTCTTGGTATTTGTGGGATCTCTGGTTTTCATTGTTTGTTTCTGTTTGTAGGAGTGATCAACATATATAGAGATAGACACATGAATGATAGGAAGGAACCTAAATTCTATCTCCATTATCTAGTAAGTATTACTGTAAAATCACATATTTTCGTGGGTATTAAATTTCATGGATTTTGGTAAAAATCCATTTTCGTGGGGTCGTAACTTTGTGGATTACAAAACATGGAAGGATGAAACCATATTATGTATTTGGGAGTTTGATAAATCGTGTGTATTAGATTTTGTGGTCGAGTTTAACAACAAAATAAATGAAAATTCAACTCCCTCGAAAAATAATGATTTTACAGTGTTATAGTGTTCCTCGAATATTCTATTAGCTTGATTTAACAGTAACTTTTTCTTTCTTGTCTTTTCTGTTCATAAGTGAAAAACATTATGAATTCTGAAAGGCATGAATTTCTTGCAGCAATTGATACATTATGTACATTTCGGACATGGAGCTTGTAATATATTCATGCATAAAGGCCAAGGACCATGTTAATTTGTTTGAACCGTACCTTAAAAATACATGTAGAAATGCTGTATAAGTTGGTGAGTTAGTAAGTGACATGAAAATATTGGTGAATTTTGCATATTTACAAAATTACCCAACATTTCAACTAGGGTACATTACGGCCTGACCTTTTGACCTCAGAAATATAAATATCTACTAATACAGTTTTCAATAACACTGGCTACATTGTCTCTTATGGTTCGCTTATATGTTTTCTGTGCTCAGCTAGTTAAGTTGAGTGCTGCCTTCCCTGTCTGACTTAATACTATCTTTTTGGATGTCAATATTCCTGATTTATCTGGAATTCTGGATTGTCAATCCTGAAAGAGCTATGATTTCTAACCAAAATAAAAGTTATTTGATGAAGATATCTCAAGAAATGGCAAAATTATGATTTTCAGGAATTGGATCTAATTCAACTGCGAAATAAATGAAAATTAATCTCCCGTTAATATTTTACAAAAATAAGATTTAACCCCCAAACGGTAATGCATTCATCAAAAATGGCATAAAACCAAAATGTATTTTATAGATAGCGACGGGGAATAATCTGCTGACATTCATGTATTTTATAGATAGCGACGGGGAATAATCTGCTGACATTCATGTATTTTATAGATAGCGACGGGGAATAGTTTGCTGACATTCATGTATTTTATAGATAGCGACGGGGAATAATCTGCTGACATTCGGGGAATATATGAAGAACTTAAGGAAGAGATACTTGAAAACAGAATTTGATAAAGAGGAAGAAGAAGAAACAAACATAAGACAGGATCGATTTCAAGTATTAAATCAACGGTTTTCAAACATCGCTTTCATGGTGTAAGTATTGCTTATATAAGACAGGATTGATTTCAAGTATTAAATCAACGGTTTTCAAACATCGCTTTCATGGTGTAAGTATTGCTTATATAAGACAGGATCGATTTCAAGTATTAAATCAACGGTTTTCAAACATCGCTTTCATGGTGTAAGTATTGCTTATATAAGACAGGATCGATTTCAAGTATTAAATCAACGGTTTTCAAACATCGCTTTCATGGTGTAAGTATTGCAAGTATAAATATAATACACTGACTCAAACGATTTAAAAACGCACCACTTATGAAATATGAATTTTATGGATGAAAACATAAATCTATGGTAATTTAACTTTGAGTGGATAAACGTCAGTCTATACTCAACAAGTTCAAGTTCATGTAATTATCGCGAGTTTGAAATAAATTATGATATGTTTACCAGAGGGACTTATTAAAATGAAAGTCGCAATTTCACTAGCGCACATAGGAACTTGCTGCATTGATGCATTGATGCATTGTTTTATGATTGTTTTATGATTTCAGAGTACAGTATATTCTAGATGAGGTTATGATAGACTTGAAGAATCACGAACATTGCTTTAACGAACTTATGACTAAAGCTTGGTACGTTCATTATATGGTTGATCAATGTTTATTCGGGTTTCACTGTTTATCAACAATTTTTTAATTATGTACTGCCACTAGAGCTGGCATTGGTTCGACCCAAGGCTCATGGACAATGCCGTTATTAGAAGACAAGTATTAACAATTTTTTAACTTGCACATATAGATAAATCATAAGAGGCTCATCAGTCATGGTTCTCTTAAGCCTAGATCCCACTGAGCATTTTTTGCCTCGGCGATGTACTCCCAAAATTAATGAGCTATCAGAAAATCAAGAACAGATTCCTCGTGGTCTAGGGGAAGCTTCGTGGAAGTCACGAGACAGTTTCTGATATCGGAAGGAATTGTGATGAATCAGGAAGAAATCGGGAGAACATTGCCGATGTGAAAATCCTCAGTGGGACCTAGGCTTAAATAAGTTATTCTACATAGTTTATACATGTATGGGGTATTGGATTCAGCTTTTGAAAATAGTAGGTTCGGTTTGAATTTAGACTTGACCAATTTTGACAATTTGATACAAACTTCCATTGAACCAATAAAAGTGGTTTGTGCAAGAAAAATGAGAATTTTGGGTGGTTCTAATTATTTTCTCATGTATCGATTCAAAATGAGATTTGATAATTGATCAGCCAAAAGATAATGTAGATACATTTCTTTTTGTTTATTATTCTAACACACCTTGCAGCTTTACCTGTATAAACATAAAGGAAACGAAGGTGTGCTTGAATTAACGTTAAATCACATCACGTTTGAAGTCATCTACTTAGCCAAATGACTTCCAGGAAAGAATGTAGTTTGAACCGTGCCTTGTTGTGCTGTAAAATGTAGAGCATTGGCGATGTAAGAATTGAAATAATGAATACTGCAAACCTAGAAATAGTTTCGCGGGATTTAGTTTCGCAGAGTTTGCGAGGGTTTAAGTGCTAAAACCAATAATATGCAGGAAACTTAAAAACAGTTAGTTTGTAGTTGCGAATAAGCCGACAATCGGTGAAAGTAAATCTTTGTGAAAGTCAATTGGTTTACAGTATACTGGCAAAGGAGATAATACCGGACAGAAATAGCATAAAAAGCTTCCCCTGAAGTTAAAAATCGATTTTTAGTCAGAATTGTTTGTGTTTACACCTACCTGTGTTCAAGCTCTTTGCTAAAAATAGATTTCCCAAAATATGACGTCACATGAACAACCTTATATTGGGGCCCAAACAGGGGCACTTTTGGCGCTATTTCAATGACGTACAGTAGATATTACCGGACAGTCTTTTTCGAATATTTTTCGATGGATTTTTAAAATAATATGACCAAAAATGTTTAGAATAGGGTTCGTACTTCACACTTATGCAAAAATATTTATGATTTCCGTAATAACAACTCGTGACGCACGAAGTTTCCTGCCAGGGGGCGTTCTGTGAGAGGTTAAAATCCGTTTTAAACCGTACTGTGTTTACCGACCAAAACTCGAATAAAACGATAAAAAAAAAACCGGAAGTCTTTCAGATTGATGGGCAAGATATGAAAAATGTTACTCAACATATATCTGTCGACAAATTTCGCCAATACCGCTGAAATAAGAGCTTCGGCGGAGCGGTGAATCGATCGCGAGACCTTCACTACAGTAAATTCAACCATACTCGTTAACCGCTCGGCCATCGTCTCTACATAGAATTTTATTCCTATTAATTTTACATTATATTAACATGAATAAGTAATGCTTTGTTTATCTTGAATATTTTTTTTCTACCAGATTTCTTTTACTCACGATTCTAAGTAATTTGATACAGAGATCAAGGAATTATTCAACTAAATAAAGCGCCTGGACCGTTTGTCCGGAATTATCTTCTGTCCGGTATTATCTCCTTTGCCAGTATAGCAGTGCTTTGTTACTGTTCACACAGCAGAACTTCATATTTATTATTTCTTAATCAATATTTTTGGTTTCTAGGCAACAGAGCCCTCAAGCTATTGAAGTCATTGATGCTACATGGCATGACTATTGTACCGACTTTATACATCTCAAACCTAAACTAGAACAATCACTATATGAGAAAGCCAGACGTGTTATACTGAAAGAATATCTCAAATCTATCTTGTCACGGTAAGTGTTTGTCTGTACATCTCAAACTAGGACCGGGACGATTACTCGGTTAATCGAATATGATTCGATTTCAAGGTGAAACCGGTTTCAATTTTGCAAACCACTAATCGTTTTAAAGCAATAAACATCCTACAATGCCTATACATTGCACGTTACTGCATGTATACAATATATCTTTGACAACAATATGCCTGAATGTGTTGATCGATACATAAACAAGGAAATTAGCTGGGTGTGTTTTTGGTAACATGTGATACATTAATCCATATATGATCATATTTAACATACAAATCTTATTTTGGTAGTGTATTCCTCAAAGGATAAAATAAACACACATGATTTCTGCTGCCTGAAATACCTTGATATGGTCGTCATGAAAGAAAACACCATTTTCAACATGGCGGCCAATTAACCGGTTTCAAAATATTGAAATCGTCCCAGTCCTATCTCAAACCTAAACTAGAACAATCACTATATGAGAAAGCCAGACGTGTTATACTGAAAGAATATCTCAAATCTGTATTGTCACGGTTAGTTTGTTTGTCTTGTTAATTTATTGATATGTTTCCTTACGAGTAGTCAAGGAGACATATTCATTTTGTGATGGACATCTGGATGGATGGATGGACGGACAGACGTTCTCACTGACTTGACGTTGTGGGTTTTTTATGCCCCCCTATCGATAGATGGGGAGGCATATAGTGATTCACCTGTCCATCCGTCCGTCCGTCCGTCCGTCCTGGTTAACCCAAATTGACCGTTTCTTCTAGCATTAATATGGCTTGCTACAAAGCTTTCATACTTGCATGGATGTTGTGTATGAACACTCTCCACACGCCAGTATCACCTAACCCCATTTTGACCTTCACCTTGACCTAATTTTGGACTTAGACTTTATGGACAAGGCTTCCACAGGGGGCATAAGCGTTTATTGAACGCAGTCTTGTCTTTTGTTCTTTCTTTTGTTTGTGAAACCCCATAAGCAACATTTTGCACCCTGTAAGCAACGGAATGAATAGAATCTAAATATATCCTATTGTTCCACACCCCACAACTACAAGTGTGTGTGTACGGACTAGAGTTGTCAACTGGAGTCCGGACATCCGAACGGTCGGATCCCCTTCCGAAGTTCGGATCCAATTTTTGTATTCGGACGTTCGTATAAAAATATGATTTTTTTTGCTGAAATCGATAATCATAAAATATTATCTAAGTGTCGAACATACGGGGCGCAATATAGACTACGTCAAGGTGATGACACGTTTACACATTATAGAGTTACTATGCTTACAATATACTAGTACAAAGTGTCACTGCCTACGACTTACATAGTGTATGTATAATGGGATTAAATCATTAAAAGTCAAAGCTGAATAGATCACTTGATCATTAACAATAATTTTCGCACCTTCGTGGATTATAATAATTATCGCTCATCGATGTAACTAAACCCGATGCCGCGGGCGCTAGTAAATTAGCGACTGTCTATGGGATCAGTTCGACACAGTATCTCAGTACTTACCGTGCACTTGATGAGATGCATAAAATTCGATTTTTTTTAATTCAAAGTCGTTATTAATAGTTTTAAATGACATAAATACGCTTATCAATCAGTACACGTAAAGGTCGTGTTAATGGTTAATCTAGTCATCTAAAACTGTCAATTTCAGCATAATTTATGCACTTACCGATCATGTGTACAAATTGTGTAGTGAGCGATATGACGTAATAGAGATTTAACACTTTGAAGGTAAACAATTCAATTTAATACGGCATGTGCGTAAAATAATGTGGATTCGGTTAGAGAATCGTGTTTAATAGCAATAAATACTAGACTCGTGGATTGTACCCATTTTTGTATATCTAATCAATAATTGTATTATATCGAAGAAAACGTGCGGCTACGAGTAGATCTAATTTTATGCGACAAACGACATCAATTTAAGATTACTGTGATTATGTAAACTCAAAAGTCTATGAACGACATTCTAAAACAATCGACCTCCACAGAGCGGCAGTTTTTTCTGTGTCCGCCGGATGCATGTCGCTCTACGGGGGATATACTAAAGTCGCGAAAACTGGTTACGATGGAAAAGTAATTATCAAAAAGCAATGTTACGATTGATCCGAACGTTCTGATTCGGACATCCGGATGCTTGATTCGGTCGATTTTGACAACCCTAGTACGGACGGACATCCTAACAAGACGATATTTATGTGGCTATTTTACGGAATGAAGAGTAGTTATGTGTCTAATTTTAGCCTCATAAAAGAAAGTTTTAGCCTCGTAAAAGAAAATTCTGCTTTCATTTTAACTATTTTCTACTGGTTTGTCCATAAAAAGGAGCCACCTAAGTACCTGTTTGTGGGCACGGACGGACGTCCCACATACGCTACCTTAGGTGGTCTTTCCATTGTTTTAGATCAAAGAAATGACCACTTAAAGGACAAAAGAATTAAGTGGTCATCGAATAGATTTTTATTGTGTTAAGCCATGCTTCCGACCACTTAAGGTAGTTAGGTGTGTGCAGATGGACGGACTGTCAGACGGGTGGATGTATCAAAGTAGCCACAAGTGAAAATTTGTGGTGACCACAAGTGAAATAAAATTTGAACTTTCACTAAAAATAAAAAAACTCTTTGTATTAAAATCTTTGTATTGTATGCTTCAATTTCTCTTAAAATGGTACAGTGATTGGATTAATTAAGTATGTGGCAATCTAATTTCAACATATTTTGTATGATTATCTAGCCCTTAACTTATATAAACAATCTTTCTATGATTTTACTCTTTCAGAAAACTGTCATTTAAGCAGTATGAAGAACGTAAAAATGCGGCTGAGAAAATAATCCGCGAGTCAAAGCAGCTGGAAGAAATGTTCTTACGGATAAAATCACCATCAGTAAGTTGATATACCTTAAGCTGACATGTGATTCTTCCTCCTTTAGTCTGATTTCCTCTAACATGTGATTCTTCCACCATTATTTCGATTATCAATTGTGTTTTTGGTCCTACTGTAAAATCATTTAATTTCAAAGGGAAGAAATTTCGTGGTTTTAGCAAAAAAGACCATTTCGATGGGACGTAAATTCGTGGATTTTGCATTTCAGAAAAAAAATCGATAGGACGTAAATTCGTGGATTTTGCATTTCTTCTATGAGATCTACGTCAAAACACAACAAAATGCCAGACCACGACGATGTAGCACATTCCGTAATTGTTTTAGACATGACCAAACATACAAACAAAATGGCGGCCGAGGAAAACATTCACTTATATATTCAATGGTGTTATTGTTCACTGGGATTGAATTTCATGGTTCAGCCCAACCCCGAATTTAATCCCCCACGAAAATTAATGATTTTACAGTACAGTGGTACCTCTCTTGAGCGACTTTTGTGGGAGACAGAAATAGTGTTTGTTGTAGAGAGGTAGCCGTTGTGGAGAGGGATTGTACTTCTAACAGACTGTTGCATAAATAGCATGATTTAACCTCCAAAATATGTACATTATGTACACAAGCAGCGTGTCATAATTAGTAAAGATGAATACAGTGAATTGAGGTTGCTAACTCCTGACCAGATTATGATCTTATTAATTCTATAAAAGTAAATTATTTCGCCGATTTTGCCATGAAAATAAGTACTGACTACATGTACATACAAAATAACAGAATGTTCGTGTACACCAATTTACATACATGACGGTCCGGATCGGACGGGCTTTAGACGGTACCGTATGCCCGACGCCATTTGTATTAAAATAAACAAACGCTTTCCTTTTTCTTGTTAGAAAAGATGCATTAATTATCACTTTATTTTAATCAGAAGTTACAAGTTTTCTCACCTTACCCTGACCAAAGTTATTATACAGACCACCAATGAATGAAAACTATCTAATCGTCGTAATTATTCAATTAGACCAAACTACAATTTGTTAATCGTGTCACAATGCTAGTGTGAAAAATAGCGATTTACAAGCTTCTCAATGATGATTAGTTTACCATATTCACACATTTTGGCAGACAGTGTCAATACCTATGAAAACAATCAACAACTGACTTAACCTACGCCGATCCGGAGAGGTAATTTTTAGTGGGAAATTAACGTTGAAATTGCACGGGAGGAATTTTGAATGTCGTTTAAAGGAGGGAGTCGTTTGAGAGAGGTGACGTTACGAGAGGGAACACTGTATTATGAAACCCTAGTCTACTGTACTATTTACCAGACTATCATGTGTTGAACCTGTATTGAAATGCTTGTGATGTCATGTCTAAGAAATATGCTTTCTCTTTTACAGTCAGAAGTGTCCTTTGCATGCCTACCAATGATGGCAGAAGCATTGAAGTTAAAAGACACGTCCATGTTGTCACTGGAAATAGCCGTAAGACACGCAATCTCATTAAAATCAGACCCTAACATTTGCTCCTTTCTTTACGCTGTTAGAAATCTGACTACACTCTGTACATGTTCAAATAACCTCTCTTAATGAAATAATAATAATAACGACTTTATTTAAAGAGGCAACACAGTTTGGTATACCCAGTCTTCCCTGTGAGCCTCATATAACATTGACATAATATATGACATTGTGCATTTATAAAAGTTACATGAACGGCAAAATAATAACTATAAACATAATTACATATATACACAGCTGAAAGAAAGTCAATATATATTAAGATGTATTTTAAGGCAGAAGATCTAACCTGCTATATATACACATTAAAGGATGGCATAAATTGCATAGAACATGGTTCATGGGTCCTGATAATTAATTAATGTATCTTTCAAATGAGAGAAAAGTTTGTTTGACCACCAGAGAACCATCACTTCAAGTAGTTGCTGAAGAAAGGGGCTTAATGATGTCACATAGCCTCAGCAGTGTTTCACCCCACTTTCAGATTTGTGAAAGAAGCAATTTGATTGGATAAAGTAAAGTCCACATCGACATGACCCCATACTGAGTGTTGTCAGATCCTATATCAGCGAAGTGTAATAAGGGTCTGATTTTAATGCGATTGTACGACCTAAATTGTAGAGCTGTCATTGATTCAATCTGTGGCATAACGATGTTCTGATATATTGGAAGTATCGATGATACAGCTATATAATCCATTTGCACTTATAGATTCACCTGTGAAAGGCCTATCAGTCATGATTCACTCATCTGTTTATATTGTGTATAGATTCAGCTTTTGAAAATAGCAGCTTTGAGTTAAAGCTTGACCCATTTGTTAACTTCCATTGAACCAAGAAAAGTATTTTGTGTAGGATGTATGGAGATTTTGTGGTTCCATTCCTTTAACCATGTATTAATATTTTCAAAATGTGAATGGATAATCGATCAGCTAAAAAATATCATTGATACGTATCGATATCACTTCTATCAATGACAGCTCTAACAAAATTGCAAAGAAAGTCTATTTGGACTTAAGATTTGTGGATAACTAAACTGCCATTTGGACAGGAAAATAGTTAAACCATCTACCAGCCTTGTGTTCAAGGAAACAATATGTGACGTACGTTTCGCACCTGGTACGCACCTGTTATTCGTTGAACGATATGTTTAAAAACATGTTTGACACGAACGCCAAGTTTGGCTAACCATATCCGGAGGTGGTGTGCGAGTATTTGTGTTATTAAACCAAATGGCGGACAGAGGCAAACAAAAGAATGTGAATAGTAAAACCCGTGCATCTGTACATATTATAAACTGAGAATGGAAAAAACGGGTATTTATTGTTTGCAGCAAACGAAGCGTACAACGAAGGATTATAGCGATAAAAACCCATGATTTTTAAACATGTTTGCAGGTAGCTTTCCTTGAACGTAGGGCTGTTCTAGTCATCTACTGTATACACTAACATCATTATTTTGCTGGGACCTATGAACCTGTTCCAGGCTTGTAATTTTGTAAGAAGGACACCATGCCAAATGGCAGTTATAAAACTTTTTAAAGGCTTTATCAGGCCATCAGAGATAATCTTAAAGTTAATGCAAAAAGACAATTAGTTTTCATATTGAATGTTACTTGGGTTAATTTGGGGGGGGGGGGGTGAGTATTATTCGTTGTCCTCAGTAGCACATGTATACCAATTTATTTAACCTCTGTTGTTTGTTATGTAGGGTATAATGAAGAAGTGTCCAGATATACGATTGGAACAGATGATTAACTTACTGCTATGTCGCGGTGATATGAGCCGGTCAGAATCTCGACAGATGATACTCGATACAGTTGGCGAGGAAGAGGTTATGAAAGTTCGACAAATTGGAATGTTTGCTGACATCGCTGCTGAAATGAAATAAGCCGAATGTTTGCTGAAATGAAATAAGCCGAATGTTTGCTGAAATGAAATAAGCCGAATGTTTGTTGAAATCGCTGCTGAAATGAATTAAGCCACTATGTATGTGTTATAAGCTACTCGTGTGATAGCAGCAGATCTATGTCTTGATACATGGTGACAAACACACCAAACATGTTAAGTCATGTAAACACATAGAGAATCCATGATGAGGTGTCAGTTGATATAAGTGTTGATTAAATGAGTTTTTTATTGTGAGACCCATGTTAAAACAGTCCTATTAGTTTGAAAGAAACACACCATTGTATGTACAAATTACTGTCAATGTCTTCAAAGCTCATTTGGTGAAATTTAGTTCCCGAAGCTTTGAAATTAATCTTTCGCTTATTTTCCCTGCAACGTACCTGTAGTCCTGTTCCCATTTCCATATACATGTGTTTCCCACTAAAGCAAATAAAAATGTTAATGTAACGTGAAGTAAACTTAAGTGTTTGTTTCACAATGTGTTGCTGTGTTATCAAATTTGCTGATAAACCAATGATCAGGGGTCTGTTGCACAACAAAAGCACAAGACCAGGGATATGTTGCCTAACAAGAGCACTTCATACCGGTAGCACTCTCTAATAAATCGATGCTGAACTCTTGGATTTAGCATTTCTGCATTCACGTAAATTAAATCCTCAAATCCTCTTGTCCGTGTTAACTAAATGATGTCAGATAGTGCATCCTCATACATCAGTGGTTAGTCAAGTTCTGGACGAAGAATACTCTGGTAAACGAGAATGAGTTAGTGTAGCTGGTAACTTGTATACTTAAACTGTTACCTTATGTGCAATAATCTTTTAATCTTTCTATGTATGACAGTATCCAGGGGCAATAGTCTGTCCATGTATCTAGGGGCAATAAATGTAGCAGACTTTAAAACTGTATTCAGTGTGTATAGTGCTTGATAGTCAAATAGACTTTGTAAATCATCATATGCTATTGTGTTTTGTAACTTATTATATGAGCCTTATGAGGGTTGTTCATAAATAATGATAATGTTGCGATTCTTGTTAACAGTTTGACATGCAGGGGACTCATGGTTTACCAGGTTAATACATATTAGACTCCTTCATAATCCTGCCAAATTCAACTTAAAATAGCCCATGGTCTCGGGAGGTAATTAACCATAATTATAAGTCCATTCCTGTCAAATGCCTAAGAAAGCGCACTATTATTATTATTATTAAAAGAACAACCCTTGTATAGTAAAATACCTGCTGACTGAAATCAAATGAAATAACATAACAAATACAAGTCATGCAAAATGGTTTATTTATCATATATATTGTACAGTATGTTTATCAAAACTATACAAGCCCTTCTTTCCGGGTGTTTTATGTACTAAGTATAAACTCCTAAATTATCATACAGTTGTGACCTTGGTCTCATTGGTAATTTCAGAAAAAGAGAGAACTACACAAACCATATACTGTAAAGTTAATGATATTCGCAGGGTATTAATTTGATTTCATATAGATTGCAAAATTAAATCCACCGAATAATTGACTTCAAAAATAAGTAACTAGAGATTTTTCTTTCAATATTTTAAATCCACTAATTTACGAATCTTCTTAAGTTACCATTTTTCAATAATGTGTGAAATTAAATACTAGTGCCCGCTAAAATAAATGATTTTACACTATTTTTTTCTGGAGTCATTATTTTTATGCATGTTCTTATTTATTATATGCTACATTGAATATAAATAAGCCAGTTTCAATGAAAACCTGCTATTATAAGATTATGTTATTACTAGATCTATACAGATAACAAGCTTTTAAAACAGCAATAAATAAAAATGACGTTATTTACACAAACAGTACTAGATCTATATCTTAGATTGACAAATTTCTTAGATTGACACATTTCTGAATACATGAATTCAATTGTTCAAAACAATGTTACTCTTCCTCAAAATGCGGACATTTACAATTTTGAATAGTTTTAATAATCAAAACATAAACGTGATACCATTTTGAAAAGTTTATGTTAAGAATAGATCAAATACTATATTATGAAAACTTTATTACACTTTGGTGATGTTTGTGTCACACAAAAGAACCCTTAGAGAAGGTCTCAACAAAAATATCCATAACTTCCTTTAAAATTAGGACAAGTGCACAATTTCTTTGCATTCTTTTTTTTACTCTTTTATATTATGAAAAAAAATAACAATCAGTATTTTTGTCAAACTAACGGTTTTCCTGGAAACTGGCTTGATGTTAGTGCTATTAGTTTAAATTTTTTTAATGTTATAATTGTAAAATTATGTTACATGCTACTGATATTAAAAACTTAAAAATCTGTCCTTGAAAATAATATATGTGTAATGTTATACTAGTAGATACTGGGTTATATATATACATGGCTTGGAAGAATAAGGTTGTAAGTACAAAAATGCAATTTTGAGAAAATTAAAAAAAAACCTACCATATACTTATTGAAAAACTAGCCTTTTCTATTTCAGTGTGGTCAACATGACCTGTTCCAATTTTCATGAAAATAAGACTCATAAGAAGCACCTTGTGATGCAGATTTTAAATAGGTGCGAGTCTTATAAGGTCGTAAGTAGAACATTATTCTACTAAGCCAGTTGTAAGTATGTTATCTCCTACCAGGAAGTAGCCACCAACATGTGTGATTATAATTAAATTACATACAGTGCGTACAAATAGATACAGACATTCTTGCTTGTCATCTGAGTTAAGTAACCACGTGTCACAAACATTGACTGTTGTTTTAGACCAATCAGACATACTTCTATTATGAAATACACGAGTATTTAAACACTTTCTTTTCTCATGACAATTATTCCGTTATATGCATGGTTGATTCATCCAAAGCAGTACCACTTCCCCTTCCACAAGGAACCAGCACATTGTTGACAAATTGTCATGAAAGGGTATTGCCTGCAGCAACCAGTAATCACACCCAAATTGCAGGGGAACATTGGACATGTGCAACCTGTTCGTGCTGTAGTCAAATGTGTTCATACTTAACATTGATAGGCAATGGCATCGTACATCATATCTGGGACCCTAGATAAAACATCTATACACACTACTCAGGGTTCCCACAAACTTTCCAAGACAAAATTCCCTGATTTTTCCCTGACCACAGAGCAGTTTTCCCTGACTTTTTAGAGCACTCGGGCGACACAGCATCTTTTTGTTCAAGCAAAATATGGTAATAAAATAGAGAAAATGAGGATATATTTGCTTTATATGAAACAAAAAAGTTTAAGGTAGCAGATTTTAAGGCTGTTGATTGACATAAAGTTATTATAATGTAGAATGATTCCGAGCGAGCATAGCGAGCGAGGATTTTTTTTCAGTCTTAGGTATTACTTCATAGGAAATGACACTTATCGACAGCTTCAATGAAAAATTCCCTGACTTTTGGTAAATTTCTGGATTTCCCTGACTAATTCCAAAATTCCCTGACTTTTCCCTGACCTTGAAAAAATTATGTTTTTCCCTGACTTTTCCCTGACCGTGGGAACCCTGATGTACTCTGTCCAAGAGCATAGGTTGGAATCCCATTATAGGTGCAAAACTCTTCTTTAGCATGCAGCTACGGGCAATATCAAATTTGACGACAGGGGTTCGGGTATTTAACAATAGTGGAGTAGTCTAATACGTTCATATAGTGAAGGCATTGTACATCATAGCAGGAAGTGTAGATAAAACATATATACAAACATTTACTCTGTCCTAGATCATAGCTTGGAATCAAAGTATAGGTGCAAAACGAAAAACGCACAAGTCATTTACCTGTATAATTTTTTCTGAAACACTGAATCCATTTAGATATACACAATACCGTCACTGTGTTTATTTGAATCATGACCAGAGGTGGTATTCAATATTGATCTTACTTGACTTTAGGATAAGGACAACCAATCGGATCACACCATATTAAAACAGGCGATAGGATTGGCTTTCCTTCATCTCCAATTAAACAAGAGAAGCGTTTGAGGTATGACAAATTATGTACATAGTATATTAAATATCTACTTGTCTATCAATTAATCTGATTTCTTTTGAAATGCCGAATGTTCTTATTTATAGAACAAAATGCATTCATGTAATAAAAAGAAAACTTTGAAAATCTTAATTATAATTGAAAGATTATTCTTATTTCGTCAATATTGGGCAAGGCGATTATTAAAGAGCATATTTGTTTAGGACTGAAAATAAAAATTCGGACTGAAAAATGCAAATTCAGACTGATTTCAAATTGACTGATTTTGAGAAGATGGGCTCTTTGTTATTTAGAGTATTGGCGGTTATAAGAATGAATACGGTAACTAAGACACTTCAAACAGTAACATAATTATGGTACAGTCTTTTCAAGGAAAACAAAAAAGACAATTTAAGAATTTTACAGTTCAGGTAAGTCAAACGTCAAACGGAGTACACGGTATGGTTGCCGCATAGTCCTCTACCAAATCCACCAACTTAGTAAGACTGTCGAATCCCTCCAGAGAGAAGATATGATCGGCTATTGGATCTGACACATACTGCAGTAGTTCTTCTTTGGCGGCTTGGTTGTAGTTTCCAATAACCAACGCAAATACTTCAGCTGTTGTATGGAGTTCTTTTGCTGCTGCGATTGTTGCTTCAGCACTATTCGAACGGCCGTCAGTGAGAATAAGCACCTCTTGTGTAACAGTTGGGTCATTCATCCTTGCCCCTAAAATGTGCAAAACTATATTAAGCAGAATCAAGTGGGTTGATGTAGTGTCTTAAATGTAAATAAGTATACAGGTTGTCCCATAATATATCTTGCCATTGCAACCGAATGCCATGAGAAAATGTTTGATCTCATATGGCATTTTTTTATCCCCTGCCGAAGGCGAAGGGATATAGTAATAGTATGCGTCCGTCCGTCCTTCTGTCCGTCCATCACATATCTTGTCCGGAGCATAACTCTTAAATTATTTGAGGTATTGACTTGAAACTTGGTAGGTGAATAGACAGCAACAAGGAAAAGTATGGTGACCAAGAACCATAACTATGTATGGTCCAGTTTTTAAATGATCTTCCTTTGTTTAATTTTGAAATAATTTTGACATATTCCAGAGGGTCGTGGGTTCAAACCCCACTGGGACCAATTCTTTATTTTTTTTAAAGTGTTTATGTAATATTTTGTATTAAATCATGCATTTATACTGTAATATGGTGGAAAATATTTTAATTTGTTTTTTACATTATAGGAATTATACATCGTTAAAGCATGAAATATGGTGGGTGGGGTCATACAAAATGTTATATCTTGATAATTTCAATGTGAACCTATATTTTATTCGGTCTAAGTATGTGTTTAACAGTATAAAGAAAGTTTGGGTAAGTGATAGTGATATATGCCCATTGATTTGAGTTTTATTCAGAAATTTAGACATTATATATTTTGTAGAATGAAAAACTCTCAAAATTTTACTCCTATGTTGGTAATATAATTTTATCACATAACCTGCGGTCCAGGGGTGCCGTAAAGCCGTGCCGTAAATATCGTTCGGCACTCCCAGACTGTGCAATAAATATGTAAATTAGCTTGACGTGACGTTAGCCAATCCATGCATTGATCCGTCAATGACTTCAGCATAATATCAACGTCGCCATGACGTCGCGCTCAATGTACCGCTGAATTGTGGCTGAAACATATGCAGCGTAAATCATCCTTTTGAAGAATAATGAGCGTTTTCTAATGTTGTGTGATAAATAGAATCTTACATTCGTGCTCATTACATACGAGTTTTATTAAACTCGTCGACAAAAACAATATGACACTCGGCAAAGCCTCGTGTCATATCATTTTGTCCACTCGTTTAATAAAACTCGTATGTAATGAGCACTCATGCAAGATCCTCTATATATGTACATAGGTTAGAAACCACCAAATAAATTTGCTCTTTAGTTCAATGTAAAGTTACAATAGTAGGCCCAAATTTTTTACATCTTTTAGTCTATGGCCAGCAGGAAGACATATATCATTTTAAAGAAGTACCTTTAAGCTTCAAAATAATACAATAAAAAAGGGGGGTCATGTATCTTCTAAGAAAAATTTTGGCCATCAAACATGGTCTACCTATTTTTACACATGTCCGGACTGATTCAATCCGGGTTTTACCCTATCCTACTTTCACTTTGATATCAATGTAATAATACCAAGATATTCCAGATTTTCCAGTTTCACTACATAACATACATATTTACAATGCATTTAAACTCAATTTCATCACTCCAGTTCACTCTTGTCAAGAAATATCCCCATTTACAGGCAAGCCAAATATTTTTTAAGGACTACTTGTGTATCACCATTTGGCCCGCGTAGGCATTTGGTGGTTCTTTACCTACATAACTATATTAACGTAAATCCGTCCATCATTAGCCGACGTAATTTCGTGTTATTACGGGAAACTTCGGTACCGTCCGGAAAATATTACAAACATCCGTAAACATTAAATATTTTTATTTTACGGTATTCACATCAATAAATTTGCTTCAGCTCGACTGTACTTGGTCATTTTCAATTCAGAACTATTCTGATTTTGAATGGTTATTTTTGTGATCTTCGTGTATGCATAGTGTTATTTTAACTAGATCAAATGGATAATTTGGTTTAAAATGCCCAGGGCAAGTCTAACTTGTTTTTTTTTTGGTAAAAAGATGTAGGCCTACAAGGGCTAGCCCATGTATCTACATGTACATATTTGTGAAAGAACTGGACTCCAGGTACCGAAATAGCCTTGTAGTAGCTGCAGGTCTATTGTTTAGCTTGCTTGACTTGTAATCGGGGAAGCCGGGTTCAAGGTCCAGGCCTTTTTTTCGCTGAATTGTGTAGACGCCCAGGGCCTTTTGTTTTGCGAAAAACCTCAAAATTAAGGTGACACGGTGGTCAAATGGATAACGCACTTGACTACTGATAGAGAGGTCCCGGGTTCGAATCTCTGCCGGGACACTTGGTCATTTATGAAACGCTTTTCAGTGTTTTCCACCCAACTAGGGATGAACTTGTTGGAAACCAAGAGGTAGTCTCGCGTGTATCGGTGCTATACACCGGGCACGTTAAAGAACCAGGGAGTCTTTTCGGAACGAGCTAGGGTAACGCACCTGGATTCCTTGTATCACAACCCTTCAGCAAATTGTTATAAACTAAGTGTGATAAATAATCAAATTATGAAATAATTTTTTCAGATGTTGGCTTAATTTTTGTCCACTTGTCCCAAACATGCATGTTATGATATAATACTTCATATCAAGTCCCGGAATATATGATTTTTATCTATGTTTGGTTTGATTGGTGCTTTGTAGTGAAGTTGTGAAGGGGCCTTTAGAAATTGTGAAAGGGGCCTGTAGGAAATTGTGAAGGGGCCTTATGAAGGCCCCTTGTATATAGTGAAAAGAAGCCCTGAGGTCATATATTACTTGTTGTAACATCTGTCTATTCGTTAGAAAAACAAAACAAATATATCTGAAATATATTTGAACTGCTACAGGTTCTTATAAAAATAATTTACCTTAAGCATTTCTGCACTAAATATGCAACTTGACACTATAAATCTGCCAAGTCACTTAGTGTCAACATAATAAACAACAAGGTGATAATAATTATTATTTATATTTGCAGGGAATCAAGAATGAAACAGTTGACATCAAAACTAGAGATGCTGAAGAAATCTGTGTGGACTTGTGAAAATGTAAAATTGTACTGTCACTGTGAGGTAATGCATGATTGTATTGTTACAGTTAGTTGCATAAGCAGAAGTAATGTGCGTCCATGTTTTGCAAATACATTGTTCCTAATGCAAAATTTAGGTTATAATTAAGCACCTATTCCTAATTACTGAGTTGGTGAACTTAACCACTTTCTGTCTTATAATTGTATACATAATTCAGTTTGGTTGCTAAAATTGTTTTTGGTTGTAGTTACCATGATTATATTTGGTTGTAGTTACCATGATTATATTCCAAATAAATTCAAATTATATTGCAGTTCAGTCATAGATCTGTTCTTATAATATCTGTCTTTATTGGTGCAGTCATTGATGATTCAGATATATCATTGATACATCAATATATTGATTTTCACATAAAAGGTGAACAAGAAACTGACCCATCAGTCATGTACCAGTCACTTAATTTGAATTCTACACTATACAGTGCCCACCCACCAAAAATAAGTATACAAATGTTATTTCCCCATTTACTTGTCTGTAATAACACTATATGTAAAACAGTGAAACAACACTTTTTTTGAAGAAAAAGGAATATTTTTGTTTATTATATGTAAAGACCATACATTAAGTGGTACCCTAGGTGCGAAATATAAAGTTTCTTTGTCCCGATTGAATGGTAACTAATAGTCACAAAAAGATGGAAAATTCAGCAATTTAGATCACATGGGTATTTAAATTCAGAACATATTCATCTTTATTTCTATCTCTGTTTTTACTCATTTAGTAACTGTAGTTTCAGAAACAAGTACAATTGTGACTGTCTGATAAAAGGATATTGAATAATTTAACCAAGTTAAATTTAGCAACAATTATTTACTGTATACTTATTTTTGGTGGGCACTGTATATGTTTAATATTGGGTATAGATTCAGCTTTTGAAAATAGCACCTTTGGTTTTAGTTTAGATTTGATATAATTTGACAATTTCTGAACCTTCAGTTTTTTATCAAAGAAAATGTTTTTTGTGCAGGACCACCAGGATCTAATAATATTAGTATATAATTATAATGTTATTATATTATTTGCAGGTTGTGAAATACTGACGCTGCATACTACGCAGATTGCAGTAGTGGAATCAGACATAGCATATTACCCGGAATGCAGCACGGGAGCAAGATTTGGCATATAACCCAGATAGGACCATGGATCTATTTTCTGAAAGGTTGTTAAATATTGAAATATGTATAGAGGAATATATCGCGCAGTTGTTCCAGTCGTTTCCGGCAGTCACAAATGCTACTTTTATATTTGCACTCAGTTAGAAATGGTTGTATTGTTCAGGATTAGTATCAGTGTCCATACTATCTAAATTTGGATTTGCAGACAAATTCCCTTTACTTCGATTCCAAGTGACAGTCTTCCTGTATCATAAAGTGCATTCTGTTTGTACAAATAAGATTTGAGTGTCTATTAAGAACTTGGGATACAGGGTGTATGAGTTAATTTCACCCATTACTCCACAGATATACAACTTGAACATTTATAAGTATGAGGCAGGACACATAAAGTGTATGATTATACTTGTTGGGTATATTGAATTTAGCTCACCTGTCATAAAGTCACAAGGTGAGCTTTTGTGATCACTGGATGTCTGTTATTCACACCCTTTTTGCTTGCATAGACGGTAGAGATCACAATTTTGATCTAATCTTTATGAAACATAGACACAATAACCATCTCAACAAATATTTATTTTATATTGGGTAATTTGGGGTAAAAAAGTTGTCACTTGGTCAAATCATACATAAATCTTGTGAAGTCACAGGAGTTCACTATTTTGGTCCAATTTTTATAACAATGATTCTCTCAACAAAATCTGGATCAAGTTCGATATTGGGTCATAAATGGTCAAGAACTAGGTCAATATCATTATGTCAAATCATATATAAATCTTGTGCAGTCTCTAAAGGTCTCCAGTTTGGTTTAATCTTCATGAAACTTGATCACTGATCCCTAAGCAAAGTCTATGTCAAGTTCTACATTGGCTCTTCTGGGATAAAAAAAACTAGGTCACTATAGATCCAACAATGCATACATGTACACATTGTGTAGTCACTAGAGGCCACAATTTTTGTCTAATCTTTATGAAACTTTGTGACTTTGGTCACGATGATCAACCCAGGGTCATCTGGGGTTAAAAACTAGGTCACTATGTGAAATAATCAATAAAGCTAAGTAGCCTTTTAGGCACATGATGCTGTGTTGATTGTGACAAATGGATGGCCGTCAGTTCACTAAAATGTATAGAACATATTTGCTTTTGAATGAAAACATGACATGTGCATATTCATTTTCTTAGTTAGATCATTAGCTATAAGCCAATTGATGTTTTGGTGCTAAATTCTAAAAAAAGTTATTTTCTTATTTTTGGGGTTATACAATCGTCCAGCCAAAGGGAAAAATTAACTATTTCTGTATCCATAGCAACCACAGTTTCAATCAGAATAATAAACATGTGCAGGTTTACACATTCTCCTTTTAGACTCCTTTCTGTATACCAAGTTTCATAGCCCTAGCTTGGAAACTGTTTTAGTTATGCCAGGATTCCAGATTTTATAGATTTGTTTTCTATTTCCGTTTCCATAGCAACCACACTTTTTGTTATAATCAAAACATACTCAGATGTGCATAATCTTCTTATTGGCACCTACCCACATACCAAGTTTTGTAATCCTAACTTAGAAACTGTAATGGCAAGATCCAGATTTTGATATTTTTTCACTATTTCTGTCTCCATAGCAACCACAATTTTTATTGGATTCAATATATTTTTAGAAGTGCATAATTCCCTTATTGCCCCCTATCCACATATCAAGTTTCATAAACCTAGTTTGAAAACTGTTTGCGCTATGTCAGGATCCTGATTTTTGATGGACGGACGAAGGGTAAACCTATGTCCCCTCTGGTTGAAAACCGATAGGGGACTAAAAAATAATTTCTGAATTTTATGTCAGAACATACATCAACTTGTAGCAAATGATCTAACTAAGAAAATGAATACACACGTGACATGTTTTCAGTCAATAATAAAAAGGTTATAGTGCTTTTAGCAAATGAGAACTCATTCTCCAGCGAGCACAGAAATGAGAGTATGCAAAGAAAAGTACATTTTCTGAAATAAATCTGTGGTAAACTTTTTTTATTTTGTTATTTTCTTATACCATATTGATTACTTAAAATTTGTATGTTACTATTGTAGCATGTCAATCATTTTATAAGATGATTTTATACCATTCTTTGAAAGGGAAATTTAAATATTTTGATAATTTTACTCATTCAAAACACTGAAATTGAAAGATAGAGGTGAAAGAAAAAAATATGAAGTAATTTGCAAATTTCTGTTACATATCATTTACAAACACATTCTATTGGCTGTGTAAAAACATAAAACTTTGCACAATTTATTGATTTTATAGACACAAAAAATAGAAAAATACTGTTGGGACCTTTTCTGAAATTTGCTCCATTTTGATAAGGATGGTTACCATAGTTAAAATGGGATTTCTCCAAAACGGCGTGGTAAAAGTTTTTAAAATTTATATTTAGACATGCATTGTGATACACTTTATGAAAAAGGTAGTTTCATTGGGAATCTAAATATTGCCAATGATGGATGGATTACCTTAAATAGCATCTTCTGCTTGTGATTTATTTTGTTTTTTTTAATATAACTATTTGGCATATGGGAAATCATTTCATTTTAAAAATTAAATTAAATTAGATGATTCTATAGACATTTTTGTCAGTATAGTCCTCACATTTTTTTCGACAAATTGCAATTATAGGGGTGATCAACCAAAACATTTTCCCTTCTATTGAGCTCTGCCTGGTTCCATTCATTAATTAACTCTTTATTTATTTTCCCCTACATCTCTTGCCTTCTTTTTATATCTATTCCTGTTTCTATTTAACACCCATAAGTGGCAATCATATACGGCGGGGGATGGCCATGTGATTATGGCTCTTGTTTCAATTACAAATGGATTTATTTAAAATGTACACGTAGCATGATCATATTACTATCAATGAAAAGATACTGTCCCACTTAAACATCTTACGATTCCGTCTGAGGGACGGATGCTTCAACGGTATTTGTTAGACGATAGACCACACTCAAGTGTTTTGCTGCTTTCGAGCATCTGTGATAACAGAATGCAAGCGTTTTTGCATTTTTGGTCTTACGCAATAAAACTTGAGAAAAGAGAAAAGGTTTCTATGTTATTATTACCACTTCGGTCCCTACCAGTGGGCTTATCAGTTATAAGGAAAATGACGACATTATGGCAATACACACCAAATGCATCAAATGAGTTTTTTTTCGAAATTTAGCAACATATTAGACATTATTTTGATACTTGCACATTTCCTTTATCGGTATTGTTCAGTTCATGTAAGAAGGACATGTATATCAATTTCTGGACCCTTATCAATCCTTTAATATATTTTAGACGGGGCAGACATATCGTCGACGGTAGTACTTAAAGGGCAAAAGGACCTTAACACAGGAATCGAAGTCCTTGAAAACAGCATTTCTCAGAACACAATTTGTTTCCAAAGTTCAATACATGTATAACTAGTAAAACCATTGCACTGTCTATCCATTTGTCTGTCCGTCCAAATATGTTATGCATTTGAATACATAGCAGACAACTGACAAAGTAATCGTCCTGACTAGATATGAAGAGTGTAAGAAACAACACATGGTATTTTATACTTAAGTACAATATGGCGCTAATAAGCACACCTTGAAATGATCTAATATTCGTATATGTATAATAACAAAGCTACAGGATGCATACAGAAACAGTTACAAATCTATAAAAACTGTAGGACTATTCACTCACTTTTGACACGGCGCTGTACAAGCCAACAGGCAGTTTGACAGAAAAACTTAAAATTGCCTTACCTTTGTTATTATCAAACATTGTTCCAGCGTATATGAATGCTGCTGCGGTGTTGGTCGAGCCTCCTCTGTATGGTATACCTTCAATTGCATTGAATGCGTTATTGGTCGTGGTGTATTTGTCAAAATCAAACTGTTTCCTAACAGATGATGAATAACTAATAACCGCCAGTTTGTGTTTGTTGTCATCGAATGGGTTTGGTTTTGGACACAGCGTCCCCAGTAACCTCGGAATTTGTTGAGTAGCCATGTCGAAGTTACTACTTCCTATGCTGCCTGATTCGTCGAATATCAGAAGCAAGTCCCGGAAAAGGCCGATATTGGTTTGTCTTCGACGACGTGCAGTAATGACTGGGTTAGACAGAAACGAATTAACAATGCTAGTTGCGGTCTCTTCAATAGTGACTTTTACTTCTGAAAGCACAAAAAATGCTAATTAGCTACCAAGGTTTACTGTTTCAGACGAAACGAGTTGGTTTAGATATTTGCATTCTCTTTCATAGTGATGTCTTCTTCTGAACGGACATAAAATGCTGATGAGTACGGAAGCTAGGAAAAGAACTCCACGGACAGATTATATAGAACCCGCTTTGCAGGTTTTAGTCGGATGTTGACAACAGAAGCACAAATATTCTAATATCGGTAAGAGATTTGAGTTGCAGGAAAATAACACCATTGAGATATTGCCATGTTTCATCTATATATAAAAGAAACAGACGATAACAGCGATCAGCGGCATTGAAAACATCATCGTTGCATGCTGTTACTAGTTGGAAGTGTCTCTTTTCTTTTACCAATACATACAGCCTGTTTTGTCTTATTATTATGGTATTTTTCAAAGGTAAAATATAACAAATATTAACAAACGGATAAAAAATGAATGTGTCTTTCAGCCCCATGTTCATGTAGTCTCGTCATATTGATCATACCTTGGTCACTCGTTTGGGGCATGGTACGTAACAAATTAATCTTACTACGTAGAATACTTAGTTTTAATTCCTGTTATTACAATATGTTTTCCGAGATTGTCCCCGAAATTAATTGGGAGCGCCCCTTGCTTAAAATTTTTCACGGCATGTGTAAAGTTTACCATCCGCGAACATTCTTTAAATATTAACGAACAGCTCATACACTTTCCACAAATGGTTCACTGAAACTGGTCGCTGTAGTTGCACTCGTTCATCAAGTTGTCGACGATAGATAACTTATAAACATATAAGCAAGTATGTGCATTATTATGATAATGGCTAAGTCAGTATCTTACCCCTGTCTTCCGTCTGTAACAGCTCAGGACATTCCGATCCACCATGCTCTGGGTAACGTGATACATGTCTTGCTCTTACGACTGTACCATCCATAACTGGCCCCGACCACTCCGACCACTCGCTAACCAAACAGTCAACTGTTCCGTTTTCATAGAAAAATTCATGTTTGTTATTCTACAGAAATAAACACATCAAAATGTATGTAGATTCATGATGTATGTATGATATATTAGCGCTGGCAATATCAATATTTTGAGAAAACAAGAAAAACTATCTAAAAACTACTCTCACTTATGGAAAAACACCCTTTTAAACCTCAGCTTAGCAAACATGATCACTTCCGATTTTCATGAAAATAAGCTCATAAGAAGCGCATTGAGATGCAGATTTCAAATATGCATGAGTCTTATAATGTCGTAAGTTATACTTAGTACGTACGACCTTCTACATTTAACAAATCTTTTAAGTGTGTACGTGTTTTTATTTTTATTTATGAATATTTCTGCATGAAGTTTTGTGTACATGCTGTTAAATAACACGAAATTAGTTTAAAATAGTTTTTTCTTCAAAACTAAATACAGCGGATCACTAAACCATACAACACCAAAAACACATAAAATGCACCAGAAATTTACGCTTAGGTGCAAATTATATTGTGAAAAGTTTACCATCCGCAAAGATTCTTTAAATATTCACGAACAGCTCACATCCTTTCCACAAATAGTTCACTAAAACTGGTCGCTTTAGGTGCACTCTTTCATAAAGTCATCGACGATAGATAACTTATAAACCTATTATAAGCAAGTGTGTGCATTATTATAATGACTAAGTAAGTATCTTACCCCTGTATTCCTCTAACGGCTCAGGGCATTCCGATCCACCATTTGCTGGATAACGTAATACATGTCTTATTCTTACGGATGTACCATCCTCTAATGGCTCCGACCACTCTGACCAGCCGCTAACCAAACAGTCAACTGGTCTGTCTCCATAGAAAAAAGCACGGACACCACTATTGATAAGAAGCAACACAGTCAATATTTCTAAAGAGAACATCTTTCCGCATTTGTTGAACGCATAAGCCCGCGCAACTTTATATACCCTTCTTGTAACAAGAGTATCGCCACCTTGACATTGTGCAGATATTCATCAGGAAGACCTGAAATGCGTACAACTAAACTTCATAAACAAGGAAAATATTTCGTATTGTCTTGCACTAATGACACATACCTTAGCATCTATAAATCTCGAACGTTATTATAGAACAACTGTTGCATATATATGTATGGTTACAATGTTGATTTGGCTTTGTACGCACATAGTGTAATATTCAGTCAAACATGGTAAAACAAGCGTGCTGGTAAACTAAGAAAATACAAATATAAAGAAATTTAATTAATAATCTAGTTGTAAAATATCCCTAAAAGGGGATCACTATAATATTTGTAGATAAATCACTCTAATTAGAGTGAATTAGAGTGATTTATCTACAAATTAGATTTATCTACAAATTAGATTTATCTACAAATTAGATTTATCTACAAATTAGATTTATCTACAAATTAGAGTGAATTAGAGTGATTTATCTACAAATATTAATTAATAATGTTTGTTTCTGCTATGATAGGTTGTGGGTAGCCCCTATAGAACCTTCCAAGTGTGTGTACTTATTAACAAATTGCTGAGTGGTTTCTAAATGTTCTCGTAAAACAAATTAGGACTCTCTCTTTAAACAAGTTATATATCGTTAAAGTTAATAAAGAAGAATTCAAAGATATTTTTACTGTGCCTTTTATTGTTAAACTGTGGTCCTTTTGTAAGTGCCCGTCTGTAAAGCCGTTGTCTTGCACAAGCCTGCTTCGTTACATTCAAAAAGGCATATACATTGTTTCACTTGAGTGGGTTAACTTTGTGATGTGTGGTCATTCTAATGAATGCTCCAGTTATGTTTGGTCCGGTTATGTTTAACTAACTGAACACACGCGACTGGCTTTCGGATCGGTACTAGTGTCGTGTTTTTTGTAGCAGTTCAGTTTTATTTTCCTAATAATTATTTTAGTTTCTCTTACGGCCTCTGTCTGTAGTATTAGCCATTTCTTTTTTGTGACTTACGTGTCCTGTTTCTGTTTCAAGTGATGTCCCTAGTGTCATAATTTTACACACATTACTAGAAAATGTTGCTAGATATGTTTTAAACTCCACCCAAAGCAGTCAACAGAGGTAATTTTCGAACTGAAATAATCGATCAAAAGTAATCAAATATCATCATTTATAATTTTCAGTTTACCCATCCACTTTTATACACTTTTTGTACACTCTGTTTGTACCGTTTGTGCTTTCCTGATGTGCTCTGTTATGTCTGTTGAATTCTGGCTTCTCCGTCTTTTACTCATCGATTCAGGAAAGCCACCAAATTTAACTGTTTCGTTTGCATCTTGATCCTTGATCCTAGATCAAGATTATGGATTCTAGATCACGGTGTACTTGAAGAGTTGAAATGGTATTTTTTTGTGTTCGGAGAGCGACGGTCTTAGATTGTCAACTTTGTAGGATAAGTGTAAACATTGGTCCACTTTCTCAAAGCATTGTTTTCATAGATTGCCCTTTGAAGTGAATCTTACTTATCTAAAAAGGTAACAAAAATCGGACAGGGCAGTCAGCACTCATTTGAAACCGCCGAGCAATGAAAACATAAAAACAAAAAGATAATAAATGTATTAAGTCAGATAGGGAAGGCAGCACTCAACCAGTCGAGCACAGAAAACATTAAAAACATACACGGCACAATGCCCAACTTAACCAACTGAGCGCAGAAAACATAAAACACATACATTGTACCATTTTAGTAATGTATATGGAAATACGAAACTAAGGGTTAAGGTAGCACCCAACAGAAACACAAGGACACGAAATAAACAAAAAGGACACATATAACAAAAAGCACAGACAATGCCCAACGAAATACAAACTAGTAATACCTAGGCCCCATTCACCTATTTTGATATAACTTTGTCTTCTATATGGGGTTTGGAAATAACTTGGCACATTTAACTTTGTTCTTTTTGTCAACATGCGTAGGCTCGACATAATCTGCCCGAGGGCATGGATTTCTAGTCTAATATACAATGGTGTAAAATAGTAAAAACGGTTGAACTGTATACAAAAATAAATCAAAGGATTTTAGCATCACACAGCGACATAACAAATATTGTCCAAATTTCCGATTTCTTGCGGCTTTTCGATATTACGAAGTTGGAACCGTCACTATCGACCTTTCTGAAAACACGCATGGGCATACTGTTTCTGAAATACATGTCCCTCATTCACTAGCAACCCTGATTGGAACTATAGTTGGTGGTGCCTGTAAACATTTTTGTAAGAGTGGTCGTTGTTCGTGACTAGTTTTTAATCCATTTCCGAATTTGTGGATACATATAGACGGAAGAGAATGTTTGTGTGTAAGTCTAAAGTGTTCGATAACTTTATCATTATGCAGGAGAATATGGTCTGACATCCAGCGATTCTACACATATTTGTAGATACATCTCGCTGGCTTAGAATTAAAAGTACTATCAAATTTTACAACTTTATAAGACATGTTTGAAATCTGAATCTCAATGCGCTTCTTATGAGCCTATTTTCATGAAAACCGGAAGTGGTCATGTTGACCAAACTGAAGTTTAAAAAGCTTGCTTTTCCATAAGTGAAGAATAGTTTTCAGACAGTTTTATTTGTTTTCTCAAAATATTGATTTATTAATTCTAAACCAGCGATTTGTAGGCGACAAATGTACACAGAGTCGAATGGAAATCCTCTCCATTGGTTAACATTTAGATACATTGACGTATAAACAAAATATAGTTTGTAAACCATAATTTATTGATCAACAGTCTAGACATGACTTAATGTTACTTATGTATGATGGATGATACTGTAAACGGTACAATTTGTATGTTTAAACATGAATGTGATAGTTAATTTGTACATTATGTACCAGTACCACACTTCTCTATGTTCGCATCTCGTCGACTTGTTTGATCGGAACTGAAACCTAGTCAGGTCATATTGTTTCTTGTTATTGTAATGTAGGAATGACGAAGCTTCTTCTGTGGCTATTGTATGATAAATAAGATTTGATGTAAACTTTAAACTTGTAAACAGGAAGATTTTGTGATTTAGGAATGTTAGTTAACAAATAGAAAAATGCACACTGTATCATTATTCTGATCTACTTCCTTTAAACATGAAGCGTCAACAAGACAGTAATGGCTTACTGATGACAGAGTAAGTCGTAAATAATCACCATTTGTCACACAAACACCACGTTGCTGTTAAAATATCAATGGCGGGGTTTGCACAAACAATTACTCAGCAATTTGATAATCAAAACGCTGATAGCATTGGAAAAACAGTGTTTGTCGAGTACGAGCGTTTCAATTTTCATTCTTTCAGATACACTATTTCGTGTTCTTATTTAACTTGTAAACGTATGCCAGCAGAACCCGGAATTACACAAAACTGCTTAATTTTCATAGCCATTTGCATACATTTTCCACATCTTAAACATCTAAATTTAAGTGCGGTGCCCGTCCCCTATCTGAGTCGTTCGCATTTATTCGTACCCTACCAAGTTCGTTCCAAATTCTTGCAATGTAAGCGGTTGTAGGGTTATGGAATTGAGTCTTTTGCACTTGTTTGTTTCATTTGTTTCATTCTTATCCCCTATTGGTAGACTCATCTTCTGTTTGTTGACAACCATCAAAATCATGCAAGCACAGGGCAAAACCTTTTACTTCTCTGTTGAAACCTGAAATTAGGACTTGAAGGAGTTTCTTTTCTTGTTCAGTTTCCTATTGGGCATTGGGACGTTTCCTCTTTTTGTGTCTTTTGTGCTCGGCTCGTTTTGTTAATTGCTATTTTTCCTTCCGATTTTTATATTATCTATTTGTCAAGATTGACTGTAATAGGTAGTCTCATCTGTTGTTTTGTAACCGTTGTTTGTTTTAATGGCCGTTGTCCTTGTTGTCTCTGACTGTCCTTGTGATTACCTGCTGTGTGTGCCTTTTGTGACTTTGATGTTCAGCACAAGTGTGACGTGCATATGTTTCAGACTAGCATGTACACTTGTGTTTGAAGGGTGATCCGGATGATCCGGTTTGGGACATGGGTTACCCTGATCATAAACATAATTCATTTGTGACTTTTATTGTGCGAAATCGTTTACCTGGTAATGCATACTCCGTGTTTATTCGTCTTCGTATCAGATTTAAGAAATAATGAATACGTAGCTATGTTTTGTTGCGTAATAAAATATAGGCACGAGTTTGGATGCGTAGTAATTAAATCACGAGTGCGTACCCATTCAATTGAGTGCCTATATTTTATAACACAACAAAGCACAGCCCCTATTTATTATTTCGATTCTAACATCGCCAATGCTTTACCATTTATAGCACAACAAGACAGGTTGACGTCAAACTACTTTTTTTCCTAGGAACGTTACCGTCACCGTTACGTCATTTGTTATACAACTAAACATGACGTCAAATGTGACGTCATCAATCAGCTATATTTTATCGCGGTAATAAAATAATGGTAAGCTCAATATACACAGAATTATTATTCAACAAGACATACCATACAATTGCAATACAATAATGAAAACACACGAACAAAATTTTAGGTAGATATTTTAACGGAAAAAACTGGTCATTAGATTAGCGTATTCGGCGGCTTACGGGCGGTCGTCCACAACTTGTTTCTGATTGACAACTTCAGTTAGGAATGAGATATCATGATGAAACTTGCTGTGTACTCAGCTGTTATAATAACATTGCTTGAATCTGAATCTTTTCTATTCAGCTTTTAAACAGTGGGACAAGGGGTGTTTAATTTTCTTGGTCGGTAGTGTGTTGGGCACTTCTTCGTTTTAAGATTTCTTACAGCTAAAACTAGGCATTGTAGTCCTTTTGCTGTGGAAACTGGGTCATTCAGCTAGTTATAATTTATTATACTTTTCGATAGCTTGGACTTGGGCGGATCTGCGTTTGTTTAGTTGGGCATTGTGTCTTTATGTGTTTTATGTTTCCTGTGCTCGGTTGGTTCAGTTGGGCATTGTGTTTTGTGTGTTTTAATGTTTTCTGTGCTGCCTTCCCTGTCTGACTTAATATAATATTTTTGGGATTGAAAGTGGGGCTAGTGAAGGCAAGGTCAGTGTTACTCAAAATACAAAAAAAAAGTTTTCACCCTGTAACTACAGTTAGGAATAAGATATCATGATGAAACTTGTTATGTAGAAAGCGGATGTGAAAAACTTGCTTGGAATTGAAAGTGCTGGTTGGGTGAATGTCAAGGCACTAACGTTATATAAAACGTTTCCGCTCGGTAACTTCAGTTAGGAATGGGATATCGTAATGAAACTTTCTGTGAAGCTAGTATATGCATATAGCTTAGGATGGGGCGGTCTGGTCAATCTTACTGTTACTAAATGTTACTAAAACAAATTGTCCGCTCTGTAACTTCAGTTAGGAATGAAACAGCATGCTACAACTTGATGTGTTGTTAGCTTATGTGATTATCTTGCTTGGGTATGAAAGTGGGACGCTGAGGGTCAAGGTCACTACAACTAAAAAAAAGGAAAATGTTTCCGTTCTATAAAATCAGTCATAAAAGAGAGATCATGGTGAAACTTGCTGTGGAGGTAGTGTAATTATTTAAAAACATTACTTGAGATTGAAAGTGGGATAAATGGGACCAAGGTCATAGTCAGTCACTGTTAGTAAAAGTAAGTAAGGAATAAGGTACCGTGATGAAACATGTTGTTCATGTAACTTATGTTGAAAGAATGTCATCCTGATTTTTGGGAAGGATTTACGACACGAAAAGCCATGAAAAATACTGAAAATATGTCAAAATGTGATACAAGTTTGAAAAGTTCTCCCAAAATTGCAAAAAGACCTGGTTAAATGTGACATATATATTTTTATGCATTTGGGAAAAACAAACTTCCGCTGTTGTACAGACGAAGTCAAACTACAGTAAATTGTGACATCTGGAACAAAATGATTATATTGCTTAAGAGAAGCTGTTGCTCTTTGGGAAAGATTGCACTGTTACCTTTAAATTCGATTGAGACATATAAATTTACGACATACCCACACCAACCTTATAATTAAATGTTATAAAACAGTAGCGTAATTATGTTTCAGTCATTGGAAGGAGAACCAAAATGAACACTTTTGATATTTGCGGTTAAGGTAGGTCAAAGGGAATACACCTCATGCTGTTTACGTTTTTCTCGACCTCAATCACTAAATGTGCAAGGTCGTCAAAGTTATTCAGTGAGAAGATGTGGTTGGCTATTGGTTGTGACACATACTGCAGTATCTCATCTCTACCGGCTTGATCTTTGGTTCCTATAATCAATGCATACACTTCTGCTGTTTTTTGGAGTTCTTTGGCGGCTGCGATGGCTGCTGTAGGGTCATTAGAATGACCATCAGTTAGAATTAGCACTTCTTGTTTAACATTGGGGTCATTCATCCTTGCCCCTGGAAAGTGCAAAACAAATGTTATAGTCAACAGCTATGCTATATCAACAGCTATACTATATCAACAGTTATGTTATAGTCAACAACATATTTATAATGAACAAATAGGTAGATTGTTGTGAAAGAATACACCTTGACAGAATCAGCAAAGAAAGCTGTATTTCATGTGCTAAGAGATAATGAAAAGAAAAAAAATCAAAACGACTTCTTTTGCAAAACAACCCGTCTCATATCGGGAGGCTTGTTTAGATCACGTGATTCAACACAAGAGTCTGACCATGACGCAATTATGTTCCCGGACTATATTACCAGTAAACTATTTTATTCAAATATTCTTACCTTTGCTATTAGAAAACATCGTGTTAGCATATGTGAATGCAATATCGGTGTGGGTTCCTCCTTGAGTGTATGGTATACCTCTTATTGCACTGAATGCTCGAGTGGTCTTGGTGTATCCATTAAAACTAAACGTTTCGTACACGTACGTTGAATAAGTAATGGCCGCTAATTTGTGAATGTTGTCGAAGGGGTTTGGTTCTGGACAAAGGGTCTGCAACAACCTTGGTATTTGATCAGTAGCTTTGGCGAAGTTAAATTTTCCAATACTGCCTGAGGCGTCAAGAATGACCAGCAGATCCCGGCGATTACCGACGCTTGTATGTCGTCGTTGACGGCCACCAATGGCGTGGTTGAACAGGAATGACTCGGTAAAAATACGCGCAGTCTGCTCCACAGTAATTATAGTGTCTGAAAGAATAATGAAAAGACGGTGGCTTTATGAAACATTTATGGCAAATAAGCAATTTAAACCACTCTTGATATCACGCACTCGGTATTTATTCTTTTAAAAATAGCACAGAGTTGTTTCCTTCCAACATGCTTCGTGAATTATGCAATTCACTCGTGATCAAACGTTAATTCCAAGGAACTACAACGTAAACATAAGTGAGGTATTGGGTTCGTTTTGCAACTCGTTTTTGTCGAAGGCAAACACATTGCAGGCAATTTAAGTGATAGTAGTGTTAATTCTATAGGGTATTACTGCCCTATAGAATTTTGGATGCAAAAGTACTAAATAAATTCAAAATACCAATGTTTCGCAAGTTATTTTAAATGTCAGCGTGGTTATTTATTGCAAATACAGGCAACTATATCAAAATTACGCGACTATTTGACAATTTTATTTTATTTTTGCAATAAACCAATGCGTGGGGCAGGACCTTCAATAATAATGTAAGTCGAGAGGTTATGGGTATAAGGAATAAGCAAGAAAAGTATGAGACGGAGAGTAAATAGAAAAGTTGTGCGGAGGGTAGTATCACAATTTACTTGAGTTACGCAAGTTATGTAAGATTCTGTCACTTTCTGTTACAAACGTAAGATTTGTCTTTTCTGATAGTTAATGTATTCTTTAAATGACCAAATTGTCGGTGTATGTTTATTGCATTTTTATTTAACTACGATTATGATCAACCCACGCCTTCCTGGATTATGAATTTATGACAACATTTTTCGGACCCCTATTCAAACATGTACCATCGCTTTCCCTTTGTACTTGTTGACAAAGTTTATGAGTGTACTATATTGGTCACGTTATATCATCAGACAAATCGTCCCATTCCGTCCGGGATTATGGCCCTTGAATTGCCAAAAGAGAGACATACGCCTTGTCTAGTCTCTTACTAGAAGGTTTTCGTTTTTGTCCACAAGTTTGCTAACAATATGTGTTTATTGGCTTTGATCTCACAATTAATAATGTTCGTTTTCATTTACCGTAGCAAAGACTGTCCTAGTATTTTATGAACTTTTGACAACCATGTTTAAATATTATGTTATGTCAGTAGGCCCTATATTGAATAATAAAGGAGTTAAACGAAGTAAGAAAAATAAATACAATCATAAACACAGCGAACCACTATTCACTATTGACAAGACTAAGTAGGTACATTATACATTATAGAAATAACTCAGAACGTATCTTACCCGTGTCTTGCGTCTGTAACTGTTCACTAGGACAATCCAGACCACCATTCGCTGGGTAACGTAAAACACTCCTTGTTCTTACGGTTGCACCGGCTACTATAGCCTCCTCCGACCACTCGGACCAGTCGGTAACCAAACAGTCGACTGGTTTGTTACCATAGATAAACGCGCGCGCACCAACATTGGTTAGAAACAACACAGTTAGTATATCTAAAGAGATCATCCTTTCGCATTTGTTTGATTCATTTGTCCGCTCATCTCCTTTATATACACTACGTGTAATCAAATGTATTCTTGTTATCTTGACGTTGCACTGAAACACGCTGAGTCAAATAGTTCAGCAAATATAATATTGTTTACTTCAGTAAGACATACTGCATGAAGACATTGTTATACATGCGAAAATATCCCCTTTAACGTGCAAAATAGCTTTGTTGTACGATGTCATGTCGGCTATTTCTTAGTTACATTTGCGGAACGCGGCATCCATAAAATACCCGTAACGCAACCAAAGTGCGCATGCGAAAACCTATATCATCGCACTACAGTGTACTAGTTCAGTGAATCAAGCTTAATATACTTGTGGGGTTGTAAACTAAAAGTGCAAATAAATACAAAAATGTAATGTTTAGGGTTAGGTTTTGTGGTCTTTTTTTCAACAAGATTTATTGAAATGCATGTTTAATGTGTAAACAATGTTTCTAGTATGATAAAAATCTGACAATGTCTTGCCATTCTTCGATACACCTTCTTGGAGTCAAACCAACCATCAGAAGTTGTTTATTGACATGTGGTCTCTCTTTACAAGTTTGCTATCATTGACGATGGTCTGATTGAAGATGGTCTGATTGAAGATGGTCTTACTGAAGATGGTCTGCTGATTGAAGATGGTCTGATTGAAGATGAATGTGTGGACTTTAAAGTCAGGTTTCTTAAGTTGATAGTGGTTTTGTTCGATGGTAGTCTTTATTACAGGGTTGTCCTGACTGTAACAATCTCATAAATGAGGTGGATTTATCATTAATTGGTAAAACATATGAGTTCCTCTGGCATTTACACTGTAAACTATTGTGGGTATTCATTGTGATATGTCTAGTCAATTTGTTATATTCTTGTCACCTGGTTCTTACTCTGGATTAGTTTGGCTGACTGAGGCGGCAGACTTTTGGAGTGGAATGTCGTGTTTTTGCTATTTTTGTTGCGTTGGGCAATCGGCCAAAAATAAAATATGGTTTGTTTACCATTCCCGACCCTAGCCAATTAGAGTTTGGTAGGTAGGTAGGTAAAACAATATAATTGTTTAATATTCATATTGTCAATAATGTTTGTTTTGCCTATGACTTTAATAGTTTTACTGTTTTGATTGATGTCAATTTTGAATACATTGTGACTATTAGCACTTCATAATTTCATACCCAACTTTTTTGATAACACAAATTTTGTCGCAGGGTCAATAAACTATTTTGGGTAGGGGACTTTTTGCTCGGGTAGGTAGGGAAGGGGAAACAACAATATTCTATTTTTGGCCTTGTCTGTGCCTTTTTGTTTCCATGTGTCCTTTTTGTGCATTTCATGCACTGTTTTACATCTGCCCTTAGTTTTGTATTTTTATTAAAACAACTTTAAAAGTGGTATTAGGTTTAAATATTAAAAGCTTCAGTGCCGCCTATATTGGTGTTGCTGTTTTTTTGTCGTTTACATGATCCGTGTCAGTTTGTTTTCATGTGTCCCCTTTTGTGCCTTACGTATCCTGCTAATTATGTTGGGCGTGTCGTATTTTTATAAATTACTTATAAATGGCGCTAGACATTTTTAAACTTTAAATATGCAGCTGTACAGCTATGGATGTAGGTTTCTTTTGTTAAATTCTTGCGCCCTTTCATCACCTATCCAATTATTTTATCATTTTTTGTTTACAGTCTTTCAGTTTTTATAGCTGGAACTAGGTTGGGACTTGGACTTTCAACGGTTGAGTTCATGTTTTCGTTCAGTTGTGTTCTGTCGTGTTATTCTAGTATGTGATGTTTTAATGCTTTAATAATAATAATAATAATAACATAATATAATAATATAGATAATATGCTTTCTGTACTTGGCTGTTTGAGTAATAATAATAATAATAAAGACTTTTTTAATGAGGCAACACAGTTGGCAAAGCCAGTCTTACCTGTGAGTGCTGCCTTCTTGTCCCATTTTATTTTATCTTTTTACTATAAGTGTAGCCATGCACATGACGGTAAGTATTTCAGTGAGTCCGACTGGTCAACAATATTTCAGTACCCAATCTCATTGTCCCGACCAGCCAACCAGCAGTTATCTGGGAACTTCCTTTATAATAATTATATAGTATATATGTTGAGCATCAAGCAAGGGAGGTAACCAGTACCATTTGTAACAACTTGTTATCGTGGTATGTCACGGCCAGTGATCGAACTCGCAGCCTTCCATTACTAAGGCATGACGGTTTATCTGTTTGTAAACCAGACTGTTTCCAACTGATGAATATAAATCAGAGCTTGAACATACAATCATCTTACCTGGTTGAGAGGTTAGTCATGATATGCAGTTGAATCAAAGTACCAGTGATATAATCAGGCCAAAGGTGAAGGTTACAGTAACAGTGAACATAAAATGAATAATTGGCAGCCAGTAAATGTTGTACATCGTCAGATTAAAATAATAAGATCGTAAGTACTACTTACGACGTTATAAGACCAATATAAAAAGCAAGACACATCTTATGAATTATCTTAATTAAAATCGGAAGTGGTCATGTTGACCATACTGAAGTTGAAAAAGCTGGTTTGCCTACGTAAAGAGGTTCAAAGTCAGACAGTTTTTTTTCTTGACAATGTTTATCCAGAATGGCATCTTTGCACTTCATCTAAGGCAGCATCATGTATTAGTCTTCCAATTGATTTTACCTCTGTTTTTAGCTCACCTGTCACATACTATAGAGTAGTGACACGTTAAGCTTTCAATAGCTTGTGTAGCTAAAATTGCCGTTTTGAGATATGTTATTATAATTGGATATTACGAAAATGTAAATCATTAATATATGCTTTTCTACTACAAAACTAACTGCCAATAATTTGTACTTTACTAATACAGTGTGGACATACCACGTGATATTTTGCTAAGACCGCAAGTAGAAATCTGTCAACAAAAAGTAAAACACAACCATATTCACTTATTTTATTCTTCGACTGATTTTAAGGAGACGCCCTCGATGCTCAATCCGAGAATGAGTTCTGCCTATGCCACTTAATATTTGTGTGCAAAATTTTACCTTTTTGGCTGAACGCGAATCAACTGCTATCTAGGCATTTGAGCCGGTTTCGGACAAAAACTGTGACATGTTGTTGAAAAATACTAATTTGCTAAACAAGAACGTCGAAGGTATCTCATTAAATCGGTCGTAGAATAAAATCCTTACGGCTGTTTATAAATTTTTGTTGATCTATTTCTACTTGCGCTCTTAGCCAAAAATTACGTCAATTACCACGTGAAATGCCCACACTGTAATACCATAGTACAAAAACTTTTTTTTTCACTTATGAGCCCCTCTCCCAAGTAAACATGCATTTCAATCGGTTCATTTAATATAAACAGTTAAACACACCTGTCAGGTAAAAACACCTGATTTATGCAGCCATGTTTACTGTATCATCGACCAGCTGCTTAAAACGTAAAACCATTTCAAGTGTAATTCAACCTGCCTTAATTAACTGAAATGCTACTACTGGTGAGTTTTAAACAAAGGTTATTTCATATAAGAATGGAGTGTTTGGATATATTACCAATGGTTGCATATAAACCAACATACAAACACCTTCATATTTTAATGAGTCAGTTAGGATTTATTAAGATTTCAAAGGTGAATGGTCATCAGCATTATCGTTTAAGTCATGTCTTTGTTCATCTTTGTGAAAACCAGTAACACTCATTTTCAAAAAAGCCCCACAAACTATTATTTTTGTGGTTCAGGTAAGTCAAAGGGAATGCACGGCATGTCTTTTACATTGTTTTCAAGCTCATCCACTAACTGTGCAAGATTGTCGAAGTTATTTAACGAGAATATGTGATTGGGTATTGGCTGGGACACATACTGTAGTATTTCATCACCCCCTGCTTGGGATTGGCTTCCAATGACCAGTCCAAACACTTCTGCGGTCTTCTGCAGTTCTTTTGCGGCTGCAATTGCTGCTTCAGCATTATTAGAATGGCCATCAGTGAGAATTAGCACTTCTTGTTTAACATTTGGGTCGTCCATTCTTGCCCCTTAAATGTACGAAACGTATCTTATATTCGTGGTATTTGAATCAGCAAAATGTGCGTAAATTGGCAATAAAACTTCGCATTTGCCAATGTGGCTTGCCTTTTAAATAGGGGTGATATTATAAGAGGCGAGACCAGGAATATGTATTAGAAAGGAATCCACTAAACTATGCTGTATGTTAAACCTAATGTTTATTTCAGCGTTAGCTGTCTAGCTTTGATGTTGACATACTTTAAAAGCCAATCAAATGCTTCTAAAAAAAACCACACCGACGTTTTAAGTGAATATAAATGGTCAGATTATAGTAATCTTAACACATAAAGTTAGGTGCTATTTCGTATGTTTTTGTATTCGTAGTGTATTGAAAAGTACAGTGGTCTATAGCGTCGCTTCTTTACGCTAACTTTATACAGGCAATATAACTGTGTAAACATGCATTGACCACAGTGACTCATCGAAAAACAGCCAATCGGCGTTATTGGCCAGGACTAAGAAGGGATTCCCAACATACGTCGCGTTTGCAGTCTGCTGCGACTTATAGATATATAATTAACTTGGGTAATCCAAGTTGCAGATAGTATTACCCAAATCAACACACATCCGTTAAAAGCAAACAAAGGCTGTAGACGTATTACAACGCACGCTTCTGAATACGTTCGTAATTCCTAACACTTGCTGTAGAACAGTAGTTGACAGAAGTTACAATTTCATTCAATACATTAAATATCATATACCAAATTATTCGTTATGAAATTGTCTACAATGCTTCAGCTATTTATGTTCGTATAGAAAAGTATTTAATCATAGAAAGGAAGACAAGACCCGATGGATAAACGAAAATCTGCGTGTAAGTTGTAACACAATATATTGCCATCGGCATAAAATAACAGCAGTTTTATTCAACATAACTTCAAATTTGCGGGATATTTAACCGACCGGCACCAGAAGTGACTTGTTTTAATATATCATTCTCAATAATACGGGTGTGAAAATTAAAAAAAAGTAAAACAATGAACTGTACAAACAAAAAAGTGTAATTTTGCAAAAAATTGCCGAAAATTTCATAAGACGCAATATTATATATATTGCAGCCGAAGTATAAATTAAAGATGTTTTCTGTTTTGAAAAGATTTGTTAAGCCCTGCATGTGGATATGCATATAGTGTCATGTCTCATTGTAACAGCAAATACTAAATTTACACCATTTATATTACTTAACATGGTTGCCAGATATCCATCCATATGGTGGATGGAAGTCTCTAAGAAAGGTGTCTGTTTCGATATATTTGTGAGTGGCAGATTCATTTTTCATGTCTAAAACTAGTTGAAATCTTTCGCAAATGTATTGAAAAAAATATACATGTAACATTTGCAGCATGTCATTTAACTCAACGCTGTATATCTTTTTTAAAGATATTTCTTGTTTCATATTGACAGAAATATTTAAAATTCAAACTTCGAGTAAAATAAATTTAGTTTCCACTAATTACGATGCTTTGTAAACAGCAGCCCAGTTCACTTATCCAATCACTTACACTAAGAGGCACTTATAACTGTGCAGTTTTCAATTCCTAATAACTTTTTTGTTTGTTAATATTTTTGAACGAAATTTAGTGTATTTGGTTGTCAGTCGACGCGCAACGTAATCCGATATTTTTATCTTACAGTTCAATGAATATTGTCCGTTGGACTGTGAAAATAGCAATTTAACGAATTGCACGAGAAAATGATGAAACAGCGGGAAATAAAATAAAACGTAGTCATTTCCATTAAATTCATGACCTGTTATCCTAAAAAAACACAAACGTCAATGTTTGTCTAAATTGACCCCGTGACGTCGGGTTAATCAACACTGGATTTTCAATGATGCACAAAGTAACTGTTTGAATTTATTTATTATTGGCGTTCCAATAAGCAAAAGTACGCGTTTACAATCATTAACCTTCCTACAGGTGTTTGAGCCATGTTTTACCTGTCTATCTGTTCGTTCATTGTTAAAAAAAAATCAACGTCATTTTTCTGCAATGACTGGTCGGATTTCAACGTATGTTGATAAGAAATGCATGTTATGCTTCGATCAACTGTCACTGAGATTGCCTATCAAAGGTGATGTCAATGCGACAACATTGCATAGCCTAAACTCTCAAGAATACGCGTTCTTATTTGTTGGAAAACTGTGCGTTTTAAGCCGGAGCAGATTTTGTAACTTCGCAATTTTATGAACACTAAATTATGTGCTGGCGTTTCCTAAATATTGTTTGTTATGAAATGAAATATTCTTAGACATTATCACACATCTTTTAACTACACTTGCTGCAAATTTCAACAAAATATACACACTAAATACTGAGATAGTTAGATTTGTGTAAGTGCACAGTTATAAGTGCTTCTTAGTGTATATATTCAATAGTATTGATACATGGCCCTTGATACACATGACTCTTATAATAAACTTATCCAGTCGTATGGCCAATAAGTCATATATTAAATGTTAAATCTTCCTTACCTTTGCTATTATCAAACATTGTTTTGGCAAACATGAAAGCTGCTGCGGTATTGGTCCCTCCAGAAACGTATGTTACATCTTTTATAGCATTTAATGCCCCAGAGGTCGTAGTATAGCGATTGAAATCAAACTCGTTGTTCACAAAGTTTGAATAACTAATGACCGCCAGTTTGTGGATGTTGTCAAATGGGGTGGGTGTTGGACATAGCGTCTGCAGTAACCTTGGAATTTGTTCCGTAGCTGTTGCAAAGTTAATGTCCCCTATGCTGCCTGATGCATCAAGTATGACAAGTAAATCACGACGATATCCGACATCTGTTTGTCGTCGTTGACGACCATTCGTGATGCGGTTGAACAGGAACGATTTGGACATAGTTAATGCAGTCTTCTCTACAGTCACTTCTAGGTCTGAAGGAACAATAATAAGGAAAACATATCACCACTCAGTCATGGAAGCTAGAAAAAATCAGCATGGAAGCTAGAAGAAATCAGTCATGGAAGCTAGAAGAAATCAGCATGGAAGCTAGAGGAAATCAGTCATGGAAGCTAGAAGAAATCAGTCATGGAAGCTAGAAGAAATCAGTCATGGAAGCTAGAAGAAATCAGCATGGAAGCTAGAAGAAATCAGCATGGAAGCTAGAAGAAATCAGTCATGGAAGCTAGAAGAAATCAGTCATGGAAGCTAGAAGAAATCAGCATAGAAGCTAGAAGAAATCAGCATGGAAGCTAGAAGAAATCAGCATGGAAGCTAGAAGAAATCAGTCATGGAAGCTAGAAGAAATCAGCATAGAAGCTAGAAGAAATCAGCATGGAAGCTAGAAGAAATCAGCATGGAAGCTAGAAGAAATCAGTCATGGAAGCTAGAAGAAATCAGTCATGGAAGCTAGAGGAAATCAGTCATAGAAGCTAGAAGAAGTCAGTCATAGAAGCTAGAAGAAATCAGTCATGGAAGCTAGAAGAAATCAGTCATGGAAGGTAGAAGAAATCAGCATGAAGCTAGAAGAAATCAGCATGAAGCTAGAAGAAATCAGTCATGGAAGCTAGAAGAAATCAGTCATGGAAGCTAGAGGAAATCAGTTATAGAACCTAGAAGACATCAGCATGGAAGCTAGAAGAAATCAGTCATTGGAGCTAGAAGAAATCAGTCATGCAAGCTAGAAGAAATCAGCATGGAAGCTAGAAGAAATCGGTCATGCAAGCTAGAAGAAATCAGTCATAGAAGCTAGAAGAAATCAGTCATGGAAGCTAGAAGAAATCAGCATGGAAGCTAGAAGAAATCAGTCATAGAAGCTAGAAGAAATCAGTCATAGAAGCTAGAAGAAATCAGTCATGGAAGCTAGAAGAAATCAGTCATGGAAGCTAGAGGAAATCAGTTATAGAAGCTAGAAGAAATCAGTTATAGAACCTAGAAGACATCAGCATGGAAGCTAGAAGAAATCAGCATGGAAGCTAGAAGAAATCAGTCATGGAAGCTAGAAGAAATCAGTCATGGAAGCTAGAAGAAATCAGTCATAGAAGCTAGAAGAAATCAGTTATAGAACCTAGAAGACATCAGCATGGAAGCTAGAAGAAATCAGCATGGAAGCTAGAAGAAATCAGTCATGGAAGCTAGAAGAAATCAGCATGGAAGCTAGAAGAAATCAGTCATGGAAGCTAGAAGAAATCAGTCATGGAAGCTAGAAGAAATCAGTCATAGAAGCTAGAAGAAATCAGTTATAGAACCTAGAAGACATCAGCATGGAAGCTAGAAGAAATCAGCATGGAAGCTAGAAGAAATCAGTCATAGAAGCTAGAAGAAATCAGTCATAGAAGCTAGAAGAAATCAGCATGGAAGCTAGAAGAAATCAGTCATGGAAGCTAGAAGAAATCAGGCATGAAGAAGTCAGTCATAGAAGCTAGAAGAAATCAGTCATGGAAGCTAGAAGAAATCAGTCATGGAAGCTAGAGGAAATCAGTTATAGAACCTAGAAGACATCAGCATGGAAGCTAGAAGAAATCAGTCATGGAAGCTAGAAGAAATCAGGCATGAAGAAGTCAGTCATAGAAGCTAGAAGAAATCAGTCATGGAAGCTAGAAGAAATCAGTCATGGAAGCTAGAGGAAATCAGTTATAGAACCTAGAAGACATCAGCATGGAAGCTAGAAGAAATCAGCATGGAAGCTAGAAGAAATCAGTCATGGAAGCTAGAAGACATCAGCATGGAAGCTAGAAGAAATCAGCATGGAAGCTAGAAGAAATCAGTCATGGAAGCTAGAAGAAATCAGTCATGGAAGCTAGAAGAAATCAGTCATAGAAGCTAGAAGAAATCAGCAGCACAATACTGAGCTGCTTTTAAAACGTAAGATGACTATTAATTATGTGAAAATAAATATTTAATCATTATGGTAATCAAATTTTAAAGTATGATAAGTCCATGCATGTCACGGTCAGATGAATTATAAGATCAATCTTAAAACAATGATTAGCAACACCACTGAACATGGTTTAAGAATAACGTTCTTTTAGAAAGTGTAATAAAGAAATTCGCTAGTTTATAAGCCACCTTGTGAACTAATACATGCTGTCCAAAGTAACAAGGTGAGCTGATGTGATAACTATTCGTCGTTGACAAACACTAAAACACACGTTGTCCGACAGTAGCTACTATATCTTAATTAATTTGTTGCACACCATTATAAGTAACTATTAACTTGACTACGTATAGCACAGTGCATATTTACAGGGGTTTTCAAACTTATTTGTCCATTATTTTGTTAAATTTTTTAGATTTAGTTGTTGTATACTTAAAAAAGTTGTAAGGTATAATATAATAAATTATATCGTACACGTAAAAAAGCATTTTATAAATATACTAGTAGACAAGATAGCAGCTGTTAATTTATTGAAATATCTTACCCGTGTGTTTTGTCTGTGAGAGTTCGCTTGGACAATCCGGTCCACCGTTCGCTGGGTAACGCATCACGTATCTTGTTCTCATGACTGCATTCGTCATTATAGGCTCCAACGACCACTCTGACCAGTTGGTGACCAAACAGTTGACTGGTTTGTTACCATAGATAAACGCGCGCGCACCAACATTGGTTAAGAACAACAAAGTCAGTATTTCTAAAGAGACCATCTTTCGGCTTTCGTTCAACTCATTTCTCCGGGCTTCTCTTTTATATCATTGTTTGTAATCAGAGATACACCGTCCCTCGCTGATATCGTGAAATTATAGAGGTTGCGAATCCGAACGTGAACGAGTACGTGTATTATTTTTCACTATTTCGTCATCTATGTGTGTGTAGTTTCTAAAAGTAAAATCATGTGTCAGACGAAATCATTTGTGTGATTTACGTGCTTGCATACAAGTATGTGATATGCACAGGAAATTCGAGATTTTATTACCCAACAACTCATAATTAAAGTTAAATTGTTTTAACACTTTTATCGATTCGTGAAGAAATCGTGTTTCAAATGTCATTCGATTTTACACGCACTCGTAGTTTGTTTCGCGAGCAAATTTAACTTATATCGTCAACATATACATGTACGGGTAGCTTTTTATATACGTAAATATATAATATGAACTATGGGACAGCCTATTTTAGCGAATTATATCTTAAATATTAAATTGTTTATTTTCATAATCTTGATCAATTCTCATGGATACATGTCAGTAAAAGCTTTCGTTTTTAAGTTCACTGTATAACTACCTTGATTATGTGTATAATAATACGACTTTCCTTGTTTAAAACAAGTACTTTCATGGCGTAATCAGTTGATCAATAACTGATTATATGCAGGCTGTCACATTCTGTGTTTTCTCTCTGTTTTCCAAGCGTTCCAAGATGGCGGTCGATCAAAGTACTATACGAAGCAACAGAGTATTTATCTCCCTTATTTCTGTAATGTGTTCTAGATGGGCCTACTGGAGTTTTTGGCATATTTTTAAACATCATTAAAATAGAAAAGATTTATGAGCTACAGAATAACGCATTTTAGGTAACTTTTGTTATTCTTTTGGCGGCCATTATTCAGTATCATTCTGTGACTACGAGACTGTAACACAAATTTTCAGATCCATTAGTGAATTCAAACTCTGACCAAACCACGTGACACTTTGACTTAATGCGAAATTTATTTGGTATAATCTGATAATTATTATGTCTACTATTCAGTAAATTTGCATCTGATGATAATCACGAACTGTCATTTGAACAAGTTCAAATTAGTAATGATATATAATTTGCCATTTTTTTGGTATTATGCTTAATACTACATGTTATTGCTCGTTATTTGTGTTTCCCAATCAAACATCAAACCTTTATGTTATCCCTTATGTCATACATTTGTGTGTGTATATTTAATGTGATTGAATGCTAGAAATGACCAATGCTTGGCAAATAAGAGTAGTCTATTTTTTGCAAAGGTTTCGCAACCTCTCTATTGTACAAGAGAAACCACACTTGATCTTATCATGCAGCAACAGATTAAGTGTTTACTCAAGTCTGAAATGCATCAGGAAGACATGTTAAAACGTGCACAACTTATCTTCAAAAACAAGGAAAATTTTTCCGTTGATCAAGATTATTTTGGCTATGCCTTAGTTGAATTGTCCTGCATTCATGGTGCATACCGCGGCATCCATAAAACACACGGAACGTAACGATAGAACTCGCGCGCAAAATCATACGTTACTAGGATTGTGTAGTTACTCATGGGGATAATAAATTACAAATATAAACTCACCACATGTGTGTATGTTGAGAAATTGAATCAAAATCCTAAGTAAAGGTCCATTATACTCATAACAAAGCCAAATTATATTAGCATCAATCTCACACATAATTCGGAAAAATTACCTTTGTGGTACCAAGCTGCTTCGTTTAGGCAATGATAGATTAACATACGACACTAATTGTTCAATTTTCTCTATAGTCTATAAATACATCGAATCCACTAAGCGTTTTAAATAAACACCTAACAATGCCTTCTTGCCGTTATCAGTCATTATACATATTCATTATTCATCTCTTCGTCCTGCTTTTTTCAATATAATTTTAACTTAAACCGGCAAAAGTCATAAACCACAAAACGATATATACGAGGGACATTCTGAAAGTTCAGATAATTGAATGATAACTTTACATTGGTTGGTTAGAATATTTAAAAGTGAACATTTCCTGAAAGATCAATCTTTCAGCGAGGCATTCATAGCAATTTATTATTTTAACTCTGAGAATGTCTACATTGTATTTTAATGGTAGTCAAACACTACATGGTTTTGGATAATGACTGAAATATCTCTTGAATACGCGAGGCAATTGCGAGATACTGGCCCCGATCTCCCGAAACATCTCAATCTGCGATAAATCTCAACTCAAATATTGTCATATGTCTTTTAGATAATTCCCATGAGAGATTGGACAGAAAACATTATTCTTATTTTATTACAGTAAAATTTAGAGAGCTCGAACTTAAAATTTATCTCAAATTTTGACTCTGATTTTAGCAAAATCTCAATTTGAGATGAGATTTCTACTTGAGATGCTTCGGGAGATCGGGACCAGGTCCCATGTATATTTCAGAGCGCACTGCTGAAGCATCATTCAGGCTGATTGAAATAAATATAATATTATTTGAAAAATGCATAACAGCACATTCCAATAACATTCAGTTATTTACAAAAAGCAGAGTTAATAATAAAATAACAGCAATATATACAACCTAATTAGGAGATCATTTTAACACACAAAGCCCCTGCTTAATTATAGACATATAATACGTTTATGGACTATAAGCTTCATTCGGGGAACGTTATACATGTATTTTACGTAAAGTTTGATTTTTGGAGCAAACTCTTATAATACCCTATCCTTGATTTTCGAACGTGGGTGGGGTAATGGGATACCCTTATACATGTAATAAAAAGGTCAATAACCCTTGTTCGTATAGTTTAATTATTTTCATTAACTTCAACTTAAGGAAATAATTATCTAATTATTTTTGTTTTGAGAAATGGTATTTCGAGGATATGACTTCATAAATCTAAAACACGTGTTTTTGCCACGTGGTCATATTCTAATAGCTGCTGTACAGTTGAAAGTATGAATGTTTCAGAATTCGTTTTTAGTGGGAACAAGAGCCATGATCACATGGCCATCCCCTGCCGTATATGATTGCCACTAATGGGCGTTAAATAGAAACAGGACTAGACATAAAAAGAAGGGAGGAGATGTTAGGGAAAATAAATAAGGAGTTAATTAATGAAATGGAACCAGGCAGAGTTCAATAGAAGGGAAAATGTGATATTACCATCATGTCATGATTTCGGTGGAGGAAGTTTGTATCTTTCAGAAAAGGTGCACTTTTATATACATTTACTGAGCATTAAACAATTTACAGACGCATTATGATAACTTTCATAATGACCCTCGTATATATAACAACATGCCCTCCATAACCAAGTACGTAATAGGCATACAACTTTTTTTATTTATATCCATATGCAATGTCATTTTACAGCGTTTGTCCCATTTCTTTTTTATCACCCCACGTACCTTGTCAAAATGTGTAAATTATTATCTGACGAGAAATGACCCCAATGAAAGCTAATTTGGATCAGATCTCTTTTCTATAGTATAATGCTTGTATCTAATGTATTGTAGACTTATATGAAACAGATATGTTTCAACTAACTTAAAATTGACTCAGTTACTTGCCTTTGTGCGACTTTTTAAATGTTATGTCGATCACATAAGAAGACGTGCCATGAGCAAACTCCATGTTTATATCTCCAAGATCAAGGTCGCAGTTAGAGGTCGAAGGTCAAATCAAAGTTTGTCCGGACCATAACTTTGAAATGCGTAGAACAATATTTTATTTACACTGTAATGTGCTATAAGGTTGTCTATTGGGTAAGTGTGAGGTTTGGTGCTCTGTAAAACGTTAAAGCTCCCAGTAACATTTGTCGCTGTCCGTACCAAGGCGGAAACCCATTAGTCTACCTTCCTCTATGTATGTATTGTCCACTTTATAGTGAAAATACAAAACTATTTCGCCATTGTGCCTTTTTGTTAAACTTTGTTCATTTTGTATGTGCCATTCTGCAATTTCGTAGTCCAGCACAAGGCTGCTTCGTATCTTTCAAATTGCATGTACACTACTGTATATATATGTTGTAGATTGTCCTTGTTGTGTGTAATGTCCGGTTGTTATTTTCTCGTCACCTGGCTCTCGTTCCGTTTTAGTTTTACTGACTGAGGCGGCAGACTTTCGGGAAAGATGCCGTGTTTTTGTAGTTGCTAGATTTTTACGTTGGGCATTGTCTGTGCCGCATATATGTTTTCTGTGCTCGGCTGGTTAAGCTGAGTGCTGCCTTCCCTGTCTGACTGAATATTATTTTTTTGCTTATATTCGGCATGGATGTTAAACTTAATGGCAAACCCCATGACCATATCTTAAAAGGTCAATGTCGCATTTGGAGGTCAAATGTCAAATTGAATGTTATCCAGACCATAATTCCAACATGCCTTGAGCAATCTTGCTTATATTTAATATATGACTGTTAACCTCAATGAGAAGAGGTGCCATACACCAACCCTCTGGCCCTAGCTCAAAGATCACATTTATGGTTCAAGGGTCAAATTCAAGTTTATCCAGATCATAACTTGGACATACATTGAAAGTTATTGCTGATATTTGGTATGAATGTTAAAAGATAATATCAAGTCAGATAAGGTGGCAGCTTTCACACTAAAAAAAAAAATTACTAAGTTATACTCAAATCAAGTAATTTTTTAACTTGTTTCAAGTAAAATTTCAAGTAAAAATAATTGTCAGAAAATCAGGTAATACTTAGTAATTAATTACTTATGAATTACTTATTAATTACTAAGTAAAAGAATTACTACCCAAATAATTACTAAGTAAATAAATTACTTAGTAAATGTAAATTACTCAGTAAATTAATTACTAAGTAATTATTTAACTAACCAATTACTTGTTAATTACTTAGTAAATAATTTACTAAGTAAATATAAATTACTCAGTGAATTAATTACTAAGTAATTATTTAACTAACCGATTACTTGTTAATTACTATGTAAATAATATACTTAGTAAATATAAAATACTTAGTAAAGCAATTACCAGCATCATAAATAATCAAGATACTGATTGATTTAATGTCTATTGATAAAAACTTCCTATATGTACAGATTCATAAAGTAAAAGAAACATTTAAGTTTCTTTTTTACAAAAGCAATTTAAGTTTATAGCTATGTTTTATTCTTCTAAAGTTTTGGAAAAGATAAATTATTAAATGTTTTGAATGTATTTTAAGTGTGTTAAAGGCAATTTAATGGTATAATTTTTAAATTACCTCCCTTTAATAATAATAAACAAGAGTGCCAAAATGTCACAAAATACGCCCGTCTTGGGGCATGGTGAGTCTCAGGGCATGGTGAATGAAATAAACAAACAATCCAACATTTGTTTTAATTAAAGGACCATAACCCAAGAAGGCCTAGGCCGATTTGGCCTACAATTGAACTTGTCTTAGGTATTATATCCATAAACATTGTCACCAAGTTTGAAGATACTCAGATGAAAACTCTTTGTACTAGAGAACAGACAAGGTCAATTTCACATTTATTTTGGTAATTATAGGACCATAACCAAATAAGGCCTAGGCCGATTTGGCCTGTAATCAACCTTGGATTAGATATTATGCCCATAAGCATTGTCACAAAGTTTGAAGACGATCGGATAAAAACTGCTTGCGTTAGAGCACAGACAAGGCCAATTTCATACTTATTTGGTAATTAAAGGCCCATAACCAAATGACGCCTGGCCGATTTGGCCTATAAACGAACTTGGCCTAGATATTATGCCCATAAGCATTGTCACAAAGTTTGAAGATGATCAGATGAAAACTATTGGCGTTAAAGTACAGACAAGACCAATTTCATACTTATTTGGTAATTAAAGGCCAATAACCAAATAAGGCCTAGGCCGATTTGGCCTCTAATCGAACTTGGACTAGATATTATGCCCATAAGCATTGTCACAAAGTTTGAAGATGATCGGATGAAAACTGTTAGCGTTAAAGTACAGACAAATTACTGGACGCCGCCGCCCGCACGTCAGGGTGTTCACATAATACGTCCCGTTTTCAACGGGCGTATAAAAAGCATTAATATAATATCTCAGATATATATTGCCCATCAAAATTTGCTTTATTAAGTTTGGCTGAGAAATTGTTAACAGACTGCATGTATGTAGTCACTTCGGACAAGCAGTGATCATGGTCTATACTCCTCAAACTGGGTGTGGAGGTTGGTGGTGACCAGTAGATGACCCTATTGATTTGGACCATGGTCTACCATGGTGGACTGAATTGAAGTGCTGTGTTGATCATAGTTGACCCTGGTCAACAAAATTCTTTACAACTGTCAACCATGGTCAACTATGGTGTCATGATTAAATACATATGTTGACCAATCCATGGTCGGACTGGTAACTCTAACTCGACAATGGTGAACCATGGTCGACTAGGCTCTCACCTTGATTTTTTCATGGTATTTGATGGCTGACCACAATAAAACATAGTTGACTATAAAAATCATGGTGACCATGGTGGACCATGGTCATCCTTTTGTCTGGGATCGGTCGGATTTCAACGAAACTTTGCATGACTTGTCAGAACCAAGTCTTGTTGTAAATGTCATCCACAAACTTTGATCAGATAAATTTTAAGGAGTTATGGACCTTTGTTTTTAGACATATAAATGTTGTCCGCTCTTGCACACTTGCAGACTTCTGAATATTAGCCCTTGCATTTTTCAAGCTTATTGAAGCATACATTTTGGTTTTGGATTCTTTCCTTTTCTCTTTTGAAATACAATTTTTCTAAGTTATTTTCATGTAAAAATAGACTAAGTTCCCCTAAAAATTGGACTCTAAAATTTCCACATTAGTATTTTTCCATGTTTTTCCAGCATCTAAAATTTCTTAGTTCCAATGTCCATGCTGTCTGATAAAAATTCCAGGGTTTTCCAGACTTTTACCAGCGTTGTACAGCCTTTTACCCTACTTTATTCAAGGGGGCATAAGCGTATATTGAACGCAATCTTGTTTTGTCTGGTATATATAGTACATACATTCAATAACAAAACTCTTGAAGTGATCAAGAATATGTCAAATATATACAGCCAGCTTTTTAGCTCTACTGTTCCAAGAATAATAAGAACTATATTGCAAGTGTCGTCTGCTCACGTTAAAGTGTATGACGAGTTTGTATTTCAGAGTATACATGTATCTTAACATACTGTTCAAGGTACACCAATAAAAATAAAGTAAATTGGTATACACACGGCTTGTGTAAAGATGCTGTAATTCTGCGATTGAAAGTGGCGGTGATGTAGTCAATTAAGGTTGCTATTACTAAAATGGAAAATCATTTTCCGCTCAACATTTAAATTTTAGTTAGGGGTCTGAGATATTGTGATAAAATTGCCCTAACTTATTTTACTGGGCTGTATACTCTGATTGCAAATTCTATACTGTACAACATTATTGTTAAAATTTTAAGTAATATAAATACTTCAATGTAGAAGTTCCCCTCAGATTAAATTACTTAAAGAAGCATAATTACTTCAAGTAGTATTATATTACTATAGCTTAAAAAGAAAATAATACTAAGTAATTAATTACTGTAAGTATTACTAAACATTACTTGAAATAAGTAAAATAACATTTTACTAAGTAATTTTTTTTTTGAGTGCATCTAAACCAGCCGAGCAAAGAAAACATAAAAAAATACACAAGACACAATGTCCACCTGAATCAGCCGAGCACAGAAACATAAAAAACATACAGGGCACAATGCCACACTGAACAAGTTTTGATCCTCCCATGTCCAAGCTGTTGAAAATCTAAATGAACCAGTTTTAGAAATCAAAACGCCGAAAGCCCAAGCTAAATGACTTAGTTTCAACAGTAAAACGACTGAAATACCTAGTTTTAGCTGTGAGAAGCCCTAAAAAGTATAAAAGATAGTATAAAATCTGAATGTCAATATTTCAGTTAAATGACCTAGTTTCAGCAATAAATGACCTAGTTTCAACAATAAATGACCTAGTTTCAACAATAAATGACCTAGTTTCAACAATAAATGACATAGTTTCAGCAATAAATGACCTAGTTTCAGCAATAAAAAGCTGAACACCCCAGCAGGATAACCAAGTTTCAACAAGTCCAACGCACCAGCCAGGTGGCCCGCCTGACATGTCGAGCGCAACAGTAGAACAACCCAGCTCCAATAATCCGAATGACCCTAGCCGAATGACCTACTATAAACAATTAGTAATCCCAGGTTAAATTAGAAGGAGTGGCATACGCAAATCCCTTAAATTTGACCTTAAATCAATAATCAATACCACAATTGAAGGACAAGGGTAAAATTGTAGTTTGTCCGCATAGGCTAATCTTGCTTATATTTGACAATATGGTTAACCTCGATGAGAAAGAGTGCCATGTGTAAACCCCATGACCCTATACCAGCGGCTCAAATTCATAGTTAGGGAGCAAAGGTTATATTGAAGTTTGTCCAAACCATAATTTTGACAGGTATTGACCGATGTTGCTTCTTACTTGGCACGAATGTTGACCTCAACAAGACGAAGTGTAATGTACAATCAACATGGGTCTATGTCAAAGGCCAAGGTCAAAGTTGGAGGTCCTATTGAAATTTGTCCGGACTATAACTTTGACACGCATTTACCAATCCTGCTTATACATGTTTAGCATGAATGCTTACCTCAATGAGGAGTGTCATGTGCAAACCACTTACACATACTTCAAGGTCAAGTTCGCAGTTGGAGGTCAAAGGCCAAAATGAAGTTTGTCCGGACCATAACTTTGACATGCATAGACTAATTTTCAATGTGAAGGAGTGTCATGTCTAAACCCTATGACCTTATCTTAGAGGTCAAGTTCACAGTTGATGGTTAAAGTGAGGTTTGTCGGGAACATTTTTCATGTATTGTGTGATTTCGATGTATACTTGCCATGAATGCTAACCATAAAGAGATGGTGTGTCATGTTCAAATATCACGTCAATATCTCGCTGGTCACGGTCACGGTCAAATATAATCATGAGTTGGCATGCCTATTTAATTGGTTTAGGTTACAAGTTTGATACCTTATGTGAAATTGTGAAATAACTTGGCTCATTTGTTCACCATTAGATGATGTGTTGATCAGACGAACCATGTCAATATCTCGAATGTGTTGTTTCTCTGCAACTCCAGTCTCCTATTTCAATAAAACTGTTGTACCTTTTGGGTCAGAACACACCTAAAACATGTCATGTTGAAATGCTGGGTTATAGACATAATCTGCCCGTGGATGCATTTGAAGTTTATTTTTAAATGTTGTTATTTTACTGATTTTACTGCTATTAGAATACATGATATATTTTACTATCATAAATTATAATAAATAACATATTATATACTTTATTTTACATTGTACAGTGATACAACTCCTATTTGAATGTCAGTTACCAAGGAGTACCACCAACTTTGTAATTGAAAGTAATAATAAAAAAATAACATTGTGTGTGTCAAGTCATTTCAAGGAAAACCAAAACTATTAAATTATGTGGTTAAGGTAAGTCAAAGGGCATACACTTCATGGTTTTTACGTTAGCCTCTACCGCAGCTACTAAATGTGCAAGGTCGTCAAAGTTTTTCAGTGAGAAGATATGATTGGCTAATGGCTGCGACACATACTGCAGTATCTCGTCTCTACCGGCTTGATCTTTGGTTCCTATAATCAAAGCAAATACTTCTGCTGTTTTTTGAAGTTCTTTGGCGGCTGCGATGGCTGCTGTAGGGTCATTAGAGAAGCCGTCAGTGAGAATTAGCACTTCTTGTTTAACATTGGGGTCATTCATTCTTGCCCCTAAAATGTAGAATTTTTTTGTTACATATAACATCAACTTTATAATACTATATTGCAGTGAATTTAATGGATATTTAACATGTCTTAGATAAAACAAAATACACCAGGTATAACGTCTGGTATAAGCACAGTGTTTTCTGCAACTCCAAGAATTTGTTGAAGTCCAAGAACTGATATGTTTTTTTCAGTTCTACCGGTTGCACCGTTTAAATAAACACTTTACTATATACCGCTATAGAAGAAGTTTTTTATTCTGGTATATTTTGGACGGTTAGTGATTCGATTGCTAGTTATCTAACGGTCATCGTTTAAATAAATTATACACCTTGCAAAAGTAAGACTTTCTTACCTTTGCTATTATCAAACATTGTTTTAGCATACATGAATGCTGCTGCAGTGTTAGTATTTCCACAGCATTGGGATTTATATGATATTCCCCTTAATGCTGATAAAACTTGCTTGGTTGTAGTGAAGCTGTTGAAATACACATCCGGATACACATAATCTGAATAACTAATGACTGAGAGTTTATGGATGTTATCAAAGGGGTTTGGTTCTGGACACAGGGTCTGCAGCAACCTCGGTATTTGATCAGTAGCTTCGGCGAAGTTAGGAGATGTTATGCTGCCTGATGCGTCAAGAATGACAAGCAAATCACGGCGATATCCGATACCGGTTTGACGGCGTTGACGACTGTTCGTTGCGTGGTTGAACAGAAACGACTTCGTATAAATACGTGCAGTCTCCTCTACAGTAATTTCTGTGTCTGCAAAACAAAGACACAAATCAAATCAAATAACAAAAGAAATAAATTAAATTGAATTCTAACACAAACAGCGGTTTCATATGTAATATACACATAGAGGAAACCACGGTGTGCATGAATTATCGATGAAACACAGCTACGACTGAATAACTTCAAACTACAAACAAGCCTTCCAAGGAATAACATTGTGCTGTGGTTACTTTGTCTTGATGTGTCATAAAATACTCCTTAAACGTGACCCTTTTTCTCTATTTGATCATTTAGTCTGGGCCAGGTAGACTTGAACCAGGATTTTTGTTTGGTATATAGTTTTTTCTCTTTTGATTATGATTTAGCACATATCTACATAAAATCAAATGGGTGCATCGGGATTACCCTTGGGCAACTTTTTTTATTGACGTTTATTTGAGAGTAGAAAATATATACTTTTAACTCGTGGAAACGACGTTATTTTATGGTAGAAAATATTTTCTTATATTGTGGGAACAAGTTAATTGGGGGCAGAAAATATTTTGTAACTTGAGAGAGCCTAAGTCGTTCTCAACGGTTAATTTATCTTTTGGGAACGACTTATTAATTTCTTCCCTTATGATAAATTATATAGTCTACCCGCTCAAATGGATAAATCGGTTAGGTCATGACTCATTGTAGGGCGCCATCAATTAAATGTAAGTGTCCTCTATGTTGTATATATAGTGTTATTATCTGACCGTGTGTAATGTAAAGTATCTGGGTAAAGGTGCAAGGAAACTGTGTATCGGTGCTGTAGAACCAGGCTGTGCGAAATAAAGAGCTAGACGCACTTCTGCAGCACCGGACATGCCTGTAACTAATGTCTCTCTCTCTCTATCTCTATCTCTATCTCTCTCTCTATCTCTATCTCTATCTCTATCTCTATCTCAATCTCAATATCTCTATCTCTATCTCTATCTCTATCTCTCTATCTCTCTTTCTCTCTCCTCTCTCTCTCTCTCTCTCTCTCTCTCTCTCTCTCTCTCTCTCTCTCTCTCTCTCTCCCGGGCTTTCTCTCAGTCTGTCCCTTCTCGTCAGATCATGCTGTATCTGCACTGGTAGAGGATGCACCTGTGCCATGTGGCTGCAACACTTTAATGGGAAGTGCCTTTGAACGTGTGTTCGCATGACAACCACATTGACATAAAAAATAACTTGGGAAACATCGGCATTTTGTAGAAATTTAGCGTTTAACACCCAAAAGTCTATAGGGTATTAATACCCTATATAATAAGCACTACTATCACTTAAATTGCCTGACATTTGTTGCCATTCGATGAAGACGACTTGCGAAACAAACCGAACACCTCACAGATGTTTCGGCTTTAGTTTGTTGAAGTTTCACAACATTTTGGAAAGGAAACTCTGAAATATTTTCAAACAGAAAAATACTGAGTACCAAATATCAAGAGTGATTTAAATTGCTTATTTGCCATAAATCTTTCGTAAAACAACCACCAGTGGCTTTCAATTATAGAAATACTTGGTTAGGTAGGAAAACGTCATACAAAAATTTTAGCCCGATCTGTGAGGCAGCACCTTTAAGGGCGACATGATTCAAGAAATATTGTTTTGATATGCACTCATTGTTGTTTTGACAGGTATGAACTGTAGTCATAGAGGCATAATATATGTTGGGTATATTGTTGTTTTAGGCATGGTAGGGCAACATCCATAGAATGTAGGCGTAATTGTTGGGTATGGTTTTGTGTTAGACATAGGACGGAATCCATAACATGTAGGTTTATTGTATGTTATATAATATTGTTATAGAATTGTTGGGGTGGCATTCATAAAATATAGGTTTAGTCTATGTTGTATATAATCTTGTTTTAGACATGTAAGGACAGCATCCATAGAATGTAAGTGTAATATATGTTGACTATAGTGTTGTTATAGGCACGTTAGGGTGGCATCCATAGAATTTAGGTTTATTCAATAGTGTACATTGTATTTCTGGATTAAAAGAAAATCAGTCGTATACATGGGGCCGGATATGAGCCTAGAAAGAGCTATCTGCTGCTCAAATGGTGGCGCTTGGCATGACGTCACATGACGGCCAACGTCGTGCGCTCTTTGTATGAATAAAAAGATGTTATCAATGCATTCGGTAGGAGCTATCTGACTCTGAATTATGCTTATTTGCTTTTGAGCGCTGCTGACAAAACAAAATTGCTACATGGAAAGTATCTTACCCGTGTTTTGCGTCTCTAACAATTCACTAGGACAATCCATTCCACCATTCGCTGGGTAACGTAACACACTCCTTGTTCTTACGGTTGCACCGGCTACTATAGGCTCCGACGACCATTCTGACCAGTTGGTAAACAAACAGTCGACTGGTTTGTTACCATAGATAAACGCGCGCGCACCAACATTGGTTAGAATCAACACAGTTAGTATTTCTAAAGAAAGCATCTTTCCACATATGTTCGACTCATTTGCTCTCATATCTTTTTTATATAGCCTGCTTGTTATCGTGATGTTGTGATCAAACACACTGAATCAAATGCCACGGTTGTAAAACAACGTATCTCTTTCAAAAAGAAACATAGTTATGTTGAACCAGGTCGTTTAGGTCAGTGGCCTACATACAGGTGATACCGCGACGTTATGATTTCGGGCGAGTCTTACGTAGTTGCATTGTCCTGTAATATGAACTAATGCACAGCATATTTTTTTGATGATGCATAACTTTACAATAAATTGTTTGGTTACGAAGTTTTAAAATGGGTTGCATAAGCAAACAAGACAGTACTTTTGTTCAAAAGAAAAGGCTATTTTCATTTCAATTAATCATATTACGATTAATATATAACTTCTTTAATCTTAATCACCTTTTCTTGTTAAATAAACCCTGTTGAAAAACGTCTAAACATAAAAGATATGCATACGGAAAATTCCGGGTTTTATTGTATCCAATAACGACAACAACAACATGTAATTAGCTTTTGCGACCTTTATCCCACGAATATGTTTTGACGATTTTGGAGAGATTTCTTACTACATCTCGGAGAGGAATTACGAAAATGCATTCGTTTTACTTTCTTTACAATAACCTACCACTACGATGTGGAATTATCACCGTCAGGTCCAGATACGTAAATACCCGAAACGGACTTTATACTAATTGTATTGCAAAGGGAAGTAACCGCTTTGCAAAGAGAAGTAACCGGAACATGTCAACTTCAACTTCACTTCAAGTAACCGGAACATGTATCGTTTTTATTAGATTTTCTTAAGATTGGTTGATATTTCGCACATATGAACGATTCTCGCTCGACTTACTTCGAAATCTCAGAGTAATCATGTGTCTCGTAACAGTTTGTAGCATCGTTTATGCACTGAAAATGTTAAAATTTCCTTCCGAAGCGGGATAAAAATGGCTGCCTTTTTCGTTTCCTGAACTATAGAAAAGAGTGTGTCCCATCTATAATACGGGTTGCACAGCCATTGAAGACTGATAATTAATTTCTCATCTAGATAGGGGCCTACTCTAGTTTTTGGAATATTTTTAAACATCATTAAAAAATAAAAGAATAAAAAAATAAAATTTATGAGCTACCGAATATCGCATTCTAAATAACCTTTGTTATCCAATTGGTAGCCATTGTTTTAGTAACGTTCCGTCAGTGCGGAATTGTGACACAAATTTTCAGATCCATTAGTGAATTCAAACTCTGACCAAACCACGTGCACAGGTGTTAACGTAAACCGAATCTTATCCGTTGGCCTTCGGCCTTCGGCCAACGTATAGTCCGCTATTAATGACTAACGTTTTGCATGTAGAAACTACACAAGTACACATACCAAACTGACGTCATTCCCACCAAAGTATTCAATTAGACGTATACGTTACACGTTTATTTCGCAACGTCCATATTATTTGAAATATTCTCCCCGTGTATCGATAAATTGAACCATGCTACATTATTTAGTCCGTTTAATCAGGTCTGTCACTTGTATACAAACATTGCATCATAATAACATTGTATTTTTATTATTTCATACATTGAAAATTGAGAAAAAGACAGTGAAAACCAAAACCATATTCACAAAGTCATATACGAATACACAAAACATCTATTAAAATTAGACATTATATAAAATAATAAAATAATTTGCAATGTCTATATATACAATGTTATGTAAACAGATGACTAAGTATCTAAATAATTGTATTAATGGGCTTATTATATGGCATACGTGATTGGATTCGTGTATCAAAAGTGGCACTAAAATAATTTTATCAGATTATACAGTACGCTTGCAGCAATCATCTCACATCTGAATTTCGATTAAGCGGGACACGTGTTTAGAAAACTACACTATATGATTACGTAACAGTTAGTCATTGCTGATGATATTACCAATTTACCATTCATCCATAAAAGCAAATTGACCCTGGTCTGGAAAGTAGTAATTTTCTGGACTGTTATTTTGTCAATTACGTCTACTCTGTATAATTTACGTTTTGTCAAAATTAACACGCTGTTTATTCATATACGTTCAGTGTCTTCAAGGAGGTAATTGGTGTAATAAGTTTATATTACATGTAATTACTTAAGAACTAATTCGCTGGATGTAACACCCCTATATTCTAAAAATAGCTACACCCGGAACCCTCAATATAAATTCTAAAAATAGCTATACAGCCGGGACATTTGATGAACACGTCATTTTCATAATACGAAACAAGTTCGACATAGCTCCAGTGGAGTGATTATCTGCAAACTTATCGATTTAACGAACAGTTTGATAATAAGTGTTGATCTTAAAATAAACTAATGCTGCTGATTTAAGTAATTCAGTTGAAATATTTGGATAAACACATATATAGCAGTATTGAAAATGTTGACCGTTTCTGGAACTGCCTAAATGCGGATTCACATCGTTGAGTTGATATTAAGAAATAGGCAATGCTACCCTTTTAAGAGAGGTTAACGCCTCCCAAATATGGTACTGGTATGACTTATTGCTTAGAAATCATCACAATTAGCTCCAGGTAACTGCTGGTTCATCCGGAGTGAGAATAATCTCACTGGATAGTTAAATAATGGTTTTAATAAATGGTGCTACTTTTTTTTACTTCTATTAAAATAAAGCTATTTATTTAAAATGCATATGATATACGTTGTTTTACATTATGCATGGATAAATAACTGATTTGGATGACATTTACTAAGGAGTGACACCAACATTGTCATTAAAAGTAATAATGTAAAATAACATAATTAAGGTAGGTCAAAGGGAATACACCTCACGCTGTTCACGTGTTTCTCGACCTCAATCACTAAATGTGCAAGGTCGTCAAAGTTATTCAGTGAGAAGATGTGGTTGGCTATTGGTTGTGACACATACTGCAGTATCTCATCTCTACCGGCTTGATCTTTGGTTCCTATAATCAATGCATACACTTCTGCTGTTTTTTGAAGTTCTTTGGCAGCTGCGATGGCTGCTGTAGGGTCATTAGAATGACAATCAGTTAGAATTAGCACTTCTTGTTGAACAACGGGGTCATTCATCCTTGCCCCTGAAATGTGCAAAACAAATGTTATAGTCAACAGCTATGCTATATCAACAGCTATGCTATATCAACAGCTATGCTATATCAACAGTTATGCTATATCAACAACATATTTAAATGAACAAGTGTGTTGATGGTGTGTAAAATGCTTTTGACAGTTTTTCAACAGCTTGAACATGGGATGATCATAGCTTATTAAGTTGGGCATTGTACCTTTTATGTGTTCTGTGATCGGCTGGTTGAGGTAGGCATTTGCCTTGTGTGTTTTTTATGTTTCTGTGCTCGGCTGGTTAAGCTAAGTGCTGCCTTCCCTGCCTGACCTAATATTATCTTTTTGGTGAGCGAACGACCAGTTTGATTTTAAGTATGCGTTAAATAATTATCATGGCACTGCTAATATATTCTTCTTTTTTATAAATATATTTACACTATCTGAAGTTCAAGTAAGAAAAGAGTTAGTTTTGTACGCCTGAGACCACGAACATACACTTACGGACTTTGAAAACGCACCACTTTTAAGGGACCCATATTGTTTTGATTGAACTATTTAGCTGACTTTGTACGAATGAAACAATGTTCCTAGATAATAACCTTGTCAGTAAAGAACATTTGACACGTGTTTTACCACGCGAATTACACGTGGTAACCACATGGCCAAATCTCATTTTTCACTAGTGGAACTCGCGTGAATGAAAATATCCGAATTGTGTATATAGAAATGTGTATACGATACATTGACATGCAAAAAAATCACAGTTTCAATAATCCAAAATCACTAGTTGGTATGTAGCGTTCACCCCAAAATGGTGTGCCTAGAGGTGTAGCAATGTTACATACTGGAAGTAGCAACCACGCCGTTTTCGCACGATTCCATTGTGATAATATAACAAATATTAGTCCACATGAACGTTTAAAGCACACTGATACTGTCACTGACCGCCCAAGGCAGGATAAAAGGCTTAAAACTGCTATTTATACGGATGAATCAATGCGCATGCGCAGCCGACATAACAGCTTCCGGTCTACAACCATGACTGTCAGAGTAATACATGGTCGTCATGGGTATGCAAAATGATTAAATGAAAGGTCAAATATGTTCGATTTTTTCTAAAAGAAATTTTGATTTTGTACAGGTCGACAGTTTGTGTTCAATCTTACATCTAAGATGTTCTTCAATCTGTAGCCATTCTCTTCTTGTATCACTATTTTCGGCGACAACGATGTTAACTTTAGACCTCATGATATTAATCATTCGCATAAATTACTGAAAATAATCATTTTTATGGACGAAAAGAATATCAACGTGATGGATACTCCTGTTTTATCCTCAGATTTGTAATCATTGAAAAATATGACATGCTCTTGCAAAGGCGTGTCCACGGGTGAGTGACGATTCTTTATCTGCTCGCGAGCATATCCAAACATTTGTCCATGTATGATGGAACATTCCCTCAACAGCACATTTCAAATGTGATGTTGTTTATGAGTTGCCGCTGTTGTGAATGTATCACGAACAAATCGTTATACACAAACTACTAAATTGTGAATTTGGCATTTGAGACTTGAACACATCGATGTCACGTGACTTTTCTATTTTGTTCACTTTTATTATGAAATTTTGCTAGTGGGTTAAATATAAAATAGGCTTTCTATATGCCAATTTTTGTGTCAAATAAATAATGTTCACTATATATTTGCGTGGTTTGAATAAGTGGTGCGTTTTCAAAGTCCCCAAGTGTACTAAATCCAAAGGCACTTGGTTTCAAATTCTCTGAGTGTACCCTATATTGCGCAACGGCCATGTTTGCCGGAACGGTTATGACGTTCCGAAATCTGGTTCCCAGTTTTTCTACAGTTGTCACAGCAAACACCGATACCAGTTCATGTATATGACTTAATCAGCAGCCAGTATACAAACACTAAGACGAATAGACGGGGATTGCGCACGACCGATGAAAGGAGCTAAGATTATATTTTCAGTTATTGCGAGCGTTTCTTAATTATTGGTTCTGGATAACAAAAGACATTTTCGTTCTGACTTTAAAGAAAACACCTTCCAATACTGATGAAATCAATTACGAAACTTAAGCAAACTCGGGTTTATTAAGTTTAACCCGTCTCATACCGGAAGGCTTGTTTACACCTCGTGATTCAACACACTCACAATGCTCAGTGCAGTTTTTGACTATCATAGTAAAATTACTACGCGAGTCTGACCATGACGCAATTCTGTTTTCGGGCTATATGACCAGTAAAAGATTTTATTCAAATATTCTTACCTTTGTTATTAGAAAACATCGTTTTAGCATATGTGAATGCCGTATCGGTGCTTGTCCCTCCTGAAGTATATGGTATACCTCTTATTGCGTTTAATGCTTTAGTGGTGTTGGTGTATCTATTAAAATCAAACACTTCATACACGTACGTTGAATAAGTAATGGCCGCCAATTTGTGAATGTTGTCGAAGGGGTTTGGTTCTGGACAAAGGGTCTGCAACAACCTTGGTATTTGATCAGTAGCTTTGGCGAAGTAAGTACTTCCTATACTGTCTGATGCGTCAAGAATGACCAGCAGATCCCGGCGACTACCGACGCTGGTATGTCGTCGTTGACGGCCACCAATGGCGTGGTTGAACAGGAACGACTCGGTAAAAATACGCGCAGTCTGCTCCACAGCAATTATAGCGTCTGAAAGAATAATGAAAAGACGGTTGCTTTATCAAACATTTATGGCAAATAAGCAATTTAAATCACTCTTGATATCTCGCACTCGATATTTTCCTTTTAAAAAGGAAGTGGCTAGTTACCGGACCTCTAGACCTGGAGTCGAGAGGTCCGGTTACCGGACCACTAGCCTTCCTTATAAAAATAGCACAGAGCTTCATGCCAACATGCTTCGTGAATTATGTAATTCACTCGTGATCAAACTTTAACACCAACGAACAACAACGTAAACATTAGTGAGGTATTGGGTTCGTTTTGTAACTCGTTTTTGTCGAAGGCAAACAAATTGCAGGCAATTTAAGTGATAGTAGTGTTAATTCTAAAGGGTATTGATACCCTATAGAATTTTGGATGCAAAAGTACTAAATAAATTCAAAATACCAATGATTCGTAAGTTATTTTAAATGTCAATGTGGTTATTTATTGCATATACAGGCAACTAAATCAAAATTACGCGACTATTTGACAATTCTATTTTATTTTTGCAATACACCAATACGTGCGGCAGCACCTTTTATAGTAAGGTGAGTCGAAAGGTTATGGTTACAGGGAATAAGCAAGAAAGGTATAAGACGGAGAGTAACTTGCTAGGTGAATGGAAACGTTGTGCGGAGGGTAGTATCACAATTTACTTGGGTTATGCAAGTTATGTAAACTTCTGCCACTTTCTGTTACCAACTTCAGGTAACAAACCACCAAATGCCTACGCGGACCAAAATCTCAAGTCTCAAGTAGTCCTGTAAAAAACTTTGATTTGGCTGAAAATGGTGGTGTGTCTTGACAAATCAGCACTCGAATCATGTTATTGGGTTTAAATGCTTTGTACACATGTATATGATGTAGTGAAACTGTTTTATTTAGAAAATTTTGATATTCTGGCTTAAATATGAAAGTGAATCAAGGTTGTGGCTAACGGACTTCAAATCAATCCGCGCGTGTGAGAAAATACGTTCACCGCGTTTGACGAACCAAATGTTTCTTATATGATACGCAACCCTCTTATTTCTTTTCATTTTCTTGATGCTATTTCTATTGATTGGTGGATTTTGAGAGGTCCCCATGGACAAAAGTTTGACATTTTTTGGGTCAGCAATTTGTCACTTTACATTGAGTTAAAGAACAAATTTATTTGGTGGTTTGTTACCTAAACACCAGGAATTTGTATTAAAGGAAGCAGGAGCTGATTTTTGCAACATTTTGTATTCAGAAACATTTTATTGAAATAAAATAATTATTGAATTTATGCTTACATTTAAAATTGCCACAGTGTAAGACATTTATATGTACTATAAAATGGTGGTTGTATTATTCATTTTCAACCTTTGATTTTATCACTAGATTTATCTGAAGTATGAAATATTACAGCAATTGGAAGAAAAAATTTGAATTTGACATAACCGTTGACACTAGTCACGTGGTGCAAAACAGAAATATACTACTGCATGGTGTTTATACCAACAAGTAAGGGTGCTGGCTGACCTTTGTATTATCAGCACACTGGTTGCCCCATACAACACTTAATGTACGCTGGTATAGTATTTACTCTACAACGGGTTAAACCTCACCAGCTGATAAGCCCGCCTACTATCGATGGTGGTAGGTCCTACCGAACGTTGGGGTTTAAGATTTGTCTTTGAACAGTGCTATACTTTGTTCAAGTTTTTTTCCGATAGTTAATGTATTCTTTAAATGACCCAATTGTCGGTGTGTGTTTATTGCATTTTTATTCAACTACCACAGCATGAAAAGTTACGTTTAATTTATTATTAAACGTAACTTAAATTTAACTATATTCGTAATTTAAATACATTGAATCAGAAAAAAGTAGGGATTAAATTCCAAATTTAAGTTAAGTTTAATACTACATTTAAGTCGAATTATTCCTACAAGTTTAAGTCACATTTAAGTTGCATTTAAAGGTGATTAAATATAGAATATAACTGGGATTAAATGCACGTTTATGCAATATAAACGCAAACTTAAATGCGTTTAAAGTTTAACTTAAATTTGAAATTTAAATTGCTTTAAAGGTGATAAAATATCTTTTTTTGATTTTAATAAAATTTATTCTACACATTTGGTACAAATAAGACTACAAACCACTCAGCATTTAAGCAGTAAGCAATAAAAATAGTTCTGTACAGTACGATTTATACAGTATAACCATATGTTGTTATGTTAGCTATATGTACTGCTTTTTATTTCAATGTTCATGAGCAAATATGAAGTAGAACTTAAAGATGTTACACATACACTAGTTCACTATGAAACTAAAATGGCGATCCATAATTTTAAAAAGTTAAATTATTACCAATTTATAGCAATATAAGCAAGTCATATCCGAGACCCAACCTACCACATAATACATCCTTATTAATACTAGATATATACTAGTTAAATTAACACTAATTTATTCTGAATAAGTCAAAATTTCTAGATTATGATATGTAGAATTATTCGTTGGGCGATTTTAATCCTTTTAACCTCAATTTTATTTTTTACAACCAAATTTTATGTTCGACCCCATCTTTGAAAAAGTGGGTGGGGTAATGTAATACCCCCCATTTATGAGAAAAAAATATTTGTTTCAACCCTGTTGTCTATTTCATGTATTCTTTTATATGAAGTTACCACCATGTGTTTTTATTTTTGTTTTCTGTAATATTGTTTTAGGAATATGACGTCATAAATCCAAATTACGTATTTTTGGTCACGTGATCATGTTTTTGAGCTGTTGTAAAGGACAAATTATATATAATTCAGAGTTTATTTATTATGTAAGAGATAGTAACATATATAAATGTTTAAAATAGCAACATGTTTAACTTTCCCACTTAAGACGTCCAATAGTACAATACAGTAACAGCGCTTAGGGCATAGTCCAAGTAAAATGCTGTTTCCATGAGTATTTGGAACATGGCAGATTCCTTGTACAACTTAAGCCATGTAGACTAAGCAAACAATAATTTTGATTTACCTCTAATTAAACAAGTATACGATGCATCTAATGTGCAAATTTCAAAGGAATCGGAATAAAATTGTAGAAATTATGAACATTAATATCTACCCTTTCGACTGCTAATATACCTCATTTTCTCGACATTCCAGTGTTCCATACCTCTACTGGTTAAGTGTCATATCGATGAATGGATAGTTTTCCGATTGCACTATTGTTTTATTGGTTAGCTAGGCAAAGGTTGTATCTTTCTGAAAATGTCCATTTTTATATACATTAAGTGGATATTAAACATGTTATTGGCCACTGATTAATACTTTTGTAGCTGTACAGTTATTGGTGTATGTTTTTTTTGTCAATATCTTGCGCCCTTTCATCACATATTCAATTATTTTTATCTTCTTTTGTTTACAGTCATTCAGTTTTTATAGCTGAAATTATGTCTATCAGTTTTTTGACAGTTGGGACTTGGATCTTCGACTTTATGACAGTTGAAACTTTCAGTGGTTAAGATCATTTTTTTATTCACTTGTGTGTTGCATATTCTGCCGTGTGATTCTGGTATGAGATGTTTTAATGTTTTCTGTACTTGGCTGTTTAAGTGCTGTCTTCGTGTCCAATTTTCCTTATCGTTTTACTATAAGTGTAGCCATTCACAGGTTGGTAAGTATTTCGGTGAGACCTACTGGTCAACAATATTTCAGTCATATGAAGAGTACACAATCTCATTGTCCCGACCAGCCAACCAGCAGTTATCTGGAAACTGCCTTTATACTGTTAAACCACATCGATAAGCTGTCAAATCACCATTTGTATATGTCTACATTACATGTTAAATTGTTGAAATACATGTTAAATTGTTGAAAAACGTTTGATAATGTTAGAAGAACGTGTTAACTTATCAAAGCTTCGTATTATCATGTTGGACTTTAACTACAATGATGAATTGTCAAACTATCATTTGAATATGTTTATATGCGATGTTTGATTGTTAAAGCAACGTCTAACAAAAAGTTGCGCATGCGCTCAGATTGTTTTCCGATATCAAAATGTCGGTCAAACTAAGGAGAAACCGTCTCAAGCTAACGAAAACGTTGTAATCAACCCAAACTTAGCAGCTTGGTTGTGAAACGAGGTATCATACTTTAGCAACTGTATATGAACTTTGAATGATGAACAATTTACTGTGTTTACGATGATATTTAGCATTTAGTACAGACCACATGGGTCAGTTAACCACACCACGTCTGTTGTATTTCTATTGATATTGTGTTTGCACTGTGGGGAACCCACGTGACAAGATGCTACTGTTCGGAGCCAATTTTGTCAACAAACCGCCTCGATTCAGGTAACATTTTTGCTTGTAACTTTCTTAATACTTGACCGATCTGGATGAAATATAGACGAGCGCCGTCTCCTTTCAAAAGCAAATCATCGAAGCTCTTACCTAAGTGACAAAATTGTGTACTTTTTGTTATTTGGGCAACGGCGCATTTCGTAAACCGCAATTCACTAAAACATGTCCTTAATAAATTTCAGCTTCATTAAAAGTTACAATTTAATAGCGATAATGTGGGTGGCAAAATTTAAGACCGACAAGCAAAATATTTCTGATAAATATGAGCAACAGGCAAAATGAGACGACATAAACAATAAAAGCTCAGCGAGTCGCATGTGTCGCCTGACGACATGCACATTTGTCGTAGAAAACTATCCAGTATTGGGCTACATATCCGACGCACAAGAGTTCTCTAGTCATCTGAACTAAGAACGACAAAGTTATGCTCTGGGCAAGAAATACTCTTATTAAATCAATCTAAGGGAACTAATTCAAAAACGATGCAAGGCAGAGTTATGGTTCTTGCGCACTGCACTTTGGCTTATTGCAAGAAACATGCATACAAAATATTGAGTCATTTGAACTCTAGGTGACAAAGTTATGCTCCGGACAAGAAATGCTCTTATTAAATCAATCAAAGGAAGATAATTAAAAAACGATGCATGGTAGAGTTATGGTTCTTGTGCACTGCACTTCGGCTTATTGCAAGAAACATGCATACCATATCTTGAGTCATTTGCACTTAGGGTGACAAAGTTATGCTCCGGACAAGAAATGCTCTAATAAAATCAATCAAAGGAAAATAATTCAAAAACGATGCAAGGTAGAGTTATGGTTCTTGCGCACTGCACTTCGGCTTATTGCAAGAAACATGCATACTAAATCTCTAGTCATTTGAACTTAAGGTGAAAAAGGTATGCTCCGGACAAGCAATTTGTGACGCAGCCGCCGCCGCAACCGCAGCCGACGCCAAAGTAACACCTTAACACAAAAATGCTACAGTTCGGAGCTAAAATGAAAATGCTACAGTCCGGAGCTATTTTCAGAATATGCTACGGTTCGGAGCTATTTTCAGAAAATGCTACGGCTCAGAGCTAAGAATAGGTATTATATGCCTTTTTGAATATCAATACTATTAAGACCATCGACCAAGTATGAACGGGCAATGTTTAAACAGGTTCGCGGAACACAAACATAAAAACACACACCATCATGTTGATGCCGGACACCCCTTATAAAATGAATTCGTGTAGGCATCTTCCGCACCATTTTGTCATGTGGTGACAAATGTAGAGGCTTACAAACAACGCGTTTCTTGGAGTTTGAACTATGATCAGTACCTTAGAAACGAAACGTTTTATTCCCGTTTTTTTATTGTAAATTCCGTGTCCAAGAGGCGTCTAGTCATTTGTAAAGTTGTAATAGTGCGCCTAGGATAATAAAAGGCGGGATAATTTGGTACCTTTCACAAAGGTGTATTAAGCAGATGTGTAATATTTATCAGTGATGTTTTAGTACAATACTGACCTTATCTGTTTACTTTAGTAATTTGTAAAACTAATTGTGCAACAGTTGATTTATATTTGTGAATACTAAATATCACATTATCCTGGGCGCACTATAATGGAAAGAAAATTACAACAGACGAGTCACGTGTTTCGGAATAAAAATGCCACGATCGTCCAAACATGTGCATATTCACACCATTGGGGTGCTTGTACAAAGAAGCACGATGACCTATGTTTTTTTAGCTCACCTGTCACAAAGTGACAGAGTGAGCTTTTGTGATCACACTTCGTCCGTCGTCCGTCCGTCCGTCCGTCCGTCCGTCCGTCCGTCCGTCAACAATTGGGTTGTGTCCTCTCTAGAGGTCACAATTTTGGCCTAATCTTTATGAAACTTGGTCACAATGAATTTGTGATCACACTTCGTCCGTCGTCCGTCCGTCCGTCAACAATTGGGTTGTGTCCTCTCTAGAGGTCACAATTTTGGCCTAATCTTTATGAAACTTGGTCACAATGATCATATCAACAAAATCTAGGTCAAGTTCGATATTGGGTTATCTGAGGTCAAAAATTAGGTCACTAGGTAAAATTATAGGAAAACCTTGTGTAGTCACTGGAGGTCATAATTTATAAATCTTTAAGAAACTTGGTCACAATGATCATGTCAACAAAATCTAGGTCAAGTTTGATTTTGGGTCATCTTGGATCAAAAACAAGGTCACAATGTCAATTATAAAAATCACAATTGACATTTTCCTGAGGGCCGTGGGTTCAAACCCCACTGGAACCATAATTTTTATTTTTTTATTTTTATTTTCTTAAGTATTTAGGTATTGTTTTGTCTTTATGGCATGTATTTGTACAGTTATATGGAGGAAAATATTTTGTTTAAATTATAGGTCAAATCATAGAAAAACCTTGTGTAGTCATCAGAGGTTACAATTTCAACTTAATCTTTATGAAACTTCGTCACAATGATCCTGTCAACAAAATCTAGGCAAAATTCGATTTTGGGTCATCTGGGGTCAAAAACAAGGTCACATGGTCAAATCATTAAAAAACTTGCAATAGAGGCTGAATTTCCTTAAATTTTATTCAAAAAATGTGTAGGGTCACCATAGGGAAGTGCATGCACTAGTACGACAGGTGAGCGACATAGGGCCCTTTGTGCCCTCTTGTTTAATTTTCGAGCCTTAATTTTGGCAAATTTTGAAAATTCATTTGTTGTCAAAAATATGTGAATGTTATTAAAGATTCAAAATGTGCATAGGTATGTTTGAAAAATGTTTAAATGTTTTTGTACATCTGAACTAAAAAAGAATTCTAATGAAAAATGGTGATTTTTATTAAAATATTAGGGGATTTTTGCGGCCGGGAAAATTCCCATTAACGATTACATGCGAAAAACACGTGATTGTTGTGGTTGTAGTTGTATTGGCTATGGTCTATTTTATTTTGACAGACCGGATGCGGAATAATGATTCGGTAGACTGAATTTCACGTCCCACTTCCGGTAGAGGCAAGTTGTTGCTCAAGATTTGAGAACCAGTCTTGTTTAATTTATTTTTTTCCAACATGAAATATAAATACAGTTCCACTCTTTTAATAACGTTTCGGCATATAATTATAAGCCGGAATCAAACCATGAAAATTATTGAAAAAAATACATATCTTATTCAATCCCACGTAAAAAACAATACGGCGACGTCGGAAATAGAGGATCTTGCATGAGTGCTCATTACATACGAGTTTTATTAAACAAGTGGACAAAATGATATGACACGAGGCTTTGCCGAGTGTCATATTGTTTTTGTCGACGAGTTTAATAAAACTCGTATGTAATGAGCACGAATGTAAGATTCTATTTATCACATAACCTTAAAAATGAACATTATTGTTCAAAAGGATGATGTACGCTGCATATGTTTCAGCCAAAATTCAGCGGTACAATGAGCGCGACGTCATGGCGACGTTAATATTATCTTGACGTCATTGACGGATCAATGCATTGATTGGCTAACGTCACGTCAAGCTAATTTAAATATTTATTGCACAGTCTGGGAGTGCCGAACGATATTTACGGCACAGCTTTACGGCACTCCTGGGCCGCAGGTTATGTGATAAATGACGTCACATCATTTAACGCGACGTCATCGCACGTTAACGCGACGTCGTCGCACGGCATAGCGCGCCAACTTGTGAATATGTTGAATCGATTTATAAATAGCAAATAAAAGACGAGTGTAAAACTATAACTATTTATAGGGCATATCTGTGCAACCCGTCTCCTAGATCGGAAACACTCTTTTCTAAGTATTTTTTTGCCTTGTCTCCTATGTGGTGTTGCTTGGCAGCCAGAGGCTAGATCTATAGTCTCTGTGGAGCATTTACAAATTCCTTAGTCATTTTTTTCCTCGATCAGATTATCCAAAAACCTGATGGGAAATCACCGCTGGATGCAGCGCATTTGTTCATATTAAAATATTTGAAAATTCATGATTTTTGTCATCTTTATAGAAAAGTGATGTTGCAAAATCTCATTTTCTGAGAAAACGAAATCGGTAACCCCTGTTTTTCTTTAGCTTATTGTTTTCAGGATAAAGTTTCCCATAAAAAAGTTGGAACAAATAAATCTAAAGAAAATGTCCTTAATTGTCATGGTTTGGCAACGTTGCATCTTGAGTCACGCTACTATCACACTGTAATCTTTCGCGACCGTCTCTGTTCAGGCCCCTTCCACCTTGAAAAACTGCCTGACAGGATCAGTTACCCCGCATAAACATCATCCGAAACAGGTTCACAACCGCTTCAGACATTGCTAGACAACATGTTAGTCGTCATGAGAAAGTAAACAATCCATCATTAATCGATATTTTGCATATTCACTTAGAACGACCATACTGAAAAATTAGGATTTGAAGTTAAAGTTGTTAGTAGACTCTGTGTTGCGTTTCTAGATCCATTCAGTATATTTTTGGTGGAACATACATGTATGTACATGTTTCACGTCACACGATTCACAAAATTTAACGTGTGAGACTATTGGTCACACACAGCCTGTTTAAGGTATTGCTATTGGGCAAGAAAATATCAGCCAAGAAAAAAACTGGAAAAGTTTGAATGTGTCCGCATGCTTCATAGAATGCATGTAGATTTAAAATTTGTTACACATAGATATATAATGACATTAATTGTTTAAATATGAAACAATTATTACTTTAAATGTAAAACTCAAAACAACACTTACATTCAAAAGTGTCCAATTTTTGTGCACACTCCCAGACAATATTAGCAAACATATTCCCAATATAACACAATAAATTTTGCCACCCACATTATCGCTATTAAATTGTAACTTTTAATGAAGCTGAAATTTATCAAGGACATGTTTTAGTGAATTGCTCCGAACCGTAGCATAGCATATTGCGGTTTACGAAATGCGCCGTTGCCCAAATAACAAAAAGTACACAATTTTGTCACTTAGGTAAGAGCTTCGATGATTTGCTTTTGAAAGGAGACGGTGCTCGTCTATATTTCATCCAGATCGGTCAAGTATTAAGAAAGTTACAAGCAAAAATGTTACCTGAATCGAGGCGGTTTGTTGACAAAATTGGCTCCGAACATTAGCATCTGGTCACGTGGGTTCCCCACAGTGGTGTTGATATACGTGAGTAATAGATGCTGTTGATGTATTGTTTAATAATGTGCACATTCGTTTGATTATTACATGTATATTTGCACAAGAATTTATAGTCCGGCAGATAAACGGCAATTTTTGGGGTAACCGTGCAATGTCTTCTATACAAAATGTTTTTGCATTTTCTTGTTCTCTGGATTATACTTTAACAGAATCCGGATGATGCCACCTTGTCATCATTGAGCAATTCTCACGATGATGGATAATTGAACATTGAAAATTTACTCTTTTTGTCTTATTTCTAGTTTAACACGCATGCAGGGCCTCATTGCAAAATTTTACTTTTACAACATGTGGCACACGAATATTAAGATCACACGGTTATAACAATATAAGTTACAGTTACAATTGCATTCCTTAAAGTATAACAGAATAAAAAATATCTTGACGTCGATTTTATAAAATTTCACTCATTTTCCTACATTTTGATTTACTCTTGATAGTGCCTCAATTTAATGAAATAAAATATGTAGTCATGCAATGTAGGTTGTTAATAATTGCTAGTGATACTGAATTGAAAAGTAAGTATCAATATAATAAAAAATATGGTACCATGTATCATTGACTAGTTTAATTAATATCTTTGTCTAAAAACAGGCCTCATATAAGACGTAAACAGCCAACAGGCCCTCATTTCCACATGTTACTATTACAAAGGTTGTATATAATGATGCAACGCATTATTAAATACAATATAAATAACGTTTAAGGTGTATTGCTTCACGTTTGACTAAACGATAATGTACTTCTACTGCCTAATTCATGAAAATTCATGTACCCCTTCGGTGCCTCATTGTGAGAAATGCTCAATGTTGACAAGGTGGCATCATCCGGATTATGCTATGGTATTGTCAGGAGAACAAGAAAATGTAAAAACATTTTGTATAGAAGACATTGCACGGTCCAGTGCAAGTTCTGCCGGACTATTAACATTGTTTTCTGTCGAAGCATGGTTTGTCAAGAGTTTAATTCGTTGTTAATGGGCAAGCCTAAAAAGCGGAATGGACCTAAATTACCGAAATGCACTATTATTCTAAAGTAACGTAAGATGTGTGTTCTAGTATAGCACACATGTGTTTAATTGTTATATGGAGACTATCTTGCTATTCTAGTCATTTATAGTTTGTCACAAGTAAATAATTAGCGAATTATGTCCATGCATTCTTTATTGGTTGTGAAAGATCTGCACTACTGATCATATATAGCTTTTTATGTATAATGCAATCTCTCTTTGTTGATAATTGATTGTCTTCACGTTTGAAGCTACTACTTGTTTGCAGTAATAATAACGTTTATGTACTATTGCATTCAAATCAAACGTACAGCCATGTGGTGTATGATTTTGTCGTTATTATAGTGAAGGTTTCTAGTGTTGCTATGGAAGTTATGTAAAGTATTGTATTGTACTGAAATTGCTTCTTGTTTATTTCCAGTTTTACGTTTCAAGATTAAAAAGGCAACGAATAAAACTTAATAATTGAATCAGTCTTCCTCGTTCATTAATCAAGTGTAGCTGCATGCAGTTAAATCAAAGTACATGTTATAGTGATATAATCAGGTCAAAGGTCAAAGTTGCAGTAACATTGAACATAAAATTATCATTTGGCTGCCAGTAAATGTTGAACATTGTCAGATTAGAATAATAATAGCGTAATACGACGTAACAAGACTCATACGTTCGTAGACATATACAAATCAAGACGCATCTTATGAACTTAAATTAATTAATTTCATGTTAACCATACTGGAGTTGAAAAAGCTGGTTTGCCCTTACGTAAAGAGGTTCAAAGTCAGGCAGTCTTTTTCTTGTTGGCTCAGAATGACATCTTTGCACTTATGACTTTTATCTTCTTCTAAGGCAGCAGCATGTATTATTCTTCCAACTGATTATACCCCTATTTTAGCCGACCTGTCACATAGCGACACGGTGAGCTTAAATATCTACTAAAAAACTTTAATACAGGGTGGACATACCACGTGATATTTGACGGCAATGTTTGCTAAGACCGCATGTAGAAATCTGTCAAAAAAAAAGAAAAACAACCATATTCACTAATTTTATTCCTCAATCGATTTTAACGAGACATTCTCAGACGCCCAAGCCGAGAATGAGTTCTGTCTATGCCACTTTTAATACTTGTGTGCAAAATTTTACTTTTTATGTCCGCACCGAATCAACTGCTATCTAGGCATTTGAGCCGGTTTCAGGGAAAACTTGTTGAAAAGTATTAATTTGCGAGAAAAAGTACTCATTCTCGGCTTGAACGTCGAAGATATCACATTAAAATCGGTTGTTTATAACGTTTTGTTGACCAATATCTACTTCCGTTCGAAGCCAAAATAATACACCAAATACCACGTGATATGTCCACCCTGTAAGTTAGTTATCCCGTTCTGTTACGCTATATTCTGTAATAACATGGTACAAAAAAACGTATGAGTCCCCCCTCCTTAAGCCAGCAACCGCCTGTCTTAAATAGTAACTATTTATGCATTTCGATTGGCACATTAAATATAAACCGTGAACAACACCTGTTAGGAAAAACCACCCGATTTAAGCAGCCATATTTGCTGTATCAATGACCAGCTGCTTAAGGCTGGTACAATCATTGGTTTAATTTGAAACTTTTACTTTGCGAAAACATATTCATATCCACAATCGATATAATTCAACCCGCCTTAAAATTAACTTAAATGCTGCTGCTGGTGAGTTTTAAACAAAGGTTATTTCCTATAAGAATGGAGTGTTTGGATAAATTACATGTACCATTGTTTGTATATCAACCAACAAACAAACACATTTATATTTGAATGAGTCAGTTAGGATTTATTACAATTTCAAAGGTGAATGGTCATCAGCATTATCGTTTAAGTAATGTCTTTGTTCATCTTTGTGAAAACCAGTAAAACTCTTTTCAAAAAAGCCCCACAAACTACTATTTTTGTGGTCCAGGTAAGTCAAAGGGAATGCACAGCACGTCTTTTACATTTTTTTCAACCTCATCCACTAACTGTGCAAGATTGTCGAAGTTCTTTATCGAGAAGATGTGATTGTGTATTGGCTGGGACACATACTGTAGTATTTCATTACTTCCTGCTTGGGATTGGCTTCCAATGACCAGTCCAAACACTTCTGCGGTCTTCTGCAGTTCTTTTGCGGCTGCAATTGCTGCTTCGGCGTTACTAGAATGTCCATCAGTGAGAATAAGCACTTCTTGTTTAACATCTGGATCGTCCATTCTTGCCCCTGAAATGTACGAAACGTATCTTGTAACTTTCAAACGGTATTTGCATTAGTGCAATGTCGCTAAAATATGCAATAAATAAGCACCCGGCTTCTTAAATAATGGTAAATGTGTGACTTCGCATCAGCCAACGTGGCTCGCCTTTTAAATAGAGATGATACTATAAGATACAAGACCAGGAAAATATTTATTAGATAGGAATCCACTAAACTATGCTGCATGTCAAACCCAAAGTTTTTTTTTCGAAATTGCAAGAAATATGCGAAGTACAAAATTTTAGTCAGATAAATTTAGTTTCCACTAATTAAGCTGCTTTGTAAACAGCAGCCCAGGTCACTTATATATTCAATAGTATTGATATACATGACTATAATGATAAACTATCGTAAGATCCCCGGTCGTATGGCCAATAAGTCATATATTAAATGTTAAAATTTCCTCACCTTTGCTATTATCAAACATTGTTTTGGCAAACTTGAATGCACCTGCGGTGTTGGTCATTCCACAGCATTTGGAGCTATATGATATGCCCCTAAATGCTGATAATACTTCCGTGGTTGTAGTGTAGTTGTTGAAATATACATCTGGATACACATAATCTGAATAACTAATGACTGCCAGTCTATGGATGTTATCAAAGGGGGTTGGTTTAGGACACAGGGTCTGCAGCAACCTCGGTATTTGATCAGTAGCCTTGGCGAAGTTAGGAGACGTTAAGCTGCCTGATGCGTCAAGAATGACGAGTAAATCACGACGATAACCGACATCGGTATGTCGTCGTTGACGACCATTCGAGATGTGGTTGAAAAAGAACGATTTGGACATAGTGAATGCAGTCTTCTCCACAGTCACTTCTAGGTCTGAAAGAACAATAATAAGGAAAACAAATCACCACTCAGTCATGGAAGCTAGAAGAAATCAGTCATGGAAGCTAGAAGAAATCAGTCATGGAAGCTAGAAGAAATCAGTCATGGAAGCTAGAAGAAATCAGTCATGGAAGCTAGAAGAAATCAGTCATGGAAGCTAGAGCAAATCAGTCATTGAAGCTAGAGCAAATCAGTCATGGAAGCTAGATGAAATCAGTCATGGAAGCTAGAGAAAATCAGTCATGGAAGCTAGTAGAAATCAGTCATGGAAGCTAGAAGAAATCAGTCATGGAAGCTAGAGAAAATCAGTCATGGAAGCTAGAGAAAATCAGTCATGGAAGCTAGAAGAAATCAGTCATGGAAGCTAGAGGAAATCAGTCATGGAAGCTAGAGAAAATCAGTCATGGAAGCTAGAGGAAATCAGTCATGGAAGCTAGAAGAAATCATTCATGGAAGCTAGAAGAAATCAGGCATGGAAGCTAGACGAAATCAGTCATGGAAGCTAGAGGAAATCAGTCATGGAAGCTAGAAGAAATCAGTCATGGAAGCTAGAAGAAATCGGCATAGAAGCTTGAGTTAAGGTAATCCATCCATCATTGGCAAAATTTAGATTCCCAATGAAACTAACTTTTTCATTAAGGGTATCACATGGCTTGTCTAAATATAATTTTTTAAAAACTTTTACCACGCCGTTTTGGAGAAATTCCATTTTAACTATGGTAACCATCCATATCAAAATAGAACAAATTTCAGAAAAGGTCCTAACAGTATTTTTCTATTTTTTGTGTCAATAAAATCAATAAATTGTGTAAAGTTTTATGTTTTTACACAGCCAATGGAATGTGTTTGTAAATGATATGTAACAGAAATTTGTAAATTACTTTATAATTTTTTCTTTCACCTCTATCTTTCAATTTCAGTGTTTTGAATGAGTAGATTTATCCAAATATTTAAATTTCCATTTCAAAGAATGGTATAAAATCATCTTATAAAATGATTGGCATGCTACAATAGTAACATAAAAATTTTAAGTAATCAATATTGTATAAGAAAATAACAAAATAAAAAAAGTTTACCACAGATTTATTTCAGAAAATGTACTTTTCTTTGCATACTCTTATTTCTGTACTCGCTAGAGAATGAGTTCTCATTTACTAACAAGAGGGCCCAAAGGGCCCTAGGTCGCTCACCTGTCGTACTAGTGCATGCACACCCCTATGGTGATCCTACACATTTTCTGAATAAAATATAATGAAATTCAGCCTCTATTGCAAGCTTTTGTATGATTTGACCATGTGACCTAGCGTTTGACCCCAGATGACTTAATTAATATCAAACTTAACCTAGATTGTGTTGAGATGATTATTAGGACCAAATTTCATAAAGATTAAGTCGAAATTGTAACCTCTGGTGGCTACACAGGGTTTTTCTATGATCTGACCTATAATTTAAACAAAATATTTCCTCCATATAACTGTACAAATACATGCTATAAAGACAGAACAATACCTAAACACTTAAAAAAATAAAAATAAAAAAATAAAAATTATGGTTCCAGTGGGGGTTGAACCCACGACCATCAGGAAAATGTACAAATACCTGCTATAAAGACAAAACAATACCTAAACACTAAAAAAAAAAAAAAAAAATTATGGTTCCAGTGGGGGTTGAACCCACGACCATCAAGAAAATGTACTAATACATGTTATAAAGACAAAACAATACCTAAACCTTTAAAAAAAAAAAAATTATGGTTCCAGTGGGGGTTGAACCCACGACCATCAGGAAAATGTACAAATACATGTTATAAAGACAAAACAATACATAAACATTAAAAAAAAAAAAAAAAAAAAAAAAAAAATGGTTCCAGTGGGGGTTGAACCCACGACCATCAAGAAAATGTACAAATACATGTTATAAAGACAAAACAATACCTAAACCTTTAAAAAAAAAAAAAAAAAAAAATTATGGTTCCAGCGGGGGTTGAACCCACGACCATCAGGAAAATGTACAAATACATGTTATAAAGACAAAACAATACATAAACATTTAAAAAAAAAAAAAAAAAAATTATGGTTCCAGTGGGTGTTGAACCCACGACCATCAGGAAAATGTACAAATAAATGCTTTACAGACAAAACAATACATAAACATTAAAAAAAAAAAAAAAAAAAAAAAAAAAATGGTTCCAGTGGGGGTTGAACCCACGACCATCAAGAAAATGTACAAATACATGTTATAAAGACAAAACAATACCTAAACCTTTAAAAAAAAAAAAAAAAAAAAATTATGGTTCCAGTGGGTGTTGAACCCACGACCATCAGGAAAATGTACAAATAAATGCTTTACAGACAAAACAATACCTAAACACTCAAAAAAAATAAAAATAAAAATTATGGTTCCAGTGGGGGTTGAACCCACGACCATCAGGAAAATGTACAAATACATGCTATAAAGACAAAACAAAAAAATTATGGTTCCAGTGGGGGTTGAACCCACGACCATCAGGAAAATGTACAAATACATGCTATAAAGACAAAACAATACCTAAACACTTAAAAAAAAATAAAAATAAAAAAATTAAAATTATGGTTCCAGTGGGGTTTGAACCCACGACCCTCAGGAAAATGTCTACGCTCCCTACAGCGCTTTGATTTCCACTTAACCATTACAATTCACACCCTGCTTAATATACTAGAATATTTTGATATTTGACCTTTACAAAACTGCTGTGAACCCTGATACACATTTTCATTGGTTGATGAAAGTTTACTTGTATGTATAGACAGTAGAGAGTTACAGCAGAGAGTTATGTGACCAAAAAGACTACATGTTGAAAGGTTTAAAACAAGGTTTTTCTATAATTTGACCTAGTGAGCTAGTTTTTGACCTCAGATGACCCAATATCGAACTTGACCTAGATTTTGTTGAGATGATCATTGTGACCAAGTTTCATAAAGATAAGGCCAAAATTGTGACCTCTAGAGAGGACACAACCCAATTGTTGACGGACGGACAGACGGACGGACGGACAGACGGACGGACGGACGGACGGACGGACAGACGGACGGACGACGGACGAAGTGTGATCACAAAAGCTCACTCTGTCACTTTGTGACAGGTGAGCTAAAAACACAGACACTTTTTCATTATTGACTGAAAACATGTCATGTGTGTATTCATTTTGTTAGTTAGATCATTTGCTACAAGTTGATGTATGTTCTGACATAAAATTCAGAAATTTTTTTTTTAGTCCCCTATCGGTTTTCAACCAGAGGGGACATAGGTTTACCCTTCGTCCGTTCCTCAAAAGTCAGGATCCTGACATAGCTCAAAAAGTTTTCAAACTAGGTTTATGAAACTTGGTATGTGGATAGGGGGCAATAAGGGAATTATGCACGTCCAAAAATATTTTGAATCTAACAAAAATTGTGGTTGCTATGGAGACAAAAATAATGAAAAAATGTAAAAATCTGGATCCTGCCATTACAGTTTCTAAGTTAGGATTACAAAACTTGGTATGTGGGTAGGTGCCAATAAGGAGATTATGCACATCTAAATATGTCTTGATTATAACAAAAAGTGCGGTTGCTATGGAAACGGAAATAGAAAATAATCTATAAAATCTGGAATCCTGGCATAACTAAAACAGTTTCCAAGCTAGACCTATGAAACTTGGTATACAGAAAGAAGTTTAAAAGGAGATTGTGTAAACTTGAATATTTGTATTATTCTGATTGAAACTGTGGTTGCTATGGATACAGAAATAGTTAAATTCCTTCCCTTTGGCTGGACCATTGTATAACCCAAAAAATAAGAAAACGCATTAAAACATCCATTGGCTTATAGCTAATGATCTAACTAAGAAAATGAATATACACACGTCATGTTTTCATTCAAAAGCAAATATGTTTTAGACATTAGTGAACTGACAGCCATCCATTTGTCACAATCAACACAGCATTAGCCACATGCCCTAAAAGACAACTTAGCTTTATCGATTATTTAACACAGTGGCCTAGTTTTTAACCCCAGATGACCCTGAGTTGATCATCGTGACCAAAGTCACAAAGTTTCATAAAGATTAGACTAAAATTAAAGCCTCTAGTGACTACTCAATGTGTACATGTATGCATGATTGGATCTATAGTGACCTAGTTTTTTTATCCCAGATGACCCAATGTAGAACTTCACATAGACTTTGTTTAGGGATCATTGTCATCAAGTTTCATGAAGATTAAACCAAACTGGAGACCTTTAGAGACTGCACAAGGTTTATGTATGATTTGACATAATGATATTGACCTATGTTTTGACCACTTATGACCCAATATAGAACTTGAGCCAGATTTTGTTGAGATGATCAGTCATAAAAATTGGACCAAAATAGTGAACTCCTGTGACTTCACAAGATTCATGTATGATTTGACCAAGTAACACCTTTTTAACCCCAAATGACCCAATATAAAATAAGAATTTGTTGAGATGGTCGTTGTGTCTATGTTTCATAAAGATTATAGTAAAATTGTGATTTCTACTGCCTATGCAAGCAAAAAGGGTGGGAATGACGGACATCGAGTGATCACAAAAGCTCACCTTGTGACTATATGACAGGTGTGCTAAACTCAATATACCCAAGCATACTTTACAAGTATAATCATACCCTTATAAAGTTTATATGTCCTGTCTCATACTTATAAATGTTCAAGTTGTATATCTATGGAGTAATGGGTGAAAATTAACTCATACACTCTGTATCCCAAGTTCTTAATTGACACTCAAATATTATTTATACAATAGAATGCACTTTATGACACAGGAAAACTGTCACATGGAATCGAAGTAAAGGAACTTTGTCTGCCAATCCAAATTTAGACGGTATGGACACTGACACTAATCTTGAACAATACAACCATTTCTGAGTGCAAGTATAAAAGTAGCATTAGTGACTGCCGGCAACGACTGGAACAACTGCGCGATATATTCCTCTATTAATATGTAAATATTTAACAATCTTTCAGAAAAAAGTTCCATGGTCCGATCTGGGTTATATGCAAAATCTTGTTCCCGTGCTGCATTCCGGGTAATATGCTATGTCTGATTCCACTGTTGCAATCTGTGTAGTATTCAGCAACAGTATTTCACAACCTGCAAATAATATTATAACATTATAATTACATGTATATACTAATATGATCCTGGTGGTCCTGCACAAAACATTTTCTTTGTTAAAAAAATGAAAGTTCAGAAATTGTCAAATTATATCAAATCTAAACTAAAACGAAAGGTGCTATTTTCAAAAGCTGAATCTATACCCAGTATTAAACATATGGAGTGTAGAATTCAAATTAAGTGACTGCTACATGACTGATAGGTCTGTTTCTTGTTCACCTTTACTTGAAAATCAATATATCAATGTATCAACGATATATCGGAATCGTCAATGACATCTCCAATGAAGACAGATATTATAAGAACAGATCTATGACTGAACTGCAATATAATTTGAATTTATTTGGAATATTGTCATGGTAACTACAACCAAAAACAATTTTAGCAACCAAACTGAATTATGTATACAATTATAAGACAGAAAGTTCAGATCGTTGAATTAGGGATAGGTGCTTAATTATAACCTAAATTTTGCATTAGGAACAATGTATTTGCAAAACATGGACGCGCATTACTTCTGCTTATGCAACAAACTGTAACAATACAATCATGCATTACCTCACAGTCACACTACACTTTTACATTTTCTCAATTCTGCACACATTTCTTCAGCATCTCTAGTTTTGAAGTCAACTGTTTCAAGTGAAACGTACCATTCTCGATTCCCTGCAAATATAAATAATAATTATTATCACCTTGTTGTTTATTATGTTGACACTAAGTGACTTGGCAGATTTATAGTGTCATGTCGCATACTTAGTGCAGAAATGCTTAAGGTAAACTACTTTTATAAGAATCTGTAGCAGTTCAAATATATTTCAGATACATTTGTTTTGTTTTTCTATCAAATAGACAGATGTTGCAGCAAGTATTATGTGAACTCAGGGCTTTTTTTCACTATATACGAGGGGCCTTCATCAGCCCCTTTCACAATTTCCTATAGGCCCCTTTCACAATTTATAAAGGCCCCTTCACAACTTCACCACAAAGCATCAAACAAACCAAACATAGATAAAAAGTCATATATTCCTGTACTGGACTTGATATGAAGTATTATATCATAATATGCATGTTTGGGACAAGTGGACAAAAATTGAGAGCTAACATCTGAAAAAATTATTTCACAATTTGATGATTTATCGCGCTTAGTTTATAACAATTCGAAAAGTTTCTGCGCCAACTTTTTCACAATTTTGAGGATTTTCGTGCTAAATTTTCACTGAACAAAAGGGCCTGGGCCTCTACAAAATTCAGCAAAAAAAAGGCCTGGACCTTGAACCCGGCTTTCCCGGTTACAAGTCGAGTACACTAAACAATAGACCTGCGGCTACTACAAGGCTATTTCAGTACATGTTGTCCAGTTCTTTCACAAATATGTACATGTAGATACATGGGCTATTCCTTGTAGGCCTACATCTTTTACAAAAAAACAAGCGAGACTTCCACTGAGCTTTTTAAACTAAATTATCCATTTGATCTAGTTAAAATAACACTATGCTTACACGAAGATCACAAAAATAACCATTCAAAATCAGAATAGTTCTGAATTGAAAATGACCAAGTACAGTCGAGCTGACAATAACAAGATGTAAAATGGAGCCTATAACGCTCATCTGATACAAGAATATTTGATCAAGAACACAATGTTTTAGCAAGTTTTACCTCAATAGTGTTGAGAAGCATCGTGATGAACATCAACATAGGCTGGTTTGCACTATTGAGTCTCTTCTCGACGAAATGGTGCAACAGAAATATTTCTACTTTCGTTTTCTCAACAGCTCAATGTTTGTTTCCGAGATTTCCATCGTTCTCAACCGAAAATTCATAAGAATAACGGTATTCGTCCTCACAACGGTGTTTACCAATGTAATTTAGACTGATAATAGTCCTCAACCCTTCCGAATAACACAGTTTTGGTAACAAAATCGACCTCACGTCGAGAATAAGTCTGCTCGCCACGTCATTTCGGCGCTTGATTTCGCGAGCGTTTCTATGACTTCGAATATCAAAGGGAAGGAACTCGTCACTATTTTTTTTATTTTAAATTTATTTTTTTAAAGATCGTCAAATATAATTACCAAGACATAATTTATTAAGCAGATTTATTGATATGAATACCTTAAAATAAAAATATTTAATGTTTACGGATGTTTATAAAATTTTCCGGACGGTACCGAAGTTTCCCGTAATAACACGAAATTACGTCGAAATGACGTCGGCTAATGATGGACGGATTACGTTAATCAGTCATGGAAGCTAGAAGAAATCAGTCATGGAAGCTAGAAGAAATCATTCATGGAAGCTAGAAGAAATCAGGCATGGAAGCTAGAAGAAATCAGTCATGGAAGCTAGAAGAAATCAGTCATTGAAGCTAGAAGAAATCAGTCATGGAAGCTAGAAGAAATCAGTCGTGGAAGCTAGAGGAAATCAATCATGGAAACTAGAGGAAATCAGTCATGGAAGCTAGAGGAAATCAGCGGCACAATACTGAGCAGCTTTTAAAACGTAACATGACTACTAATGATGTGAAAATAAATATTTAATTATTATGTTAATCAAATTGTAAAGTATGATAATTCTATGCATGTCACGGTGACATTTATGAGATCAATCTTAAACCAATGATCACTGAATATGGTTTAAGAATAACAAAGTGTAATAAAGAAAATAGCAAATTTATAAGCCACCTTGTGAACTAATACATGCTGCCCAAAGTTACAAGGTGAGCTTTTGTGATCACTCTTCGTCCGTCGTTGTCGACAAACACAAAAACACATGTCGTCCGACAGTAACTGTTGTAACTTAAATAATTTGTTGCACACCATTATAAGTCACTATTGACTTGACTACGAATAGCATAGTGCATATTTACAGGGTTTTTAAAATTTATTTGTCCATTATTTTGTTACATTTTGTTGTTGTATACTCAAAAAAGATGTAAGGTACGAGAGGCATTCTGAAAGTTCTGATAACTGAGTGATAACTTTACATTGGTTGGGCAGAATTTTTAAAAGTGAACATTTTCTAAAAGATCAATCTTTTAGCGAGACACTCATACTGTAGCATAGCAAATTTATTATTTTATATCTGAGGATATATAATTTATTGGTATTCAAGCAATACATGATTTGGGGTATTAACTGAAATACCTCTTAAATACGCGAGGGAATCGCGTTGTATTGGCCCCATGTATATTTCAGAGCGCACTGTTGAAGTATCATTGAGGCTGATTGAAATACATTTGATATTATTTGAAAAATGCATAACAGTACTTTCTAATACCAGTACGTTATTAAAAAAACTTGAAGTGAATAATAAAATAACAGCAATATATACAACCCATAAAAGAGACCATTTTACCACGTATAGCCCCTACTTAATTCTAGACATACGATACGCTCATGGACTATCAGCTACTCTAAATAAGTCAAATTTTATACATTTAAATGTGTATTTTCATTCGGGGGACCTTATAAATGTATTATTCATATAGTTTGAATTTTGGAGTAAAATATTGTGCTCTACCCATGATTTTAGAAAGTGGGTGGGGTAACGGGATACCCTTATACATGTAATAAAGATTTAAATAATCCTTGTTCTTATAGTTTTATTAATTGTGCTTACTTCAAATTATGGAAATATGTATTTTGTTTTGTTTCTCGAAATGCTATTTCCAGGATATGACGTCATAAATCTAAATCACGTGTTTTGGGCCACGTGGTTATACCATTTAAGCTGCTGTACAGTCATAATTATAACTATTTCAGAGTTCGTATTTAGTGGGAATATAAATAGCATATGTATACACAAAACGGCCACACTGTTTATATTCTCATGTAACACGTCCAGCAGTACAATGCAATGACCTGTAAATTGCGTATTTCCGGTAAAATGGTTATTTTCAAGAGCATTTGGGGCATGGTCTTTTCCATGTACATCTAAAGTCATCTATACTGTTAGAACAGCAATTTCAATTTGTCGTTAGATCCTCGGTTATATAATATAAAATATGTGTAACTCCTAAACGAATTGGATTTAAATTATATAAATTATTAACAATAATGTTGTCCCTTCCAACAACCAATATGACACATTGTGTCGATAATCCATTGGGTTATATACCTTCATGTACAACGGCATATAGATGAATGTCAAATTCCCTGATATTAATATCATGATATGTTTTCGGTGGAGGAAGGTTGTATCTTTCAGAAAATTTTCACTTTAAAACATTCTGACCAACCAATGAAAAGTTATCACCCAGTTATCAGAACTTTCAGAATGCCCCTCGTATAATATAATAAATTATATCATACACGTCAAAAAAGCACTTAATAAATAAACTAGTAGACAAGATATCAGCTGTAAATTTATTGAAATATCTTACCCGTGAACTTTGTCTGTGATAGTTCACTTGGACAATCCGGTCCACCGTTTGCTGGGTAACGCATCACGTATCTTGTTCTCATGACTGCATTCGTCATTACAGGCTCCAACGACCACTCACATCCCGTGTACCCCGATAAGACGTGCTAGCCTGAATACTGCTGTGTTAGCCTACCGCAAAAAAGTCAACATTCAAGAGATTAGGTATTTTGTGCCTGTTTCATTTATTTCGTGTCTACACCAGTAAAACGAAGATGTGTTTTTTTTCAATCACAAACGTCACATTATATTTTAAACTTAATAAATGTGTCAAAAAGTCAGCAGTTTGGTCTTTAAAAAATAATTAAAAATACTTATAGACAGCGGAGAACGCTCAAATATCCTGAACATGTAGTAGAAGATAGAGAGAAACCACCAAACACGAATAACATTTAATGTATATTCATTAGACTACAACGTTTCGCCCAGAAGGCTTCTTCAGGTAATGATTATTATATACAACATAATAATAGTGAACATGTAGTAAAATAATAGTAGCATATTTCATCATATTGATGTATGCACTGGCATCGGTATCTTTCTAAAAAATGACAGGTTTTCCGCGCTTGGTGGCATAAAATGGATAGTGCACGAGTTATACCGTAGATACTGCACATGTCCACTGTAAAACAATTATTATACTGCCTGTGTTGTCTGTTTTAATACTTGTTTCATGGATAAATGCAGGCCTGGGATAGATAATTTAACATTTTCATGGGATGAAATCTACATAGTTCTTACTAGAGATAATAATATAATTATATTGTTCGGCATCATTGTTACCTGTAAAATCACAGGTGTCAGTATCGTACTGTAAGTCTGTCTACTTACGAGTAGAATCTACAAGCAATTACATAAATCGAGTAAAGAGCGCATTGAGCTACATGTTATCACCATAAGGGTTGAAGACATGAGAAGCCAGATTGTTCATTCTATACAAAGCGTCTGCTTGATCCGCTCATGCGAACCCAATATATCACTTTTCGTTAATTACTTTCCACGTCACTTTACTTGCAAGTAGGTCTATATGTGTATTTTGAAACCACTAGTCCCCTAGACATAATAACCCCTACTAACAATGCTCTCCCAAAATGTAAAAGAGAGCCCCGCTGTATGTTATCTTGAAGTACTAACAAGCCCGCTCATGATTGAACGATGCCTATCGGCCTACCATCTACACATTTATTCGCATGAATATTGATAATATTATATAAAAAAAACATTGAATACATGTGTCCGGCCTATTCCGTCAACAAGAATGCGGAAACACTGCGGTATACAGTACACCGGCTATTGCTAGTAAGGTGAGTAATGTTATCCATTTTCGCAACCTTCAAGTGCACAACAGGGTAAGTTCAGAGACGCTGTTTTGTCTTTCTGTGTGTGTTGAATGTAAATTATATACAAAAGTATCTACCGGAAAACGAACAGGGACTGCTTAAAAGGGCATTTAGAAGACCAAACTCGTATCGTTCCTCACGCAAAACATATGCTCGGTCTGTCAAATAAAGATGTTTCTGTTTATATTCCTCGTTAAGCTACACAATTTGAATCGAGCAAAAGAACATCCCAGTGACCAAGCATAATATGTTGTTAATGTTTTACCAGGAACGGAGTCATAAATAACGGTGCATTTTGAGAATTTTAGTATTGCATTAGTATTGCTCACTGTTGTACAGAGTATTGCTGTTCAGTGTACGGAGTATTGCTCACGGAAATTTTGTAAATGCTAGGTATAACCAGATATATTTAACCTGCGGCCTTGAGCCGCAGGTTATATTGGATTGCCAAAAGTAAAATGACCATGGAGGGGCACGTGACATGTTCTCGATGGTTTACGATTTCAAAAAAATATATCCAAAAAAGAAGCATTTTGTAAGAATGTCATGAACCAGACTATTCCATTATTCCATGCGGATAACATCGGTCTTTATCGCATTAAAATAGTTTATTTACCAAAGAAATCAGAACTATTCCGAAATTTCACTGTGAACGCGAGACCACGAATCTAAACAGCAGGTGTCTGCAGCTGCATTATCATCCCGGAGTGGGCGATGGACTATATCCCGTAGAGAACACATCGCAAGATTAACAGAAGCATGGTATTGATACATGATAAATGTTTTTCTAATTATTTTTAATTTGTTCATTCGTTCGGCACATAAATTTAACACAACCAAATAATTGGAGGATATTTGTTTGTTTAAACTGAATACGATTTATATCTCATCATGGCATTTGTTGTTAGATTGATCGGTATTGTTACATGTATTGGAATTATTTTGACAGAAACATAAATTTAAACTTACACCGGAATAAATTCGAATTGCATCCAAACTGCAAAAAAACACATCATAAACAATACAACTAAGTTATCAGCCGCAGGAAACTATTTGACTTGTATTTATTGGTAACTAACTCAATGTTGTATTTTGTGTATTTGTAATTTCATTAGTGTAAAACCATATTTATGAGCCTTGATAATGTCGTTACATTTTGTTAACCTCATTTTTTTCATGTAATCATGAAATGAGAGAATAAAAGGTATTTGATTTGACAAAACTTCTAAATATTGGTCGGATTCTGAACGGTTAGTCATATAACCAACATGAACTGAGCCATAGCATCCAGATTAAATAAATTGTGGAAAAATCTTAAAATACTAATTTACAATTACTTCGTCTTCCGATCAGGTATAAAACTAGTTTACGGTCCCACGAGTAAATAAAGTATTCGCATGTTAAAGAAGTCGTACAGGAAATAAAATGGATATGGTCTCGTTTCATCTTCTTTTGTTAATTGTTCTAATGAAGGTGTCAAAATTATTTTTTAGATTATATCTACAAACGAGGAAGGCGGAAACTATATGTGCTAATAAATATTTCAATCTACCTTTGTTGACAAACTTGTTCTTTTAAGATATGTGCTTATCGTAAACCGCCTGGGACATCTTACTTATATTGTACTTTTAAGTAATAGTATACTTGAAACTTCCTGGTTGCGTGCACCCATCCCATTGGTCAATCAGTTGTAAAACATATCTTCATTGACTGGCAACCTCAATTTTTAACTATGATATGGACGCTTTTTTGTATTGTTCAAAATTACAATCAATACTTACACTCAGCACTCAAATATTCGAATTCACTCTTCTGAGGTTCATAAAAAAAGTTATAATGTTAAATTGGTACTAAGTATTATTTTTGGTTGATTTCCTAGTTTAATAAGAGTGAGCTAATGTGCAATACTCTGTATGTAGTAAATATCAATACGCTGTACACGCACTTATCTACATTTGTATTTTGGTGTGTATCTTTGTTGAAGTTCAATCATTTTTTTCTGAAATTTGGACTTAAGACATTAAAGTTCAGTATAACTAGAATGCCCAGTTCAAACGCATTTAAAGTGTTGTGGGCAAAGTTTGCGAGTGAGCAAAACATCTATTAAAATTAGACATTATATAAAATAATAAAATAATTTGCAATGTCTATATATACAATGTTATGTAAACAGATGACTGGGTTTCTAAATAATTGTATTCATGGGCCTATTATCTGGCATACGTGATTGGATACGTGTATCAAAAGTGGCACTAAAATAATTGTAAGCGCCTTTTTATCAGATTATACAGTACGCTTGCAGCAACCATCTCACATCTGAATTTCGATTAAGCGTGACACTTCAGTAGAAAACTACACTATATGATTACGTAACAGTTAGTCCTTGCTGATGATATTACCAATTTACTATTCATTCATAAAAACAAATTAACCCTGGTCTGGAGAGTAGTAATTTTCTGGACTGTTATTTTGTCAATTACGTCTACTCTGTATAATTTACTTTTTGTCAAAATTAACAAGCTGTAACACCCCTATATTCTTAAAATAGCTACATCTGGAACCCTCAATATAAACTCTAAAAAAATAGCTATACAGCCGGGACATTTGATGAACACGTCATTTTCATAATACGAAACAAGTTCGACATAGCTCCAGTGGAGTGATTATCTGCAAACTTATCGATTTAACGAACAGTTTGACAATAAGTGTTGGTCTTAAAATAAACTAATGCTGCTGATTTAAGTAAAGCAGTTGAAATATTTGGATAAACATATGTAGCAGTATTGAAAATGTTGACCATTTCTGGAACTGCCTAAATGCGGATTCACATCGTTGAGTTGATATTAAGAAATAGGCAATGCTACCCTTTTAAGAGAGGTTAACGTCTCCCATATATGGTACTGGTATATCTTAATTGCTTAGCAATCATCAAAATTAGCTCCAGGTAACTGCTGGTTCATCCGGAGTGAGAATAATCTCACTTGATAGTTAAATAATTGTTTTAATAAATGGTGCTACTGTTCTTTTACTTCTATTAACATAAAGCTATTTATTTAAAATGCATATGATATACGTTGTTTTACATTATGCATGGATAAATCACTGATTTGGATGACATTTACTAAGGAGTGACACCAACTTTGTCATTAAAAGTAATAATGTAAAATAATATAATTAAGGAATGTCAAAAGGAATACACTTCATGTTTCTCACGTTAGCCTCTACCGCAGCTACTAACTGTGCAAGGTCGTCAAAGTTTTTCAGTGAGAAGATATGGTTGGCTAATGGCTGTGACACATACTGCAGTATCTCATCTCTACCGGCTTGATCGTGGGTGCCTATAATCAAAGCATACACTTCTGCTGTTTTTTGGAGTTCTTTGGCGGCTGCAATTGCTAATGATGGCATATTAGAACGGCCATCAGTGAGAATTAGCACTTCTTGTTTAACATTGGGGTCATTCATCCTTGCTCCTGAAAGATACATAATGTATGCTAACTTTAGCAGAATCTTTTTAAAAAAATAAATGTATTGTTTTAGTGAAACATAATGTTTTCATGGTAAACTTTATATTTACTTTTATGCTTAAATATGGGTGTCACTATTAACATTATTCTACGTTTGTATAACTATATTTATAATATCTTAGTTAAGTAAAAGTCGATGAGTACGCTTAATAAACAGTCAATAACAATACTAGTACAATGTATCCGTACGTACTTTTACTGCCATTGTAAAGATCCCAATTCGCTTATGACCATGGCATGTGTTCTCGAACCGTATAATCATTAAAAAGTTTAAATAAGTACAGAGAATATTCCTACAGTGCGTTGATACATTGGACCGTATCACCTCGAGTTAGGTCGACCAAGATGCAGTATAACGCAAACAAAGGGGGTAATAACGGTGAACTTTACATTATCCAATCAAATCGCTTGTTTACAAATCTGAAATTGAGGCTACTTGACGTCATTGTGTGTCAGTGAGGTTATCTGAACATGACCTCTTACGGAGTGTAGTTAGATCTCTAACAGCGTAAAGGAATGGGGCACATGTTAGGGTCTGATTTCAACGAGATTGTCCGTCGTGCTGTATTACTCTGAGCCATATGGTTTGTATTTACGACAGTATCAATAGGTACATTGAATCTGAGAAACTGAACAAATTTTGGACCGCGTGATGTGTTCAGACTATACAAAAGTTCGGTATTGTCAAACGTCTCTTATTTTTTTTATCTTATGTCGTAGTTGGATTTGATTGGTGTTGTTTGAAAGCAGGCTTCACACAGTGCATGATATGTATTTAATGAGAGGGCTTCGAAATACAATTGTAAACACACCTTTTTGTTAATTACACAAATCGTTATTGTGTCGATGACAATATCAGAATTAACACAAACTGCAGTGTCATTATCGTGAAATTTGCTAAAATTATCACATAATAATTTCAAAAAATGTTACCTTTGCTTTTAGAAAACATCGTTTTAGCATATGTGAATGCCGTATCGGTGCGGGTTCCTCCAGAATTGTATGGTATACCTCTTATTGCATTGAATGCTCGAGTGGTCGTGGTGTAGCCATTAAAATCAAATGTTTCGTACACGTATGATGAATAAGTAATGGCCGCCAATTTGTGAATGTTGTCGAAGGGGTTTGGTTCTGGACAAAGGGTCTGCAACAACCTTGGTATTTGATCAGTAGCTTTGGCGAAGTTAGTACCTCCTATACTGCCTGATGCGTCAATAATGACCAGCAGATCCCGGCGACTACCGACGCTGGTATGTCGTCGTTGACGGCCATCAATGGCGTGGTTAAACAGGAATGACTCGGTAAAAATACGCGCAGTCTGATCCACAGTAATTATAGTGTCTGAAAGAATAATACTTGATGAATAGTTAGACTGAATAGTAAAACATCGACGAATTAAGCATTGAATAGAAGAGAAATATTTTCAAAGCGAATGTCCTCACATTACCTACCATGAGTTGTGAACACATATTTTGACATATTTATGTCAAGTAGGGCATAAACTGATAAACCATTGGCCGTTAATATATATCATTTATGTCATAGTTAGGCGAAAGCAGCACTAGCATGCGGACACATTGTTATACTATACGCACCTGATTTATTAATGCATACATGTTTACCATTAATTAATTAGGAATATAATGACCACCGTGTACGGCAATGTATCATTGTAAGAACATGATATGTTAATTACGCGTATTGAGTCTGGATGTACAGGGTTGTCATATATCTTTCTTTCATATGGTTTAATCCACCCACTTTTTTTTAACAATATAGTAGTAAAAGAGTGGAACATATGGTTCCATTATGTGGGTTACATGACAAACCTAAGAAACATTTCCTAATAATGTTTATTGAATCTAATGTTTTTGAAAGAAGTCATTTTAAGTAATTTTGTAACACAAACAAGTAAAATTGGGACTTTTTCATTGGACATTTTGAAACAGCAGAGTGCTTCACTCTCTGAAGGTATTTGATGTAAATAAATGTATGTATAACAATAGTTGAAAAGGTTAAAAATTGAAATACATAACTTAAAATATTTTACTTTGAATCCTTCAAAAAATATAATTTCTTAGACATTCAACTTGAGTGACTGAAAACATAGGAAACATTATAAAATTAAGACTAGGTCACTCAGGTCATTTAAATAGCTATATATTTACTAATAAACTTCACATACAAATCATTTTGGTCTATTTGTGTAGATTAAAGACCAGCTGTAATGATCTGAACATTTGCACCAATGATTTTTGGCAAACATAGGATGTTGATTCTTAAGTTACTGAAACCATAGGAAAAGAGGATATATGGTACACGATTAACAATAAATTCACATTTAAAATATGTTGACCAATCTATACTTATTAGCAAGTACGTATATAAAAATTCTAAACATAGCTTACCCGTGTCTTGAGTCTCTAACAGTTCACTGGGGCAATCCAGACCACCATTCGCTGGGTAACGTAAAACACTCCTTGATCTTACGACTGCACCGGCTACTACAGGCTCCTCCGACCACTCCGACCACTCGGTAACTGAACAGTCAACCGGTTTGTCTCCATAGAGAAACGCGCGCGCACAAACATTAATTAGAAACAACACCGTCAGTATTTTTATAGAAGCCATCGTCCCACAGTTTAACTGACCGGTCCGAACACTTCTTTTACATGTACTACTCGTAATTTGAGACACACATGTAATGTCAAACAAGACAGGGGACAAGGCTATATAAAGTCATCATTTAACATGAACTAACAGTAAAATATCTCTGTTGCCATCGTCCATTTCGGCCATGTCCTTGTTGAACTGTCCTTCAATCATACCATACCGCGGTATCAAGAATCAAACAAAACGAAACGTAACCGTAGAAAACGTACACTAATCTAAACTAATCACACGGTTACTAGGGCAGCTTAGTGTATCCACTAGTTTAGTGACCTTGTACATTTTAAATGAACTACATTTGTAGATCATACAACTTATTGGTGCTCTGTAGAGTTATAACATTTACATGCACAGTGTTTCTTAAACTTTTTAGGACTTATTGACAAATTAGGACCACTTAGTCAACCTTCCTTTATGTATGTATTGTCCACTTAATAAAATAAATAGCAAATTACAAAAATATTTGGCTATTGTGCCCTTTTGTGAAACTGTGTTCATTTTGTACGAGTCCTTCTGCAATTTCGTTGTCCGGCATAAGTCTGTTTCGTTTCTTTCAAAATAGCATGTACCCAGTCTATTGTGGGTTGCTTTGTGATGTCCGTTTGATATATTTTTGTCACCTGTCTGGGCTAATAGTTGATAGTTTTTTAAGTTGGGTATTGGCTGTGCCTTTGCATTAAATAATGTATCCTTTTTTGTATGTGGTATTTGTTATTTCTTCTGTGCCCGGATGTTAAAGTTTAGTGCCGCCTTCCCTGTCCGATTTTTCATTACTAGTATCATTTTGTTAAGATGCGGATATAGCCAATAACGGTAACCAGGGTGTACACTATTTAAACATTTTTAATCCCCCGCCACGAAGTGGGAGGGGATTATAGGAATGGTCTCCGTCCGTGCGTCCGTGCGTCCGTCCGTTCGTAACAAATCGTGTCCGCTCTATAACTTTATGATGCCTTGGCCTAATTGCATTAAACTCATGCCAAATGTATAGCTAATAAAGACGACGTGCAATACCCACATTCCAACCATGCCCGTTCAAGGTCAAGGTCACAATTCAAGGTCAAAGGTTTGAATCTTACATTTTGTGTCCGTTCCATAACTTTTTAATACCTGGGCTGAATTGCATAAAACTCATACCAAATGTGTAACTATTGAAGGCGACGTGCAGAACCCACATTCCAACCATGCCGGTTCAATGTCAAGGTCACAATTAAAGGTCAAAGGTTTGAATCTTACATTCGTGTCCATTCCATAATATTTTAATGCCTTGGTCGAATTGCATGAAACGCATACCAAATGTGTAACTATTGAAGACGACGTGCAGAACTCGCATTCCAACCATGCCGGTTCAAGGTCAAGGTCACAATTCAAGGTCAAAGGTTTGAATCTTACATTCGTGTCCATTCCATAACTTTTTAATGCCTTGGCCGAATTACATAAAACGCATACCAAATGTGTACTAATAAGGACGACGTGCAGAACCCATATCCCAACCATGCCGGTTCAAGGTCAAGGTCACATTTCAAGGTCAAAGGTTTGAATCTTACATTTTGTGTCCGTTCCATTACTTTTTTAATACCTGGGCTGAATTGCATAAAACTCATACCAAATTTGTACTATTGAATACGACGTGCAAAACCCACATTCCAACCATGCCTGGTCAAGGTCACAATTCAAGGTCAAAGGTTTGAATCTTACATTCGTGTCCGTTCCATTACTTTTTAATGGATGGGCCCAATTGCATGAAACTCATACCAAATGTGTAACCCATAAAGACGACGTGCAAAACTTATATCCCAACCATGCCGTTTCAAAGTCAAGGCCGCAATTTAAGGTCAAAGGTTTATATCTTGCATTCCTTGTCCACTTCATAACCTTTTAATGCTCTGGGCTAAATTGCATGAAACTGATACCAAATATGTAACTAATGATGACGAGTTTAAAGTTTAAATCTTACATTTAATGTCCGCTCTTTAACTTTTTAATGGGTGGTCCGAATTGCATGACACTCATGCCAAATGTATTACTAATAAAGCCTTCATACAGAACCAACATTTTCAACCATGCAGGGTTAAGGTCACTGTTCAAGGTCAAAGGTTTAAATCTTACATTTTGTGTCCACTTCATTTCTTTTAAACGCCTGGGCCGAATTGCATAAAGCGGATACCAAATCTGTAACTAATAAAGATGACGTACAGAACCCACATTCCAACCATGCCAGTTCAAGGGCCAAATTGAATGAACTCATAGCTAATGTGTAACTTTTTGGACAATTTCACTGTTCATTAATGCTGCGGGGGATTATAGCCGTCTTCTGTACTGATTGTAATACAAAGGTCACTTTCAGTTCATGAACTTTAGACTACCCACCAGTACGTCCAATGTTTTTGCTGTGTTTGTAATATATTTATGGACATCAAGTGGTCTTATAATGAGAATTGAGAGTTTGTGAAGCTGGTAAAACAGAATAAGTAACCAACCAATAAATGTTGTAACAGGGCTTTTTATAATAGCCATCAACATAATAACACGATGTAATTTTATGATTACATATTGTAAAATTTATATAATATATATATTATACAACACGTTTATAGGTAAGAAAGTAACAAATGCAGAGTATCTAAAAAACGGCTAATCTTAAAGTAGTCCCGATCATATGTTTTGTCTTATACATTTATGAAACAATGCCCGACCTGCAACACTCTGCCTTGTGCGCATACGCGAAATTTTCAAATCGTATTAGATAAGAACAAACACGAATTTTAGTTTTAATGATCGCATATGAATGTTGATTAATAATAATAAACATATGATTATTGCACAAATTAGATATTTTTAACTTTTTATTTTTTGCATGTATGAAAAGTGGGTGGGGAACGGCAAAATTGTGAATAATATGGGTTCACAATAAGTCCCTACAATTATTCAAATGCGGCTATCTTATGGGATACGATCTTAGATTCTCTCCTGGAGTTAAAGGACAAGTTACTGCTAGTTAATTCAATTACTAAATTTGTTTTCGTGAATTTTGAAGCTATTGATTGATGACTATATAAACATATTTCAATGCTTATTGATCCCTCTATATTTTCATTTTTTGGATGGATAATGTTCGTAATTAAAATAGAAAAAATATTTCTGTTTTAATAATAATTGCTGATCCCTTTGACCGTAGACCTGCTGAGGTGATTATTTTTATTATTTCTTCAAAACTACTGACCCCGATCGCTAGTTTTATTCGTTTACAAATGATGCTGATGTGTTCGCGTGAAAACAATAATACAGAGTTTCATATGAATTCTCTTGTTTATCAGTTATATATAATGAAAATAAATTGCCGAAATTCACACAGTAAAAAAGTTTCGTATCGCCTGGAAAAGTCTATATAATTCGTTACTATAAATAGACACTTTTTTCTGGTTGCTGGTCCACTTCTTACTGATAACGAGTGAATCGGGAACCAAGCGAAGCGACTACTAAACGACGGTATCCTACGGTGTTATCTGGTATCAATAGAAAAGCCCGTATTGACAGTTAATCACGCTGTGTATTGTCTTGTATACAGCACATTAACTATGTTGAATAATTGAAACATGCCTGGGGCGGGGTTTAACTAATAATAAATAGTGTGAATGGGTATGTGCAGACAATGTCTAATTTCACCGATGACTATAAGATTTATATGTTTACTAGCCCCTGTGGTACAATGGTCACATATATGTAGTAATGTTCTGTGATATTATGTACTTGTAATTGTGCATATGCGAGGGCTGCACGCTACACGCAGCACATGTAAATTAGAACGTTTTGTGCTTCAATATAGAAATGCACCAATTTAAAAGCCTTGTAGACGAAATTGTTGTTAAACAATAAATATAAATTAATAGATTTAGATCTATAACACACTACACATATATATACTCAGCGTCAATGAAAAGTTATCATCCTGTCAATTGATTCTCATAAAAAAATCACATTACACTAGAGCTGTGTTAAAACACGATTATGTTTTGACCCTACTGTGTAGTCGCAGCTATCCTATTAGCAATATTCATATGCACACACTAGAAACCTTTTGTACCAATTGATGTTTGTCATCTTTTTCAGGCCACTAGGTCAATGACGTGGAAGAATACATGTTTTACAAACATCTGTTGTTTTTAGGAAGTTGGTCATCAGCAGTAGATGATATATTTTGATTTTGTGTCCACTAACAGAAATATGACAGTTGCCTGCAAAACACTTATATTGCTCAAATTGTTTTTATGTTAAGATCACTCAGGCAGTATCCTTATGTGTTTGGAAATAGTACATCACATATAAAACATTAATGCCAAACCAATATCAATTAATATTGATTACTGTATTAGAGATTTCAGTTGCTCAGAAAATTTATAACAGCGTTATACTTCATATAACAGTAGTCATGCCATGTAAACCACAAAATTGCGGCTACTTTGATGCATTGCATCAAAAATTTGTCTTGTATATAATATGTAGTGCATGGTTTAGTTATAAGAGGTAGCCACACTTTGAAATATTTTAAATAAATAATTATTTCATTACAATATGCAATTTTATGCAAATTTATTCATTATTAGTACTTTTTTATGCACAGCTCCAAAAAAAGGACTAAACTGGTGTTCTATTTGATACTAAACTTAGGGTCAATTCTAAATCATTTTCGTTCGTTAGGTATGAATTGACGTTCATTAATTTGAAATCGTTTGAAAATCACCTTTTTTTGCAAGTGGGTGGGGTAACTTTTTATCATGTTCAAATACTGAATTTGTTCACAAGGCAGCCGGAATTGTGACTAATGTCAATAGTAATGACCATTGAACACACAAAATATTATGCATTGCTTAACAGTGGTTTCATATAGTAATAATCTTAAAAAAGAACATAATGGTGCCATAAATGCAGGAAATAGTGATGAAGTTTCAATACTTATAAAGCTTCCGTTTTTTAATAAATACGTCATTTTGTTAAGCGACACAGGGATATGTTTTCAGCAGATTGTTCTGACAGGAGAGTCATAAAAACCGTATGCCCTATGGCAGCCCAATAGTCGGAAACGGTAAAGGTCACAACGACCTTTGGCCGACCTACTGACCTCAAAATCAATAGAGATCAGCTCTTGTTGATGACCAACCTCAATGTAAAGTTTGAAGATCCTAGGACAAAGCGTCCTTGTGTTATTGAACGGAAACTATTTGATTAACCGACCGATAGATTCACAGACCAATCAACATGTGCAAAGAAATATACCTCCGCATCAAACCTTCAAATTAAGACACGAATTCAACTTATAGAGTTTAAGAAGACCGGGATAACAATGCACAAGAGTTAATATATAGAGACCTTGACAGTTATCGTTTTGTTGACGCCCTTTCCCGAAACTAGGTTACCTCCCTTGGTAAATCCTCGATAACGTCCCCTGTTTTCAATAATTCCACTTCCGGGGTGTCCTGATAAGATCGGTATATAGTAACATAGAACAAATTGCAGTTGTTTTAAGTATTTAGCTTGCAAAAGTGTGCTTTTTTGTTATGTTTTTGATATAATCTGTTAGAAAATTAATTTTGTATCCCATACGTACTGCTGTATAACATTAGAATATTGCGAAATTAATTAAATCTATACGGAACAAAGTATAGAATCTACGGCGGTAAACAAAAAAATTAGAAATTAAAGAAAACATACGAAGAATATTGTTTGTTCGCTTATCACGATAATAATCTTTGAAAGTATCTGGTAAAATTAAGCAAACTGTTTTATTTTTAGTGTGCTCCATAGTATTTTTTAATTATTAAAAGTGAAGTAATTAAATTATTCAACGTCAATCTCTCCAGTGTACTTCTACTTTGATATATGTTTAGTTTTAATTATGGTATTTGTGAAATTGTACAATATACATTGCCAATGTGGTTGTAAGATGTTGGCATAATCGTATAAGATACCCGCGAATTTGTAAAAAAAATATTGTGATAGGGTGTTATCATAGTACCCCCAATACCGCGAATGAGTCACACAATGCATGTATCAATTTATGCGCGGCTCTAGAGGGTTGTTCAGGCCCACTTGAATTTGGTTGTCCTGTAAATATAAATACATGAGTTGTGCAGGGCTAAGATTTTGATCAGGATATGCCACTGAGATCACAAAACTGGTTTGATCCGTCTGATCAAATGGTGGCCCGACTCGATCTTTCTTGAGAATAAATTAGTAGAATGCCCCCCCCCCCCTCCCTTCCCCTGAGAAAATGTGATGCGACTGCGCATGTTAAAAGTTAATTTAATTGCACTGAACGAAAAAATCAACTGTCAATACTTCAAACAAACGGAAAGTACCAAACATGCATTTGAACGAACGCAACGGACCAGAAACTATACATGTATACAAGTGTCTGCACGGACGTATAATTATATTCATCCAAAGAATACTTGGATTTTTATAAGATCTTTGCTCCCTCATTTTAAATTACAGTCATCGGGATAAGAGCTGTTTTATTACCCTAATATTAATCTCCCGCTGATATTATACAGATCTTACATCAGAAGAGATGCATCTATATGTCCAATTAAATAGCCACCGCGGTGACATATGTTGCATTATACAATGTGTCAGGCACGTAGTTGACCAATTACATATCAGGGGGTCTTTTCCACTGATTACTAATTCAGATTATGGGTTTTATGACACTTAATTGGTTTTGAAAATATGTTTTAATATGGGTATTTATAGGGGCAGTTTAAACGAATACCAGACATTCGTTTAATTTTCTCTATATACATGAATTAGGCATTTAATATTTTCATAACGCAAACACCAGTGCGTTCATTTTCGTTACAAATTTCCCTCATTATAGCCTTTTAATTAAAATACTTATTGTTTAAATCTAACATAATTAGTTTAATATTAATTTTTGTAATTAATACCACGAACACTCTTGTGAATAAGCATGCCATGATATGTCTGCGTGGTGGTGGATTTATTTAGCACTTATAAGTGCAAGTTAATGTCTACGTGTGTTATGGATGATTGTCAAAATAATTTAATTGGTGAGTATCTTCATACAAATATTGTAGATTAATTCGTATTTTATAAGGTTACCGAAAATAATATTTGAACGAATATTTAATAATATTGTTGTACATGTATATTCACAATTATTATTGAATAGTCTTCTCAACTTATAAATATTGAAAGCGCTCGTGAATAAAATATTTTACTGAGAAATATATTTAAATCTTAATGAAATTTCATTATCCTAATAAGAATTTTAGGCCATGTAATCACTTCCCTACATTTTCGTTCAACTGACGACGAAAGAAAAGCAAAACCATCGTCAACAAAGTACTTTTATCTCAAGTATAAAGGATCGCTAATGCTAGGAGTAATGGCTGAATAACGATTGAATCGATATACGGACACCCCGGAAATTGATATATTAATCTGGCGCATGCGCATAGGCGTCAAGGGAAGACAATTTCCAAGGGAGGTAACCTAGTTTCGGGAAAGGCCTATACACAATTATGTATGCAGCTACACAATTATATTTTTATTTTGTTAATTGTTTTATATGACTTTACCATCTTGTTGTATTCTCACTCTTTCACCGAGCCTCTGTAAACCAAAACGTTGTCTTACTCTCACCTGTCTAAATTACATGTATTCTGTGGCTAAAAACTGTATTTGTTTAATGCCGAAATAAACATATTGTATGGTAAAAAAATTTATGTTAGATCAAATTCACACAGCATCTTGCTGAAGCCAGAGTTTGTAGCTATTCAGTTTCAAATGTTGTTCTTGTTTGTCCTTGTGACTTGCATTTCGGACAGTTTACTGTTGAAACTGGGTCATTCAGCTTGTGACTTGCATTTCGGCCATTTTACTGTTGAAACTGGGTCATTCAGCTTGTGACTTGTATTTCGGACATTTTACTGTTGAAACTGGGTCATTCGGCTTGTGACTTGTATTTCGGCCATTTTACTGTTGAAACTGGGTCATTCGGCTTGTGACTTGTATTTCGGCCATCTTACTGTTGGTACTGGGTCATTCAGCTTGGGTATTCGGCTTTTTTGACAGCTTGGATTTGAGCGGATTATAACTTGTTTAGTTGGGCATTGTACCTAATATGCCGCTTTATGTTTTCTGTGCTAGGCTGGTTCAGTTAGGCATTGTGCCTTGTATGTGTTTATGTTTTCTGTGCTCGGCTGATTCAGTTGGGCATTGTGCCTTGTATGTGTTTATGTTTTCTGTGCTCGGCTGATTCAGTTGGGCATTGTGCCTTGTATGTGTTTATGTTTTCTGTGCTCGGCTGATTCAGTTGGGCATTGTGCCTTGCATGGGCTTTCGTCTGTGCTTGGCTGGTTCAGTGGGGCATTGTGCCTTGCAAGTCTGTGCTTGGGTGGCTAAGTTGGGTACTGTCGTACCTGTCTGACTTACTATTGTCTTTTTGTACTTGTTTTTCGTGTGTTCTTTCTTTCGTGTTCTGATTTTTCTTTAATGCTGCCTTCCTTGTCTGAATTGTAATTATCCCGACATAGCAGGGTGGTATTCACAAATCATATTCTAAGAGGAAACTTAGAATTTTCTTGAAATCTTAAAATTTCCTTACGTTTATGAGCTTAACAGGAAAATCAAGATTATCAATTTATTTTTTACGTACTTTAGAAACATCATATAAAAATCTACAATAACCATAAAGATGACGTGTAGTGGGTGATTCGTCGTTTCTTGGGAAATATGTGCAGCTCATTTTTTTAACTTATGTTTTCCCCTAAGATGCTATATGTGAAAATCATTCCAGATAATCATGAATATTGGTCGATAAATTTTCTTTAAGATCAGGGGAATATATTTTTTCCCGCGTTTGTTTGTCATTTTTGTGTTGTTATTGACATATCCATGCAATATTGGCATGTTTAATGACGTACATTGGAAATTGCTTTATGCCGAACATAGCCTTTATGCCGAGCATATTATTTTATGATTGAATGTATGTGACAATCGAACATACAGTTACTCAGTCTAGTTCACCTTTAATAGATGAGTTTCTATAATATGTTAACCACAGTTACCCAGTCTAGTTCACCTTTAATAGATGAGTTTCTATAATATGTTAACCACAGTTACCCAGTCTAGTTTACCTGTAATAGATGAGTTTCTATAATATGTTAACCACAGTTACCCAGTCTAGTTCACCTTTAATAGATGAGTTTCTATAATATGTTAACCCCAGGAAACCATGTACTCTGTCCGTTAGTTCAACTTCTGTAAACAAGACAAACAATTGATGTATTCACTACTTGAAAGGTCTGAAGGTTCAATAATACCATGGTCAGTGATATAACAATGAGTGTACATACGGTACGTGTCAGGTAATTATTAGGGTTGTTTGTTTCCCAAACTTTGTAACAATCACGGTGTATAGATACATGTGTGTACATCATAATGTTCTAAACTAAAAGCTGCCGGTTGTCAATACACGGACTAATTTATAGTTCCAAGTTATGTCAAATACTATAATACGAGTAATATATAGTCACTGATATTTCGATTTTAAGTACATTAAGTTTTAAGCTTACCCATGTAGCTATGATACTCGCTGAATAATGTTTTCTAGAATATTATAAGCCGATAAATTACCGGGGATTTCTATTAATTAATGATTAATTTCTAATATTACTATGAAAATATGAACAGTGTTCGGAAAATAATTCCTGTGATAATAATTTTTTGGGTTATTTATTGTGTGAAGGGTGTTGAAATATTGGGTAAGAAAGTTCATTTCAATAATATTATAGAATTATCTAGTAGTAGTAATACACATGCATTCGATTCATTTGTACCAATACAGTTGTCTGACTGTTTCGAGAAATGTGAACGTATTCAGGCTTGTGAGTTCATTAATTATTTCTGGAGATTCCATCATTGTGTAATTATTATATAGTATAAGAGAACGTTTGTTTTAAAATAAAACTGTTTTAACATATTGTCATTGCTTAGTCGTAGATGATATGGCTTCAAACAACGGACAAAACGCGATGGACATGAACGTAACCAACATCATTGAATTGAGCCAGCTCGTTGATCAGCTATGGACGGACCTGTTAGACGCCCGCAACATAAATCATGAATGAATGAAATCTACTTTGTTTTAACTGATTTCAACAGTTATTGTTCGTGTTCATGAGCCATATAAGTATCGTGACTTAATAATAATAAACAATTACCCTATCAAACGTCCTTAAGTCGGGACGGACGGATGTGTGGATGGACGGACGGACGTTCCAACATTTGGGGTTTACGGGGCTTTTCCTTTGATTTATGTGTTTTTTTTTCCTTCTTATTTAACTAAAATTATGGACGGAATGAACCTCATAAACCATTGGATGTTGGCCCGGACGGACGGATGGGCGGACGGACGGATGGGCGGATGGACGGACGGATGGGCGGACGGACGGACGGACGGATGGACGGATGGACGTACGGACATACTCATGAGACGGTATTTGTGGGGTTTTCTTTTGTTCTTTCTTTTGTCTGGTTGCAACCCACAAGCAGCATTTTGCACCCCACAAGTGACGGAATGAATGGAATTTAAAAATAGCCTATTGTTCCACACCCCACAACTACCGGTGCATTCGTACGGACGGATGGGCGGATGGACGGACGGATGAACGGACGGACGGATGGACGGACGGATGGACTATGTAACCGATATCAGTTATATACATGTATACAATTAGCAGTATGTAGTTAGATATGCTAATTCACGAAGACTGTATAGATTTGCACCACTATTATTTTACACAAAACTATAATTATGTATCATGAATATATAGCCTAACAGCTGTGAGCTATTTATTAAAAATTATAACCCATTTCTAACACTTGCACGAAATTCATATCGCCGAACATTAAGAAAATTCATTTCTAACAAAATTACGCTGCAGAATCCAAGATTGAGTCCCAAATGGTCACCAATTTTAACGTATTTGGTACTGAACACTTAGTTATGCCTGCAATGTATTGTTTTCTCATAAATATGTTTCCAATTGTACTTATAAAATGAAAAAAAATGAGTTGGATAAAGACAAGAAAAATGCTATTTATAGGCTTAATGTTGTGATATCAAAAATACATGAAAGCGCATTAATGACAGAACAGGTTCATAATCAAATGGTTTCATTAATTAAATGCATTTAGTGTGAACAAAATGAGTAGGTCAGATATACAAACTAATAATGTTTAGGACATACCGAATTAACGTACATAGCTAATAAGCCGAGTTATGAAACTATTTATTCAATTAAGGATATTTTTTTGTAAAGCGGTTAAACCTTTAGATGTCTGTGTAAACTTCCTTGGACGTACAACTGATAAATGTCGAGATGATGATAAAGACTTTCAATATCCAAAAACTGGTACTGCCGCATTCCAATTACTCTGGGAAGAACAAGACTTCAATATTTAAAGGGTGTAAATTACTAAGCTTGGCATAGGTGTACATATATAACGTCAATTCGGCGCTATGAAACGCAGTTAACTGTAGTAGCCATGAACGACCCAAATGAGACACCTAAGATATAGGTGGCCATATTGTTGTCTTTTTGTACACTTTAAGTAAAACGTACTTATTACTTTTTCTGGAAGTGATAATATGTTTTGTTTAAGAAATAAAAATCTGTTCGCGTATTTTGTCGGTGAATAAAACATGGGCAGGAGTTCGGATGCGGAAAAATTAAATCACGAGTGCGTAGCACGAGTGATTTAATTGTCCGCATCCGAACGAGTGCCCGTGTTTTATTCACCGACAAAATACAAGAACAGAGTTTTTATTTCGATTCTAAATACGATAATATCCCGCACTATTTAACTGCGCGCATTCCATTTTCACCCATTTGACATTGAACATAATTCCACGCTGAAATTGAGTGGCCTATTAGCTGGTACAATTACCGCCCTCGTTAATGAAAACGACCTTCGTAATTTTCTGAAGGAAAAAACACATTTTAAACATTGAAACAATTTTAATAACACGAGTATAGTGTATCTGTGTCATGAAGTGAACAATTTAAATGAATTGATTATCAGATATTTTTATGAATCTTAATTTGAAGACTATATTGGAGTTTCTAAAAATAGATGCGTCATAGCTGTAACACTGGATTCTCGTGAAACTCGCGGTCCGTTAAATTTGTTTACTATAATTTTTACGTCCATTCATTCATAAATAGGTCATGTGATACGGGGCGTAAATTGTAACAGCCAATTTGTTACCATGTTTTATGGGGGTAATAATACATAGTTAGGTCCGCTCTTTGTTTAATGGATTAATCCGCGGATCGTGTTAGAATTTAAATATATTTTTGTGGCGTAGATAATTACAACTACATTGGTGTACTCTGTCTTTTACTGGACAACAAAGATCGGGAACAAAGCCTCCAGTATGTCGTGTTCCTGGCGCTTCCAAAGGGCAATACATTGAGGTATATTTAGTTTAGTAAAAGGTATAAATCTTGGGTGAAATCACTATTTAATTCTCGTCTATTTAATTCCCGATAATTACATAAAATCCCTTTTTATATAAATTAACTTAACCTTCTTCTTTTTCTTCGTTCTGTTTCATCGTTTTAGACACTTCCTACAGAATGTCAGTCGTGTAGATATTATGAAGAATGCGTGACAATACCACCATCAAATCATACCTGTGTCAAGAAAGGTAGGCTTAGATTTTGAGACCAGATTTAATAAAATATAATATTGAGCCAGTCTCCAGGAAAACCTGCTATAATGACATTATGTAATTACTATATGTAACAAGATTTTGATAAAGCTCTAAAATAAGGAAAAATTCATATCTATTGATTCTATTTTAAGTAATTGACCCATATAGTACTATACCTTAGCTTTAAATTTTCCTATGAATTATGTCAAAAACACATACTTTGTTGCTATGGTGACCAATTTCAGAAAACTACTCCGATTGAGAAAAACGAGGATTTAGTTGTTTAAAACAGAAGTAGCCTTTCTCTGAATGCAAACAATTTCGATTTTGATATATATTTTGAAAAGTGAAACATAATTATAGAATTTGGTACTATTTTGAACATTTTATGTCAAGAATTGATCAAATTGTGTAATAATGAAATACTTATTTCAGTTACGCCCAAAAACGTTTGAATGACGTTTGCGACGTCAAACAAAAAGCTCCGAATAGGGACTCTACAAAAAAAGTTGTAACTTCCTAATAACTCAAGATATTAACATAATTTCTTTTGCAATTTGCTTATTTAACATTACCCTGTAATACTGTGGAAAATCTTAAAGTCAATATTTTTGTCAATATAGCAGGTTTTCCTGGAGACTGGCTCATATGTATACAGTCGTATCTACCACAATCGTCCAAGTCCGTTCACCTTAGTACTATCTACCAGTAAACAGTATACATGTTTATATATAAGACTGAATGTAAAGAAGGGTTTAATAAAACGGGCATCGAAGTTTTAAAACATGGTTAACCCGATATCGAAATTAGCCTATATGTTATACATGTACTTATGGCATTGTATTTAATTCAAATTCAAACATCGTATTATCAAATAAGTCCACCATAGTGCAAGAAGGAGTTGTCTTTGAATTTGACTAGCGACCTAGTTTTAAATGTTGATGACCTTGATGACCAAATATCGAACTAGTCATAGACATACAAAAAACTATCTTGGATGTAATCATGTGACTTGGTGTCATAACAAGGTCACATGATTAAATTCCAGATAGTTTGTGTCTCTATAATGCATTGGTCAAGTTCGATGTAACACGTTTGATATCTGCATTTGTGTAAGATACTATGCTTACTGTATCCAACACATTTCAATTTTAAGAATAAAATGCTCAATCTCACTATAAATCTCACTATAAATTATACCTTAACAACGGTTTACTTGAATTGGCTTGGTAATCTAGTTTTTTAGCCCGGCGACCCTTTATCGACTTTGGCACACATTTTGTTATGTAAGATTCCTCGATCATCAACATAGCTAGTACCTTCACTATAATCAATTACCACTATTATCATCATCGCTACCACGATTATTAACATCATATTATTGTATAATAATGCTAATTATACAAACGTATTTTGAAAACAGTGACTTGCTAATGCAACTAACCAGAAACAAGTGCACGGCGACTTCGAACCCTCGAACATAAGTATTACTAACGTCCGTATCTCTACCAACTGAGCTATACATATACCTGATGTATTTTCTAAATTGACCCTTTGGCTATCCTCACCCTCACCGAACCCGGTGATGTGAGTCGTTCGCCATAGTCTTGATTTCCTGAATAGGCTATTTGGCTATTCCCACACTAACCGAACCCGGAGGTGTCTCCAACCGTTTACCGCTGCCACCAATAAAGTAATTAGGCAGGAATGATTTCCTCCTACATGTGACTCGACCTCACGATCCCGGTATTACTGGTCTGTACATAGCTCTATCAACTGAGCTAGCCAAGCGTCTGTCATGAATCAGTCAGCAAAATAACGACATTTCTTATTCCAGGATGTGGAAACCCGGTGTTTGTAGAGGATGCTATAAGTTACGGTAACATGTTTCGTTTTGGTAACAAAATAAAGTATGTGTGTGACGTCTCCGGAACATCTGTGGTAAAAGTTTGCAAAGGAGACGAGCAATGGTCAAACAACAACTTCAGATGTGAAGTCCCAACTACACTCGCCCCAACTACAACAACACTCGCCCCATCTACAACGGGTAGGCATTTTTTTTCTTCAATTTTTAGATATACCAGAAACAGGCCCGGATAACTGAGCTGATAGAGCGCTGGTCCTAATTCCACAAAAAGTCTGTTGTTTTGAATGTTTTATATGACTACAATTATATTTTTGTGATTTAGATCGTGTCAAGACTCTGGGTTTGCTAACTTTTATTATGGTAGGTAATTTTTGATAAACAATTATCATGGAAATCCGAAAATGAATTAAGTATTACTTTAGCTGTTTAAAACTTCAAAAACAATTTTTTGGTAAAAACAAGACATACAGTAGAACTTCGATGTCTCGAACAGTACTTGCCTCGAACACCCTAGATGCCTCGAACTAGTTCTTCGGTCCCGTCAAAATTCCTTCTTTATTCATATGGTAAACAGTAGATGACTCGAACATTATCTAGGTCGAACACTCGAACTGATTGGTCGGTCCCTTGCTATGATTAACCCGTAGATGAGTCGAACAATACAAGTTTTCGCACCTTTCATTGACTGTTGAAATCCATTGTTCGACCGCGGGTAGTCGGCGACAAGTTGTGATAATTACTGTACCAAACAATTGTTTGTGTTCGACTTCATTGTTTAACACGTTTTTAAACATTTATACATCCATTAAATGGTTAATGAAGGCCGTCCAGGAAATTGTAACTGATTTATTTTTAAATAAATCGGACTAAAATAATCATTTTTCAACGTTTGTCAAAAGAATCTGTTACATTTCCATTTATTGATTTGTAGTCGAACCTGACCCAGGACATGATGATATTATGTGGCTTGCAGCTTAATTTTTATACTCGTATATAAATATGCTGTTTAACGAGAAACCTTACATGCGTGAACACTCGAAGAGCTTGTAGGAGATAAGTCAGATTTCATGTCAATTTGGTCAAACTATATTGTTTCATTATTGTTATGAATAAAATTACAAAAAAAATATAGACCTATATTAGTTATACACTTAAATTATGCAATATACACACACAATTTGTAAATTTACACGTACCGACATCCGTTCGAACTTATACCCATGCATATTTTTGGGTACCATAGATGCCTCGAACACCCTAGATGCCTCGAACTATTTTCCCGGTCCGAAGATAGTTCGAGGCATCGAAGTTCTACTGTACTTTTATTGTTCCGAAACTGAGATTAGACATAGTCATTGAACCCACAAAATATTGTTTTACAATAACAGACTAAGCTGAGCAATATCTTATTGATTCGTGGAACTGGGACCTGGGCTGTATTCTGGTTTCGTTGATCCAGGTGCATTGCATTAATTGATATAGGATTATAAAAAATATAATTTCCCTAGTTTGAGTTTACGAATTAGAGGGAAATTAATTTCCATTGTTGTGGCAGTATCAGAGATACGATACAGGTATCTGTACAGAGGGTATAGATATTGATGACAATTCAGCCATATTTGGTTAGTTTTAGCGGGTAAAACACGAAATTGTTATTCAGCGGGTTGTTTCAAGTGCTCAAAACCAAATTAGAAGTTGTATTTCCATACATAGTAGTCTGTTGTTATTGAAGACACGAACATGTATTTTCTTCGGTGACTTTGGGTACCGTTGTAAGTTGCTGGTAATAATAATAATAATGCTGGTGTATGTTAGTAAGTAATGAATGTTAACTGGACATACGTTCTAAGTTCTTATGCATGCAATGTGACAAATAAAAATTAATAAGAGAAACTAATATTAATCGTTCTCCAGATAAAACACGGCTGATAGTGTCAAAATTGTGAAAATCATGATCATCTAGCGTTAGAAAGACATAACTTTAACAAGCATTTCACGAAACTTATGGTAAATTAATGACATTTATATTAACCTCTAAATACTTTATCACATCTTAGAAATACAGTCTACATTTTTAATAAAATATATCAAAATCGTGAATGATTCCTTTCGAGAAAAGTAACTTTGATGTTTAACCACTAACCCCTCTCATATTTTAAGAAATTTCTACCGTAGGAAAAAAGTATTTCTTTTAACATAATTCATGAAAAATATTAAAGCGACATGCCCAGAAACTGGAGTGTCTTGGTTTGCATACAACCAAATTGCGTTTATAACTTGTAAAACCAACTATTACCAAAAAGTCAAAGAAGAATTTGATTAAAAATTTACACTATAACGCGGTTTTCGATATTTTGTATATCGATTTGAATAAAAGGATGTCAGTCTTTTATTGACGACAACGATATTTAGTTATTCTTGAAATATTTTTTTCAAAAACTAGCGGGATATTTCGTAACTTTGTTACAGGGTTTTCATTATTTGACTTTGGTATTAAAATGATACCAATTTGATTGTTATTCAAGAAACTTCAGTTCCAGGGCATGCCCCTTTACATCTAAGAGGCCGTGCTCTACACGTATAATATCAAATTACATGTACTTAAAATGAAATCGAAGATCATAACATTTTTCTCATTGTTATTGCATAGTTCTTATACACTATATATGAGCCAGTCTCCATGAAAACCTGCTATAACGACATTATGTAATTACTATATGTAACAAGATATTGATAAAGCTCTAAAATAAGGAAAAATACATATCTATTGATTCTATTTTAAGTAATTGACCCATATAGTACTATACCTTAGCTTTAAATTTTCCTATGAGTTATGTCGAAAACACATACTTCGTTGCTATGGTGACCAATTTCAGAAAAGTACTCTGATTGAGAAAAACGAGGAGCTAGTTGTTTAAAACAGAAGTAGCCTTTCTCTGAATGCAAACAATTTCGATTTTGATATATATTTTGAAAAGTGAAACATAATTATAGAATTTGGTACTATTTTGAACAGTTTATGTCAAGAATTGATCAAATGGTGTAATATTGAAATACTTATTTCAGTTACGTCGAATAACGTTTGAATGACGTTTGCGACGTCACACAAAAAGCTCCGAATAGGGACTCTACAAAAACAGCTGTAACTTCCTTAAAACTCAAGATATTAACATAATTTCTTTTGCAATTTGCTTATTTAACATTATCCTGTAATCCTATGGAAAATCTTAAAGTCAATATTTTTGTCAAAATAGCAGGTTTTCCTGGAGACTGGCTCATATATTGTCATCAAGCCAATTTCTACTGGGGAACTGTTCAAATTTTGTTTTCCAAAAATATTTTTGTTCAATATTCCAGAATGAAGAATACTATACTGTATTGCTTTTTTCAATATTTCGTCCGACAAAATGAAGAATGCTAAACTGTTTTCAAAATATTGCTTTTTTCAATATTTCAGCAGAGAAGAATGAAGAAGGAACAAACGATTCTTACGAGTCTGATTCCGATTCGAGCTAAATCCACAATAGTTCATTATCTTGGGATATTCATCAACTTGAGTGATCAGTAACTCTTTCTTGACCAATACTAACTTGACGAATATGGATTGCTTTGGTCCAAAAATTCTATTTTTATTTTTCATGATTCTATATTTTAGAGAATTGCAATACTACATGCATATTTTATAGCTAAGTAAATTATTATCTCTGTAAAATATCAATATGTATTATATGCTACCAATGGATTATAGAGATTTATCATTGTATATAACAGTGAAAATAACATTTTGTTATCTTCACTATTTTTGAAAAAGAAAACAGAAAAAGGAACGTAACGTCAACGGCACCGGGATTTAAGGTGGAACCACACTATAAAAATAGACAAATTTGGTATCATAGTAAACTATGATTGATTCCCAATTCAATGTTGCGTCTTATATATCCGTGTGCGTTTCCATGACGTTTCTATGACGTCATGAAGTTACCATGGAAACGCGTTTTGACGTCGTTCAGCGAAACGCAACGGAGTCAGGAAATAGACCATACAGTGAAAAAAACATCGAGTCTTGCATTTTTGTGATTTCAAAAAATTATGACATTTCAATCAATTGCAAATATTCCACCTTCAAAAAACGTTTAAATTCTATTATGTTACAATTTGTATACCCGTAACAACATATCAAATTTATAGAAAAACTGACCTCGCGAAACTCGATCAAGATAGTTTTAAAGTTGTTTAGTGTGAACAGAAATGACGTCATTTTTCACTTGACAACGTTGTAGCGTCAATCATTTTTTCTGTGCTGTCGTAAAATAAGCAAATTATTCAAGAATATCGAAAAAAATATATAGTGAAGTGATAACTCGACACTGATTCGTTACCGTAAAGTAATTTCAAAATAGCAGACCCATTGTATCGCGTGTGTTACGTAGTATAAATATCTAATGTGTTTTTTGACATTCTTTCTGACGATGTTCGTAATATTTGATAAAAATGTGTTACATGATTTAATGGAGACATTACCAAGGGGCACCGGCATTAGGGGTGGTACGTTCGAATTATGCATTCGAACGGTAAGCGCTGCATGTCGAAAGGGCGATAGATGTATGCTATCTATGTAGAACGTCCCAATTTAATGGAAATATACTGTTTTCAGTTCACATCATATGAATAATGAAGTCGCTGTCCATCCGTCCGTCCGTCCGTCCATGCTAGTTCTCGGTAAGTAACTACTGCATGAATTGCAACGAATGAATTTCGTAATTGACTAACATATAAGTTTTGCCCATTCTATTATGTTCCGGTATTATCTTTTTTCTTTTAGTTATTGCACACGAGTACTTTCACTCACAGTACGTACGGTTTTTCGTGCTATTTCTGAGCAACTATTATATGTACGGGGTGATTTTTAGTACCACCACACGTCGCAAATAGTATAGCTGTTAAATAAACCAGTTTGAACCTATAGTGAGATTCGAACTTATATTGTACTGCACATTCGCTGAGAGGAATGCGACAGCTGTCCCATATCGGCGTCCACCGGGTGATTAGCATGGCCCAAAGTAAAATCGGGATAAATGAAACTTAATGATAAAGTCTAGAATTATGTATTATTCTAAAATATTATTTTCAATATACTGTAACATTTTTTGATAAGGGAATTGTATTCGAATTGAGTCTTAGTTCGAATACAGCTTCCAATAGCAATGAGCAATAATCATGCGTCTATACCCCGAGGTGACACCGTGTGAGAGCTAAAATAGCACAACCGATGCACACTTTAAGTGCTCTTCACTAAAGGATTACACGGTACAAAGGTCATTTTTGGGAAATACATTTTGGTCAAAGTGCGTGCAACGTTATATCAGCTCAATTATTGTATTTCTGTATTATGGTCGAATCAGTGTTGAGTTATTACCGCGAACGCCGTTATTATCTTTCCTGTGTAGATCATATACTTATACTCGTACATATGTAAAGAAATTATTAAACTACGTGCCTGTATTTAATGCGCAATGCCTGTTTGTAAAATAGTAAAAAACAAGACTGCGTTTAATAAACGCTTCTGCCCCCTGTGGAAAGCCTTGTCCATAAATAAGTCTAAGTCCAAAATTGGGTCAAGGTGAAGGTCAGAATGGGATTAGTAGATACAGGCGTGTGGAGAGTGTTCATATACAACATCCATGCAAGTATGAAAGCTTTGTAGCAAGCCATATTAATGCTAGAAGAAACGGTCAATTTGGGTTAACCAAGAATTAGGCCCTTCAATAAGTCTAAGTCCAAAATTAGGTCAAGGTGAAGGTCAAAATGGGGTCAGGTGATACAGGCGCGTGGAGAGTGTTCATATACAACATCCATGCAAGTATGAAAGCTTTGTAGCAAGCCATATTAATGCTAGAAGAAACGGTCAATTTGGGTTAACCAGGATGGACGGACGAACGAACGAACGAACGAACGAACGAACGGACGGACGAACGGACAGGTGAATCACTATATGCCTCCCGATCTATCGATACGGGGGCATAAAAATTGCATCTCTAATGCTGTACCATGATCAACATTTGCAAAGTTATTCTTTCCGTAAAAATCGTCCGACCTAGTCGGAAAACTTATTATAGGATTAAAAACCCGATACATCGAATGTTTTAAATATTGCTAGACCCACGATATTAAAGTTGTGTGGTATTACCGGTTACCGTGGTATCATTTATACGCAATACGATACCGCGATACCCTACGAAATACCGGTATTTGATCAACATTATACCCTGCTTCTAATTATATTGAAAATACCTGCCGTAACAGCCTGGTTTCATCGTTTATGAAGTCGTGTAAGGCCCTGCGAGTACATTACAAGTTCCGCAGGATGGACGGACGAACGAACGAACGAACGAACGAACGGACGGACGAACGGACAGGTGAATCACTATATGCCTCCCGATCTATCGATACGGGGGCATAAAAATTGCATCTCTAATGCAAAAAAAGGACATAATTAAATTTAAACATTTTTTGACGGGTGGAATTTTTGTAATTGATAAAAACGTCAGTCTTTTTTGAAAACACTAAAATGCCAGGCACGACGTTTTTTCCCACTTTGTTAGCACGTTATTAGATAAAGTGTAAATATATTAACCTGGCGCGTCGAATGGTACCAACTATTTACCTGTCGTGTAATTATTAAGCCCTGTATGTGCTATTTCTTGGTCCCTGTCTCTTCCACGGAACAACGTCAAAACGCGTTTTCCATGGTAACTACATGACGTCATAGTAACGTCATGGGAACGCGCACGGAGATGTAAGACGCGACATTTAATTGGGAATAAATCAAAGTTTGCTATGATACCAAACTTGTATATGGGTTAGGAACTTATTTTATAGTGTGGTTCCACCTTAAATAATGCGTAACGTCATTCATTATAGCGCACGTCATGACATTATAATTTCAGTCGTACTTATGACCTTCTGATTCTAAGCCAGCGATATTTATAGTGTATGTTTGTAGCACTCAACTGAAATAGTCTAGCGTAGAAAACCTAAAAAAACATCACATACAATAATTACACAGCACAAAGCCCAATATACAACTAAACGAGAAATGAGACGTAAATAAAAAGAGTTGTGGGAAAATACCTGGGTGATCACACAAGAAAGACTGTTGGATACGTCACTGACTGTAACAATGAACTAGCTGGTTTCAGATATTCCAATGGGAACAGTAATTGTATTCTCGAACGGAAAAACGGAACAAAAAATCATCTTGTGAAAACTAACATCCCACACGTAATTTGATTTCATAAAAATTATACTGTACTCTTTATATAAGCATGTACACTTAGAGGCACTTATAACTGTGCACTTACTCAAATCTCACTATCTCAGCATTTAGTGGGTATATTTTGTTGAAATTTGCAGTAAGCGTAGTTAAAAGATGCGTGATAATAGTTTAGTACATTTCATTTCATAACACACAGGATTAAGGAAACGCTAGCACATTATTAAGCGTTGCGTTAAATTGTGAATTCACGAAATCTGCTCCGGTTTAAAACGCACAGTTTTCCAACAGTAACAACGTGTCCTTCTGGGCGTTTAAGTTATGCAATGTTGTCGCATTGACGCCATATTTGAAGGGCAATCTTCGTGACAGTTGGTCCAAGCATAACATGCCGCACGTATCCAGATCAAAGGGATTCGACCCGATAAAATATCTTTCACATCTATACTATGAATACATAAGACAGGGGTCTTTCTTTATGACTGGGCCTCATATACCCAACTCAACATTATGTCCAATATTTTAAACAAGCCGAATACAATCATTTAATTTGTACTGCACACTTCAAGACAATATAATATTATACATAAAAATACAACTTTTATCAATACACGTACACAATGTCGCCTGTGTCGAGCATAGAATGTTCACAAAATGCGTAAAACCCGGTTTGACGACATAACCCTGCACAGACAGAAACTAGAAAACGGCCTTCGATAAAGAAGAGAAATCATTATTTACACACGATCTCAGGAAATTAGTAGGACGATTTAACGTTTTAACAATGAAAGGATAGACAGTCAGGTAGAATATGGCTCCAAATATCTACAGGGGCTTTAATGGTTGCATAACACATAACGCCAAAATTAATTATATTCCAACAGTAACATTGAGGCGCCTGTGTTGATAAAGGCGACGCCATGGCGTCATTCTAGACACATATTTTAGTTTTTAGTGTTTTATTGGGTTAACGGGTAATGTATTTAATGAAAACGACCACGTGTTCTTTTATTTCCCGCTGTTTCACGATTTTCTCGTGCAATTCGTTGAATTGTTATTTTCACAATCCAATGGGCAATATTCATTGAACCGTAATATTTAAATATTATATTACGTTGTCTGTCGACTAACAACCAGTTACACAAAATTTCGTTAAAAAATATTTACAAACAAAAAAGTTATTAGGAATTGAAAAGTGCCTCTTAGTGTAAAGTCGGACAAACATAAATTAGCCGGGCTAAATTTAGCACAAGTAAATAAACTCAACAATGACCTTCACATCTAATTAATCGAAACATACTATAGACATGATACTGCAGAAATCATTTCTCGTAAAACTCCAGTGGCTCAGTGGTAACGCATCCGTCAATAGATGATGTATCCGGCATTATATCTTATACGCAGTTTCGAATCCTCGTTGTGTGTTTATTTTTTATCATCATGGTTATTTTGTTTTATTATTTGCTGTCAATGGATTATGGAGTTTTTCAGTGAAAATAACAGTGAAATTACCACTTTGTTATTTTCACTGTGTTGAAGCTGGTATAATGCAGAAAAAGATACGTAACGTCAACGGCACCGGGCTTTAAAATGTGCGTTACGTCATCATGATGTCATAATTCTCACGTCGTGACATTCCAATTTCGACGTGATTTTTACCCAAATTAAGCAAATAACAACATATTTTAAGAGAAATTGAGGCATATAATAAACAGAAAATTTCTTGATTTTTGGTGTAAGATCAATTTTATTTCACTCGTGATCACAGAAAATTAAATTTACACTCGTGGCTACGTCACTCGTTAAAATATTGATTTTCTGTGATCACTCGGACGGTGAAATAAAATTCGATCTTATACCAAAATCAACAAATATCCTCTATTTCTTATTATTTTTAAATTACAAACTAGACAAAAGAAAAAAAGTAAATATATAGATTTTTAGACTTAATGGACAAATAGTTTTCTAGCCGAAAAGTCATAAACTGGGATTCGAACTCGCGCGTAAATAAAAACATACCTTTGTTGTGACTAAGCTATTTTCTCATCGGCTATTGTAATGAAGTTATTACACCTTATTACTTCACTTCAGGTGCAAACTGTAAATACGATTGTTATTGTTCTGGTACTAATTATAGCCCGGCCAATTTATCTTTGTCCGATTATAATAATTTCAATTAACACTACGTGTGTTCTACGTGTTCAGGCAATGGTTGCAATCTTTTGTATATTCATAAACGACAATATCATTCTCAAAATAATATAACTGGAAAGTACATGGCTTGTTTGCAGTACTTTTGGGTCTGTAGTAATTTATTAATGTATAGTCCGTTAGCCACTAGGCTGGACCCCCATAAACCTTAAATATCTTAAAAAGTACAATGCCAATTAGAATAAAAATTGGTATATCTTCATAAATCAACCTTACCAACTCATATAAATTAAAACAGAATTTTTGGTCCACAGAAAAGTGTACTTTGCATTTTCTTCCAATGTAAAAATTTAAGTCGAAAACAGCGTAAATACGTATGGGTGATTGAAGTGACTGGAACAGCAAAGGAAGGCAAATTGGTCCAATATAACTGTACATTACGTAACACACCAGTGACGATTGCAAATACAGATGGAGGCCCATACATCAAAGTGTATGAGTTTTATGATTAAGCTCACCTCAAGACTCAACATTTTGTTTATACAAATGATCATTACAATCAGAAGATGGGCCTCAACTATTATACACATTGATGACCAGTCAAATGTAGGTCAAAGTTATCCACGTATGTCCCGTTACAGTTATTACAAATGCAATAGCATTCGATCGTAATGGTTTATTTTACTCCCTGTCCATTTGTTGAATAAAATACAAAATTTAATACATTAGACACAATGGGGGAAATATTAATGAGTTCGTAAAAAATTCTGAAATTTAAACACAAAGTTGGTAAAGGTAATTCAGTGCACATACCAAATTTCAATCAAATTGCAATAGCATTCGATCGTAATGGTTTATTTTACTCCCTGTCCATTTGTTGAATAAAATACAAAATTTAATACATTAGACACAATGGGGGAAATATTAATGAGTTCGTAAAAAATTCTGAAATTTAAACACAAAGTTGGTAAAGGTAATTCAGTGCACATACCAAATTTCAATCAAATTGCATAATTACTTTAAAAGATATTTAATTAAGGTTTATGGGGCTCCAGCTTAGTCGCTAACGGACTAGAGACATGTAAAGATTTTATCGAGCTAGCTTGGAAAACAAGTCCGGGTGTGGCTATAAACTGAAAGCCGGATGTACATTGTTTACCCAAACGCGGTTAATGTTTACTTCCGGACGTAGGGTTGTCCGTCGTTAATTGAAGCCTTAAGTAACGCGTGGTTATAGAAATTGTTGCGGGAACAAATAATTGTCTATATAATGGAGTGTCAGTCCTTTTGTTGTTTCAACACCTATAACAATAACGGCTACATTAACATGTTTATTGCTGTAAGTATAGCGGATTTGTCACAACAGTTAGTCAAAACAAACGAACGAACAGATGAATGTTTCGAGTGTTATGCCAAATATTATAACCGAGTAAGATAGATGCCGATGTTTCCCTTTTAGAATAGTTGGATGTATCCTAGTAAGCTTCATGTTTATTGTACGCATGTGACTATAATTACCATAGCATCCGCATATATTGATAACGAAACAGTGTTAAATCGTTTTCAAAAGACTAGGACTTGGTGCCAGTTGTGCTCGATTTTTGGAATTAATGGGACTATTAATGCAGTAACTTCTGCATATATTGTTACCGGAACACTGTACAAAACGTTTTTTTTTAAAAACCTGGACTTGGTGTTAAAATGTGTGCTTGATTTTAGGAATGAACGAGAAAAACGTGTTCTACTATTTCTACGATGCCTACTGAAAAAAGCAGTGTTCCTGAAGTGGCATTATAATAATAATGAAAACATAAAAATAAAAAATAAAATGCTTTCTTGTATGGTTATGTAACTATTCCACACTGTTTTCCAGAAAAATATAAGCCGACAAATAACCTGTTTTCGTTAATATTCACTAATAGTACTATGGAAAACGTTCGATGTAGTTGGCAAACACTTCCTGTGATAATTATTTTTGGGTTTATTTATGGTGTGAAGGGTGTTGAAATATTGGGCAAGAAAGTTCATTTTAATAATATTATAGAATTATCTAATAGTAGCAATACACATGCATTCGATTCATTTGTACCAATACAGTTGTCTGAGTGTTTGGAGAAATGTGAACGTATTCAGACTTGTGAGTTCATTAATTATTTCTGGAGATTTCATCACTGTGTTGTGATAAAGACTATCAATCCAGCCACAGGAACAAAGGTGTCCCACCCTGGCGCTGTGTATGCCAATAAATCGGAATGGACTCTATCGGTAACTATGATTAAGACATATATTTTAACTAAAAACTACGGTCACAAAGCTCGTACGATACCCGTGCGAATTTATCAACTTGTACGAGTTCACAATTTTTTAAATCCTAACGGTTTTGTATGTTCGTAGCGTCTGGTCTGGACCACGAACGATCTGTAGAGATGCACTCATACGAGATCGTACATGTTAAGAAAATCCGTACGTCTTCGGTGTCCGTACGGGCTCCGTACGACCGCCGTGCGAGTTTGCCAAAATCAACTCGTACGGAGCTCGTAGGGCAAATGTGACCTTTACTGTTAGGAAACATGTTTAAAGCTTGTTCGTAGATGCTAAGCTGCACATCATTGAATTCAACAACGAACAACATGTTTCCCTGTACCTTTATAATTACATGTGCTATGATCACACTTGAAACCACAATCAACATAATGTTTTAGTACATCTCATTATTTCTTGATTAATCACTATTCTCTCTTTCTTACTCTTATTTCCTGCATTAATCTTTAACGATTTAATCAAAAATACGTTGTGGACTATTTGAAAATGTTACTTTATTTAAAAACGGACACCAATTATAGATATGTAACCATAATTCATGAATATGCAATTATTGTTCACATTGAACCATTACATTGATATTAATAATGTTGTTTGTTCATGGGTCATTTTTTACCTAAACAATCTTATATTGATGTATGTGGAATTTATTTTGAATAAACTTGAAACTTGTCAAATCAATGTAAAGTTGAAATTAACGGTACGGAAGGACGGGAAAGCAGTAGTAGATATATATCTTACTGGGAAACATTTGGCATTTTGCCCATCAGCTCGTAAACATGCATATAACATCAGTATCATGTTTATATCGCTGACTTATAATGACAAAGTGCTACTTACGACCTTATCACACACATACATATTTGAAATCTGCATCTCAAGGCGCTTCTGGTGAGCCAATTTTAATGAAAATTGGAACAGGTCATGTTGACCAAACTGAAGTTGAAAACGTTTGTTTTTCCATAAGTAAAGAGTAGTTTTCAGACAGTGTTTTTTGTTATCTTAAAATAGCGTTTTTGTACATACGATATTCTTCTTCTAAGCAACATCAATATGTTCCGTTATAGTAATGTACCAATATGTTAATGTACAGCAGTATAAAAAGTAACTATGTGCCTTGATGAACAATATATTAACAATATTTTCTGATAAAGATTAACAAACAAAAGGTAGTACCCCCGAGTTACGAAACTATCCATTCAAATGGGGTAACTCTAACAACGGTTAAACTTAAGCGACGTTGTCAAATAGACGAAGGTTAACAAATAATGACAATGTTGAAAGATTAGCAGTACCACATTCTTTATAATGTAGAGCAAAGGGGCGTGAGGTTTTAAAGGGTTCAAACACACAACACTTGGTGAATGCGTACATAAAGACAATTCAGTGAGAACACATGACAAAGTCATGATTGTGTATAAAATGGGCAATCACCACAGATACAGTACAAAAAGATAATATGTAGTCAGACAGTAAAGGCAGCACTCAAATTAGCCAGCCGAGCACAGAAAAAAAACATACAAGGCACAATGCCCAACACACAACTGAACGAGTAAATGATCCGCCCAAGTCCCAGCTGTCGGAAGGCTGAATGAACAAGTTTCAGCAATCAAAAAGGCTGAATGACCAAGCTGAATGACCCAGTTTCAACTGTAAAATGGCTGAACTACCTAGCTTTAGCTGTCACTAGTCTATCAAATGGGAAGCAAACCACCAGCAGTGATTTATATGGTGTCTAATAATCGATTTCAACATAAAACCACAGGAACTTGCATAATTTTTTTTCACTAGGTCTATTGTAGAGCCAGTATCAATAAAATTTATTTTAATAGATCTAGATCTACTAAAAAAACTATTTTTTATTTATTTTTTAATTTATGTTTAAATTATGCAAGTTATTGTGGTAAAACTGTATCATACATGTATTTGTCATAATCATACTGATAACAGATGAAATGCGTTTTCAACTATTTAAAAACTGTTATCAACACTGGTACATTGAGCAAAATGTTCTTGATCGAAATACATTTTTTATTGTATTGGTCTCTTATAGTCAAGATTAATATAGAACGTCCACTAAAGGCATGAACGTATCTGCGTATTTTAATATTTTAAACTTTTATTTATAACTATGTAGTCGGACTACTAGTGAATATTCTGATGAATCAAATTCTGGAAAACCTGTATATAACATGAATGGATTATTTATCCCAAATGCTTTAACGTCGCGAAAATAATTATGACGTACGAGGGGTGTTCGATATGTATTGTCACTGTCGGTTGCATTTTTCTATGACACTATTTAGAAGGATTCTACGATTACTGTCTAAAAGTTGTATGTTTGTATTCTATATCTGGGAAATTACATAGCCTTTCGTCAACTTATTGAACTTAGAAGAGGGTATGCTCGAGTACACTGGCCTAATGTTCATTTTAAGCTAAATTTGTGTCATCTTTGCAGTAGTTGTTTAGAAAAGTAAATGTCAGTATTCGTTAAACTGCAACATACGATACGATAACTGGATCCTTATATTTCCATTAGAACTTTAAATCGAAATGAAATTATTTGTTGTGGCAAAACAAGGGAGATCAATCTTATTTATACCAAATGATGCTTGTTGTTTCACGCACCAATAACTTCATACGAGTATCAATTGTATATTGATCGCAAATTCTTCCCAAAAATCAATGTTGATGGTCTATGGCTTACATACATATATGATATGTCAAATTCCAATCAATAAAACTAATCGAAAATTGTCAATGAAAAAAAGCATGCTATTTTTACTAATTTTGACACCTATTTTCGCGACTTTGAAATGCTCTTATTTTGTTCAAATGGCAATAAAGTACAGCAAATCATGTTTTTATCGAAGGAATTTAGATTATTTACGGTATGATAGTTGTGGAATAAGATTATTTCCCGAAAGGAAGTTTAAATCGACAGTTATTCGCAAAAAGTCGCAGTGTCTATTACTAGCCCTTTGAAAAGACAAAAAGACAACATTCCGGTAATTAAATTTTATTGATTTTTTTTCACGAAATATTGCGGAAATCTTTATGGTTCCAGAAATGTAAAAAGATTTAAAGATATCAACGAAGTTTCTTATTTGTGACCCAAGTGACAATACATATCGAACACCCCTCGTACGTATAGCGTACGTATTATCATGTCCCAACCCCAAAATTAATCGAAGAATAAAATCATTAGTAGATCTATATGTATTTATGATATAGATCTATATGTATATTATTAGGGACTGGTTCTAAGAAATATATATTTTCCATAAGAAAATGAACTATTAGCAATAATTACTTTCAGCTTAAATAATAATTTTAGTACTTGTAAAAATACCGATACATCATCTTAAATGAAAATTAAAATACATTTGTACTTACCCGTCTACTTTTTCTTGTTTCTGTTTTATTGTTTTAGACACTTGCTACAGAATGTCAGTCGTGTAGATATTATGAAGAATGTGTGACAGTACCACCATTCAATCATACCTGTGTCAAGAAAGGTAGGCTTAGATTTTGTGACTAAAATATTTTCGTAAAACATATCTACACAAGAGGGCCAAAATGTTAGGCTGCTCACAAGGAATTTGATTACGCAAGCCTTATTGTGGACAAGAATGTCTAATTTGCCAGGATGTTTTAAATGCGGTAGATACAGTATGGAATTAAGCCTAGATGCTATATAAGAAAACATCGTAATTAGAAATATTCAACAAATAATGCAGAAGGTGTTTTCTACACTTTTTCTATTAGAACGGCGACCTAGTTTTAGATCACGGTTGGCCCAATATCGAACTTAGCGTAGATACCAGATTTACTGTTAAGGTTACAGTTATTGACATAAAATGAAAGCAAGTTTTATCAAGATTAAACAAGACGAAACCGTTGAAACAATAGTGTAAGCAATGTAATGTTACGCAGTATCCTGGATGATCTAGATATTATAGACACAAACAAATTTGCCATTTCATGTCACAAATTTGACCAGGAGACTAACAATGGTACCTGCAGACCTCATAATGATATAGAGACTATGGTCCTGTCCCGCGTAACAATACACAATGCATAAGGTAAACTATACATACCTATCGTCGATGGGCTGCCTCGCAATATAACCATAACCTCTTACTATATTACTGAGATGACCAATGTTGTGCCATGCCGTGCCTCACGTCAACTAAATCAGTGTCCGACTGACTGGGACCCAGATTATCTACCAGTCCATGACTGGTTCAGTAGCGGAAAGAGCGTTATGAGAGGAAAGAGCACATAATCACCTCAATGATTAAATCAGAACTGTGATGTTAAAGTGTTAACAAGAATTGTGTTTGATTTAGTAAGGTGACCTAGTTTTTGACCTCGGATAGCTCAAAATTGAACTTCGTGTAGATATGTCAATATGTCTATTGGAAGCGGTTTTGAAGCATATAGAATGTTAGTGCACGAGTATTATAAGTGGCTTAAAATGGGTAACATGGTTACCAGACAACCAGAAAGGATTGAATAAATCAAAACAGACAATGACGAATGCTTGTAATATACCGTATTACAGGCAAAGGAACATATTGAAGTTCAATTAATTCTTTTAAAAAATCATTTTTTTGTGAAAAATGTAAATTTTCCAAATTTTAAAAATGCTAACAAAACTATTGGAAAATACTTTTCGGCGTATTTTCCCCCAAAATGCAAATATTTTCAAAACTAGCCGAGCAAACATTTCGTATTTTAATGTTTGGTTCGTGCTTTTATTCAATTTGTAAAAAGATAATAGAAAATCGGACAGGGAAGGCAGCACTTGAAACTTAACCAGCCGAGCACAGACAACATAAAACACCATATACCACAATTACACGACACAATGTACAACTGAACGCGAAAATGAACTTAACCGATAAGTCCCAGTTGTGCAAAAGACTGGATGACCTACTTTCAGCTGTAAAAAGCTGAATGCCCAAGTTCAAGCAATAAAAAAGCTAAATGACAAAGTTTCAGCTTTAAAAAATGCTAAATGCCCTAGGTTCAGTTAAATTACATAGTTTCAGCAATAGAAAAGCTGAATGTCCAAGCTGAATGACCATGTTTCAGCAGTAAACAAGGCTGAAATACCTAGTTTTAGATATCTGAAGTCCTAACCAGTTAAAGAATAACAGCAACACAAGTAATACCTGTAGTCCACTATAATCTACCTTTAGTAACCACACAATATCCACAAGCAGATCGGTTGATGAATTATCTTCTTCCAGGATGTGGAAACCCGATGTTTGTTGAGGATGCTTCACGTTACGGTAACATGTTTCGTTTTGGTAACAAAATCAAGTATGTGTGTGACGTCTCCGGAACATCTGCGGTAAAAGTTTGCAAAGAAGACGAGCAATGGTCAAACAACAACTTCACATGTGAAGTCCCAACTAAACTCGCCCCAACTACAACTACACTCGTCCCAACTACAACTACACTCGCCCCAACTACAACTACTCTCGCCCCAACTACAACTACACTCGCCCCAACTACAACTACTACCGCTCCAACAGGTAGGTACAGTATTTAGATATAACTACATCTGCCATGCGTTCAACGAAAATTTTTCGTGCGTCACGTGATTCTTCGTTAAACACAGGGCAGGCGTTGTCATCGTTTATGTGTGGCTTCGAATAGTCTGTGAATGAACAGTATTTAATTAATATACATTTCTGTAATTATATTACTACAGCTGGTGTTAGTGCCATGTGGCGGCTGTAAACTGTCTCCCCGTACATGGATTATTGAGTGGTTATAATAACCTCCCTTTATAGTGATTTGCTAATTTAAGAAAACATGTCGTGTCTTTCTTTGTGAGAGGCAGTATATAACGGTAGGTTTACTTGAAATGTCCTTTTTGGGGATGTGGGTGGTTCGAACTGTGTCGGTCTTAAAAGTGTGTGTGTAGCCAGGCACTGGCGTCGTTTCTGTATGGCTTCGAATCATCTTCGAATCATCTCCAGTCACTTCCGGCAAAATCTGCCAGTTAACGGGGTGCCGATTAAACTTAGCTATAATCGGTCACCTGGGCTGGTATTCACAAAGCATCTTAGTAGAAAACTTAGATTTTTCTTAAAAACACAAAAATGTCTAAAGTATGTCAGCCTAACATGACAATAAAGATTATTGATTTTTTGCATAGGTTTAAATCATTTTGTAAAAAGCTACTATAATCACTAAGAAAACATGGGTTAATCTTCAATTTGTGCACGATGTATGCAATACTAATTTTTAACTTAAGTCAAAATATTTAAGTTTTCAACTAAGATGCTTTGTGAATACCAGCCCAGGTCATGTGACTAGTGATAATCCGTCACCTTACCACGTGATCTGACGAACTTCTTCTTATATGAGAGTCGCGGGTTGCAATTCCGTGCCCGAGGGTGAGGTTTTCCTATCCTAAATGAACTGGTGGATGATCGCTTATTTTCTTCGACCTACCTGCGTTTACGTTGTTGTTGTTGTTGTTGTTGACGGCTATAGAGCCCGAATATCCGTCGCTAGTACGGTCTACGCAGGTAACGGTTTCTCATAATGGCACACAGGTAGTGTTTCAATACATTTTAAAGTGAAGTTCGGTATTTGAAAATATAAATATTAATAACAAATAAATAATGAAAATAAAAAATAAGTAAATATTAAACTTTGTTTCTAGAATCTTTTAGTTTTAACAATAAAAGCACCCAAATGATTATTTATGGTTGACTTGTATTCAATCCATGGTGCTTCCTTGTCACAGGAGAAGAAGAAGGCTGGGGAGATCTGTGTGTGTCTCACTCCTATTTCATTGCATAGCTGTAGGTACATATCTTCTCTATGAGTACTATAGCGAGGACAACTCATCATATAATGGTCTACTGTTTCGGGTTCACTGCAATCACACGCTGGACTGTCTTCTATACCAACCCTGTATAGGTGTTCTTTCAGCTTGCAGTGTCCAGATTGCAGTTGCAGCAATATCCTTTGGACAGTAGAACCATTGAAGTCCACTTCTTTGACGTCAACCATCTTCTTGTATGTGTATAGTGCTCTACCCTTTTCTGAAATGTCCCACCTTCTTTGCCATTTTACCTTCATAGCGTTCAGTGCTGCTGTCTTGACATCTGCCTGGGAAATTTGGAGTGTTGACTCTGTGCCATCCATTTCATATGCCATTTGGGCCGCTTCTTTCGCCAGCTTATCCGCTATCTCATTACCTAGTATATTGGCATGACCTGGTGTCCATTCTGTAGTCAAATTAACTCCTTTTGCTTGTGCTGTATGCCAAAGTTGTTTGATGTCTGAAACGAGTTGGGTATGTAATGTGCAGTTCCATCCAAGTGTAAGTACTCCTATGGCTGACTGGCTGTCAGAAAGAATTTTCAATTTAAGTATTGGTCTCTTTTGCATTTCTTGGATGATGAATTCTATTGTGATTTTTATGGCTACCAACTCACCAACCAGGATTGACGCCAGTTTTGAGACAGGTTGTTTCAGGTCCACTATTTCTTGGTTAGGGAGAAAGACACAAGCTCCAGCTCCACAAGCACCAGGGTTGCCTTTGCACGATCCATCAGTGAAAGCTATGATGGTGTTTGGATCTTCACTTTGCAGTATTTCCTCGATATGTGTCACTGCAGCTTGTGCCTGGTCTTTGGTTCTAGATTTAGAAGATCCCAGGTTGTTCCAGTATGTTGGCTTTCTTCTGCATGGCTGCAAGCATTCAACATAAGACTCTTCTGGCTCAATACATTTTGTGTCAATTTCTGTGATTGCTTCCATGTCAGCCACCTGTTGTATCATTCTATGGAATGGCGTGTCTGAATGTTGGGAGAACTCCGGGTCATTTCTGCAGTTGTTTAAGCTCGCTTTGATCAAACATTGATCATCTTTTGCCATAATTTTGGTGCACTCCCTTATGCTGATTTCCTCCCTTCTCAATTCCAATGGTAGAACATTTGCTTGAACTTCAAGGGCTTCGCAACTATTTGTGTGCAGTCCGCCAAGACAGAGTCCCAGTCCTCTTCTTTGTACAGAGTCTAACATATTTACATTTTTACTATGTTGCCAAACAGGTGCTGCGTATTCGAGGTGAGGTAAAACTATGTTTTTGTATAGCTTGACCATATTGGAAGGAAGAATTTTTTCAGTCTTTGCCAAGGTGACTAAGGAACCCAACGCTCTAAATGCTTTTGATTCAACATATTTGATATGCTCCTTGAATGTCAGTTTCTCATCTAGTATGACGCCCAAAACTTTGGCTTGTGTTGCTCTCTGTAGTGAGTTTTCTTTAATGTTTAGTGAAATGTTTGGAACATTATCCTTTTTTCTGTTAAATATGCAGTATTCTGTCTTGGCGGTGTTAATCTTCATTCTCCACTTGTAAGTCCAACTGTTAACCGAATCTAGATCTTTTTGCAATGACCTTTCTATGGCATGAAGAGTATCTCCTGTCTTCCAAATTGAGCCATCATCTGCAAATTTAACTTTCTCATTCTGTACATTGCTGAAAATGTCGTGCAAGAAAAGGTTAAACAGTAGGGGTGACAGCACTGATCCCTGTGGAAGCCCCATATGTGTCTGGATACTTACTCCCTTGAATTCCTTTATGCAACCAACTGCCTCTCTTTCTGTCATAAAGTTGTTTAACCATAGCCAAATTCCACCAGTTATACCTATGTCATGTAACTTTACAAGAAGGCCCTCTCTCCAAACAGAATCAAATGCTTTTACACAACGTCTATCAAGATACCCATCGTCGTTGTTTATCGTGACGTCACGGAACGAACGTGACGTTGCGCGCTAGTTAATGAAAGAGTAACAATATAGTCCGAGTTTGATCCCCTTACTGAGCAGATTAAGCGACTGGATAAATAGAATAATAGGTTAGTGACGTGAATGAAGTAAAAGTTTATCCGGCGCGGCTGCGGAAATTATCGGATTCGCCTACGGCTCACCCGCTAGATTCCTCCGCCTTGCCAGATAAACTTTTTCATACACGGCACTAATCTATTATTCTCTATATAATGTATGTATAATACATGTACAGATAAAGATGTACATGCATGTATACGGTAGCTTTTGTTAATTACAATTACCAAGTTGTAGAAAATGAGTAACATTTCTTACTAATATATCCGAAATACTCCGAACTAAGACGTAAATATTTTAAAAGATATTATTACATAATTGGTCCACTATCGTGAAAAAAGTTGACCATTTTATTAACATCAACTTCAAAATTAACTGTAATAAATCTTTCTAAATCCATATACTTTGCAAATCTTAATAGAAACCAATAATATTCCCTGTATGTATTTATTTCAATCACAAGTATTGTTTACTATGCTCTTCAGAAAATAATTTCACTTCTGCCTACTGTCTGTTTGTTTATAATATTGTTCTGCTATAAGCGTATGTACATGTATGTTTTATGCATATTAGTATTTATGTTTTAGGCAATAAATATTTTGTATTGTATTATACAATGTATTGCATAACTTACATTGTAGCTAAGCCATGTATTCCTGCGATAAGCGTCACCTACCAGACAGGAACGTTAATTGGCGGCGATAGTTTCACATATTAGTAAGTTCAAACGGTACATGTAGCTATATTCTACTGTATTTTCTGAATAGTGATACTTGTTTTGTAAAAGTAAGTGGTACGGTGAAAGTAACTATAAAGTTAGGGTAATGTGAGAGTGATGTTTTATTTTATGTGTACACAAAACATTACATCCACTGTCTGAACAGGGGAAATGTAAGCTTTCCTCGAAATGTAGCATCCATATCAGCAGCTGGGCCGTTTTTCCAGTACCCTGTATAACCGGCTTGCATATACAACCATTTCGAAAATTTCAATGGGTGCTGGATAAAACTGCCAAATTGCTGAAAAAATCCCAGTTTTAGTGGAAAGCACACACTTTGTCGCTTAGACTGGCGTATGTTTCATAGAAATCGATGAAGAAATAAAATACTTACGGCTATTATTGTTATCGAAGCGGAGCAATTGCTGACAAATTTCGTTTTCGATATGTAACCTTTAGTGATGTCAAAGTCACGTGGTATTGCTAACCCGATGTAGTCTCTAACAAAAATTAGCTTAGAACATCAAATTCTTATATCTTAAGGGTAAGCGCACAAAAATGTATGGGTGATTAATTGATATCAAGGGTCTAATTAGTGTATTGTATACGTAATGCACCTATCAATGTTTTTCCTCCGGGGGGGGGGGGGGGGGGGGGGGCGGGCATACACGGGAATTTTGACAGAAGGCTGTTCCCGATAGACCTGTGGGAATTTGACAGACAGAATGGTGCCGAGTTCCGGGAAATTTTACTTTGGCCGAAATTTTGATCACGGGGGGTATGTAAAGCATCTCCCAGTGAGGGGATTTTGACAAATTGCCCTTGCTCTAGGATGGGAATTTAGACTTTGAAGAAGTAAAAATGTCAAATTCCCCTGGGTCAGCCCGCCGCCCCCCCCCCCCCCCCGGGGGAAAACATTGATAGGTGCATAATTGTCTCTTTATTTTGTAGTATAAAAACACTGCCAATGTCAAGAGCACAGGCTTTTGCATATTGTAATTCAACCTGTGGACAACTGGTAGAGGTCACCACTACAGAGAAACATACCTTCCTGAAAACCCTGCTACAGGCCAATACAGGTAAAAAGACTAAAGATATTACTGAACAGTTTATGGCCGTTCTGTTGATACAGATTTCTTGATATCAAGGAATGAGAAATGCATTTCTTGATAAAAGCATCAATTATTCGATGTTTTAACATAAAAAATCATATAAAACAGCGCACCATATGATATATTCACCTTGCGGTCCAAAATGTAATGATAGATCTATAAATATACTAACAAATGCAGCAGGTATAGGTATATTTTTTAAGTTGGGTAATCCAAACACGGACTCGTCTTCTGAAAAGGGGAGGCATACTTTCATATTAAGTATCAATTACAACTGTAAAAACAAATGTGTTTATATTAGGGATGGCAACGAGTACCGGAGTACTCGTTCAAAGGTCCGATTATCGAATATCAAAATCAGTATTCGAGTACTCGGAAAAAGAATAAAAATAAGTCATTAAGAATTGCAGGCAATACAGAAGTCCCCAACCGGTTTTAAGCCATTTTCAATGTTTCTGTTGGACGTGCATTATCCCCGTTTGCCCCCTATTTACATACCAAGTTTCATAAACCTAGCTTGGAAATTGTTTGAGTTATGTCAGGATCCAGATTTTTTGACGGACGGACTGACGGACGGAGGGCAAACCTATAGTCCCATCCGGTCAAAAATCGGTAGGGGACTAATAATTGTTAATGCTGTCTTGTACAGAACGTGTCCAAGTGTTATCTGGTCTACTAAAATTAACAACGTGTCATCAATCCTTAATCGAAGATACGAGGCGTAATCATAATACAGACCTGTCAATCATCGTCTGTTAATTTGTTTATGACACGTAGCTTGGGGTTCTTTTGTTGACATCAATTTGAGTAATTGTCATCGGTCTTTGATTGGCAGTTATTGTTTATTGGGTGTGACAATCGATTAAGAAATCAATAAAATATTACTTTAAATTATAATCGTTCTCATGCGTATAATTATGAATGAACGATAACTTGACTTTGTCACGCTGTGTAAATATTACTATGTCAACGGTTGATAAGAGTATTCCCCTTAGTTGTTTATTTGTTATGATTCGATTTTCTAGTGTTATTACTATAAGTCATACTGCATTTACACTGTATTGTTTGTTCTTTTTCGCACTCTTTTAACTCTGCCATTACCGGTTCCAAGCCCGGATGTGAAAAAGAAGAGGATTGAGCACAGGGCTAGCGACCCTGCCACGTAAAAAAGAGCTAGCTACAGAAACCTCAACCAAAGAATACACCAATGGAAGAAGGATCGACGTACCCCAGGAAACTGGAACTAGGACGGTTGACAATGAAACCCGACAGGGAGTTGACAGCCCGATGATGGACATCCTTCAACCAAAAACAGTAAGAAGAGTGGGCTGCTGGAATGTGCGGACCCTCTACCAAGCAGGGAAACTTGCAAACGTTGTTAAAGAAATGAAAGAATACAGACTTGACATCCTAGGTCTGAGTGAAACCAGATGGACAGGAAATGGACAAAAACAAATTATTTCAGGACATCAAATGCTTTACTCAGGAAGAACAGACGACCATCACAGCAGAGGCGTAGCCCTTATCACAACAAAAGAAATCTACAAGAGTCTAGCAGAATGGAAACCTATAAATGAAAAACTGTTGAAAGCAAGATATGACTCTTCCTGTGCCAAACTCATCATCATAGTATGTTATGCACCAACAGATGATACCGAAGCTGAAGTTACGGATGAATTTTACGATGGACTACAGAAAACCGTAGATGAAACACCAACTCATGACGTAATTCTGATCATTGGAGACTTCAATGCCAAAGTGGGAACTGACAACACAGGAAAGGAGAACATCATGGAACGTATGGGAATAGGAGGATGCAACAACAATGGAAAGAGACTCAGTGCATTCTGTCAAGAGAACAACAGGGTTATAGGTGGGACGCTATTTAGACACAAAGACATCCACAAAACAACACGGAACTCCACTGACGGAAGAACTCAAAACCAGATTGATCACATCATCATCAATAGAAAATGGAAGGGAAGTTTACGTGGTTGTTAAACGTGGAGAGCAGACATTGGAAGTGACCATTCACTAGTAACAGCCAAAACTACGTTGAAACTTAGAACAGCAAAAAAGGGAAAAACAAGACCGCCACCACTTGATGTCGCCAAACTTAAAGATCCAGCAATAAAGAGAGCTTTTCAACTTGAGCTTAGAAACAGATTCTCAGTTTTAAAAGACCAAGATGATATAGATATAGAAAAATTCAACATAGTACTATTGGAGAGTGGAAAGAAATGCATTGGATACAAGAAACGCAGAAAAGATGAATGGATATCTGATAATACATGAAAAAGAATAGAAGAACGAAAGGAGACGAAGAGAAGACTAGTATCAGCGAAGTCAGAGAGGATAAACTAAAGGGAGGATACAAGCAACGAGACAAACTGGTCAAAAAGGGAGCGAAAGAGGACAAGAAGGCTTATACTGAAAAGTTAGCAGAAGAGGTGGATAAAGCAGCTGCCAAACAGAACATGCAGACCCTCTATAGACTGACAAAAACACTAACAGGGAAATTTCAAAACACCAACAACCTGATTAAAGACAAGGAAGGAAATCTAATATCCAAAGATAGTGATGTACAAAAACTATTGAAAGAACACGTTGAAAAGGTGCTAAACACAGAGGAACCTGAACAAGAGGCAGAGATTCCACCATGAGAAGAACAGCTAGACATTAGTACTGAACCACCCAGTATAGACGAAATCAAAAAGGCCATTAGAGAGATGAAAAATAGAAAAGCACCTGGAGCTGACCAAGTCCAGGCTGAACTTCTGAAAGCAGAAGAACAACTTACGCCCAAACTACTAACCAGCATTATCCAGAAGATATGGACATCGGAAGAATCGCCATCATTATGGAACATAGGTCTTCTTCAAAACTAAAACTCCCTAAGAAAGGTGATTTAACAGACTGCAACAACTGGAGAGGCATCATGCTACTATCAGTGACGAGCAAGATCCTTCGTAAGATCATCTTAAGGATGTTGGAGCGCTTAGGATCCCACCTTCAGAATTTGCTCAAATTTTGCCAGGAAGTAAAGAAATCTATACTGACACAAAATATGATGAAAAAACACTAGGTCACGGAACTCGTTTTTCGGGTAATCAGCCCTGATTGAAGTGTGTATGAATTATTTTTATAATTCCATGGAAATTGGTAAATTGGTGGAGGTGTTCAAATTTGACATTTTTATTTGATGTCTGTGATTTAAATAATAAAATATTGTTCAATATAGTTTGGGTACACATTGTTATACATGATCAAGATACCAAAAAGGGTATATTTAATTTTGGTTTAATATATATTGCTCTTTTACCCCACCCACTTCATATTTAATGCAGCAAAATAGCACCCAGGTAAAATCCTGATAACTTTTTTTCCCACCTTAAACGTTTTTTAATATTTTGTTAAAAAAGTCTAGTGACATAGATCTTCAAAATTATGCAATAAAAATATATGTCACCGAGGTATCTTTTTCGCAATTTTTGTTTTTATTTTGGTTAAATGTGGCTAAAATGCTGAGAAAATCAATGAAAACGCTTAAAATAAAATTTATTGAACAAGTAAATATTGCGAAAACACATCAACACACAATAAACAAACGTTACCAAACGAATCGGACTCCCAAAAAAGTCATTTGGCATAAATAGCAATATTTTTATTTTTACCCCACCCACCTATTTTAAACCGTCATTTCGATTAGTATTTTCTAATTTTATTGCATAATACTTATCAGAACTGTTCAATCTGATTTCTTTTAGATTATTTCGACACTTTTTTACATTTATAAGGCACATAACGTATTATGACAAATGACGCATGCGCATTAAACCGATCCAGCATCCCTAAACAGAATATCAGCAACAGTAGACCCAATTTAAGGAAAGAACAAGCTGCTTTTAGAAAAAAAAGATCCTGTGCCGACCAGATAATCACGATACCGCAGATTAATGGAATGCGACAGTATACATCAATTTTATTGACTTCACCAAAGCATTTGATAGTGTACATAGACCAGCGCTATGGAAAATAGTTAGCCACTATGGAATTTCAGACAAAATTATCTCCATCATAAAGATGCTATAAAACAACTTCAGCGCAAAAGTCATATGTGAAGCAAACAAACAGAGGAATTCCTTATAACGACAGGTGTTAAACAAGGATGCCTACTTTCTCCTCTTCTCTTTTCCCTTTGTGTGGATTGGGTCATGAAAGAAACCACCAGAAATTCAATACGTGGAATAACATGGACACTAACAGATTTGTTAAAAGACCTAGACTTTGCAGATGATATTGCTCTGCTGTCACACAGCCATCGAGATATCCAAGAGAAACAACACAATTAGACAACCATGTCAACCAAATAGGACTAAAGATAAACTCCAAGAAGACAAAGATGATGAACATCAATCCTAAAATTAAATCAGAATTAAAGATGAAGAAATTGAAGAAGTTCAGGAGTTTGTATATCTAGGCAGCAAAATTACATCAAATGGAAACTCTGAAGAAGATGTGAAGGCCCGTATCAATAAAGCCCGAGGAAGCTTTGCATCACTGAAGAACATCTGGAAGTCGACCAAGATTAAGATCAACACCAAACTAAGAATATTCAGAAGCATAGTCATATCGGTCCTTTTGTATGGTGCAGAATCCTGGAAGGTAACTAACAACATAACCCACAGTCTGGATGTCTTCCAAACGAGATGCCTAAGAAGAATTATACGTATCTTCTGGCCAAACACCATCTCAAACAAAGACCTCTACCAGAAAACACATACAATACCTATCTCTACAAAAATCCAGAGACGCAGATGGAGATGGATAGGTCACGTTAGCCCAATGAAACCAGATTCCATCACACGGTTGGCTCTTAAATGGACACCAACAGGGAAGAGAAATAGGGGAAACCCGAAGGAGACTTGGCGAAGATCCACAAATTGAGAACTGACCGAGAAAGGGTTGACATGGGGCCAAAAAGATAATATTAAGCCAGACAGGGAAGGCAGCACTCAACTTAACCAGCCGAGCACAGAAAACAAGTCCAAGCTGTCGAAAAGTATAATAAATCATAACTAGCTGAATGACCCAGTTTCTACAGCAAAAGGACTATAATGCCTAGTTTTAGCTGTCAGAAAACTTAAAACGAAGAAGTGGCACACTAGTACCGACCAAGAAAATTAAACATCCCCTGTCCCACTGTTTAAAAGCTGACGGAATGCCTACGCTGAGTGACCTAGTTACAACAGTAAAACTGCTGAACTACATAGTTTTAGCAGCCTTTAGTCTCAAAAGTTAAATAACAGTATTAAAACGTTGAAAGACCCGTATAGTCGGATGACCTACTTTCAATTAGTAAAGTGACGTAATTGAACAAATCGAGATATGACGTAATGCACAAGTCATTAAGAATTGAAAGCAATACAGAAGTCCCCAAGTTGAGCGACTAACTACAGATAGAAAACATTGGCGTTTTTTGGTGATGGCCTTAGGGGCAAACCAGCCCGAAGAGGATTAGGTAGGTAGGTAGGTTGTTCTTTTTGTTAGTTTTTATTATTTCAACATTCTTCTACCGATCTAGATTTGACAATCAACTGAACAGAACGGACAGGCATACACGATGTTCTATTATAAGTTGAACACGCACGTTTGCAGTACAACATTTCTGTGTCCCAAATATCATTCACATTTATAGTTTTCCGAGTACCCAAGTACTCGATCGGAAGAATGACCGAGTACCCGAGTACCGATGTTAGTACTCGTTGCCATCTCTAGTTTATATAGTACACCTCAAATCGGATTAGTCCATAGTGTACAGTACAAAAACATGCATAACCTAAAAATTTACTTATAGCCCGTCACAAAGTGGATGTCCGGCGTTCTTCGTGTGTTGTCCATCAACACAAATTTCAACAATGCTCCCACAACTCTGATCATCCGGTAAATACAAGGAATTAGGATGGTTTACCTTTTCTGCTTGTCGTGATAGCAAAATCGTTACGTCACAAGTCACGTGATTGACCACCGTGGTGTATGGAAGGTTCTGAGTTCGAATACCACGAGGAACACATTTTTAAAAATAAAATTTGTTTTATATAAATATGTTTATGACAATATACTTTTTATTTTGGTAATGCTTTTTATATACATTTACTGCTTTTATTTAATGTAGGGTTTTATTTTATTATCTATCTCAATATACTCTATTCCACATGTAGTATTACACTTCTATAGTCGGGTTAGTGTCCATACAGTCATACTATGGACACATTTAATAATACAGAAAATATTCAAATGAACAATAAAACACCATTGGCTTGATCATTTATAATTATACTTGTAATTTAGGCATATTTAATCATAAAAAGACAAAAAATAGACACCGAGTTTCGGATTCTAACCCACAAAGGACAAACAATCAAATATGCAATGTATCTTACCACTTTGCAAACATAGAAGCATACATTGTTCATGTATATGTAATGTCTTATTTATTTATTGACTACCCTAAGTTTTGATTTAGATTAATACTTTGCTATCAATTGACATGTTTGTAAAGAACACATTATCGTTGCTGGACTATATTTCGTTTTCTTCCGTCTTATGGTGTTGTTTACCTTTGTGGCACAACTTAAGTTCTCAAAATGCATCATTTTGCAGATAATTGGTGCTTTTTTGAAAATAGCCGTTAAAGGGCTGAATGGGGATTTTATTTTTTCTCCTCTTTAATCTTCTGAATGGGTCGTGACCAAACTGTATGCGAATTATGCTGAGGTGGCCCTCTTCAAACGATAGTGTCAACTGTTCTGGTCTGCTAATGTTTGTTGTAAAGGTAAAACGCAACACAACTCGTGTGAGCTTTAAATCGATCGTTTATTCACTGTTGACTTCATTACCGGAAAGCATGGCATACAAGATGGTGATCATAATTATAACAACTGCATGACGACACTAAATTGTATACACAACATGCAGCTCAATGGATCACCTTTTTTCAAGCTTCATATTTCAACCTTTGACCACGTGTCTATTTTAATGAATTTCGACATTGGTATTAACGAACATTCATTTATTAAATTGTGTACACCATAGTCGGGCGGATTACCCGAGTTACACAAGAGCCCTCGTGTTTGATATTGTCTGCACTAACTACGAGCGAACAAGGGATCATGTGTGCCCTGTGGTCCTGTTAAAAGCTTGTATTGTGCATTTCCATTTTTAAATAGGGTTGCTTGCAAAGCATATCATAGCAACGCAAATCAATTTTGAAAGCTCTTCGATTTTTTTTTGTAGAACAAACCGCCCATTGATAGCCAAAATGAACTACAAGGGATTTGAATATTAGAAGGCGGCTGATAGAACTTTCTGGCTGTAAATAGACGAAATTCTAAAAATAGCACACAGTGGCTTTCTCTTGCGGATAACAATGGCCTTGATCTCATTTCTTGTGTTGTGTTTCGTTGTACTCTGATGTTTCTACTGAGCGCTGCTTTCCCTGTCCGATTTTTCATTCCACCGATCATTTGAAATTTGTTTTAAATGTAGACCAACCACCTATTTTATAAATGCACAAGCACTGCGGAATTAATTAAATGGATGTATTGTTTATTTCAGTGTATACTAGCCAAAGATTTTATATAGATGGGACGTACGACACAACATATAACCAATGGTATACAAACAGTGGCAATATAATCCTAAAGTCGATGCCGATCTGGGAGTTTGGAGACTCGCATAATGGCGCATGGAATCAGTATTGCGTGTCCATGGTTTCCAACTCGTTCGGTTTAGAGGACAATAACTGTGCAGACAATTTCTGTGTAATATGTGAACAATTATGAAATGTATACATTGTATACGGCCATTACAAATTTTAGTTTTGTTTAGCGTCAACTCATTTTCGCAAAACATATCTATCCTCCAGAAAAAGTACACATACACACACCCAGAAGAAAACAAACTTATTATGAAAATGGTTTCAAATGTAAACATAAAACAGATTGCTATCGCTAGACGTCAAGCGCCTATCGACAGCGGTGTTACTAAAATTTATAAAGCTAAACTGATCCTATTCAACGGCATGGGTGAAAAGTATATGTTCGGCTCGGGATTTGCACATGCAATTTCTCTTCTTTTTTCAAGCAAACATATAGTGAAAATTCTTTTTTCATGAGCTCAAAACCTACCATCCCGCGGACGCTAAACATAATTTGCCATTTGGAGTGCCTAATACATGAGTCAATGGTGTTGAAGCAAACAACGAAGTGAAGGAATTAATATTCCGTCCATGTACGTAGAACGCCATTTCTGTACAAATACGTCTTTTCTATTTATGTACAGCCTGTACCAAACTCATAGTAATCAAAGGTAACAAAACGTCTCGACTGTTTTATTATCGTCTGCTAGTCAGTACAAAATTCACAATATGTACACCATTTGAAGGAATGTCAATCTTGTGATACCTTGAGGAGCTTATGGGCACACGATCATATCTGAAACGGGATGAATGAAAGTGAAATTATACACAAAAATAAGAACTGTAAAATTATGATTTTTCGAGGGATAAATCTAATGCCCAAGATATATCGAACTCCCAAATACAAAACATGGATTTACCTTCCATGTTCTGTAATCCACGAATTCACGACTCCACGAATATGGATTTTTATCAACTTTCACGAAATTTAATACCCACGAAAATATGTGATTTTACAGTATACAGTGTTAAGAAAGTTCTCAATGTTTGAGTTTCAATATTTTATTTTTCTGACATCAGAAGACTGTAAAAATTCCAGGTTTGAATCCAGAGGGTTCTACAGTTGTTCTAATATCTGGCATTAAAATAAGCTATTAGAGTACAGAAATTAACTTTGTCCGCTGCGTACATAGCTCAAATAAAATTTTATATGAATTTCAATTTTGAGAACAAACTTTTTTAACACCCTGTACACTTTTACTCATCTGTAATAACACTTTTTACAGAGCAGTGAAGCTACAGTATGTTTGACGACAATGGGTAGTTTTGTTTATTATAATCTAAGTGTAAAGACCATGCCTTGATTGATACCGTAAGCGCAAAATATAAAAGTTAAAAAGGTAACATTGTCACAAAAAGATGGAAATATTCCGCCTATTGGACCACATGATTATTTTAACTCAGAACATCTTCATTTTAATGTAGTCTCTTTTCGACTCATACGGTCAAGTTTACACTTAAAGCTAAAATCACATTTTCCGCTAAAAATCAATATAAACGCAAAGCCTGAAAGAGGGCTTTTTGAAACTCAATATACACATCATTTCTAAACAACGAATAGGTACATGTGATAATATGCCATAGAATTGTATACATTCAGTCAGTTGAATATCGTGTTTGGTCGCTATTAGTTCTATTTTTAGCATTAACTCGACTTCCGTTACGCGTAGCAATCTTATCCTCTCAACAGAAAGTTAAAATGTCAAAGGGTTGCTGAACGGCTGAACTGCTGAAAGCTGAAAGCAGCCCTCCAACATTGGTAACTTAACTTTTAACAGAAACGTTGTTGTGGCGACCAACATAGGTTTTTTTGAAGCAAATCTAACAATGTTTGATTTAGCAACATTTTACGAAGAAATGACATTCACGAGCGTGCAAAATTTGTGACTTTCAATATTAGGATTTCTTCAGCTGAAGACGTGTCGTGTGGTAGTTTAAATTTAGATCAAACTTTGTCGAAACTGGAGTCAAATATTGTTGTTTGAGTGTGCCAAATTTCATAACAATTCATGGAGGAGTTTTAAAGTAAACAGAAATACATCAAAGGTAGAATTAGAAGTGCCGTTTAAGTGTATACTTATAAACAAATATTGAACAACTTAATCAAGTTTATTTTGTAACTGTATAACTATTTTCGGTGGGCACTATATACATGTAATTAAATTATACTCGAATTGCCACAAAAAAACCTGGAAAAATACCCTCACAGCACTGGCTTGTCACTGAAAGGTTTTCATATGAACAACATAAGCAGATACTTTAGTAATATCTAATACATGATGTTAAATATTCACACATTTTATCACACTATCTCATTCCAAACAAACATAATTTAACGGAAGCTGATTTTCTATTTTTATGTAACAGTGTCTGACATTGACCCTCACCAGCCACACCTTCAATCCCAAGCTATTTCATCCCAACTTCGCAAGTAGACCTTATCATCTGGAAACTGATTTTCTATTTTTTGTAACAGTGACCGCTCCTTCTTTCCCAATTGGCGTGGCGTATTCATCATGTTGAACAGATATACATAAGCGTTTCAGAAATAGCCATGTATACCGGTCATTACCGTCCAACTTGTATTTTTCATGCCGCTAAATGCGCAAACTTCGCGCATGCGCACTTCGTTAAACTTGTCAAATTAATAGAACTTGTGTTTTCATGAGACACCGGCTGAGAATTGATCGTAGATTGCAAAGGGAATTAATTTCAGGAAACAAACAGTAGACTGAAGAGTTGTCTAATTTAACATAGGGTATGTATAGACAGACTGACTGACCAGATATACATAAGCGTTTCAGAAATAGCCGGACATTCAGAAAGTGTACCGGCTGAGAATTGATCGAAGGACATGTCGATCAGTAGTGGTGGGAGTGTTCCACTCAATCAAAGTCAACAATGTTCAGTCAAACACGAAAAAAACATACCATCGAGCAACTCACTGGGAAAGCCAGGCGACGAGGCTGACAAAGGCTGAATTTGCACAAAATTTATCGATTAAAGAGCTAAATCTCATACAGCATTTTGTCATGTATTTAATGTTAATTTCATTGGGATGATGGACTCACATTTGGCATCACAAAACATTGAGTTTAAGGCAGAAAAGGTTCAAGAGCTCGACTCTTATTTAAGCAAATATCAATTTGAGCAGAGATTTTCCCAAACCCAATTATCTCGCCCAAACTTTTTCCGATTATCCAGTAAATATAAAAGGAATTAGGATGTTTTTCACTAATTATAACAATATCTGTCGAAAAAAGTATGCCAAAAATCACATTAAATGTATGGAAGACAAAACACTAATTTTGCAAGAGTTGCTTCCCTTAGATGATAAATTATGTATACATTTATTGTTTACATTTCGTTATTAACTGGAGGCAGTGATTTCGTTTTCTTCCACCTAATGGCGTTTTTAACCATTGGGACTCAACTTAAGTGCTTAAAATACGTCATTCTGCGGATAGGTTACCAAGTCATTGCTTTTTTGGAAAATAGCCGTTTATGGCCTAATGGGGCTTTAAGATGATTGGGGGGGGGGGGGGCTTGATATAATATTTACTTACCTTATAGTTATAATGAACAACCATGTGTGATTTCATATTACTCTTTGTAGCAAAGCCCTTTCCACAGATGGTGCATTTGAATGGTTTCTCTCCTGTATGCACGCGCAGATGTCGCTCCAAGTCCGCATTTGAACTGAATGATTTCATACAATAATCGTATGTGCATCGGTGTTTATGACCCTTTTTGTCTGAAAACAAAAAGGACAATGATATTAAAACTAAACTAAAATAGGTGTTAAAGTTACCATGAATAAAGATAAACTAAAATAGGTGTTAAAGTTACCATGAATAAAGAAACTACATGTACCTTATTTGAACAAAAACAAATGAATAGTGTGGTTCTGCTTACATGCTGAAAAAGGTAGGTACGTAGTGCTTTTTTAAATTGTTTTATTGATTTTATTCACAGAAAGTTTCTGTGGTAACTTCCAGCAAAAGGTCAATAGCATATTTAGGGTAACGGCAAATAAAACAGGATAGGTAAAGAGTTACCAGAACCAAAGAGCTAGTATCATTTTGTTTTGACCATATGCAAATTATATACAGGTATTAATATATAATTAGCTACACATCTATTAAATTGATACCTTCTGTAAACAGCCATATTTGATTCATCAATTCACTAGCTGCTTATGCCATGTTAAACGTATATAGAGGATCTATCAAGAGTTGTCAATTGATGCTGGCCCCACCCCCACCCCCAATAAACGAGCTAGTTTAATATTTATAACAAGTGTGTACCAATTGGCAACGAGTGATAAGATTCTTTTTATCCAATGACACTAATTACACGAAAATATACAAAAACGTACCCCAAAACGACGCCAAAACTAACGTCAAATAAGGGATATAATGACGTCATAAAGGAGTTAAAGTGACGTCATATGAACGTGAAGTATCAGAATATACGTACTCCTAATTACTAACCCGGATGGTATCATTGGTGCTTTCTATACGGTAATAAATCCATTATTTCGCAATAGTTATTTTAAGGGAGTAGAGTCTAATCTTTAGTGAGATAGTGCATTTTTTATTAAAAAGCGTTTTTGTCTTCAAATTAAAGTTGTTGAATAAAAAAGCATTGTACTGTGATGCACTACGTGTACTCTTGAAGTTCAACCCAAAATAAATATTGATAAAGTGAATTTATTGAAGCATGACAGCATTTGTATTACAAATCTTACTAGTTCACAAACAAACTCAACATGGCATTAAGAGTCAAAGTTTGTTGTCGGGGACATAGCCAATAGTAAAAGGAACAAACTCTTACAAAGAAATATTTATGAAACAAATTCATGAACTTGTATAATGCAAAAAACCAATGATCATCAATGACCTTGCAAACCGAAAGTAATAAAATGGCAATAGTTTGTTCCCTTGAGTTATATTGTAAGAATGATATACATTTTAGCAAGTACCGATGAGATGGGCAGTTTTTGTGTTTGCGAACGAGCAAGATTTACAATGAAAATGCTGTCATAAATTCACTTTATTAATATTTATTTTTTGTTTAACTTTAAGGCTATATGTAGTGCATCATAATGATATGCTTACTGTACCCATAAAATACCAATTTGAAGAATAAAATGCATTTGAAAAAAGCATGCACCCGCCCACTATAAACCACACTCCATGTCTTTAATTATCTTAATTATCATCGATTCTCTCGAACATTTTACATAAACATGATGAATCGATGATTATAATCTATCCAAAATATTATTACACATACGTATCCAAACATATCCAATGTGGATTGTGCTCCAGCGTGATCACGAGGTCAAGTTATTTCATCACCATTTGATGTTTCCAACTTTATGTCATTAACTTAATGCATTTACTCAAGTAGAAGAGCAATGCAGCTGAAAACAACAGGGATGGGTGTTGCACAAAATAACAACATCTGTTTATATCTTTAAAACTTTGTATTTGAATCATCAAAACGTACAATTTTACCAGACAGTTCAAACAAATAGAACAAAGACAAAATATGATTACAGGTCGGTGTAAAAATTACAACAAACATGCAAATGAAACATCTAGAGAAAATATTAATCTGCTTTTCACCTTTAAGCATGAGTAGATTACTAAGTTTGTTAGGAATAGTTTTATATCAATATCCATGAGAAAATAAGTGTCCTTTTGCTTCTTACGTCAGAACACGTGCACAATAAGTACACCTCATACATGCATACATTTTTAATACTCTACACTTATGACAATTCACAGTAAAATATATACAAGTGATATACGAGATTCAGAGGTGCATGTTTAAATATTCGATAAAGTAGAAGGATTTGTGATATATAGAGTCTATTCATTTAATGCTCATCTTGTGTCAAAACCGGAAGTATCTATCCAAAATTACCATTGTGGTTAAACTGAGTATGAAAATGTTATTACATTCATATTTTTCAATTCAAAATCCGCATTATGGTGAATATGTGAAAACGCATTTTTTGAGAATTTCACCAACTTGTAGAAAAGTGTCTAACTAAGAATAAGAACCCCCACATAACATGTTTTTGTTCAGTAATAAAAAAGTTAGGGACAATTTAGAGTTGAGTTTTCGTATAATTAAAGTAGTTCCTGTGGGGCGGAGCTTATATCAGTCACAATGTGAGAGATAACCAGTGATTGATATAGGTTTTATTAAATTAGCATTAAACAAAGTCTGTTATATGTCTTCTGTTTGACGAATCTGTCTCTCATCCTGTATCCATCTTTTCACGTAGCAGCTATCAAGAAGACACTTATGGCAACTGAATAGAGGGAAAATAAGAGTATATAAGAAATACACTTAACATCTTATAAATGTGAACGTGTTAATAGTTTTTTTATAATACCGTAAAACATTTTTGGGAGGCGTTTAAGCCTCTCATTACTACCATTGCCCATTTCTTAATACAAAATTAACCGCCATTAGACTGCTATGTGAATCCGCATTCAAGTAGATCCAGAAACTGTCAACATTCCCAATACTGCTACATATGTTTCTCCAAATTTTTTAACTGATTTAAGCCAATCAGCAACATTTGTTTATTCTAAGATAAAAAACTATTGTGAAACTGTTCGTTAAATCGATATTTTTCCAAAAATCACTACACCGGCCGATACCGAACTTGTTTCATAATACGAAAATGACGTGTTCATCAAATGTACCGGCTGTAAAGCTATTTTTAGAAACTTTAGACTACGGTCAAGTGATGGTTTTATCAAAGAATCGTATACGGTCTGTAAAGTACTGTTATGCAATCATATGGTGTCGATGTACTAGCTAGCCGCTTTCTATAGACTGTCTCACGCTGTGAGGGAAGTGATTACAAGACGGTACTGTAGAATCTGATAAATAGGCGCGTAGTATTATTTTAAAGCCACTTTTGATATACGCATTCAATACACGTATTACATATAAATTAATATGCACCTTTTAACAATTATTTAGATACCGAACATGCCTATATAGTCACATATGCCTATTTTGACATTCAAGACAAGATCGGCAGTAAGAAAACGAACATTAAACGTGTAGTCGGTTTAAGCTTTAGTAGCAGCAACCAGATCGCCTCCCAGTACTACTCTCAGTGCTTTGATTATTTATTGGTATTTCTGCACGACATTTTGTGTGTTTCCTTATGACTATCTAGAACTAGGGAGTTTTTTTCATCAATATTAATAACAACGCTTCACCGAACCAAGAAACGACAAAACCCGTGAAATGTCAAGAAATTAATTGACGACTTTATATTTGGTCAATTGGAATTTTAGATACCGGTAGTTAAATATAATTTTAAAAAAGAACCCACAAAAAATAAGTCGTTTTTCACTAAACTACATGTTTTTAAAAATGCTTACTAATTGCACTTTTTTAGGATTATGGTCATTTTACGGTCAATGGGAGGTAATCTGTTGGTAGCTGGGAAAAGTCAGCGTTCCTAAATATATAACCATTGTTTTCTTTTTGTATTCGTGACAAGCACATACCCTTAAAAACTTAATCAGCAACGCAGGTACACCTGACAAACGTCCTAATGACAAACGGCGCAAAATGTATAACATTAAATAAAATTCATCTGTTTATTCTGTTTGGGAGATATGTGATCAGATTGTAATAAAATCAATGCGAGTCATTCCACATATCATAGTTACATGTACATATATTGGATATTTCAGCTGGATCATACACTATTGACCGAGCTATGGGTAAATATATATAATACAGTTAGGATCTGGTGACAGTGACGTATCCGTTTATGTGTACACAGAATATTACAATAATTTTCTGAAAAGGTAGTGCAAATATAATTTGTTCGTTTAGCATTGAAATTATGGCTGTCTGTTTAAGCCTTTATAATTGGTTTTACACCGTAATAGTTGTAGTAGATCCGACCGCTGCGTCACTGTATTCTAAACCTGACTGGACTCTACATGCACCCTTACAAATGTTGTTAAGTGTATGTTATATTGGTGACACATGTCTGTGCTGTGTTCTGATTTAATGACATGAGCGGGGAGACACTATCCATTTCAAACGCTTAATTAGTTGTAGTTTATAAATGAATCATTATATATCCTGTTACAATCACAGGCAACGGTATCATTGATAAAGAGTAAAACATATCTGTGTTTTATCCGATTAAAATGGTTAAAAACAAAAATAGATCAAGGATAGTGTGTTTTTGTATAAAGGTGACATACCTAAATAAGCGACATGTACGCATTTCGTACACAAGAGCAATTTCAAATTGGAACAATATATGAATAAAAAGTACATGTTTTAAGCGGACAACAAAGTGTTTGATACAGTCAAATAATACCAAATAAACATTAAAAACTGCACCAGCCCCTCTGTCCAATGCTTTGGCCTTCAGCGTTTATGAGATATGGCACGATTTCACGGCAGAAAATTTGATTCCTAAGTGATAACCACTTTTTCTGCAGTTATGGTCTCTATCAACTTTTGCTAAACAAGAGTCCTTCAATGACATTGTTTCAATAAATTACTCATATGGTATTTTTAAGAAAATCCTTCTGAGCAGCTTAAATTTACCATAACTTTGCCATTTCTTGAGATATTTTCATCAAATAACTTTTATTTTGGTCAGAAGCCATTGCTCTTTCAGGTATGATTAATATCTTGATATTAATGTAACTTAAATAAGTAAATAACTATTTTACTAAATACGCTCTTATTTCATTTTTCATCGAACAAGAACAAAGTTGATCAAAGTGGCTGACACGGTATGGGTACGATGTTTTCCAACTTTCGCACCAATCAGTGTAGCAATACCACGTGACTTTTGGCTACAGTTACAAGAAGAAAGTTTTAAACATTGGAAAATAAAATAGCCATAAGTATTTTATTCTTCATCGATTTCTTTGAAATATATGCCACGCTAATGGGGAAATTATTTGCTTTCCATGAAGTATAAAATATTTTTTATCATCTTTACCGATTTTTCCATTACCCTGTGAAACCTACACGTTCCACGATTTCACAGGGTAATGGACAAAACGGCACAGCCGCTGAAAAAGAATTTATATTTCATGGAAAGCAAATAATTCCCCCTTAGCGTGGTGTATTATTCAGTATATTATATAAAAATCGATGAATAAAAAAAACATATGGCTATATTTGTGTGCCAATGTTCACAAATGTTACTTGGAACTGTAGCAAAAGGTCACGTGATATTGCCACCCTGCCAATCAAGCACCGCAATTAATGACGATTCTAAACCTCCGGGTATCAACGAAATGTATAATAGCCAATCAATCATTGCATTTATTTCATTCATTATCGTATCAGTTACTCACCAAATGTTTGTAATGAACAAGCATGTGTTTCTTCATAGAACTCTTCAAGGTGAACGCCCTCCCACAAACGGTACATTTAAATGGTTTCTCTCCAGTGTGTATTCTCAGATGCCGGTCCAGGTCGGACTTTCCGCAAAACTGTTTTCCACAAAATTTACATCTGTAGCGGTCCACTGAAAAAGACACAAGAATACAAAAATTGGCAACTGAATTAAAAGTAAGTTATATCGTATTACTAAATGCAAAGTACTTCAACTTTTAGGATCCACTTGTAAGCTATAGTTAATATTGTTTTCAAACTGAACTATATTTTAAGTTTGTTACTTTAACTGCACTTGTTAATGATTGTACATTAAAGTCACTATGTTGTTGTACTTGACTTTTGTTTAAAGTCCAGCAATAAACCGATTCGTTTACGTCAAAAGGCATGTGCACTGAATCTGTGCGGCGCTGCTTTGTGGACTGCCCTTGCGATGTGTTTTCGTCGTGGTGATATGTCGGCTCTTACTCGGATTATTTTAGAATAAGTAGGGTGTAGAGTTAATTGCAGTGCGATACATTTTTTTATTTGATGCTTGTCCTTGTGGCTAGCGCGTGTGTTCTGTGGGTTTTGTTTGTGGGTGTTTTTTTACCTGTTTGGCTCTTTTGTTCTCTTTGCCTCTATAAAGACATAAGCAAAGTAAATGAACGCTAACCACGTTTGTTGACGTACAAACAGTTTAGTACCAGGTGAACAACAGAAACAGACGTTGCTTAATAACAGGACATATCAACAATGGTGTGAAAAAACAAAAATATAATAGATAAGGAAGGCAGCACTCAACCTAACACATACATACCACAGAGAATACCAAAAATATATTAAGTCGGACAGGGAAGGCAGCATTCAACTTAAACAAGACTGCGTTCAATAAACGCTTATGCCCCCTGTGGAAGCCTTGTCCATAAATAAGTCTAAGTCCAAAATTAGGTCAAGGTGAATGTCAAAACGGGGTCAGGTGATACAGGTGTGTGGAGAGTGTTCATATACAACATCCATGCAAGTTTGGAAGCTTTGTAGCAAGCCATAATGATGCTAGAAGAAACGGTCAATTTTGGTTAACCAGGACGGACGAACGGACGGACGAACGGACGGACAGGTGAATCACTATATGCCTCCCGATCTATCGATACGTGGCATAAAAACGGAGCACAGAAAACATAAAAACATACAAGGTACAATACACAATACACAACAGAACGAAAAAGCTAGGAAGCTTGGGACCAAGTTCATTACTACTGTAGGGGAAAATGTAGAATAATATAACAAAAGCCCTCGTGACCATAAAACAACAGCTTCTGTTAAACAACAGCTGTACCATACATGGTAATGTGGCAGACTGCAGTATTGTAAATATGTAAGCCTCGTGTCAAATAAGTTTGACTGTGGTCCTTTAAATGTCTGTCCATATATTATGTCATTAAACAATCACGCCATCAACTGTTTTTAGGCTTTATTCTGCATCGCCAATTTTTTTAGTACATTTTGTGTATAAGGTTCTTAATAAATAATATTCCTTCCTTCCTTCTATCCTTCTTTCCTTCCTTGCAAATACAATCAAACATAAAATATAATTATGCAACACATAGAAAACCGCGACACCACATAAGTTTATCTTCCCAATGTAGCATTAGTATACCAAAGCATCAGAACATAAGGATATGATTAATTTGGTTGAACATTCAACCATTATGATAAATAATTAAGGAGAAAAAGGGAAGGAACATGGCAGAATACATTACAATGGAACAAGATAATCTCAACACATGCATACAGAAACATATGTTTTATTTACATTATTGTTGAGATATCTACAATTTCACAATCCAGTTGAATAGAGTATATCATATTAGAAAACCACACACACACACAGAGTACGATATCTACACTTTCACAATCTAGTTGAATAGAGTATATCATATTAAGTAAACAACACACGCAGCAAACTTTTCATTTTTAAATGTTACACAATGACACACAAATGTTCCCATGTGGATTGGGGGTGTTCATTGTCAAGAGAATGCAGGCAATCATCTTCAGACCTTTGAGGGCAATATACTGTTTATATGAAGATTTGTTGCATCTAACTGTCACAAATGCATTATTTTATATAATGTAGTACATTACATATCACACAAATGGAAATTGGAAAAGTTATATGAATTTACAATTTAACAAATACAATTTAACATAGAAGTGTCACTTTGCAAATCATGTAAAATACTATGTACAAACGATAAGGACAAGCTCAGAAACACAAACATAATCAGGTTATATAAAGTATGAAAACAGATGTGTTAACGTACAGTCTGTTTATACAGGTATGTCACTTGTATACAAGCAATGCCATAACATTTTATCTTAATATTTTAAACATCTTAATTGGAGAAAAAGGCAGTGAAACCCAATACCTTATTCACTAAATCACATACAATACACATACTATCTATAAAATAAGATATTAATAAGACAAATTGCAAATTGTAATGCTTATGTACAAATTGTTATGTAAACAAATGACTGACCTGAATAATCGATTTATATTTATATATAGACTTATATTCAAGTATACAGACGGCACATGTATCTCCAATATGTAACAATTCACTTAAAATATTGTTGTGTTAATCGTCACACTCTGTCAATAGTTAACTTTTACTTAATAAACACATTAACATTATCTTCACAATACATACAATATAGCACCACAAATTAAAACTGCGACATATTTTTCTGTGCACTGTCAGCATATCCAAGCTGGTCACTGAAAAAACAAATTCACAAAAATTATCGCACGTACTGGTCTAAACTCCGAATGAATAGGTCATGGCCATCTCTAAAGTTATGGCCTCTGTGTATAGAAAAGTTGTGAGTTTATAGTTGAAATTCCAGGAAAGTGAGTTATAAACATGTCAACTGTAAGTTTTATGTTTAATTTACTGTAATTTAGTGTTTTCAATACTCAAGTTTAGTTGTACTAACTGTTTTTGTCAGTAAAATTGGCCGATTTTTCTCCTGTTTTACTCTATATTTGGGAATCTTTCGCTTGAAATTGGAAAAGATACGATTTTTAATTGGGGTTCATAGTTCATTTAAACAACAATAAAATCAGCCCCAAAATACTATAAAAAGCCAATAGGAACTGGTTCGTAAATTTTTGTATTTATGAGTAATTTACCTAACCATCAGTAATAGCAATTAAACAATAAGGCACGATTTGAAGTGTTTTGCAGACAGAACATTAACACACATTGTATAACAGCCTCTCTAGTCCAGAAAACCATCTTATCCGGACGTTTGTCCATGTCCGGATAAGAGGGACTTTTGTCCTAGTCCGGATAAGAGGGACTTTTGTCCATGTTTTGATAAGAGAGACTTGTGTCCGTGTCCGGATAAGAGGGACTTTTGACCTTGTCTGGATAAGAGAGACTTGTATGCATGTCCGGATAAGAGAGACTTGTATGCATGTCCGGGTAAGAGGGGTTTCCACGGTATAATTATGACAACTACATTGAGATACCAGACAAAAGTCTTACCCTAGATGAACCACTGTATGGGCTCGCATGTTTCCCTTGATAGAAAAACGTTTCCCACATATTTCACAACCGAACGGCTTTTCACCAGTGTGAGTCCGCAGATGTCTGGTTAGATCAGTCTTCCGTTGAAACGTTTTGCCACAGAACGTGCATGCTTTTTGCATTACTTTGTAGTCGGTAGTGTTTAGAAGATCTGTAAATAAGGAGAAAAGAAAATAATTAAGACATGAGTAACCTGCAGCACTGGAAAGGGGTTTGCTAGAGAAACGACGACTCTGGATACCAAAAGGTGGATCAAACTAACGTACTATATAACCATTGTGCTTGTGAATGGCCGTTGACCTTGTTTCAGGTTAAGTGTTCTCGTCATCTATGTTAAAGTCCCATTATGCATTAAATGGCTATTTTCAAAAAGCAATAACTTGGCAACCTATCTGCGAAATAATGCATTTTGAACACTTTAGTTGAGCCCTAAAGGTGAAAATCACCATAAGATGGAAGACATGAAATAAAGCTTCAAGTTCGTTTGTAAACGAAATAACGAAATGTAAACAATAAATGCATAAATTATAATTCAATGTTTAAGGGGAGAATCTCTTGCAAAATTAGTATTTTGTCATCCATACATTCTACAAAAAGTGATTTTTGGCATACTATTTTGACAGATAAAGCTGACATTATGTCGTCAATTATAGGTCATTTGTGAAAAAACATCCTAATTCTTTGTATTTAGTCTTTTACTGGATGATCGAGAAAAAACGTTTTGGGAGAGATGTGACTTTAAAAGTTAGGGAGCAAACAGCTAAACAGTTAACAACATCAACCATAAACAGACACGTTGATCTTGATACTCGATCTTTCATGTGATAGAAAATTGGTGTCAGTTTTATACCACATATTGACTCTCGACCATCAAACTAGGAGGTATCATTAAATAAAGCAAGTTAAAAGTCAATGTACTTTGACAATATTTATTCCTGATACATATATACTTACACACCAAATCAAATTAAATCACATAGTCGTTTTATTTAATCATTACAAACTCAAATAGTGAATGCCACAATATACAAATGCATACAGTTAATTTAAAACGTATAGTAAAGAGATTTTAGCATGATCCTCAATTTAATTTTAATTTAACAACTGATATCCCGTCTATATTGATAACCCCGTTAACCACTAGTATGTTTCCATAAGCAGGGAGTATCACGAAGATGCTGGAGGTGTAATACAAACTATAAAATACCGATTTGCTTGCGGAAAATATTTTTTCAACGCATGCACCATGTAATATATTCATGCATAAAGATCAAGATCAAGCCAAAGTATCTGTACTATACTATCAATTTTAAAAACTTAATTGGCACAGAGGATACACACGAACAAAATTACATCGGTTTAGAAACATTAGAAAGAAAATTCTGGTGAATTTAAGTATAGCAAATTTAAAGTCTACTAAATTTCTTTCAGTCTTATAAATTAAGATGTTTTTGTTAATAAGCCCCCTAGGATATAGCCGCTAGGATTTATTCCAGAAAAGACTCGCAAAACACAAAAAAACAATATCAAAACAAGTCATTAAGAATTGCAAGCAATACAGAAGTCCCCTACAGGTTTTAAGCCATTTTACTGAGGTAACATATTTCGTCCTTTCATACATTTATTCCTTCTAAATAAGAACAAAAGAAAGGTGATAACCGCCTCATTAAAATGCTCTGCTGTATATTCTATGCACCTGGAATGTCTCACTTTGTTTAAATCTGCAACCGCGCATTTGAGTATCAAAAGTGATAAAGGTAAACGGTGGTTCATTGTTTACCTATGTTGTCCACAAGATAGTTTGCCGTGATCTATGTGAAATCAATATTTAAGCTCAATCTATGTTAGACAAATTGTAATTTCAATTTATTCTCCACCAAATTCTATCTTGATCGACTTGCTTTCACGACCAAAATGACCTGATATCGATAATGCTAAGAAGGGGTTCGATTTTAGATGGCTATGCAGGGGTTCACTTGCAATATATTTCGCTAAGAATAAAGATGTGCGCGTGCGAACATCGTTTATATGCGCACATCCCATACTTGATTGAAATAATATTTGTTTTACTTTTTAAGACAATCGGAAAGTTAAACGAAAAAATGTCTAATAATTCCCACATCTGCCACCATTTAATATTTAAACAACTTACTAATGCGTTGTAAGAAATGTAAGGGAACTAGTTAGCATGATGAGTATCTAGATACGTATGAGGTTAAAATGTCATGCTGCATTAAATGTTTTAAATGTTAAGTGGTGGCAATTGTGGAAAATATTAAACAATCTTTTGCATAAAACACATCTGTTTGAAAATAATATAAACTCAACTAGTTGCATTTAGTTATTTATTCTAAGGTAAAAGTATGATAAAATAAAACATACAGAGTATTATGAAGAGATGAAAGTAAATGGCTGAGCAAAAAATGAATGTTTTTACAGCTAGTTATAACAAATATATTAACAGGCGGTGAATTGGTGAAGTACTACTGTCCCAGGGACACTTTTTATATTATGTACATGCATGTAAACCGCAGTCAGAATATTATATTTTGTATCTGGGGCTATAGATCTATTAACTTTGAAAGTGGTATGTAATACCCAGTTTGGTATATGCTACCCACTTTTATTTAATGCTAACTGATGAGATATGGAGTTCTATCAGAGTGAAATAAAACCTATATTAGTCACTGGTTATTACCTACAACGTGACTGATAAAAGCTCTGCCTCTTCACAGGGACTACTTTAATTTTACCCCAAACTCAACACTAAACTGTCCATAACTTTTTTATTACTGAATGGAAACATGTCATGAGGGGGTTCATATTCTTAGACCATTTCCTACAAGTTGGTGAATGAAAAAAGATGTTTTCACATATTCACCATAATCAAAAATGACGGATTTTGAATTTAAAAATATGAATGGAATAACATATTCATACGCAGCCTAACCACAGTGGTAATTTGGCAAACATAGTACCAGCTTGGTCACCAGATAAGCATAAAATAAATAGAAAGTTTGTTTGTTTTGATTGATTTTATCACTACACAATGAGATATAAACCATATTTAATCAAAACCAACAAATATCCTCTATTTACTACATCAGTAATGATTGGTATTTAGACTAAATACTGTACTGAAACAATTCTATCAGCTAAAATGTGCTGAAAGGTCAAAATTCGGGATCCTAGATACCGAGAAACCAAGCAGTAGTGGTGACTCCAGTTTGTCCCTCTCAAACGTTGTTTTCTACTGCTATAAGTCAATCCACAGTCTGTTACAATATACAAAAATGTCTAAAAGGTCCTGGATCGTTCACCTGTCCTAGTACCGGCAGTACATGCAGGTCCCTATGGTGACCAGAGTATTCATTTACAATTTCTGACTAAGATTCAAAGTAATTCAGCCTCCCTTGCATGTACAAGGTTCTTATATTGTCTTATAACCAGTTACTTTGTTATTTAAATAAGAAGACCCATATTGAATATTGACAAACATTATGACTAACTTTTATGAAGATACAGTGAAAAATACAGCCTCTATAGCATATGAAAGGTTTTTCCATGATTAACATAGCATTCTAGTTTTTTACCCCAGACGACCTAAAATCGAACTTTACCTAGATTTTGTTGCAATAATCATTTTGACTGAGTTTCGTGAAGTTTACGCTATAATTGTGACTTCTAGTATCACACTAAATTTTTCTCTGATTTGACCTAGTGACCTAGTTGTTGGCCCTAGATGACCCAAAATCATACTTGAACTACATTTTGTTAAGATAGTATTTGAGATTTTAAGTTTCAGAAGGATCAGGCCAAAATTGTGACCTCTAGACTAAGTGTCTACCCAAAGATTACTATGATTTGACCTTGTGACCTAGTTTTTACCTTAGATGACCCAATATCGAATTTGACCTAGATATTGTTGAAATGATCATCGTGACCTAGTTTCATGAGGATAAGGCCAAATGTATGATCTCTTGTAACTACATAAGCAAATTGTGGACAGATCATTGGATAACAAACCCTATCTCTTTGCTTTGTGATGGGTGAGCTAAAAACAAACACGTAGATACAAATGTATTATATTGTGGAAGTGTTGATCAACACGAATTTAAGTCACTCTGTGTGGGTTTTCATATGCCTCGAATAACTTGATTGATGTTTAAAAGCTTTTCCGCATATTTTGCACCGGTGATTAGATGTTACTCCATGTGTTGACAGGTGCTCCTTTAGTGCAGTAGGTCGGTAAAAACCTTTACCACAAACATCGCATATGAAGGTACCTCCCATCTTTTCATCTTTTTGATGAGCATTTAACTGGTGTGACGTCGCAAAGCACTTTCCACAATTTGTACACTTGTGAACCTTTGGGGCGGAATGGCGGCTTGCTTGATGTCGCTTCAGATGGTCAGAATCCTGAATAACGATAAAAATCAACCCAAGACTTGAAATCTATTTTATACTTTTACACTGAATATAAGCCATTTTACTATAATCAGGGGTCCTACTGAGGCACATTGCCTAAACCTGAAATCGAGTCACAAGCTTGTTTCAGGTGCAAATTCAAACAATGTTTTGTTAAAATACAGATTATGGAACTTTAAATGACCATAACGTTGTCAATTCTTTGAATATTTTCATCAAATAACTTTTATTTTGTACAGAAAAACTAATTCTTTCTAATGCAGCAAATCCTGATTTCGGGATTATTCCAGAATTTTAGGACCCCTGTTATAATTTAAATTGTATGTATCAGTAACCCCAATATGAATATTTGTAAATCAACTATAGAAGGGGTTTTGGCACAAAAACGTATGTTTCCCAAATAGTGCCATTATACAACTCAATAAAAAACCAAATCAATTGGACAAAAATTACTGACAAAATTTTGCTTGGTACCAACTTATCACATGAAGTTTATTGAAATCCAACCAGTGGTTAAGGAGCACAAGTACAGAGTCTGACAAATTTATTTCTACTATTAAAGGGCCATAACTCCAGCAATTATAATCCAAATATGATTCCTGATAATATGCAGAACTAGGCTTGGTACCAACTAATCATATGAAGATTCTTTGAAAGCTAATAAATGATAATACACATGCACATGCTTGTATATCAACATTATAACGTTATCCAATAAAGATAGGGAATGGATTATGACATCAATAGTTAGTAAAGGTTAGGTTTTAAAACCAAGATTAATTTTCTGACCTTAATAACATATTCCGACAAAATACAAACATACTTACTTGAAAGTCTTTATCACAACAGTGGTACCTTCCTGACTTTGTATGTACGGCACGCATGTGTCTTGATAGACTGCTATTAGATTGTAACATTTTTCCACATGCCGGGCACACAAACATCCCTGGAAAAATAAAGAGAATTCAAAAACTTATATTTGGGTTGATTATTGTTCCAGAACAGAATTCTCCGTTCTGCAACTAGAAGTTAATTAAGCAAAGCAATTAATAGCGCTTTCCATGGGAGGTAATCCATACCCAAAATATTTAATTGAATGGGAGGTAACTTAATAAAGGCATTTGGTAGCGCTTTGCTTAGGCAACAGACCCCATGTAAACCCAATGATGTGACATCAACTGTGAAATTAATCTAATAACCATTTTGAAAGTGAACATGAATAAAGTACAAAAGGCAAACCGGTTATCACCCTATTCAACAGAGTTGACAAGAGATGTTTGTAAAACACGTATGCCCCCATGGCAGCTCAATAGTCAGAAATGCTGAAGGTCACAGTAACCTGGACCTTTGACCTACTGACCTGAAAATCAATAGGGGTCATTTACAGTTGCTGACCAACCTCCATGTAATGTGTGAAGATCCTAGGTCAAAGCGTTCTTGATTTATTTAACAGAAACCATTTAAATAGTCAGAAATGGTATAGGTCACAGTGACCTTGACCTTTGACCTACTGACCTCAAAATCAATAGGGGTCATTTACTGTTGCTGACCAACCTCCATGTAATGTGTGAAGATCCTAGGTCAAAGCGTTCTTGAGTTATTGAACGGAAACCATGTTATACGACCGACAGACATGTGCAAAGCAATATACCCCAACATAAAAGATGGGGTGCATAAATATTAAATACCGCGTACTCATGATTATGTCGAAAATAGACTTCAACCTTCAGATCATAAGTTCAGAGAGTCTAATTATATGTCTTTTTCAGATCAAACGAACGCAAATTTACCAAACTGAACCCCTGCATAGCCATTTCAAAATTGAACCCCTACATAGCACTATCAATATTAAGTCATTTCAGGCGTGAAAGCAATTACAATACTTACATAAATGAGCACAACCATGGATCAGTAAAAAAGAACCCTAGCTTACCTTCGCCACTTCGGATACTCAAATGCGTCGTTGCAGTTCAAATTAAACAAAATGAGACAATATGCATATATAAAATATACACCACAGTCTTTTCCATTTTAATGTAACGACTCTTATCTCTGTTTTGTTTTTAGTCAGACTGTTTAAATTAACAAATGAGGAAAAATGTTACGTAAGTTGACAGAATCAGCTATTCACAGTTTTCAACCCCTGAATAATCAAAAAGTCATGTGGTATAGGTAAATTTCCAACTTGGGTAGCTAAACAGGGGGATTACCTGTATAAACTCTATGGTTAAAGTACATAGACATGCATAACCTAGAAATACACATATACATGCGCACTGAATCTATGTAGATTTGAATTATTTCTGGTTTACATAGCAATCATTAATCATGATAGAAACAACGTCCGGCTTACATAGCAACCATCAATCAGGGTTTAAACAATGTTCGGTTTACAAAGCAACCATCAATCAGGGTTTAAACAGTGTTCGGTTTACATAGCAACCATCAATCAGGGTTTAAACAATGTTCGGTTTACATAGCAACCATCAATCAGGGTTTAAACAATGTTCGGTTTACATAGCAACCATCAATCAGGGTTGAAACAACGTCTGGCTTACATAGCAACCTTCAATCAGGGTTTAAACAATGTTCGGTTCACATAGCAACCATCAATCAGGGTTTAAACAGTGTTCGGTTTACATAGCAACCATCAATCAGGGTTTAAACAATGTTCGGTTTACATAGCAACCATCAATCAGGGTTTAAACAATGGTCGGTTTACATAGCAACCATCAATCAGGGTTGAAACAACGTCTGGCTTACATAGCAACCTTCAATCAGGGTTTTAACAATGTTCGGTTCACATAGCAACCATCAATCATTGTTGATACAATGTCTGGCTTACATAGCAACCATCAATCATGGTGGAAACAATGTCTGGTTTACATAGCAACTAACAGTCATGGAGCAAACAATATATGCTTTACATAGCAACCATCAGTCATGGAGGAAACAATATCCGCTTTACATAGCAACCATCTATTGTGAAAACAATGTCAGGTTTACATAGCAACCATTTATGGTGGAATAAATGTCAGGTTTACATAGCAACCATCAATAACAGTGGAAAAATGTCTGGTTTACGCAACACCATCAATCATAGTGGAAACAATGTCTGGTTTACATAGCAACCATCAAGCAAGGTGGAAACAATGTCTGGTTTACATAGAAACCATCAGTGTGTTTAACCTATTTACATAGCAACCCTAAATGGATTTAACTAGTTTTCATAGCAACCGTATATGAGAATCATTTATTCTGGTCAATGGATTTATTTGGTTCACATAGCAGCCATAAAAGATTCATTTGGTTTACATAGCATAAATGGATTTATTCGGTTTGCATAGCAACCACCAATGGATTTAACCAGTTTCATAGCAACCATTTAAGTTTTCTTTGGTTTACATAGTAACCATCAATGGAATTATCCAGTTAACATAGTAACAGACAATGTATTTATTCAGTTACATAGCAAATATCAATGGATTTGTCCAGTTTACATAGCAACCAATAATGGATTTATCCAAATTGCATAGCAACCAATATTGGATTTGTCCAGTTTGCATCAGGGGTGCTACAGAGGTCTTATAAATGCCCAATCCTGAAAATGAGTCGTGAGTCTGTTTCGAGTACAATTAGCACATCCTTCCACACCAAGACTCAGTTCCAACATTGTTCTATTCTTAAAATTCAGCAGATGAAACTTTAAATGACCATCACTTTGTCAATTCTTTGAATTTTTTCACCACATAACTTTCATAATTTCTGGAGAGGTCCATTCAGTGCAACAAATCCAGATTTCCGGATCATTCCGGAATTGTAGGACTCCTGTTACATTCACCATTTATATCTTGATATGAACATTCACCATGTGTGACCTCATGTGACCTTTCTGGTTAAATCTTTTCTCACATCGGGGACATTTGAACGGCTTCTCACCGGTATGTAGTCGGAAATGTGTGTTACACGCTGCTGCACTGGCGAATGCTTTATGGCACACACGACATACACGTCCATTGGTTGCTGTACCCCCAACCACGTCACCACCTGAAACAAATAGAAAATAATCCTATACCATACAATATAAAATACATAATATTTATTGCGTAAAACATAAATACAATTGCTAATAGCAAACAATATTGTAAACAAACAGACAGTAGGCAGAAGAATTTTTGAAGAGCATATAAAACAAGTAATTAAGAATTGCAAGCAATACAGAAGTCCCCTACCGGTTTTAAGCTATTTTCAATGTTTCTGTTGCCATAGAAACCACAATTCTGGTCGTAATCAGAATATGTTTGGACGTGCATTATCCCCTTATTGCCCCCTATCCACATACCAAGTTTCATAAACCTAGCTTGGAAACTGTTTGAGTTATGTCAGGATCCAGATTTTTTGACGGAATGACGGACAGACAGAGGGCAAACCTATAGTCCCCTCCGGTCAAAAACCGGTAGGGACTAACAAGAACTGCGATTATAATAAATACATACACGGAATATTATTGGTTTCTATTGAGATTTGTAAAGTATATGAATTAAGAAAGATTTATGACAATTAATTTTGATGTTGATGTTTATAAATTTGTAAACTTTTGTATTGAAGGCCATGTATTATAATAGAGTTTTAAATATTTACATTGTTATTCAGAGTATTTCGGGACTTATTATTCTACTAACACTTCAACATTCAAAGACTGAAATTCTATTTTTCTCTATAAATTAAGATGGCAAATTCAGGATTCAAAAACCTGAAATCAGGCACGACCCAGAAAAATACCAGGCCTGAATTATCATCTTGTACAATAGACATTATATATCACAATAAAACTGTTACAGCAAGAGATGTTTGTAAAATACATATGCCCCCATTGCAGCCCAATAGTCAGAGTGAACTTGACCTTTGACTTGCTGACCTCAAAATCAATAGGGGTCACCATCCTCCATGTCAAGTTTGAAGATCCAAGGGCAAAGTGTTATTGAGTTATTGAACAGAAACCATTTGATTAGTCAGAAATGGTACAGGTCATAGAGACCTTGACCTTTGACTTATTGAACAGAAACCATTTGGTCTACCGACGGACAGACAGACCTACAGACTGACCGACATGTACAAAGCAATATACCCCCTCGTCAAAGATCAGGGCATTATAAATGAATTAAAGCTGAATCTCTGTGACAGCCCTGTAGGGTGCTACAACAGAAGTTGGGTCTCCATGACAGCCAATTTTAGGGCGATCACAACTCCTGTTGGCTTAACAACTCGAGGTCCAAGTGAGATATGTTACCCTAATAGGTAATGAGTGTACTTTTAATGTTGTATACATCTTTTATATCAAAAACATTACCGCCACTTATCATGCAGACGGCAACTAGTAGGCTTTCTATTGAGACAGTATGTACCAGACCAACCACATCACAAGCTGAATAGAGTATACCGGTACCCCCCCCCCCCTTACAGCTTGTAGTGCGGGACAGGGGGTACAATGATAATATATAAATAAACAGCAATACTAGAGTAACCAAAGCACATTTATTCAAGAAAATTATAACATAAATAAACATGGCGCAAAAAGAAACGCACATCCAAAAGTGCAAAAGGAAACGGATAGAAAAGGAATATATTTGTGAATTCCAACTCTTATTACAGGCAGTAGTTCTGTCTGGTGTAATTACTGTTAACAAATCAAGGTTTATCATTGAATTATTAGCAACCAATAAAATCTACCAAGTATTACATGTTCAATGCAACCTCTCTAAAGCAGCCATTTACATAGCTCAGGGGTGTCAACAGGGCGAAATTAAAAATCAGGAAAATCGTATGCGCTGACCATTTTTGCCAAAAAGAGGCCTTCAATGACTTTGTTTCCATAACAAACTCTGTTTGCACTAAAAAAATCCTTCTGAGCAGATTAAATTGACCATAACTTTGCCATTTTTTGAGATAATTTCATCAAATAACTTTTATTTTGTCAGGAGCCATTGCTCTTTCAACAATGACAAATCCGGATAAACCAGGAAAATTGACACCTGTGATAGCTACAACCTGGCTTACTCAACATAATCATTATGTTCCAGCAGTAACCCACAGTAAGATTTTAAATAAATTGTACCTGACTCCAGAGCAACGACCTCTGTACATTAACCAATGTTTGTGTTTCCCAAAAGGGTTTTGTTCTACAGAGGTGGATGTACTCTAAGTACAAAGAAGGGTACATTTCTTTTACAAGAAAACTCAAATACAGCACAACAGCAATCTCTCTATAACAACACCTTCCCCTTCAATATTTCCCTAAGCTGATATTTACTCTAAATGTAACCTCTCCATGTGTGGTATTCACAAAGAATCTTAAGTGAAATCTTGGAATTTTCTTAAAATCTTAAAATTTCCTTAAATGTATCAGTTAAACAGGAACAACAAGATTATAATTGTTTTAAATTGTTTTGAAGCATAATGTAAAGAGCTACAATAATCACAAAGAAAACATGGGTTATTCTTCGTTTTGTATGCAGTATGTGCAGCTCAAAATTTTAACTTAAGTAAAAATATTTAAGTTTTCCCTTAAGATACTTTGTGAATACCAGCCCAGAGCAACAACCTCGTACGTTAACCAATGTTTGTATTTCTTGAAAGGGTTATGTTGTACAGAGGTTGTTACAAGTGTATGTACAAAATAGGGTACATTTCCATTACAGCAAGTCTCAAATAACATTATTCCTCAATATACAACAACAATCAACTAATGCACAGACATCAATCAATCAAATTCCGTGATTCAAGAAACATCTTATATTTAATTTAGTAACAAAAGTGGGTACTCTAACCCTTTCAAAATTTTAAGTTTTTTCCTCAGTTGAAGCCCATTTTTCTCCCATACTGTGTCAGAATATATTAAGAGGAATGCAAGCATGGGTAGTACAGTCAGATCTCGATATAACGACACCCGATATACTGAAAAATTCATTATACTGACATCAAATTTGGGGACAAAAGTATTAAATTGCTCTTTATATCCATTCAGTAAACTGACATATTCGTTACAACGACATTTTTGTTGGAAACAAACAGCGTCGTTGTATCAAGATCTGACTGTACCTTGTTATTATCTTTTTATTTATTTAAGCAAGACTAGTTGAGTTAGAATTATAACAAGGTTCATATTTTAATTGACCTGGTAAGTGGTGACCATCTTATTGACTCTAGATGACCCAAGATGGTGACCATCTTATTGACTCTAGATGACCCAAGATGGTGACCATCTTATTGACTCTAGATGACCCAAGATGGTGACCATCTTATTGACTCTAGATGACCCAAGATGGTGACCATCTTATTGACTCTAGATGACCCAAGATGGTGACCATCTTATTGACTCTAGGTGACCCAAGATTTGAATATTGCCTACATTTTGTTGAGATTAATTAACACAGATCCAGTTTAGTTTTAAAATGATTGAAAAAGTACTTAGATGAAGTCAATGCAGTCTGCCCTTTTTGGTTATGGGTTTAACAAAATTATGGCATCACATAACTAGACTATCATGAAACAGGTCTGTCCGATGGTCAATGTTGGTCAGTAGGTTAGCTTGATACATTTAGGGGTCCTACTGAGGCATAATGACCAATCCTGAAAATAAGGCATGAGTTTGTTTCGGGTACCAAAAGCACACATCCCTACACAAAAACTCTGTTTCAAACAATGTTCCTTTTTTAAAATTCAGCTTATGGATTTTCAAATCACTATAACTTTGTCAATACTTTAAATTTTTTCATCACATAACTTGTATTTTCTGCAGGAGAGTTCATTCCAGTACAGCAAATCCATATTGACGGATAATTGTACATCTAATAAACGACCTTGACAAATAAATCGAGCCTTCTCTACATTGTCCTCTGGTTAATTGCATCCGACAGGAAATCAAGATTTGTTTAAGCTCGAATTGATAATGTTCTCCTTCACATGAACTATCATATGTGCTTTCATGTTTCCTTTCTGTGTAAAGCCCCGCCCACACACTCCACACACGTGCGGCTTCTCCCCTGTATGAGTTCTCACGTGTACCCTTAACTGTGACCGATTAGCGCACACCTTCCCACAGGTTTTACATACACGACCTTGAACAAGCGAGTCCGTGTGACTTTGGGGACTTGAACCTGCAAGTAAACAGCAACATGTTAAGTCAATTTACAAGCATTTTACATCATATAACCAGGCCAAATTAGACTCACTGATAAAAAACATCACAAATTTTTCTTTACATTATTGAAAGCGCTAATCAAATATTTTGATCCCCTACCTGGAAAATACATCAACTATATACATCATTAAATCAAAGTCTCCTCAACAACGTGTAACAGCTAGGGGTTCCATTGAGGCATCGTAAATCCTGGAAGTTCTAATTGCAATTTTAGCACACATCCCTACAAGAAAATCATGTTTCAAACATTGTTCTGTTGTGAAAATGCCCATCAGTTAGTTACTTTTAATTTATCATCCAGAAACTTATTTAATTTCTAACAATAACTTATATATATAATAAGTTCATTCTTTTTTAAGCGGTTTATTCTGGATTTATAGGACCCCAGATTACCTGCCCCTTGATATTTGTTTGCGAGACAGTGATAACTTAAAGGCACATCGACGCTGCCCCTTTTTAAGAGCCATATTGTTCGTCAATCAACAGTAAAACTTTTCTACTACACTAGGGTCTGTTTCACTTAAATTTGTACAAAGTTGTTCCTTGCATGAAATTCTTTCAAATACTTCGCAAACATATTCATATGAATTGAGCGCTTATGTTTTAAGTTATTCAGACGTACAATAGGAAGAAATCTACATAATCTGTATGATAATTTGTATGAAGTTGAAGTTAGTGAAAGCTGTTTCACTTGTACTTTTTTGTTTTTGATATATTTGGACAGTTTTGAGTGCGTGGTCATTTTGATTTTTCCTTGCCAACTACCCCCCACTTCGAGGAGAGAGATATGTGGGTGATACACGGAATGTGGGTACAACACCCTAACTCTTTCCCAATAGACTATCTGGTTCATTTCCAGTTTTCAGTGCAAGATGAATAAATCATGTTACAAAAATACCATAATTATGTAAAAAGTTTAGTTATAACTCCTTACTGCATATAAAGATGTAAACCAATACCTTAATTATAACAACACAGCTAAATTTTAATCGAGAATTTATTAGAAACTACCAGAAACCACAACCATTAGAAACTAGATTGTTATTGATGAATGAATTAATATTACACATACCAAACAAGAATAGTCCAACCTACCATTCAGGTTGTACAGAGAATTTGAACTGATCCTTTCTATTCACATAAATTAAATTAAAACAGGTGATATTTTGACTATAGTTGTAACCCAGTTTGTATGTTTTCATAAGTGGGGAGTATCATGAAGACGCTCGTGGTGTGATACAAACACAAATCTAAAGAGCCAATATTACATGATTAGCTCAAAGAAATTTATATGTTGAACGCAAGAACCGTATAATGTATTCATGCTCAAAGTTCAGGATCAGGTCCAATTCCCCGTACTATAAATCAAATGTTGGCAAAGCCAGTAAAAGAGTAGGGATGCCACTATTCGATCAATTTGCTAACCGGTTAAGCGTTTAATCTTCTGATTGGTTCACATCCCTACTATAAAGATAATAATCACATCAGACAAAGAAATCAGTATCCAACTGATACAAAAAAGCAAATCAAAATAACGCAAATAATCCAATCAATTGAAGACATTAGATTAGTATACTCATTTACCCCCAAACTAGATTGTGTTCAATAAACGCTTCATGCACCCGTGGAAGCCTTTAAAATATTATCTTTTTGTTCATAACAACACGGTAAGTCCATCAGGGGCCATAATTCTGTTGAAATATTGGATAGGGTTATATGACATTTACAATGTAAAGTATTTATGATGGTAAACAAGTATGCCAAGCTGGAAAGCAATGTCTTGATGGACTCTTAAAACATTTCAAAAACTTGAAAGTTTGGGTAAGCATTTTCAATGGGACGGACTAACAGACTGACAAGGGGTGGATAGACGGACGGAAAGGACAATCACTATACACCTCCGCATCGGTAGATGTCAGGGCATAAAAAAACAGATGAGGAAATATAGCCAAATTTTGATGGGTCAAGTCAGTCATCAGTGTCATCACAAAAAGCCACAAAAAGTTCAAAGTTTTATGACCAAATCCCCAAACCCACTGACAAGAAGTGGGCTTCATCTTCATTGCTGTCCTTGCTTGTTCCTTTGGCACTACAAACACACCTTGCTGGCAAATACTTCAGACTTCATCCCTAATGTTTGCGACATTTCTTCTCCGATTTTATTGAAGAAACTTGGCATTGTGTACAATCAACCTATGACTCTGCATGTTGCCTTTCTGTGTAAACTTCTTGCCACAAATTTCACAACTGTACGGTTTCTCGCCGGTGTGTACTCGAACATGCTGTCGTAGTAGAGCGGGAGACGGAAACTTCTTTCCACACGTGGAACATGAATGTCTCGTTATAAATGCATCGTCTAAGCCTACGCCTTGCAGTATTCCTGTAAAACAAACATAAGACATTATTTATCATAATACAGTAAGTTTTTGAAGCAATTTTTATTTTAAAGACCTAGAAAATAGTTGCATAAAAAGGATGCATATTCAACAGGGAATGATGTACCCTATATACTCGCCTGTAAGGCACACTGGTTTATAGAAGGGTCTATGCAAAATCCCAATCTATATATTGTCTTGTGTGCCTTTTTAATCCAGTTTGCCTAATAAGCGAGTATAAATTGTACACAAACTTGTCTCTTATCTGGGGCCAGTTTTACAGTGTAGCAATACCACATGACTTTTGGCTACAGTGACAAGAAGAAATTTGTAAACATTGGAAATTCAAATAGCCATAAGTATTTTATTTCTTCATCGATTTCTATGAAATATACGCCACGCTAAGGGGGAAATTATTTGCTTTCCATGAAATATCATTCTCGTTCACCAGAGTATTCTTCGTCCGAAACATACTCTGGTTCAATAGGGCCAAATCCTAGCGTGATGAACGAAAAATCAACCAATCAGATCCATTTCGTTCATTTCTATTTATAGCGATTACGACGGGTGTTTCCCTGTCATCGTCCAATCAAAATCGAGATTTAACAAACAAAATATTCAAATTTATCGTTCGGGAAATCAATCGAAGAAAAAAATATTTGCAATGTTTTTGTATCGGTTATAAGATATTATTCAGAATAATAAAACAACTATTGAACTAAAATTGAACTAGAAACTGATTATTTATTACCTTAACATCTGAATCAGCTGGGCACGGAACATTTTCACTAACGACGAGGGCGAATGAGTTCCGGGGGCACCTGTCCGTTCATCGTGTTTACAAATTGTTTTTAAATCTGTTTTAGAAGTTCACGGGCACAGTCTCAGTTTTACTTTAATTATTCAATTAGATCTAATGTCTGCGACTTATTGTAATCGTCGTTTGCATGTCTGACACAGCTATATAGATCCATTTCGACTCACGACTTCACGTCCATGGACACCCGTCGTCGAAAACCTTGGACTCTGATTTCATATCACGATATAATATCTAACCGCTTGTACAGTACTCTCTGTTATTATATTAACGGCTGCTTTATAAACTATATTGAATTTAGGATGTACTTTATCCAATTAAGTTTGTTAATATTTAAATCCCATAACTCAATCCATGTTTACATTTTCTCACGAGTTTGTTTATAAAATTCCCCGCGTAGAGTAACAAGCGTTCTGATTGGACGATAGACGGAATCACCAGATATCTACGAAATGAGCTATTTTTAGGTTTGCGCTCGGAATGGCGGGTATTGAATCAGGGGGTAGTCTGGGAACTTGACTAACCATTGATGTATGAGGATGTGAAATATAAGATCTTTTTCAGCAGCTTTAAAGATTTTTTCATTACCTTGTGAAACCTACACGTTCCACAGTTTCATAGGGTAATGGACAAAACTGAAAAAGATTTTTATTTCATGGAAAGCAAATAATGTTCCCCTTAGCGTGGCGTATATTTCATAGAATTGATGAAGAAATATAACATATAACATCTGTGTTCCAATGTTTACAAATTTCTACTTGGAACTGTAGCCAAAAACCATGTGGTATTGCTGTTTTATAGACATATCTGAGCAAAGATAAATTGTTTTTCCCCCAATACCCTAATCTACCTTAAAAATTTTAATTTTCACTAATTTACATACCTTTGGAAAGGTGCTACTAGATGCTGTTCTCCTCTGGGTAAAAAACGAACAACAACATTTTCTAACCTGAACTTGCCCTTGCTTTATTAAACCAATACAACGTAAACCACCCATACAGTAGAAACAACATGAAATTTATGTACATTCTGTTGATGGGAATGAATAAACAAGTCAACAAGAACTCACACTAGAAGTTACATGAACATTAACTTAACATTGTTTTGTGCACAGCCAACACTTCTTCAATGTCATTTACGCATATTTGCATTATAATGTACAATTCTATGAGTTTGCATGTTGCCTTTTTGCGTAAACTTCTTGCCACAAATTTCACAACTGTACGGTTTCTCGCCGGTGTGTACTCTAACATGCTGCCGTAGGAGAGCCGGAGACGGAAACTTCTTTCCACACATAGAACATGAATATCCTGTATAAGTTCTATCTTCGGTCATTTCTGTAAAACCTACGCCATCCTGTATTCCTGTAAAATAAACAACACAAGCATTACTATGATGGAGATTGTGTAATATAGTGTGTTATCAAGATACCGCAGGTAACTGAATGATAAAGGTTGTATGGAGCAATGGGTTACTAACAAAAGTGCCACCAAATGGACGCCAACATTTTACTTCCAAATGGACGCCAACATTTGACTTCAAAATGGACGCTAACGTTTGACTACCAAATGGACGCCAACATTTAAATACCAAATGGTGGCCAACATTTGACTAATTAGGCTCTTTGTCATACGAAAAATGAGCGAAACAATTTAGTACTGAATAATTGAAGCCTAAGAATTATAAAACTAGGTCAGACTCACTAGGTCAACATCTAGGTCAAAGTTCATTTCAGTTAAAAAACATTATGTTACTACATGGCCCAAATTTGAAGCCAGAACTGTAAATAATGTGAAACTAGGTCAATAGCAAGGTCATACAGGTCGTCCGAATTTGAAGGCCGCAACTTATAAAGAAATGTAAAAGTAATCTTCTTATCCCATTTTTATTAAACTAATCAATTGTTTTATTGAACAAATACAATGTTATAACTATATATAAAATCTGACCTCTGAGCAGTAACCTTTAGGTTTAATATAATAAGTATATCAAGTCTAAAAGTGCAGTCACTACTCAATACTCATTTTCAGCCTATACTGGTATATTTTTGTGCATTAGAACAAAGATCTAAACTAATTTTTAGATTTTTGATAAGAAACATCATGATTTTATTTACATTCTGCAGAGATAAATAATGAAACAGTCAATAAGAACTGACACTAGAGGTGTCAGGGACATAAATTTAAAACTGTCACTAGAGAGGTGTCAGGAACATAAATTTAAAATTGTCTTTTGTCCAGCCAACATTGTTACAAACATACACATACAAAATTCAAGTACTTTTCAAGGATTTTTCAAGTACATTTCCTTCATTCTCAAGGACAATTGGAGTTTGTCATGGCAAAAACATGCAACAAGTGTCTAAAAAAACATAGAAATTCTGGTAGAAGCTTGAGTAAATCCATATGCTCAATGTCACCAAGGTCATTTGCAGTAGCATTTGTTCAGTCAAAAAGGTGAAGCGTACATTTTTTGTCTGTTTTCTATTAGCAGCAAACTCATTCTAGACCAATTTACCAAACCTTTATCTTTTTGTCAAAATTCAAGTATTCAAGTACGTTATTTTGCCGTTTCAAATTCAAGTACTTTTCAAGTACTAAACATTAAATTCAAGTACTTTTCAAGTACTAAACATTAAATTCAAGTACTTTTCAAGTACTAAACATTAAATTCAAGTACTTTTCAAGTACTAAACATTAAATTCAAGTACTTTTCAAAACCTCTGAGTGTGAACCTTGAATTAGGGCTCTGCCAGTAGCTGAATATTCCTGCAAAATGTTGATTCCAGCTATTGGATGCAGGCGTATTCCAGTGAGGATTGTAACTTGGTTCATACAAAATTCTCGCAAACAAATTAAAGGACTATTAAAGGACTTTTCAAGGCCTGTGCGAACCTTGGGTAAGAATTGATGCACTAGGCATAGTGAGCTAAGGTATATCATCCCCACTGCTTATAGACTTATAGACTTTATTCAGGATTTTCTGGCCCGACTTATTATCATGTATGGAGACATTCATGCATTGTTCAATCCCCTCCTTTTTTATGATCTTCAATATTACTTACCCATCTTTGTAGTGGTCTAATTAGCAAACCTTCACTGTACCTTTGCAGGGGTGTCATCAGGGCCAAATTAAACATCAAGAAAATCATATGCGGCCGTCCAATTCTGCCAAACAAGAGGCCATCAATGACATTGTTTCCATAATTTAAACTCAGTTTGTATGAAAAAATACCATCAGAGCAGATAAAATTAACCATAACTTTGCCATTTCTTGAGATATTTTCATCAAATAACTTTTATATTGGTCAGAAATCATAGCTCCTTTAGGCTAATTCTGGATAAATCAGGAATATTGACACCCCTGACTGAGGTACAATGCCCAATCCTGAAAGTGAGTGGCAAATGTGTTTCAGGTTCCATTAGTACATACCCCTACATCAAAACTCAGTTTAAACATTGTTCTACTGTTAAAATTCAGCTTATGGAATTTCAAAAGACCATAACTTTGTCAATTCTTGGAATTTATTTTCTACAAAAAAAAGTTTCTTCTTTCTTTTACTGTAAATCCAGATTTCCTGATTATTCCGGAATTATATAACCCCTGATAGAAACACCTTTTCACACTGAAGTTCTTCAATGTCATTTACGCAACTTTGCATTAACATGTACAATCCTATGGCTTTGCATATTGCATTTCTGAGAAAACTTCCGGCCACAGAAATCACAAGTATACGGCTTTTCCCCCGTGTGGACTCGAACGTGCTGTCGTAACAGGGACGGAGTTGGAAACCTCTTCCCGCACACGGAACATGAATATCCAGTATAGGTCGTATCTTCGGTCATTTCTCTATAGACTATGCCTTCCTGTATTCCTGCAAAATAAACAATACACACATTAAAGCAAGGAAAAATTGACCTGATCCTGACCTTTATGCATGAATTGCGTTGAATATATAAATGTCTGCAAGCAAACCGTGCAGTGTCCGTCCTTTAGTTTAGTGTTGGTATTACACATTAAGCGTCTTCGCAATACTTCCGCTTATGAACACTTACAACCACAGTTACAGATATAGACAATATATCAGCTGTTAAATTATGATAGTAGAAGGTTGAGAGTCGAGTCAAATTCTCTGTACTATACCAGGATGGATATTGTGTAAAATATTTAACCAGTCTACTATCAAGATACTGCAGGTTACTGCATAATTAAGTTTGTATGGAACCATGGGTTGCAAAAACAAGAGGGCCCAATGGGCCATAGGTCACTCACCTGTCCTAGTAGTTCATGCACCCCTAATGGTAGCCTCTATTGCATGTACAAGGTTTTCATATTGTCTTATGCTTTATAATTTACACCACATTTAGACCCAATGACATATTGAAGTGATTTGACCTCGTGACCCAGTTTTTGACCCCGGATGACCCAATATCGAACTTGATCTAGATTTTGTTGAGATGATCATTATGACCAAGTTTCATAAAGATTAGGCTCAAATTGTGACCTCTAGTGACTACACAAGGTTTTTCTATGATTTGACCTTGTGACCTAGTTTTTGACCCCGGATGACCCAATATCGAACTTGACCTAGATTTTGTTTAGATGATCATTGTGACCAAGTTTCATAATGATTAAGCTAAAACTGTGACCTCTAGTGTCTACACAAGTAATTGTGGACGGACGGACGGACGGACAGATGGACGGACGAAGAGTGATCACAAAAGCTAAAAATGCCCCCAAACAGATACCAACATTTGACTATGGCTCTTTGTTATTGTGGCACATGTGGTCTGAATTTGACGCCTCAGAACGTCTGACCAAATAAATGAATGATCAATAAAATGCAGCCCCTATGGGATAAATTATGTTTTTTCTAAGGTTTGACACAGCTTTTTAACCCAGATGACTCATGAATATTCAAAGTCTGCTTAGGTTTCATTGATCTAGACAAATATTCTGACCAACTTTCATGAAGATCCAGTGAAAAATACAGCCTCTATTGCATAGTATATACACACAAGGTTTTCTATGATTTGATCTAGTGACCTAGTTTATGACCCAAACAACCATATATCGATCATGACCTAGATTAAATAGAGATGATCATTCTGACCTAGATTTAGTCGAGATGATCATTGTGACCTAGATTTAGTAGAGATGATCATTGTGACCTAGATTTAGTAGAGATGATCATTGTGACCTAGATTTAGTAGAGATGATCATTGTGACCTAGATTTAGTAGAGATGATCATTGTGACCTAGATTTAGTAGAGATGATCATTGTGACCTAGATTTAGTAGAGATGATCATTGTGACCTAGATTTAGTAGAGATGATCATTGTGACCTAGATTTAGTAGAAATGATCATTGTGACCTAGATTTAGTAGAAATAGTCATTGCGACCGTCATGATCTAGATTTAGTAGAGATGATCACTGTGATCTAGATTTATACAACAGGACATAGACATATCTTAGCTAAGAGGGGACGATTTTACTGTAGATAATTGAGAGCATACTTAAAGTTCAACTCAACACATCCATTTTTGTTAAGTTAAATAGTTACTTTCAATAATATTTTATATAACTTTGTTTGAATGTTATGTTTTTTTTAGTTTGCTTAAAAAAATTATACGAAAAAGATGGATCTTAGCTAAGACATGTCAAAGAAACGGGCCCCAATACAGTATGTGAAACTTCCAAGAAAATTATGTGCAGAAAAATAATAAACACTATAGTAGGAACAACACAATTTTTATTTTCGAATGAGAATGAGAACAGGAACTAGAGGTGACCTCGCCACATTTTCCCGAACGATCTCAATTTGAGTTAAATCTCATCTCACATAATTGTTCTCATTTATTTTCGAAGAAATTTCCTGAGAGGTTGGACTCAAATTGGCATCAAAGAACAGACACATTATTGTGAGTTTATGTCAGTTAAATGTCAAGATCACAAACTCCTGTTGTATCTCAAATTCAGACTGTGATTTGAGCAAAATCTCAATATGAGATGAGATTTCTACTTGAGATGGTTCGGGAGATCGGGGCCTGGGATGTTGCCTTATGTCTGCATGTATCTCAATGATTACAATAGCTAAATTTTACAACATACTTAAGAACTATGTGATGTAAAATGGTGGTTGAAAAATGTCTCTATATGACAGTATGTATTATATACAATTATATACACAAATATACATACAGTTCAACTTAATCATGCATGCTATGAAAAACAAAGTTACAATAAAATATACTGTTGATTCAAAGATATCTGTCAAAACCGCCAGAATATTCCATTTATGAATAGGAAAATGTATGTATTAACCAATCAGCGGTTAAAATTTACTGATACCATCTTTGGTCATAGCTTTATGCACTAAAATAAGCTTTGTATCTTTCATGAGCGTTATAGTAGCGTATGTCATTAAATGCGTGGTTTCAGCGTATTGGCGATTTCATAATACAAGGGTTCAAATCCAGCTTGAAGCAAGCGTTTTTTCTTTATGATTATGCTTTTTTCTGATTATTATATCAACAAATTAATTATCTTTCTTTGCGAGTATCCTTTTTATTGTATATCTGTTAATTTTTAAGTTGACATGTACTAGTAGGCCCCTATAGTCCTTGTCAGTTTTTTCAAGCTTAATAGAATGCACTCAATCATGACGTGCTACAATACACACGTGTATAATTTATCTATAATACAAAATATAATTACTGGAATCAGAGCCGAAGCATAAAATACTGTTTAAATAATAAAACATAGGCGTCGATGGGGTTGGAACTCACAGTGAGTTGTATACTTTTTCAAAATAAGAATGGCAGTAGGTATAACTACTCGGCTATTGGGCGGTTAAAGTTTTTATCATTTTATTTTATTAATGATATTAGGAATTAGGTCTGACACCCCTGTAAAAATCGATCGTGTTGAATGTTTGTTTACGGGGTTGTGACAGATAACTTTGAATCAACAGTATAAAGAACAACATAATCTTTATTTACAAATTGTGTTGTGGAAATGTATCATTGTCAGCATGTCAAGCCAACGTCTTGTAAAGGGTGTACGAAAAGTTTGTTCCAGTCATAAAACGTGACATATCATACATACCTACTTTATTTGTATTATTTAATATTACCAGGCCAAATCTTTACGATCGGCATACACGAGGACCCAAAGGGTCTTTTATATCACTCGATAGTCTGTAATATGCAGACCAAACCAAACAAGATCAAGGGCCGTTATATTGAGGACACAGAATGCAAATGCTAGCCCAACTCTATCTTGTTTTATTGTACATTTAAGCTTTTCAAAAACAGGAACTGACTCTTCTTACACGCTGTTTTTCAAGTTGTAGCACAAATACTCCAATGTCACTGGCGAACTTCACTATGCTTTGAACTGATGTATTTTCTCAATGATTTAACTTAAATGTTATACTCCAATATCAATGATGTTTTTTCCTATGAATAACTCCTATGTCACTGGAGTAACTCAATTATGCTATGAACTGATGTTTTTTCTCAATGACTTAACTTAAATTTTCTCAACGCTTTTTCGGACGTTTTTTCTGATGTTTTTTCTGACGTGTATTCTGATCTGTTTGCTTGAAATGTGTCAACTCATGGTTTTTACAATTGCCTTTCTGAGTAAATCGCCTGCCACAAAATTTACAAACAAAAGGCTTTTCACCGGTGTGAACTCTAACATGCATTTGTAACATTGATGGTGAAGGAAACGTCTTTCCGCACTCGGAGCATGATTTGTGCGATACATAATACGAATCATAATCAGGTTCGCCATCGTCGTCTACCAGGATTGCTGTATCAGCTATGTCCACATACACACCTGTAAAACAAATAACAGACGCATAACCAATATGACGATTATTTTCAAAAGTTAATCAGGGTTGGTATTCAATATTGATCATATTTAATTTGAGAATAAGGATAGCCAATTAAATCGCCTGTTACAAATCTAACCAAGAGTTTAATATGGTGTGATCTGATTGATTGTCCTTATCCTTAAGTCAAGCAAGATCAATATTGAATACCACCCCAGGGGTGTAAAAATGAGCCAGTAGGCGGCAAAATTTATTGGCTATTTGAATATTTGAACATGCTTGGTCAGGCTACTTTTTGTCATTTTCTCCTTTGTTACTTTAAGTGAGATTTCAAACCAATTGCTCACTTCTGGAGATCAACTGGCTACATGAAAACATTTCTTCACCCCTGGTTAATTATTCTATTACAGAGATACAACAGTTAAAATATGTAAGGTTCTATGAAGGCATGCATTGGGTTATAAATTTCACTATTACTATCTTACAAGGGGGGTACTCAATATTGACCTTACCTGACTTAAGAATAAGGACAACCAATCAGATCACACCATATAAAACTCTTGGTCAGTAACAGGCGATATGATTGGTTATCCTTTAATATTGTCCAAGTAAATAAGATCAATATTGAATACAACCTCTGAACACCATAGCACTGTTTTATCAAAGCCCTTAAGTTAATCATTAACTTTTTTGTTCCAGAAATTTCCAGTCAGCCATTTACAGTCGGAAGCTCAGTATTAAACATTAAACAACAAGTTGCATTTTTAATTAAAAGGCCACAATTAAGGAATCTCAATATTTGGATGTTTAAGACAAGACTTAACTGAATATAGATATCTGGCACAGTTTAAGATGGGCATCATGTTAGGAAAACAATAAACATGGTAAAATGAACATCACAAATTTTATTTGTTCTTTTGAGGAAATGAAACCACAGACAACAAGATCTTGGTAGTACCGTATAGCGGGTAATTTCTGCGGGTTTTTATTTCTGCGTTTTTTGCGGTTTGAGGCTGTCCCGTAAAATTAAATTCCGCAAAATTAAACATCTGTAAAAATTTTGTTCGCAAAATTTAACTTCCATATTTTGCTTCAATATACTGATAATATACCTTTAATCTATATCTTTCTAGTGTTTTGTTACTGTCGTATTTTTCACACGTATAGTGATCGACTGTCTTTGTTTGCTTGTTTGTTTCACAATTAATGAATGGTAAGTGTTATATCGGTATTGACCCTCAATACACGTTGATGTAAGTTTGACAACTGGTTCAATTTGCAACACTGTAGTTTGTGTATAATTGTATTAACAATATAGCAATACCCGGTATGAGTATATTGAGATATTTTACGAGAAAGGACCCTGAAAGCTGAATTCTGTATAAAATTAACAATTAAATCTAAATCATACAAGCAGTGTTATCATGTTGTTGATCATGCCGTAGTAGATACGGTAGCTATTTACCATTTGCAGAAATTTCTTCCGGTTTCTGAAACACGCAGAAATTATTTCCCGATTTTCTTGTAGGTCGCAGAAATAAAAACCGCAGAAATAAAACCTACCCATTTTAGGTCCAAATCGCAAAATTTTCTACCCGCAGAAATAACCTGCTATACGGTACTTCATGTTTAATCAAAGGACTTAAAGAAGTATTTTAACTTACACAATTTTTTTTTTAAAAAATTGTAATTCCTTAACAACGACAAATTTATGGTACTTTAAAGGGAACTGCAAATATTTATTATATAAAAAATGTTTCGCAATAAAATTAAAGTCTCCAAAACAAATTAACAGGTAACACTTTCTGCTCAAGACCCGCCCTTCTGGCCTTACCCTGAATTATGTTATGGTTATTAGCTGCAAGTCACCCCAATTCTGGTTAGGCAAAAAAAAAGTCTGGTGTGAACAAATGAAATGCAATCAATTAAAACAGTAGAACAAGTAAAGTGCACAGGTGAAACAAAAATATTGACAATAGAATTTAAAAAAAATATATTTTTCGATTTTTTTTTTACCAACCTACCTACCTAACCAACACTTATTTACCAGGGTAGGGAAGGGAAACAAACAATATTTTATTTTTGTCCTGCCTGCTCCAATTTCGAAAACAAAGGATGAAAATTAAATTATAGACAAGTAACTATCACTGGAGTGATGAATCATACCCCCGCAGCAATGCTTGACACGGGAATATTATTTAAAATTTATAGTTAGTTTTATCTTTTAAAATCCAATAAGAAACACAACATGCATAACTATATAACCTTTGACCTCAAAGTGACCTTGACCTTTGAGCTAGGGACCTAAGTCTTTCGAACGATACACCGTCTTGATGTGGTAAACATTTGTACAAAGCAATGTTAAAATCCAGTAAGAAACGACAAAGTTACAGAGCAGATATGTCTTGCATGACTGTATAACCTTTGACATACCTCTATGTGAGACCTTGACCTTTGAGCAAGGGACCTAGGTCTTGGGCATGACACATCGCCTTGATGTGGTGAACATTTGCACTAAGTATCATATATACCAAAAAGAAATGGTAAAGTTACAGAGCGGACACAAAGCACATGCCTAATTGATCCTTTTAACCTTTGATCTCTTAGTGTGACCTTGACCTTTAAGCTAGGGAGCTGGGTATTGCGCATGGCACACCTTCTTGTCTTGATGTGGTGAACATTTGTCTCAAGTATTATAAATATCCAATAAGAAATAACAAAGTTACAGAGCGGACACTATTTTGTGCCTTTTAACTTTTGACCTCAAAGTGTGACCTTGACCTTTGAGCTAGAGACCTGGGTCTTGCGCATGACATACCGTCTTGTTGTGGTGAAAGTTTGAAGCAAGCCATTTTAAAATCAAGGATGAAACGACAAAGTTACAGAGCGGTCATGATTAGCTTACAGACTAACAGACCGGTCTGTCCAACCGCCAACTGTCACGTAAGAATAACAAAATACTGATAGTTAGACTTAGTGAGTTCACTTTTTTAACACCAAATTATTCACTATTCTAGTATATTGTCAAATAAACATGACAAGAGATGTTTGTAAAACAAGACTTGGTATGCCCCCATTGCAGCCAGTCATTAATGAAAAAGGTCACAGCGACCTTGATCTTTGACCTACAATATTCAAAATCAAAAGGGGTCATCTACTGTTGCTGACCAACCTCCATGTAAAGATTGAAGATCCTAGGGAAAGTGTTCGGAAAGTGAACGGAAACCATTTTGGTCTACCGACCAACAGACGTGTGCAAAGCAATAATTGCCCCCTCATCAAAGATTGGTGGCATAATAATGTATAAATTATCAATCACATCATTATATGTAAATGTCCAATCATGTTCCTCATAAGCCAGGTCAATATCTGGTTGCCTTAGTAGCACATTAGTTCTTAAGTAACACTTTAACTACCTTAAGGTCAAATCATCGGGGCCATGTGTACAACCCTATGAGCCCTCATGTTTCCTTTCTGAGTAAAACTCTTGCCACAAAATTCACATTTATAAGGTTTTTCCCCGGTATGCACTCGAACATGCAGACGTAAATGACTTGCAGACGGAAAACATTTTCCACAAAGTGAACAATTATGACGAATTCTTCCTGCGGCATCCGCATCAGTACCTATAAAAGAAATACAATTTGAATTATACTTATATACTAAAACCTGCCTTAATCAAAGAAAAGAAAATAAGAATTAATATACAAATTTCTTATTGTATTTTTATGTTTGTCCTTGAGAACAGTACTACACTCAACCACTTTCTAATTGGTCAATTTCTAAACCTGAAATATCTTTAACCGTGATCATAGTATTTGATGGCGATAATGCAAATTTAATCGCATGACTGACCATGCATACTTTGGCAAGTGATTTTGATTTTTAATAATTTAAGTGTTAGGACAATTCTATAAAACGTTAAAAAAAAATATGTGAAAAATATCATCAAACATTATAATTTATTATCACAGTTAAATGTATTTGGGGTTTGAAAAGTGACCAATTAGAAAAGTGGTTCAGTGTATGTTTGTCTTTGAGAACTGTACTCTGTGTGTTATTTTTGTGCCTTAAATGCCTTAAACTGCTTCTGCTGCCTTCCCTATTCAATCTGTTACTAACACTTTTCATAAATCAGGGGTGGTATTCACATAACTTATAACATACCGGATATGCAGACAAAATACCTTTGGATTATAAATAAATAAATAAACCAGATTTATATAGGGCCTTTTCACGCGAACGCACGTTCAAAGGTACTTTACATTATTGTGTTGCAGCCATAAGGGCGCAGGTGCATCCTCTACCAGTGCAGATACAGCATGATCTGACCAGAGGGACATACTGAGAGAAAGCCCCTGAAGGGAGAGAGAGAGACATTAGATACAGGCATGTCCGACGCTGCAATAGTGCGTCTAGCTCTTATTTCGAATAGACAGCCTGGTTCTTTAATGTTACCACTGAGCTTAATCCGCTTATAATTAGCTTAGGATTATATAGATAATGCCTGTCCAATTCCACACATCTGTCCAATTAGCAATAACCATTGAACTTCAAATAAATAACAGATGATCATTGAGGCCAAATGTCATAAGGATAAGGCCAAATTTTGACCTCAAATGCCTAATCAAGGTTTATTTGTATTATTTGACCTAAGTGACTTTGTTTTTGACCCCATATGACCCAACATTAAACTTTACCTAGATTTTGTCGAGATGATCATTTTGACAAAGTCCATGAAGATTATGCAAACTTTGTTTGTTGGAATGTTGATTTGTTCTCAAGTTGTTGGTTCTGGTATAGTTTTCCCTCCAATAAAATGCACTAGAACGCAGTGACGTGTTCGGTGTGGTTTTCTATTAAACTTTCTTAAACTTGTTAACCAACACAAAATCATAAAATACAAGCAAAAGCATTAATTTATTTCATTCATTTTCAGAAATATTACATATAAATAAAAAACATGGCAAACTTCTCTAAACGAAGTACTTATTTTTGATAATAAACCATTATTTTATGACAAAGAATACAAGCTATCCATATGATTCACCTAAATTTACTAAAAACTGTTACCATGGTAAACATTCGTCTCAGTTATGTCAGGTTTGTACATTTGTCATATTCAGGATATTGTCATGACAAAACTACAACTCAGCATAAACCACAGATGCCAGAGTGGAGAATTAGCGTATAACCTAGAGCTGTCATTGATTCGACCCCAGACATATCAACGATTATGATATATCGGAAGACAGTTGAAGTATCGATGATACACTGATATATGGATTTACACATATAGACGAACAAGAAATAGGCCCATCAGTCATGATTCACTTATTTAACTGTTTATGTTGAATAGATTCAGCTTTTGAAAATAGCACGTTTGATTTGAGTTTAGACTTGACCCATTTTGACAATTTGTGAACTTCCATTTTAACAAAGAAATGTTTTGTACAGGAAAATGAAAAAATTTGGGCGGTTTCATTATTCATGTATCGATATTTCAAAATGTGAATTGATAATCGATCAGCTGAAAAATATTGTCGATACATCAATATGGCTTCTATCAATTTCAGCTCTAGTATGACCCAAGTTTTATTCCAACATTAATTATGCCGATTTCAGTTCAGTCATAGGAATATGAAAACCATACAAACCTATTATAACATCAGTAGGAACAGAGAAGCGTTGTATCGGGATTACTATTATGGTTATGTCTTTGCATAAACGTAAATGAAAAACTGTGACTCTTCATTTGGAGGAAAGGAAAATGTAATACGGATTGCGTCGATGGCTTATCTCATTATGGAAGATGACTAATTGTTGCCATTGGTTACAATGCAGTGCACGGTTCATACATTCACAGAAAAAAATTCAGTAAAATATTTTAGTCAAATGTTTACAGTATTCATGCAAGGATCCTTTGTTACACAATAAAGCTGTCCAATAACTAATACAATACACATGTTTAATTTGAGTCTTAAATTTTCAAGAAGCCACATTTTGCAGGGATTCTACTGCGACATAATGCCCAATCCTGATTTTGACTCTCAGGATTATGGGTCATTTTTCCTTTAAACTATTTCATAAATTTACGCAATAAATATGTGTCAATTAATTCCCTAATCCTATGTACATCACAATTGGTTTCCCAAATAATAAATATGAAAAGGGAGACAATCCAAATCACAGAAATGGTTTAAACAAGGTATCTTACAAAGGGAGATCACTCTTGAAATTGTTCTAAAAGATAACACTTATATTATTTGTTATGCCCACTTTCTAGCACAACCTTTTGAGAATAGGGCTAGGTTTATAGAGTACATGGTTACTTTTGATTTTAAATGTAAACATCAGGATGAAATTTATCAAAATGACCCTTGAAATCCGACAGTACCCCCCCCACCTCCCCCTGGAGACAGTATTAGAGTAAGACAATTGCCATTAGTGTTGTTCAAATTAATTTATTTGTTCCACAGCAAATCATTTGTGGCCAAAAATCGATTAATTAACTAATAAAACGTAAAACAGTAATAAATCTCGAGAGTAGCCCGATCTCAAGAGTAGCTTAGTTTAATATCTCAAACATTTTACATGGCTAAAGTAAATCTTTTTTGGCTGTTTTGTGCCCCGAACATCTTAATGCGTCCGTTACACGTACATCAGAACGAATCCAGGAATTTAGTCACTTAATAGTCAATCATCATACCCTTAGATTGATGTGATGATATCATAAAATTTGAAGTGATTTCCGACACTAGTTGCTTTTAATATGTAAATGTCTGGGTGATACATAATCCAATGTAGCGTCTTGTTGTGTATGTTACTGTATACATTGGTCAGCTTGTATTACATATAAGCCCTGCCCACTAGCCTTATCTCTACCTGCCACACTCTGTAGTAAATCAGTTATTAAATAGTAGTTCAGCTATACACACGTGTTCTTATATTACCTATAAAACACAACACGTCTCATTCAAACCTTTTCAAGCTTTTCCACATAATTTTTCATATTAAAAACAAGCAGACTTCACAAATTGCTTTCATATGTAATCCTATGTAGTGTCCCTTTAACGTCCCCTTCTGATTGAACGCTTTACCACATACATTACAAACTGTGAAACAGACATACTTCACACATTGCTTTTCATATGTAATCCGATGTAGTGTCCCTTTAACGTCCCCTTCTGATTAAACGCTTTACCACAAACATTACACACAAATGGTTTTTCTCCCGTATGGATTCTCATATGTATCTGTAGGTGAGACGGTCTCCGAAACTCCTTTCCGCATAAAACACACTTGTGAATTTTTCCCGAAAATTTTCCACTTTTACCGCCCGACGTCAACTCAGAATCATCTGGAAATTAAAAGAAGAAATTTATTTACAACAAAAAGGTAAGAAATTTACAAACTTCCTGGATGAAAGTTTCATAGAATCTATCAGACAATCGAAATGACAAAGGCTGAAAACATGTCTGCCCAAATTTGAACAGATATATCGGCCGACATTCTCTTGCTAATGCTACAAAAACATAAGTCTTTCAGGAGACATTTATTTTCTAGCACTATGAGTGTATGTAAAAACAAGAGCATTGCCTACCAGTGCTGGTAGCATGACTTTCTCGTACTTGCTCATCTATGAGTGAAACTCTTAGAGTAACAAGGGCAGATAACTAATAAAATATAGGTCACTGGTTTATCAGCTTAGTCAGCATGGGCTCCCCTTGTGATGGTGAATAATTAGATACAAGTGGATACCTTTGATAGTCTGTAAGAAAATGACTCTGACAAAAAAACTTAACCAATGTATACATAGACACACACGATCCCGTCACAACCATAGCTTGACTTTTTCTTCGCTAAGTCGAGCTATGAATGTTGTCCTATAATATGTATGACTGTTCTATCTGCACAATTCACGTAATGAGCTACCCTTACATATAATCATTATGAGACTATTGTTTGGTACAACAAGTCATTAAGAATTGCAAGCAATACGGAAGTCCCCTACAGTTTTGAAGCCATTTTCATTGTTTATGTTGCCATAGCAACCACAATTTTTGTCGGAATCAAAATATTGTTAGACATGCATAATCCCCTTATTGCTCCCTATCCACATACCAAATTTCATAAACCTTGCTTGAAAACTGTTTCAGTTTTGTCAGGATCCAGATTTTTTGACGGACGGAGGGCAAACCTATAGTCCCCTCCGGTCAAAAACCGGTAGGGGTCTAATAATATGTTTCTTAGGAAGGCACTGTCTCTCACAAATGCAGTGTTTATATTGCTCAAAGACCAAAAAGGCTGAAATACCCTATCCCATCTTCCTCGCAAAAACATCATTTTTATGTACATCAGACTGAAGCTGGACCCTTTGGTTTCAAAGAGCTCTAGACAAAAAGGTGGAAATAAGCCTAAAGGAGGAAAAATCACAGGCCTGGTTTAATCATTAAGGCAATAACTGCATTCCTGTAAACAAAGGCATTTTCACATAATCCAAAAATATTAGATTTGTAATAAGAACTATTTTCTAGACACTGATGGTTTGAGTGTGAATCGGTTGGTTATTTTTAAAATTTAACGGAATCGGTCTGTTTGTGTAGACAACTGACCTTATGACAGATTATTACACATGCAAGTCAAGAATTCAGTAAGATTAGAAAGGATCTAATTTTGGTTAAAACTAACATTGAAAATACTGCACATGTTAGCATAATCCAATGGATTCACTGGTCAATGTTCGACAAATGATGTCAATCAAATAATAAAGGCATGGTTTTATCTAGTCGGCCGTTAGGTCAATCATCACCATTTGTTTTGTTTAATTCACTGAGTTGTAATATGAAGCAAAAGTAAATGTATCAAAATTAAAAATTTGAGTATACAGTCCAGTTAGGATATTGTGACAGTGATGTTGCAGTTTTTGTGTACACAAAAGATAACAACCATTGTCTGAACAGGTAGAGCAAAAATAGTTTGTTAGTTAAGCATTGAAATTATAGTTGTTTGTGCAGTATAAGTCTTTATAATTGGTTTTACACCGTTATGGTGGACTCGACCGCTGCGTCACTGGACTTTTACCCTGACTGGACTATAAAAGTGAGCATGAGTAGTGGACTTCCATGAAAACACACATTTACAGGTATACAAAATCCTTAATGCGGCCAGAAGCATATAACTCCTCATGCTCATGAACTTTACATAACGTTATACATACTCTAAATAAAGTGTCACACACATAATCAATATGTTACATTTTTTATTCAGAATTGACTAGACAAAGACATGTTCCTACTAACACAATGCAGGCAATGCACACATATTCTTCGCTTCACTACCTGTTAGCAGCCATAGCAATTAAGTCTAAAATAAGTCCAACCATTTTACCACAACTAAATCCAATGCAAAAACTACCGGAAATATTAATGTCAAGCCAACAGGAATTCAAATAAACACCGATTGATTGATTGATTGATTGATTGATTGATTGGGTGATTGATCGATTGGTTGATTGATTGATTGGGTGATTGATCGATTGGTTGTGTGATTGATTGTGTGATTGAATGATTGATTTATTGGGTGATTGATTGATTGATCGGTTGGGTGATTGATTGATTGATTGATTAGGTGATTGATTGACTGATTAACTGGTTGATTATTTTTTAATTGTCTAAAAGTATTTTACAGAAAGCTCTACATACACCTGTTCCATGTACACATATCAACACACTCATTTTTAAGTTGTACATGAAATGAGTCTGAGAGAGAGAGCACTCAAATTAAGCTTGTTGTTTGCTGTTTGTAACAGTAACTGTTTGTAATTTCCAAAGACACTTATTCTCATTCCCAGAAATGAAGACATTTCAGGAACATTTGAGGTAATGTTCAGGAAGAAGCAAGCCTTGACTGTTCACTGCTTCAATTACACAAATGGACGGCAAAGTGAGATTTTAGTTGACTCTTCTGTTTGAATCGTTTCCCGCACGTCTTGCAGGCGAACGGCCTTTCTCCAGTATGTACACGCATATGCATCGTCAACTGTGCTTCACATTTGGAAACTTTACCGCATATAGGGCATGCATTGCGTGACATGAGACCCGCTTGTATTCCACCAAGGTCTGAAAATGTACAAATTATAAAGTGATTAAAGGGACTGCCTCACATATTGGTATATTGCAAAAATAAAATAAAATTGTCAAATATTCGCGTAATATTGGTATAGTTGCCTGTATATCCCATAAACAACCACATTTACATCTAAAATAACTTGAGAAACTTTGGCATTTTGTGGTTATCTAGTATTTTTACATCAAAAATTCTATAGGGTATTATTATAATTCACAAAGCATGTTGGAAGGAAACTTAGCGCTTTTTTTTCAAGAAAAAAATACTCAGTGGGCGACATCGAGAGTGGATAAAAATGCTTTTTTGCACCAAATCTTTCATAAAGCAACCTTCAGTGACTTTCTATTACATCAGTACTTGGTTAAGTTGGAAAATCACGATATACAAAAATTTTAGCCCAATCTGTGAGGCAGCACCTTTACAATGGTAATAATATTACACTGTATTACAAGATCAGGCCCCGCTCTCCCTAAGCATCTCAATCTGAGGAAAATCTCATCTCAAATATTGGCATGTGTCTTTATGTTAATTTCCATGCAAGGCTGGGCTCAAAATTAGCATCACCTAAACAGAAATGTTATTCGGAGTTTATTAGAGTAAAATTTCAAGCGCTGGAGCTTCAGATTTATCTCTTAATTCCAACTCTGATTTTAGTGAAATCTCAATATGAGTCGAGATTTCTACTTGAGATGCTTCGGGAGCTCGGGTCTAAATGGAAATATCTTTCAGCCAAAAGAAAACAATTATGTTTTGAATTCTTTCATGAAATAATTTTTAATTCATGCAGAAAAGTAAATGCTTTCAACGCAGCAAATCCGGATTTCCGGATTTTTCCGGAATGGTAGGACCCCTGAATAAAGCAACAAGATTATGACCAGATGATGTATCTAAGTTTTATTTACACATGTGAACTTCATTACAGTAGCAATGACATAACATACAATTGCAACACCATGCATACAAATATATATGACACTAACGATAAACATAATGCTTATAACTGTATATTGACAGTTTCGACCAAAAAGGACACACCCGCAAAATGCTAACCTTTCACTACAGACAAAGAAATGTTAATTTGAAATTAAGTGTGTCCGCATTTTTTTTCAAATTAGGAAACATCAGTGCAAAAATGACTTATATGGGAACCAAACCTTTTAATCCATGCAATTTTACTCTACAAACATAACAAACAAGAAATATCATTGAATGTGATGAATACCCCCAGCTACTTGGTACTGATCATTCATTCAAAGTTTCATTGAAATCTGACCATTGGTAACAGAAAAATAGCGTGGACAATATTTGTAAGTGTAAAAAAACAAAGGGCCATAACTACCTTAAAATTGATCCGACCAACATGTGCCCTGGATATGCACAACTAGACTTGGTACAGATCAGTCATGCAAAGTTTCGTTAAAGTCTGACCATTAGTAACAGAGAAATAGCGCGGACAAAATTTATAAGTGCAAACCAATAAAAGGCCATAACTCCCTTAAAATTTATCCGACCAGCGTGTGCCGACGATATGCACAACTAGAAATGGTACTGATCAGTCATGCAAAGTTTCATTGAAATCCAACCAATGGTTACAGAGAAATAGCGCAGACAAAATTTAAATGGACCAACCGACCGAACAACCACCCAACAGACCAACCTCAAGCATGACTCCAATATAGCCCCCATATACTATGTATCTGGGGGTAAAATGATGATTTAAAAGCATTCTAAGCACATTGATTTGTAACAGTCTTTTTAACAAGCACTAAAATCTATGAACTATTGTGCAACACGTCTTCGTTGTGTGTCATTGAAATTAAGAAATATAACATATTTTATACCAGACAATGTTTAACTGTCACCATTGGCTATCCTGTATCTTCGCAAATACACGCAAACATGTCATCTTTACGAAAATCAGACGCAAAGCTTTTACACAATGCAGGTATGTGGTTTTCTTGTGAGACTTACACCTTGTTAAAGTCAACATGTTCAATGTTAGAAATATATAAATTCCAGTTGTGCAAACAAGGTCTCAACTGAATATTTGCAAATCCCAGCATGACACTAGTTGTATGCTTGCCTATCATTTATGAGTCTATGCATCACTAGTTGTATGCCTATCATTTATGAGTCTATGCATCACTAGTTGTATGCCTATCATTTATGAGTCTATGCATCACTAGTTGTATGCCTATCATTTATGAGTCTATGCATCACTAGTTGTATGCCTATCATTTATGAGTCTATGCATCACTAGTTGTATGCTTGCCTATCATTTATGAGTCTATGCATCACTAGTTGTATGCTTGCCTATCATTTATGAGTCTATACATCACTAGCTGTATGCTTGCCTATCATTAATCAGCCTGTGTTGACTATATCTATGAACACGTAATGTTCCTTTCTGGGTGAATGCCTTATTGCAGACCTCACAAACGAAGGGTTTCTCTCCGGTATGTACTGTAAGATGACGTCTCAGGTAGCAGTTACTGGTAAAACTTTTCCCACAGAGCTCACAATCATGTGATCTAGATCTTCCACTGGTGTTCCTACCTGGAATGTATAGACTGGACTAAACTTGGTGACACTATATATGACACTATATATGAAATATGATCAATAACTAGTCAAAGCATACAATATATCAACTACTTCTAAATTGCTGTAACAAATGCTGAAAATATGAGTCTAAATAATTTTGTTCTTTTTAGTGTCTATTTGTGGGACTGCATGACAATTTACTGTGTGATCGGCTCTCGGCTGCATTGCTCCTAAAATGCCGCTCAATAGAAAGTAATATAATTTATCTCCTGTAAGTTGTTCTTGTTAATTGCTGTAAATGCTGTCAGTATTTTATTCAGAATTTAGAAACCTTGAATTCTATTGTTATGTTACCGTCAATTCAATTCCAAGCATCCCTCAGTCCATGTGGACTATATATTAGGTACAAGATTTATTATTAACAGTTATTCTTAAACTTTTTAGGACTTTTGACAGCTAAAACTAGGTTGTTCACCCATTTTTAACTAGGTCATTCAGCTTTTTATAGCTGAAACTAGGTCGTCAATCAGCTTTTCATAGCTGAAACTAGGTCATTCAGCTTTTTGACAGCTGGGACTTGGGACTTTAAACTTTTTGACAGCTGAAGCTTAGTCTTTCAACTGTTAAGTTCATTTACTTGTTCAGTTGGGTGTAGGGCATAGTGTAATTGTGGTCTGTGTTAATTTTATGTTTCAGTGCTCAGCAGTTGAAGTTAATTCTGACAGCTAAACCTAGGCATTATAGTTGTTTTGCTGTGGAAACTGGGTCATTCAGCTAGGGTGATCAGTCTTTTGGTTGCTGATACTAATAATTCATTATACTTTTCGACAGCTTGGACTTGGGCGGATCTTTGCTTGTTTAGTTGGGCAATTGTGCCTTGTATGTGTTTTATGTTTTCTGTGCTCGGCTGGTTAAGTCGAGTGCTCAGCATGCCTTCCCTGTCTGACTTAATATAATCTTTTTAAGTGCTGCCTTCCTTATCTGAATCTTTATCAACTTATAGCAATTTCAGATCATGTGCCTGTTAAGAGTGATACTTTTACTGGTAGGTGACAGGTCACACATTAAATATAAAGTAACTGAGGTTATCCTTAGCTTCAATGTGTATATTATACTGCCTCCTCGATAGCCTAGTGGTTGAGCGTTCGCTTCGAGTGCGGGAGGTCTCGGGTTCGATACCTGGCCGCGTCATACCAAAGACGAAATAAAAATGGTACCAGAAATTCCCTTGCTAGACACTCAGCATAAAAGGGAAACTGGCTTCTCTTCTCTCATACCCTCGTGGCGATGAATAGCATCAGGAATGAGGTGTCGAGAGTGATTAATATAAGTTGGAAAAACTTGTTTCACAATCGACCTTAAATAAATTAGTATAAACTAGTGTGTTTATTAGTTTGTGTAATTCAAAGTACACAATCTGGTTGTTTGTTTTCAAGCCTGTTTTTGAAATACCCAGTGTATGGCACTGGTATAAAGGGTGTCATGTCAGCACAAATACCTTAGAACAAGTCATTAGGAATTGCAGGCAATACAGAAGTCCCCTACCGGTTTAAAGCCATTTTCAATGTTTTTGTTGCCATAGCAACCACAATTTTGGTCGGAATCAAAATATGTTTATACGTGCATTATCCCCTTATTGCCCCTTATCCACATACCAAGTTTCATAAACCTAGCTTGGAAACTGTTTGAGGTATGTCAGGATCCAGATTTTTTGACGGACGGACTGACGGCAAACCTATAGTCCCCTCCGGTCAAAAACCGGTAGGGGACTAATATAGAAATGACAATCTGCAAAGATTACCTTATTATAATACCAAAACCGTTTACAATACCGGGTATTTATTAACACATTTATAATTATGCAGTGAAACATTCAAACAAGAGAAACATGATGGCCCTTTATATTGGTCAACAGATGTCAAAAGTTAAACTCCTTCACTAATAGTTATGTCTGTTGTTAAGGCTCTGTAGCACATAACAGAACAATTTAACGAACCCTGACGAACAGAGTGAGTAATTTTGTGATGTCTAAACGAATTCTGACCGAACAAAACTAATCGCAACAGACACAAACACTCACAGACGCATTCATACAAACACAGCAATGATAGACAACATACACAACCTAATGAGAATGAATGTAGTAGAAGTCCTATTCGCCAGTATTTTCAGGTTGACGTCGGGTAGAATTGATAGATGGGGCTTTCAGGAATGTAAAGTAATGTCCATAAAACTAGCTTTGCTATCAGAAGTCGAACACATGTATATACACATATAGGAGAACACCATTACTTATTATTCCTACTACTTATTATTCCAATATGACGATAACTTATTCCACACATCAAATTCAACATATCCCTATATCACATAAGTTGATGTTGACTCCAACGATGTACACGTAATGTTCCTTTTTGAGTGAAGGACTTATTGCAGACCTCACAAACGAAGGGTTTCTCTCCTGTGTGTACTCGCAGATGGCGCGCCAAATCCCAGTTACTCGTAAAAACTTTTCCACAAAACTGGCAGCCATGTGATCTTCCAGCTCGTATGAAGTTGCTCAGACCTGCAACGATTCAATGAATACACAGATGGAAAATACTGACAAAATAAGTAAAGACTACTTTTAGGAAGTGAGCCGTAACTTAAAAGTTTTGGAACTTGTGGCTCAAGACAACCCATTTGCCTGGTTTACCCTTACTATAGGCAGACTCATTAAACAGTGATATATACTGTCCAATACAGTCCAATACATAAGATAACAAAGGCTTAAGGAATGATGAAGAATCAGTAGACATACGTTATATCATAAAAAAATTTACAATTATTTTTTTTTCCTAACTGGAACTTGTACCTCTACCAGTTTAACATTAAGAGCATGTAGATGAACTGCAGACAATGTGAACTTATCATAATGTCCACTCAGAGGCCATGTTTCAGGGGTGTCAACAGGGCCGAATTAAAAATCAGGAAAATTGTATGCGGCCGACCATTTTTGCCAAACAAGAGGCCTTCAATGATATGGATTCCATAATTAACTCAGTTTTTAAGGAAGAAAATCCTTCTGAGAAGATCAAATTTACCTTAACTTTGCCATTTCTTGAGATATTTTCATCAAATAACTTTTTTTTTTGTCAGAAGTCATTGCTCTTTCAGGAATGATAAATCCGGAATTCCGGATAAATCAGGAAAATTAACACCCCTGATGTTTAAATCTTATACTGCTTAAGTTCCTTATAACAAGAGATGTTGTAAAACATGTATGCCCCCATTGCAGCCAATGTCATTTATGTTAAAGGTCACAGCAACTTTGAACTTTGACCTACTTATCTCAAAATCATCATAGTCACCTACTGTTGCTGATCAACCTTAATGTAAAATTTTAAGACCCTGTGCCCAACTGTTCATGAGTTATTGATCTGAAACCATTTGGTCTAATCATTGATGTCAAAGGCCATGGTGACCTTGACTTTTGACCTACTAACATCAAAATCAATAGGGGTCATCTACTAATGCTGACCAACCTTCATGTAAAGTTTGAAGATCTTAGGGCAAAGTGTTGAGTTTTTGAACAGAAACCATTTGGTCTAAAGACATACCGATATGTGCCGAGCAAATCAAGGATTGGCACCCATAATGCATCTGAACAGAGATGGGTTGACAAGCGTGCCTAAACCTGTATCCATGGAGAAAAGATTAAACATGGTTGGTCTGATTCCAAGCAAATGATTTACAGCAGAACATATTCCCGATGCAGGGCTTTTTTTCGCTGAATTGTGAAGAGGCCCAAGCCCTTTTGTTTTGTGAAAATTTAGCGCGAAAATTCTCAAAATTGGGAAAAACTAGACGCGGAAACTTTTCAAATTGTGAAAACTTAACGCGATAAATCATCAAATTATGATACAAAATTTTTCAGATGTTAGTTCATTTTTTGTCAACTTTTCCCAAACATGCATGTATCTATGATATAATACTTTATATCAAGTCCTGTACAGGAATATATGACTGTTATCTGTGATTTGTTTGTTTGGTGCTTTGTGAAGTTGATTTTACAAAAACCATGACGCAAATTCTAATTGTGAATAAAGGGGCCTTTTAGGTTTGTGAAAGGGGCCTATAGCAAATTGTGGAGGGGCCTAATATAGGCCCCTAGTATATAGTGAAAAAAAGCCCTGCGATGTGACCTTACATAGACACTGTACTATTGTCTACACAATAAATTATCAGTGAGTCATTACCAGAAAAACCAACAATGGCAATTATGTTTTATTTCATTATTTTATTCAACAGTTTAAACTAATCATTCTATACTTTACAGATTTATGTAACAAACCTCTATAAACCAATGTGACAAAAGATTTCACAAAAATGTTTGTCAGTTAATTTTCCTCTCTGTTCGATTTCTTTGCGCTTGTGCTTTTTTCTATTTTTAGCTCTACCATAAGTCTTCAGAGAAAAATACCGGAAGGTTCACTAAATATTGTTATCTTAGAAATGTATACAAGATAGTACAAGTCAAATAGTTTTCCTCGGCCAGACCAGTATTTACAACAGTAACTTTACTTAAGAAATAATGAATGTGTACATGTGTTTTATCGTAGAATAAAGCGCAGTCACTAGTTTGGATGCGCACATGAACAAGCTTTATTATAGATAAAACACAGGTACATGTTTATTAATTCGATTCAAATATAGCCAATATTCCGCATTGGATATTACAAAAAGACATTGTAACAATAGCACTACGTTCTTCATGGAAAGGCTTATTTGCAGTTGTCAGTCGTTGCTGCATTTTATCGATAATTCGTGCACACCATGATTTCCTCTATGTGTATATGGCTGAAACCGCTTGTTGGTTAGAATACCGGCAATCCTACCTAATCAACGTGGAAACACTCCATAAATTCTTTTGGCCTAACAATTTTCAAACATTCTACATCAATAGTAACAAAGCAGACCCCTGTCGTGATTCAAACATTGAGACCATTTACAGCAGAGGATTGGCGAATTCGTGAAGATGTGTCTAGACGGTACATCTCCAGAAACTGTGTGGTAGAAGTATACTACATGTACCTACACGGTACATTTTTAAACCAAAATGTACTGTCTAGACTCACCTTAAGTCAGACTGACACATAAGCCAATCAGGCATTGACATGTGGTCACGTGCTCCTCCATAGTCAATTTTATTTTGGCATTCCAATATACCCTCGGCCTCTAGGCCGAGGATAATGACAGAAACACACATTCAATTTAACTGAGCATTGCTCCTTTAATATGAACAAATGTTTCAAACACGATTAACACAAGACATTATGACAGAAACACTAATACACTTAGCATAAACAACAGGGGTCCTACTGAGGCATAATGTCTAATTCTGAAACGTTCGCATAAGTCTGTTTCAAGTGCCATTAGCACACACCCCTACACAAAAACATTGTTAGATATTGTCAAAATTCAGGGTATTAAAATTCAAATGACTGAACGCAGTCAATACACTTGATTGTTTAGGAACTGTAGGATCCCTGAACAATGCTCCTGATACATTAAACATTCACTCAAACACAGTCCAATAGGTCACCATCGTGTTCCTCTCAAGTCATGTTAAAACAATGAATCCATCATTTGTCAATTTGGTAAGAAAAATCATCATATCATAACTCTCACATCAGTTGATACCAACAAAGCGACAACTATATTTTTTATAAAGCTCCCCGAAAAAAATTTCAGGAGCATAAAATTCCACATCAACGATTATTAACCCCATGACACTTCAACAAGGTTTAAAAGAGTATTACCCCATGACACTTCAACAAGGTTTTAACTAGTTTTAACTAGTATTAACCCCATAACACTTCAACGAGGCTTTAACGAGTATTAACCCTACGACACTTCAACGAGGTTTTAACGAGTATTAACCCTACGACACTTCAACGAGGTTTTAACAAGTATTAACCCCATGACACTTCAACGAGGTTTTAACGAGAACTAACCCTATGACACTTCAACGAGTATTAACCACATGACACTTAAACGAGGTTTTAACGAGTATTAACCCCATGACACTTCAATGTATGTTCCTGTAAAGCGACTTTCTGAGTGTAACTGCTGCCACAATACGAGCACAGATAAGGTTTCTCCCCTGTATGTACTCTCATATGTGTCTTCAGTGTCGCCGGACTTGGAAATATTTTACCACAATTTTCACATGAGTTACGTTTTCCTGAAAGTTTTAAAGCAACTCTTTCAGCAGCTGTCACTATAGGCTTGCCTCCGCTTTGTCTCTTGTGTGTCTTCATATGGCTTGTCAGTTGAGATGACGTTCCACAAACTTTATAGCAGATTGCACACGAGAGCTCTTTGGCCTTTGCAAGTAACTTCTCAGTTTTAGTGCTTGTTCGGTCATCTAAAAGTATACAATTAAGTATAAGTTACCATTTGTGTCGTTTAGATATACACTAAGTTCTTACACCTATGATATCTAACCCGATTATTCTAAATTGTTGGCCATTTTAAATGGCAAAGACCATTTTTGCAGCACATTTAAATTGGTGATTGTCATGTGCATGGGTGAAAGATAGAAATTCTGAAAAACCGGAAATCCTCAAAAATTGACCATTTATATAGAGAAAATAAAGAAAAACAGACTTTTTGGTACTCTCAAAAACCTGAAGTTCAGGCATATCCCTGAAAACTTTCACCCATGCATGTGTGAATTATCTTTCTTAATTCTTAATCATCATTAAATTTATGAAAATCTGCTATCAAATTATATTAGATTTGCCAATTGCAATTCAAAATGGCCGACAATACAAAACAAGGGAGATGACTATTGTTACAAACTTATGGAACAATTTATTCCAGTAAGATCAATACTATACACATATAATCATTGTGAATCTTTAAGTACGTAGGTTCTTCCAGGACATATAAGTTGAGTATAATCTAGAAAAAGCAAAACATGAACAATTAATACTCAAACAATCTTTTTTAATAATTCCCAATTTTGAGATTTGTCACGCTTAATTTTCCCAACTCAGGCAGTAAATTTTTCAAGAAAAATCAACATGTAAAATAAACAAACACCATGATAAAGATGATCTTGTTTATTTCTGTATGAAGATATGTAATGTTATATCCAATGATAATGTTAACATGGTTAATACAATATGTTATATCAAATGACAATCATGTTAATATTAACAATATCACCCAGTTCACTCCTTGAATTACGAAACAGTCCATGTATAAATAACTTTTAATATAACTAAATAAATAATGTAAACAATAAAGAGTGTGTGAAAATAAATAATGGCCTAAAATGGCAGGACATGAAACATAAATATGTACGACTATGAGATTGAATGAACATTATATCCATACAAAACAGTTACCCCTCCACTCAATGAGGAAATATTTTAACCACAGACAATTTAACACATACAGTTTACAACTTCTGCGAACACATAATCAACACAGAGTTTGATGAACTCTCAAAACAACACAGTACGATTCAGTGAACTGGCATATTAAGACAAGTCCATGAAGTATATTGCTTCTGTGAGCAAACGAATCAGCACGGTGGTTGATGTTTACTGAATCAGCAAACACGCAAATCAACACAGCATTTAATGTTTACTGATTCGGTGAACATGCAAATTAAGAAAACATTTCAAATGATTTGATATTTGCAGATTTGGTGAACATGCACCATTTGATGAACAAATTTGCTGAACACATAAATCACACAGCATTTGATGTTCACTGATAATTAACACAGCATTTGATGTTTACTGATAATCAACACAGTTTTTTATGTTTACTGATTTAGTGAACATATATTAACACAGCATTTGATGTTCACTGATTTGGTGAACACGCAATGATCAACACAGCATTTGATGTTTACTGATTTGGTGAACACACTATGATCAACAAAGCATTTGATGTTTACTAATTTGGTGAATACGTAACGTCCCTTTCTGTGAGAAGGACTTATTGCACACATCACAGACAAACGGTTTCTCTCCTGTGTGCACTCTATGATGACGCTCCAATTTCCAGTTACTTGAAAAAATCTTTCCACAAATGTCACATCCATAAAAGCCTGGTCTTCTAAACGCGCTCCAGCCTCCTGGAATATAGACAGTTATATACTATACTCCCAACAACACCATTATCATCAAAACATCCACAATACTGAAATACAGCATCTGTGACCATAAGCAAGATTATGATTGAATATAAACAAATATAATAGAATATGCAATGACTGGGTAACACATTATTGCGGATCTCCTTAAGCACAAAACACAGAGTTACCCTCAGCCCCTTAAAAGAATTCTAGGGAAGGGCGTGGAGTAAAACATTTGCCTTTACTTTTCTTCCGATGAATTCTACATGACATTCATCCTGAAAGGATAGCTACATACTCTGTAAACTACCATATATACCTCACATAATTCCATGTTTACAAAATCTTCACAAGAAATGTATGTATCATGATGTGTTGTTTTAACGCTAAGTGGTTACAGGGAAAGCCACATTCACAGATGCTGTCCTCCCACATGCACAGATAGCTCCTCCCACATTCAGAGATAGCTCATCCCACATTCACAGATAGCTCCTCCCACATTCACAGATAGCTCCTCCCACATTCAGAGATAGCTCCTCCCACATTCAGAGATAGCTCCTCCAAAATTCACTGACAGGTACTCCCACATTCAGAGATAGCTCCTCCAAAATTCACTGACAGGTCCTCCCACATTCAGAGATAGCTCCTCCCACAGTCACTGACAGGTCATCCCACATTCAGAGACAGCTCCTCCAAAATTCACTGACAGGTCCTCCCACATTCAGAGATAGCTCCTCCCACAGTCACTGACAGGTCATCCCACATTCAGAGACAGCTCCTCCAAAATTCACTGACAGGTCCTCCCACATTCAGAGATAGCTCCTCCCACAGTCACTGACAGGTCCTCCCACATTCACAGACAGGTCCTTCCACAGTCACTGACAACTCCCACATTCAAACAGCTCTCTCTCTCTCTCTTCCCAAATTCACTCCATAGCTCCTCCCACATTTTAATCACAAAGAAACATCAGTGTAAAAAACACCAAAACTAAAGATCATTGTGCAAAGAGGAAGCTTTTATTACGTGACATGATAATCAAGGCAAAACTCTGACAACTAGAGTAGGGATACATGTATAACAAGACAAGATATAAGAGGAAGTCACACTGGGACAAACTGTGCCTGACTAAACAACCTTTACAACAACACTGAAGTCAAAATACTTTTTAATCTCATCGCTCGAGACAGCATCTTGGCACTTGACAGCATTGTCATTTCCATTTCTGTCAAGTGAACTTTATTTGGATTGTGTAATATTTACACACTACGATTACAAAATAAACCAAATGTAAAGCATATAAACATTCACTATATCATATATAAAGAATATAAGTCATACATGCACCTCACAAATGTAACTAGAGGTCATACCGAAGCATAATGCCAAATCCTGAAAATAAAACACAAGTCCTTTTTGGTGCCATTAGCACACATCCCCACACAAAAACGGTTTCAAATATTGTTCTATAGTCAAAACTCAGTCAACACTTGTTACCGTTTTTCCAAGTAACTTTTATTTCCTGCAGAAAGGTGCATTCTTTTCAGTGCAGCAATTCCAGAATTGTAGAACCCAGCTTCCCTAGCTCACACAACTAAGTGGAAAACTAACACAGCCCTAAAGGTCAGTTGTGGATTGGTTGAATACTCCATTGATAGATTATAAAATTGAATGCATTTTTCTTTGGTGAACTTTGGAGAACCAATCTCCTTTAGATTACAAAATTGAATACATTTTTCTTTGGTGAACTATAAAATTGAATGCATTTTTCTTTGGTGAACTTTGGAGAACCAATCTCCTTTAGATTACAAAATTGAATGCATTTTTCTTTGGTGAACTTTCAATGTATCTTTCCTGCTTGCTCTATAATCACAATATGGGCATGAGAACGGTTTCTCCTTGGTATGAACTCGTATGTGACGTTCTATGAGGGTTATATTCGGACAGATCTTCCTACAGCTACCATAGTTACATATATAAGCTGTTATGTTGCTGTCTGTCATTACTCTGAAAGGGTTGGCCATGAATAATTCTTCATCTGGCAATGGAAGTCCTGTCAAAGACATTTCTGAAATAGTAAATTATCAATTTTAAAACCTGGAACCCACAATAGATGTACTCGGAAATCCAATGTAATCTGTTTTTTTAACACTCTAATCCTGCAGTACAAATAACTTTAACTGTCATCCACGCTTTCGTTCAATAAATATTTATATATGGCGAATTGAAATGGGTAGATGCTTAGTTAATATCTAAATCACAATAGCATTGCAACGGATTACGGTAAATATTATTTGCACCACATGTACATAAGAGGGAAAACCCAAATATTGCAAATACCAGATTAGACATATTCTAATACAATGCATACCATAATTATTTACTTTTATCATGATATCTCAATACAGAGTTCAGCTAAACAATGGATTTGAATGGAAACCTTTTTCTGTTGTTCTTTTAATAGCAATAATCATGACCCAACCCAACTTTAATACCAATTTCCAACCTTTGTAATGCCCTATACTTAGCTCTCTACATGTATATCATAAACTTTGCAACTACTGTCTAGTTTGGATAAAAACCATACTCAATATACTGACATCTTTGTATGTATCAAATGTATTTAAATGATCTTTGTATCAAATAGGTTTCTTGACATATATGTTATAGCGGCTTTTCAAATGAACAAATGAAGAGAATCGAAGCAACCAAACCTGGCCCCAATCTCCTGAATCATCTCAAGTAGAAATCTCAACTCAAATTGAGTCAAGAGTATAAATATGAGATCATTCTTAAGTTTTATGCTCATAATATTTACTTTAATAAACTCAGAACAATGTATCTGTTTTGTGGTGCCAACTTTCAGAGTCTTGTTCCCCTATGGAAATTATCTCAAAGACACATGACAGTATTTGAGATTTATCTCAGCTCAGATTGTGATGCTTCGGGAGATCGGGGCCGCACTGTGTATCACATTGCTAATAATAAAAGCACTAGAAACATTTTTCTTCTTTAGTTACAAGGATCTAGCCCTATTTTCAGTACCAACGGGTGTCATGCTGAAGGAATATGTTCAATAACTTAAGTAAGAATGAAATATCATGATGAAACTTGGTTGCAAACGTGTGAACAATCCAACAATGTCTTCAGTCACAATGAACAATCCAACAATCTTTTCAATAACAATGAACAAACTAGAAAATGTCTTCAGTCACAATAGACAACACAACAATGTCTTCAGTCACAATGAACAATGCAACAATGTCTTCAGTCACAATAAACACATCACAATGTCTTCAGTCACAATGAACAATCAAACAATGTCTTCAGTCACAATGAACAATCCAACAATGTCTTCAGTCACAATGAACAATCCAACAATGTCTTCAGTCACAATGAACAATCAAACAATGTCTTCAGTCACAATCCAACAATGTCTTCAATGTCTTTAGTCACAATGAATAATCCAACAATGTCTTCAGTCACAATGAACAATCAAACAATGTCTTCAGTCACAATGAACAATCAAACAATGTCTTCAGTCACAATGAACAATCCAACAATGTCTTTAGACACAATGAACAATCCAACAATGTCTTTAGTCACAATGAACAATCCAACAATGCCTTCAGTCACAATGAACAATCAAACAATGTCTTCAGTCACAATGAACAATCCAACAATGTCTTCAGACACAATGAACAATCCAACAATGTGTTCAGTCACAATGAACAATCCAACAATGTCTTCAGTCACAATGAACAATCCAACAATGTATCCAGTCACAATGAACAATCTAACAATGCCTTCAGTCACAATGAACAATCCAACACTGTATCCAGTCACAATGAACAATCCAACAATGTCTTCAGTCACAATGAACAATCTAACAATGTCTTCAGTCACAATGAACAATCCAACAATGTCTTCAGTCACAATGAACAATCTAACAATGCCTTCAGTCACAATGAACAATCCAACACTGTATCCAGTCACAATGAACAATCCAACAATGTCTTCAGTCACAATGAACAATCTAACAATGTCTTCAGTCACAATGAACAATCTAACAATGTCTTCAGTCACAATGAACATTCTAACAATGTCTTCAGTCACAATGAACAATCTAACAATGTCTTCAGTCACAATGAACAATTTAACAATGTCTTCAGTCACAATGAACAATCTAACAATGCCTTCAGTCACAATGAACAATCCAACACTGTCTCCAGTGACAATGAACAATCCAACAATGTCTTCAGTCACAATGAACAATCTAACAATGTCTCCAGTCACAATGAACAATCCAACAATGTCTTCAGTCACAATGAACAATCTAACAATGCCTTCAGTCACAATGAACAATCCAACACTGTCTCCAGTCACAATGAACAATCCAACAATGTCTTCAGTCACAATGAACAATCCAACACTGTCTTCAGTCACAATGAACAATCTAACAATGTCTTCAGTCAATATGAACAATCCAACAATGTCTTCAGTCACAATGAACAACCCAACAATGTCTTAGCGTTTAGTTATTGAACGGAAACAAACTGATCGACAGACATACATGTGCAAAGCAATAACCCTCCTCATCAAAGATGGGGGGCAAAAAATAGCACAGTTATACAACATAAACAGACATAAAACAGTAGTGAAAATCTGTAAGCTTGTTCATCTATCCTTGAATAAAAAACTGATCAGCACAGAGGGTGAATACAGCAAAAAAACCGCCTCACAAGTCACACTTCGCTTATAAATAAATTTGCATATGGCTAACATTATCTGCTGTCTATAGTCCACTATATGTCCTCTTCCTCAGGTAGTGGGGGTTTAACATTGAAAGATGCATGTAGCCACAGAAAATTGCACCAAAACAAAATTGAAATTTCCATAAATCATAATCTAGGTATAATATCAAATAATTTTTCAGATTGGCAATAAACCAGTTTTTACATGCAATTAATCAATATAAATATCTGTCAATGATTTAAAATACACAGCTGAAAGATATAAACAGAACCATGCCTCTGTCGCTCAATGCTTAGCGTGATTGTCGTCTAATCTGGCAACGCCGATTCAAATACAGGTGGAGGCACTCATTATCTGCCATATTCAAGCAGAAAACTGACTGACAAATAAAGGCTATGCTCAGCAACAAACAAAGAAGGTGTAACAGCATCCTCACGGTGAAATAACGTCCAAATTGGTGAATATTTCGGCTGAAAAATCCTTCACGATCACCGAAAAAACATTGAAGATGAACCGGTAGTTGTATCTCTTCTGTCCTGTACTGCTAGAAAAGTGTTTACTTCAACAATCTTGAAAATATTCCTGGTGGACCCTTCTAAATTCAATTGTGATGTCCTTTTTAGTGTTGACTTTCACATAAATGGCATTTTATTCACACCAAAAACTGGTCCATGTATGTTGTTTGATATGTTGGGTGTAATTTCATTTGATAATGTAAATTCAACAAGAACTGTCACAGAAGCTGGTGAATACCCCAGATTGCCTGACACAGCTATGTTAGGTTCAGAGACTTAAGGAAGTTTCAATGAAATCCAACCAATGCCAGGTTACAGGAAAAGTGTGGGCCAAGAAATATGATTACTATGAGAAATGTGTCAGAAGGACAAAGAAGTCACAGAAGTCACAGATATGCTTACTGAACATTACAAGACACTTAAGTGAGTGCAATTGGAATAATTTTGAAATCCAGCTTATATAACATTGTGCTTATAAGCTTCTGAAGCTCTCGGGACTTTATAAATTTTGATTCCCTGCACTTGCAAACAGATAACCAGGGTACTGTTTTGTCAAAGCACTTACGGAAATCTTACGTCCAAATTTAAATGCTTTATAATTCTTAAACTACTACAAATTGTGATAAATGGATCTCCAATATAAACAATGATTCAGTTAATGAACTCTTACAAAACAATCCCAGTCCCAAATTAGTAGTTGTTAAAGCAATATAAGGAATTTTAATTTGAGCGTAAGTTTATGATTTCCTTAAGTGCTTTGATAAAACAGTACCCTGGTTCTTGAGCGCTAGAAGTCCTCTAGACACAGTGAACATCCGTGCAAACTTCCAAAAAGTGGCCATATTACAGCAAAAAATTAATTATCTGCTTTTTACCTCTTCATAAGATATCTTTGGTATCTTATTTTTTGCTTTTGACCTCTTCATAAGATATCTTTGTAAGATACCTGGGTCAATTTTTTTACTCTTTGACCTCTAAAAGCAACCTTGACCTTTGAGTTCATTGTGTTAAAGTTACGTTATTTGTGAATGATTTTCATGTGAATTAACTGGATTATGAAACCATTTGTTACCATTTACCACTTTTATTTTCTTACATTGGCCAAAAGTATTTTTAAACATTTGTAAATATATTGTTGCAAAGCAGATCAAAATGTTAAAATTCAATATACTTACGAAATCTCAAACTGTGGTCCATGAGTGAAATGCTGGGTGTTATTCAGGAAGATAATGGCAACTTTGAAATCTCGAGAACCTTTATAACAACCTAAATGTTGCTTAAGCCTCTACTCCATATAGTCTAACTATATAAGGTATTCTGATATGAAGGTGACTAATCTTCATAATGGTTTTGTCATCCTAATTGGTAATTGGCACCAATAACACATCTGCGAGTGTGTGTTTGCATAGAGATTGGATAGACAGTTAACACTATCTCCAAACTGGTTTGTCAGTATGGAGCTTGGATAGATGTGATCAAATGCCTCTACTTGGAGTAAACAGTTAATTGTACGGCTGAAAATAACGCGGCCTTGACATTGTGTCAGTTGAGGAAAAGGTTGTCATTTTGAACAGGTATCCATTTATGCAGTTTTCACAGTACTAGGTACATGAACTATGAAACTATGCCCAGAATATCTAAAACAAGTAGTTTTCGAAATATTGTAGCTTCCACAATACCATATTTAAACATTGGAACTTTTGCGGAACACTTCTTATCACCGACATATAATAAAGTAGTATACATATAATAATTATCTTGGATTTTTTGGCTTGCTAAATAGGTATAGCATTGCTTATCCACATACATATAGAGGCTGTTCAAAACCAATTTCCATTCAGCCCAGTGTGACATTGTGTAACACACACGACACACGTCATATTCAACATGTTTTCAAAATCAATCACCAAGTTGTCAATGACAATATAATATTTATGTAATGAACTAGGCTCCAAATATCTAAGCGCAAATATGTTCCGTTACATACTAAAACTATAGGGGCCAACACTATTGAGGGCAGGAAAGGTCAATAGTAACTAGCAAAAGCGTATTTAACAAATAAATAAATATGAAAGGTTTGTATATGTATGGCTTTTTTTGTATGCCCCAAATTGGCAGAAAAAAAATATGATCAAGGTCAAAGACATTAGGCCCGACAAAAAGGGTCGGTCATGTTCTGGCAAGGACCAACCTACATATCCAGTTTGAGGTTCAACCAAATTCTTTACAGTTAGAGATCGAAAATATTTGGTCCACGAACTGGAACCGACATGTGCAAAGCGCATTATACCTTCGCTTCTTTAAAGGGGTATAAATTTATATCAGACTTACAATAGGTTAAGTCTAAAGTTAGTATCAAAAGAGTCACTATCAAATAATAGCACAGTTATCATTCTTTTTAAATTATTGTGGCCATTTATTTTTTCGATTGAATATATTGCGGCTCATCGACTGGCGTCTGCACAATGCCTTGACATCAGTTCACATTGGATACACGTACATAGTCAGGCATACAAGTGATTTGTGACCCAGGTATATAAGGCATGCAGATATGCCTGTATCTCTGCCCCCAATCATTCTATCGCTTTTACTATTAATTTACTAGTGCCATTATACACTTATGATAGAGTCATTTTGATAATTTTGTTTGGTATTTAAATTTTATTTGATATTCTACTATTTTCTATCCAAAATACAGTACTTATAATTTTATGAAATATATGGCTTTTTGGAAATTTCTGGGATCAAAGGGTCATTTAAAGGGTCATTAAAGGATCATACGGAACCCCTGATAGTAAAAGACAACACGATTATAAAGGAGTGAACAAGAATGATAACATAGCAAGTAATGTAGCTTGCCGGAGATAACTCTAGCCTTACCGATAAACAAACATAGATAATATCAATACTGCACGGTGGACTGATCGATTGTTATCAGTGTAGATTGAAAGTGTAAATTTATGCATTTACTGTGATCGATGACAAGTTCGAACTATAATGGATGGATCCTATATGCATTTAATATTCATTTTTTATTTGTAAACAAAGGCTAGTGTTATCATCAGCAAACTATACCATGGAGAAATGTAGAAGCAAATATAAGTACACATAAACTAACATTTATAATATAAAGGTAACTACATTGTCACATGACTCAACCTGTCTAATAGAAGGTAACTTTTTTTACTGTAATCAGACTTAAAAATTTAATTTTAAGACAAAATAATGTTACATGACTGATTGAGCAAGACTGTGGACAAGACTTCCCTTAAAACATGAACAAGAAAGATCTAAAATTGGAAATGATGAATGTAAGAAATGAAGAAAGTGAACAACCAATTTCTAATTTTTTTTATTAAATCTAGAGTGCATCACAATCGAATACAGTGCAACCTCTGTAGAGCCACACCTTTTGAGAGCTGCAAAAATTGGCCATTGTTTAGAGGTTGTTGCTCTATAGAGGGCCACACAAGATAGGTTATACTGCATAAATGCTTATAGTTTGATGCAGAAACACGCATATCAACAGAAGATGAATTTATCAAATTAACCTGAATTTTTTTAATTTTTTAATTATAGCTGACAAACTAACAGCTCAAGTATGTGACAATATGGGTACCACAATCAAGAGTAAACATCATAGCAAGGGAACCATGTTTCTACGGCAACCACATTATACCTGCTCCAATAAAATACTTAATTGGGTTTCAAATTGTTAACTGAGATTGAGCCCATTAACTGGTTTTAATCTGTAAATGAGCTTTAATCTTACTGTGAGCTAGATCACATAACTCACTATTTGAGCTTAAATTCTTAAATGAGCTCAAACACTTAAATGTACACAGGCACATTATCAAATTTGACCAATGGAGAAGATGCATTAAAAGGCTAAACAACAAACTTTTGAGAACTACAAACAATATTTGAATTCTACATGAACAATATCCTTTATTTGGAAACAAAAATATTGGTATTTAAGTAACATGGGGAATTGTGTTTGTTGAGATTTAAAAAATCTTTTTTCTAAGGATTACACCATTCCAATGTTACTACACAGTTGATGTTTAAAGGTAATAAAGCGCTGTAAATCAGAAGTATATGAGAGTCAGTGAAACATGGTTCCCCTCTTACTACTAGTATCATGTTTACTCTGTTAGAACCATCCTGAGGTTTTCAATAAGCCTGGAAATGTTTGAACTTAAAATTATACAGATAACAAAGGCATCAACATACTTCACCTTCCCCTGGACATAATTACATCAACTCACACGTTCAAATAGCAAGAGAACTGTTTATTTGGGTGCATATAGTTATAAACAAAATCTGGTATTAACAATCGCATGCTTCAACAGAAAATCAGAAACTACTACATATTTTCTTCGAGTTCAATTTATTTCTTACAGAACTTCCCAAAAAAATTAAATACTTTTTAGACTTTTTGAAGAATATTCCTCCATTTTCAAACATTTCAAAGTACTAGGACTTTTCCTAGAACATTCCCACATTTTCAACGACTACAAATTGGGTTCATCATGACAAAATCATTCAATAAGTTTCTTCAAATCAAATCAAATAATGAAAGAAGCTTGTGTAATCAGACACTCAATGTCACCGTGGCCATAACCACTTGTTACTACTGGGAAAAAAGATGAGACAATACAGGTCTGCATAGATTTTAGGAGACCATGTGTCATTTTTTCTTCATTTTATTTTATGATGTTTGTTTATATCTTTTGACTATTTTCCATTAGCAGCTAACTAAAAACTCAGCAAATTAAACCAAGAGGGCCATTGGCCCTAAAGCGCTCACCTGATGAGTAGCAGTTAAGGCAGAATCAGTATTTGTTATGATATGACCATAATATTTGCAAAGGTAACCGTATCATTAACAAACAGTACCTAAAAAATTTTTTAAAAACTTTGTTAAATTTAGAATTCTTATACAAGGTGTATTTCCATGAATTGACAAGGTATCAAAAACAAGAATTGGCTTTCGATATCTTTATAAAGTAATTATATTCGTAAAAAACATGACTATAACTACTTTCATGCGAAATCCCATCGAAATTGGTCAAGTAGTTAAACAGTTATGCCATAAATACGTATCACGGTGTCCACCCGGTCACTGGGTTGGACTCAATAAAAACAAAAAAACGGAAATATTGAGGAAATCACCAACATATGTCGAATTTACCGTTGTGTAGAAACATAATAATGCGGTAAAATTGAAAGAACGAAAAAGTTGGAACAGATTTACCTGGTTGACACATGTTCACTTCAGTGAATGTATACGTGTAAGCCGAAAAACGAATCGTTGGCATATTTAAATGTCAAAATGACTCCATGTTTGTCCAGAATGTTCCGAATGATGGGCGTGATTTCCTTTTTGTAACAACGATTTTCATTGGTTGATTTCATTGGGGTTTCCCAGGACTTGGTTACCAGCGTACAGACGATGTATACTACGCCAATGAAAACGACCGTTATAAAATACGTTCGAAATACCCGTCAGACACACTAAAAACCACTACAGCCGTCCCTACAGCGTTTTACGCCCTCGAAAAATAAAATCAACAAAAAACAATGAATTATATCGTACAAAGTTAAATTTAAGCATGTTTTCGAATGCTTTCGATTCACAAAGATGTTTTTGATCACCCACAGCTTTAAATAGATGATTAATGCCGTAAATGCTTTAAATTATGAAAAAACAAAATACACCCAGTGACTGTACGATCACTTCTTCGGGAAATACACCTTGTATAAGAATTCTAAATTTAACAAAAAAAAAATGTTTTAAATTTTTTTTTAGGTACTGTTTATTAATGATACAGTTACCTGTGAATATTTTATGAGTTCAACATGTACAAGTGTAGCACAGGTATGGCAAATATTCAAATACCCGCCATTATGAATGATTCTGTGATCATATTCGGCTAATCCGCTCAAGTTTGTTAAATGTCTTACAAGCCAAGTGGCATGCAGGGGTTGATAATGGATGATCGAAGGTCGATATTTATGTTTTCCAGTTCCATACCAGCAGACAGTTATTTTTTAATTTCACTTAGGTAGAATTCTTGGAATTCCATCTTTATTGAATTTTCAACACACCACTTAGTATCATGTCCAGTGGTTGGAGTTTATCAGAACATAACACTGGTACATTCACGACATTGATCTTGTTCTGTTCCAGCATGTTGAGTAGATCCTGTCCATAGTCTGGCTTGTATACATCACATATACACAGGGCTTTCTGCCCATGAAGCATGCCCATTGTATGACGGACATGGTTCGGGATGATGATCTTCTGAAGGTAACGTTGCATAGATAGCTTGGTACATTGATGGGTTGGAGTGTGGTAGATGTCCCAATCTTCAGGGAAATCAAACTTGGGGTGATAGTTATCAGTGGTACCACCATAAAGTACCTAAGGTGGAAGTATAGCACCAGATTTTGTGATCGCCAACAGCACGGTGATTTGTCTTTTGTCGTCTATACTTGGAATTATCACCGGCTTTTCACCTATAAATATTGAAAAGGTCCAAACATACTAAATTACAAATGCGGATAATCCCAAAACTACTTTTAAACAATCAAAAGGTCCCTAGCTGGTTCAATTCTCTGCTAGGTCATTTCTGAAATTTCCTTTAAGTGTTACTAACCCAACTATAGACAAACTGGTCGATAACCAAGAGATAGTCTTGCACGAATTGATGCTTTACAATGGGCATGATAACTTAAAGAACCACAGAATCTACTTGGTTAGAACTAGAGTATTGCACCCGGATTACTTAATCACACAATTGTCTCTTCCCATGAAGTCAGGGGGTCATTGGTCCATCAGGCATTAGGAAAACTGCATGACCACACACTTCGGGAGGTCATTGGCCAATCAGGCATCAGGAAAACTGCATGACCACACACTTCCGAAGGTCATTGGCCAATTGGGCATTAGGAAAACTGCATGACCACACATTTCGGGAGGTCATTGGCCAATCAGGCATCAGGAAAACTGCATGACCACACACTTCCAAAGGTCATTGGCCAATCGGGCAATGGGAAAATTGCATGACCACACACTTCCGAAGGTCATTGGCCAATCGGGCACTGGTAAAACTGCATGACCACACACTTTGGAAGGTCATTGGCCAATTGGGCACTGGGAAAACTGCATGACCACACACTTTGGAAGGCATTGGCCAATCGGGCACTGGGAAAACTGCATGACCACACACTTTGGAAGGTCATTGGCCAATCTAGCATTGAGAAAACTGCATGACCACACACTTCGGAAGGTCATTGGCCAATCTAGCATTGAGAAAACTGGATGACCACACACTTCTGGAGGTGATTGGCCAATCGAGCATTAGGAAAACTGCATGACCTCACACTCCAGAAGGTCATTCGCCAGCTAGCATTGAGAAAACTGCATGACCACACACTTCTGGAGGTCATTGGCCATTCGAGCATTAGGAAAACTGGATGACCTCACACTTCGAAGTCATTGGCCTTTCGGGCATTAGGAAAACTGCATCACCTCACACTACAGAAGGTCATTCGCCAATCTAGCATTGAGAAAACTGCATGACCACACACTTCTGGAGGTCATTGACCATTCGAGCATTAGGAAAACTGGATGACCTCACACTTCGAAAAGTCATTGGCCATTCGGGCATTAGGAAAACTGCATCACCACACACTTCGGGAGGTCATTGTCCAATCAGGCATTAGGAAAACTGCATCACCACACACTTCGGAAGGTCATTCGCCAATTGAACATTGAGAAAACTGCATCACCACACACTTCGGGAGGTCATTGGCCAATCAGGCATTAGGAAAACTGCATCACCACACACTTCGGAAGGTCATTCGCCAATTGAACATTGAGAAAACTGCATGATCACACACTTCAGACTGTTTCAGTTAAAGCAAACAAATGCACAATTAGCCAGGCCAGTTGTTTTATCACGTTATTATTTCAGTCTTCCTAGCACTTCCACAAGAAATTAGCCCTTGTCCGGGACAACCTGGGCTTGTATTCACAAAGCATCTTAGTAGAAAACTTAGATTTTTCTTAAAAACACCAACATTTCTAAAGTATGTCAGCCTAACATGACAATCACGATTATTGATTTTTTGCATAGGGTTAAATCATTATGTAAAGAGCTACTATAATCACTAAAAAGACATGGGTTAATCTTCAATTTGTGCACGATATATGCAATACTAATTTTTAACTTAAGTCAAAATATTTAAGTTTTCAACTAAGATGCTTTGTGAATACCAGCCCTGGACAAGTAATTGTACATTCAGACTTGTAAATAACTTCTGCAGTATTTATATGTATAGAGTTTAAAGGAAAACTATCCACTTTTCTGATTCCACCAACAGGGGCAAGTAGAAATCATAATTTCAAAGACTGAAGCAGTTGAGAACTTATATTTTATATACATTAAAGGACATTGTCTACCTCCAAAAAGACTCATCTGGCCATTTCCTTATATAACTATATCGACCAAATTATTGTTGTTACAGGTTCCAAAAAAAATATTTCTATACAAAAAAAATTTGACCTACCTACCCACCTTAAAAATCTTGGGTTGCGCTACCATAAACAAACAATTTTGTAAGGATGGCCTAGATTGAACGCAAGTGAATGCTTTATTATCACACCAGACCGGCTAAACACACCAATAATGCTAATGTGTTACCTTTATCTCCAATTGTCCAGTTTCCTCCACAAGGTACAAGACTGACCGCAATCTGAGCCCCGTTGATAATGAGTTCATATGGAATGTTGTAAAGCTTCATGTTGTTGGAAACCTTATCTACTATGTACGTTTTCTTGATAGCCTCAAAATCGTCAGGTAATGTTTTTGTGTCCTTGGTCCCAGTTTGTTTGGAGAAACCCAGTCTGTTCATGAAGGAGCGTGCCAAATGCTTTGACAAACTAATGTGACCTCCATTAGCCTGGAGAATGCTTGGATTCTTATGTTCAATGATTCCCGTTGCCCAGCAATAAGAATACTTTATGTACTAGTATTTACTTCACTTTCAGCAGCTCGCAGTCGCTGAATATATTCCACCACCAGCTTGTTAATATCCTTCGGTAATAATGTCGGACGACTGTTTGACATAAATCCTTCCCAGGCATAGCCAGGTAGAGCTTCTTCATGTTTCGTGCGGTACTTTCATTTACTGGCCGACCTAGTTCTTTAGAAAAATGACTTGAAGCTTTAACTGGCCCATTATCAATGCAGTACTTAGCAATCTTTAGACGCAACTCCGGGGAAGAAACTTCCATATTCTTGTTCGTTTTTTCGTTTCCTTGACAACAGTGAGGGAGACTCAGTATCTGACAGAATGTTGGCACTACACCGTAACATCTCCTGCACTTTCTTATCAGCAGCCTGTATGATCTCGACACAGTCTGCACTCTCAAAATTCTTGTCAATCTTGTCGATTGAGTGCTCACGTAGTCTTCCTTGTCCGAATTTTTACTAGTTTCAGTTGAGTGCTGCCTTCCCAGTGATTTTTCTTGAACAAAATTAAACAGCCTGTGCCTTTAAAATTGGGAAATTTAGCGCAATTTCGGAATAATTTTAAAAGATTGTTTTGGTTAAAATTGTTCATAAATTGCTATTTTATACTCTAATCATATGTTACATTGACTTTTGGAAGTTTGAAAATCCATTGTTTTGACTTTTAAACAGCTATACTGTAGTTGCTTTAAAACCAGCGAGCACAAAGGGGGGAAATCATGCATACTTTTCGGGAAAAAATTATGATTTTTTGGGAAAAATGGAGGTTATTTTGCTAGGGGAAGAGGCCTGTATTGGGCCCAAAAATAGCCCAAAAAAATCACTGCTTCCCTGTCTGATTTTTTACTAATTCCAGTTGAGTGCTGCCTTCCCTGTCTGATTTTTTACTAGTTTCAGTTGAGTGCCGCCTTCCCTGTCTGATTTTTTACTAGTTTCAGTTGAGTGCCGCCTTCCCTGCCTGATTTTTTACTAGTTTCAGTTGAGTGCCGCCTTCCCTGTCTGATTTTTTACTAATTTCAGTTGAGTGCTGCCTTCCCTGCCTGATTTTTTACTAGTTTCAGTTGAGTGCCGCCTTCCCTGTCTGATTTTTTACTAATTTCAGTTAAGTGCCGCCTTCCCTGTCTGATTTTTTACTAATTCCAGTTGAGTGCTGCCTTCCCTGTCTGATTTTTTACTAATTCCAGTTGAGTGCTGCCTTCCCTGTCTGATTTTTTACTATCTTTTTAATGTAATGAAAGGTCAATTTAATAAACTATAAGTGCGCATTAGTTTGGTAGTAGTTAATGAGAGTTCCAAGTTTCATAATGCTAAAACAAAAGCTTTCATAATGCTCCAAAACTTGCAAGTGCACTTTGAATGCCATTTATGTTTTTACAAATCTCATTCCGAGAACAAACCCCACAGACATCAAACTGACGAGTTTATGGAGCTAAAATTCAAACTTGTGAAAATCCCCAAACATATCAACAGTAGAATATCCTACATAATGATAGATTTATACACCTGAATTCAATGTCAACACGGATTGTGAATACCAGATCGTCAATTTCAAGTTCAAACAATAACAATACAGGCTAGGCCTAAAATAAATAGTGTGTGTATCCCCTTCAAGACCCATGTCATGTAGGGTTAGGAAGTGACTAGTGTAAAAATATTTTTTTTACAGAATAATGAACAACTCTCACAAAAGATTTTTTGTTCAGATTTCTCAATAAAACTTTTCAGAAATTTGTGGGAGGGGAAACAGACAGCATATTTTATTTAAGGCCTTAACAAAAATCAGAATGGTTCTAATCAGAGCACCTGTCAGCTTTTAGGGGATGATAAATATACCTGCATAGTTTAAAGAATTTTACACATGTTAATTTATCATGTTTATACAACCATTTACTTCTTATTGTTTTTTTCACCAATTTTCACTACAAGCTAAAGAAAGAAGTCATTTCGACCTAGAACTTTTTTTTCAGAATATTCTTTAATTTTTTATATTGAAAAACAAGAAATTATAATATTAAGCTGACGGCATATTGATCTATTTACAGCCACTAATTGTCTAACAGGTGCCCTGCTAATGAATGAAATACAAAAACTTCACTTACTCTGTGTATCAGCTTGTTGACTAGACATTGCCATTGCAGACATATTTGGATCGTAGTTGGTTGCCATGGAAACATTAGGGTCCCAAGTATCCTGAGGAAGTAAAGCTCTACCAGGCTCAACACCTGTAATTTCTAAGTCCATTTCAGCTTCAGTGATAGCTTCAAGTTTAACATTAATACTAGTGTCAGTGTCACCACTTTCACTGTTTTCTGTATTACTCCCTGGAATCACATTTGACAAGTCTGTGTCCTGACCTACACTTTCATTCTGCACTTCCTCAGGCAATGTATTAGAATTATCATCGTCATTGTCACCAGACATTGTTTTAGATGGAACACTATCGTTACTCTCTTCTGCTTCCTGCTTGATCACTTGTTGATCCTCTACTGCAGGTTTAGCACTTGGACTTTGTACCAACTTAGGTGATTGGTTCACACTTCCAGAAGAACGTCTCCTACCTGGTCGACTGACAGGGTAAGGCTCATGCCGTACACTAGCACTAAGGTTTGAGATTGGACCTGCGCGGATCATAGACACAGGATGTACTTGTCCTGGTACAGCTGAGTGTGGGTATCTAGGAGCACCATACCGACCAGGACTGGTTTGTAGACTGAACTGTAAAGCCTCCGCTTCCTGTTTCTCCTTCTCTTCTTGTTTCTTTCTATGATGCTCTGTAATAACAACCAATACATTTAGTTTCACCTTCGAGGCCAAAATAAATCGTTTTTGTGTGGCGTTCACACAATGATATTACCACTTTTCAGCTTACGACCAATTTAACGCATTAGGCCTCGGCAAATAAATAGTTCTATGATTTGAACAATATTACAAGCATGCAACACAGGTTACACGTATCATTGGACCTGATTTGTTTACATTACCAACATTTACTTATATTAAGACCAACAATTTTATCAGACTTTCATTTTTAGAGGATTTTTATAGCAAATCATTCCGCAACGGACTATATTTTTACTACCAACGAATGTTCTCACTGGTGGCGGGAATCTAATAGTTCCCACGGTTTTCAATCGTATACTGTAACGTATGTAAATCACTCCGCCGCTGCACATTGCAGACGATGACCTAATTATGTTGTATACATTGATGCTATATATAGCTGGTGGGGGGGGGGGAACTGAAATAGTTCTACGTACATATCGATCGGCCGATTAACGATGTTATCGCGGTAAGCGTTAAACGCACTAGTCAATTTCTACCGTGCTTTATATAAGACCTCATAATTTTCGTATCTATTATCCGATTTTGAATATTTAAAGCTTGTAATGAAGCAGAGATATATGTCTCTCTTTTAGACAACATTCAACACGATACCCTAATTAGTTAATCCACGGCGACGAGTAAGAATCCGTTCCGCGTAAAAGTAAGTTTAAAATATCCCGTTTTATACCAAATAAACGGTCGAAAATCATCAATTATTAATTTAATATTCGATCGATTTTGTTCGTTAAAGCTTGTTTTAAAAGCTAATACTTAAAGGTTTTATAAAATGTAAAACTTGTTTTTAAAGCATTAATCGGCCGATCGATATGTGGGAGCGACGCCATGTTTACCCCTTTTACATACGTTAATATAGAGTGTCATTTAATTAACATGCGTGGTCATACGGAGAATAAACAGTCAGTTATCTTGACACTGGTCGAATTCTCCAAGTCGTTAAAAACTGTATTTGTAAATATCCCTTCATTGATGCTCAGCAGTTACTTAAGTAAGTTCCAGGTAACTGCTGGTTCTCTTGGTGTCTTTAGCAGCACAAATGTTTGAGTAAGGGTGGGCTTATCAGAACTGTGACATAAAATTATGATACAACCTGGATTCGATATTGGATTTAATGGCATCAGTACGCCACACAAAAGTACTTTCAGTGCTTTGATTCTGTACTAGCAGGGTTTTCATTATTAACCAATTGAAAACATCATTTAAGATTGTGTTTTTGCCCAAACTCAGGGGACCTTTGAACCACAACTAAGGAGCTTGGCCCCTTGACCAATACACTTACCTACCTTTAGAAGAAGATCATATTGACCTAGATTTTTATGAGATGATCATTGTGACCAAGTTTCATAAAGATTAGGTAAAAAATGTGACTTCTAGTGACTACACAAGGTTTTTCTATGATTTGACCTTGTGACCTAGTTTTTGACCCCTGTTGACCCAATATCAAACTTAACCTAGATTTTGTTGAGATGATCATTGTGACCAAGTTCCATAAAGATTAGGCCAAAACTGTGACCTACAGTGTCTACACAAGCAAATTGTGGACGGAAGACAGACGGACGAAGAGTGATCACAAAAGCTCACACTATCACTTTGTGGGAGGTGAGCTAAAAAGGGTTTCCAAACAGCTGCTTAGTGTTCTGTTTAAAATATTAAACAAGAAATATCACTGAATGTGATGAATACCCCCAGCAACTGCTTGACACAGTCAGATAAGCACAACTAGACTTGGAACTGATCGGTCATGCAAAAATTCATTGAAATCGTACGTTTGGTTGTTGAGAAATAGCACAGACAAAATTTTTAAGTGTAAAACAACAAAGGGCAATAACTCCCTTAAAATTGATAAGACCAATGTGTGTCGACCATATGCACAACTAGACTTGGTACTGATCATCCATACAAAGTTTCATCAAAATCCGACCAATTGTTACAGAGAAATAGTGCAGACAAAATTTATAAGTGAAAAAACAAAGGGCTATAACTACCTTAAAATTGATCCGACCAACGTGTGCCACTGATATGCACAACTAGAAATTGTACTGATGAGCTATGCATAGTTTCGATGAAATACGACCAAAGATTACAGAGCAATAGCCCGGACATGATTTATAAGTGTAAACAAATAAAGGGTCATTACTCCCTCCCTTAAAATTAATTCTATGGACGTCTGCCGACAATATGCACAACTAGACTTGGTACTGATCAGTCATGCAAAGTTTCAATGAAATATGACCAATGGTTGCAGAGAAATAGCCCGGACAAAATTTATAAGTATAAAAAAATAAAGGGCCATAACTCCCTTAAAATTAATCCGACCAACGGCCGCCAACGATATGCACAACTAGACTTGGTACTGATCAGTTATGCAAAGTTTCAATGAAATACGACAAACGGTTGCAGAGAAATAGCGAAGACAAAATTTATATGTCTAAAAAAAATAAAGGGCCATAACTCCCTTAAAATTAATCCGACCCACGTCCGACGACGATATGCACAACTAGACTTGGTACTGATCAGTCATGCAAAGTTTCAATGAAATACGACCAACAACTGCAGAGAAATAGCGCGGACAAAATTTATAAGTATAAAAAAATAAAGGGTTATAACTCCCTTAAAATTAATCAGACCAACGTCAGCCGACGATATGCACAACTAGACTTGGTACTGATCAGTCATGCAAAGTTTCAATGAAATACGACCAATGGTTGCGGAGAAATAGCGCGGACAAAATTATACGGACCAACCAACCATCAGACCAACCAACCTCAAGCATGACTCCAATATAGCCCCCATATACTATATATATGTATCTGGGGGTATAATAAGATTTTATGTTATAAAATCTATGTCACTATTAGAGGTTAATTTATCATAATGAATGAATCAAGATTTGGTAGCAAGCATGCACAACTGTTCGCAACACGTAGAATATTCTGTAATATAATCAGTGGCCTTACAGAGGCATAACGCTTAATCCTGAAAAAAGATGCAAGTTTGTTTCGGATGCCACTAGCGCAAATTCATACACCAAAACTCTGTTTTAAATATTGTCCTACAGTTACAATTCAGCTTTTAACATTTCAATCTAACAAATGACCATTTATAACTTAGTAAATATTTTCTATGTTTTCATCAAAATAACTTACATATTTTGCAGAATATTCCATCATTTCTATTGCAGTTAATATTTTAATTATTGTCAATGATTTGTGTTTTGCCTATACACTTGAGTCTTTACTAGTTCTACTGCTTTGAGTTTTCATAATCAATTAATCAGCTATGAACTGCACGCAGGTGCATTCTTGTTTAAGAACAATTGACCTTGCTGCCGATTTTGATTGACAGGTGGCGTTAGCCAATCAGATTGCAGCATTTGGGCAACGATTTATCGCCGCCATCTTGTTAGACAACCTGGACATTAGACAAGCTAAAATCAATGTAAATTGCGCAATATTCAATTAAGCCTTATTTCATTAATATTGAACACATTTTTAAAATTCTGGTATGTTTAAAAACTAGAGAACTTCAACTTTAATTTGGTGGCAATGTCATGAAAGTGAATTAATTTATTAAATCCATAAGGCCTCGGAAGTAGTAGCTATATATGTATATTTTGTCTCAAATATAGTCTGATTTAAAAGTTATATCATTGATATTTACATTAATCTAATTTGAAATAATTACATGTTGTGAAACTAGAAAGCTTCGTCTTTAATTTGATATGAATGTTGTTAAAAAATATATACCATAGACTCGTGAAATTATTTTATTATTTGATATCATGCATGTTAATAGAATAAGGATACATAACCCCCAAATAACGAGAATGTGTGTATTTCCCATCAAAGATGATTGTGAAGTGTTTTAATAATATTGAACATTATGTTGTTTTGGTCTATGTAATAGTTAAAGCACTTTTCAGTTGATACCCTTGTGGTGCTAAATGCATTCAATCTCCAAAGCTTATAAAAAAAATTTTTTAAACATATGTAGGCTACTGTATGGTCCGGACAGCTATTGTAAATCATGATAGATATATACATGTACAAGTTTATTTCAAAGTATCTATAGGTCAGAGACCTGTCGGTTATATATACATTACTACAAAACATTTATAGCAATTAACTGACCCCATACTGTTCCCCTGTCCTGGCGGAAACCGCTATGTGTCACATTGATTATTGACAATTAACAAGACACTGCGGTATATCACTGGTCCCCGACTGATGTTCGAGATACGAATCTAAGCGAGATCATCAAAGTATATAACACATTGGAATTTTAACTAACTTATAATCTAGGGCTTATTTATTTCTTGTATAATGGTGCATATGAAATCTGTGTAGCACTTATTGCACTTGACCCGACAGTTTTAACGCTATGTTAGAAAACGATACTTAATAACGAGTGATTGTACATTTTTTGTTGATATGCTGACTGTTAATGACAAATCATGTATTACGTAGCGATGTGGGATTTGAAAGATTCACATTCATCTCTGTTAACGTAGCGCTAATTTTTTGCGGAAGTTGCAATCAAATACAGCCTCAGTCGTAAGTAATCAACAAAATGTATGTCCCCGCCATAAGCGGTAGATCACACGGAACACATCAATAAAAACCCGACGCAGAAAATCTTGCAGAGGTCTTGTAACTTTACTTAAATACTTTTTTACGCACATTTGATTTCGATTATTTATTAAACACACTATCATACGAACGTATACGGAAGATGAAATGCTATAGTGTATGGAAGATTCCATTATACCGTGTATATGTAAATGTATGTATTAACCCTTAATGATTTCTTTGTTACAATAAAGGGTGTATCTTTCAAGCCAGGTCATTCCCAATTGGCGCAAAAACTATACATAAATAGCTATTTAGATAAAAAGAAACATTCTGATTGAGCGGCAAAATTACGCTTCTGAGTGTCTGCTTATTCGGACACTGCTTGGCTCTGATTTAGTAACTGTTTACGTAAAATTCTTCGATTTGCAAGTTTTAAGTAGGCACATAATTATGTTTCACAAAATTTTCAAAACATTGACTATCCATATACTTTTTGTTTACTGTCGTCAAACATTATTTATGCAGATGCATGATATAACCATTTACTGTTATTCTTAGTCTTTTTAATACTTTTTCTTAGCTAAAACTAGGTATTTCAGCCACAAAGCTTAATCAAATTTAATTAACGCGCGTGATTCAGCCACCTTTATAGTTGAAACTAGTTCATTGAGTTTTTTCATGGACGGATTGCTTAAATAGGTTTGTTAGATGAAATTAAATGAGTCAGCTATCCGCAATATTTCTGAATTTTTTTCACAATATTCACACTTGTTAATCCAATACCATTTAAGGTACTTTTTAATAGATTACTTAGATTTGCGTTATCCCCCAAGTAATAGTACTTCAGTACTTTGATTTAATGTTAAATTTAAAGGTGGACACGTGAAATGCATAATAGTGACTGTTACTTATTTGACTATTGTTCATGATAAGTCATTAAATTGTAGGATACCCGTTGTATAGTTACATTTATTGTTAAAAAGTTTATGCTTCATTTTGTTTTTGACATGTTTTTTTGTACAATCATACCTAACTTTTAAATAAAATTATTTTTTTAGAGGGACAAAATAATATTTTTGGTAGACTACATTTTGCTTGGGTAGGTAGAGAAAGGGAAACAAACAATATTTTATTTTTAACCAAACATGAAGAAGTAACTTACTTTTAAGACAGAAGCCGAGAAATTGTGACTTGATGTCCTCATGATCTTCAAGGAATCCTTTACCTGAGTCTGAACCTAGATGACTCAAGGTACCATCAGACACACTGGCTGTTAGTATTACAGATTCTTCATCAGTTGTTGTAGCTAACTGTTCAACCTGTTGATAAAATCAGTTAAGTTTTAGTTTGTTAACATGATCGTCACATATATAAAAGTAAAACATGCATTGCAGCCAATTTGTCAGTAAAGTAATAAGGATTAAGGTCATGGCGACTTAGACCTTCAGACCTTAAAATAAATACTTATAATAGGGGTCATCCATCTACTGATCCTGACTAACCTTGACTTACGTTTTAAGGCTTAAGTTCATTTTCTTGTTCAGTTGTGTGTTGGGTATTTTGTAGTGGTACAGTTTGTACGTCATGTTTTATGTTTTCTGTGCTTGGCTGTTTTAATTGAGAGCTGCCTTCCCTGTCTGATTTTATATCATAATATATATAAATCTTTTATGATCCTAGAGTTCTTCTTGAGTTATCGAATAGCCTGACCTGACCCTGACCTTCATGCATGAATATATTACAAGGTTCTTGCACTGAATATATAAATTTCCATGAGCAAATCGTGCAATATCGGTCCAGTAGACTTTCCGCTTATGAAAATATGCAACCAGGATTATATAGACAATACATCAGCGGTTAAATTATGCTAATAGAAGGTAGAGAGTCGTGTCAAATTCTCCAGACTATAGTATCATTTTAACTTACCAACTGCTGAATCTGGCTCTTCAGGACGGCCTTTAGGATAACTTTGTAGCCAGGAATTTCTTTAATGACGTCCATATCTGGGGCTGCCATTTTATACCAAAACTGTCCAGAAACCGTTACGACAAAATCTGGCTCTCAGAAAGAATGATCGACTTAAAGCTGTATCAGTCACAACTGATAGGACATCTATTGTTCAAATCTCTTGCACCAATTGTAACTTATTGTGTTGTTTTTCAACCTGTGAAATATAAAACTCAAAATAATAAATTCTGTTGTAAATCAGCGAGGTTAACATCAACATACCGGATTCATACCCTAATGGCTTTTTAATTGGATGAAGAGATGCATGCCTTCTTGCTTTTCAGTGATTCCCACCCAACAAGAGACAAACTGGTTGGAAGCCCAGAGACAGTATCATGTGTATCAGTGTACAGCACCGGGCACATTAAAGAACCAAGGAATCTATTCGCAATAAGCTAACATTCCTTGTATCACACCTCTGTCTCTCAATTGATTTTATGTCTGCTTTTGTCAGATCATCGGAAAAGCGATTGTCGGCAGTAAAAGTTGAAGTAAAGATTTATCATTAGGCCTAAATTGTGACCTCTATTGACTACACAAGACTACAGAAGATTTTTCTATGATTCCGCCTAAAAAACATCGGGTCGGGATTTTTGGTTTTTTTTTAGAACACTTAAATTGAACATCAGAATTAAAGAATTTGTATGTTCCTGTTCCTGCACCATGCTTTTATATGTTATTATTTGTTGGGTGTTAATAGTGTGAAATTTAAAACAAACGTGTCAGCATTTGTTCAATCTAACGGCAATCGATGAACTTGCCATTTTTCATTGTTTGCTTACATGGTAAAAACCACCGTGCACAATTTCCGGTAGTCTCTATCGTCTACGCGTATGCTAATGTTTGAATGTCATTAAATTTGTTAAAAACTCGAATAATAACAGCACCGTTTATTGCTTCCGAACACTTCATCAATTACGCAGTTTTAAGGCTCGCCAGTAACCAAATCAATCTCTGAAAATTCAGAAAAAAGTCGGCTGCATCACTCCGATCGGTAATTTCTCATTTTAACACACGTATATCAAACACAATTTAAGGGACAAAATTCTAATTCCGCACGATCAAAGACTGCCAAGGCTTTGAAGTGAACAGTGTGTCGGTTACATCAAAAGTCCTTAGCGTAGAGATTGCTGCCGCACACAAGTTTAATGAAACTGACGACTTACATTTTGGCATAAGTTTGTTGTGATATTTTTATCTGGGAATTAATTGCACGGAATATGAATTACAAGGTATATATTCTTTGAAAACTCGATATTTGCACTGCAAATTGCAGATACATTCGTTTTGAGTCATCACTTCTATGTTTTTAAAATTAATGTGCGTATGTAAGAATAACGATTACCCAACGTATAACAAATATCACAATTATGATCAAACTATAATAATCATCAGATGGCTATCAAATAAAATCGATAGATCAATTAAAGCGTACGTGTTTACGTAACGGTTTGACAAACGAAGAGTGATCACAAAAGGTCATCCTGTCACTTTAATAAAATCCCTGCCATTCCACGGGGTCGGGAGTTATGATTTCAAGGGATCAGTCCGTACCTGTGTGGCCTTCGTGATTAATTCCTACGCATATGAACTCTAAACCGTTATCTATTCACCGGTATATCACGCAAAACAGCGATCTATTTCCTAATTAAAATTCAGAAATTTTGTTTTATATCTGCAATGTTGTTCTTTCATTTCTAAATAGTAATATTTGGGCAATCAGTTGTATTTAAACTGTAAATTTTAATATGAAATACACAACACTGTCTAGAAATACCATGTTATTAATACTGTTACTGTTAGGACCGGAACGGGCATTTGGAGTTTACCTCGATTATTGTCACTGCGGAAAATGATGTCATGCAATGGCCACAGGGAGTTTCAAAATATATGGATTAGCGAGTGTGAAGGCTCAGTGTAATACAGTAGTTTCGGCTAATTCTGGGCATCGGGTAATTCTGCGCACCTTAATTTGCATATTCCAGGGATCGTTTTTCTTTGGTACTGGAGTGTCTTTGTGCATGTTTACAAGTTACTTATGAAGTCTTACCATCACAAAAACGGCATCGAAATAGTATTTCTACGAAAATTTGACAAAAATGAGTACCAACGGCGATTTTCAGTAATTAGACATATCACGTGACTCATAACAGAAAAAAATACATTTTTCTAAAGGATGACAAGCTTTCTTTCATCTTGATGATTTATTCTTTCTTTTCTGTGTTAAATATGTTGTCAGTCAAATCTTTTAAACAGATAAATACAAATCACAATTCCGCATGCGCAGAATTAGCCGACAAAAATTATGTCATGTAAACCAGCAGCCATCTTGTTTAATGACGACATATGACCTTTTGCATTGTTTACATTTCGAGGGCTTGGTGCAAAACTATGGTAACTACATCAATTTATATCTATATATATAGGCATGTACCTTAGTTTGCACCGAGCCCTCGATTTGCAAATGAATGTTGTTTCTATTCAAACAGCGCCGCAATTCATTCTATGAATGAAATAGTCTCAAATATTGAAGACAAATGCCTCTTAGGTGCACAGAATTACCCGACAGCACTGTATGTGAATGCTAAGCAATGTTGAATATATGTTTGATTTTCATCTCCAGTGACTGACTGAGCCAGAGTTTCTAGTTGTCACCTTGTTGCAAAAGAGTTCCTTGTGTTAGCGGTGGGTGGATGGGTGTACGATCCTTTCACTCCTCAGTCCTGTCTATTTTCTATACGGGTGCTTGTCAGTAACGGGCCTGGATACAGTAGTGTTTAGGGCCATATATTAAATAATCATGTTCCTGTGATACAACTCAAACAAACAAATTTATTTTAGCATATAATGCCTTCATATAAAACCACGCATGTTAATTAAATGTATATGACACTCTATATTAACGTAAATATGCTGTCGCTTACACATATCGATCGGCCGATTAACAATGTTACCGCGGTAAGCGTAAAACGCACTAGTCAAATTCTACCCTGCTTTATGTAAGACCTCATAAGTTTTGTATCTGTTATCCGATTTTAAATATTTAAAGCTTGTAATGAAGCAGAGATATATGTCTGTCTTTTAATACAACATTCATCACGATACCCTAATTATTAAATCCACGGCGACGAGTAAGTTTAATACAACATTCATCAGGATACCCTAATTATTAAATCCACGGCGACGAGTAAGAATCCGTTCCGAGTACTCGTTTAAACTTACTTTTACGCGGAACGGATTCTTACTCGTCGCCGTGGATTTAATAATTAGGGTATCGTGATGAATGTTGTATTAATAGACAGGCATAAATCTCTGCTTTATTACAAGCTTTAAATATTGAAAATCGGATAATAGATACGAAAATTATGAGGTCTTACATAAAGCAGGGTAGAATTTGACTTGTGCGTTTTACGCTTAACGCGGTAACATTGTTAATCGGCCTATCGATATGTGTAAGCGGCAGCATATTTACATCTTTTACATACGTTAATATAGAGTGTCATATACATTTAATTAACATGCGTGATAAAACATAGTGCCATGCCCATGTCATCCCGGACCGAAAACGCGTGGGTCGATTAGTTTTTGGGACGTCACGATTTTACATTTTACGGAAGCACTGTGACTTGTGAAGTCAATTCATTTGTCCCTTCAAAAATGAACGATACTGGAAAATCGGACGAAGATGCAGCAAATCCCCAGTATACGTATGAGACAACAAAGGAAGGCTTTAGTCAAGAGCTCCGATTTTTTGTCTTAAAATTGACCGCATAAAATTTTCATAATGTGACCTCATCTTGGCCTATTTCTGCAAATAATTTACATATGTCCGCTTGTTAAAGTTGATGGAACTAATTATGTAACAGTTATTGCCATCTGTCATAAATGACAAGCTTACCGTTTAATGCTGGATGGTTCACAAAGCGATTTACGTTTTATAGCACTTTTTTAAAATTAAATGACTCCATCTTTGTTGTTGTTGTAGCGTGTCTAGCCGGTTGGGGTTCACGACGGGGATATGTTCGTACACGGTATGGAAAGCCGCCTTGCGTTCAGTAACAAAGAACGCTCGGCCAAAGAAGTTTTCCGATCGAGCGGGCTTACTGAACGACCGCAAACGTTCTGTACTACACCGTTTCAATGGCGGCGCCCATGATTAGCGGCGACCGGCAGACGAAATAACGAATAATGAGATATCTAGGAAGTTTTTTCCATCGAGACAACATTCTTAGATGTAGAAATCTTTTCTACAGGTAAATAAATTAGAAAAAGATAGAAAGCTTTAATATTTTTGTTTATATCGCCTTTGTAACATGTTTTCGCGACCCAATGACGGATCGCTGTTTATTTTCTCATGGGCGATATTTAATCACCTCATTATTTTTCATAATGGAATTTCATGAAAAACAAATTATATCAAGTTTAAATAGCTTAGGTTATGCACTACTTGATGATACTGCATGGTGATTCGATTTTAGGACCGTAGGCCTACTGTGATACCAATTTGTTAGTTCAAAGACATTTTGTTGAGGAGTTAATTGTAGCCTCACTCTGCGGAAATACACAGCTTAGACACTTGCCAGTAGATTTTATGATTTATATTGTATCTCTGTCGACATCCACAGTTAGTCGAGTTAATGGCAAACAAAAGGCCACAAAGGGCTTTCCAATACACCCTTAATGGCTCAATCATATTGCTTTTAATCATTTTGGTGTTGTCAATTGCCTGTTTTACGCCTCTAACTATACCAATATAGAAGAAGTTAATAATTTACGCATGAAATTGTAATCACATCCTGCCAATATATAAGCAATAGCGAATAGTGTATGCGGTTCATATACAATACCGAATAAGCTATATGGTCCATTTAAAGGTACAGGATGAAACCATGCATAGTTTGATGTTATTTGTTTTGGCAGTATTAATTTACGTTAAAGTTTTAAAACCATTTTTTTTAATTTTTCAGAACTTGCGGGTCTTGAGGATTAAGTCTGTCAAGATAGATGCCATCCTGAAGAAATTATTCAATAGGGTTAGGTACCCTTCAAAATGTGTCGGACTGCTGTTGTGTGTAACGCAATTTTGTTCAAAGACATTTGACTGCATCACATATAAATAAACGCAGAAGTACCAAATGTGATGTGTCAGTTGATTAATAGCAACCTTATTAAAACCTCATTTATTGTAGGGGAGCTGATGGATATAGTGAAGAAACAGAATATGTATCTTATACAAATATCATGCATTTTGTAAACTTTTATTGTATTTAGCAGTGTTTATTAAATCAAATCCATTCACCCTATTACAATAAATTGTGAAGAGTGATTATCGTGTAGTGATATTTTGTTTCAAAGTGTTGTCGAGTCATCTGTGAACAGTGCTTAAACTCACTAGCCCATACACATCACGCTATTAAAACTAACAAAAATATTATAGATTAATTTTCTTTAAACCCGTTGATCCAACACTTCAGGCAAATTACCCTGTATATGCTGTTTAATCAGATCTGTCACTTGTATACAAACATTGCAGTATCATAACATTGTAGTTTTATTGTTTTAAATATTTTGGAGGAGAAGCCAGTGAAGACCAATACCTTATTCATTAAGCTACATACTAATACACAAATTATATATCAAAATAAAACATAAATGAGAGAATTTGGAATGTTTATATACTCAATGTTGTGTAAACAAGTGACCGGCCTAAATAATCCATTTATACAACTGAAACTGTTCAGTTTGTTTATTTGGATTTATTATACCCCTCAAACAAAGTTTTATGAGGGTTTACTGGAGTTACTGTGTTGGTCTGTCAGTCGGTCTGTTAGCAAAATCGTGTTCGCTATGTAACTTTTTTGTTTTTTACTGGATTTTAAAATCACTTGTTACAAATGTTCACCACATCAAGATGGTATGTCATGCGCAAGACACAGGGGTGCGTTTCATCATCATTCCTAGGATCAAATTTGATCTCCAATTTTTCATCCTAAGTGTGTTTCATCAAAATTCCCAAATTGGCTCCTAAGACAAATTTGCACCTATCTCTATGAGTGGTCTAGAACAGTCCTAGGAGGAAATTTTGTCTCAAGTGCATTGAATTGTGGGATAGAAGTCTTAAGATCGCTGCTATAATGGCTGCAATTTTTTGACTGCTTCAAAAAATTTTAAAGTATTTTCAACTACTACACGAAGGTTCGAATAGTTTTGGGAGTGTGGTGTCAAATTTTCATGAAAGCTTTCAAGGGAATTGCATAAAGAGTATATTAAGACAGGGAAGGCAGCACTCAACTTAACCAGCCGAGCACAGAAAACATTAAAAACACACAAAGCACAATGCCCAACTAAACAAGCGCAGATCCGCCAAAGACCAAGCTGTCGAAAAGTATAATAAATTATAACTAGCTGAATGACCCAGTAGAAAAGATACAGCAACCAAAAGGCGGAATGCCTACGCTGAATGACCTAGTAACAACAGTAAAACTGAGTTGACAACTGATGTAGGTTGAAGCATACCGATAAGACATTGAATGTATAGCTAGATGACAATAACACTATCCTTGCTTACAAACAAAAGTAATTTAAGTACATTTTATAAGCCTACAAACATACAAAATTAGAACAATTAACTGGTAATGGAAACAAACATCCCTAGCTCATGTAGTATTTTACATTATCAAATTTGTTTGAATGCTTGGCTAGTGATATTGTTGGCAAGCTATACAATTACTTAAGTTCAGCGTGATAATGTGCTGTACAAAACAAACATAAAAATGCTTATATATTTGTGAACCGAGAAATTAGTGATTACCCTGTAAAAGCATTCGAAAAAGCAGTTATAAAAGTTTGCTTTGCTCCCAAATATTGAGAAATTTAGGTTAAAACATTATTTTAATAAAGAACATCTTGTTTTTCAGTACAATTTATCACAATGGAGTTAAACATTTTCTAGAAAATATAAGTCAATACTGAACACTCAACCAAATTTACACATATTTATTATCTTACAGTTCACAGGAAAAAACACAATGAACATATAATATCATCACAAGAATTTAAAAATTAAGCTGGTTGAATTCTTGAAGTGCTGAGATTACTAGTGATACTCATCTGTACAATACACATTACTGGAGTGCGCATTTGTATATTGATCGAGTATGGAAATAATAAATACACCATCATTGTACATAAGTCATAATATTTCTTTTATCAGAACACCAAATTAGGAATATCTGTCACAAGCCTGTCATCAATTATTGCTCCTCAAAAACAGTCATCACCACGAATCCGGGGCAACGATAATGTTGTCAGTGTAGCCATCTCAGTGTCAATGAATTACCACTTGACACCCAATAACCCTCTCAAAGATGTCTTTAAACTAATTGTGATCATTATGAGCGATCATTTTGGTGGTAGCCTGCTGAATAACATATACAGTCAGAACTCGATACAACGACGTTTATCGTTTCCAAGAAACATGTCGTTGTAACGAATATGTCAGTATACTGAATTGATACAAAGAGCATTTTGATACTTTTGTCCACAAATATGATGTCACTATAATGAATTTGTCAGTATATCGGGTGTCGTTATATCGAGTTATGACTGTACTAGTAGATATCTTCTATTCTCTTCTAGACTTTACACATTGACATCAACTTCTACGCTGCTACTATACACGCTATAGGTCTTCTAAGTTCTAACTCGACTTAGTCCATGTACCGGTAATCAGAAGTACAGCAACTATTCACCACACACATTCAATGGCATATTAAGTTGTACTGGTGATCTACAGGACACTTTTTGTAACGTTTCTTGTAAAGGTTAGAACCAAGTGACAGTCTCGTAGTCTTCTTTATCTTCCACATCCCTTCCTGAAATTGGTGTGTCAAGCTCACAATTTACTAAGTGGACTACATTCCAGAGATTTGGTTCTGTTGCCTTTATACTTTCATTCAGATCGTTCTGGCTGTCAACAGTGGCTTGAATGACACTGAAAATGGATAACAAAGCACCTTTAAATTGGTATGTCGAAGACAAAGACAGATGTATGGAAAGCCACAACTGCCTTATGTGGCAGTTTTAACATATGCATTGGCTACATCAATATACTGTTGTTTCATTATATATTTTGGCTACAAAATGTACATCAATATATGTGACAGTTGTTTCATTATATCCATTGGCTACATAAATAGATATGATTATATGTGACCGTTGTTTCATTATATGTGGTGGTTTCATCAATATACATGACCCTTGTATCATTATATGTGTTGGCTACATCAATATAAGTGACAGTTGTATCAGTATATGCATTTGCTACATCAATATATCTGACCGTTGTATCATATGTGTTGGCTACCCTGGTAGGCTGCTTCTAAAGGCATAGCAAGTTCCACAGAAAGTGGATAGGGCAGATTTAATGATGCAACGCTGCCGCTAGGGCCTGCGATCAGCACAATGTTGTTCGGAATCGCTACATGGACGGGGCTGCCGTTTGACAGGGAATCCGGATTGGCCTTGGGCTAACAAGAGCGCTCTCCCTACGCAGTTCGGACTTGTGTTGCATGTATTAGCTCTAAAATTGCCACAGTTATCCAAGTAGTATTGTACAAACTAAGAAACCATAACTAATTTAATGAGCCATTCACAGTCTCGCCATGTTGAAGCAAGTACTTAGACATGCATGGCTAAATTTTTTAGACAAGCACAGGGCTTCTGGCAGAATCGGAAGGTACTGACAACCCGCGCTATCCTTCCGTGATTGTGTGACAGTATGCCCGACTGCCTGCCTATCGGCTTGCCTTATGTCATGTTTGCGTCGCATGTGTATGCTACTTAAGGCGGGCTAGCTAGCTAGCTGACTGCCTGTCTACCAACCGGCCCTGCTATCCACGTCGGAAACGACGAGGCTGGGCTAGCTGGCTGGTCGTGTGCTGGACCTTTGGGGCTGTGTTACTAGGGGAAGGATCGGCCAACTATGCTTCTCCAGACCTGAGCCGCTAATGTGGCGAATCTTGCACCAAGTGTGGAAGTGAATCTGTAGACGCGACCCTACTGTTACATGGATATATCGTACGGATCTAAGCAGCTGCAGAAGACACATAAGACCTGCCATCTCACCAAATAATTTGGTTGTTCGGCTGGCATCAATAGGCGTTTCAGTCCGGTATTGATTGTGCCGTAACACGTAATGATCAAACGGTCACATAATTGAAGTAGCCAATGCATATAATGATACAACAGTCACATATACTAATGTAGCCAACGCACATAATGATACAACAGTCACATATATTGATGTATATAGCCAACGCATATAATGCAAAAAAGGTTATATACATTGATGTCCATGTAGCCAACACAAATAACTTTTAAACGACCACATAAGGCAGTTGCGGTGTTCCATAGAGATTTAGAATATAACATACATTATGAGCCAATGAAAACGCCGCATTTTGGCAGTTAAATGAAAATTTAATCATTAAAATTTTCTCTTCACAGACTTGATGTCATGCGTTGGCGCTACTTTCTATCGGCCAATCAGAATGTTATATTCTAAGTTAGTTAGAACATATTAAGTAAATATTAATGACTAAAAAGGACTCGCTCGCTCCGCCCTTTTTAATCATTTAAATTTACTTAATATGTTCTAACTATAACGTAAATGATAATATACAGGGGAACCGAATTCAATACTCGTCGTCATTTAGCGTTTTAATCGATCAATTTTATTATTATTCGAAGTTTTACAAACTAGACAAGTTAAGCTTTCCGTCTATGTTATCACTGATAAAAAATATATTTGAAAGTTAAGAGAGCCATGTTTCTGAGCCTAAATATTCCATGCAAAAAGATTGAATTTCCATTCATGTTTGACTCGTGTTTAAACTAGCGTAGCGATTACATATTACTACATAACCCTTTATAAATTAACGTTAGCTTTATTATAATATCAAAATCATGAATATCCAACCAGAAATTAAAACGTAAACTTTAATATGCAGAGCCATTTCATTCTTTATATTTTGTACTAAAAAAATTCTTTAAATTAATATCAACATCTAAGAATTTGCAATAAATTATATATTTGAACCTTTTTAATTGAGCAATACACCACATACTGGTTCATTCAATATGTTTATTTTTAAATAAACATAAATATACTTTTATGATGTAGTTTTAGATCTGTGTAATATGCAACCCAAACTGTAATCAATGTCAATCATTTGAAGTAAAACACTGATCAAAGATACAGTACATTCCATGACAGATGGTGACAACATTATACTGATTAGTTGTATAGTAGTACCCCACTGTGAAACTAATTAGGATCTGATCTTGGTGGCTTATCTTGATCTGGGTTCAATATACACCACATTTTCTCCCAGTAGAGGGGATCTATGTTGTTTATTGACTATCATTATGTAATTGTGCAACACAATACTGGCCTAGGTATTATCATGTGTTGATATTTGTCACCTTCATCTTCAAAATACTTTCTGTCCGTTTTGTATTTTTTATCCTTAGATACTCAAATTATAAATTTACACAATTTGAATTAAATAATTGATAGCCACCTTTACACATAATATATAAAATTAAATTTAGTCATAATATCCTCAAATAAAAACAAAAATGTATACATGTACTAAAATTTGATATCAGGTGCAGTAGATCTAGTATATGATATGTTCTTGGGAACAAAATATTTAGGAATGAAACATGCATGCAGTTCATTATAATTTGTCAATTATTTTTCTTTTTAATTATCATAAAATTCGAGAGACAGCATTTTAGTTGTTTTGTGTTAATCACAACCTACTATTATAAGCTATCTATAACTTGTTCATTATCTTTGATTAAGAAATAAAAATCTGTTCGCGTATATACAAAATACAAGAACAGTTTTTATTTCGATTCTAAATACGATAATATCCCGCACTATTTAACTGCGCGCATTCTATTTTCATGCATTTGACATTGAACATAATTCCACACTGAAATTGAGTGGCTTATAAGCTGGTACAATTACCTCCCTCGTTAATGAAAACGACCTACGTAATTTTCTGAAGGAAATTACACATTTTAAACATTGAAACAATTTTAAGAACACGAGTATAGGGTATCCATTTCATGAAAAATATAAATGAATTATCAGAAGTTTTAATGAAACTTAGTTTCATGAGTATATTGGATTTTCTAAAAATAGATGCATCATAGCTGTAACACTTGATTCTCGTGCAACTTGTCTTGCCATCACGACTCGTAGAAAATTTTACTATAAAGTTTACGTTCATTCATTCATAAATATGTCACGTGATCCAGGGCGTAAATAGTAACAGCCAATTTGAGAGGTATGTTTTATGGGGGTAATAATACATGCTCTTGGTTGCACTATGTTTATAGGGATTAATCCGCGGACCGTGTTAGAATAATAATTAAGTAACTTGGTATAGCAATGATTCGTGTGTGTATGCAATATATTCCCGTGACTCTCAAATAGATCAAACACTCTTCTTTAACTACAACGTAACATTAACACAGTCACTCAATTACATACATAATAAGTGTATAATAATTAACCTAATTACGACACAATTTTAATGTTTGAAATGGGAATAAGTCGGCCTTGACTGAGAACGTGTAATTTCACACGTTTTTCTCCATACATGATACAAGTAACATACATTTGTTGTACAATATAAACATATTTATTCAAAAACACAACTCCAAGCCCCAATCTTAACGCATTTAATGCAAACTTATCAATATCAATGAAATCATATCTTCACTCCTGCTTATTGCATTATCTTTCAATTGTTTTTACCCAAGTCTGCGTCACATCCGATAAGGGAGGTAACTCTGCACGCACGATAATTGCTTAATTGTAAGGGTGTATCAATAGTTAAGCATCTAAAGTAAATTTTCAATCCCATAATTCTAGAGAATGAGTGACAAAGTGTGTGAGTGACAAATGAAATATATGAGTTACAGTGAATGACAGAGAGAGTGTAGTAAGTGACATAGAAAGTGAGTGGTTGACAATGAAAGTGTGTGACTGACAGATAGTGTTGTAAGTGACATAGAAAGTGTGTTAGTGACAAAGACAGTGTGTGAGTGACAAATTAAGTATATGAGTGACAGTGTGTGACAGAGAGGGTGTAGTAAGAGACCTAGAAAGTGTGTGAGTGACATAAAAAGTGTGTGAGTGACAGAGAGTGCTGTAAGTGGCATAGAAAGTGCGTGAGTGACAATATAAGTGTGTGAGTGACAAATGAAGTATATGAGTGACAGAGAGTGTAGTTAGTGACATGTAAAGTGTGTGAGTGACATGTAAAGTGTGTGAGTGACATAGAAAGTGTGTGAGTGACAAATGAAGTATATGAGTGGCAGTTAGTGACATAGAGAGTGTAGTAAGTGACAAAGAAACTATATGAGTGACATAGAAAGAGTGTGAGAGACAAAGAAAGTATGTGAGTGACAAACGAAGTAAATGAGTGGCAGTGAGTGACAGAGAGAGTGTAGTAAGTGACATAGAAACTATGTGAGTGACATAGAAAGTATGTGAGTGACAGAGAGTGCTGTTAGTGACATAGAAAGTGTGTGAGTAACAAAGAAAGGGTGTGAGCAACAAAGAAAGTGTGTGAGTGATAAAGAAAATGTTTGAGTGACAAAGAAAGGGTGTGAGCAACAAAGAAAGTGTGTGAGTGATAAAGAAAGTGTGTGAGTGACAAAGAAAGTGTGTGAGCAACAAAGAAAGTGTGTGAGTGACAGAAATAGTGTTGTAAGTGACGTAGAAAGTGTGTCAGGTACATAGAAAGTGTGTGAGTGACAGAGATGGCTGTAAGTGACCTATAAAGTGTGTGAGTGACAAAGAAAGTTTGTGAGTGACAGCGAGTGACAGAAAGAGTGTTGCAAGTGACATATATATTGTGTGAGTGACAGAGAGTGCTGTAAGTGACATATATATTGTGTGAGTGACAGAGAGTGCTGTAAGTGACATAGAAAGTGTGTGAGTGACAAAGAAAGTATGTGAGTGACAAATGAAGTATATGAGTGACAGTGAGTGAAAGAGAGAGTGTAGTAAGTGAAATATAAAGTGAGTGAGTGACAGAGAGTGCTGTAAGTGACAAAGAAAGTGTGTGAGTGACAAAGACAGTGTGTGAGTGACAGCGAGTGACAGAAAGAGTGTAGTAAGTGACATATAAAGTGAGTGAGTGACAGAGAGTGCTGTAAGTGACAAAGAAAGTGTGTGAGTGACATAGAAAGTGTGTGTGTGACAGAAAGAGTGTTGTAAGTGACGTAGAAAGTGTGTCAGGTACATAGAAAGTGTGTGAGTGACAGAGATGGCTGTAAGTGACCTATAAAGTGTGTGAGTGACCTAGAAAGTGTGTGAGTGACAAATGAAGTATATGAGTGACAGCGAGTGACAGAAAGAGTGTAGTAAGTGACATATAAAGTGAGTGAGTGACAGAGAGTGCTGTAAGTGACAAAGAAAGTGTGTGAGTGACATAGAAAGTGTGTGTGTGACAGAGATGGCTGTAAGTGACCTATAAAGTGTGTGAGTGACAAAGAAAGTTTGTGAGTGACAGAAAGAGTGTTGCAAGTGACATATAAAGTGTGTGAGTGACAGAGAGTGCTGTAAGTGACAAAGAAAGTGTGTGAGTGACAAATGAAGTATATGAGTGACAGCGAGTGACAGAAATAGTGTTGCAAGTGACATATAAAGTGTGTGAGTGACAGAGAGTGCTGTAAGCGACAAAGAAAGTGTGTGAGTGACATAGAAAGTGTGTGTGTGAGTGACAAATGAAGTATATGAGTGACAGCGAGTGACAGAAAGAGTGTTGTAAGTGACATAGAAAGTATGTGAGTGACAGAGAGTGCTGTAAGTGACCTAGAAAGTGTGTGAGTGACCTAGAAAGTGTGTGAGAGACAAATGAGGTATATGAGTGACAGAAAGAGTGTTGTAAGTGACCTAGAAAGTATGTGAGTGACAGAGAGTGCTGTAAGTGACCTAGAAAGTATGTGAGTGACCTAGAAAGTGTGTGAGTGACAAATGAAGTATATGAGTGACAGCGAGTGACAGAAAGTGTTGTAAGTGACATAGAAAGTGTGTATGGGACATGGAAAGTGTGTGAGTGACAGAGAGTGCTGTAAGTGACATAGAAAGTGTGTGAGTGACAAAGAAAGTGTGTGAGTGACAAATGAAGTATATGAGTGACAGCGAGGGACAGAAAGAGTGTCGTAAGTGACATAGAAAGTGTGTCTGGGACATAGAAAGTGTGTGAGTGACAGAGAGTGCTGTAAGTGACCTAGAAAGTGTGTGAGTGACCTAGAAAGTGTGTGGGTGACAAAGAAAGTGGGTGAGTGACAAGGAAAGTGTGTGAGTGACAAAGAAAGTGTTTGAGTGACAAGGAAAGTGTGAGGGTGACATATAAAGTGTGTGAATGACAGAGAGTGCTGTAAGTGACATAGAAAGTGTGTGAGTGACAAAGAAAGTATGTAAGTGACATAGAAAGTGTGTGAGTGACAAATGAAGTATATGAATGACAGCGAGTGACAGTAAGGGAGTTGTAAGTGACATAGAAAGTGTGTTAGGGACAAAGAAAGTGTGTGAATGACAGAGAGTGCTGTAAGTGACAAAGAAAGTGTGTGAGTGACAAATGAAGTATATGAGTGACAGTGAGTGACAGAGATAGTGTAGTAAGTGACATAGTAAGTGTGTGAGTGACATAGAAATTGTATGAGTGTCAGATAAAGAGTATGAGTGACAGAGAATATTGTGAGTGACATCAAAAGTGTGAGCGACATAAGAAAGTGTGAGTGACATAGAGAGTGTGATAAAGAACATATGAGTGTGATAAGTGACATACAAAGGTTGTGAGTGGCATAGAAAGTGTTGTAAATGACATAGGTGTGTGAGTGACAGAACAAGAGTGTGAGTGACCTAGATAGTGATATGGACATTGGACAGTAGTAATTCTTATTAACTAAATAATCAGTGTAAATTACATTTAGTCAAAACTAGGTAACAAGAAATAGGCAATGCTACATTTGAGGGGCTTATAATTGCCCCCAAAAACTGTCTACTGCAAGAAAATTCAACAGTTGGTATGCAGAGTAACAACTCACTAACATAATTATGTAATATTAAAGGGATACCTTGATCATATGCCACTGAGACATGTCAGCTTGTATGTATTCTAATCAATCATCAAACACACTAAGGTGATCATTTGGGGTTATCTCTTCATAGACATAGTGACTAAACTTGAGACAGTATTGTGCTTCAATGACTGTCTGAATGGCCATCTTACAGCATATTTTTAGTTTTATGTTCAAACTAACATCTTTCAGTAGTCATCAAAGAAGTTGCCTTGTATAAGCCTGTCAAATCCAGGATGATGACCATTGGGACTAAAAAGAAAACATGTTTACGTAGTTACATAAAATGTAGCTATGGTGTATTATCCACAAACACTTTCTAATGTTCTTCACCATTTAAAACAAAAAAAGTTACATCAAATAATCAAAATATACCAGATATCGAGGCTAGACGGCAATTGCTAAGCTTTAAGGCATTTGCTAGAATCTAGATGTACAATAACCCCATTTTTTGAGGTCATTAGTTGACATTAGATGCAGGAATGGCATGCAAGTTTTTATAACAAACATTTGCGACCTAAGGGTAAAAAGATCAGTGTATACTACATAGCTGAGCATAATGACATGGCCATAATTGGATGGAGACTTCCCATTTGGTCTAATATTCAAATTCAATTGGATAATAGTAAAAACAACTACTGCATACATTAATTATTGGTGCTATAGATAATAAGTTTGTAACGTAGTATAATGTACATGGCACATGACTGATGAGTACAGAGGACATACACGTACTGTGCAATGGATGTGATAAAAACAATATCATCAATACAAGTTCTTATAAAATTTGCATTAAATTTATTAGTTATAACTGATATTGTAGACAAAACAGAATGATTATCCGTCCATTCATGTAAAGCATGTCTGCCCTTTTGTGTATCACAGTTGCAGAAATATGTTCCTATGAGGCTATATATAAGACCATTCCTATCGTAGGTCCTTTGGAGAGTCTATCTATTAATGGCCTCCTTAAGAAATAACTTTTTTTTTAATTTATACATATATTGCTCACCATGCTCACAGAGACTTATTTTATAATATACTGCACTGAAAATAATTAGCATATTTAGCTTTTATTCAATTCTATTCAATTCATTTTTGTAATGGACTTTACAAACAAGGACATACATCTAAATACTTTGATTAAGGCTCCTATTTGTAACAGATTACAGATTGCAAGTTAATTTATTTTTGACACTTAAAATTTCAAATGGTCAAATGACAAAACATCAAACAAAATACCAAAACCAAGACCAATAATGTGTAGTACAACCATATATGGTAAATAGACAAACAACAGTATAGATCTCCAGTGTGTCATATCTAGATAAGCAATCAAGATAAGGCACTGATCAGTTTGCACAGAGTCTGGCACAGTGGGATACTATTATTTAACTAACAATTAATCAGTATACATGGTGTCATCATCTGTCACCTTTGTGCAGATACTTTGATCAGTATCTTATTATAAATGATTGACAGTAAGAATTTAAGATTAATGTAGTGTATACGCAGTCATTTAGAAAATAAAATAACATTACGTTATTAAAAAAGTTTTTATCTGAACAAAAATTAGCAATGTGTACCCTGAGTATAATATATTGCACAAATCTATACTCATAAATCACTCAATTTTTAACAAAATTTATTTTATTTTTAACAAATTTTAACTTGGAAAGAAAAATCAAGAAATTAAAATAAAAAAATGAACTTAGGAGTGAAACACCATAATTAAAATCAGACATTTTATTTTTACTATTTATTTAGTGTATACTAATTATTTTTTTTAGGTTGTCTTATATTAATCCATCACCACAAGGGTATGTGAGAGAAACCAGATTACTTTGTATGCTGAGTGTCTAGCAAGGGAATTTTCAGTGTATGGTATGACCTGTGGCCTGGGATCAAATTCGAACCTTCCACACTCAAAGCGGACGCTTTACCACTAGGCCATCAAGGCAGTTACTATATTCACTATTTTAATATTGCACAACTTTTTTTTAACTTACACATAGCTACCAGTATGGTGTTTTCATAATTTAAAACTCTCCTATAAATTATTTTGCTACTCAGAATCATTAATCATATTCATCTAAAATGGTTTAAACAATGCTTCCAAACAAACTGATTATAATGACATACAGGTACATGATTGGTTCCATTTGTATAATGTATTACGAAAGTGTAACTACTGTAATTATTATTCATAATTATTGTAATTGCACACATTCCTGCTTTCATAATATTTCATTATCTTAATAATTTAGTCTTTTTAATTTATATGTTTTATTAAAGATTGACAAATGTTTTTCAGTTTTAATTTTATTTGCAGAAATGCCACATTAAATGTAATAAATAATGTGTAACATCAGAATCTTATATATATAATATATACATGTCAGGGATGGGTCAATACGAGTTATACTCAAGTGCTTTAGAATGTGGTTCTTCACTACTCACTGAGTACTGATTTAAGTTCCAATACTGGAGTACTACTCAAGTACTCCAGAAGTAGTACAAGTACTCCAGACAGTACTCATGACCCAGGGGAATTTGACATTTTACTTTTTCATTTAGTCTAAATTCCCATCCTAGAGCAAGGGCAATTTGTCAAAATCACCTCACTGGGAGATGCTTTACATACCCCCAGGATCAAAATTTCGACCAAAGTCAAAATTTCCCGGGACTCGACACCATTCTGTCTGTCAAATTCCCACCTATCAGGAACAGCCTTCTGTCAAAAGTCCTGTGTATGCCTGCCGCTCCCCCCCCCCCCCCCCCCCCGGGGGAAAACATTGATAGGTGCATTTTGATTACAGCAATCTGAGCATACGCATAAAAGTTTAACGAATACGCATTTATGGAATTTAATAGTGTATCATTATGACGGTGAAATTATTGAAAATCATTATAATCTTGATGTGGCTTTAATTCTAAACTGTTTTTAACAAACTTTTTTAATTGATTGAAACAATCTATGATTGGTATACTGTAAAAGAACAAAATTGATAACATGTTCTGTTGGGCAATACATTTCATGTCGACAACCCATTACATTCCTCAGGTTGTTAATTTTGGCAGGATAAAACCTGATGACCACATCAAACAAACAATTCAAAGAAAAAACAAGACTGCATTCAATAAAGGCTTATGCCCCCATGAAAGCCTTAGTCCATTAAAAAAGTTAAGTCAATCAGGGGCCATAATTCTATTAAAATGTTGAATAGTGTCTATCGATACAGGGGCATAAAAACATTTTTCTTTAAGTTATCCAGTGCAATATAGAATTTGTTTGAAGACTAAAACTTGAAGAATGCATCCATGGTCATTCAGTTTGAGGTGAGACGGAACTTTGTGCGATACAATGATAGGCCTACCATAGACTGATTATAGCTTGTATCCATGTGCAAGGTGAATGACACTGATACATGCAGGACTTCCTCTGACTTACCAACCAGTTTAGTTAATCAATACTCAATAGTTGTATCAGAAAAATGAAATTGTGAAGTGTTCCAGAAATGAACAATTATGGAAGTGCAGAATTGAACAATGAACAATTAGTGCATATACCAGATTTGAACCAGGACAATTTGATCAAAAGTCAAGAATGTGTATCATATCGACTACTGTGTAACCCTGTTGATTATGCACATAGGCAGTCAGTATCATGAGTATGTACCATTTTTGGCCCAACACTCACCCAGCCAAATCAGATTTTACCATTGTTTATGTTTATGCACCAGTCAATAGAAGAATCTTCCCGACAGAAGGGAATTAGATGACATTATCAACCCAGGGAACAGACTTTGGTCCGGGAATTTATACACCGCGAAAGACGACAGTGATACTTTTATTTGTGTTTTTATTAAATTACCTGGATGCAAAATTATGCCCCATGGTGGGGATATAGACAGTCAGCATTGTCTCCAGGGTGGGAATTTAGACATAAAAAAATGAAAATGTCTAATTCCCCCTGGGTCAGGCAAAATATTGACTGGTGCATTACATATTTATACAAGGCTCACATCAACAATTGGGTGCCTGTCACATCGCTTGCTTTTTTTATTATTCACTCAAATGCTCCGTTACGGGTATCAGCGTGTAGCTATTTAATATATTTGACTTTTAGGATATATTAACACTGCACACCCTTTACACAACATAAGCCGGAATCGCGAACTTGGTTCAGGTGCATTTTGGCGTTCAGTATTATAATGCACCAGAGACCATCAGAAATGGCCATTACTTAGCTGCATGACATATCTGTAACCTTTAAATGAATAGGAGATCATGTTTGGTGATTGGCAAGTATTTATTGTTTATTTATTCAATAGATTGACATTGGGAATTTTGCATATGAATATGGTGATCTCTCTTATGATGAAAATATACAGCAACTGATGTGACAGGCCAGAGACTATATTTATAAGGTCATCTAATTCCCGTCTGTCGGGTAGATTTGTCTGTCCAATTCCTCCTATAGCCCCGCCGCCCTCCCGGGCAGTGATAATATATTGACTGGACAGGCACATGAATTGATGCAGTTTTCGTTCTTCACAGGTAAATAATGATAACTTTAATACACTGAGGGATTAGTAGGGTAGGTGACGACTGCCTATTATTATGCATACAAGATAAAAGCTACAGAATAATTTACAAAATGACCCCCCCCCCATAGTCAAAATCTCAAGATTTTTTTTTCATGGCCAGAAATTAAAATAAAATCGTAATTATATACGTAAATATAACAAATTATATCAATACTGTGTTTGTTGCTTGCTAAATAATGAGATAACGGGATCGCAATTCTTAAACCAATCCGGCCGCTAGAATTGCGATCACGATTTCGTCGTTATTAGCATTTTTGAACTTTTTTAATCGAAATATTTTTACAAGCTTGTGAAAATGTGTAAGATATAACGTTTTTTATGCAATTTAATCGTCTATGGTATCATATACGGCTCAAATCAAGAAGGAAACGAATTAAAAATGATCGTTTACTTACCGTTCCGCCATTAACGTTCGGCTAGGCGAACGTAGGCGAGGTACCTCGGATAGTAGTTCGGTCTAATGACCGAGCGCTCTGCAGAGCGCTCCGTACAGTAAAGGAAAACTTGCAAAACGTTCCGAACGGTTCGGGGATTTATGTCTTACTGAACGCACGGCCGGTAAGATAAATATCAGAGTCAAAGTAAAAGGGGCTAAAAGGCGTAAATTTTGCTTGAAAACGATTATTTATCTTAAACCTCTTATATTTTATACAATATCATCATAATAATCACTATATGTGGCCATATCACGTGACCAAATTTATGCGGGGCACCGAAATTATCAAAAACTCTGTTATCTCCCTTACGCTGTGTAGTAGCAAGGCACACGTAAACGCTGAGAGAACTTTGCATTTTTCCTGGTATTTGAATTCCTTATTACTTGATTTGATGAATTTGTACGAAACAAAGACGAGGTCCGTCTCCTTATTACTAGCGTATAATCTTTAATAATGCATGCTTGAATGTCGTGATGTAAACTCCTGCCCTTGTACTGGAAGATACAGCTTTCTGGCATGTTTAAGCTTAGAATTATCTAAATATGCCATTTAAAACACCAATTACAACAGTAACCTTCATATATTAATACAAAGGCTTATCACTCAATGTTTTGCTCCCAGCAGGATATGTGATCCGGTTAATGATATGCATGGTTTAAATATAGTACATGTTGTAACGGTAAAATCGGTCTATTTATTGACCGGGAGGTAACCTTATGCAACATAGTAGAAGTATGGTCCCAGTTATATTGCGCTCACCGTAAATTTTCGGATGTTTCTGTTTTACGCAAGGCAGTTAACAGAAGTGGCAATGGCTTTGATAATACAAAAACAATACTGAAAACAGGTTTAAATTAATTATTGGGATATACAACTGCCCTATAGATTTGGAAATAGGAAGTAGCTCTGTAGTATATATGCTGCAATCGATGAACTATTTAGCCTGACGGTTTACATCCGCGTCGGTAGTTATGCAATATTACTGGACGACCGGTTTACTATTGCAAAGGTGACGCCACCTTGCAGCGGCGTAGGATGAAAAATAGTTTCATCAACTAAACTAGGGTCGATTATTGAAACGTGTGTATGTCCTGTTCCCATTTTCATGTAAATAGGTTCATAAGAAGCGCCTTGGGATGCAGATTTCAAATATGTATGAGTCTTACTACCTTTTCATTCTAAGCCAGCGATTTATCCAATAATTTCGGCAGAATTTCAACCACGCATTTGCCAAAAATAAGACTCAATACGATCGACCACTGTGTTGGGAGCAAAAGACAAAACATGCCAAATGATGCCATTCTCTGTTGTGTCTAGTGATTCTATGTGGACAAACTATATTGCGAAGCATTTGGGTTTTGACATTCATAAAACTAACTGAAGAGTAAACTGTTTTGTCAATATATGAACGCGTAACCTTGCGATATCATGTAAATGGCGCGCGCAAGGGTAAAACGCCGAGCAGGTATGATAAAAGCAGGGTTTTAAACACAATCTGCTCCACGGTTAAGGCATCGGCGTACCTACCATAACCTTGAAGACTTCCAAGGATGAGGCGGTAATTATAGCGCGTGACTGTAGCCTAGGCTTTTGTCTGAATATCTTGGTGTCGTTGGGATAGTAGAGCTATGTCTACTGTAGTCATCGATTGCTGTCAAATATGTAATTCACAATAAATAAAATCGTTACTATCAGTGTTTATGTTCTTGGTGGATTTTTGCATCAGCCATTCAATACATTGTGAGAATACCCCAAGTATAGATCTGGAGCATTCTGTAAGTTATATACTTAGATAACTTGATCAATAAAGTCTACATAGAGCATTTTGTTTGGTATTTCATATTGTGAAAGTATCTTCCATAGAGCTGGACACTATCGAATGCTTTGGCGACGTCAATGGAATTTGCAAAGACTGTCCATTCGTGGCTCTGCTCAATGGTTTGGCGTAGTGTGAATATCTTGCCTGTACATGACTTTTCTTTTCGAAATCCTGCTTGATTCTTTTTAGATGTTGGCCGGTGGTTATTTATTATTCTGATGAGAATTAATCTACGGAGGATATGTTTGTTACTGATGAATACTACCTCTCCGGTTATAACAGTCAATGAGGTCACCTGCATTTGGTACTACTGTAGTTTTACTATACATGTAAATCCTGTTTTCCAGTCGCGAGTGCGGGCTCACGTCTGTATTCCAGATGTTTCTCAGGATTGTATCGAGAAATGTAGGGGTCATCTGTTCTTTCGATTCCATCATTTTCTGACTGTAATCAATCCCAGGTGTCTTGCAAATTTTCAGTTTCTTTATAGCATCTCTTGTTACTTCTACTGTTGGTGGTCCTATGTTGATGTCCAATGGGACTTATGCAGACTCAATGTTGGCTTCAGGGGTTGGATCATCTCTGTTTAAGTATTGTTCTCAAATGTTCTTTCCAACACGTACTTTAGCTTTTCCTGTACATTGTTGATGGTATCTCATTCTTTGTTCTTGACTAGTGTGTCTAGAGAAATACATCCGCCTAAAAGGTTTTACTGATCTGTGTCGAGGCTGCTTTAGTGGCTAGGTTGTCTATATATCAGGGCCAGGTTGTCATTCATTGTGTATTTCTTACCTTATTGGTCGTATACATGTGCTTCTGAGTTCTGGTTTAAGGCGTTTTATTTGGCATATCTCGTTTCTTTTACTTTTGGTAGTCCTATATGTTGATGTCCAATGGGACTTCTGCAGGCTGAATGTTGGCTTCGGTGACGGGATCATCTATGTTTAAGATCTTCTCAAAATCATCTTTCCAACACGTCATGCAGCTTTTCCTGCACATTGTTGATGGCATCTCATTCTTTGTTCTTGACCGGTGTGTCTGGAGAACTTAAATCCGCCAATTAAGGTCTTACTTCTGAACCGGGCCTTTCAACGTTTTAATACTGTTGCTTAACTTTTTGGGCTGAAAGCAGCTAAAACTATGTAGTTCAGCAGCTTTACTAGGTCATTCAGTGTAGGCATTCCGCCGTTTGTTTGCTGAAACTTTTCTATTTAGCTTTTTAACAGTCGGGACAAGGGCTGATTAATTTTCTTGGTTGGCAGTGTGTTGGGCACTTCTTCGTTTTAAGATTTCTGACAGCTAAAACTAGGCATTATAGTCCTTTTGCTGTGGAAACTGGGTCATTCAGCTAGCAATAATTTATTATACTTTTCGACAGCTTGGACTTGGGCGGTTCTATGTGCTTGTTTAGTTGGGCATTGTGTCTTTATGTGTTTTATGTTTCCTGTACTCGGTTGGTTCAGTTGGGCATTGTGCGTTGTGTGTTTTTATGTTTTCTGTGCTCGGCTGGTTAAGTTGAGTGCTGCCTTCTCTGTCTGACTTAATATAATCTTTTTTCTTAAGGCGTTTTGATTTGGGTTGTTCCATTTCACAGCATGAAAAGTTACGTTTAATTTTCGATTAAAATTAACGTAAACGTAATTATATTCGTAATTTAAATACATTTAATCAGAAAAAAGTAGCCATTAAATTCCATATTTAAGTTAAGTTTAATACTACATTTAAGTCGAATTATTCCTAGAAGTTTAAGTCACATTTAAGTTGCATTTAAAGGTGATTAAATATAGAATATAATTGGGATTAAATGCACGTTTATGCAATATAAACACAAAATTAAATGCGCTTAAATTTGAAATTTTAGTTGCATCTAAAGGTGATTAAATATCTTTTTTTTCATAAAATTTATTCTGCGCATATTGTACAATATTAACTTGTTTATTTCATGACGTCATGAATTGTGACGTCGCCGTAAAGCGCGACGTTTTGCGTAATTTTCATTTCGTAGCGTTTCTGTTTATTTATTCGATTATATTTATATTTTAGTAATATGTTATTGCATGTTTCAATTCATATGGGTAAACGTGAAATAGGTAATTGAAAGTTGACGTGAAATAAGCATCAGTTTGGCGACAAATAAAGATAATAGTAAAGCTTAAAAATACAGGGGCGGACGTTACGATACTTTGAATAGCGGAAGTTATCTATAGCAAAATGAAAAATAACTCATCAACTCCGCAAATAAATTAGTCTAGTATAAAAGTGCACACATTACACGTGTTAGAATGCAAATAGATCGCAGTTTTGCGTGATATACCGGTGAATAGATCACGGTTTGTCGTTCTTCGTGATTAATTCCTACGCATATGAACTCAAAACCGTGATCTTTTCATCGATATATCACGCAAAACTGCGATCTATTTCCTAAATAGATAATCGGACAGAGATAGCAGCGCTCAACTTACAAGACTTGTCCGGAGACTTTGCAAACATCCCTCGTGTCTTCAATAAAACCAGTATTCATTATTGGAACAGTTTGTTATCACTGACTGCTGATATTGTTATTCAAAGATATTAGGTTAATACTTAGATAATACTGAGAAATAAAATTGTTTATTAATATCAGAGAATGAGATACGATTGTATTCTCTAATTTCAAATTGAATAGTGTATTTATTTTAGGATTGTTATAAGAGTGCGAGCGTACTGGTACTCGTATAACACATAGATGAATATTGTTTCATAAACAGCCTGTAAATTTAGGTCGTTTAGTTCAAAATGTGTATGATAATGAAAAAATATGGTTAAACTACTAGCGTTACACCGTAACTATAGTACATAATTTTTGTATTATACATAAAATATTCTAGCGATACTCTGTTGCTATATGCTGGTATCATACATGTAATATTCTAGCGTTACTCTGTTACTATATACTGGTATTATACATGTAATATTCTAGCATTACTCTGTTACTAGTTACTGGTATCATACATGTAATATTCTAGCGTTACTCTGTTACTAGTTACTGGTATCATACATGTAATATTCTAGCATTACTCTGTTACTAGTTACTGGTATCATACATGTAATATTCTAGCGTTACTCTGTTACTAGTTACTGGTATCATACATGTAATATTCTAGCATTACTCTGTTACTAGTTACTGGTATCATACATGTAATATTCTAGCATTACTCTGTTACTAGTTACTGGTATCATACATGTAATATTCTAGCATTACTCTGTTACTAGTTACTGGTATCATACATGTAATATTCTAGCGTTACTCTGTTACTAGGTACTGGTATTATACATGTAATATTCTAGCGTTACTCTGTTACTAGTTACTGGTATTATACATGTAATATTCTAGCATTACTCTGTTACTAGTTACTAGTATTATACATGTAATATTCTAGCGATACTCTGTTACTAGTTACTGGTATCATACATGTAATATTCTAGCATTACTCTGTTACTATATACTGGTATTATACATGTAATATTCTAGCATTACTCTGTTACTAGTTACTGGTATCATACATGTAATATTCTAGCGTTACTCTGTTACTAGTTACTGGTATCATACATGTAATATTCTAGCATTACTCTGTTACTAGTTACTGGTATCATACATGTAATATTCTAGCATTACTCTGTTACTAGTTACTGGTATCATACATGTAATATTCTAGCATTACTCTGTTACTAGTTACTGGTATCATACATGTAATATTCTAGCGTTACTCTGTTACTAGGTACTGGTATTATACATGTAATATTCTAGCGTTACTCTGTTACTAGTTACTGGTATTATACATGTAATATTCTAGCATTACTCTGTTACTAGTTACTAGTATTATACATGTAATATTCTAGCGATACTCTGTTACTAGTTACTGGTATTATACAAGTAATATTCTAGCGTTACTATGTTACTATGTACTGGTATTATACATGTTATATTCTAGCGTTACTCTGTTACTAGTTACTGGTATTATACATGTAATATTCTAGCGATACTCTGTTACTATATACTGGCATTATACATGTAATATTCTAGCATTACTCTGTTACTATATACTGGCATTATACATGTAATATTCTAGCATTACTCTGTTACTATATACTGGTATTATACATGTTATATTCTAGCGTTACTCTGTTACTTTGTACTGGTATTATACATGTAATATTCTAGCGATACTCTGTTACTATATATTGGCATTATACATGTAATATTCTAGCGATACTCCGTTACTATGTACTGGTATTATACATGTAATATTCTAGCGTTACTATGCACTGGCATTAAACATGTAACATTCTAGCGTTACTATGCACTGGCATTCACCAAGTTACATTCTAGCGTTACTCTGTTACTAGGTACACATATGCTAGTATTATATGTAATATATGTAATAGCTTTAATCTGTTACTAGGTAGTAAAGTTACGCATGTGATATTCAAGCGTTACTCTGCTTAGTTCCTAGGTTTCTAATATTTTGCAATAGCGTGTCCTGATGCGCACAGTTACTATCAATTCTATATTTTTTATTGAAACCCATTTGTTTAATTCAATACAGATTAACTTTAATCTACAAAACATAAATATTATATAATAGGTTTATGGCGGATAACATCTTTTGAAAATAAAGTTAATTATCTTGCTTCGACTTCTCTTATCTTCGAGAAACAATTGTTAGAATATAGGTTACTGATTTACCCCCACAGTAAGATACACGAGGAGGCGATTACCAGAGACGACAACAAATCTTCCTTATCAATGGTTTGTTTTCTCAATATTACATTTTATTGAGATCCGGCAATTTAGTTCAATTTGTGGCTTTATTAAATGTTTTGTATGTTATTTATTGATAAGGCCAACTTGCAATTGATTCTTACTCATCTCTATTTACTTTTCTAAACATATATACTAGTAGTTTATTTTCGTTTCGGTTTGAATTTTACACATGCAGTTAAATTATAAATGTTCGCTACAAAATGGCCATCACTTATTTAGTTTATACGTTTTGGCATGAACCCTTTTCACGATTTTCCTCTACATATTTTATGCATACATGTCAGCCATTTTAGTTTTAAAATGGCAGATATGTATATAAAAATATGTAGATCGAATAATATAAGAGTATAAACTTAATAAGTGGTGTTTATGCATTATGGAATGAAGCCAGAGTTACAAAATGATCGTTTATACAGTCCAACTGTGGAAGTTAAATTACTTTTACAAATGTGCTTGCTCATGATGACTGACAGACTGTGTCATGCAGAAATTTTCAAAATGAAATTAACTTAAACTGAGTATAGGGGAGATCACCTTTTCATATTCTAACTGCCCACCATCATTCTATTGGATGAATGAACAATAAAAACTTGCTGTTCTCCAATAGCTCTCTGGTGGGTACATTTGCAGATGAAAACCTCTGTATACAAACACGATCTCTCCTATAAAACCTTTTTAAATAATGTACCACTGATAAGTGAATGATGATGAGTATGAACAATAAGTTACATTGGAAAAATGTCAATGTCTTCTTATACAAAAGGACATAATACTAAACATATGACAAAGTCATGATACCGGTGCCAGACAATAAACACTGCATATTATCACTTGGCCCTTTATTCAATATACGATAAATACTGAATTTAATTGCAAAATAAATACATAGCTCACAGCCACTTCACTAAACATGGTTTATACTGCTAACATGGCACCCAACGAATCGAGAGGTGTTATGGAGGAGGATGGCAAGCCCAAGGGTGAGCCTAACATTGAAATAGAGATGACCAGACCAAAGGCACATATTGGTCTATTTGGTGCTGTAGCGTTTGGTATAGGTACAATGATTGGTTCAGGAATTTTTATATCGCCGACAGGATCTCTCAGGTTCTCTGGTTCTATAGGTATGCTTGCTTTATTTATTATTATATATTTTGTACGATACAAAATGTATTCTTATACTCCGACCATTGGCACATTGTTTCAAATTATATTAGAGTACTATCTGAGTGTACTCTATATAGAGAGAAGGTTTTCAGCTTTTAAACTTTGCTGTGGAAACTGGGTCATTCAGCTACTTATAATTTATTATACTTTTCGACAGCTTGGACTTGGGCGGACCGTCGCTTGTTTATTTGGGCTTTGTGTCTTTATGTGTTTTATGTTTCCTGTGCTCGGTTGGTTCAGTTGGGAATTGAGTTTTGTGTGTTTTTATGTTTTCTGTGCTCGGCTGGTTGGGTTGAGTGCTGCCTTCCCTGTCTGACTTAATATAATCTTTTTGGCCAGCGGCCATGTTTAGCCGCAACGGATATAACGTTACGGGAACTGGTGTCCGTGTTTGCTGTGACAACTGTAGAAAAACTGGGTACCAGCGTTCGCAACCTCATATCCGTTGCGGCTAAACATGGCTGCAGCCCAATCTTCTCTTTGTATAGCGTACACTAAGATAGTACACTCAGATAATTTGAAACCATGTGACTGTGATTCCGACACGCCCACTGATATCGTTCAAAAAGTGTACATTATTTTCGTAAGCGGACACTTTTTCGAGCTATAAGAAAACTGATTGTACAAAACATTTACTCAGAAATAATTGCCATAAATGGTCAATTAGAAAACAACTACGACAAATCTGTGTGAGAAACAGTTAAATAAACGACATTGCAACTGATTGCCGAAAGCCTAAAATATGAAGCTAGAAAATCGTAAAAACACACAGCATGGGTTAAAATGCTGCATTATTGTAAAAACATCAAGTTTGTGGCGTTACTCTTGTAAAAAGACACTTTTGACGAAAAACTAGTACTACATGTATATCTATTACATATAACACTTTCATCATGCAAATTCACGTTCAAATGTGCTTTACAATCACACTTTTTAACGATTTGACTCGGATATAAGTATGCAAGCATGGATAAATACTGTGCACTTCAGGATCAATTTTCGTCTTCAATATATTTTCAAAACCAGCCAAAATATACCAGATACATGTATATTTTATTACATAGCCATTCGACGGGTGTTCACTGATGAGGGCACCCTTATCGCTATCACCCTACATAGTAATAGTTTTATTCAGTTTTATTCATATGTTATAGTAGTTCATTTGCTTTGTCAATTCATAAGCAGATGTATGAAAATTCAACTTTTTCGTAAATGAAACTTATATGCTTATAATTCATTTTGTTCTGGATTGAGTCGGTAGACATGATTATCAATATCGTTGAGGGTTGTTGGCTTTTTCAGCTTCTTGTTGCTAAGTGTTCTTATGTCCATTTAAATTAGTATTACGTTATACTTCGATTATGAAACCAAAGTTGTAAAGTTTTCTATCACACCCGTTAGGCTCTCTGGATACATATTTTGCAGGTATATGTTAAAACTACCACTTATATATCGCATATAAAGATTTTCAACATTATTTAATACAAATATGTTCAAATATGAATAATTAGGGCCCCGCAAAAAAATTTTTGCGTGCCCTATAGTAATCACCCCGTCCGTCCGTCCACATTTTTCAAGTTTTTTCTTAATAACTTGAAAACCATTATAGGTATTGACTTCAAACATAAGCTCACAACAACAGTACGCTATTTTATGGCAAGTTATATAACTCTCGCTACAATATTGGAAGAGTTATGGCCCTTTGTTAAATTCAAATTTACTCATTGTTCATCTTTTTTCTTCGTAACTTCACAACGATAGTAGATATTCAAATGAAACTTGCTATAATTATTGCCAGTGATAATACGCTTATCTTTAGCAAAGGGCAACAACTCTAGCTTTGATAAATTTTGACTTATGCCCCTTTTCAGCTTCAAAAACTATAACATTGGTCAAAGTTAAAATAAGGTTCAAGATATTCAAATGAAACTTGCTATACTTACTTCTATTGACTACGACAATACGTACATGTATGTGAGGCAAAAACAATATACACATTTTTAGCAAAGGGCGAAAACTCTTAAAAACTTTAATAATTTTTGACTGATTCCCCTTAACACTTGCACACAAAACAAACAGATTAATGTAGTTCTGTTTTGTGCATTTCCATCTTGCAAACAATATTGGCTGATCAGGAACAGGGCAATGTCAATGAAACCAATGTCATGATTTCATGAATTCAGTGTGCAATTTTAGTCTGTCAAAGATATTTCCAAACTTTATAAAAGTCAAAGTTCATCATGGTTTCTATGTAGGAAATTAAACCTGCGCTTGTCAAACAACTTTAATTGAATTTTAGAAGGGAGTGAATTACTTTACTTCGGGCATCAACACATGAAAGTTTGAGATATGACTTTGTTATTGGGTCTGAGTACAGAAACTTATAGCGCTGATAATTATGCAACCCCACTATACTTCTACACTCCTCCCCTCCCCCCTCTTACGACATGCTACCACGGGACCCTGTTCACGACAGTGATAATTCTAGTTAATTGTCTCTGTCATTTTTCAGGTGCAAATTTGATTATATGGGCTCTATGTGGAATGATGACAATGGTTACCGGTTTGGTGTACGCAGAACTGGGAACCATGTTTCCACAGTCTGGGGGCGACTTCAACTACATCAAGTATGGTCTGGGGGAGTTCCCAGCTTTCCTAGCCGTCTGGATAATACCACTGTTCAGCGATACGGCAGCCATGACAGTTATGGCCTTATCGTTTTCGGAATATCTCGGTGTTTGGGTCTCGGACGGATGCTCACTTCCGGTCTACGTCACCAGATTGATATCTGTTTTAATGATCACCACGATTTGTTTTACAAATGCGTGTAGCGCGAATTTTGGTAAAATTATCCAAATAATTTGTACTAGTGCAAAAATGTTCGTGCTTATAGTTATAAGCATTTCTGGTGTAGTGTTCCAGTTACAAGGTGAATCCATAATGCCGATGGATTGTTTTAAAGGAACACATGGAGATGTTATGTCGTATTGTTTGGCTTTATACAGCTGTATGTTCGCTTACGGTGGATTCACGCGTATTGGGGATATAGCAGATGAAATCATCAATCCTAGATCAAATATTCCTAAAGCGGTCATCATTTCTGTTTCCACTGTTACAGTAGTGTATGTGATAGCGAATATATCATTCTTTTCGGTTCTTACAAAAGACGAAATGTTGTCATCTAAAGCGGTTGTATTTGATTGGTCAATGAGGAAGATTAGTTTTGCAGTTCCTTTCATACAAATCGGTGTTTTATTATCAATTTACGGTACATGCAACGGTGACACATTCGGGGCAAGTCGAATAATGTTTGCAGCTGCGCGCGCAGGGCATTACCCGGAAGTGATGTCATTTCTCAACATAAAATCGTCGGTACCCGTTGTTGCAATTTTAGTCATGCAATGTCTATGTTGTGTGTGGTTATTATTTGGTGACATTTTGTCGCTGATAAATTTTCTTAGTTTTATGAGTACAATTGTTGCATTGTTGTCAACAATCTCTCTTATCAAAATCAGATATCAAAAGCAGAAAAACAGCGCACAGATAAATGAAGCATTCCATACGCATATTGCCTTACCTTTTTTGAACATTATCATTTGTAGTTTTATGATTATAGCACCGTTCATATCAGCACCAAGGATGGAATTTCTTTATGGACTTTGTGTGATTGCTACTGGAGTGTTCGTGTATTTACTGTTTATTCGTTCAAGCCTGAAAATCCCTGGCATTGACCGAATAACGATATTTTCTCAGTTGTTCTTTTGTTTAGGCCCTACCGGGAAAGTTGAGTGACAATATTTGAGACATACAATACCTAGAATGGCTAGATTTGTTTTCTAACTGAGCGTAGGTTAAGGTTTGTCAACAAGATGTCAAATTATGCTTGCTTTGTTGGTGCACCTACTATCCATCTTTATTAATTTAAATTAAACACTGTTTATACATATATGTTTAAAGAACACAGAAATCAAGAAACAAATAAGTGATTTGAAACAAAACAAATATGTTCTGACGATCATATTCTGGCCAACATTGCAATTGTGAAATCAGATTGTTCAATCTATTGTCTCTATGAGATGTACGTCTATTAATAACAAAAACGCATTAACGGTTCTGGTAGAGTTGTTGAAACGGCATCTGCATGGTTTTTATTGTGATAATCAACTCAGGAAACGATATCCTGTCGGCTTCCAGACGAATAAACGAAGTGATTGTAGTGTCTCATGTTATATAGTATTTGATAAATGTACATTTATACTTTTATATGTTGTGAATTGAATACAATTTTTCTGAAATGCTACTTTTCCTTGGTTGTTTTTATTTTTAACCCTTGTAATTGCTTGTTCTATATTAGCATTTACTTGTTTCTAAATATCAGCCATTGTTCTGTCAGTTCTGATGTAGGTGAAGGCAAAGCTAATGTCATCCTCATACATCAGTGGTTATTCAAACTAATAATTCAGAGTAAAATACGCTGGTGAACGAGAAAAAGTGAATGTCTGGTCTAATGATACTGTAAAATCACATATAATATATTCGTGGGTATCCATTGTACACCGCCCAATGTTGAGCTGCGTGTTAACTAGTGCTTCTCCTGAGTGGTACAGCTTGTGAAGTCACAGTGTTAAAGGGACATGCTCAGAAACTGGAGTATCTTGGTTTGCATACAACAAAAATGCGTTTATCACTTGTAAAACCAACTATTACCGAAAAGTCAAAGAAGAATTTGACTTACAATTTACTCTATAACGCGAGCTTCGATATTTGTATATCGATTTGCCATTGAATAAAAGGCTGTTAAAAAACTAGCGGGATGTTTCGTTACTTTTTACAGGGTTTTCATTATTTGACTTAGGTATTAAAATGATACCAATTTGATTGCTATTCGAGACACTTCAGTTCCAGGGCATGTCCCTTTAAAAGAATGACACCAGATTGTTGTTCCCACTCGGTTGTTGGGGGTGAAACGGGTAATGTATTTAGAATAAGTGAATGTCTTTTGGAATACGTGAATGTCGCCCAATAGCCGAATGGAAACAACACGCTGTCAGTATATAATGCAGCTGTCATTTATCAATGCTGATTTGTACACAATATCAGACTATATCGCTGGATTAAAATGACAATCGGAAGTGGTCATACTGACCAACCTGAAGTTGAAAAAGCTTGTTTTTCCATAAGTAAAGAGTAGTTTTTTGGTTGTTTTCTCAAAATATTGTTTTTGTACTTATGATCTTCTAGTTCTAAGCCAGCGATATGGCTACACAAGATCATTCATCATGTAAATAATAGCACGCGATACAAATTGCAAAATGGACGATATAATTTTATTTTACAATTTTACATAATTTTATATAATACATATACATGTACATTTAAAGGGTTCGTACCGGTTTCCCATTTCTCTATGGTATCTAACAGTCTTAATATAGTCTTATTATTGTATAGATTTAGATCTTATTGCAGTCAACGCTTGTTTTAATCACACATCCTTCTGTTTTCATGGATTTATTTTATCGTTATGACACTGTCACTCTACAACGTTTTGCTATAACGATGCCGAACGTATGTGAATTTTTGCAAGCACGCTGTGTGCATTGGATACGTTAGGCAATAAAGTCATACTAATATAATCAAATTAAGAGCACGCGAAAACAAGCTGTGTGTCAGCGTATATCTAGCATTGACGACGTGTGTGGAATTAATGTGCAATGTTAGTCTAACTTGTGATATTTGTATACGTAGCGTAAAAGTGTGTATTGCGACGGTCACGTGGCTTCAGATATATCAAACGGTTTGTATCGGCGTCAGACAGCTTATGTCATCGTGTTTCAGCGGGCCCTTAACCAAACCGTACAACCCATTGTGTCGAAGGCAACTTTGTTGGTAGAACACAGCAGACCAAAGGGTTTACGCGACGCTAATAGGGTATGTATTTTCTAGTGTTGATATATATGTCTATGATTTTCAGAGTGAACCCTGTGTTCCCCTGTCTTCTACCCAACACTGCATGTCACGCAACAGGTCATATGATGTGTCAAAGTGTGTAAAACGTACACCTTCTTATTCAACCTACCCCATCGTGGTTGCCAAGCATATTGTACGTTCGGCATACATTGTTATTAAACATTGTAACGTGAGCGCGTCATTAACGATGCTCATGGAACAACAATGTACTATGTATTTTAAAATCATCGTGTCATTGATGAGTTTGAGCTCATCGCTCTACGATTGCATTACATACCTTTATTGAAAGCTACATTATGGTTGAATTAATACATACTAATTGAAATTATAAATCCATAAACAAAGTGAAAGAACACCAAGTATGTTAACAGGCGTTGTTTTTACATCCGAGAAGAACACACACAATGGTGTCATTTGATATTACATGTACAAATTTATATGATAATAAACGTTACGTATAGATACCATGGGAAATGTGTCAATGTTTTTATTTTATATATAACGAATTGTACGTTTAGTCCTTCGCTCCACAGTGTATTTTGACACATTTCTCATAACTTCGTTTCACAAAATATATTCCAATCGCTCATATGAATACCATATTCCACATAAATTCATTTTGTATGCATCACTTATAAATTCAAAGTTTGTATACTCTAAGACATAACATAAGACGGACACGATACACGCCATGTCCCATCGGTGACGTCACGCATCAATTTGTGATTTATCCTCCCTGTCCAAACCGTTTACATAATTTGACAAACAAAGTTGTAAGCCGCGAGACATGAACGATCCCACCAATACCACAGTCCGGTTCCACTGGCTTTCCTGTCATATACCTTACACAGATCGGCAGGCGTGTTTGGTTCACTGGCAGCCCATAGCAGAAAATCCTGATCTTGAGGAGTATAGTGAAACTCCCAGTCACCTCCTTCCATTATTTTCTTGCCATCAATCCATATGATGTTAATATGGCGATACTGAGCGAGCGTCTGATTGATGTCAAACCGTTTCATATCACTGTCAATGTTAACAAGATGGCCGCCATCTGAGCGGCAAGTTTTCTCAGCATTGTCGCGTTTCTCTTTGATGTCGTGGTACACCTTGATGCAGAAACCGTGATCAGTGATGGTATAATCCTCCGGACATATGTACTCGTTCTCACAGACCCTGGTCTCATATTCTACCCTGGGCGGAGAATGACGAACGCAAAGTGTGGTATTGAAGCCACAATTTCTACTACGATTTTGTCCACCAAATTGTTCTCGGAGGTTGGCGTCGCATGATGACCATTCACTCCATTCAGAACATGGATGTAACAGACACACGTCTTGTGCTAACACCGCCTCGTGGTGCTTTACTATGTTAAACTTGGTGAGAAGTTGCGTTGTGTCCGATTGGATCTCGTTCAATGTCTTCCCAATCAATAGTAAGAATGGTTTGTCTAACTTGGAGCCAATCTCTAACAATGTTTCTGCTGACAGATTAGCTTGTGCCATGTCTTCGATATTCACGATCCCGTCACCCTCCAGAGGAGCTCCATTGACATGTACAATAACTAACCACATAGCAACCATGCGAATAATATCCTTCATTTTAAAACGTTATCGGTTTTCTTCTAGAACTTTAAAATATTCGCCAAGTCTGGTTGTCCACGAAGCGGATTGAAATGATACAAATATTCTTATTCTTGGTATATAAACACATGTTAGGCTAGAAGCATTTTATATTTGGTAACAAGTTACGTTTTCTGGTCTGCCTCACATTGAACATTGTTTGTTTGTCTGCGATCGTCTAAGACATTCGTTAGTGTTTTTCCATTTGGTTTTATGCCTGCCATGTCGGGCAATAACCTCCGACTTAATGGAGGGATAATTGCGTGATACAAGGAGTCCGGGTGCGCTTAGCTCTTTCCGAAATGACTCCCGATTCATTTACCCGATGGCGAGACTACCCCTGGATTACCGACATGTCCATCTCTAACCACCACGCCACACATAAGTACGTTGCGTTTGTTCTCTTTTTTGCGCCTAATCACCCCCTACCCATTTACTTATTATATTTTTGTTGATATTCAAAATTCATTTGTGCGGCAACAGGGTTTTACCATTAACTGTGGTTCTTAAACTTTTTATGACTTTTTGACTGGTGGAACTAGGTCATTCGCCCTTTTAACAGCTGGAACTCGCTAAACCTATCTAAAACAAGGTCGTTCACCTATTTCATTGCTGTAACTAGCTAAAATGAGGTCTTTCAATGTATACATGTATGTGTTTTACTCTGGCCTAAGGCATCGGGTACTCTTATTAAATTTGCATTAATTAGAAATGGCACATCAAACGATGCTCATGAAATAATTCTATAAAGAATCTAATTTTACAGTCATGTTTTCCGGAGATAAGAATTACTGTCTATATAATACATAGAGTTACTGGGGTCACTAGTCTATACTTATGATACACCTGGACGCACGTACTAACCTTCATTATTTGTAAATGTTTACGTTCGACTGAGACTGTAATAAGTGCGTGGCCACCCGTTTTCCCGGCCTAATTGGCCAATGACCTCTGACTTTGAGGGCATAAACAACCATAACCTTTATCAAATCAAGGATTGTACGAAGTAGAGTGGTTGACATACATGAGATGATGTTTCGAGGGTTGATGCCATACACGCTGGAATATGATATTTATTTTATTATACCGAACACTATTATAAGTTTTGTGTTATACCGAACAGTAACCAAAACGTTCACAGCCATAATTGTGATATTTATAAACAGTAGACATGACGGTGGTTTCATATATTGTTTTGGATATTCAACATGCTAGTTTTAGAAATGTTTGTATATTTCAACAAACTAAACATTGACGTAGTTACTTGCCCTTGCTCGACCTTCAAAATGTCAAGTCGATCACGTGACGTGACAGTCATAATCCGGTCGATCACGATCCAAATGGGTTGAACCAACTTGTGGCAAGAATAACATGGCACTCTTTGTTGTTTGTGTTGTGGGTTGTCCTTGTGGTGTGTTTAGTCCGTTTGGTATGTTCTCGTCACCTGGTTCTTGCTCCGAATTAGTTTGAATGAATGAGGCGACATACTGTCGGTGTTGGATGTTTTGTTTTTGTAGTTGCTAGTTTTGTAAATAAAATTGTGTCTTGGACTTTGCCTGTGCTTTTGTTTTCCTGTCGTGTTTTGTTGTTGCTAGTTTTGTTGGGGATCATTGTCTGTGCCTTTTTGTTTTCATGTGTCTTTTTTGTGCCTTTCGTGCCCTGCTGTTTCTGTTGGGCGTTACACCTGTCCTTAGTTTCGTATTTTTGTATATTACTTATAAATGGTGCTAGGTTAATTTTTAAGCTCTAATACCGTTTATAGTGGTGTTTTTGCAATCTTAAATAATCTATCAAATGTTACCCCTTCTCAATATTCATCATTTTCTAGTGGCCCAATTCTATTGGAGCTAGTTATTTGTCTTCGCTTTCACTATTCGCCCCTCACTTGATTCGTTCGCGTTATTCGTACCCTATCTGGTTTGTTAATGACTTAATATGCAGTTGTACAGTAATGGATGTTGGTTTCTTTTGTTTGCTATTTGTTTATTTTCTTGCACCCTTTCATCCCCTATCAAGTTACATATCAGTGCATAAGTCCCGGTTCGGGCAGCCAGCATTAGTAAACAATTATGAACAATTCATAGAAAATGTTGGCGAGTGACCAAACGACTGTACATGCTGTATACAATCTTCCAATATATATCAAGTAACAAAAGAAAACAAACTTTTCAGTAGTATTGTTACCTACAATAGTAATCTTCTTGTCATTCTGATTGGGCAACTTTTATATATTTTGATAAACAAATCATATATATGTAAGACGTTAAAACACAGTAAAGTTTCCTCTTTTAATTTCACGATTCGGCATACATTGTATTAGACTTTTTAAAACTACGAACTTTGATAATATTTTTGACGTTTCAACAAGTTGAAGTAAATTATGTAGATTACGATCAGTTTGAAAAAGGCTTATATAATTTAATAAAACCGAACGCAATACAGAGTACATTTTACTCTTAAATTTCAACCAAACGGAGACTGCCCATTTACATTATAACCTTACAACAATTTCCTGGAATTACTCTCTTCTGTTGAACTTTAAGCAATGGAGCCATGATTCAGGTATGTCGCGGCCTGGGATATAGAAACGTAAACGGTTGAAGCTGGTGTGGTGGCGAACTTACTGAACGTTTGTCCAACAGAAGCTAACGGGTACCTAACGCAATGAACGCAATGGCAATGCAAACAGGAAGGTTATCAGAACTTTGTTCAGCGTACCCGTCTGTCAACTCCCAACAACATTTAACAACTTATACCAATGTACATGTATAATACATACGTCACCTGACGCTGACCACAGTTTACCTATGATGAGTTTTCGGACTAAGTCGACGACCGCATCACAAACCTTTCATTTGGGTTGTCAAAAGCTAATAGTTAATATATATAACTGCTAACAAAGCCAGCAAATCTCTAGGTCACGCTGCCTAACATACGTACGTAAAGAGCAATGTATATCCGTTACAATTAGTTGCTTTGAACCACGTTTATAATGAATGAGACATGATGTACATGAACAGGGTGTTCCAAATATATGTTACAGTTTTGTGGATTACTAAAATTTGTATTCGATGTAACATGTAATAAACGAAACACAAAGTCGAAACAGAACATTTTAAATCGTTTTATTCCATATAAAACATTCCAGTCTAGTTTTGAAAATTTGTCTTTAATATGCATCTTTATAAAATGTCTTGTTTAAACATGGTGTCAGTTTTTGGCAAAAAGTGACGTCGTCATTTTTTCTAAACTTATCTACAATTATTGTGCACAATTCAGACGATACATTTAGGGATTCTGCTTTATGGCATAATTTCAACTCTTACACACATCGCTGGCTTAGAATTTGAAGGTCCGACCTTATAGCAATAACTCAAGCATATTTGAAAGCTGCATCACAAGGCGTTTCTTATGATCCTATTTTCATAAAAATCGGAAGTGCTCATGTTGACCAAACTGAAGTTTAAAAAGCTTGTTTTTCCATGAGTAAAGAGAAGTTTACGGACAGTTTTTCTTGTTTTCTCAAAATATTGATTTTGTACTTACGACCTTCTAATTCTAAGCCAGAGACACGTTAGTTCATATTTTACACCTTATCCTAAGATACCCCAACATACCAAACGTATAATGGCCTTATGTTAGGTGAGAGGGGATAACTTGACGACGTAGTTATTTACCAAAAGTGATATTTAATTATGACATTGTAGCTGTAGAACTAAAGATGCATTCTAGAGACACATTTTCCAATCTAGGTTTGAATGTTGTATATGGAATAAAATTTTGAAATGTCCTCTTTCAATTGTGTGTTTCGTATTTACATATTGCATAAATTAAGAAATTTATTAACTCGTGACTGTAACAAACATGTATATTTTGAAACACCCTGTACCAGTAACATCTACAGAATATGAAAACCAGAGACAATAATTATTATTGGGTTATCGGATCATATCTGTATTGAGGAAGAACAACTAATCGCAACAGTCACAAACGCATCAATGCGAGCACCACCAACGAAGTACAGCGTATATATACTAATGAGAACGAATTGTGCTAAAGTCCTATTCGCAAGTTGACGTAAGTTGATATTCGTTACTTGTACCGGGGCCTTTATTAAGCTGCGGTTGAAATTCCGACCCTGCCGGGAATGTTTTCCTATCCTAAATGACGTTTCTGAACTGAATATGTCGTTTGGAGCATAGGCACATGTTTTCCAATTATCTAAGTGTACCCTATATAAAAAGTTAATAGCTAGGGTACACTCGGATAATTTGACACCCTGTGTCAAATGGAGGACGTTAATGAAAATGCTAAATCAGAGTTGTTTCTATAGTTTCTATATCCTTGCAAAGAAGATTAAATGATTGAAATGATAAATAGAATAGTAGGCTAGTCACGGGCAAGAATTATTGATACATAAATAACCTAAGTCAATCATAAAGATAAAAATAGAATGCGACAATACTCCCTGATCACGATGGCTTAGTGATTTATAGCGTATTCTAACACGATACGCGGATTAATCTATTGTACATAGATAAAACCAGGGCATGTATTATTACCGCAATAAAACATGGTAATAAATTGGCTGTTACTATTTACGCCCCGTATCATTTGACATATTTATGAATGAATGAACGTAAACTTTAAAGTAAAACTTTACACGGGCAGCGAGTTGCACGAGTATCCAGTGTTACATCTATGACGCATCTATTTTTAGAAACTCCAATATACTCTCAAAATTAAGATTCATAAAAACTTCTGATAATCAATTCATTTATATTTTTCATTTCATGAAATAGATACACTATATTCGTGTTATTAAAATTGTTTCAATGTTTAAAATGTGTTATTTCCTTCAGAAAATTACGAAGGTCGTTTTCATTAACGAGGGAGGTAATTGTTCCAGCTAATAAGCCACTCAATTTCAGTGTGGAATTATGTTCAATGTCAAATGGGTGAAAATAGAATGCGCGCAGTTAGATAGTACAAGCTATTATCGTATTTAGAATCGAAATAAAAACTATGTTCTTGTATTTTGTCGGTGAATAAAACACGGGCACTCGTGATTTAATTTTTCCGCATCCGAACTCCTGCCCATGTTTTATTCACCGACAAAATACGCGAACAGATGTTTATTTCTTAAGTAACCTTTTGTTCGAGAGATCTCTGTTTTCAACCAATTACAAACACTCGTCATCTTTTGTTATATTAATTTGCAATGTGCAGATGTGCTTTTGATATTTAATACGCTTTGTCATTTATTCCATTTTAATATTTGTAAACGGTAACGTGTATTCTGAAATAAAGAACACTTCTGTGGGAAACACGATGCCATTTTTATACCTTCATAACTTTTCATATTAAATTACGCATATAAAATATGATACAGTCAGTTGTTATTCAGTACAACCTCTCAAGAGCGACCCTTTGTAAAACAAGATCTATACATGTACAACAACGGTTTCCCTAAGCTGATATTTACTATAAGTTTAGCCTCCGTAGTGAAACAACCTCTGTACTGCTGTACTGTATATTATTTTAACACTCGATATATCAAACTCCAACGCAGTGATCGCCCTAACCGCTGCACTCAATAGCAATGTGTACCGTTATCACCGGTTTGAGTTTGACGAAATATATGTCCGCGTAGATGAAGTAAGTACTTAATATAGTGTTCGACATTTCATCACTTCGAATGAATCTCGAAAGTTTTGATCATGCGCAAAACATTTGAAGTGGCCGCAGGAACGGGCCGGAATATATCGAAAGCACTACGAATGTCGAATGTACTAAAAACGCAAACAGAATGTTTAGAATGCACTTTGATCATGCAAGAATATACTCTCCATTACTACATCGTTTCTATCGCTAGTGTATTTGTGCTATTGCTATTTTTAGACAGGAGAATCCAAAACCAGCGTACAGCGAGTTAAATTTGATAATGTAAACGGGGTTTAAATGCATTGTGTTAAAAGAATGACTTGTATTATATATCAAAAATCTCGCACTTTCAGTTTATCATTTTGATAATAAGTTAATAACTAATAAATGATGACCAGTCGATAGAATCATGAAATATTTAAACCTCAGACAGAGTGTGTGTACTCGTTTAAACCCTTCATGGTCACCACTAAACTCTCTGCTATACCTCTCTCTCTATACATACAAGTAAACTTTCATCAACCAATGAAAATGTGTATCAGGGTTCACCGCAGTTTTGTAAAGGTCAAATATCAAAATATTCTAGTATTTTAAGCAGCGTGTGAATGGTAACGGTTAAGTGGAAATCAAAGCGCTGTAGGGAGCGTAGCAAGAATATACCTCGATTTTCATTCTGACGACATTCCAACTCATTCCGACGCCGTATGAACTGGACAATTCGAATAAATACATGTACACAGAGCTTTAGAGCATAGTGTATTGTATTTCTAAGGAAATAGGTTTAGAACATTGAAACAGTCGAATTGGTGCGATCAAATGGAATGCACTGACGGAATGCAGACGAAACACATTTTGAACATATAAGAATGTACCTCGAATTGCTATTCCTACGGCATTCCGACTCTCGTGTGAATGGGGTATTAAGAATGTTGATCTCTAAAGACAATTAATAGTTAATCCTACACATCTCGATACCTGCTACAAGCTCACGGCGTCGACGACCATAGAGTCACAATAGATGTAACTAAATGACTGTACCGTAACTGGGGAAATTTGATATCATAATGTACACTAAGCATAAACAGTGTTTTTAAAATCAGATACTTAGTCTAGATTAACAAAATACATTTCCAAGTTTCCCAATACATGTCTCCAATATAGACACTATTTACGTTGACACGGGTTTCATGAGAAGCGTTTCACATAAGTCAAAGCAGCGACCACATTAAATCTATTCTATAAAAATATGTCTATTTTAACCCCCCCCCCCCCCCACGATGGGAGATAATTATAGATTATAGGAATTGTCTCCGTCCGTCAATGCGTCCGTCCCTCCGTCCGTAACAAAATCGTGCCCGTTCCATAACTTTTAACACCTGTGCCGAATTGCACGAAACTTATAGCAAGTTTGTCACTAACGGAGACGACGTGCAAAACCCACGTTCATATCGTGTCAGCTCAACGCCAATGGTACTGTTCAATGTCAAAGGTTTGAGTCTTACGTTTCATGTCCGCTTAACGTGACAAACGTTATCTTTTTATCACTCTTCGTCCGTCGGCCGTCCAAAGGGCTAGTGTAGTTGGTTTTAATGTTTGTTCAGATGTGATCAAAGCCGAGTAACGATTAATATAAAGTTAATTCGTCCAATCTTTGGTCACGCAACATGCCATATTAATTACACCAAACATAATGTTAATAATAACAATAACAACCAATGCTTTCTAAAATTAGTAAGGCTTAATTGTGATTATAGAAGATAAATAACTAAAGCTTTATATCTTAATAATCATATCTCCCATCATACACTTAGTATTTGCACGACTTTTTCCACCAATCAACAGGCTTGATTTCCGTCGTCTAATCCCTGAAGAACGTTCTAGTTTTCAAAATAATGCGTCTTCACCAAGAAGTAATTTGTAGTCACTGCGCATGCGCACCTAGACCGCACCTCTTCGTGGACTTCGTGCAAGCGATAATGTTTGGTTTTAACAATGGGCGGTATCAGTAAATAAAACAAAACATTCTACACGCATTCTATTGTCATAAAGTGTGGCCGTCCATTTGACCATTAACCGCGATTATTGCGCGCCCATTTTCAATTCACTTACCAATGTAGAGGCAACAATTGTGGGTGGGACAAACACTAAGTCGGTTAGAGTTTAAAAGTTTTCTTCAAGATTATAAACCACACTTCGCTATCGCTTGCTAAGGTTTAAATATTTGAAGAAAACATTTAATAAACTCTAACCTACCTCGTGAACTTAGTAAAATCGTTTATATATATGAGACAGTCTCCAAGAAAACCTGCTATTTTGACATCATGTAATTACTATTATAGTAAGGTTTTTAAAAATCTAAAATATGAAAAAAATGCATCTCTTAAGATTCCATTTTAAGCTACTTACCCATATAGTACTATATCTTAGTTTTAAATTATCTCATTACTAATGTTGAAATAACTTACTTCGTTGCCATAGTGACCAATGTCGGAAAAGTACTCAGTTTAAATAAAAACAGCAGTTGGTTGTTTTAAACAGAAGTATCTTTTATCTACATGCGAACATTTAAGATTTTGATATATACATGTATATTTTAAAAATAAAACATATTTCTAAAATGTGCTGTTTGAAACAGTTATGTCAAGAATTAACAAAATACTGTTTTTATGAAATACTTGATAGAGTTACGTCAAATGACGCTTGAGTGGCGTTTGTGACGTCACGAAAAAATGTTCAAACAGGCTCTAAAACAGCTGTTACGTCCTTAAAAATGATGATATCGACATAATTTCTTTTTAACTTTGCTTTATTACAATTACTCTTTTAAATTATGGAAAAACTCAAAATTGATATTTTTGTCAAAATAGCAGGTTTTCCTGCAGACCGGCTCATATATAGCCCCTCATTAACCCTTTTATTTAAACTGTTTTTTATTTTATTTTTTATCAGTTAATGATGGGAAATATGATTAATTTAACATTATTAATTTGTGAATAAAATCTGGTATTGACTCACGCAGAAAGAATACTGGACCAAACTTGGTCGGGGAAAAATGGCATTTTCCCAATCATTGTAGCATTAGTATACACAAGCAAACATTTTTAATCGACCTATTGTTATGTAGTTAGACTGAACAGATTTTAAAATGTGCGGTATCCAGTTAAAGCTATTACAATGATCTTTGATAAACAGTTAACTATTTTGAAAAACAAGCATTGGTACAAAGAAGATACAGCATCACTTGCATTCCAATTTGAACAACCCTCGTACGAAAACATTTTAAATGTAATGGTGAGAAAACAGACCTGAGGTCATCCATCTAGGGCCCTTTGAATCCTCTTACACTACGCCAAATACTAGTATTGCTTCCGCATATATATACGTATTAAACTATTTTTGTGCATACTTTCAAGAAATCATAATCAGATAATGACCTTTAGAACGTAGAATATCGCGTATATAAAGAGTGAGTGTCTGTATGGCTTGCCAGACAGTGAACGGAAATCCTACGTAAGTTAATTGATTCGTCGCTGTAGACGCATCGTGTCATGGCTACTGCAGGTGTATCTATTATAAATATTCAGCCGAAGGTGGAGAAAAATACTGGGTGAAGGAAGACAAATGAAGAACTTCGAAACTGTACATTGGACACGGATTACTTGTATCGTACGCGTTTATTTGATATTGGATAAGGACTTTTTCAGCTTTTTTCCAGCTTTTGTCTCTGACTGATAATGACGAATATACGGATATATATGCAGCCAATATATACATGTAATACCATGTTCAGTTTCAAGAACAAATTATGTTTTGTATTATTTTTATAGAAGACCAAAATGTACATTTTAGGTAGGATAAATTGTGTATGATTTTAAAATAACCACGGTATCATAGTTTTTGGCACGACAAATCGACTAATCGTCTACAATGCGTATAAGTTAAGAAGATTCGGGAAGATATAAACAAACTATAGGGTCATTAATTACGACTAACCACACGACATAGTGTTGTTTGACTTAATTATGGGTGTTAATTTTACTGGTACGGATAATGACAGTAAATCTATAATTCAACCTTCATCAGGATCATTCGCTCGACCATACACACAATGGTCACTTAATGGACTATCGGTAATTATAATAACGTTTGGGTTATTTACTTTCACAGCAATGATACAAACAAAGCGCATTCCGAGAGCAGTGCGGTATTTAACAAGTGTTCTGGTGTTAACGGACGCCTTGATGATATGTTTCTTCATGATGAGATACTGGTTTGAGAATATGGGTTTTTCACCATTGGTTTCAGCAATATTTCATGAATGTGGACGGGTGTGTTTGGTGATAACCTGGACACTTATTGCCTTGATGGGTTTAGAGAGGGTAGTTTGCATATTCTGGTTTAGTGAGTACGCCATGCACTCTTCAAAAGTAAAAATAATAACAAATGTTAGTGTATGGAGCATGGTAGTCTTCAAACTGATGGCCAGATACTTGCTGTTGCCTTTTGCTGAAAGTAAATCGTATGACTTTGTTACTCTCACGTTCCAGCCGGGATATCTTCACTGGATATTAGCCGGATATTTATGTGTGACAATCGTTTGTTTCTGTGCAGTGCTTTTTGAGTTGAAACGCAAAACTATATCGGTATCTGAGATGGCACCAAGCGGTGGACAGACAGGTCACCCTCGTTGGGTGTGTACTCATTCTATTATGATGTTTTCCTTACTTTTCGTAATCCCACACGTTCCGCTGTTCGCCATTAAAGCGTTCTGGACCAAACCGGAAGTTGCGCAAACGATATGGAGACTTTGTATTCTAAGTATTGGCTTAGTTATGTGCCTTGTACACCCTGTGTTATTTGTTTGGCGTTTCCAAGAATGTCGGTACATATTGAAAAAGATGCTATCCAAATACTTTTTCTGTATTAATAAAACACTATTGGAACAAACAAGAGTACGGGTATATGACATTGTAACTTGGAACACTGCGGAAAGTAATTGATATAAGCATACTATATTAAGGACAGAGCAAAGAAATCTAAAGTGGTAAAAATCAATATTTCTGAGAATGAGAAGGGCTCAAGTTAACATTATACTATAATTATGTATGTTTCACTTAAGCGTAACCCATGCACATTCGTTTGAATTATGAAAAACCATTAATTTAATATGTTTGGTTCCATGTGCCTGTACTTCGATCATGTCTCGTTCACAAACTAACAAATGGCACTAGCTGCATTTTTACCATGCAGCTTCACAGAACAAATCTATACTTATTTTATGTCAGAAAAGTGCATTCCAAAATCATAACCATTATGTGTGTACGTTATGTTTGTATTGTGATTGAATTTGTACATTTAACTATCGTCTAAGCCATCGAAGTGTAGATGTAGCTACACGATCAAAGTGTTTACAATATAATTTTACAATGTTATCGGTTATCTAGTTGGTAGTTTGTCATACATGTTTGTGATTTATAGAGATTGTTCATATTTTGTATATTTTAAAAGGAAGATAATTATTCTTTACATTATTTCCGAAAATGGTGATTTAAAGCTTTGTTCGACGCCATTTTATAAACAGCTTATATATATAGTTACAACGAGTATCTGTTGCGATAGTGGGCATGGATACGAATTTGGGAGACACCATCGCCAAGTAATACCCGGTACGAAAACAGACCTGTCGGTTATCGCAACAACCCAAAACAAGAATGTGCGAATAAACATTACCAAGGTCACTACACCACACACCAAAACAACAATTGAAACTCCAAATAAGCACCTACCGTACTTTGGGATATTTTGGTGTGGTCATTATTTCGCCATTTTCATCCAAAACGTAGTGGTTTTAATTTGGTGCGTTTAATTTTCGCCTCATAGCATGGGTGGCGAAAATTTAACGAATTTTGAAATTAAAGTGGGCAGTAATATTTAGCCCGTAAACGTTAATAAAAAGTTTTTTATGGGAGGTAAAAATTCGCTTATAAGAATTTGAGACTCAGAATTCAAGTTCAACAAGGGAATACATCTTATTAGGGCAGTCTACGTTGAAAAAATATTTGTTTTCTTACGTAAACAATCGTACTTTCGATTTGTATAATGCTGGAAAAAGTAAATTACTTTACTTACTTAAACATGTTATAATATAAAACTCTCAATTAATTCCTGATGTGAATCCTTAAAGTAAATCCTAATAGTTAATAATGTGTTTTCACTGCATTAGCTCTAGCAATTAAAATGACCCGTACTCTTATAAACGCACGTTGTAAACTCACATTATTTAGTGTAAGTTAATCTATTTTTAGACATGTCTAAATATTCATCAGTTTCGACTATAGTGCGGCCAAGATATGATGGCACAATAACATTTACACATGCTAATTAGCCGATGCGTTCATTTTCAACAGAAAGGGATGCTTATTTACAGTCATGGTCAATAAACGCTTGTTACGTATTACGTTTTCGCAATATGAGCAAATATACGAGACGATTTTACATGTGTCTCGCTGGCTCAGTTGGTAAACCTTTGGAATTACAATAATATATAATGGATGGAGGTTACTGGTTCGAATCTCACTTTTTTGCATTTTATTTCGGTAATGATTTGTATTCTTCATTTCTATTAAACTTTTTTTCTTAGTGTATCCCGTTATACGTTGATTATCTTGTTATATATTTTTTTAATTCGTATACTTTCTCTATTCTGTTTATTTATTATATAATATTTTATTTCATGTATCTATAACAATCAATTATAAATCAATATTCTGTACGTATACATGTATATATAAATTATATGAATTAATGTTGTTCATCAGCAGTGTTTGTGACAGAATCCTTTTAGAAATCTGCAAAATCATCATCACTATCACCATCCACCTCGTCATAATCACTGTCATTATCATCATCATCATCATCAACAGAATTCAGTGAGGTTTTGTTACGTCTTTGCAATTTCCTCGCCTTTATGCAGGAAATCGTCCTTTCTGTTACCCCTGTCATCGCGGTAGTTTGTTTCCTTGGACAGGACAACGGAATCACTGGCAGTTCCATTGGTGCCTCTCGTGTACAGAAGTCTAATACATCGTCCGTGCTGCGTTAAAACGATTCGTTTAGCCATATTTCGATTTAATAATTTGTAGTTTACTCAGGTTCAATCTGGCTGTAAGTAATACACCCACAAATAAACAAATACAGTTTTGTGAAAAGTGTGCGGAAAAAAATTCGCGAAAAAAAAGAAAAAAATATTATAATGGGATTCGAACCCGGAGCGTCTGTGTTGAGATTAGAAACGTTACCACTAGACTAAATAATTAACACAACGAGCTCCATCCTTAATTAAATAAGTTTAAATAACTAAACAAGCGCTTAGATGATCGTGATTAAGTTACTTACCCTCGTTTTGATATGGACTAATCCAACCAGTGACGTTTACACAATGTTATTGTGCCATCATATCTTGGCCGCACTATACCATAACAAAATCTTTAAAAAATATTAAGACTCGAGTACATTTATTAATCTGTCCATACAATTATTGATCTCTCGGCATCAGCATGGTTGATAGAAAATCAAAAGCCTTTGAACTTGCGGCATGACTCTTTGATGTCTAACTGATCAAGTTAAGGTGTTATTACAACAATTTATTTGAATCTCAGTTTCCACCAACTATTATGTGCATAAGCCTCATGTCTCTGGTTCATTTGTTTGGATAGATACAACAACAACAGTGTATGTGTACATGTCATTTAATTTAAATGACGAGATCAATATAGTATAAAAAACTATATTTTACTATCCATACATATGTGAGGGTACAACCGCCTATACTAAGCAAAATAAACAATATCATAATAACGCATATGACTAGTGAAATCAATATATGACACATACTAACAATAGCCATTCTCCTAAAGACAATCTCTTATTACCTCATATTAAGTATAGCCATATACAATAAGACAAACGTCTATGACTAGCTAATTAATAAAAAGACACACATAGATAAACATAATAATTATATCAAATAATCTGTAAACCATCACAACATAATCTCAATTTAAAATACCCGTAAAATAATCACCGTTACAAAAATATCTTCAAATTAATACATTGGGTGGTGGATGGGGAGAGCGGAAGAATGGCGACAGAATGTTTTCTTGTTCTTTGTTTTGTAAACAATGACGAGAACTGATCACGTGATCTAGGCACGCGCCTTCTCGCGGGAAAAATCTTAGGTTACAGAGCGCTAAATGTTTAGGTCATCGTTCATTAAATTTCTCTAATAGACCTGGAACTCCAAAGGCCCCTTGAAAACCTACGCTAAATATTATTTGAATCTCAGTTTCCACCAACTATCATGTGCAAAAGCCTCATGTCTCTGGTTCATTTGTTTGGATAGATACAACAACAACAGTGTATGTGTACATGTCATTTAATTTAAATGACGAGATCAATATAGTATAAAAACTAAATTTTATTATCCATACAAAGGTGGGGGTACAACCGCCATCAGCAATATATAGCATAGATAACGCTAAATATTGCCCCCCCCACCCCAGAGACAAGAGGCCATACACAATTACACATAACCGAATACCAGTTAAAAATAATTTCAAAACTTTCTATATAACTTATCCAAGCCTTCGCATATCAGGTAGTTAACTAAAACGCATTATGCAAATGAAGTTTGAAAAACAAAATAATATGTAACATCATTTAAAAGCATATAACATCACAATGCATCATGAAACAACATATTTACAACAAGGTATGTACATGTATACATCATAAGTTTTTATGTAAACTTCTATCACATGCAGCCTTTTGCTGGACATGCCTTTACATTATTGTATCATACTGTGTCCTTTCATATATGTATACATTTTCAACTGATGTATTATCTTAATCGCATTCAACATGACTGAGCAGGCTCAACATATCTATATATGTAACTTCCTTTTTTAAATACACTCACAGTTATTGCCTAGCCAAGATTGAAATGATGATGACTAACACAAATGCATTATAACTATGACAAACAAAAATTTAAAAATAAAAGATTCAAAATGCCAAATCGTTGAACATACAAGTGATTAATTTCAATGCTGGTTGGTGTTGACATTTATCTATAACTAAAAATATGACATAATGTAAAATAAGTGCAATCACTTCTGCATCTTGTTTAGCAAGATTACCCAAAATGAAATGGAACCAGGAAAGTTTGTTTTGCAAATTCAACAAGCAGCCTTGTGCTGGACTTGCTGTCATGCACCCTTGATAAATTTAAATCTTAAAATATTTGTAATGAATTTGTTCCAACAGTTAAACAATAATGAGTATAAAACATGATAATAACAAATAGCATCCAAATGATTGCACTTCCAACAACAAACAATACTCATGTCACATTCCTAGCACAAGCAGCCTTTTGCTGGACTTGCACAAGAAACTTACTATTCTGTAAGGCTACATTCTACATGCATTCTGACAATTAAACAATAATGACCATAATACAAATACTTGATAATAACAACAAATAGCATACAAATGATTGCACTTCCAAATAACAAAACTACTCCTATCACAAAGCCCTTACACAAGCAGCCTTTTGCTGGACTTGCCCGAGAAATGTGTTATATACCCTTCTGAAAGGCAATTACAGGCATTCTGACATAATTTTGTAAAGCATTAGACTTCCATCTGCCCATACGTTTTACTGCTTCTTCTGAATGACCTTGCATTACTGCATGAGTAGCTGCCCCAATTCGAAATGAATGAGATTCATATTTGGAACAATCATAACCCATGAATGTAATAACATGATTAAGTTGTTGAGAAAAGAACTTATATGTCACACCTGAACCATCAATGCCTTGGAAAAAAGGACCTGACTTATGGTGTACTAGCGACAAGTAATTCTTGGTTGATTGTACTTGACACAGTCCTTTATCATTTTTGTTTTCTGGCAATAACAATGTTACTGGATGCTTACTATGTTTAAACTGTTTGATGCAAATTTCAACTCCCAGACTAGAGCTGCCATTGTCTACAATCTTGACATTCTCAAATTGTACAACTTTGTCAACCAATGTAATCTTTTTTATACATAATTCACCAACACGAAAAAACCCGTAAAAAGTCAAAATGCACATATTTTTAAACATGACCCTATCGTAATAGTTTGATATTGTGTGTGGTAGCGACGCCACTAGTTTTTTCAATATATCATATGTGATCGGTAATCTTGAATCACCAGACAGCTGTTGGGACATGTTTTGAGCACCTTTAAAGAATTGTTTGACTAGAAAAGAGTCATCAAAATCTTTGTAACCAAATGATTTGTTAATGTACGCCAGTTAATGTACGCCAGTTAATGTACGCCAGTGCCGAAGCGTGAGACATAATGGTAGAGGTTTTATAACCTGCATTCAATAAATGAGCTAAGAAATTTATCAAAGAAACTTACTGAACAGGTAAGCATAAGCGCAATCCTTGTAGTTTGCAAAATGAAATAAAATGTTTCCAATAATTGAAATATACAGTCTTTGTTCTTTCACTTGTTGCATGCGATAACACTTCTTGAGCCTTTGAGCTTAAATTTCCCATATGGAGTCCGGGATGAGACATGGAACTGGATTCAGGTGTGGAGCTAACTTGAATGCTTCCTGAAATTGGTAACGGGACAATTTATCACTAATGGTGTTAAGTTTCCCTGAATATGTCTAGCTTAAACAATATGTTATGTTGTAATCCAAGTATCACCAGTCTACGTAGCCAGTTCATCATAATAGGGTCCTTAGATGAAAGTTTATTGATGCCCATCACAGTGGCCATATTGTCTGAATGGAAAATTATTTTATGATTGGCCATTTTATAACCCCAGATCTCAACCGCAATAACTATTGGAATGAGCTCTAGTATGTTGATATGATACTGTTTAAACTTTTCATTCCATTGTGCAGCGACCCATTGAGACCCAAATATCGCTGCACAACCTACAGTTGTTGCAGCATCTGTATGTAGATCAAGACAATCTGCCGATAGCCATTCATCCCTTAAAAACATGCAGCGACCGTTAAATGATTGCATGAATGATGACCTCATACTTAAATCTGCCCTAATTTCCTTGGTCAAACGAATATAAAACGATGGACAAGTCATCCCTATTGTTAAATCATATAATCTTCTCAAAAAGGCTCTTCCGGGTACTACACAAGCACATGCAAAATTTAATAGCCCTAACAATGATTGAAGTTGCTTTAATGAGATCTTTTTCTTGCATTTAATTTCTGATAACCTATCATTGATCTTGTTGATTTTGTCAACAGGCAACCTACTTATCATTTGATTTGAATCTATCTCAATGCCATTAATGGTAAGAATAGTAGAAGAAAAAAACAGTTTTTTCCTGTTTGATGGGCACTTTTAAATGCCCACACATTTCTAAAAAATGACTTAAGCTATTCATGCACAGTGTACTGCCAGCAGGACCAGCAAAGAAAAAGTCATCAATAACATGGCTCATTTTAGCATTGAACTTGTGTTCCATTATCCACTGTAAAGCATTACTGAACCTTGTAAAAACATTACAAGAAATATTTAAACCCATAGCTAAACATCTATCTTGAAAAAACTGTGTTTTGTCCTCAAAATTCCAAGAAAACCCTAATAAGAATTGGTCATCTGGATGAATAGGAATCAACCTAAAAGCATTTTCGATATCCGACTTGGCCATTAAACAATTTCTACCACATTCTTTAACTACAGATATTACAGTATCAATAGAATCATAATGCACTTCTGTGAATTTTTTGTCAATACTATCATTCACAGAAGACTGTTTACCAAAAGAACTTTCCAGATTCATGTTTTGGAATCAGAGCTAGAGGCGAACAAATTAACTTATCTGGTCTAATATCAAAAGGGCCTGCTATTCGGCCTGATTCTAATTCTTCTGTAATCTTTTTACTTGTAATATTGTGATTTACTAATGCAGACTGTTGATGTTTACATGCAGTATTTACAGGTAATCTGGATTTGTTGTATGGAATTCTAAATCCAAATGTAAATCCATCAACTAGAAATGACCTTTCTTCAGTATCAAAATCAGTTAAATAGAAATTTAACACTTTACTTTTTAGTGGCGTTGCCACGAAAAAGATCATTCGATTTTGAACTCGATGCTCGATCTGATGAGCTCTGTGAGCCGATTGCAATATTTTGTTTCCTAGAGTAACATTTAAACTCAGGATGGTTTTTCCTGCATAACTTGCAAATATGTGAATATTTGCAGTGTTGCAAATGGCAACCAGTAGGTTTGTTGTATTTGAAGCAAATTTTAGCTGAACCCGTGCTTTTTTTAGCAGCTTCACCTTTGAGCATCAGGGTAGTTGCCTTTAACCATAACTCATGGTGCAGTTGCCCAAAACTCAAATTTTGGCTTTGTTTATATGTTCTAAAATTCCTGTCATAAAAATTGAAAGCGGCTGGCCCATAGGCCCTATCCAGATCGCGCATCAAATTCATATAAATCAACAAATTCGAAATTTCAGCAGGAAATTTCTGAACAAAGATGTCCATATAAATAGAGAATGCTGATATCCAGCGACTTATTGACATATGTCTTTTGTCAGTTTTTTGTGACAATGATACATTGCCATCTGCGTTCACGACAAGATGAAAGTCCTTGTTGCCAGTTTTCGACAGTTCACTTAGCTCCACGAACTCTCCCTTCCAAATCAAGGCCTTGACCTTGTCAGTAACCCCCACGCTCAAGACACTATTGTTTGTGCTAATGTTTGACTCCGGAACTATACCTGGATTCAACTGTCCATCCAGAGTCGTCTTCACCAACGACATCAGGGAGTTTGTAGTTTCGGTGTGCGTTTGAGCAGTATCAACTGCTTCAGTTGTATCAACCGTAACGGATGTGGACGCTTCCACAACAGGTTCCACCACCTGTGGTATGTCACTCTGTTTCTGAACCATACCCCTGTCCTCTAACACTTTAATAACCGCCGCCACAGTTTCTGTCACTAATGTACTCTGGTCAATTTGTGGAACTTGTGGCTGGGCCCTTTTTTGTTTTTTCTTTGGTGATGGACGCATCTTCCTGTAAATCAAACCAAAACAGTTAGCATGCACTAACTTAATGTAGCATGTTGGCTTAAATTGATGCTACAGATTTTAAACCACCCTTTTTAGCTCACAGACTGTCATTAAGGTCAGACTCTGGTCAGACTGTCTTACATGTAGCTCTTTCCGAACAATTCCTTGGTTCTTACCGTGCCTGGTGTATAGAACCAATACACTAGACTACCTATGGGTTTCTAACCAGTTTTTCTCTGTAAGAATGGGAAATAAATAGACTGATAATTAACTCTAGTAAAGAGTTTGCCCACATTTCCACACCAATTTATTTCCTTCTAATTTATGTGTGTTAAACCTTCTGGCATAAACAAATATAATCATGTTATGGTTATACACATAACAATTAACATACCATTGATATCATAGTATACATATTTTTGGTGCTACCAATGCACACATCAGCCATCACAACTTAAATTAAGATATACAAATAATAACTGCCATAAATAGCCTGGCAATACAATATAACCTCTGTATAAAAAATAACCATTTTGCACCTGTAAACAACTACATGTTATCCATATAATATACACAATACTTGCTATTACCAGTAAGCATAGCAACCATAAATGTTGCAAATCGAGCCTATAACCGCCATAATTAACCTGTCAACAATAACTATTACCTCGGAATAACCATTACCTTTACATAAGTAAAAATTATTTGCACATGGAAACAAATACACGTTATCCACATAATACACAAGTACATGTATACTACTGGTGCGCATAGCAATTAAAATTGCTGCAAACAAGGCATACAACGCCATAGACCTAGCAACAATAACTGTCACTCCTGTATAAAATATATATAACAAATTTGCACATGGAAACAACTACCTGTTACCCACATAATATACAAATACATGTATACCTTAGGTGTGCACAGCAACCATACATGCTGCAACTTAGGCATACTTCAGCCTTAAATAACCTGGCAACAAGAACCGTTACCTCAGTATAAGATAATAATAACAATTTGCACATGGACACAAATACATGTTATCCACATAATATACAAATACATGTATACACCGGTGCGCACAGCAACCATACATGCTGTAACTTAGGCATACTACTGCCTTAAATAATTTAATAACCTATGAACATAATAACCGTTACCTCGGTATAAGATAATAACAAAATGCACATGGACACAAATACATGTTATCCACATAATATACAAATACATGTATACTACAGGTGCGCACAGCAACTATAAATGCTGTAACTTATGCATACTACTGTCTTAAATAGCTAGCAACAATCACCATTACCTTGGTATAAGACATTAATAATAGCAAATGCAACAAATACATGTTATATATATCCACAATACAACAATTTATTTGTTCATTAGACAGAGAGAATGGTTTGTTTGTGATGGATAGATAGTTTATTTTCAATTCAATTTCATTAGGCTGACAGCCTATAAGGACAATACAATGCATTTTGACAGAACAGTGGTACAGCACATGTTTAAATAATAACTAATAAACTTTAACAAGCATGCTCATAACTATGTGCAGAAGATTTGAAAGATACAGCATGTTAGACTAAATTTCAATTTTATGTTAAACAAGTCATTAATATAACATAGTTCATAAATAAGACATACACGCATTAATGCACATGTATACGTAGTTTTGTTAAGTTCACATAAAATCAATATATATATATGCATGTATATATGAGTTCATGCATGCACGACAATACATGATTAATAAATAAAGCACACAATATACTTATTGTTATTGTAGTTGACATACATACATTACGGCATTCAATTTAAATATTACAATTCATTCCTAATTTTAAATTCATGGTATGTGAACAGTTTCATTTTTCATTAATTTTATAAATTTCAACATACTTGGATGGCGTCAGTATTCTAATGGTATGTGTGTTTTTTCTTCACAAAGTGATGCTCATCTTCCACAATATTGCAATATTTACGAAGGTATATCCGAAAGTAATGCCACTGATGCTAGTAAATCGCGTACAATGTTAATAATGCACCACAATTTAACATAAAGTTACAAGAATCTATTTGCAAAATTTCATAAAATAATGCATTTTACAGTTATTGAGATATTTGAATATACATTATGCATACTAACAGACATCGCAACTAGTCTGACGTCAACGACGTTATAATGACGTTACTTCTGCGAACCTTACAACACCTGAAATTTCCATCACTGGTTTTCTTCGGTTTATGCAGTCATTTTAACGTTATGAATGTAAATCCAAGCAATACTTACTTCCGCATGAAAGTCGCACGACGTTCGCTGCCAGCTGACTATGTGGTACCAACATTACGCGGTATCGGGTTGAACGGTGTGGTTATGTTAAAACATATGCGTAAATGTTCTCCGCTATTCTGTTTCCATTCTAGCAAGTACCAGCAATATTCGGTTTCTATTCTTTGACTGCATTTAAAGTGAATTCGTACAGTATTCGATACACATTCTGACTGTACTTTTCTCGCGGTATTCGTACCTTAGTTGAAGTGCATTTTTGATATTCCGAGTGTATTCAAAAATCATTCCAAATATTCCTGATTCAGTCCAACTACATCCAATATTCATTCGGGAGTTAGACGTACTGAACATACGAAACTAGTTCCAGATGGATTCGAAGTGTTGCAGGGACTTTTTTATGTGTATGCGAAGGGCATTTTGACTGCGCTGTAAAAACTTTGGCCAATTCGAACTATCATTCGGAATGTATTTCGAATTTACATTTTATCTTCATTACGACTCATAAGGGCTCATTTCGGCTAATTCAACGTGTTTGGGGAATAACTTATGCTTAGGAGAAATTTATGTAAACTTCAGGGATGGGTACAATTACAATTATAATTTAATTAATTATAATTAATCACACTTTTTCAAATAATTGAAAATAATGATGATTAATTAAGGTGTTTCCCAACTCTTAAATTTTTCTGTACAAGAGGTATCAAACACCTGATTTTTATGAAGAACAGACTCATGATAGTGATTGTGCAAACCCATTACAGTTTTGCTCGGCTAGTTTTTAAGATATTTTTAGATTTTGGGGAAACCCCCTAAAAACTGATATTTGCATTTTACCGAAAAAGTTTGACATTTTATTTCTTGAAACTTGGCATGCACGAAATTTCGTATATACGGAATCACACGATAACGTTTGTTTTAGAATATGCATGTTATATGTATTTTTAAATGATATTTTAAAATATGTGATTTTTCATTTTTAAGTTATACGAAAAAAATAGTTGAACAACATACTGTTTTCGTACATGCAACCAGTAGAGTAACTATTATAGAAGTTTTATACCAAATTTCATGGCAGTTGCTCGGCTAGATTTTTTTATTGACACTTTAGTGATTTCGGAAATGTCGAAAACCAGGAGAGTTTACAAAATACATCCACGTTTTGAATACGTTGTATCCAGTTTTCGCGATAATTTGTTTTTGAAAAATGTGTATATTTAAAGAAGAGCCCAATTTTAGCTATATACTCTTTTGCATTAGCTAGTCTATATTCTTACGAAATAAATGCAAATAACCTTCCTCTAAAGTAGTCGGGATGCTTGCTAAACAAATATAAAAACTTGGATAAAATTTTGTGTGGGAGCATTATGAAACGGTTCACATACGTTGTAGCTAATATTCGTGAGTGTTGGTGTTTCAACGTTTGGAATAAATGGCACATAAAATTGCAGCTACAGCTTTATTCTGCAAGCTTATAATAGTATAATATAGTAATAACTATACAGCAAATCGCGATTTTAAAACATGAGAACATGCTGACGAATCAATTTTTAATTGTTCGGACTTTTTCATCATGGTAGTCAGACGCTTTCAATACGTCTTATTTACACCGATATCCAGACTTCCGCTCAAATGAAGAGTTTGCAATCACCTTAAGACAAAATTAAATTACTTTAATTGTAATTAATTAATTACTCAGTCAAAAAGACATATAATGGTCAATTAAATTCAATTAATCTCAATTATTTGTACATGTCCTTTATCATAAATACATCCCTAAATAGATTGTTCTGTTGACTAATCCATGTATACATTTTGTATACAATATACAAAATACAAATATAGTGCCATTTTGTATATTCATTAATATAAATTCTTTATTCCTGTTGCATTCATGTACATGCATAAAACATTAATTTGTATGTATATATTTCCAATAACTTTTTACATCTATGTTTGAATACAGTATTATAAAGCATTTAAAATTGAATACTACATAATCCTATACAGGTATTTATTTAATCAGAATTGTGTACCTACATGTAATAGCAACACAACTTAATGGTAGACAATGTATATTTTTGTAACACAACTTGTTCACTTTGCAGATAAATAAATTTCCAACTTAAATGCAATTTGCAGTGTATTTTGCAAGGAGATGCATTCTCATGCACTGAAACATTTCTTTGTGATTATCATCATGATCTATTTATGTTTAAATGTTGACAATAAATGTTCAAGATCGTGAGTCTTTTTGTAAATGTCTTATTCCGCCATTTTGTAAAAATAATTAATTATAATTAATTACTTTGTCCAAAATAATTGTAATTAATTTATTACTTTTTTAAAATCCATGTTATGGTAATTGTAATTTAATTGGAAAATGTCCAATTTAATTGTAATTAATAAATACTTTTTAAAATAATGGTACCCATCCCTGGTAAACTTATTCAAATACCTGTTCGGTTTGAAAATTGCCTAGTATATTAGAACTGGTAACACCGCTATCGTAAGTGTATTTGGTAACACATTTTAATGCAATTCTGCGCTCATGCTCAGAACATTTAGATTGAATATCAGTAAAAATTTGAACCTAATACGAACTATAAGCAAAGTACATTCCTAGTATATATGTAGTGTCCTCTTTCTAATTAAAAAAGAATATTAAAAGCAAATTACAAAAACATTTTTGTTATTATGCCTTTTTTGTTTGACGGGTACTTACTCTTCTGAGAATTCTATGTTAATAGGTTTCTTTCAAAAATGTTGTGTTCAAATGGTTTTGCTTTGTGTGTATCTTGTGGAGTGTTGTCATCTTTGGTGGTTGTTTTAATCTGCTGATCGTGGCTCATGATGTGTGGCTTACTCGAGAGTTCTGCGGACTGTCAGAATTATTTTAGTTATAGTTGTTAAAGATAGTACGTGTGGTCTCTTGCCTTTTTATGTGTCCTTTTTGTGCCTTTCGTGTCCTGCTGTTTCTGTTGGTTGCTTGCCCCGGTCCGTAGTCTCATATTTCTATATAAATTAAGAGATAAGTTTTCTAGGTACGCTTAAAGCTCAATGACCGTCAACATAAATGCTTTTAAAACTTGGTAAGCAATAAAATCGTATCAATTCTCAGTATTCGCCACTTTAACACCGGCCAAATTATCGCATGGCTTTTTCTCCGTGTATGCCCGTCCCCTGTCTGATTCGTTCGAGCTTATTCGTACACAAACCGATTCGTTAAAAATTCCTGTATGCCGCTGTAGGTTTTTTGGAATTAGGACTTTGTAACTTGTTAGTTGCATTTTAAACCAGAATTTCCAATGGGAACAATTGGTTATTAGATTGGCGATGTCGGCGAACGGGCGGGCTGCTTAAGTCAATGCCACAGTTACAAAACAGGGTGTATCCATTTGTGCAATGTCATGCTTGGTTGACATGAAAATCTGGTCTCATGGAATTTCCATGTCTTGTTTTTCTTGCACCCATTCATCTTTTCTTTTATTTATTTTTATTAGTTTTTCTTGATAACCATCAAAATCAATAATGCAGCCGCAGAGTTATGCGTTTAGACCAGAGATCTATGAATGTTCGTCACTCAGACCCCCTGCCTAATTTTGTGTCATTTAAAAAATTGAATTCTCGAAAGAACTAAAATAATGATTTTGACTCTGATCACTGCTAGCTACTCTGGTCGTATACTGTTCTTTTCGTTCCGCGTTTATTGTCCTCGGTCCACTCCGTTCTTGACTTTTTGTTTACAACTAATTCTTACTATTAAAAAGCATGACTTCAGCTGCTAAATACATTCGTGATGACTCTTAAACGTTTTTGGCACGTGAGATTAGGACTTGGTTACTGTTTAGTTGCATGTTTTGTGTTCCAGTTTGTCTGTGGCATGTGGTTTGTGTATTTTCTTTTTTCTGTGTGTCCCTATCTGCACTGTGCATGCAGCAAAAAGACTAAATTGATCACGAATCAACACATTTGAAGGTTGTTTTACATCAATCAATAGCGCATCTCATTGCAGACGGCGTAAGGAGGCAATATATTAATGATTTGACCCTCGGCTAATTTCACTGCGACACCTAGTACAAATACCACCAATAAATGAAAAATAAACACAGTTGAAACAAACGAAATGCAATTTTAAATAAGCATGACTGTAGACATTATATAATGTTATAAATAATGTATTCCATGTACAATGTTCAATTCCATGTGTCCTGTTAATTGTACCAGACATCAAACATACCAAAATGTCCCAGGGTGCTTTAAACAGCCCAATCAAAGACACCAATGCTTTGGATGGGTTTTGGTTCTAACTGTGGTCACCCCTATAGTTCAACTAGAGATAACGAAAACCTTCAGTGGTTAAGCTATGGTCGAACAATCGCTAGTTCGCTTTATTCTTGTTTCACATGTGCAGTCTTGCAACTACTCAAACGCAAATATAGTTTGTGGCACCTGAAGAAGCCAGACATGCGCAAGCTGGGACAATAGCTATACATAGCTAATGTTTCTTAAATTTGTTGTACATGTATCCGACTTAAAGTAAAGATTGTATAAAGCAGATAATCGAACCAGATCAGACTATAGTTAGCACCAAAACCCAGCCCAAGTGGTGGTCATAAGCCCCGAATTTTCGCAAATTCACAAGTACAAAACCACCTGATATTCTGCGGTCAGATATAACAAGTACGTGGGTCATTCAATAAATTCGTAGACTGTGTTAATCATTTTAACATCCGATGATACAGAGAAAAACAAACTACATCACGTTAAACTACAGGCTTTCGGACACAAGTGCTGAAAATATCGCGTGGAACAAAGCATTTTTAAAGAAAAAATAAATATCACCATACCGGTACCACCAAACACCACAATTTATGATCTGACGTCAGCGACGTTATTGACGTTTTGGTGATTCTCAAATAGTAGCCCGAAATGAAATTATGTTATTAACATTGAAATAAACATAAACATTCAAATTGTATATGATTTAAAATATCTCCCACAATATCTTATGTAGTCTAAGTTAAGGATTAAGGCTTGGCATAATGGTTGTATATTAATATGAGAACACCTCGCACATTTCGACGGACGTTGCGTGAAACGTCACTACATTTGCCTATCTGCACATCCATGTATCGTTTTAAATTCCATGCTTTTGCCACTTAAAGACAAGACCACTGCATGCTGTATGTTCTCATTCCGCTCTTTGTAGCTGCTCTTGTGAATCTGCTGTGTTTTTCCAAGCCACATGTACAATTCAATAGTCGTATGAATGTCCTCGCGTAAAGAAATAGGCATTTTGACGTTATTGAAAACGCGACACGCCTTGATAAAACAGTTTTTAATTTCCAATTTCGACGTCCAAATAACTTCATACTTTCATGAAACCCCAAGATAATATTTTGTAATAATCTGGCAAAAACATCAGAATGCATATTAACTAAATCGGAATTTATTATAACTAGTTGAACAAATAAAAAAGGCACGTTACGTCGGTCGGGGGTGGTAACGCGTTTCCATGGTAATAAAATGCCTAATGACATGTTACTAGTTTGCATTATTGAAGATAAATTTGCATTGATTGTTGGTAATAAGTTACTGTTTGTAATGTTATAAGAAATTATTGTTAAAACGCAATAATAATGAAATGAGAACGATTGTCTACGAATATATTGAATGACCCTCGTACACATGTATATACTCGTATAGAGCTACCAGCCTACCAACCCCTATATTCGCATTGCATCATTAAAGTATGTAGGCAAAAGGTCAACCGCTACTAATGGGGCTAGATCTGATTGTAGGCTCCAAAACCATCCATCATAACTATCTTACTATAATAAAAACAGTTGAAAGTGCTATGTATTTCTCCTTATTTACCATTTTATCAAGGTAGAAATTTGTATACTGATACCTAATCAGTTTACCTTGACTTTACATGAGTTGTCCCTCTTTGACGCCTGCACGAACACATAATGTACCCAAGTTGTTCCTCAATTGAGGAATGTGACCACCGTCTTCTGCATCTTTGCTCTTTCGCTTACTTAAACAGTCATCATTATCGTCCCAGATTCAATTATCGTTGCAGTCCTGATTTGTTTGTACTAGTATAGAACAAGTAGCACGTGACGAGAATTAAACGGCCATCTGAAACAGCTGAGCGCAGAAAACCAAAATAACACATAACCACACGGCACAATGCCAAACACAACTGAACGAGAAAATGAAAATAAACCGCTGAAAGCCAAGTTTCAACAGTCAAAAAGCCGAAATTCCAAGTTGCAGTTTTCAAAAAGCTGGAAGTCCTACATTTGTAGTTTCAGCTGTCAAAAAGTCCTAGTCCTAAACAGTTTGTGAAAGTTGATGGTACGTGTAGTCAGCAAAGGGAAAATAAGTAAATAGATAGGGGATGATTGGGCGCAAGAAAAATAATGCAACTAAAAAGCTACACCTAGTCCCAATTCCATAACCCTACAGCTGCATATACGAATTAATTAAAAACGAACCAGAAAACACTGACAATACTGATAATTTATAGCATTTGTTTGATTATCTAAGTTTGGCAATAATTAATGTACCCGGTTTTGGAGCTTAAAATTAAACATAGCCTCATTTTCTAGTAATTTATATAGAAATACGAAATTAAGGATAGGGTAGCTCCAATAGAAACAACAGGACAATTCCAAATATGAAATGATCAAAGAAATGGTGAAAAACGAAATGTTGTTGGTCTCCTGTCTTTTGTGTTAAAGCATTCCGGTATGTCGGCATAGTGCACCAGATAGTGTTTAACAAATTAATGAATGCATGGGTACTATTATTTCAGTATTGTCTGCCATTTTGTTGATGCTTTTGTATGCGTTTATGTACTCATACTTTTAAATGTGTCTTGATAGAGGTAATATTATTACAAGTATTATTACCATTACCATTAGTATTATTATTATTTCATTAAAACAATTGCAACACCACAAAATGTAGTTAGAATCCACTGTACAGCAGATACTCTAGATAAACTAGTTATATGAAAACTGAGAAGTTCATAGTAACAGACAATATTTACAGGTCGGTACTAGTACGTATTTATAAATGGTTAGACAGAGCTTAAAGACGAGGCGCAGTTTGGCAGGCCCAAAACAGTAGTGACGTCAGCGAAAAATGCCGCCAAAAACAGTAGTGACCAGGTTCAATGAAGCGTTTGCCTCAGTGAAAATTCGAGACGATGGGTACCAAACCTCGTAGGAGAAGATACGCTGAGACAAGACGAGGCATTTGCCACAGTTAAAATTTGCAGATTTAAATGAATGAAAATCATGTATGCAATCTACATTTTGTACTTAATATATATATATAGATCTATTAACGTTCTATTTATGTTGTCGCATATTAAAATCCCCCGGATAATTTGGGGCATTCAATTCACCATAAGAATATTGCACCGACGACAGTTGACCTAATTTATTACGGTTCCTTAAATTCCTCAAATGTTATTTATTCTGAGACACTGCTATTACACAGGCCCGGATCCACCCCCCATTGGCCTGGCAGTGACCATTTTATACATCCCAAAAATGTTAAAATTCTTAAAATATTACCAATCGATCTGGCTAGGGATTGATATTTTGTGATAACAGCCTCTGTATATTACATAAATATAACGGAAGCGAGTGCAATAAAATGGACCCCCTGTTGTTTATCCAGGCCCTAATTACTCCTAATCTGTATCAGTCAGACGCTTTAACAAATGATTGTTAAGCGTTTGAATGATCATGATTTAGGGGATGACCTGTGTTTGATTCACTGATCTATGTTACTATAATGTGTGTACTGATCGATTCAATCAGAGTGACACGATTGAACTTAAATTACATTTCAAAATTTTCTTGTTGGTAGATTTATTACTGATTATGTAACAATGCAATTCTAACAATTTCACGTGTGAGTGTTTAGAACATGAAAGGTGCATACCAAATTGACAAAAATCTTCGCAAGGGGGGGGGGGCACATTTTTTTAAAGTTCAAATGTCTAGCGTTGAATTTTAATATTTTTTTAAAAACAGGAATTTTCATGATTTTAATTCAAATAACGCCTGGTTTGTAAATTTTAGGGAATTGAAAGATTTTTTTTAAATAAGTGTTACTCATCGTATTTTCTGTTGATGTAGCAGTTCAATTTTAGTACCTTGACTTCTGATTTTAAAAGTTTAAAGTGCATGAAATTGCAAGGTTTTAATTGGAAAAGTGAAAAAAAATTCACCGGGAGGGGCCACCCCCCATAACATTGCAATAGGTTGCTGTGCCCCCCCCCCCCACTCGAAAAAAAATAGAGTGCAGAATTTTGATGATTTTAATTCAAATGACGCCTGGTTTGTAAATTTTAGGGAATTGAAAGATTTTTTTTAAATAAGTGTTACTCAGCGTATTTTCTGTTGATGTAGCAGTAGTAAAAGTGCATGAAATTGCATGGTTTTAATTCGAAAAGTGAAAAAGATTTCACCGAGAGGGCCCCCCCCATAACATTGCAATAGGTAGCTGTGCCCCCCCCACTCGAAATTTTCTGGATCCGGGCCTGATTACATGGTACTCGTAGTGAGTGTTAAATCATATCATTATGTATTTGTCCAAGTATATAATACGATTAACCAGAATTACCGGTTGCATTATTATTATTATATAATTATATAATCGGATGTTGATTTAACATAATGCAGATGATTATGTTTATTTTCAATAAGCACCTTGACATAATAACGCATTTTTGTATAATATGTTATTCGTACAACCTAATAATTATGGTTCAGATTTATTTTCAATTAAACAGACAATTCTTCATACAGTTTTTCCAATAGATTATGTTGGTGCTAAAATGACGTAAACCACTGCACGTATGTCGTACATTGTACTTAACATATAGCACGGAATACATCGAAATTTAGTTATTTTGTTTTTCATTATGTTCGTCAGTAGTGATGTCGCTTAACTTGAACTCGCGAATTATAAATAGTTAATACCCCATCAAACATAACGAATACCATCCGGTGTCAACTTGCTAATAGTCCATTTAAAATAAAATTTGACCTAGACAAAATTGCAAAATATTTTTTTCAATACTGGACGATAGTATACGTTTATATATACATACCATTAAAACCCGCACCTTGAAATATGAGGGGAAAGTTGTTTAAAACAAGTTTTGATTACCGTTTTTTAACATCAGCGACGATGTCGTAAACGGTTTACCATACTCGGTATTTTTCGATGACGTCACGGATGACATCATAATAAAATGGAAGGTATAGTTATAAACAATCGATATTCGGGTTAAAAATCGATGTATTTTTATCATAAATAAAGCTGAAAGGGTTCATTTGAAGTAAGTATGATGTATTTACACAAGGCATGGCATTATGGGAATGTGTACATGCACACACATAGCAAATTAATTTGAAATTGCATGATTTTGCGGAAAGTAGAGGAATCTAAATATTCTTTTGTTTGAGGTTTTTTTTTGGTTGAATGATAAATTTGTCTATATTTATCTATTTAATAGTCACGGTAATATAAAAATAGCGATTAGACGCTTTAAATAACAAAAAATGGAAATTAATAAAGATGACCTGCTGAACCAAAAAATTAAGTACGGAAGCGTGTTCGTGCCATCAATTTAACGAATTTTTCACAAGTGCCGTTATGTTTTGGAAGTTATCTCTTAAACAAGCGGTAAAAATTGTGTATTTTTTCACGTCATTCTATTCCTAGCATGATATTGTGTATATATACAAATTGTGAGCAAATTCTATCGATAGGAACACTTAATATGACAAGAAACTGCAGATTGAATATCCGTCTAGAACATGATAGATCTAATAAATGTACTTTATATTTTACAAAGTTTCTCTTCCATTAGGTCTTATTATAAATTTGTTTATACACTGTATACTTATACAGGAACCCAGTATGAATTCAATTAGTGATAGAATTGGAATCGATCTATAGAATCTACGTAGCTGTCTTAAAATTTAAGTTAGGTCTAATTGTTTTTTCATATTACGAATATTTCTTATCAGATAAAATGTTTAAGTTTTAACTAAGTATTATTAAATAAACAATAATCTTCATTTTGTAGGAGTGAAACACATTGAAGAACGATTATAGTTATACATGTACATGTATTTGTTATTCTATATACTTATTACGTTTTGCTTGAAGATAACCATAATAAAGGGTGTGAGGTCAGCATCATGAATATTACCACGGAGATTATCGATGTATAACATCGCAGTCACCTGAATAGATTTATTTAAAGCAAATCGGCATACATACATACCTTTAGCCATTTACATAACTCATAAAAAGGTGAAGTGAAATTCATCTATATATATAATAACACTAACTACAACTTAAGACACAAACGGGTGTTTAATGACTAAATTAAACATGCTAGTAATTTGCTTTTTCATGATATTTGCAAATAAGCTACTCATATTTCCAAAGTAAGCATGATTTTCGGTTTGAATACAAACCATTTAATGTAGTATGTAAACTTGAAATTCCAAAGTCAGATTAACATACATCGTAACATGCTTACTGAATGTAATAGTCCCATTTCTATTTTAGATGGATGAATTATGTGTGATTTGTAAGAAGACACTCTCTGAACAGACAGTTGTAAAGTTGAGGAAGAAGGGGAGGGACAGTGTGAACAGGGCAAGTGAGATCAGATACTAAAACATATTAGGGACAGATGATACATACAGAGTGTTTCAAAACCTATACACACGAACTCAATTTAACATTGTAAAACAGATTGAAATAATGTACAGAACACCTGCACATAATACATATTTTCCACTCCTATTTCAGGAAAGCTAAAAAGTGTGCCTTTTAAAAGCACTATACATTGAATGTGCAATAAATTTCCAACTGCATGCCGCATGTACGAGGGGTGTTCAATATAATATAATGTATTTCGGTCACAAAATTCGTTGATTTCTAGATTTCGTTTTATGTTTATGGCACCATCAACCATTCAACTAATTTCCTGAAAATTTCACTAAATTGCAATTACCGGATTGGTGTTTCAGGTTGTTGTCTTTTTTCAAGGGTTAGTAATAGACACCGAATAAGAGAACAAATGTCCACTAAAATTTCATTTCGGGATATAAACTTTTTTGCATATGATTAAAATAATGTGCATGCCTGTCATAAAAACAGGATTTGGTGTCCTTTTAGTACAAAATAAGATAATTTTAAAGTCGCGAATATATGTGTAGAAATGAGACCAACTCGCTTGTTGTTATTTTTTATTAGTTTTATTGGTTAAAATTTGGCATATTACACAAGAAAGTATTCCTTGGACATACGGTATAACCCGACGAATACGCCATCGAGTGACGAATACCCAACAGAGGTAAACACTGATGACAGGTGAGTAGTGATGTTATATTTCTTACCAGCAAATCGCGATATCGAGATTTCTTTTGGATCTAAGAATTTGTGAATGACTACGAAGGTTGAAGTTTACTATTCAAAGAATCTCGCGTGCTATCTTTGCGGAATAAAGCTGATAGCGCCTGTTTATACACGACATGCCGAAAATAATGTTCAAATCTAACATACATTAGCCGAAATTAAACCGTGTGGGGGTCATCAACATTAATTTCTGGGAAGAATTTGCGAACAAAACATAATTGATACGAAGTCATTGGTGCGTGAACAAACAAGTATCATTTTGTATGAACAAGACTGGTCTACCTTGTTGTCGACTGTCTTACTCGTAGACAACAAATAAATTCATTTTTATTTTAAGCTCTGAGGCACACATACGAATTCAGTATCGTATGTTGCAGTTTAATGAATGATGACGTTTATTTTTCTTAACAACTACAACAAATTATGCTCAAAATGAAAATAAGGGCAGTATACTCGAGTATACCTTAGTTCAATACATATTACTTAATTTTTGGCGTAAGCCATGCAATTTCCATACATTTTAAACATTAGTCGTAGAATAATTCTAAATATTGTCTTAGAACAATTCAAAGGACATGAACAATACATTTTGAACGCCCATCGTATATATTGTTAAAGTATTTGCTATATTTAAAACCACGTCGTTCGACAATTATTTTGCAATATGATACCAATGCGTGCACAAAACGTATCCAGTTATATTGTTAACAATGATGTCACAATTCTGTTGGTACAAAGCGACTTAAAACCTCGTAACTCGACATAATAGACAAGGTCGATACGCTGATAGTATCTGAAAATAATTTTGCACAAAATCCAAATGTATGGTGGCATATTTCTGCCACCAGATAACTACTTAATTATTTAGATAAATAAGTGGTTAACGCGTTAGGTAACTAGATAACAATTTAATTATCTCGATAATTATGTGGTAAACGCGTTAGGTAACTAGATAATATTTCAAGTAAAATAAATATCTGAACAGGGAGAAAATGCATTATTATGGTGGCATATTTCTGCCACCAGTTAGCAGCATACTTATGTAGATAATTAAGTGGTTAACACGTTAGGTAACTAGATAATCAGTTAATTCATAAACAGTATCTTATCTAGAAAAAAACACATGATACTGCCAGTTCCTACCTCTTTAGAAAAGTGTTAACTTGACAACGTGTTATGTATCTAGTTAGCATGATAATTAACTAGATAATTAAGTGGTTATCTAGTTACATAACGCGTTAACCACTTAATTATCTAGAAAATTAAGTTGTTATGTTATAAACGCGTTAGGTATCTAGTTAACCAGATAAATAGCTACATAGTTATGTTGCTAACTAGATAAGTAACTAGTTAATCAGATAATTATCTAGATAATTATGTGATTATCTTATTAACGCGTTAAGTAACTGGTTAAGCAGATAAATATATAGAAAGATATGTAGTTAAGTTACTAACTAGTTAAATAACGCGTTAACCACTTATCTATAAATAGACATTGCGAAATAACTACCATCCAGTCACTTCACGGGAAAAGAATAGCGGGGGGGAATGTATCAGACAGAGCGAGCATAACATAACATTTGTTCACAAAATTTAAATATCTTTATTTCGAATGTTCATGTTATTACACATTACATTGTTGTAAACACTACAACATTCACTGCTATTCTGTTGATACTGCAACTCGACAGTAAAATATGGATGATAATGCGAGAATACGATGGCACGATAACAATAATACGATAGAACGATGAATAAAATACGAGAATAGGATAGTGATAACGCGAGAATATGACAGTTCGATAATGACAATGCGATATAGTATCGCGTTATCATTATCGCATTGTCGCATTATCTCTATCGTACTGTCATTTTCTCCTATAATTACCATCGTACCATCGTATTCTCGTATTATCATCATCGTACTATCGTATTATTACTATCGTATTCTCTTATTATCCTCGGATCTAACATTTTATGGAGACGTGTCCGTCAAAATATTTCTTTCTTATACCTTATTAAATATAAAACGATGCCCGTACGGATATCGCACGACTGCATTCTTTAAAATCGTACGGGGTACACACGAGCTGTGACCACACGCTACGAATGTACAAAAACCGTTAGGATTAAAAAAAATGTGGACTCGTACGAGCTTTGTGTCCGTATCATAATTCTACAACGTGTAGTCATGTGTGTGACGTAAATTAACGTCAACGTCATGTTACAACATTGTGCGTAACGTCAGTACAATTGTTTCCATGAACAATGTGTTGTTCAACAACAAATTACCAGAATTAAGAGTCAGGTTTCATATTTCACTGTGTTTATCAAAAAGCAGACAGCTTTTCTCATCTTAGCTTTTCTTATCTTAGGTTGGGGTGTTGTAAATATAACAGTATATCAAAATAGACTATAGGCTTTGTTTTATCATTCTGTATTGTTGTATAAATGTTTCAATTGTACTCTGATATGTAAATTAACGTTAAACACCTTTCACAATTGTCGTACGGCGGACGTGCTACGGGTCTACGATGCAAATTTGGGGACAGTTATATTAACTGTTCTATATCCGTAGATAATTAAGTGGTTAACGCGTTATGTATCTAGATAACAACTTAATTATCTAGTTAATTATCATGCTAACTAGATACATAACACGTTGACAAGTTAACACTTTTCTAAAGAGGTAAGAACTGGCAGTTGGTGGCAGTATCATGTGTGTTTTTCTAGATAAGATACTGTTTATGAATTAACTTATTATCTAGTTACCTAACGTGTTAACCACTTAATTATCTAGATAAGTATGCTGCTATCTGGTGGCAGAAATATGCCACCATACAAATGCATACAAAACTTAACAAAAAAAGTTATAGCCGAACCTGTCTTTGTTTAATTTGAATGGAACACTCCGGCGCAATTTTTGCAGTATAAACCATATACGGTAGTACATAAATGAATATAAAGCACTGTTTTTTTTGTTGGCGACTTAAATACTGAAACAGGATATAATCTACTACCGCGTACACAAAAAGCCAATGAAGATATTTCGCAATTTAGATCTTGACTTGTACCTAAACATAACGTTGCACAAAATATCAATGCATACAAAACTAAACAAAAAATCTAAAACCGAAACCGTCATTGTTTAATTTGAATGTAACTCTCCGGCAGTATAAAGCATATAGTAAATAAATGAATACAAGTCAAATAGTTTCCTGCGGGTGATTACCTGCGCCTTGTAATTTAGTTGTATTGTTTAGGATGTGGTTTTTGCAGTTTGGATGCAATTCGAATTTATTCCGGTGTAAGTTTAAATTAATGTTTCTGTCAAAATAATTCCAATACATGTAAAATCGGACAATACCGATTATCTTCCAATTATTTGGTTGTGTTAAATGTATGTGCCGAACGAATGAACAAATTCAAAAGAATTAGAAAAAAATTTATCATGTATCAATACCATGCTTCTGTTAATCTAGCGATGTGTTCTCTATGGGATGTAGTGCATTCATTACCCACTATATTTAATACTGACTGGGAATCTTATGCAGCTGCAGACACCTGCTGTTTAGATTCGTGGTCTCGCGTTCAAAGTGAAATTTCGGAATAGTTCTGCTTTCTTTAGTAAATAAACTATTGTAATGCGATAAAGACCGGTGTTATCCGCATGGAATAATGGAATTAGTCTGGTTCACGACATTCTTACAAAATGCTTCTTTTTTTGGATATTTATTTTGAAATCGTAAACCATCGAGAACATGTCACGTGCCCCTCCATGGTCATTTTACTTTTGGCAATCCAATATAACCTGCGGCCGCATGTTAATAATAACAACAATGATTGTGCAATATTTGTTAAGCTTATACAGCCATTACTCGCTCTGTGGGATTTCTAACATTGCCTGGAATAGCCAATTCATACGGTATGGTGTATCTAACAGTGATCGGAAAATTCATGATTTGCTTCTTGTGGTCTCTAACATCATTAGCTTGGCATTATATTCCATTCATTGCACAGTACAGTACCTAACACTCCTTGTGTCGGCTGTGACCTTTTTGTGGATTACTTAAAACGCCATGCTTAGTGATTACTTAATACTCCTCCTCGATAAACCCCGGCCGGGCTCCATTGGGCACCTAGCACTTATCGACACACACATTCATGTCTATGTAGGGTACCTATCCTAGTATTCATTGGAACAACCATTCATTATTTCATGTGGCAGACCTACATATAAGGTTTTGGTCCATTGGGTATTTTACCCCCTACTTTCAATTTTAATTGGGTATTGACAAATTTTAATTGGGTATTTGATAAAACTCATAGGGTAAATGATCTTTATATACTATTTTTCACTAAAAAATCATTTTCAATTTGAGTATTTCAGATTGTCTTTGCTTTTTCTTACTCCCTCCTCTCAAAATCGATTGGGTTGTTATGAAAATTAATTGGATAATTACCCCAATACGCAGCTCATCTGTAGCTCTGTGTGGTATATGTCACTCCTTGGCACAGCGGTCGGGCTTTATTTGTTTAATGCAACTGCATAATTCAGCCAGTGTCCAGCAAACAAAATCTTCCACCAGGGCATTGCATAGCATACACATTAATACAAAATGAACACATGCCCCTTTCAGAATAAAAGAGGGGCATGCGGCCTCGATGCATATCATTGCTCTTTTACATGTTTTACTTAAATAATACAATGTAAACTAAGGATAATCATTATGGTGTTTTGAGTATGCTTAGATCAATTGCAAGTGCATTGATTGCGGGTTTTAACACGTATTAATACATACATGTCTGGTACTTTTGCCACCAGTAACAAAACTTTTGCAATTTTGTCTACCTTACCCCATATTTGTATCTAGATACAATGGCCTATAATACTGGCGAATCAGACGTCTGTCTATCGTTAGCGTACACGTGCGTATGGATGTCTCTGTGAGCTTTTGTGTCCGTTGCAATTAGTTTTGTTCTGTCCAAATTCGTTAGACATCACAATATTACCATAATCTTACTTAAATAGATTCGTTATGAGTGACGGGCCAGAAATAATTTCATCTAATGGCATAAACAACCTAGAAGGCATTCATAGATTATTAGTTCATTCACAATCTAAATTTTAACTATATCCATTGAGTAATACTTAGTAGTCGAGGAATTCAAAAATATGGGTACATGTATTGCGTTAGGAGTGTGATTAAGTGTAGTCTAAAGTAAAAGAACAAACTCTTACGAAGAAAGAATGTCAAACTTGTTATAAACTGGATAATGTACAACTTCAATCACAAAACAAGCATAACGTAGACAAACATTTTTCAGACATAAATAAGTAAGTTTGTTCCGTCATTATATCAAGCATATTGGTAGGGTGACAATTTCAAGAAAAAAAGTTGGGGTAGGACCTCTCTGTTAACAAGACATGTCATATACCAAAATGGCTAAAAACGTGTTTTCACCTGTTATCTTCTTTATTTGTATAGCATTTATTTACAAAAACTATCCAAATTGATCATTTAAATGAAGGTTTAAATTCGACAGTTTAAATAAAACTTCTTTGAAACACCTCAAATAATGGACATATACAGTCTATCTTGTACCATGTTATTTTCTTACCCCACCCACCATTTTTATACAAGAAATATTTATTCATGTATTCTGATTTTTTTTACAAAAGATGTCTGTGATAAAAATGTTTATTATTATGATTACCCATATGCTGCTATGCATTAGCGTTAAATTTTCTCATGCATTATGCCGAAATTTACTTACTTCGTTATTATGGTAATCAAACTTTGGAAACGTTCTCTGACTGAGCAAAAAAAACACGGAGTTAATTGTCCAAAACAGTAGTAACCTTTCTCTAAAAGCTAACATTTACGATTTTGAGATATTTTTTAAAACATATTCTAAAACGTGGTACTATTTTGAACAGATTTTGGCAAAATTGACGTGTTACAGTTACGTCGAATAACGTTTGAATGACGGTGGTGACGTCACGCAAAAGTCTCACACCAAGACCTCTATAGAAACAAAGTACATGCATTTTTATATCTTTGACAGAAACAGTTGTAACTTCCTTAACATTTGAGATAGGAACAAAATTTATTTTACATTTTGCTTCATTATGATTAGATCTAGAATCTACTCTTTCAAATATGAAAAATCTCGAAACCAAATTGTTGGGCAAATTAGCAGGTTTTCCTGGAGACTGGTTCATATATAGAGGATATTACGGCAGAGCCTCGCATTTTATTATTTTATTCAACTCGTTTAATAAATTCAATATGAAAAGTCACACATGTAATGTTCTTTTTATCATATGTTAGCCATTTCTGGCCGAAACATAAAAATAGCTACTTATTTTCACTATAATAAACGCGCAACTTTGACGACGTCGCCTAAACTTTGAGTGACGTCACATCAAAGCTTTATTGCACTAGATCTAGTGTATTATCAAAAATAAATAATGGCTTTATTACGCTGCCGCGACGTCAAACATATGATAAAAATGTTTCGTTGTTGATGAGGTGCTGTATTAGATTCTATAACTTTTCGAAATGTGAAGTTGAACTTAAAACTGCTCTGCTCGCTACGCATTTTCAATTATTTAACGATAAACTTGATCTACGTCAAGTCGTCAACACATCTTGCTCTTGTTCAGTTTTAGGCTCATGTCCTGTTTTTCATGTTAGCCTTTTTAAGTGCTAATATTTAATTTCCCCAAAGGAGCCCCCTGGTTACTTCCCGCCAAATTCCGGACCGCCGCCGCCGCAGTGAAACAACAACAACAAAGATGGCGCGCGTGCGGATGTGCTAGCCGCGAGGAAGTAAAATTGAAGAAATTAGAACAATATTTTGGTTACTGTAAGTAAATATGTCGTTAGATCTGTAAAATAATGCAACAATTGCTAGAATGCTTCAATGATGTAGTGTGTAGTCGTGCCATTCCGTACTTTAGTGGCGATGATTCTTTACCCTCGCCGCATAAATTTGCGAAGGATAGCTCTGTACCAATTATTATTCAATTTCGGCCGTCTGGTTGCGATGAATTCAATTACAAGTGTATGGATGTGATATTTGGTGTTAGTTACTTGTTTGTAACTAGAAGTTTACTGAGATTGGTGCACATCTGGAATCTCAAAGTCCAAACCGTCGATTGTTCTTCACCCTTTGTCAGATTATTAGTAATCAAAGCGCTGAAGCCATTGTAGTGATTCATGAGCCAGTAGCCCGGTTAGCTCAGTTGGTAGAGCGCCTGACTTGCAAGCAGGGGGTCGTGGGTTCGAGTCCTGCACTGGGTAGATACTTTTTCTCCTCAAATTACCATAATGGCGACGAGGTAAGCTTGGACAGTTGCTGGCTATGTCTGTGGAACACTTGGTGCAAGAGCATGCGGCTGCAAGGGCTATACTCTGTTGGAATCTGAACAGTTGATGCCCTGCTCAAGATAAGATTCCACTGACAGTTCAAGCCTTCAAGGTTAACGTGAGGAGGAGTGTAGTGATTCATGAGCCAGTAGCCCGGTTAGATCAGTTGGTAGAGCGCCTGACTTGCAAGCAGGGGGTCGTGGGTTCGAGTCCTGCACTGGGTAGATACTTTTTCTCCTCAAATTATCCTGTTGTCTCGTATATCCATGCGTTTTAATAGTTTCATCAGCGCATGCTTTTTTTAATAAAAATACAACATAACGCATATATCAGAGCTGAAATAAACCAGGCACGAATTTCAGGAGAAGGCACGAAACTATGAGACAGAGGTATACAATACCATTCTTTTTATCGGTTTTGGAACACTGGACATTTAATCAATCTGCGGTCCTTTATCTAATTAAAAATTGGATGGGGTGACCAGGCAAGAGCGGCTCAAAAGGTCTAGAAAAGAAATTTACATAGTTATCCACAGTTAAAGGAGGTGGGGTGAGAACAAAAGTGGGAGGGGTGTGGTAAACAATAATTCATTTTTTTTGAGAAAATAAAAGGGCTCAAGCAGACAGACTTGTAATGTATGAATACTATCACTGTAACATAACACCAACAACTCGTTGAAAAAGGGCCATCCTTTTAAAATAGTTTGTTTCAAAGAATGTGTGTGCCTTTCAGTACTCATTCCTAAACACACAAATTGGCAAATGTCACGAGCCAAAACTCATACCATGCTTACATTATAACTCCAGGGAACAATTTAGTTTTTGACTGAAAAATGTATACTTTAAAAGATATTCAAGAAACATTGCCATCTCTCTACTTTCGGTTTGCAAGGTCATTGAAGTTTTGCATGATACAGGTTTATAAATGTTTTATTACAATTTCTTTGTAAGAGTTTGTTCCTTATACTATTGACTATGTTGCCAACAACAAACTTTGACTCTTACAGTTATTTTGACTTAGTTTGTGAACGAGCAAGATTTGCAATGAAAGTGCTGTCATGCTTCAATAAATTCACTTTACTGATATTTATTTAATTAAGCTTTTTCACACATTACAAGTCTTAATCACTCCTATAACACAATACAAACCAAAAATATAAGCACCCATACTGATTTAAAGACACCATACTAGGATTTAAGGCGCTGGGGAAAGCTGATTCGGTTTTAAGGCGCTGGTGTACCACATCGGCTTCTGACCCTGGGGAAGGGCCTGGTATATGCAATATCTTCCCGAATTGTGTATGTACATAAAAAATTAATGCATGTTTTTGTTTCATCTTTGCAGGTCAAAAACAGAATACTACATTATAAAGATTTGTTGGTTGAACCATACCACAATTGAAATTCTCCAGGAAAACATCTATTACTGCATTGGAGAACATTAAAATCTTGGCTGTGTACCTCGCTGAGTATAAAGGTATCAAAGATGACAGCCCCTGACATGGACGTTATTAAAGAAATTCCAGGTTACAAAGTCATTCTGAAGTCTGTGCTGAAAAGTCAGATTCAACAGTTGGTTAGTATCTTGTATTCTTTAACTTTTGATGCACATGCAAGGTTTTCATTATTACAGGGTTTGAACTGTTCGAACTGAGATTTGGTCTAGGGGTGTGTGCTAACTAAAGTTTTTTGGATTGGGCATTATGCCTCAGTAGGACCCCTATATTAGTATTGATGAAAGATTGACAGGAAAAAACCCCCAACCAATTGGGCCCCCCTTCCTTGATAGTATTGTTAATAATTTATTTATAAAAAACAACCGATTAAAACACAGTTTGAAACTATGTTAATGATCGGTTTGTATTGAAATAAAAGCAAAGTATCACCTAACTCTACTTGCAGCCATGTGTTCACTCAGCTGACTGTATACAAAATTTCTCTCCGGCCCATACCTATGATTGTCTGTCAAACTGGTGTCAATTTTCTTGATTTGTCTGGAATTCCGGATTTATCATTCCCAGTGATTTTTTTCCTTCTTTATTAGGGTCCGGTAAACGGACCCTTTCCCAATTGCAAATAGGCTATAATTTTCCCAAATTTGAATGGAGAAATTCTCAATAAACAATTTAAAAAAATAATTTTCAAAATCGGACTTAAAATGATAAGTTATGGACATTTTTGACAAGAGGTCTATCTATCTATCTTTTCATACTGCATCACCCCCATGCGGGTATTATGTGCAGGTCAAGCATAAAAGTTCAAAGAAACCAGTAAAAATTCACATGTAATCTCTTTTTCTGTTTTATTTGGCCTTTCTGCTTCTTGAAATTTCCCAATTTCAAGTTGTCACGACGCGAAAATTCCCAATCTAAACAGACCCGGACCCTTTCCTAAAGGGGCAAAAAAATCACTGAAATTTCCTGAAAGAGCAATGGCTTCTGACCAAAATAAGTTTTTTGATGAAAATATCACAAGAAACGGCAAAGTTATGGTAAATTTAATCTGCTCTGAAGGATTTTCTTTAACACAAACTGAGTCAATTATGAAAACAATGTCTTTGAAGGCCTCTTGTTTGGCAAATATGGTTGGCTGCATATGATTTTCTTTATTTTTAATTTGGCCCGGTTGACACCCCTGGTCAAATGAAAACAAACAGAATTCAGTGATTGTTCAAGTTTGATCTGTGGTCATCTCATGATGACCACAGATAGAACTAGAACAATATACAAACTAAACTATACAAACTAAAACCACTTATTTTATCTACAGGTTGAACAGTTAGCTACAACAACTGATGAGGAATCTGTCATACTTACAGCCAGTGTATCTGATGGTACCTTGAGTCATCTAGGTTCTGACTCAGGTAAAGGATTCCTTGAAGATCATGAGGACATCAAGTCACAATTCCTCGGCTTCTGTCTTAAAAGTAAGTTACTTCTTTCAAGATATTGTTTATCTGAGTGCTCCTAACTTATTCCTGACTGAATGCTCCTAACTTATTCCTGACTGAGTGCTCCTAAGTTATCCCTGACTGAGTGCTCCTAACTTATCCCTGGCTGAGTGCTCCTAATTTATTTCTGACTGAGTGCTCCTAACTTATTCCTGACTAAGTGCTCCTAACTTATCCCTGACCGAGTGCTCCTAACTTATTCCTGACTGAGTGCTCCCAACTTATTCCTGACTGAGTGCTCCTAACTTACTCCTGACCGAATGCTCCTAACTTATCCCTGACTGAGTGCTCCTAACTTATTCCCGACTGAGTGCTCCTAACTTGTCCCTGACTGAGTGCTCCTAACTTATTCTTGACTGAGTGCTCCTAACTTATCCCTGACTGAGTGCTCCTAACTTATTCCTGACTGAGTGCTCCTAACTTATCCCTGACTGAGTGCTCCCAACTTATTCCTGACCGAGTGCTCCTAACTTATTCCTTAAGTTGAGTGTTATGGTTGGTGTACTGGAAATCTTAAAAATGTGTCTAACATTCAGACAGACAATGACTTGTCTAACATTCAGACAGACAATGACTTGTCTAACATTCAGACTGACTATGACTGCAAAACCTTTCAACTTTCAAAGATGAGTTAGAATATGATTAATAGATACGATATAGAGTTAGAATATGATTATTACAGGGTTCCATTTGACTCGGAAGTTGGGGTTTTGACTCTTGAAATTTCCAAAAAGCCACATTTTGACCCTCAGGATACAAATTCTACCTTGAAAGACATTGAAAAGTCCTTGAAATTGGGTGTGAGAATTGTGTAGGAGCCACGACAATGGCATGTAACAATATATCTTCTGACCATTAGCCGCTAGTTGATAACTGATGAGTGAATGAATGAACATGATCTCAAATTTCATAGAATGTTGACTGCTTAAGTATATTATTCCTACATATTTCGAGGTTACTAGTCGCAGTGACATTCATGGGGGACTTATACCAAGAACATTTAACAACAGAAGGACACGCTATTTATCTTAGGCCATGCAAGAGTTGATTGGCCATGCAAGAGTTAATTTTAAGGTTGATAGTTCAAAGGCCAAAGTGGCAGTGACATTCTGATATAATTTGGTTTCTAATACAGGTAGATGTGTAAAACTGAGCGGGTAGACGGCAAAATTCACTGGCTATTTGAATATTTGAACATGCTTGCTCTGGCTACTTTTCGTCTTCTTATTTGTTACTTTAAGTGAGATTTCAAACCAACTGCCGACTGCCTACTTATGAATATTAATTGGCTACAGTTAAAGATTTCTACACCCCTGTCTTGTCTGCTAACCCTTGTTTTAGGACAGGCTGATTCATTGAGAGAATCCAGAGGTATTTGCTGGATGATTCAATTACTTAATGTGAAAATTATTTATAACCATATGTTAAGACTTATTTATAACTATAACTTACTGCTATTGTAGAGCATCACAGAAAGAAACAGGAAGAAAAGGAACGCCAGGAAGCTGAGGCATTACAACAAAGTATGCAAGCAAGTCCAGTACGTATGGGGCCTCGTGGGTCGTACGGAATGCGCTCACCAAGATTTCCATCACCTAGGGGACATGCTCATCCTGTTTCAATCATACGAGCTTCTCCTGGCAGCAGAATGGGAAGACCTGGAGTTCGACATGAACCTTACCCACTGACTAGACCCACACGATCACCATTAAACTTTGACCCGGGCCGTGGGCCTGCAGCAGGACCAGCTCTAGGTCCAGTTAGAAAAAACATTGATGGACAAATCATTAAAATCGAACCTGACGACGATAACGATGCCTCTAATCATAGTGAAAGTGATAAACCAGGAAGTTCAGGACAATCTCCATCTCATACACCATCAACTCCATCCAAAGTGAAACAAGAATCGGGTAACAAAGACACTGATGATGACGATCAATCAGAATCATCCAATTCAAACATTCCCAACGAACAAACTAGTGAAACCAATATTGGTTTAGACTCGGATCTTTCAGGTTTGATCTCTGCAAGTAACACTGAAAGTGCTGATGCTAATCCTGACGTTAGTGTTAAACTTGAAGCTTTAACTGAATCTGAGATGGAGTTAGAAATAACAGGTGTTGAACCCGGTAGAGTTATGGTTCCTCAAGATAATTGGGATCCTAATGTTTCTATGGGTATGAACTTTGACCCAACTGGTGCTACTGGTAGTCAAGGAGATATGAGTCAGCAAGGATACAGTAAGTGATCACTTAAATTCTTCTTATCTCAACCACTTACCCAACTTTATGCCCTCTGAAAGCATCGAACAGCTGAATGTTGTCATGTTCAAACTGTGGTTTTACCAGATGGTGACTTTAAGGTGGCTAGGTGCTGCTGTGTGGCTTCTTATGGTCTGTGCATTAAATACAGTATTTTATTTATTGAAATGCTGGACTGACTCATTGATATGACTTTGGTTAATTATTCCCCCGCCACAAAGTGGGAGGGGATTATAGGAAGGGTCTTCGTCCATCTGTGCGTCTGTCGGAAATATCCGTTCGTAACAAAATTGTGTCCACTCCATACGCATTGACCGAATTTCAAGAAACTTATAGTAAATGTGTAAATAAAGACAACAAGCAGAACCCACATTCCAATCGTGTCCGCTCAATGTCAAGGGTACAGTTCAAGGTCAAAGGTTAAATCCTTTCATTTTGTGTCCGCGCCATAGTTTTTTATGCCGGAACCGAATTGCATAAAATTTTAGCAAATGTGTAAGTAATTAAGACAATGTGCAGAACCCACATTCCAACCATGCCTGCTCAAGGTCAAGGTCACAGTTCAAGATCAAAGGTTTGAACCTTGCATTTCGTGTCCGCTCCATAACTTTGTAACTCCTGGACCAAATTGCATTTAACTCATACCAATTGTGCAACTACTGGAGACAACGTGCAAAATCAACATTCCACCTGTGCCGGGTCAAGGTCACAATTCAAGGTCATGTTTGAAGCTTTGTTATGTCCGCTCAGTAACTTTTTAACGCCTGGACAGAATTGCATGAAACTTGCAAATTTTTGTCTAACTAATGAAGGTGATCTGAAGAATCCAGGTTTCTACCTTGTGGGGTCAAATTTTAACCTCGCTGGCTTGCATACAGTCAAGGTCACAGTTCACTATTCATTAATGCGGCGGGGGATTATTGCCGTCTTTTGGACTGCCATGTTCTGTTCAAAGCTGATTCTTGTTTATGTACTCCTAGAATAGAAGTGCTGAATTCATATACTATGCAGACGATGAAAAAACTTGTTTAAAGACTGCTCCTTTGAATTGTTGAAGGCTTTAACCCATCAGACTGAAACCCAATAGGCTATTTATAAGACCAAAGCAGGATATTTATAGTCCTTAACCCATTATTTGATTGACCGAAGCCCAATATGTGACTGACTGAGGCAGAAACTTACACAACAAAAGCCCCAGTTTCTGTTGGAGCAAAGGCTAAATACTTCTTGAAAATTCTGATTTTACAAATAGTGTTTATTCCTTGAAAAGTGTAAAATAGTAATAATTATAAATACTAATTACTGATACTTGATTACAGTAAGGTGAAGCGTTTGTCACTGAAGTCATTATAAGGTGTTGACCAGTACAGTTCTATCTAGACTAGAGATGATCCTTGCACATATATGCTGGCAGAAAGTTTCATTGTTTGGTATAAAGTTGGAAGTGGTTCAACAGTTGCTAAAAGAGAACCAACACTTGAGTTTATATCACCATGCCTCGATTGACTCCTATTTCTATACTAGCCCTAGCGCCCATTTGGCCCCTTTCATTCTTATAGTGAACCATGTGATTGTCAAACAAACATAACAAGCCTGTATACAGGTTTGTCATAGATTGACATATTTGTGGAACGACCAAATATATACGTACATGTATGTATGTATTGTATGCGCGCAACCTAGTACAATACTTGATTGCCGAACCTGTTGGTTCCCCCTCCACTACTAATGTACCAAGTTATTGGTAGTGGTGTTTAGTGGATCAAATTCCTGGCTTCCAGTACAGTGGAAGGAAGCCATTGAATTATCTGCCAACTGAAATCCAAGGTAAGGTTTTTTTTACAAAATGTTCTATCAATCATATATTCTGTTTATGTTTCAAGTTCTATTGAATTCTAATTTCATATTTATGATTTTACAAAATATTTACATTGCCGTATGTTTAATACTGTATATAAAGTCTCAGTCCCTGTAGATTGTCCTTGTCTTAAGAACTTCAAGATACTTGCCTATTGGACTTTCCTTTTAAAACAATCTGCTTAAACTTGCAGTAAATTGGCATGGTGATATAACGAAACAAGTGTTTCAGTGTTTGTACATGAATTAAAATGGGGACTATATTTTCGGGGCTGTCAATTTTCTGGACTTTCAGAAGTTTCCTCTGGGTGCTAAGAGTCAATTTGATATGATTTTCCCATTTTGAATACTTGTTATTCAAATGACTTGAAAGAGTGAATGAAGTGTAGAAATGTACATGGTTAGAGCACTGTATCAGGTTTTGGTTCTCAAGTTTAGCATTCTGTTCTTGAGTTGCAGAATTAAACAGCAAGTGCTTACATTTCTAGAGGAAATACTGAACTACTGATTCGAGATAGATCTGTTAAATATAAATATCTTACAGCTGTGCTGTCGTGTTTAAATAAATGGTGATGCATAGATTTGGTATCCATGGTGATTTTATTAAAGATTTGATACTTCCGAAGTTTATATTTCAGGCCCTTGTCCCAACCACCAAACTGTCCCCCCCCCCTCCATTCAGAAATTCCGACTAATTCCCAATTGAAATAAATTTTTCAAGCCCTTTTTCCCAACCACCGAACTCCCGGACCCCTCCATTCAGAAATTACGACCCATTCCCAATTGAAGCAAACTCAAAAAGAAAAAATATTAACTTTCAGACTTAGGTTCCTCATTTGTAGTACATTTACAAAATTGATTATTCAACCCTTACTAACCCCTCAAAATCTGAAATAACACGAAATAACATGAACTAGCGTGTGTGAGTAAGGGTGTGGCACTTTTCTGCTGAAAGATTGCTTGTTGGTTTCCTAGAGTTGCTGGATAGATTAACTGTTATACATACCCTTCGAAAGTGATGTTTAATCTTCTTGCGCTCCTTGCAGGTTTAAAAGTAAAAGTTCCATCAAGATGTAAAAATTCTTCCTGAAATTTATGAAAATAGTTACAGTAAGCAAACCGATCTGTTTAATTCTGCAATCTCCTTTGCTGTTTATACTATTATTCCATGCAAGTGATGATGTTTCTCTCTATATATATATATATGTATAAATTCTACCATTTAGTTACCGTGTATTCATGTATATATGTATTAGAAATTCTTGTATTTGAATTTGAAATCTTGGTGATAATAAGTTGAGTTGGATGACACGAGTCGTGTCATCTAGATACCAGTTGACTAGTTTGACTTATGATGGAGACTTTGTTACTTTAGGAGAGGTATTCTGTGTATACACGATCACCTATTGTTTAATCTTTTTCAATGTTTTATAATTCTTGCAATATGTAAGTTAACAATATGCAAGATGTTGAATCATTCAACATAAGTGACCAATTCTGCCTTTTGTTGGCAGTATTGATGAATTAGCCCTATTTTCACCCCCCTCCCCCTTCGATTGGAGCATATACTTATATGAGTTGAATACGTACCAATTGCATATACTTATATGAGTTGAATAGGTACCCTTTGGATATACTTATATGAGTTGAATACGTACCCTTTATAACCAAATAATACTATGATATTGTGTCATTGTTTTGTTGATGTTTTTGTATAGGATAAACAAGTGTGGTTAATACAAAATCAAGAATATGTTCAACGTCAGACCTGATATTTTTCAGGCTTGTGTCTGATTCAGGTTTTTGAATCTAGAATTTTCCTTCTTTGTTTATATTGAAAAATAGAATTTCAGGATTTGACACTGAGATTTTCAGGCTTGAGAATGCTTGCTAATTACCAGGCCTGAAACAAACATGTATGTTGAGAATGAATTATATTGTGTACCCCAAGTTCCATATATGTGAACTATGATTTTATGCAATTGCTTGCAAATGTATTGTGATTCGTTCTAATTTGAATTACAAAAATCTCCCTCGCTCTTATTATCTGACATGGACAAATAAGACAGTTTCAGGAATACATTGCTTTGTGCCTAGTAACGCCACCGTGACGACCTGTTGTGTTCCTTATTTGCTGCTAGAGGTTAGCCTTCAAATATTTGCTGGTACCTTTAACCGAACTTTATTACATTGTAACACTGGTATATAGGTTTCATATTACAATATATATATTGGTAAATATATCTCAAATATATTATGTATGCTATACTGTAACATATGATGTGTTTGTGCAGGGGTGTAGAAATAGGCCAGAAGGCAGCAAAATCAAACGGCTATTAGAGCAATCTTGCCGGTTACTTTGATATTATCTTCTTTTTGCATAGGAAGAACCCTTAAGTCAACCTGTTCTTTTCAAGTTAAACTGGCTACATGGAAACAGTTCTACACCCCTGTAAAATTGTGAAGCTTTTGTGTTGTTGTAAATTTTGTAAGTGAACAATGAGGAAATTGTGTGATGTACAAAAATGTAATGGTCATATTTGTTTTATTTTGTAAAATTAGTTGCACATAGATCTATAGATGCTAGTAATAGCTTGCGTGTGTGTGGTATGTCTATACTTCATATTTGGTGGGTGGGGTAATTTGTCATGATTCTACAGTGACGACCTCACTCAATGTGTATTGTTCCTGTGACCTTGAAGAATGGAAGGTCGTCATGAGACTTGTGTAATGGTTTAGGCATATATACACATACAGATGTTTGCGCATAGAGTTATTCCGCGTATTATCTGGTAATTTGTATCGTTCCAAACATAAAAAGTTAGGTGTTGGAAGTCTGTACTCCACAAAGTCAAAATCATAATGGCACAATTGTTTTGCTGATAGTATATATTTATTGTATTGTAGGCATGCCTAGTATGAGTAACTTATGTTTGCATGCTATATTCATATGCTACCTAGTGTTACAGTGTTATATTATTTATCCTATATGCTTGCATTGAAATTTCCTGATCTTGCTAACAACTTCCTTACTGACTGAAACTGGATTTACTTACCAAGAAATGAATCCTTGCAGGGTTCCATCTGACCCGGGAGTAGGGGTTATGACCCTTAATCATTTTCTCTTAAAATCATGGGTATTTTACTTGTAAATGTTAAGATTTAGTCAAAGAATCAAAATGACCCTTTAGTTTCAGAAGCTAGTGGAACCCCTACTAGGCCTTGAACTTCTACTGAGCCCTGTATGACCAGTGTTAGCAATGTAATAGCGTGTTTAGACATCACTATGTGCTCCTCAGCATTAAATGTATGCACAGCCCAAACTTTTCCCAAGATTTGCTGTTGTAACCTAAAGGCTAAATTAACTGTATATATCTTGGCTAAACTTCTCAAGACCATACCTAGATATGGTGACCTAGATATGGTGACCTAAATGAACTTGTTCCATATCATTGGTCAATCTTACCAAATTTTAGGGAAAGAATGTATATGTTAATTAATGCATCCATTTATACATATAATTATGTGATGTGCACTTCAACATAGTTTGTTCAAAGTGTGTTTCTATTTCTGGATGATTTCCAGTTATTTTTTCAACTAGATTGTCTGTGATTTGGTTGTGTTACTTGTGTATTGGATGTCACTTTTGTGAAGGATAGTTGGCTTGTGTAACCTTGACCATTGTGGATTTAAAGGCATGATAATGCCACAGGTTCCAATATTGGGAATTCTCTTCTCATGAATCTAACTTACACTTTGCCCTTACTCTCTAGTCGAGCAGACTTTCCAGAAGTTTTGTTGAGCCTTGCTTAACACACTGTCAGGGTTAAGATTTTACATCAAATATGTTGTCAGGAGGTTTTGGCTGTATCTATAGAGTTTTGTTTGGAGATGTTGTGTGGAATTATCTGGATATTTGTACTGTGGAATTATCTGGATATTTGTACTGTGGAATTATCTGGATATTTGTACTGAGAAATTATCTGGATATTTGTCTTGTGGAATTATCTGGATATTTGTACTGTGGAATTATCTGGATATTTGTACTGTTCCAGGTTTACAGGCCTGGGAGCCTCCATCTTTTGACGTTGGATGTTTATCAGTAAGATACGGCACTGGTAGAAGTGTAGACAGCGAGCAAGGGGTGCATCCAGACGGAGGGGAAGGACTAGCTGTTATTGACATGGCATCAACGATGATGTCCGTTGGTACGGCACAGGAGCTGAAAACTGGAGGAAACATGGAGGATTTAGACTCTTCATACTACACAAAGATGGAGAAGGACGGAATGACACTATTTGCTTGTCAGTTTGAACGCTGTGGAAAGTTGTTTTCATCCAGACATTTAATGAGAAGGCATTTAAAAAAGCATACAGGCGAAAAACCATTCCATTGTCAGTTCTGTGACTTAAAGTGTTCAAGAAAGGATAATTTGAGAGCACATATGCAGAGGTGTTCAGGAAAGCTTAATTTGAGTTCTTATACGCTGTCCAAACATTAAGTGCTAATGTGAGAATGTGTGTGGAAAGTTATTTCATAGATATTTGGGGAATACAATGTGTTGGTGCGGTGTTAAGTTGTAGGCATTTTGCTTTAAGTTGCTCTTTGGTTGTGTCAGTGTGTATTTTTGTTGCGCTGGAAGCACAGAGATAATTTTGCAGAATTTGTAAGACTTGTCAAAAGGACAAGAGATAATTTTGCAGAATTTGTAAGACTTGACAATAGGGCAAGAGCTAATTTTGCAGAATTTGAAAGGGTGGAATTATTTTTTCAGCAGCATGTTCTATTATTGTGTACAATTGTCACCCTGTATTTTCTTGTCAATGAATTGCTTATTAATAGATCCTTTAACATGTTCCTACAAATTTCAGGTTATAATTATGACTACACATTATACAACTTATCATCACCAAACGAGACAAGGTCGGTGGAAGGTCAAGGTCATACATGTAACCATGAAGATTGTGGAAAAGTCTTCACTAATAGAAGTTCCCTAACAAGGCATATTAAATCGACGCATTCAAACGAAAAACCTTTTCAGTGTCCACATTGTTCTTATAAGACTGCCAGGAAGGACAATCTTCGAGTGCATATTTACACCAACCATCAGAGCCGAATAATCGCTCCTACAATTCCCGAATAATCAGGGGTTCCATTTTACTTGGGAGTATGGGTTTTGGCCCTTGAAATTTCCAAAGAGGCACATTTTGACCCTCGAGATTTTGGTTTGAAGGGTCATTTTCTCTTGAAATCAATGGTATTTTGCCTATAAAATGGTAAAATGCCTATAAAATGGTAAAATGAAGTCTAAAGTATCAAAATGACCCTTCACATTCAGAAGCTAGTAAAACCTCTGAATAATTTATAAATCCTGTCTAGAAAGAAATAACTTTTCTGTAGAATATAAAGTTATGTGATGAAAAAATCATACAAAAAAGGTATTTACTAAGTTACTGAATTAACAGTACAACAATGTTTGAAACAGAGTATTGGTGTAGGGATATTATGTGCTAATGGTAACAAGAATAGACTTTCATCTAACTTTCAGGCTTTGACATTATGGCTCAGTAGGACCGCTGAATAATATCAAATGATTTGTGCAACGTTCATTGTGACGCTTTTAGCAAAGCTTTACAGGTGTGTGAATATAAAGCTACCTTCCCAAGGCATTGAACACAGTGTTATTAATAATAAAATGTGTTGTTTATATAATATTCAGGGGTCTAACGGAAATCCGATTTTCTGCATTAGAAAGAACGATCTTTGCTGCACAAAATAAAAGTTATTTGATGAAATTGTTCAAAGAATTCACGAAGTTATGGTCATTTGAAGTTCCATAATCTGAAGTTTAACGATAAAACATTGTTTGAAACCTTGTTCAGGTGTAGCGTGGTGTGCTAATGGCACTTAAAACAGACTTGCGACTTGTTTTCAGGATTGGGCATTATGCCTCAGTAGGACCCCTGAATACTGTCAGCATATCAATACTTGTTAAACTTTGTACAGTCAAACTTACGTTAGAGTTCATCAGAAGTTAGCAGCTTCTGTTACGGCTATAAATAGTTATAATAATTCATGTACTACCGTATATCTTCGCCTATAAGTCGGATAAAAGGTGTCAATTTTTTTCAAAAAGTCACTTAATCACCTTGACCCATCCTTTGATATCAAAATAATAAGTCATAAGTTGTACTGATTATAGAAGACTTTTTACATTAGTCAAAATCAGGCTGACTTTTTGGAATTTGTTTGACATGAGTTTACCTGACTTATAGGCGAGTATATACGGTAATTGTATCATTCCAATATTTCTTCTCCCAACTTTGCTTGGAAATGTATGTATGATGGTTATTTGGCTTACAGAGATCTGTCTTGTATCCCCCAAAACCATTGTCAAGGCATTTTGACTGATTAAGGCTGAAAACCTGGCAGATCAAAGCAAAGTTTTAGCCCAAAATGGGGATTGAAAAAGTATAAAATGGTGCCTGGCATTCAGACTGATCCCAGTTGAAAATGTGTCGGTCTTCATCCGATTTTGTCTACATATATTTATTAAAGTGTATTAAATGTATCACCGGCCCTTGCTGCTTGAGCAGTTTGTAGACTCCCTTGAATGTTACCTGTCAAATCCTGTATCTTTTCCTGGTGAGAAAAAAAATCTCATTTCTTTAAAACATAAATATATTTAGTTTTTTGAGGTTATTTACTATCACTTGATCATGTTTTTGGAGAACGTTTTATAGAAGTAAAATATTCCTACATTTTGGTAATCGTGTTGAGTGAAATAAATGGTTGAGCATAACATAATTCAAAGTGATTTGTTTTGTTTTTATGAAAACTGAAAGCTGCCAGACACAGTATCAGAATAACTTCGGATTTATCGTCAGAGGTATCTCTTATGTATACATATTGTATGTTACAGCAAGAAACCTCCAGGAAACCCATTAATAAATAGGAGCTAGTACAGAAGAAGCATTTCTTTCTCTTTGGAGAGCCAATACCTCTATTGCCTCATTCAGCCAAAAGAAAAGCTGCATGTTTTTATTCAAACATTTCTGAAGACGCCCTGCCCCGTCTTGTGATCCCCTTACTACTAGTATATTAGTGGAAAAGTCCTTATTATGCTAATCTCTGGCATCATGTTGTATAACATAATCATCTTACCATATCAATAACCATTTTCAGGTGGATATTTGGATAGTCTGGGAGACGCAATAGCTCAACCTGTAACCATACCCAGTCTAGAAGGACAACGATTTGTGTGTCACTTTGAGAATTGTGGAAAAATCTTCCGTACTCGTGGATCATTGACCAGGCATATAAAGGAAGCTCATTTCAAGGAGAAACCGTTTAGCTGTCGATACTGTGGTTATAAAGCTTCCAGGAAGAATGTGTTAACCATTCATGAGTTTAGCTGTAAATTAAAGACAGGCGAATGATGTTTATGTGCTGTTTGAATAGTGTGCCTAGCTTTGGGTTGTAGTTCAATTACTGTTTGCAAGTTGGTTTTGTGTTTCCACAGTTGGACTAATAATTCATGTTGTGTACTTCCTGGAATATTTGAAAAAATAGCAGCACATAAACTGACCAACTCAATTAAAAGTTGCTATGGATACATCACACTTATACTTTGAAGCCAGTTGCGATGGGTACTTAGATTTTTAAGACATAAAATGCGTAAAATACATAATGTTAAAAGTTGAACTGTTTAGATGGTCACAAAGAGGTTACTCAAAACTCAGGTACTCTGAAGTTTTAAATCTTTACTAACGTTATTGACCAGTGATGTTATTGACCAGTGATGTTATTGACCAGTGATGTTATTGACCAGTAACGTTATTGACCAGTAACAGTATTGACCAGTAACGTTATTGACCAGTAACAGTATTGACCAAGTAATGTTATTGACCAAGTAATGTTATTGACCAGTAATGTTATTGACCAGTGATGTTATTGACCAGTGATGTTATTGACCAGTAACGTTATTGACCAGTAACAGTATTGACCAGTAACGTTATTGACCAGTAACAGTATTGACCAAGTAATGTTATTGACCAAGTAATGTTATTGACCAGTAATGTTATTGACCAGTTAAATGTCCATGGTGTTAAAGAGGAAAATGAGGTAACAGTCAAGGTCACATCAACGGTGAAGGTCACATCAATGGTGGACATCTTAGTTGTTTCAAAACTCTTGATTGATGTGCATGTTTGTTGTTTTGTTTGATACACAATAAAGCAACATTTGTCTCAGGATTTGTACTTTCTTCTAGTTATACGTCAATAAGCTATAAAATAGAATCCAACAATGTAAATCTTCTGCATGTAAGTACAAAATTACCCTGGAGATTTTATCCCCTTGTTAAACTCTTAATCAATACATTTGCAATGTTTGGGTGTTCCATTTCAAAACTTGGAAATAAACAGTTTTACTAAAAATTACTAGTTTTTGGTTAGATAGCGTACAAAGTTCAGCAATGTTCAACAATTCTGCTCCTCTTAAGTCTTCCTTTCCTGTTCCAGATCTCAGTTGCCAGGCAACCGACTCCATGCATACGTCCTTGCTCGGGGCAGTGGAAGGTGGATCCATGAACATTGACAAGTTGTTTATGTGTTCTTACGACGGTTGCTATCGACGATTTGACAGGAAAGGAAAGCTAGATCAGCATGTATTGACACATACCAAAGAGAAGCCTTTCCAATGTCGCTTCTGTGACTACCGTTGTGCTCGAAGGAGATACTTGAAAGTTCATGAAGTTAACAGACATTTCAGTCTACTGGAGTGATGTATGAAAGTTCATGAAGTTAAGACATTTCAGTCTACTGGAGTGATCGAAGTTAACAGACATTTCAGTCTCCTGGAGTGATTATATTGTGCTTATTATGATTATGCCCCGATGGTCTCAACTTAATTGTTTAGTGTGCAAAACGACAGTGACTTCTTAAAATAATGCATTGGGTTCCTTTCACCCCTAACATTTCCTTAAGGAAGACATGTCACTGTAGATTGTTGCTGAATGACCAGTGTGTCATAAATTAAATCAATGTTTGCTTAAAAAGATGTTGATCAAATAAAAAACAATTGAAATGACATTTAAGATTTGTTAACTAGAAATGGCAAATATAGAAAAAATATGTCAAGATGATTTCATTTGAATTACAGTTTTGTATAATGATAAAACCCATTTTAATGTTCTTTTAAAAGGATATAGTTCAATAACATTTCATTGGGACAATAATAAATAATAAGTATAATTGATAATGTCTGGATTCGCCTGATCAAATGAAATACATGTTTTGCAAACGTTAGACCAATAGATGTTGTGTACTAAATAAATACATAAAGTAAATAAAACAAATTTGTTTGCATTAAAAAGGTGTAGGCATTTTATTTTCACCTTTCTGGTAAATCATGCTCTTCCCAAAGGGAAACAATTCATGCGTTTCAGTATTACAATACTAGACTGACTTAACTCCCTTGTCATACACAAAATATATACAGGGAATACCAAGTGAATTTATAAAGATGTTTGACGAGAATTGCTGTCGTAAATTTATGTAAACACTAAGCAAGAATGTGTTAGGGACTTCCATGTGTATTCTACTCTCTTATGAAACTAACTAGTCTCTCAATGGTCCAACCATGGTTCACTTCCCTTACTAGTCTCTCAATGTTCCAACCATGGCTCACTTCCCTTACTAGTCTCTAAATGTTCCAACCATGGTTCACTTCCCTTACTAGTCTCTCTATGGCCTAACCATGGCTCACTTCCATTACTGGTCTCTCAATGGTCCAACCATGGCTCACTTCCCTTACTAGTCTCTAAATGTTCGAACCATGGCTCTCTTCCCTTACTTGTCTCTCAATGGTCCAACAATGGCTCTCTTCCCTTACTAGTCTCTAAATGTTCCAACCATGGCTCACTTCCCTTACTAGTCTCTCAATGGTCCAACCATGGCTCACTTACTAGTCTCTAAATGTTCCAACCATGGCTAACTTCCCTTATTAGTCTCCCAATGGTCCAACTATGGCTCACTTTCCTTACTAGTCTCTCAATGGTCCAACATTGGCTCACTTCCCTTACTAGTCTCTAAATGGTCGAACCACGGTTCACTTCCTTTACTAGTCTCTATATGGTCCAACCATGGCTCACTTCCTTTACTAGTCTCTAAATGGTCCAACCATGGTTCACTTCCTTTACTAGTCTCTATATGTTCCAACCATGGCTCACTTCCCTTATTAGTCTCCCAATGGTCCAACATTGGCTCACTTCCCTTACTAGTCTCTCAATGGTCCAACCATGGTTCACTTCCTTTACTAGTCTCTATATGGTCCAACCATGGCTCACTTCTCTTTGAGTGGATGAACAATTGATATTACCCCAGAGCAGAGATCACTGCAGCTCATTGTCAAGGCTTTCAAGTGAATGCTACAATGTAGTTATTGTTTATACTTAGCACTTGTCAATTTGCAAAGCTTTGTATGTTCAGTTTTGCCATGATTAACTTGTAGATAAATGGTAGAATCACTGATGGCAATTTTTGTTTTGGCGTGGGGTTTCTACTTGTAACATTTGAATTTCAGGTTTTCTGGGTAAAGACAACTTCATTCTTCCGAGGTCCGGTGTTAGTGTTCCCGAGGATTACGTCGTGAACGAGGGATGTATAACTAGAAAATATCACATGACTTCAAACTTCAAGGATTATTATAGACCAGTGTCTATGGACGGGAGGGTTGTTAATTATCTGTGTGTTTACGATAACTGTTGTAGGACGTTTCAAACTAAGCAGAAAATTGAGAGACATGTGTTGGTTCATACCGGAGAGAAACCATTTCAGTGTGCGTATTGTAGTCATAAAACAAACAGGAAGGACCAGTTAAAGGTGCATCAAGTTAATCAGCATTATGACGAGTATAAACAGGTCTTCACATAGTTAAGCTGAGTGCTGCCTTCCCTGTCTGACTTTAATATTATCTTTTTTCATGCTGTAACAAAAAACTTGGGACAAAACCTTTAAATTACACAGTGCTCTAGGTCATCTAGCGTGACTCTCACCTGTCAAAACCTGTATCTTTTCCTGGTGAGAAAAAAAATCTTTCATTTCTTTAAAACATAAATATTTTTAGTTTTCTTTGAGGTTATTATGTCCCCCATCTTTGATGAGGGGGTATATTGCTTTGCACATGTCTGTCGGTCGGTCTGTCTGTCTGCCTGTCGGTCGTATAAAATGGTTTCCGTTCAATAACTCAAGAACACTTTGACCTAGGATCTTCAAAATTTACACGGAGGTTGGTCGGCATCAGTAGATGACCCCTATTGATTTTGAGGTCAGTAGGTCAAAGGTCAAGGTCATTGTGACCTTTACTATTTCTGACTATTTAAATGGTTTCCGTTCAATAACTCAAGAACGCTTTGACCTAGGATCTTCAAACTTTACATGGAGGTTGGTCAGCATCAGTAGATGGCCCCTACTGATTTTGAGGTCAGTAGGTCAAAGGTCAAGGTCATTGTGTCCTTTACTATTTCTGATTATTTCAATGGTTTCCGTTCAATAACCCAAGAAGGCTTTGACCTAGGATCTTCAAAATTTACATGGAGGTTGGTCAGCAACAGTAGATGACCCCTATTGATTTTGAGGTCAAAGGTCAAGGTCACTGTGACCTTCCCCATTTCTGACTATTGGGCTGCCATGGGGGCATGCGTGTTTTACAAACTTTTCTTGTTTATTATCACTTGATCTTGTTATTGGAGAACGTTTTATAGAAGTAAAATATTCCTACATTTGGTAATCGTGTTGAGTGAATTTAATGGATGTGCATAACATAATTGAAAATGATTTTTTTTTTAAACCAAAAGCTGTCAGACACAGTATCAGAATGACTTTGAATGTATTGTCAGAAGTATCTCTTATGTCTATACTTAGCACTTGATAAACAACTGGTACAAAGTCCATTTGCAAAGCTTTGCACGTTCAGTTTCGCTATGATTAACTTGTAGATAAATGGTAGATTCGCTAATGGCAATTTTTGTTTCGGCGTGTGCTTTCTACTTGTAACATAAATGGTAGAATCACTGATGGCAATGTTTGTTTTGGCGTGTGCTTTCTACTTGTAACATTTGAATTTCAGGTTTTCTGGGTAAAGACAACTTCATTCTTCCGAGGTCCGGTGTTAGTGTTCCCGAGGATTACGTTGTGAACGAGGGATGTATAACTAGAAAATATCACATGACTTCAAACTTCAAGGATTATTATAGACCAGTGTCTATGGACGGGAGAGTTGTGAATTATCTGTGTGTTTACGATAACTGTTGTAGGACGTTTCAAACTAAGCAGAAAATTGAGAGACATGTGTTGGTTCATACCGGAGAGAAACCGTTTCAGTGTGTGTATTGTAGTTATAAAACAAATAGAAAGGATCAGTTAAAGGTGCATCAAGTTAATCAGCATTATGACGAGTATAAACGGGTCTTTATGCTGTAACAGCTGATTATGACGAGTATAAACAGGTCTTTATGCTGTAACAGCTGATTATGACGAGTATAAACAGGTCTTTATGCTGTAACAGCTGATTATGACGAGTATAAACAGGTCTTTATGCTGTGACAGCTGATTATGACGAGTATAAACAGGTCTTCATGCTGTGACAGCTGATTATGACGAGTACAAACAGGTCTTTATGCTGTAACAGCTGATTATGACGAGTATAAACAGGTCTTTATGCTGTAACAGCTGATTATGACGAGTATAAACAGGTCTTTATGCTGTAACAGCTGATTATGACGAGTATAAACAGGTCTTCATGCTATGACAGCTGATTATGACGAGTATAAACAGGTCTTTATGCTGTGACAGCTGATTATGACGAGTATAAATAGGTCTTCATGCTGTGACTGCTGATTATGACAAGTATAAACAGGTCTTCATGCTGTAACAGCTGATTATGACGAGTATAAACAGGTCTTTATGCTGTGACAGCTGATTATGACGAGTATAAACAGGTCTTTATGCTGTAACAGCTGATTATGACGAGTATAACAGGTCTTTATGCTGTAACAAAAAACTCGAGACAATACCTTTAAATGACACAGTGCTCTAGGTCATCTTGTGTGATCCCCCTATGTCTTTTGTCCATTTTAACAATTTGACTCTTAGAAGTCTCTGTTTTGACTACTTTATTATTGTCTGTATGAAACCTTGTTTAAAGTGTTGTCTATGCACTATCCTTGCTGAGTTTCTCATCTGGGGTCACAAACTTAGCTAGGTCACTAGGCTAAAACAAAGAAAAACCTTGTAAGTACACCCAAGTGTCTCCAGTATTGACCTTATCCTTCTGAAACCTGGTCACTATGTCTCTTCAAAATCTAGGCCAAGGTCAAAGCTTTTTTATGGGATCATCTAGGGTTAAAAGCTACAGTTTTGACTGTACCTTTAATGACACTTTGCCACATTGGGTCACAAAGCATACTGTTTTCCGAGTGCTTTATGTCCAATGACTTGCTTACTTGTTTGACCATGTTGCTCCATAGTGCTGCCTCGTGATGACCTAGTATCCAGTTAGGATCTGGTGACAGTGACGTAGCCGTTTATGTGTACACAGAAGATTACCACCATTGTCTGAATAGGTAGTGCGAATGTAGTTTGTAAGTTTAGCATTGAAATTATGGCCGCCTGTTTAAGCCTTTATAATTGGTTTTACACCGTAATAGTGGACCTGACCGCTGCGTCACTGTATTCTTACCCTGACTGGACTATAGTATCTTTTCGGGAGAATGTATGTAAATGGAACCAGGGTATAACAAGTAATGGATGTATAGTCTCACTTGATTGACCCTTAAATCTCACTGGTTCTCCCCAAATCTCACTTAATTGATCCCAAATCTCACTTAATTGATCCCAAATCTCACTTAATTGATCCCAAATCTCACTTCATTAAATGACCCCTAGTATCTCTTCATTGACCCTTAATATCACTGTATTGACCCCTAATCTTCCCAATATTACTTTAAGAAATAAAGATATAAATTTTTTATTGTGTTACTTTCTTCTTTTTTGTTGAGTGATATTCACTTGTTATAATGTAGCATTCCATTTTGTTATCAAATGTTTCAATTAAAATGTTAAATCCGCGTTCCACCTTTTCAGGTCATGTGATCCATCAAGCCCAATCAAACGATCTGGCAACATGGTCGGTAAGCATGGGTATTGATACATCTCAACAACAGACGGATTACTCCCAGTACTATACTACAGTGAAAGACGACAAGTTTGACAAGTTCACCTTCTATAGGTGTACTATTTGTTCCAAACAGTATCGTGAGAGGAATAAAGTAATACGTCATATAATGGTCCACACAGGCGACAAACCTTACCGTTGCTTGAACTGCCCGTATCGGTCGTCGAGGAAGGACCAGCTTAGGTTACACATCATGTGTAGGCATAGCAACAGCTTGGATAACATATAAATACTGGATTATTTAACCCTTTACAATCTCCTGGTAAGAGACTAGTTTGATTATCTACATCATCTCCATATCGATTACAGGTGTGGGGTCCATCCTACAATGCCAGAATAATATGGATGTCTGGATTTACTTTATTATTATTTATAGAATGAATGAAATTTTCCAAAGAACATAAAAATTTATTTGATGAAAATATACCAAGTATTGACCAAGTTATGGTCATGTGAAAATTTATGTCCTGATTTTTAAGAATTGAACAATGATTTGAAACATTTTGTGAAGGGATGTGCGTTGATGGCACCCAAAACAAACTGGTATCGTATTAATGGGATTGGGCATTATGCCTTAATAGGACCCCCTGGAAACATTTGAAGTAAAATACCATATTCTCCCAAAGTCTTGCACGCAACTGTGTATAGGACGCAGGTAAAAAACAAAAAATGGGAGAAGATTCCAAGAGAAATGGCTGATGCAAAAAGTTATGAAAATAGAACAAAAAAGCTATTCCTGATTTACTTGTCAGTCATTGAAAATGTCTAAAAGCTGTGAAAAGAACGCATTCCATTCAGGTTGATATGATTCCTGGTTGATTAAGCAATACTTGGGAGGACTATTGTATGTGAAGTTTTTCAAAATTAATGTTTAAAAATCCATCTGGAGATGATTAAATGTGTCAAAATGTGTGTCTTATCCAGGGAGTAAAGGGTAAATTGAAGAGTAACATTCCTGGACAATAGCATGGACAATTATTGATATGGCCTGAAAAATTGGGATTAGTAACATTCCTGGACAAAAGCGTGGACAATTATTCATAGGGCCTGAAAAGGTTGGACTACAAACTAGAGGGTTAAACTAGCGTAATTGTAACGAGGGTGAAGTGGACATAAAATATTTGAACAAACTTGACAGATGTTTGATAAAAGAAGAACCTACCTACAGCGCTCTAGTCCACTTTCCCATTTTTGTCAGTTTTTCAAAAGTCAATATTCACTTTGCAGTATGCACATGCATTATCATGGTTTGTGTCTTCACACCGTAGGTATTGGGCAATACAAGATTTTGGTAACTAAAAGCTTTGATTGAAGAAGAAAATTTATGTAGTATTTTGTTACGAGTTTTGTAAAATGTTTGTTGTATGTTGTCTTTATATTAATGTGTAACTGCAACTACACAGCATATGTCTGTGCTCTTTAGTTTGGCTGGAATACAGATCAAACTGAGCAAAATTTTCAAAATTGCTCTTGATATTGCTCATAGATACAGGAACTTGGTCAATTTTATCTTCCTTTCTCTGACACTGAAGTCTTCAGATGGTTTAATGAAAACAAGGATAAAAGGCTACTTGATGCTATTGTGGCGAGCTGGATTAATGATATCGCAACAAGCTGAAAAGTATGCTATCCCAAATGATTAATGCTGTCGTAACAAGCTGAAAGTACAATTAATATGTAAATGCGACCATTGCTGCTTGAAAGGTTTAAGTGTGTCAAAATACAACTACACATTTTAAACCATTGTAATTAAATGTTGTTTGCCTTTTATTAATAATGGTTATGTATTAATTGCATTAGGTGATCTATAAAACAGCCTCTAAATATGGACCACATATTTGGTGTTGTTTTTACTGGCTAAAATTTGTTTAACCCTTGAAATGTGACAAATGAGTAATACATGAACTACCTCTTGCTTGGGCTCTTAACACCTTCTGTAGGTCCTGAAATCTGATCCCATTCCAATTAAAATTATCGTCCATTTTTCCCAATTACATTTTGTATCGATATATTTAAAGCTCCACAAGTGTAATTCCACAAGTTCTGGCGCATTTCTTAACACACTGCCAAAAAATCATGAAAATACCAGGTTTTTAGCTCCAGTATTTGATTATCAAAATAATTCATTAAAATAAATAAGCTGGTTAACTATGGCTCCTTTTAATTGCAGATTCTAACGCAAAAATATCTAATGACGCTACTACACACGTATGCAGCCAGTGTGGCAAGATTTTCAGTCAAAGGCGCAACTTGCGTAGGCACGAGAAAATTCACACAGGAACTTTACCCTTTACTTGCTGTGGCAAGGGTTTTCTCTCACGACGAGACTTTGAAAGGCATAGGTAACCTTTCTCATATAATTATACACGTGTGTAACAAATTGATGGTACATTGGTAGGCATAGGTAACCTTTCTCATATAATTATACATGTGTGTTGCAAATTGATCGCACATTGATAGGCATAGGTAACCTTTCTCATATAATTATACATGTGTGTTGCAAATTGATCGCACATTGATAGGCATAGGTAACCTTTCTCATATAATTATACACGTGTGTAGCAAATTGATGGCAAAGGGAAATACACTGCTAAAAAAACATTTCGATGCAATTGGAGTATCTTTATAAAAAATCGAAGGACTTGTTATCAATGTTGCTGAAGGACAAAAAGTTGACTTTATGGCCGAGATGCAAGCTTTCAGCCTCTTTATGTGCTTACTGGTACTATCAATCCTGAAGAAAATGGCTATTCTTGTGGTATTATCAACCATGTGAGGCATTATTTCCAAATTTCAGGGGTGTGACACTTGTCATTAGGATTTTGCTGAGCAGGCCTGATTTAAATATTAGGCTGCCAAATCATTTATTTGGTCAATTTGAATAAGTTGTTTCCCCTAAGCTTTTAGGTGGCCAAACATGCAGCTGCCTCTAAATGACTTACCTGCAGATAAGCCCATAATTATGCCCCCCCCCCCCCATCTTTGATGAGGGGGTATATTGCTTTGCACGTGTCTGTCGGTTGGTTGTATAAATTGGTTTCCGTTTAATAACTCGAATGCTTTGACCTAGGATCTTCAAACTTTACATTGAGGCTGGTCAGCAACAGTAGATGACCCCTATTGGTTTTGAGGTCAGTAGGTCAAAGGTCAAGGTCACTTCGACCTTCACCATTTCTGACTATTGGGCTGCCATGGGGGCATACATGTTCAAACATGTCTTGTTTTAACAAAAGTGCATACTATTTTGTTTCCTTAAGTATTTAAAACCTTGACACAGTATTTCCACAAGTTTTGAACCCGGGATTATCAGGTCTGAAAATGATTGTTAATTCAGAGCTACAGATAAGGTTTTAATCAATTGTGTTTCAATTTTGAATGGGTTTTGACAAATTTTAATTGGGTATTTAATAAAACTCAAAGGGTAAATAAGCTTTTATGTACAATTTTTTCACTATAACATCCTTTTCTATTTGGGTATTTCAAATTGCTTTTTCTTACTCCCTCCTCAAAATCTATTGGGTTTTTAAGAAAATTATTTGGGTAATTACCCCAATATGCAGCTTATCTGTAGCTCTGTTAATTACCAGGTCTGTTTCCATTAATTTTCAGATGCCGAGAGCATGCATTGACAAAGACTCATGCCTGTCCAAATTGCAACAAGACCTTTGCTACTGATGGAGATTTAAAGGTTCATATGAAGAGGGAAAGTAAATCTCTTGAGTACCGGTGTGATATTTGTGACCATCGTTCAGCAACACGTTACGAACTTGATGAGCACTTGCGTACTCATACTCCTAACCGGAATCAGATCTGCCCACATTGTGGTGCCATGTTTAAACACCGCTCATCTCTCACTAGGCATATTAGAGGTCACAAGAAGGAGTGAAGATACTCACCCACACTGAAAATGTCAAACATTTGTCGTTCCATTTTATACAAAAGTTATACACTGTTTTGTGTTGCAGAATTTGAAGTTAAAATTTCTGATACTTTATTTTCCTTTTAAAAACTCTGGGTTTTTGTTGTTATTATGATATTGATAACAGATTGGCTGGATCAAAAACAACCAATTTGGCCAATTATTTATAACAGATTTGCGGGAAAATCAACCATTTGGGCCAATTATTTATAACTGATTGACCTGAAAATCAACCAATTAGGCCAATTATTTATAACTGATTGTCCAGAAAATCTACCAATTTGGCTGGGACCCTTTCCATAGTTTGGTGAATTAAAGACCTAGTTCGACTGATGGGTTCTATCGTCTTTCCGTTAATGAGGAAAACCCTCTTAAATGCCATGATTTTTATTTTCCCGTGACCAATAGCTGCAATTCAGTGAAAAAAGATTTTTTAACTTGTTGCGATAGCATGCATCTTTACCTATAATATGACCCTGTATGTAGAATAAAAGCTGATTGTGTTTTGATAAAAGATTAATTAGATTAATTTATGCATGAACACCAACAGGAACACATAATTGGATTATCAGTTCAACTTGTTGCAATATCCTTTTTCACCCAGAACTTGTTGCAATAGCATAGCACTTGATACATGTTTATACAAAGCAATTTTGAGTTTGTCCAGTGAAACTAAAACAGACATTGACAAATTCAGGGTAGGCAGAGGAACACATTGATATAAGGACTTGCAAAACCAAAATGAAACACTGCTAAGTGCAGTAAGTTAGTAAGGTTTGAAGAAGATGGTGTGTTGAAAAATTGCTGGTTTGTTGAACTGTAAAGAAAGCCTCAATAATATTGTAACATTGAATTACAATTTTTATACGCCCTTTTTACGGGACGTATTCTGGGAACACCCTTGGCTTGGGGCGTGCGGGGGCGTCCAGCAATTTTGTGAGTATCTTCAAACTTGGTGACAATGGGTATTATATCTAGGACAAGTTCAATTATAGGCCAAATCAGCATGGGATTTCTTGGGTTATGGTCCTTTAATTAAAAAAAAATTTGGATTGTTTGTTTTGTTCATTGACCATGCCTAAGACGGGCGTATTTTGTGACATTTTGGCTCTTGTTAAGTCTCAATTTTTTGTACATCATTAAGACTATGTAACTCTATAAGAATTTTGATGTATATCATTTACTTGATATTTAGGTATGTCATTATGTCATTTACTTGATATTTATGTATATCATTTATTATCATGTACTAGTGACCTTCCTTGTTTTGTCTTCTGTTTATTATATTATTTAGATTGTTAAAAAAACTTAAAAATGATGTTATTCAATGATACTGCCAATAAATGTTCATAACTCAAGTGTTCATTATGTTGTTTGTTTTTAATTTCATTTCATTATGACTTCAGAACTAAAATAAAATTTTGTTAACTTTGTGGAATTTTCAAAAAAATTTGCAATATTTTATTTTAGAACCTACATTTTGTATTTTGCATTGTATATTGTATAATTATCGAATATTTTCTAATTTCTTGATTTAATTTCAGAATGGGACGATGAAACATTTGAGAAGGTCGCTATTGACGACAAACCTAAGGCATCCACGGATACCTTGGTCCCGAAACTTTCGCCTGATCCCGGTCCAGATCCTGGTGTCAAAGTGATTAATTTCGTCCGTGAACGAAAGGATGGTGTTAGCGTCTTTCGATGCCTCCACATGTGTGGGAAAACTTTCTCGTCGAAGTCAAAGCTAAATCGGCACTTTTTACATCACACTGGTGAAAAGTCGCATAAATGCCCATTCTGCGACTTCCGAAGTGGAAGAAAGGATAGTTTACTGTCTCATGAGAGGTCGAAGCACCCCGATGTTCTTCATACAAAGTTATCTCTAGATCATAGCTATATAGCTAAGGCCAGTGTTGACTCGAAGAGTGAAACTCAGACTTACACTTATAAATATTAAATGTTTGTTTCACTGTCTTGTGATGTTTGCAAACACAGACTGGATTACTACTGTTACAAAATTGGTGACTTAAATAAAAGCATATTTTCAGTTTTATACTAACATTTCGCTGATAAATTGTGCACAAATGATTAATTCCTGTGGCTTTTACCAATATTTACCACCTTTCTCATTATCATTGGCGCTCTACAAAATTGATGTGTTTGGGGGTTTTAAGGATGTGCTAATAATTACGTTTTGTAACTGTCACTGAAATGAAGTTGTTTTGTAGCTACCATTGAAATTAAAAGTGTTTAATCTATTTATTAATGTGATTCCACTTTTTCTTCTATATAAAGGTAAAAAGTCCCGAATGTCTGCTTGATTAGATCCGAGCATCGTTAACTTATGTTAAATGTTGTAATTTCTTCATTTTAGATGCATGTTCTGTTCATCTTTACTTAAAATGTTTGGAAGATGTTGTTGCAATAAAATGTTGTTGCATGGACTTGGTATTTGTCGTGTGTTTGTTGGTCAGGGTCGGTAAGGGAAAACAAGCAATATTTAATTGTTCCCGTGTGATATATACTGTTGCTAATTGTATTGTGTGTCATTTCAGGCTATATGGAAGGAGAACATGGTGAAGGCCTTCAGGTTCAAAACTCAATGTTGCCAAGGGATACCTTGCCTCGAAATGTTTCATCTGTTGTTGGTGTTAATGAGACCAGTGTTTATAAATACGTTGGTGGAATGCCCACATATTGTTGCACACATGTCGGCTGTGGGAGAATATTTAACCAGAAAAACAAATTGGAGCGGCATGTCTTAGTCCACACTGGTGAAAAACCGTTTAAGTGTCGTTTTTGTCCTCATCGAAGTGCAAGAAAGGATAGTATACCACTTCATGAGAAGAAATTACATCCGGAGAACTTCATATACATAGAAAATAACTAGTTTTAATATACAGATAAATAACTAGTTTTAATATACAGATACCTGGTGATAGAGAACAAAAATAATCAAGCACTATACCGAATGATCAAATCTGTAGACATTTCACTCACTATTGAGTATTGAAAAATTTAAAAACTGGCCAAAATGACAAAAACATTTGGCAGGAAAGTCTGAGAAATGAAATATAAAAACTTTTTTCGACAAATATGCATTGTGTAATAATGCTTTGTAAAGCAATAGAAAACTATCCAAGAATCTTATTTTGCCAATGAATGATATTTGTGTTGCTTGCATAATATTGTAACATACACCAGGGTACTGTTTTATCAAAGCACTGTGATACGGAAATTGTAAACTTGCGTTCATATTTAAGTTCTTAATGATTCTTAAACAACTGCTAATTGGGGACAGATATTATTTGAAGGAGTTCATTAACTGAATCATTATTAGTATTACCTATCCATTTAACACACCATGTAGCTGTTAAAAGAATTACAACAAATCTAAATTTGAGTGTAATTTAAGATTTCCCTAAGTGCTTCTAACTGTACATAGTATGTTGTCTTCTTTTTCAAAGTCATGTACTGTTTGATTGTCAATATTGTTCTTCAGTTTAAAATGTTTATAAGACTGCAATAAAATATTGTTGCATGTACTTGTCATTTGTTGTGTGTTGGTTTGTCTCGGGTGGTTTCCTTTCATTATCAATGTGACAAATTTCATCATGTAAACAAGTCAGGGGTTGATGATGTGTTTTGCATATAACTCCTTTGAGTGATTGTTCTTTCCATTTTCTTTTGGCGTATAAAAGATTGCTGACTTTGCTGCATATAAAAGATGGATGACTTTGCTGCGTATAAAAGATGGCTGACTTTGCTGGTCCTGTCCATGTGAAAAATTACACATTAGTCTATTTAGTAAACATGATATATTTGACCACAATGCAAGGTGTTATCAACTTGGAGTTTACATTCATGTGAAAATTTACTACCTTCTTAGTTGTGTATTCTATATAAAAATTAAATATTGTTGGAAATGGCAAACTAATAACAAACATTAACTAATGATCGTAATCTTAGCTCCAGGGGTGTCAATTTTCCTGATTTATCCGGATTTACCATCCCTCAAAGAGCAATGGCTTCTGACCAAAATAAAAGTTATTTGATAAAAATATCACAAGAAATGTCAAAGTTATGGTAATTTTAATCTGCTCTGAAGGGTTTTACTTAATACAAACTGAGTTAATTATGGAAACACCCCTGTAGCTCCCTTAATAGATTGCTTGTAAACCCCTTTATGTAGTCCTAGTGTAAATGATTGATAAAATGATGGATAATGATACAATATATAGTCTGGTTGCTAATTGTCTCATGTCATTTCAGATATGTTGCCACAAAACGTTTCAACGACCTATGATGTTTCCGAGAACTATGTTCGTGAATACATTGATGGCGTCAACAGCTTCTATCGTTGCTTATATATGGGATGTAATAAATTATTTCGTACCAAAACCTCAGTGGAGCGGCATATCTTAGTCCACACTGGAGTAAAACCGTTTCAGTGCCGTTTTTGTGATCTTCGGAGTGGAAGAAAAGACAGTATACAAATTCATGAGAAGAGGTTGCATCCAGAGAACTTTATTTGAACTCCGATAAAATGTAGAAACTGTGAGCTTGACAGGTGTTTTCCATTTCATTTAAAATTTCGTGTATTGTACATACAGAAATTTTTGTATGGGTTTAAATTTTGCGAATTTGTTATATTAAGTAGTTCGCAAGGTTAAACTTTTGCGATTGTCAAACGTCAGTAAGTAATATGTCATGCATTTTGTTATCACTAATCAGCTCACTTGTATAAAGTTTTGCGAAACATCAAATTCACGAATGTAAGGAAAATTAATCCCTCATGAAAATTAATCAGCCTCAAATATTTCTGATTTTACGGTTTAATCAACAATGTTGAACTGTAGTTACGATGTTTGAACAGATGTTATTGCAATAAAATGTTGTTGCAAGAACTTGGTATTGTGTTAGTTTTATGATCTTTATTACATTAAAAGTTTGATAAATAATTTGAAAAAATAACACAATATACCGGTTGCTAATTGTTTCGTGTCATTTCAGACTTGATGGGAGGAGTTTATGATGAAGGCAGTTTGGCTCAAAGCCAAATGTTACCGCCGGGTTCCTTATCTCCAAACGTTTTGCCGGCGGTTGGTGTTTCATTGGAGAACTTTGTTCGTGACTACATCAATGGTGTGACTATCTACCGATGTATACATGTTGGATGTGGAAGGATATTTCCAACCAAAGCGAAAGTGGATCGCCATTTCTTAGTGCACACTGGTGAAAAACCGTTTCAGTGCCGTTTTTGTGATCTTCGAAGTGCAAGGAAGGACAGTATTCAGGTTCATGAGAGGAAAATGCATCCAGAGCATTTCATTTGAATGCCAATACTGCAAATACACTATGAATAGAAGAAACTAGTCAGGGCAATTAAATTACAGAATGTGTTATATTTCTGTGACAAAGCAATTCAATAACTAATGGAAGGATTATGATGTACCAAAATAACTTGTGAGTTAAAATATAGGCTGCATCCATCTAATAATTTCAACGACACACAAGTATTGACAAAGTTGTGGTTATTTGAAGTTCTACAATCTGAATGTAAACAATAAAACAATGTTTGATACCTAGTTATGGTGTAGGGATGTGTGCTAATGGCACCCGAAACAGACTTGCAACTCGTTTTCAGGATTGGGCATCATCACTAGATTCTCTACATTTTCAGGGTACTGTTTTATCAAAGCATTTACGGAAATTTAAAATTTACGTTCAAATTTTAATTCTTTAAAAGTATTTTACTGCTCAAAATTGTAGTAAATTGGATATGCAGTTTTAACAATGTTTCAGTAAATGATCTTCTACAAACGATATCTGTCCCCTATCTGCAGATATAAAAGCATTGTAAGGAATTGAGTAAGTTTAAGATTTTCATAAATGCTTCGATAAAACAGTACCCTGACGTCTAGTGTGAAATTGATGTACTGGTTTTGTTGTTGTTGAAAAATGATAATTACAGGAACTAGCGAGTTGTTGGATATTCTTAAAAAAATGACATCGAAAAAAATCCATGTTTAACAGAGTTTTGACTGGCATGTATATCAGTATTATGCTACCCTTCCTACTTGCTTTACCTGAAGAAGTTTGGGCCTATGAAGAGTAATTGTTTCACTTGCATAATTTTGCACGAAGTGTGAATAAGTTATCATGCAGGTCAATGAAAGTTATAGAACACTTATAAATCCTCTGTTATTCATGACACAGACTGTATGATGATGTCATATAGACAATATCAGAAATGTTCATATTTGACAAAACTTCGTAAATTCATGTTTGTAATGTTTAAACTAGGCTTGCAAATGACAAAAAATTATTTAGATAATTAAAAAAATTAGAATAATTGAAATTAAAAGTTTAGATAAAATATGAATATAAATCAATATTCAAATGACGAAAATCCTATACCCTGTTAAATAGGCAGAACAGAACATAACCTTCAAATTCAAGTTACAATTGATATATATAACAATGAACATAAATTTCATATCAACACATGTCAGAATAGAACCACAGAGGTATAGTCTGTTTAATCTGGCCTGTCACTTGTATACAAACATTGTATTTTTAGCTCACCTGTCACCACCTGTCACAAAGTGACAGAGTGAGCTTTTGTGATCACTCTTCGTCCGTCGTCCGTCCGTCGTCCGTCCGTCCGTCAACAATTTGCTTGTGTAGACACTAGAGGTCACAATTTTGACTTAATCTTTATGAAACTTGGTCACAATGATCATCTCAACAAACTCTAGGTCAAGTTCGATATTGGGTCATCAGGGGTCAAAAACTAGGTCACAAGGTCAAATCATAGAAAAACCTTGTGTAGTCACTAGAGGTCACAATTTTGACTTAATTTTTATAAAACTTGGTCACAATGATCATCTCAACAAAATTTAGGTCAAGTTCGATATTGGGTCATCCGGGGTCAAAAACTAGGTCACAAGGTCAAATCATAGGAAAACCTTGTGTAAACACTAAAGGTCACAATTTTGACTAAATCTTTATGAAACTTTGTCACAATGATCATCTCAACAAAATCTAGATCAAGTTCGATATTGGGTCATCCGGGGTCAAAAACTAGGTCACAAGGTCAAATCATTGAAAAACCTTGTGTAGTCACTAGAGGTCACAATTTTGACCTAATCTTTATGAAACTTTATGACAATGATCATCACAACAAAATCTAGGTCAAGTTCGATATTGGGTCATACGGGGTCAAAAACTAGGTCACAAGGTCAAATCATAGAAAAACATTGTGTAGACACTAGAGATCACAATTTTGACTTAATCTTTATGAAACTTGGTCACAATGATCATCTTAACAAAATCTAGATCAAGTTCGATATTGGGTCATCCGGGGTCAAAAACTAGGTCACAAGGTCAAATCATAGAAAAACCTTGTATAGTCACTAGAGGTCACAATTTTGGCCTAATCCTTATGAAACTTGGTCAGAGTGATCATCACAACAAAATCTAGGTCAAGTGCGATATTGCGTCATATGGGGACAAGAACTAGGTCACTAGGTCAAATCACAGGTCTTGCATGTACTGCTATAACAGGTGAGCGACCTATGGCCCTTTCGGCCCTCTTGTTATTGTTTTAAACATTTTAATTGAAGAAAAAGACAGTGAAAACCAATATATTATTCACTAATCTACATACTAATACACATTATAACCATTAACATAGTTAGAGAAATTGCAATGCATATGTACACAATGATATGTAAACAAAACAAATTAAGTTTCTGGCCTGATTAATCGATTTATACCAGTATAATTATCTCACTGATATTCACTTTGTACTTGACAGATCCCAGGACAATACAGAGGAAGAATGAGCCAGACTCAGACATGAGGAGCAAGTTCCACATCTGTCAGTTCTGTAACAAGGTTCTACAGTCTGCATCACATTTATTACGCCATGTTCGTATCCACACCGGAGAGAAACCTTTCCATTGTCCACATTGTAACTACAGCACAGCTTATAAATACATCCTCAAAGCACATGTTAAGAGATACCATATTGACAGTTGAAGAGTATTAAAGGGAGGTAATTCATCCAGGGTTGATATTGTACAGAGTGGTTTCCCTTAAGAAACTAACAATGAAGAGTATTAAAGGGAGATAATTCAACCAGTATTTATTACAGAGTGGCCTCTCTTTAGACACTAATGATGAAGAATATCAAAGGGAGGTAATTATCTAGGGTTGATTTTGTACAGAGTGGTATCCCTTAAGAAACATACTATGAAGAGTAACAAAGGGAGATAATTCAACCAGTATTTATGTACAGAGTGGTTTCCCTTTAGAAAATTTGATAAAAAATATCAAAGGGAGGTAATTTATCTAGCGTAAATCTTGTACAGAGTGGTTTCCCTTTGAAAACTAACAATAAAGAAGTATCAAAGGGAGGCAATTCAACTAGTGTTTGTATAAAAGGTACAGAGTGGTTTCCCTTTTGATAACTACTGTTTGGTCAACAATGTTTATCTTTGGTTACAATGTCTGGAAAATGTTACTGCAATAAAATGTTACAAGAACTTGGTTTTTTGTTAGTTTTATGTTCTTTATTACATTAAGACAAAAATATTAAAAATAATACGAAAAATAACACAATATACTGGTTGCTAATTGTTTTGTGTCATTTCAGACTTGATGGGAGGAGTTTATGGTGAAGGCATTCTGGCTCAAAGCCAAATGTTTCCGGCTAGTTCCTTGTCTCCAAAGGTTTTGCCGGCGGTTGGTGTTTCATCGGAGAATTATGTTCGTGAAAACATTGATGACATGACCGTCTTCCGTTGCTTACATGTCGGATGTGGAAAGATATTTCCAACCAAAGCGAAAGTGGAGCGGCATTTCTTAATACACACTGGTGAAAAACCATTTCAGTGCCGTTTTTGTGATGTTCGAAATGCACGGAAGGATAGGATACAAACTCATGAGAAGAAAATGCATCCAGAGTATTTTAATTTGAACATCGAAAGTACTAATACACTATAAATAGAAGAAACTAGTTAGGGCAATTGATTTACGGCATGTGTAATATTTCTGTAAAAAAAAAACAATACAATAACAATTTAAGAAGCTCCGATACAAACTCATTTTGCCCAATACTAGACGACGATGTGTAAAAAATATTTGTGAGTTAAAATATGGGCTGTGTGCTTCTAATTTTCCACGACGCATTATGCCTCAGGTGAACCCCTGAATGTTTTAACTGAAGAAGTCTAGGTCTATGAACAGTAATTGTGTTATTTGGATCATTTTGCATTTCACATGCAAGGTGAAGATATCTAGGTCTATGAACAATGATAGTTTCACTTGGATAATTTCGCGTGCAATGTGAATTAGTTATCATGCAAGTCAATAAAACTTTTAACACTTATAAAACCCCTGTTATTCCTGACCCAGGCTACATCACTATTTTAACACTTATAAAACCCCTGTTATTCCTGACCCAGGCTACATCACTATTTTAACACTTATAAAACCCCTGTTGTTTCTGACCCAGGCTACATCACTATTTTAACACTTATAAAACCCCTGTTATATTCCTGACCCAGGCTACATCACTATTTTAACACTTATAAAACCCCTGTTATATTCCTGACCCAGGCTACATCACTAGATGTCCCTATATGTTATCCCAAACCATAGTATGTATAACAGGATATAGGATCAAATGATTCATATACCGTATAAAAAATGTTCATATTACGAAAAAAAAATTGAATTCATTGTTAATACTAAGTCATGTAAATGATATGTTTTGATATAATGTCATGAATATAATTAATATATACTGGGCTTCACTGAAAAGTTACCACTCATATATACCTCTGTATTTTGTATACAATTTGACCTATCGGTACAAAAGTTTTATAGTGTGTGCATTTGAATATTATTAAATAGGATAGCTGTGAACACACATTATGGTCAAAACATAGTCGTGTTTGGCTTTTAACACAGTGTGACATGAATTTTAAAATATAAGTCAATAGGGTGGTAACTTTTCATTGACGCTGAGTATAATATTATATAGTATGAAAATAAATAATTTGCAAATGACTGAAGTTTTATACCCTGTTACATTTACTTCAATTTTATATCAACGCATGTCTAACTGGAATCACAGATGTAGCAGTATCATTAACAGTGGGGTCCTACAGTTCCGGAATAATCTGGAATAGAAAGTATGAACTTACCTGCAGACAATAAAAGTTATTTGGTGAAGAAATACTAAGTTTTGACTGAGTTATGATCATTAGAAATTTCATATGCTGAATTTTAACTATAGAATAGAGCTATTTGGAACAGAGTATTTGTGTAAAGATGTCTGCGTTTTCTTTCAGGATTATGCCTCGGTAGAACCCCTGATTATTAACTCACTGATATTCATTTTATACTTGCTAGGTCGAAGGACGTTACAGCAGAAGAGTCAGCCAGAGACAGGTATGAGGAGCTTGTACCACGTCTGTCAGTTCTGTAACAAGGTTCTACAGTCTGCGGCACATTTACAACGCCATGTTCGTATCCACACCGGAGAGAAACCCTTCCATTGTCCACATTGTGACTACAGCACGGCTTATAAACACATCTTGAAAGCACATGTTAAGAAAGTGCATCATATTGATGGTTGAAGAGTATTAAAGGGAAGTAATTCATCCAGTGTTTATATTGTACAGAGTGATTTCCCTTTGAGGGAGATAATTCAACCAGTGTTTGTATAAAATGCACAGAGTGATTTCCCTTTGAAAACTTAACAATATTATTTACAAGAAAATTAAATATCAGCTGATAAATACATCTTGAAAGATGAAGTTGAAAAACGACATATTGGTAAATGGAAGTATCAAGGGGAATAATTCAAAATGTTTGTGAATTGGATGGAGTTGTTTCCCTTTGAATAGTCAAATTAAACGAAAGGATATAAAGTCTGTAAATATCGGATCAAAGATACATTGTGAAAAATTTCTTAAAAATCTGCATCATGATAATGAATGTAATATCAAGGGAGATAATTAAACCAGGTTTTCTTTTATTTGTAACAAGGGAGGGAATTCAGTGTTAGTGCAGAGTAAGTGCCCTTTGAAAAAATGTACATATAATTGTGAATGAATAGGTTTGATTATAGAATACCATGGCAGGTGAATTCAGTATTTGTGTTATTTGTTCTGAATTATTACCTGTTGAAAATGTCCATACTATTGTGTTATTACAATTTGGTTACATTTTGAATGCCAAGGAAGGTTATTCAGTGTTTATATATTTTGTGAATAATGATCTCCCTTTGAAAAAGTTCAAAGCTTTTTTAATAAAAACAAATAGAAGTTCAAGAGAAATGAGTGGATTGATGTGTGAGTTACTAAATACAATTAAACCTTTGGTTTATGATGTAAATGTTTTTTTTACAAAAAATTCTGAATACTTGCAATTAAAAAACCAGTGTTTTTATACTCATACATGAATAAAAGATCTTGACTTGAAAGATTGTTTCTGCTGTTTGTTGACCCTGTACCTTTAAAGTTAAGCCTACATTGTATAATCTGAACATGTACCTTTAAAGTTAAGCCAACATTGTATAATCTGAACATGTACCTTTAAAGTTAAGCCTACATTGTATAATCTGAACATGTTCCTTTAAAGTTAATAGGCCTACATTGTATAATCTGAACATGTACCTTTAAAGTTAAGCCTACATTGTATAATCTGAACATGTACCTTTAAAGTTAAGCCTACATTGTATAATCTGAACATGTACCTTTAAAGTTAAGCCTACATTGTATAATCTGAACATGTACCTTTAAAGTTAAGCCTACATTGTATAATCTGAACATGTTCCTTTACAGTTAAGCCTACATTGTATAATCTGAACATGTTCCTTTACAGTTAAGCCTACATTGTATAATCTGAACATGTACCTTTAAAGTTAAGCCAACATTGTATAATCTGAACATATACCTTTAAAGTTAAGCCTACATTGTATAATCTGAACAGTCATGTACCTTTAAAGTTAAGCCTACATTGTATAATCTGAACATGTTCCTTTAAAGTTAAGCCTACATTGTATAATCTGAACATGTACCTTTAAAGTTCAGCCTAAATTGTATAATCTGAACATGTACCTTTAAAGATAAGCCTACATTGTATAATCTGAACATGTACCTTTAAAGTTAAGCCTACACTGTACAATCTGAACATGTACATTTAAAGTTAAGCCTACATTGTATAATCTGAGCATGTACCTTTAAAGTGACGTCTTGACCAGAAATAGGCGTTATCGACAATGAACATAGTTGCATACAGTAAAACAAACATGCTCCACTCTCCTTTAAAAGACTGCAATCTGAGGTAAATCTCAGCTCAAATAGAGTTTCTGGTTGTTAAGCATACATTCCTATCCTAGACCAATCTCAAAATTGGTATCAGTATTGAGTAAACACCTGATGACAAGAACTTCAATTGAATGCACATTTGTCAATAATTCATACTCAGATTGCTAGAATCAGAATTTTATGCTGAAATTTCAGTTTGAGTTGCTTTGGAAGATGGGGGCCCTGACTGGACTTCATTTGGGTATTTGACTGTCATTGAATGTTGGCTTACATGATTGTGTGTTGGGCATTGTACCTTGTATGTTGTCTGTGCTCGGCTGGTGGAGTGCTGTCTTTCCTGTCCGATTTAATATTATCTTGTTACAAAAAGTATTTTTTGTTTTTTCAGAAAAAGTATTTTCCTGCCAATTCTGTGAGAAAAGTTTCAATTGGGCGTCTCACCTGGACAGACATGTGAGGATTCATACTGGTGAACGTCCCTACATGTGTCGACAGTGTGGCAAGGGTTTTACAACAAAAGCTAACCTTAAAACACATTCCATGACTCACTTTGCTGAATTACTCCTCCCACCTGTTGAAAATCAGTGAAAAGAATTGAGACCATATTGGTGTAAATACTGTGTTGTTGTAAATGCTTAGAGGAATGAATATTGAACAACGTGTGCTCTGTGTTGATGTAAATGCTTAGAGGAATGAATATTGAACAACGTGTGCACTTTGGGTATGAGATATCATTGGTGGAACTGACTGTGTATGTAGCTTGGGATTGAACTTGGGGCTGGTGGGGTCTAGGCCACTGTTACAAAACAGCATCTGAACAATTATGCTTGGCTGAAATTAAAATCTGGTTTTCGTGGAATTTCCATATCTTGTATCTAAAGTATTTAACTAAATTCATGAAACTATGCAAACATGTTAACATTAGGGCTGTGGATCGCCTGCCCAGTGATTCTCGATACGTATCTAGATACGTTTAACTGACCCATGAAAATAAATATCAACACAGTTTGACAGTAATTACAACATAAAGAATATAGAAAACTCGGAGATGTCTTCAATTATTGAAATCGAAAGTCCAATGTTAGCAAATTCGAAACTAACGACAGTACTGACTTTATGTGTATGTTGTAAACATTCTTCCTGGGGGAAACCACGACAGATTTCAAATGAAATCATGGTAAAAATATAGTTTTGTTTTAAAAATGAACGAAAAAACAGAGATAACATGTGACTGTTTACTGGTTTCTGTAAACTTTTATGCTTGACCTCTTGTCAAAAATGTTCATAACTTCGTCATTTTATGTCTGATTTTGAATTTTTTTTTTTAAAATGTCCATTGGGAATTTCCCCTTCAAATTTGGGAAAATTATAGCCTTTTTCTAATTGGGAAGGTACCGTTTACCGGTAGCAAACAAAGGACAAAAAAAAAATGTGATCATCTGCCGATATGGTTCGAATCGCGATTCACTGGTTCACCTGTGAATCGTTACAGCCTTAGTTAACATGCATGTGAAGTTGTATGTATGCACATTGTTGAACCTGTGTTTGAAAACCTGTTATTCGTGACATTCCTCTCCTCTTATGTTTGATTTTGATATAGTTGCTGTGTTGATAAAGAAAGCATGTTCATTGTACTAACAGTTTGACTGTAACTGTTTGACTTATTTGTTTTGCTTCTCTTTTAACTTTATGCATTAGTAAACTGGCACAGGTAGCTTTAAGGCCATCTCTGTATATTCATTAAGCACTGTTTATTTTCATGCTTCTTAAAAACAATTTAAATATGTTTTTGTTCACAAAAATGATTGAAGAGTTTGCCATTCGAGAATTACTCAATTAGCACCATAAAAGTTTTGTCATTTGCTACAATTATTATTGTCAGGTAGAATCTTTTGAGATTTTATGTTTTCTGGTATTTGTATTTTACTGATTACAATATTTCGTATGTTGAGAGTATAAATAAGTGCATCAGAAATAAAATTAATAAATAATCTGTTTTTATTCATTTATTGTAAAGGAGATATCTATAATTCACAAGACACCAGTGTAGAAAACACTCCGCCCATGCGTTTGTCTTAGGTGGTTTGTCAAAGGTAAATGGTTCTGACAGGTCGTTGCTCCATTCGGGTGCCTACTAATACAGGTATGGCCTTTCTCAAGTTTTATAGCGCTGTCAATGGTAAATGGTTCTGACAGGTCGTTGCTCCATTCGGGTGCCTACTAATACAGGTATGGCCTTTCTCAAGTTTTATAGCGCTGTCAATGGTAAATGGTTCTGACAGGTCGTTGCTCCATTCGGGTGCCTACTAATACAGGTATGGCCTTTCTCAAGTTTTATAGCGCTGTCAATGGTAAATGGTTCCGACAGGTTTGTTTCTCCATTCGGGTGCCCACTAATACAGGTATGACCTTTTATAGCGCTATCTGTCTCGTGTTTCAACTAAGCATGTCAGATTAGTACTTCTAACTAGAATGATTATCTTCGTATTGAATCATGGAATTATTTTGTAATTTCAGATTACCGTCAAGGTGATTTCTCTCCAATGGATTATGGCTTTACCTTCAAACCAGGCTCGTCTTTGAAGTCACCTCTCCTCTGCAAGTATTGCGGAAAACAGTTTTACTGGCAATCCCGTTACGATGAACATGTTATAGTTCATACTGGTGAACGTCCATTCAAGTGTCAACTGTGCACCAAAGCATTTACAAGACGTTGGACTCTTAAAAACCATATGTTCATGCAGCATAAAGCCGTAGTTAATTATTATACCCCCACTACTGAAATAGGGGAGGCTATATCTACTTCTAAAGTAGGGGAGGCTATATCTACTATTAAAGTAGGGGAGGCTATATCTACTATTAAAGTAGGGGATACTATATCTACTATTAAAGTAGAGGAGGCTATATCTAATACTAAAGTAGGGGAGACTATATCTACTATTAAAGTAGAGGGCTATATATAATACTGAAGTAGGGGAGGCTATATCTACTACTGAAGTAGGGGAGGCTAAGTAGGAGTCACTTTGTCGGTCCGTCTGTCCCAAAGTTTGTCCAGGCTGTATTTTCTGTATGCATTGAAGGATTTTTAAATAACTTGGTACAATTGTTCGCCTTGATGAGGCGGTGTGTCATGCGAAACAATTACGTCAATATCTCAAAGGTCAAGGTCATTATGTAATTTGAAAGGTAAAAAATGGCTTAATTGAGCTTGTCCGGAGCATAACTGTCATTTATTGTGGGATTTGAAAACAATGTGTTCACTACTACCAGACGGTGTGTCATGCGAAACAATTTCGTCAATATCTCAAAGGTCAAGGTCACACTTGGAGTTCAAAGGTAAAATATGGTCTTAATTTAGCTTTTCCTGGCCGTAACTATGTCATTTAATTTGGGATTTAAAATAACCTGGCACAATTGTCTATCCCTATCAAACGATGTGACAATTATGTCAATATCACAAAGGTCATGGTCACACTTAAAGAGTTCAAAGGTCAAAAATGACCATCAGAAATGACCATAATTATCCCTTGCTGAAGGGGATATGGTAATGGTAGGCGTACGTCATTCCGTCTGTCCGTCAGTTCAGAGTAAAATATATCTCATGTTGAAATCTGCAGAAATCCAGGTGTGCGGATTCTTATATAATTAAGTAAAAATATAAAATTGCCCCCTCCCTTTGTGAACAAAATTTGAATAATAATCTAGGAATTAATTTATTATGACCCAACTTATATGATAGTACTAGCAAGGGTGGAAGTTTGACCAGGCTGCAATGGTCTAGTTGGAAGGGATGGTGTTAAAAAGTGAATGTTATGAAAATTGGAAGTCAAAATATAATATTGGAGTAGTAAGAGGATTATGAAACATTAAGACAATATATGTGGAAACATTATATGTGGAAACATTATTTATTTTTATTATGTGTATTTGATAAATTGTGCAATTTTTGTTGTAAAGTTTGACAAATTTGACCTCAGGCTGATTGAAGTTCTGTGAGGTCTTTGGGGGGTTACCATCATTTGAATTCTTATTTTAATGAAAAAACTGACTTGATGATTAACAAAGGAAGGTCACAGAACATGCTAAAGTCTTGGGGCAATTCTGTCAAACTATAGTGTTTTAAGTTAGCTTATGTATATACTACAATGTACATTATTTAATGTTTTGTAAGCCTTTAAATACATTTACTGCTTATCATAAAGACAAATCAATTAATATTCAAGAATAAGTTTATATATATTTCCCTACGGAAAACTAACAAAGCTGGTATTCAAGAATATGTTTTACTTGAAAAGGTGCATGAAACATAGGTTTACCCTTGACACGTCCTTCCGTGGGTCAACCAGTCTCCATGCCAAAATGTTGCCACTCCTAAAAGTGTTTTTTCTACATGTATGAAACTTCTTTTGAAATTTTAGTTGGCATGTATAGTTGTGTACCTACATGTTTTGCTTCAGATTCATCCAATATTAGCCGAGTTATAGCCCTTGTCTTGGTCAGTGTCTATTGTGTATATGGCTGTTTCTACTTTACATCTTTTATTTATTTTTTGTGTCATTTATTTCAGGTACTGAGCGTAGGTTGACCGGTCAGTTGGAGATGAGAGAAAGGAAACCGTGTGTTCAATGCCCCTACTGTAGCAAAGTATTCTCCTATAAGTCCCAGCTCGATTTGCATATAGTCATACACACAGGCGAGAAACCTTTCTCTTGTAACGTGTGTGGGAAAGCTTTTAATAGAAAATTCAACCTGAATGCCCATAAGATGACACATATTCAAATGTAATATGAGCTCTCACAGTGCAAAGAGCACTTGTTGGTCACCCGCTGGTTACATGCCTGTTAAACAAGGATATCCAAGGTGATGTTTGTCTGTGACATAGAGCACTTCTCACCCCTTGATGTGACTGTTTATCATCCAAGTGGATATTGCAATAGTTTGAAACCTGAGCGATCTGGGGATTATGTTTGAAACCTGAGCGATCTGGGGATTATGTTTGAAACCTGAGCGATCTGGGGATTACGTTTAAAACCGGAGCGATCTGGGGATTATTTCTGGGTTCGATTCCTGAGATAGGCAGTAGATGCTCTATTGTGACATTGGCTGAGTATAATGGCCATGTCTTCCACATCTGAAGAAGTTGTCTGTTACTAGAGCAAGTAGGTACTGGTTGTTAAAATTCCCAGGAAATCCGAAAATTCAAATTGATGAAACATGGCGCTTGAATCAAGGCGACTGCAATACTTCACAGTCTCCGTTGCTGTCACTCCCAAAGGTTCAAATACACCATTCCTTAATTTCTTCAATTCATTGGGCAAGATACCAAGATTGGGCCTACCTTTGGAGACTGTTTATCGTACTCAAGCAACCTTGTACCTTAGATATATTGTTGTTGAATATGGTTTTATTATTCGCATTTTTAAATATCATAAATCTGACTGTGCAGAGCAGCAGAAGCATGGTATTTTGGTTCTTAATAAATTATTTTGTAAACATCCACCCAATTTAAGTTAGAGATGCAGTATCAATTAAATCCAAAGAAAAGCTTAGTCCCAAACAGAAGAAGATGGTGAAATATTCTACCCAATAAAAGTCTTTGAATAATCAATTAATACTTGTGAAAACTCTAAATCAAGATAAATGCTGAAGAGGTTGAAACCCAAATAAGACTGTAATCTTTGTTGCTCTGAGGTTAACTATTGCATTTTTTTAATTGTCAGTCAGTTTAACTGTGAAACAAATGTAAATCAGGAATCTAATACTAGTATTCCAGAAATCTGGATTTGCTGTACTAAAAAGAGGAACTTTTCTGCAGAAAATAAGTTTTTTGAAGAAAAAATCCAAATATTGAGTTATGGTCATTTGAAATTTTATATGCTGAATTTTTACAATTGTACAATGTTTGAAACATGAGTTGTGTGTTAATGGAACACGAAAACAGACTTGCATCCAATTTTTAAGATTGGGCATTATGCCTCAGTAGACCCCCTGGTATATAAGCTGTATGAATTATTCTTGTGCCATATTTTTGTCTTGTTTCTTTATTGTTGTTATCAAGTCTTATTGTGTACTGTTTGCATGAATTTGTATTGGATCACTTGGTGATGTTTTATTTGGCTGTTTGCAATGATGTCAAAAATTGCTGTTGTTAATAAATTTAATACACAGATTGTATGATGTTGTTTTGATTAGTATCAGAGTCCTACAATTCCGGAATAATCCGGAAATCCGGATTTGCTGCACTAGAAAGAATGAACTATTCCGGAAAAAATAAAAGTTATTTGATGAAAATATTCAAAGAATTGACACGTTATGGTCATTTGAAGTTTCATAAGTTGAATTTTAATGATGAAACAATGTTTGAAACAGAGTTTTGCTGTAGGGATGACTGTGCTAAATACATCTGAAACAGACATGCGACTCATTTTCAGGATTGGGTATTATGCCTCGGTAGGACCTTTGTCTAAGTGTCTATTACTGTATGTGTGATGGATGTGAGCGTGATTTGTGGTACAAAGAACATCACTGACTCGTTGAGATATTAAAACCTTTTAATTCAAATATACCGTATGTACTCTCCCATAAGTCGGTTCAACTCCAGATAAATAAATTGAAAAAAGTCAACTGGACTTTGACTGATGACCAAACTTGGTGCTTCTTCTGAAATACAATTGATAACTGATTGAGTTGATATTAAAATATAGAAAAAAGTAAAAAAGTAACTTTCTGAAAAATTGAGTATTTTTACCTGACGTATGGGCGAGTATATACTTCACTTCCTGTTGAGAGATGATCTAGAATGGAATAGAATAATCGTGGATTTCGGGTTCTCTCTGGGATAACACATATTTAGATGTTTACACAAACTTTCAGAATATGTACGCACCTGGCTTCTGTTGTATCAAAGCACTTGAGAAAATCTTAAACTTCGTTCAAATTTGAATTATTTTATCATTTTTAACTGCTACAAATTATGGTAAAGAGATACCCAATATTAACAATGATTCAGTTAATGATCTCCTACAAACAATATCTGTCCCCTATTTGTAGTTGTAAAAACATTCTAAGGAATTTAAATTTGAGCGTAAATTTTAGGTTTTTGTAAGTGCTTTGATAAAACAGTGTAGCTGTTTGGGAGAAATGCTAAGAATAAATATGTAGCATGTATTGTTATTATTACTAATGTACTAATTGCTCTCCTTTTCAGTGGATGACATCAGTTTTGTTGTGATGGAGGCGGTGGAAGGACAAAGAGACAGGGAGATTATGAGACGAGACACGTCTTCAAGGAGCAGAATACACATATGCGATTTTTGTGGAAAATTCTTCAAATATATCTCACAAATAACTATTCATAAACGGACACATACCGGAGAACGACCGTTTAAGTGTAGATTTTGTGATCGAGGATTTATACAGAATAGTTACTTACGTTCACATATTGCCTTAAATCATCTGGCGGAGTTCAATGTAAACTATGGAAATGTTGAATGCACACCTAATGAACTTTCAAAATTCATGAAGGAGTGATATTATTGGCAGGAGAAATTAATACGCCTAATATACAGGGGTCCTTCAATTCCGGAAATCCGGATTTACTGCACTAGAAAGAATTAATTGTTCTGCAGAAAATAAAAGTTATTTGTTGAAAAAATTCAAAGAATTGACTGAGTTCATTTGAAGTTTCATAAGCTGATAATTAACAATAGAACAATGTCCGAAGCAGAGTTTTGCTGTATGCATGTGTGCTAAATGCACCTGAAACAGACTTGCAACTCATTTTCAGGATTCGAAATTAATATGCCTCAGTAGAACTCCTGAATATAATATGAACTGGTTTAGTCATATGTTTCGAGTTTGAAATCCCATCTCTATGAAGTTCGAGTAAAATGCATTCATACATTTTAGAGAAGTATGTAAATAGAATGTTTTTAATATAATTCTTTGAACAGTATAATGTGTGTAAAATAAGTATTGAAGTCGAATTTTCAATAAATCAAAGTTATGACTAGTCTATGCGTTTCTAGTTTTCTTTCCGTTTCAAGTGAACTTTTAAGTGTAAAAACTTGTCTGGTTTGTACAACTGACTCTAACTGTAAAACTTACTCATTCTACTGTAACTGAAGTTTGCAAGAAAACTGTAAGCAAGTCTCGGTAATGTTAAAATATGTTTATTATTTTATTGTCTTTCATGAGTATTTTATTGTCTTTTAGGACCTATGCCACACAAAGATGCTACAAGGGGACAGAACGACAGAAAGTCAAATAATCCGAGTTCATCAAAACCTGGTGATAAGGCGACATTTCATTGTGAGTTCTGTGGTAAATCCTTCAAGTACAAGTCTCTGATGGATATACATGTCCGTGTGCACACAGGAGAGAAACCCTTTAAGTGTAGAATCTGCGGGAAGTCTTTCAGTCAGAACAGTCATGTGACCACTCATATGGTTGTACATTCCAATATTTTGATTGGATAGTGATGCTACATGTGTATGTAAAACTGATTTTGATTGGCTGATGGATAAAGTCAGTCATGTGACCACTCATATGGTTGTGCATTCAAATCTTTTGATTGGATAGTGATACTACAAGTGTATGTAAAACTGATTTTGATTGGCTGATTGATAACAGCATTTTGATTGGTGATTGGATTATGACAACAGTTTATGAAATTGTGCAACTTCTGATTGGATATATTACCATATAAAATTATGATTGGAAGATTGACAAGAAAAAAATCGTGAATTGTGCATTTCATTGACATTACACATGTTGTGATCAAACTTTTGACAGCTTGGATTTAGGCGAATCATTCACTTGTTCAGTTGGGCATTGTGCCTTGTATGTTTGTTTTTGTGCTCAGCTAAGTCGACAGCTGCTGCTCCCTGTCTGACTTAATATCATCGTTTTTAAACTGAATTTTCTTGAAGTTGTGTCACATTGCTGCTTGCAATATTGGGAGTTATGAATTAGAAGTCCTGAACTTTGAGCATGCATAAGTTAAATGGTTTAAGAGCATCTCCATTCACTACAACCACAGTACCAAGCCATTGAAGTGAGGAACGCTTGGTAAAATAACTCATGTCACTATTTGGTTCAGTAAAGTGTATGTTATTATTTAATATGATATAACAATAATAAACTTAATTTCTGAAGGTAACATGTTTAGACTTTTAACAAAACAAATCCATACATATCTTATTCATATCAAGACAATACAATAAAATGAGCACATGTACTTACTTCTAGAAAACATAATACATGTATACTAAATGAGTTTTACTAAACATTTAAAGAAACAAACCCAATAAATTATTATATCATTCATATAAAGGTAATACAATAAAACTAAGTTATACTAAACAAGTAATACAAAACGAGAAATTGCGAATATTAATTGTTGGTATGATTAATAAAATAATTGGCATTTCCCCCGGACAGACCGGCATTTAGACTTGTCTTAAATGATAATATTTAAATGTAGTATTGTATGGAGAATTTGACGTAATCCTAGCCTTTATTGCAAGGTTCTAGTGTTGAATATATAAATTTCCGCGAGCAAATCGTGCAATATCGGTTATTTAGACTTTTTGTGTTGGTATTAAACCTCGAGCGTCTTTTTTTTATTCTTCCAGCTTATGAAAACATACAACTGGGGTTATAAATATAAACAATAATTATATCAGCTGTTAAATTATGCGAATACCTGTGCTCTACTGATAAGATTTACGATTTGAAGGTTGTATATACTGCAGCACTCGCTTGTATTTATTATATTTTTGCAAAAAAAACCAACAAAAAACCGTTATTATGCATGATGACGTTACGTCATCATTGTTGTTTGTTTAAACATTACCTGAAGAAATAAATATACCAGATTTATATAGCGCCCTTTTCATGCAAACGCACGTTTAAAGGCACTTTACATTATTTTGTAGCCTTCTGGGCGAAACGTTGTGATTGAATGAATATACATTAAATGTTATTCATGTTTGGTGGTTATATTCTTTTTTTTATATTTTTGCAGAATTTCAACCCAGTCTACATCTACACGGATCATATCGTTGCTACCGGTGTGAGTTTTGCGAGAAGATATTTTCAAGAAATTCTAGTCTAGTACGACATCTGAGAACCCATACAGGAGAAAAACCATTCATATGTGACATCTGTTATAGAGGTTTTACTCAATCATCTCACAGAAATTCACACAGAGTAACAGTACATAAAATGTCCAGTCCAGAAAAACCCAAGAATCCGGATTTGCTGCACTGAAAACTCAAATAATTGACAAAGTAATAAGGGATCCTGCAGTTCCGGAATGATCCGGAAATATGGATTTGCTGCAATAGAAAAAATGAACTTTTCTGCAGAAAGTAAAAGTTATTTGATGAAAAAATACCAAGTGTTGACTGCGTTTCGGTCATTTGAAATTTCATACCCTGAATTTTGACAATAGAACAATGTTTTGGTGTAGGGGTGTGTGCTAATGGCACTCAAAACAGACTTATGGAAAATTTTCAGGATTAGGCATTATGCCTCAGTAGAACCCCGGAGTAATGGTCATATGAAATATCATAATCTACATTTTAACAATCGTAGGACCTCTGAAATAGGCATTAAATATTTGTAATATACATCAGTTCACAGCTCCTAATATTCATCACATTTCGTTAGAAATCATTTATGATGTACAAGTATCTGCTAGAATTCATAATAGTTATGACATAAAAACAAATGCTAATATTCATCACTAGTTTGCTAGAATCATCTATAACATAAAAACAAATGCTAATATTCATCACTAGTTTGCTAGAATCATCTATAACATAAAAACAAATGCTAATATTCATCACTAGTTTGCTAGAATCATCTATAACATAAAAACAAATGCTAATATGCATCACTAGTTTGCTAGAATCATCTATAACATAAAAACAAATGCTAATATTCATCACTAGTTCACTAAAATAATTTATGACATAAAAACAAAGCTAATATTCATCACTAGTTCACTAAAATCATTTATAACATAAAAACAAATGCTAATATTCATCACTAGTTCACTAAAATCATTTATAACATAAAAACAAATGCTAATATTCATCACTAGTTCACTAAAATCATTTATGACATAAAAACAAAGCTAATATTCATCACTAGTTCACTAAAATCATTTATGACATAAAAACAAATACTAATATTCATCACTAGTTCACTAAAATCATTTATGACATAAAAACAAAGCTAATATTCATCACTAGTTCACTAAAATAATTTATAACATAAAAACAAAGCTAATATTCATCACTAGTTCACTAAAATCATTTATAACATAAAAACAAATGCTAATATTCATCACTAGTTCACTAAAATCTTTTATGACATAAAAACAAAGCTAATATTCGTCAAAGTTAATTAGAATCTTTTATGACTACAAAAAAATCTCCTAATATACATCACTTCATAAGAATCATTTATGACATACAAACATTTCCTAGTACATGTCGCTGGCTTAGAATAAGGTTGTACGTTCAAAATCAATTTTTTAAGAAAACAAAGAAACTGTCTGAAAAAACAAGCTTCAGTTTGGTCAACATGACCACTTTTGATTTTCAAGAAAATAGGCTCATAAGAAGCGCCTTGAGATGCAGATTTCAAATATGCATGAGTCTTACAAGGACGTAAGTAGTACAACCTTCTAATTCTAAGCCAGCAATATATTCATAATAGTTGTTTAGAATCATATAGGACATTGAAATAACTACTTATATTCATCACAGTTTGTTTGGATCATTTGTGGCATACTAAAAAATGCTTATATCATCATATGTTATAATATTGTGGCGATATAAGTGCGAGGCCCATTTAACTGCATTTAACTGGAGTTTGATGTTTTTTATCTGTTGCTAAATGTTGTTCAATTTGTCAGGTAACATATTCGGATTAAAAACTATTTTATCTCAATCTTGTCTATGTTTACTTTGTGTATTGTTCACTCAATTGCTCTTTCCCCAAAAAGTGATCGTAGAAAAATGTATGGCTGTCACAAACGTGTAACGCTGTAGGAAAAGTTTGCAGCTCTCAAAAAAAGTAATTGGCTGACACTTAACCCTACGGGTTTTGCAAGCGTTACACTAAACTTAAAAATTGATCATGCATGAAATTTGATGATTTTAGCTTTTGGTAATATGTAATTTTACTTGGGAATATATTATGTACTTATAATTTGTACTTATAATCCTCTTTTATTTTTGCAGGCATTTTACCCTATAGAGAAGCACCTCGACATGAGTGTGAGTATTGCAGGAAGGTGTTTTCAAGACATTACAATCTATTGCGTCATAAGAGTGTTCATACTGGTGAAAAACCATACACCTGTAATGTCTGTTTCAAGGCATTCGCACAGAAGTACCGCAGAAATACCCACCAACTAATTGTTCATGGCTTGAAATGACCTTGAAAGCATTTTTATGCCCCCCTATCGATAGATGGGGAGGCATATAGTGATTCACCTGTCCGTCCGTTCGTCCGTCCTGGTTAACCCAAATTGACCGTTTCTTCTAGCATTAATATGGCTTGCTACAAAGCTTTCATACTTGCATGGATGTTGTGTATGAACACTCACCACACGCCAGTATCACCTAACCCCATTTTGACCTTCACCTTGACCTAATTTTGGACTTAAACTTATTTATGGACAAGGCTTCCACAGGGGGCATAAGCGTTTATTGAACACAGTCTTGTTCGGTTTGTGTTTGGGACAGTGCGGCTCTTATAGACATTTTCAAATATCACATAGGATGTTAGTGAAAAACGTAAATTGTATTTTTGAAATAAATCAGAAGGTATCGCTATTCCCAAGTATTCTTTGCCTTGTTTATACCTTGTAACTGTATCCTCACTTGTAACACAATAGGATCTATAGTAACCATGTTGAACTCAAACTTATTCTTAACTTAAAAGTGGCTGAGTTTGTAAAATTTATATGAGTTCATAATAACAATAAGCTATCCGAACAATAAAATTATTATAAACTCCCCCTCCCCCCAAAGAAAAACCAACACACAAAACACTTGTACTTTAACTTAACAGAGCCATTAAAAAATGTCTTGAAGAAAGAGTTTATTAAATTGTGTATACGCAGTACATGAAATAATTGAATTGAACAAAATCCCCTGAATTTTATAATGGACATGCCATGTTCATTTTACCTGATTAAAATTTTGTAGAGGTTTGTTCAGATAAACCAGTGTAAATACATAAAATAACCATGTTTGTGTCAAAATCTTAGAGGGGGGTTATGACCTCAAGTCCCTGCCCCTGAGTCTGTATATAGTTCATAAGTACCAAGCCAGTATAATTACCCTATTGTAGTGTAACCAGGGGTGGTATTCAATATTGATCTTAGTTGACTTAAGGATAAGGACAACCAATCAGATCACACCATATTAAACTCTAGGTCAGTAACAGGCGATATGATTGGCTATCCTTATTCTCCAATTGTATAAGATCAATATTGAATACCAACCCAGGGGTCATACAGCTCTGGAAATAATCCTGAAATTTGGATTTGCTGCAATAGAATTATTTTTAGCACAAGATGGTTTAATGAAATTTAGTATTGAATTTTCATTAGCGGTATTTAACAATAGAACAATGTTTAAAACAGAGGTTTGGTGTAGGGATGTGTGCTAATGGCACCTGAAACAGACTTGCATCCTATTTTCAGGATTAGGCATTATGCCTAAGTAGACCCCAGTAGTCTGAGCATAGAACCCCCTATGTAAGTGTATTGTCGGGGCATAGCATTATTTTGGCACTATGCCTCAGTAGAACCCGGGCTGTAGTGTATTGTCGGAGCATAGAACCCCCTATGTAAGTGTATTGTCGGGGCATAGCATTATTTCATTTATCTTTGTCTTTCCAGATATGGACTTTACATCTCGTCCAGGCTTCCACCAATGCAACATATGTCAGAAAACGTTTACTGGTAGGGTATTGATGGAGCGGCACATGCGTGTTCACACCGGAGAGAGACCGTTCATCTGTCCAACGTGCGGCAAGGGCTTCAAACAGAAAGGAGCTTTAAAATCACATTCAATTGTTCATATGACTCGATTCACTGACTTTAAATAGTCTGGTTGGTTCAGGAGCTTATAAATGTTGAATTATTGACTTGCGCTAATGTTGTGGATGATTACCGTACTTCTATGCACCTGCACCTCACGCTGTGATGCAAATTTTATGTCTCCTCAAATTTCTGTAGACGCGTGCCGTCATCTTGACTGTAATGTCCGAAACATGTTCATCCATCATCATTATCATTTGCACTCTTAATCACAATAAGGAGTACATGTTAAATTGTAGTCTTGCAATAAGTCGTACAGTGATAGGAAATCACCGGATGTTTCAATCACAATTAGTCATACAAGTTGAATTGTATAGTATCCCAGTAAGTCGTACAGTGAATTGGTTTAAATGCGGTGTTAATTATAGTATCGTTGCGATTTAACGTTGGTCTGTGTACTAGTACATCTCAAATATTTCTTTATGCTAGCATGTTGTTGTTGATGTTGTGAACATTGTTCACTTAGGATTAGTCTGTACTTACTATGGCTTATATCAATATGAAATAAATAAAACTTGGATTTTTCAGTTACTTTGTTACTACAACCCCACACGAAACACTGTCTGCCTGTCTGCTTGTCTGCATCACTGTCTGCTTGTCTGCAAATACTGTAGCACAGACAATCCAAAGCCACACAGAAACGAAGGCAGCGCCTAGCCATCCATGCTAGAGTCTAGACATAGAATGAACACTATCCATATCCCCAAAAATAACCTCAGAAATGAGAGAAGTGATGGAGCGGGAGTTGTGTATTTCAGCCGTTTCGCTCTTGATGTAATCAGGCCTGGTGTAACATTAACATGGTTGTTGTTTATGTCTGCTAGACTTCACATTTTCAGGTGTCTGTGACTGCTGTGTTCACAATGCATTGACAGTAACTGAGTTAGCATGCTTGTTGTTTATGTTTCCAGGTGACTCGGGTGAATTGTTCACATCTCGAAGAGGTTTCCATCAATGTAACATCTGCGTAAAAACGTTCCAAGGGAGAGTTCAGATGGACAGACACATGCGTACCCACACCGGCGAGCGACCGTTTTCCTGTAAGATTTGTGGCAAGGCATTCAAACAGAAAGGAGCATTAAAATCTCATGCATATGTTCATGTTAGAGAGGGAGTGTTAGACCGAATATGTGATGGCTAGTGTCTGTTAGACTGGATGTGTTGATGGCTAGTGCCTTTAGACTGAATGTGTCGATGGCTACTGTCTGTTAGACCAAATATGTGATGGCTAGTGTCTTTAGACTGAATGTGTTGATGGCTACTGTCTGTTAGACCCAATATGTGATGGCTAGTGCCTTTAGACTGGATGTGTTGATGGCTACTGTCTGTTAGACCAAATATGTGATGGCTAGTGCCTTTAGACTGGATGTGTTGATGGCTACTGTCTGTTAGACCAAATATGTGATGGCTACTGTCTGTTAGACTAGATGTGTTGATGGCTACTGTCTGTTAGACCAAATATGTGATGGCTACTGTCTGTTAGACTAGATGTGTTGATGGCTACTATCTGTCAGACTGGATGTGTCGATGGCTGCTGTCTGTTAGACCATGAACTCTACCACAAATTTTAATTCCCATGATTAATCGTCTTTATCAAATACTTCCATAAGTTTGGTATTATGGTAATAATGCATATTTACCAAAGTCAACGAAACTTATTGTCCTTGTACAGTAATGGAGTGAAGGTTTAACACATCTCTGCTATATACTACACTGAAAAAATAACAATGAACAACATGAAATAAGGTCTTAATATGCTATGATGAGATGGTAGTATGTGGAGTAAGTGTTGGTGATGTTAAATACGGGGTCTAGGACATGGTTGAAGAGATGTGGTATGACTGTTATCTAGCTACACGGTATGTATCTCGATACACCGCTTCTCAGTTCTGTCAGAGAACTGTTCTGTTTTCATATGGCTCTCACGGAACTGAAAACCAATGTAACGCTCTGACAAAACTCGAGATACATGACATTTGAGTTCCGTCAGAGCGATACATTGGTTTTCAGTTCCGTCAGAGCCATATGAAAACCGAAAATTCTTTTGACGGAGAAGTGGTGTATAAGGATCCGTACCCTGAGCTATGTACATGTAAATATTGTTGGACTTTTAGGTGAGCCTGGTTTAGAGATGTTATGTAGTTTGTTATAGTTTGTTTGAAGTCCTACTTTTGTTGATGTTGATGCACTAAATTCTTTGCTGGGAAGAAATCCTGATACACTGCTTCACTGTTCCGTCATATGGCTCTGACGGAACTAAAAGGAGATGTTACGCTGACGGAACTAGGATGTCTTGTATCTTGAGTTCCGTCAGAGCCATATGAAAACAGTACAATTCTCTGACGGAACTGAGAAGCGGTGAATCGGGATTACTGCTGTGGAACTGTTGATAAGGTGTTACTAACGCGATGAACTGTCTGCCATGTAAGGCTGACTATTGACACTTGTCATCACCCACCCATCGTGTCTACTGGAAACTGATAATATGAAAACGAAATTGCTCAAACCAGATTTGTTAAATACTAATTATTTACCCTTACACTCGAATAACCTTTAAAATTGTGTTTAAAATTGTGTTAAAATTGTGTATTTCACTTATGTAGTGTTTGATTATCATTCCTTTGTTTATGTGTCTGTCATTGTCATATATTTATATGTGTATATGCGTTTGCTAATAAAATCTCAACTTTGAACTAGTTTTGACTTGTAACGTTAAGACTTCAAAACCCAAAAGTTTGATGGCGCTGACAATGGTCTGCTGTGTTCTGTATGGCTTGAGTTACAATTATTTTCAGGTTTGTTTCAGAACTTTGTACATTTGTATTGATATATTCATGGATTAAGTTTTGCCGTCAGTATGACATCTCTACGTTATGCATTTTTTTGAGGCCGAAACAAATAAAAATTCAGTTCTAAAAATTGGGGTAGATAGGTATAAAAATCATGTTAATTTTAAATGGAAATTCACCAATACATGTTGACTTCTATCCAAATATGTTAAGGCTGGGGCACAAACATGGTTTGTGAGGTTACCAGAACTGCAATATGTTTTGTTTTGGCATGATGCTTATTATACTCAGTTGATATTATTAGTGCTTACAATATTTAATATTTGTATTTTACAGGGCGACGAGGCTATCATCCGTGTCAGTTCTGTGCCAAAGTGTTCAAGACTCCAGCACTGCTTGAAAGGCACGTGCGCGTGCATACTGGGGAGAAACCCTTTAAATGTATGCAATGTGACAGGGCATTTGCACAGAAGGGAGCTGCAGACAGACACGCCCTAACACATATGAGATTGGACTTGAGCCCAAACTCACGCTTCAGTAGTGACGTACCAGGCCTCAACAAATATATTTAAAAGCACTCGTCCTGCAATATAGACAAAGAAGAAAACCCCAAAATCTTACTTGTCCTGCTATATAAATAAAGATGGAAAATATTGTGCAGGATGAGCGGATGAGTGGATTTATTGAGGCTTGCATACCATGATTTACCTTGTCACTGATGGCTTTATTTGTATCTAACACCGAGACATATTGATTCTGTGCTGAACAGATGTCACAAAGTTTGTCCATGCTAGTTCTCTTTAACCATTGGTCGGATTTCGATGGAACATCATTAAAAAATTGATATAATTGTATTTCCTGATGAAGGCAAAATGCCAAAACGTTGACAATACAAATTAAATAATTTCAACGCGTGTTGTTGTTGACATTTGTCTTTATTAATGGAACATCATGTGACCTGTGCATATTGTGAGGAATTTATGTTGGATGATTTTTACCAGAGTGATGGTCCTTCGTGCCGGTGATATACATTGTTCTGTCAACAACCCTCGTTAGCTTACGTTACCTCACATGCTCTCCAGTCTAGTTAGCTTACGTTACCTCACATGCTCTCCAGTCTAGTTAGCTTGCGTTACCTCATATGCTATCCAGTCTAGTTAGCTTGCGTTACCTCACATGCTCTCCAGTCTAGTTAGCTCACGTTACCTCACATGCTCTCCAGTCTAGTTAGCTTACGTTACCTCACATGCTCTCCAGTCTAGTTAGCTCACGTTACCTCACATGCTCACCAGTCTAGTTAGCTTACGTTACCTCACATGCTCACCAGTCTAGTTAGCTCACGTTACCTCACATGCTCTCCAGTCTAGTTAGCTTACGTTACCTCACATGCTCTCCAGTCTAGTTAGCTTATGTTACCTCACATGCTAGTTAGCTTACGTTACCTCAGATGCTCACCAGTCTAGTTAGCTTACGTTACCTCACATGCTCTCCAGTCTAGTTAGCTTACGTTACCTCACATGCTCTCCAGTCTAGTTAGCTTATGTTACCTCAGATGCTCTCCAGTCTAGTTAGCTTACGTTACCTCACATGCTCTCCAGTCTAGTTAGCTAACGTTACCTCACATGCTCTCCAGTCTAGTTAGCTTATGTTACCTCAGATGCTCACCAGTCTAGTTAGCTTACGTTACCTCACATGCTCTACAGTCTAGTTAGCTTACGTTACCTCACATGCTCTCCAGTCTAGTTAGCTTACGTTACCTCACATGCTCTCCAGTCTAGTTAGCTTACGTTACCTCACATGCTCTCCAGTCTAGTTAGCTTACGTTACCTCACATGCTCTCCAGTCTAGTTAGCTTACGTTACCTCACATGCTCTCCAGTCTAGTTAGCTTACGTTACCTCACATGCTCTCCAGTCTAGTTAGCTTACGTTACCTCACATGCTCTCCAGTCTAGTTAGCTTACGTTACCTCACATGCTCTCCAGTCTAGTTAGCTTACGTTACCTCAGATGCTCTCCAGTCTAGTTAGCTTACGTTACCTCACATGCTCTCCAGTCTAGTTAGCTTACGTTACCTCACATGCTCTACAGTCTAGTTAGCTTACGTTACCTCACATGCTCTCCAGTCTAGTTAGCTTACGTTACCTCACATGCTCTCCAGTCTAGTTAGCTTACGTTACCTCACATGCTCTCCAGTCTAGTTAGCTTACGTTACCTCACATGCTCTCCAGTCTAGTTAGCTTACGTTACCTCACATGCTCTCCAGTCTAGTTAGCTTACGTTACCTCACATGCTCTCCAGTCTAGTTAGCTTACGTTACCTCACATGCTCTCCAGTCTAGTTAGCTTACGTTACCTCACATGCTCTCCAGTCTAGTTAGCTTACGTTACCTCACATGCTCTCCAGTCTAGTTAGCTTACGTTACCTCACATGCTCTCCAGTCTAGTTAGCTTACGTTACCTCACATGCTCTACAGTCTAGTTAGCTCACGTTACCTCACGTTACCTCACATGCTTTCCAGTCTAGTTAGCTCACGTTACCTCACATGCTCTCCACTATGTATAATATTGTGTGTACACAATTTCAACAACATCTCCTTATAACAGGGGTGTCAATTTTCCTGATTAATTTGGAATTCGGGATTTATCATTTCTGAAAGAGCAATGGCTTCTGACCAAAATAAAAGTTGTTTGATGAAAATATCTCAAGAAATGGCAAAGTTATGGTAAATTTAATCTACTCTAAAGGATTTTCTTTAATACGAACTGAGTTAATTATGAAAACAATTGAATTGAAGGCCTCTCATTTGGCTAAAATTGTCGACCGCATAATATATTCCTGATTTTGAATTTTGTCCTGTTGACACCCCTGTTATAACTGAATGGGTTAATTTTCGTCCAACTTCACTTGGGTAGTCCTGCGGCAATAGCTAAAAATAGATTTTGAAAGTTTTCTTTCCAACTCATTTTGAGGTTGGTAGGTCAAAGGGCAAGGTCACCATGACTACCATCGTGTCAACTTGTTTCTATCATAGTGATTGTTACGGCCAGTGGACCGGTCCTAGTCAGACATCAAATAGAATAAAACTACCAAGTACCAAGATTTTAAAAAAGAAAAATGTTTTCACTTGTCTTTTCATACTTAATCATACTTAATTCATACATAATCATTCTTTAGAAGTTTAAATTTTTTCTTGTTTTTGATAAGCAATCCATAATATTGCTTTAAAACAGTGTGTTGTTGTGTAAAATATTCTTGGTATTTTTGAAGTTAATTTTATTTCTACCTACATCAATACTGTAAATTGATTTGCTTTCATTTGTAAATAAAATATGAACACTGGAACCTTCTTGTTTGTTATCGTAAGCCTGATCATAACATCGGCCTGATTGTTACTCACCTGGTATAACTACCGTAAATACTCCAGAATTGGTCGAAGGGAAAAAATCTGATAACCATTAAAGGGAAAAAAGTGATGAAATATTTATATATACAGCAAAGAATTGGGTTTACAATAGGCCAATCTGCAACAGCCATATTCATTTTTGCATCTGGCTATCTTCCAATATTCTATTTTTTACCCGCGTCCAAAACACAGCTGCATGAAATACTTGAGCGAATACGGTATTGCTATGTAGGGGTTTACTTTTGTGACATAATGATGTTCTGTGAATTAAGGAATAGAGTTTTCTTTATGTTAATTGATTTCTCATATATCTATTTCATTATTTCAGTTCGTCAAAGAAAATCCCATTCCTGCAATATTTGTGGCAAAACATTTCCGACTCCATCAAAGCTGAAAGTTCATGAATACATACACACCGGAGAAAGACCATTCGTTTGCACTATTTGTGGAAAGAGATTCAACCAGAAGGGAGCTCGGAAATCTCATTTAATGGTTCATTTGGATAAATCAACGTTGTCATGACAACAGAAAGCATCGTTATCATGACAACAGGAATCATCGTTTTCATGACAACAGGAATCATTGTGTTCATGACAACAGAAATCATTGTGTTCATGACAACAGAAATCATCGTGTTCATGACAACAGGAATCATTGCTTTCATGATGACCGTATTAGGTTGTGTTTTAAGTGTTCATTTATGTGACTTCCTTTGAAGGATTATATTGACTTCAGTGGCGGACGTCTTCTTAAATTAAAAAAATGGAACTGTTACTCGAGTTTCAATCATGACACTCTTTGGATGTCGGTTTTCTTGCACCATTTGCTTGAGCAACAGTCTCAGGCTACCGGTACCTGGAGTTTAAAGCTGACCGTTTCTTTGCTTAGTTAAATTGGTTCTATGAAATATTAAGTGTTCTACTCGAACCAGGGTTATCATTTGAAATAAAGGCAAATGTACTTTAAGAAATTAGTTTTCATAAATCATCGATGTTTAGACCAACCTTTAATTTGTCAATTTAAAAATAAATAAATTGACCTTATCTCTTAGACTTTATGCATAGTAGGGGAAGTGCTATTGTTTGAAATATGACAACAAATTTGAATGCTAAATAAGGAATGCTGCATTGCATGTTTGTTTAAAGTTATGATATTAAAAGATGTTTTCTTTTTCATTCGAATAAAAGTTATTTACAATTATAATTCACATTGACTGCCTTATTTATAAAGCTTATAATGCAGGGATGTTTGGAATGTTTGTTAATCTCATTAGAGATAATACATACTGTAATGCACTGACAATTCAAAGCAATGAACAAGTGGTGACAACACCTAACCAACCACACAAATGAGACTGATACAGAGTATACCATCGTTAGGTATGAGTTGACTTGACCTATTTTGATAAATGTCGTCCATATCGCTGCCATCAATGACATCTCAAATACTGTTCGTTATAATGAATGACACTTCATGGCTTTTGGAAGTGGCATATAACCATAACGTTTGGCCATTGCAAATTATAACCAAGACCTTTAAGAAGATAATATTTGTTGTGGAAGTTAAAAGGAGCACTGAAGTCTGTTAGCACCAAAAAACTGGAATAAAAACGATATTTTGTAATATATATTTCGTTTTTATTTTCGTTTTTTTGTTTGTTCTATTAATAGAAGAAAAGGGTTGTCTAAATGGCAAATTGGTGTTTGTATAGTCAACCAAATTTGTTCTCAAATTAACCTCTTTATAAAATGTTCCTTACAATATTTGCAAATGTCTGCATGAAAATTCAAGATGTCTTATTGGAAATTTACTATAATAGTTAAATTTAGAAGTTAAAGAAAATTTGTCAATGCAGACTTTATTTTGTTTGAACGTTATTTACAGTTTATAAGTTGCCTGCCAGGGATGTTCTCAGGTTTGTTCTTATTGAATATTTTTCTTTTTAAATGAGATACAAGTCGCATGCGGAGTTTTTTGGATCTATATCAGTGATGATATTTTTCTTTTGATTTCAGGTTTAATGAAGAAATCGTATCCGTGTGATCTATGTGGTAAAGTATTCCCCACTCCCGCCAAACTGAAAACTCATAGTTATACACATACTGGGGAGAAACCGTTTGTATGTATGGTTTGTGGGAAGGGATTTAACCAGAAGGGAAACTTGAGATCACACGCAATTGTTCACATGGAGAAAGAAATGCACTGATAACACGATTGTGTTAAAACAGTCATGAAACTCTTAGTAGAAGTAAGTGGTCATGACATTTGTAAAATTATCTGTTTATGATAATCGTAATAATAAGTGGAATGGATTCAAAGAGGGTTTAAATACTTTTGTCCCCAAAACATGGTGTCAGTATAATGAGTTTGTTAGTATATCGGGTGTCGTTAACGAGACCTGACTGTATAGTGTACATATACAATAATTATTGCATGTGCATGTATGTATAGTTTATTCTAACATGACCGGCGATATAGACAAAGAACAAATCATAACGTATATCGGCTGATATACAATGAAAGTGACGTGAAGTAACGAGTAACTTAAGCAACATAGATCTCGCAAAATAACACTGGCTTTATATATAATTCCGGGTTTAAATCATGTAAGAATCAAAATAAACTATGAAAAAACGTTGTATACCGGCTGTTATACAATGGTTTGTCGTTCTGACGCTTGTTATTAACCACTTAGGCCTACAGCCTTCGTGGTTAATTTCTATGCACCAGAACTCGAAACCATTGTATAACAGCCGGCATACACTGGTTTTTTTATATTTTATTTCTTAAATAACATTTTCTTACATTGATGACTCAAGCTGATTTGATTTATAAAATTATATTTCTTCATAATTTCAGGCAACCAAAGGAGTTATAAGAAGGCATACCACTGCAACTACTGTGGGAAAGGATTCCCGGGACCAGCTAAACTGAAAACTCATCAATATATACACACGGGAGAAAAACCGTTTGTTTGTTCAATTTGTGGAAGGGGTTTCAACCAGAATAGTGCTTTGAAAGGACACAGTGTTGTTCATATGGATAAATCAGTTTTTATTCCACCATCATAAAACAAACTATGAAAATGTTTTACATTCATTGTGTGGCGATTTGTTCGTTTTAATTGACATATACTCGGAGTTTCACCAAACTGTTACTGTATTATTGCGTAAAAAAAAGATGGCTGTCTGAATGTCAGATTATGTTTGCCCATTTCACTTATGTCTGTTTGACATATTTTGCACTTATATTCTGTGTATTATTTTGGGCTTCTCTTTGTGTATTTTCACAATGATTAAAAGTAGATGAAATTTGATTATTCTATTCTTTCGTTTATATGAGCTTTTATTTAGCTACTGGTTCATCTAAGGTAAGGGGCATTGCTGTCTATGTAGCGAAATCTACATGATTTTTACCAAAACATATGATGGGTAAATTTACACTAACAATTCATACATATTACTTCATGCTCAAACATGTTAAACGTTTTTTGTCGTTTCTATACCCGATTGCGATGGAAGTTTGCCCTACACAGTAAAAATCTTGAGAGATCAACAAATATTTCAGGGAAATATCTAAAGAGTGAAGGGTTTATTTGTTGATTTAAGATAAAAATGTCAGTTTCAAGTACCAAATAAAGCACCAAAGAATGCACCAGAGATTGCATCATCCCTCCCCACATTTTCCGAGGGAGCATGCCCTAAGACCGTCATACCATAACTATAGATCCACATAAATAAAGGCCTAGCTATGGGCCTGAAAGTAAACACTATGTCACTGTGCTAAAAATATAACAAATAAATGACAATGGGTTGATTTTGATGACAGGTGGATTTTTTTTCTGTTCCTAATCACTGAAACTTATTTTCACGTTCTTTGTAGTAAGTTTAGCATATTGCACCAAAATCTCCTAAATGTCAACAATGTATGTTTATAAGTAATGTGTTTATGTATATTCTAGATTTTAAGTAACACGACAGCACAAACTGTCCAGAGCAGCCCTTTGTAGAGCAACAACATCCTATCACAATACCTTCAAAATTTTCCTAAGCTGATATTTACTATAATTTCAACTTCTGTAGAGCAACAACCTCTAATATAGCTATTATTTGCAGCTCCCAAAGCAGTGATTTTTTTTGCCTCTTTGGGAAAGGGTCCGGGTCCGTTCAGATTGGGAATTTTCGCGTTGTGACTACTTGAAATTGGGAATTTCCATGAAGCCAAATAAAACAGAAAAAGAGTTTACATGTGAATGTTTACTGGTTTCTTTGAGCTTTTATGCTTGACCTCTTGTCAAAAATGTTCATAACTTTTATCATTTTATGTCCGATTTTGAAAATTATAGCCTATTTGCAATTGGGAAAGGGTCTGTTTTCCGGACCCTATTAAAGAAGGAAAAAAATCACTGCAAAGGGTGATGGCTCTACGTAGGTTACACTATAATTTTAGTTTTCAATATTGCTTATAATCATTGATGTTCAAAAAATAATATTTCTTCATTTTTTCAGGTTCTCTAAAGAAAACATACCCCTGCAGATTTTGTGGCAAGGTATTCTCTGCCCCCTCTAGACTGAAAACTCACGAATATACGCACACCGGAGAAAAACCGTTCGTTTGTACAATTTGTGGAAAGGGTTTCAACCAAAATAGTGCTTTGAAAGGACACAGTGTTCGTCATAGGAATAATTCAATGTTTATTCCACCATCATAAAAAAGCTATGAAAATGTTTTTCATTCATTGTGTTGCGATTTGATTGTTGTAATTGACAAATGTTCCAAGTTTCACCAAATTGTTACTGTATGATTAAGCCACAGACTGTTACATGCTGATAAAAAAGATGGCTGTTATCAGTGTCTGAATGTCAGATTATGTTTCCCTGTTTCACTTATGTCAGTCTCTGACATATTTCGCTGTTATATTCATTGTATTTTTTGCATTTCTCTGTGGGTACATTTCAAGATAAATAAAAGTTGATGAAATTTGATATTCTATTTTATTCTTTTGTTTATATGAGCTTTTATTTAGATACTGGTTCATCTAAGTTGAGGAGTGTTGATGCCTATATGCGAGTTACAGTGTTGTTTATTTCTTTATTTAAGATAAAAAATACATCAATTTCCTGTTCTAACTAAAGCCCCCTTGAATGCTACAGATTGTGTCAGTCCCCCTCCCTCAGAGAGCATGTCTTTAGACTGCTACAATATTTGATCCATTTATTGATCCATTTAAATAGTGGCCTAGCTATTTGCCTGAATGTAAAGACTATATCACTATGCCAAACACATACAGACTGACGGATAAATTACAATTATAGCTTACACTTACACTTAGTTACACTAGGAAGCCAAAACTTGTATTTAACATTGTTACAACTTCTTGGTCTTAAAACATGTTACTATTCCTCAATAGAATAAATTTCAGTATATGAGTGTTGAGTGTAAGTATTGGAAGTCGTTCTGGGCACTAGGTACTGTTTTATCAAAGCACTTACGGACATCATGATTTACGTCCGAATTTGAATTCTTTATAATTCTTTAACTGCTACAAATAGTGGCGAAGGTATATGCAATATTAACAATGATCCAGTTAATGATCTCCCACAAACAAAATGTGTCCCCTGTTTGCAGTGGTTAAAGCATTATGAGGAATTTAATTTTAGCCTAAGTTTAAGATTATCGTAAGTGCTTTGATAAAACAGTACCCTGATCACTGAAACTTATTTTCATGGTTTTGGCGTTCCCTATGTGGATTACATCAAAAGTATTGCACCAAACTACAAAATATTCATCCTTTATATTTATAACCCATGATGTTTGTGTTTACACATTCTAGATTTTAAACAACACTATTTTGAGTTTTAATATTGTATAATCTTAATATGCATTGATGCCTCGATCAATAATATTTCTTTATATTTTCAGGTTCTCGAAAGAAAACATACCCCTGTAGCTTCTGTGGCAAGGTATTCTCAGCCCCCTCTAGACTGAAAACTCACGAATATACTCACACCGGAGAAAAACCCTTCGTTTGTACAGTTTGTGGAAAGGGTTTCAACCAAAACGGAACTTTGAAAGCCCATAGTGTTGTTCATTTGGATAAATCCGTGTTTTCTAAAATGTCGTAAAGAACTATTTTTGACAATGTATTATATTTTTGTTACAATTTAGTGGCTTAGATTGATCGCATTTTGCATTCGGTTTATGAATGCAAATGTTACAAAAGTTATGTAATCCTGTAAAAAAAAAGACTTCAGTGTTCTAAGCTCTTGATATTGACCCAATGGATCAAAATATTGAGTAATAAAGTGGACTTCTTGTATTTAGTGTTTCTTCTCTTTAAAAACTATTCATATGACTAAAATTTAAAAAAAAAATATTTCTCCTCTATTATGCGTTTGGACAATATGAAAAACATTTTAAGCCAGTCAAAACGACCGATACATGATAATTATACACAATCAGTATAACTAACAGGATAAATTGCTGTACAAAAACAAACACAAAATTGCCTATATTTTTGTTATGGATTAAAATCAAGGACCGTAACATGTGCCTATGAAAGCAATCAAACATTTGACACAACATATAAAGTTTGCATGCTCCTAAATATTCAGAAACGATAAATATAGCGGATTTTTTGTTTGTTTTTGTATTGCAATTTATCGCGTTGAAGTTATAGGTTCCAAATGTTTTCGTTGTCATGATGTTACATAATAATCTTGTACCGAACCATACCAAAATTGAGCTGCCGTTGGAGCTAAATTTCCCAGTTTGTGTACCGCGGTAACCGTTACGCCGCTACACCAGTAGTTAAGTCCCTTTGTGGGAAACTTGTTTTTGTGTCAAAAACCCCTTTAGTCTTATTTCTCTCTTCTTCATTGCTACTTATACAGTGCCCACCAAAAATAAGTATACAGCTGCAAAATTAAACTGGGTTGAATTATTCATTATCTGTTTATCAGACTGTTGCAATTTTACAAGTTTCTGAAACTACAGTTACTAAATGAGTAAAAGAGACAGAATTAAGATGAGGATGTTCTGAGTTGAAATAATAATATGATCTAATAGGCTGAATTTTCCATCTTTTTATGAAAGTTACCTTTCAATCCGGACAATTTTGTTTTTTTACACCTAGGGTACCAATTAATGTATGGTCTTTAAAATTGATAAGCATTAATATTCATAGTCTTCAAAAATAGTGTTGCTTCACTGTTCTGCAAATAGTGTAATTACAGATGAGTAAATGGGGAAATTTCCTTTGTATACTTATTTTTGGTGGGCAGTGTATGTTCACTTGTGCTGTATGTCATGATCACTTTGTGAAGTTATCAAATAAATTTCATTCTGGCATCCAAATCTTCTAAAGATCTTTTTATGCCCCCGTATCGATAGATCGGGAGGCATATAGTGATTCACCTGTCCGTCCGTTCGCCCGTCCGTCCTGGTAAACCCAAATTGACCGTTTCTTCTAGCATCATTATGGCTTGCTACAAAGCTTCCAAACTTGCATGGATGTTGTATATGAACACTCTCCACACACCTGTATCACCTGACCCCATTTTGACCTTCACCTTGACCTAATTTTGGACTTAGACTTATTTATGGACAAGGCTTCCACAGGGGGCATAAGCGTTTATTGAACGCAGTCTTGTTTATTAGGTATTTTGAAACCAATGTGCTTGTTTGTGTATAGTTTAGTGAAGATATTTGTTGTTCCTATCAATTTGTACATTGATGTCTCAATAATTGTATTTGTTCATAATTTCAGGTTCTCGCAAGAAATCCTACCCATGCACCTACTGTGGTAAAGTCTTCCCCGCTCCTTCTCGTCTCAAGAAACACCTTTACGTACACACCGGAGAACGACCTTTTGTTTGTACCATATGTGGAAGACGTTTCAACCAGAACAGTGCATTGTTTAGACACAGTGCCGTTCATGTGGACAAATCTGTGTTTCAATCTATGTCCTAAATAAAGTCAAGTTGTTGACAATGGTTCCAGTTGTGAGACATTTTATTAGCTTAGATTGTGAGACAATTTATTGGCTTAGATTGCTTTTATCTTGCATTGGGTGTTTGAATACAAAAGTTAAAAAGTTATGTAATAGTGTCAAAATAAGACTTTCTTGTTCTAAGCTCTTCATTAATACCATATGGACTAAATAATGAGTAATAGAGTAAATTACTTGTATTTAGTGTTTATTCTCTTTAAAAAATATTAAGATAATTAAAATTGAACAAAATTTAGAGTTCTTCCCTATTATGCTTTTGGGTATTGTGTTATTAAAGAATATGGTATAGGGTAAAAAGCTAGTCTAGATTACTAGAAATATTGCCTTATCAAAGAAAACTTAGAAAGAGATTATGTCACCTACATACACTTAGTGTGGCAGACATATTGATTTTGTGCTGGATGGCGCAAAGATTTTCTGCACTTGTTCTTATTAACAACTTGTCCGAGTTCAATGAAACTTGGTACCTTAGTTGTGCATATTGTCAGGAATTTTAGATTGGATGATTTTTGCTGAAGGTAAGACCTTTTGTTGGAGACCTAGGTTTTTTTGTGATCACTTCGTGAAATAAATTTCTTACTTGTACTGTGATCTTTTCTGTAGTTTAGTATCAACATGTTTTGTGTGTGTATGAGATTTTAAACATTATTTTAAGTTCTAAATAATTTTTTTAATTGATGTCTCAAAAATTTTATTTTTTTCGTAATTTCAGATTTTCCAAAGAAAACTTACCACTGCAGCTTCTGCGGCAAGGTGTTCCCGGCTCCATCTACCCTGAAAAAACACCTGTATATACACACCGGAGAAAGACCGTTTGTGTGCTTAGTTTGTGGAAAGGCTTTCAATCAGAAGAGTGCATTGACTAGACACAGTATTGGTCATGAGAACAAGGCAGTGTTTTCACCACAGTTATACAAAAAATAGGTATCAACAAAGACACCGAACTGTAAATGTGGCTAAGGTTAATATAATTTATTAGTGACCGATGTTTCAGCTTTCACCAACCCTTCATCAGGCCTAAGTTATGGAAAATGGTTTCAATCATCACATTATCTAATAGCTTAAATTGACAGTATTTTTCAAAGTGTTTCACAAACTTGCTACTGCTTTTATTGAGCCACAAAATATTCTTAAAGGACCTTTCATGATGATTATAAAAAGGACTGTCCCATTACCCTACGGTGGGTGTTATAGTATGTTCTGTCCCATTACCCTACGGGGGTGTTATAGTATGTTCTGTCCCATTACCCTACGGGGGTGTTATAGTATGTTCTGTCCCATTACCCTACGGGGGTGTTATAGTATGTTCTGTCCCATTACCCTACGGGGGTGTTATCGTATGTTTGCATATTTTTCACACATATTCTTGTAATCTGTGCTTTAATCTTTTAAAATAAGCAATAATTAAAAAGATTTATAAAAATTAAAAATGTAGTCTTCTTTACTATTTTCATGTAATAGTATAAAATATTTTCAGTTTTCGCAGTTTTACACATCACTAAGATAAATCATGCTTAAAATGTTACACGTAATTATGATAAATCACTGCAAAACAAAATGCTTTGTCATCATAAAAATGTTATATTTTGTGTATTTTCTGCCTAAAACAGAGAAAAACATGAATGTCCCACTACCACAGTGTCACACTTTTATTTTATTACAAGTATTTCATGTAAGCTAATGTTTGAAAACAAAGTTTTTATGTGCAATTGATAGTAAAGATAAAATACAACATAGAAAATATATAATCAACAAAAACAGACAATGCATATTAAGAACAAATCTATGTTCTATCCCTACCCCTCAGTTTTGTGTCTTTAGTGTAACAAAATACTGTAGCGCACATACAATCCAAAGCCACACAGAAACGACGGCAGCGCTTAGACATCCACGCAAGAGTCAGACATAAAACGACCATCCACATCCGCAAGAAATGGATATTTCAAGCAAGCCTATAATTATACTCACTCCGCAATGAATGACACACTGTGGACCTCAGACTCTGTGCATAATTAGCAAAAGTCAATTATTAGTATCTGATTTTATACCATAATCCCCAAAAAATACAAATCACTTCCTTTTGTGTTGAAGAGGTTCACTTCCTTCGCACATCAATAATGCAGCTTTTTCGACTGGGCTGTTTCGTGGAGCCGGTTATATTCTCCATGGTTCCCGACCCCAATATTACAGTAGTAGAACTATATTAATACGGTAATATTTGGGCCGGGAATCAGAATATAACCTGCTCCACAGAACGGCCAAGTCAAAAAGCTTTCAGTGTTCACGCAGAGATATTTGGTAGCATGTTATGCAACACACAAGTTTGCTAAACCTGTGAACTTAAGTTTAGTCCTGGATTTGACAAATTCGACAAATTGATGATTTTTTTGTCTATGGTGTAACATACATGTCTGTGGTGTAACACAGTGTTTGTGGTGGAATAATATTGTGCATCTTATCCGGTGTTGGGATGTTCAAGTAATTGAACTGAAAATAATCTTTTAAATATTTGCATCTGAAAGATTATCTGATGGAAATGTAAATATGAAGGAAAAAATCAAAACTGATTTTGTTGTAATAAATAAAATACAAATAGTAAAAGAAAATGTCAAGATTTACTATTGGATCTTTGTATTGCTATGAAATTCCCTGTTACCGTTACTCATGCAATTTACAATTTCAGAGAAATTATATAAATATAAAAGATCCATCTTAGCCGACGACGTTACATTTTTTGCGCTAAAAGCTGGTAACGTCACACATTTGTTATCACACACAATGGAGAACATTGTTCCGTCATTTGTTTAAACATGGACGATCACGGTATTTATGTGATAAATTTAGGTATGAGTATTCGTTACTATGGACTTGCAAATCAGTTCAAATTTTTGTTGTCATAGTCTCATTAATTTGTTAAATGACGTATTTTCGTAATTTCAGGTTCTCCAAGGAAATCCTACCCCTGTGACATCTGTGGCAAAGTCTTCCCAGGTCCTGCCAAACTGAAAACTCACCAGTACATACACACTGGAGAAAAACCATTCCCTTGCACAATTTGTGGGAAGAGGTTCAACCAGAATAGTACATTGATTAGACACAGTCTTGTTCATATGGATAAAGCAGCCTTTTTTCCCCAGTCCTACCAATAACAAATTATCATATTATTGTGACAATTAATTTGCTTCAATTGACAGTATCTTTCAATATTCAAGAGTTAATATGTTAAGGGCTGTGTAATGAGCCACACTATACAGGGGTCCTACAATTCCTGAAATCTGGATTTTGCTGCATTAGAAAAAATTACCAAAAAATAAATTTGATGAAAAAATTCAAAGAATTGGCAAAGTAATGGTCATTTAAAGTTTCGTAAGCTGAATGTTAACAAAAGAAAATTGTTTGAAACACACCTTTGGTTTAGAGATGAGTGCTTTTGACATTCGTAAACCAACTTATACCTCATTTACAGGATTGGACATTATGCTTATGTAGGACCCCTGATATACTCGACGGACCTTTCACTTTGATTAAATAAGGCTGTCTGTTGGATAATTCAATATCGGTGTAATGTTATGTTTGCTACATTTCATGGATATTCTTGTATTCTATACTTTTCACTTAACATGATATTATTGTCCGAATTTTTGCAAGAAAATAAAAAGTTAAAGGAATGTGAAAGACTTGTTTATCCTTTTAAGAATGAATAGTTAGATCAGTGTAAGTGTTGCTATTTATATTGGGTCATTTTGTAACCATTATTAGTCCATTAAGGATAATACTTAGCCTTTGTTCACAAATAAAAATGAAAATTATGTGCATTTTCGGTGTCCATGTTTGTTCAATCTTATGCATAATCACTTTTAATGCTTATACTCTTTCAATCTATGCTGATAACAAGCGGTCAATGTTTTATACTTTCACTTATTGCTGTATGTGATCACTTAGTAAATTTTTCAATATCTACATTTTTATCAGCTTCTACAAAAATAACATTATGTAGATCTATATTTTATAACCAAGAGGAGTATGTTACGTATAATCACAGGTCTAAGAAATTATTTTTACAAAATTTGTAGTTTTGGCATCCCCCAATTGTTTAGTCTATTCACTTTACATTTTTAAAACTCTTTATAGAGACAAGAGCGAAAAACTGGTCTTCTTAAAACTGCATTTTGTATTATAATTTCTTACGCCTGTGGTGTAATCTAGATTATAAGTTAAGTTCCATTATTAGTGTCAAGAATTGTTGCCTCAATGATTTTTTCTAAGATATTTTTTCATCATTTCAGATTATCAAAGGAAATCCTACGCCTGTGACTACTGTGACAAAGTCTTCTCGTATCCATCTACGCTGAAAGCTCACGAATTAACACACACCGGAGATAAACCTTTTGTTTGCAGAGTTTGTGGGAAGGCTTTCAAACAGAACAGAACCTTGAAACTTCATAGTATTGTCCATATGGAAGAAGCCAATAAATCAGGGATGTTTTCATCACTGCCGTAAAAATTGTTTCTAGTATGTTTTCCATGGATGTAGCTGTGTGACAATTCATTGGCTGTGACTAGCGGTGTAACAATTTATTGGCTGTAACTAGCTGTGTAACAATTTAATGGCTGTAACTAGCTGTGTAACAATTTATTGGCTGTAACTAGCTGTGTAACAATTCATTGGCTGTGACTCTCTGTAACAATTCGTTGGCTGTGACTAGCTGTGTAACAATTCATTGGCTGTGACTTGCTGTGTAACAATTCATTGGCTGTAACTAGCTGTGTAACAATCCATTGGCTGTGACTCGCTGTGTAACAATTCATTGGCTGTGACTAGCTGTGTAACAATTCATTGGCTGTGACAAGCTGTGTAACAATTCATTGGCTGTGACTAGCTGTGTAATAATTTGTTGGCTGTGACAAGCTGTATAACAGTTCATTGGCTGTGACTGGCTGTGTAACAATTCATTGGCTGTGACTGGCTGTGTCACAATTCATTGGCTGTGACTGGCTGTGTAACAATTCATTGGCTGTGACAAGCTGTGTAACAATTCATTGGCTGTGACTAGCTGTGTCACAATTTATTGGCTAACAATTCATTGGCTGTGATTCGCTGTGTAACAATTTATTGGCTGTGTCACAATTTATTGACTAACAATTCATTGGCTGTGACTAGCTGTGTAACAATTTATTAACTTTGACTGGCTAAATCTTCTAATTTTCACCAAAATGTTAGTTTTATTTTTCACAATTTACTTAAAAGAAAGGCTCTTCCATTTCCACTTGAAACTAGATACAAAGTATTAATCTACATAGTATTAGATGATGTTTGAATTATTTTACAGGTTCAAACCAGTTTTGATGTATATTCTTGATATATTTTGTCTAAATCATTACTAGTAGATAATTAAAACAATGCGTGCGAAATTTTAATTTCTTCTTTACGCTTGAATCTTTAGTATCACATGAGACGGTGTAAAACCAGGTGACATAATTATATTCTGGACATTATTATTATACATCTGATAACAACATCTACAAAATTGTGATTATGTAGGTCTATATATTGTAACTCAGGTTGTTTGTGAGTATAATCTTGATTATAAATGGCCATATGCTAAGTTCCATTATTAGTTTCATTCATATTTATAAGTGATATTTTTTTATTATTTCAGATTATTCGACAAAATCCTACCCCTGCAACTACTGCGACAGAGTCTTCTCCTTTCCATCGAAGTTGAAACGGCACGAATTAAAGCACACCGGAGAAAAACCCTTTGTATGCACCGTTTGTGGGAAGTCTTTCAAACAGAACAGAACCTTGAAGCTTCATAGTGTTGTCCATTTGGACGAATCCGATAAATCGGTGATGTTTTCATCACTGCCGTAAAAATCTAGTGTGTTATCAATGTAACAATTAATTGGCTGTGTAACAATTTATCGGCTGTGACTGGCTCTGTAACAATTTATTGGCTGTGACTAGCTGTGTAACAATTTATTGGCTGTGACAAGCTGTGTCACAATTTATTGGCTGTGACTAGCTGTGTAACAATTCATTGGCTGTGACTAGCTGTGTAACAATTTATTGGCTGTGACTTGTTGTGTAACAATTCATTGGCTGTGACTAGCTGTGTAACAATTTATTGGCTGTGACTAGCTGTGTACTAATTAATTGGCTGTGTAACAATTTATTGGCTGTGACTAGCTGTGTAACAATTAATTGGCTGTGTAACAATTTATTGGCTGTGACTAGCTGTGTAACAATTTATTGGGCAAAATGTTGGTTTTATTTAGCCAATATTCTTTATATGTTTTTTGTACCATAATTATGAAAGTCATTACTAGTTGATAATTAAAACAAATGAGTATAAAATTTAAATTTCTACTTTTTGCTCTAAATTTGGTTATTACATGTACAACTTATGAGATTAAATTTAATTACACAGAAATTTCTTTTCTTGAAGCAACATTCAAAAACATAAATATATAATTCTGTAAGAGCACTCAAGTGAGGTATTGACTTTATAAAGAAGATATACCTTAATACCTGAGTATATTAGAAGCTTCTTGATCAATATACAGGCGCGTTGCGCTCCCGAACATTGGGGAGGCGGGGGAGGGTTGTAAGGGAGAGGTGTCCCCTCTCTTTATGTACGATTTTTTTATAAACTAAAGCATAAATGGGGCTATTTCCGTGACTTTCCATGACTTTTATCGTGTATTCCGAATGATGAAAACTTCGGATTATTGTGTAGATTATTGTTCTGGAGCAATATTTGAATATACCCCGGTTATAAACCATAACTGCTCTTTTCTGAAAGAAATTTCTGTCCTCAAAACTTTGATGATAAAAAAACTCACGGAAGTTTCGCAAAAATGCAAGCACACTAGAAGCATCTTGATCAGTATATCTGCAAGAAAGCTCTGCCCTACTGGGTACTATTTTATCAAAGCATGAAATCGTAATTTACGTTCAAATTTAAATTCATAATTATTCTTTAAAACCTACACATTAGTGGTAGATATGGTTTCTAGGAGGTCCTTGACTGATTGGTGATAGATATTGAACAACCCTTTATCACAATTTGTAGCGGTAAAAGAGCTATAAAGAATTTAAATTTGAACGTAAATTTAAGAATTAAGATTTCCGTTAGTGCTTTGATAAAGCAGTACCCTGGTTATAAGCCTTAAAGTGTTAACAGTACACCTTGTACAATTGGTGTTCCAATGTTAAATTATGCTAATCAGAGGTCCTACAATTTTGGAATAATACGAAACTGCTCTAGAATTTTTCGGCATAAAATAAAAGATATTGAAGGAAAAAATACCAAGTATTGGCTGAGTTATAGTCATTTGAAAGTTCATATGCAGAATTTTAACAATAGAAATGTTTGAAATATCAAGTTTTGCTGTGGAGAGACTTGCGTCTAATATTCAGGATTGGGCATGATGCTTCAGTACAGCCTTCAGACGCCACAAAATGTTTTTTAAAGATGGCGGGCCATTTTCACACTGGGGAATTAGACAAAATGTTTGTCTCTGGGGTGGGAATGATGAATTGGTCTAATTCTCCTGGGTCAGCCGGCCACTCCCCCCCCCCCCCCCCCCCCGGGGCAAAATATTGATTTGAAATACATTTTCATCATACAGTGTAATCTGAGAAAACCGAACACCCTTCGGACCGCCTGATTTGTTCGGATTTCACAAAAGTTCGGTATTGTGAAACTACAACTATTTTGTTATCTTAAATGTGTTGTAGTTGGCCTTGATTGGTGTTGTTTGGTATCAGGCGCCAATATGTGCATAACATGTGTCGGATGTTTAATGAGGGGCTTCGAATAACAAATATAAATACAAAAATACCTTTTATTTATACCAATCGTTATAATGTCATCGATGATATCCGAAGTATCACAAAATAAAGTTTCATCGTAAAATTAACGCATCGTGAAAATTACTAAAATGTATGCGGACATATTAAAACACGATAGACCTAAAGAACAAACAATTCATAGCATGACTTAAGATAAAAGCGAGTTAAACTATTTTAATTAATACACTCTGCTGAAAGCACGCAGTGTTAATTGAAAGAGAGCTCATCGTAAAGAGTTAGAGTAAATATCACGCTTTCGTAATTATTACGTTACACTAACTTCTATCGACGAGATTTAAATGGACAATTAACACCTTCATAGCAGAGGCCTACCACTGCCCTGTATACAGTTTTTCACACGTTCCCAGGGGTTATTCAACAAAATAATTGTTTGGTAATTTGTTTGTTCGGTATTTAAGCTTTGATTTGTGTGTACTGATACTAGTTGGGGGACAAAGTAGCCGTCGGTATTCAGATTTCGCAAGGTTCCGGTTTTTCAAACATCTTTTACATTGAATTAAAGAAGAGAAATTTCGGGACCAAAATATTTGGTCGGTTTGGACAACATTCCGGTTTTCCCACGTGTCGGTTTTCCGGGATTACACTGTATATGAATGTCTATAAAATTATGATTATGTAGGTCTATATTTTGTGAGTACAATCTAGATGTTAAATAGCCATAAGCTAAGTTCCATTATTAGTTTCATTCATATTTATAATTGATATTTTTTCGTTATTTCAGATCCTCCTACGAAATCCTACCCCTGCAACTACTGCGACAGAGTCTTCTCCTTTCCATCAAAATTGAAACGGCACAAATTGAAGCACACCGGAGAAAAACCGTTCGTTTGCACAGTTTGTGGGAAGGCTTTTAAAGAGAACAGAACCTTGAAGCTTCATAGTGTTGTTCATTTGGCAGAATCCGATAAATCAGTGATGTTTTCATAACTGCCGTAAAAATTGTTTCTAGTATGTTTTCCATTGATGTGACAATTTATTGGCTGTGACTAGCTGTGTAAAAATTTATTGGCTGTGACTAGCTGTGTAACAATTTATTGGCAAAAATGTTGGTTTTATTTAGCCTATAATTATTCTGTATGTGTTTTTTGTACCATAATTGTGCAAGTCATTACTAGTTGATTATTAAAACAAATGTGTATGAAATTTGAATTTTTCCCTTTTGCTCTTAATTTGGGTATTACATTATTTCTTTTCTTGAAACAACATTCAAAAACATAATTATATAATTCTTTAACATCACTCAAGTGAGGTGTTCCGCCTTGTCATCACTTACCTCACAGCATGAGACAATCTATAGAAAGCTAGTAAAAACCTGGGTCGGTGCATACCACAACATATGATTACATAACAGTACTTTGCAGATGATATACAATTCATTCATTAAACCATCATGTGACCCTGGTCTGGGGCTTAGTGTAGAACATCAATATTCTATAAATAGCTTACATCTGGAACCTCAAATACAAATTCTAAAAATAGCTATACATGTGATGAATACTTCATTTTCATAATCCGAAACAAGTACGATATCACTCCAGCGAAGTGATTATCCGCAAAAGTATTGATTTAACAAACAGTCTGACACTAATTGTTGGTCTTAGAATAAACAAATGTTGCTAATTAACTTAAATCAGTTGAAAAAATTGGAGAAACATATGTAGCAGTTTTGGGTATATTGACAGTTTCTGGAACTACGGTTCAGTGCGGATTTACATCGTTTAGCCTAAAGGCGCTCAGTTGGCATTAAGAAATAGGCAATGATACATTTGAGATGCTAATGCCTCCTAAAAACAAGGCTGGGCTATTTATAGAAATTTGTACTATTTGAGTACACCCTGCTAGAGTGTATGCTATTTATATAATTGTGTATATTTCACATGCTATGTTTAGTAAATCTTGTCAATTTCAACCATCAAATCATTAGACGCTTATACAGACTGAGATTGTACATGTAAAAATATCATATAGGCCATCAAAGTGCTGCTTACTTTTGTTGATATTTTATTTTGTAAAATGCTTGTAAGTTTTGTTTGGTATAGTATAATAAATAACACATGGCTGCTTGGGTGCTATAAGTTATTATAACTATTCTCGGGTTGGTATTATTTACTATCACCATCGCAGCCATGTGTTATTTATATATTATTATACCTCACGTGACCTCTCTTTGTATTTTCCCCATAGACCTTCCGTGTGATATTTTGTTCGATCACTAGGTGATATTTTGTTCGATCACTACTAGTAAAAACGAGGCTGGGCTATTCATAGAAATGTGTACTATTTGAGTCCGGAAAACACCCTGCTAGAGAGTATCCGTAGGCTATTTATATGTTTGTATATATTTCACATGCTATTTTTAGTAAATCTTGTCGATTTCAACCGTTGAAACTGACAAGATTTACTAAATATAGCACCAACTCATTTATAACGGCAATCTAAGTTCTGCTTACTTTTGTTGATATTTTATTTTGTAAAATGCTTGTAGTTTTGTTTGGTATAGTATAATAAATAACACATGGCTGCTTGGGTGCTATAAGTTATTATAACTATTCTCAGGTTGGTATTATTTACTATCACCATCGCAGCCATGTGTTATTTATATATTATCACCCTAACCAGATTTGCATCTAATTATATTCAGGCTTTGGCATGATGCCTCAGTAGGGCGCCACAAAAATTATTTCAAAGATGACAGGCCATTTTCAGACTGTGGGGAATTAGACAAAATGTTTGTCTCTGGGGTGGGGAATGATGATCCCCCAAAAATAAATTTGTCTAATTCTCCTTGTAGTGCTGGCCACTCCCCCCTGGGGCAAAATATTGATTTGAAATACATTTTCATCATAAAAATATATGAATGTCTATTAAATTATGATTATGTAGGTCTATATTTTGTGATTACAATCTAGATGTTAAATAGCCATAAGCTAAGTTCCATTATTAGTTTCATTCATATTTATAAATATTTTTTTGTTAATTTCAGATTATCCAAGGAAATCGTACCCCTGTAACTACTGTGACAAAGTCTTCTCATATCCATCTAAACTGAAAGCTCACAAATTAACGCACACCGGAGAAAAACCGTTCGTTTGCACAGTTTGCGGGAAGGCTTTCAAAGAGAATAGAACCTTGAAACTTCATAGTGTTGTTCATTTGGACGAATCTAATCAATCAATGTTTTCTTCATTGACGAAAAATCAATTTTGAATAGGTTTTATGCCTCGATCCTATATCCTTTTGAAAATGTTAACTTAAACTTTCACCTTTTGAAATTAATAACAAATATCTGAAGATGGCTTCTGGGCGAAACGTTGTTAATTAATGAATATACTGTTGTGTTTGGTGATTTGATTTTGTGTTTGTTATACCTTTTGAAATTCAAATTGTCCATCTAAGCATTGCTTTCCAACTTGGATATTACTTGTTTACCATCATAAAACGCTTAACATTGTCAACACCATGTAAGACTACCCAACATTTCAACAGAATTATGGCCCCTGATTGCCAACACCATGTAAGACTACCCAACATTTCAACAGAATTATGGCCCCTGATTGACTTAGCTAATTATTACGGACAATGGATTAACTGAAAGCATGTATTCATGATGTTAAATGGACAATCAATGCATGGAAATTGTCATAATATGGACAACTTATTTAAATAAAATCAAATCAATCAATGTTATTCAATAGTTCTTTTTTAATTTCTAGACATGTTTGCATAGTAAATATATTGAGACAAATAAATAATAATCTTGTTGATGTTTCATGCAGTCTTGTTCTTTCATGTAACAATTTATTACATCTTTTACCTACATGTTAAGTTTTATTCATCGTTAGTCAAGTAATAAGATCAGCTGAAAAAAGCTGGGGAACGTTTTATTCATCCCCTTATGTCATTGGTCAGTAATCAGACCAACTTGCCCAATGATTTTAAAGCTTTTTTCATGCTGAACCCAATTTCATTCTCAATATATTCCAAACAGTAAAATGTCTCATAATTTACTGAAACTTTTATATATTACTTGGATAGCCTTAAGGACAGCAGAATCGAATTTTCTGTTATAAGTAAAGATTATTTAGTTGTTGGACTTTTTAAGTGCTAATCCAATTCATACTGAAGTTAGGTTGAGCATGAAAAAAGGTTTATAATCATGGAGCGAGAATCAAAGCTGTGGAGCAAGAATCAAAGCTGTGGAGCGAGAATCAAAGCTGTGGAGCGAGAATCAAAGCTGTGGAGCGAGAATGATTTATTTAGATACTAGTAGTTGGAGGGATCTATCATTTTGATGAAACTTGATAAAATAATATTGATCCCACATTTACCTGACAGAATTTTAACAATAGAACAATGTTCGAAATTATGATTATTTAGATCTATATAGTAACCATAGAACAATGTTCGAAATTATGATTAATATTAGGTCTATATAGTAACCATAGAACAATGTTCGAAATTATGATTATTTAGGTCTATATAGTAACCAGGGTTATTTGTGAGTATAATCATGATAATAAATCGCCATATGCTAAGTTCCTTTATTAGTTTCATTCATATTGACAAATTATACTTTTCATTGTTTCAGATTATCCGAAGAAATCCTACCCCTGCAACTACTGTGACAGAGTCTTCCCTTTTCCATGTAAACTGAAAAGGCACGAATTAAAGCACACCGGAGAAAAACCGTTTGTTTGCACAGTTTGTGGGAAGGCTTTCAAACAGAACAGTACATTGAAAATTCATAGTGTCATTCATATGGGAGAGTCCGATAATTACGGCCTTGGAAAAAAATGAACCTTTAAAATCAACACAGACAACCATGTTGAACCCGTGTAAAGATATCAAATACATCGCCGTGATCTTGGAATTCTCAAATGTAGTACCTATATTAATAGGCAAATATGAAAAGCTGAACGAAAATTTATATATGTGTTTCCACTAAAATACAATCAATAAACCCATATTGACAATTTAAATCAATCTACACCTATTTGTTGTTGTAATTTGTGTTTCAACGTCAGACTTCCCAAAATGTATCAATACCATTCCTATTTGATGACGTCACTTAATCGACGTCACTTAGTACTGGTATGTGGCTTTTCCTGTCATATTGTAACTGTAACAATACGATTATGTTCTCCTAACTAAACTGATTTTCTGACCAAATAAATAGAATAAAAACGGGTCAATGACATGTTTGAATTCAAATAGGGGCAGATAAGGCTCCACTAATAATATAAGAGTCGCATTTGACATTAAGTGACTTGTTAAAAATGAGGTCGAAAGTTAAGTCCTATGTCATGTGACCACATAACCTAATAAAGCTCACATGGCATAATAAAGCTAAAATTTACACAACCAGTCAATTTCAACATAATAAAGACCTAATGGTAGGATAAAAAGGCTTATCGAGACATCAGTAATTTTGATGCAATACTAAAATACTATATTTGCTTTACCTGTTCAGACAATGGTTGTAATATAATGTGTGCACATAAAATAAAACATCACTCTCACGTTATCCTAACTTTATAGTATTATTTTATAATTTCAGAGTTACCTGGTAGAGCCCATGTCTGCAGCCTCTGTGGCAAGGCCTTCCCTACTCCAGCCAAGCTGAAAACACACCAATACACGCATACCGGAGAAAAACCGTTTGTATGCACAGTTTGCGGAAAGGGTTTTACCCAAAATGGACATCTGAGATCACACGCTGTCGTTCACATGGATAAATCATTGTTCTTTTGACATTCAAAAAATATGTTCCTTCATATGAGTATGACACTTTGAAACAGGTCCTACAATTCTGGACTAATCCTGAAATCTGGATTTGCTGATAAAGAGAGAATGAGCTTTTCTGCAGAAAAAATAAAATTTATTTGATGAAAAGAGGATTGACAATGTTATGGTCATTTGAAATGTCATTTATAAGCTGAATTTAACAATTGAACTTTGTTTGAAACAGAGTTTTGGTTTAGGGATGCATTGTGCCCCCAAATCAGACTCACGTCTTGCTAACAGGATCAGGCATTATGCCTCAGTAGAACGGCGCCTGTTCAAAGCAAACATTAATTTTGTATGTTTCTTATATTTCTGTTTTTGACATTGTTCTATGTAACAGCTGGTAAATGGCAATTAAGTCATTATTCACTATAATATCAAGGTGGCTAATTTCGAGTTGATATAACTAATTGGGATTTAATTGATTTGCCTGCTTCAAGCAGGTTCTTGCTTCTTTCATGTTTGACTGTATTTAAGTGCTGTAATGAACTATTACCATGTATACACATTGATGTTGTTTAAGTTATTTCAATAGAAGTTCAATTGCACAACTAATAGTTTTACTGTTAACAGTTTAATGTGAATAGAACAATGTAAATGTTGTTTTAATGTTTTGGAATAAAGAAGACATCTTCTATGTAATAAGTGTATGTTATGAAAAACTGCTTGTATTGTCTCATTAGTGAGTTGTGAGATGTTGTACTGTAGGTATACTGTCCATCATTTCATGTGTGTATTCCACTTGGAACAAACAAAACTCATAATGATGTTTAAGCTGCTTAAGCTCATAGGTTCTGTTTTATCAAAGCACTTACGAAATCGTAAACCTACGTCCAAATTCATATTCTTTACTATTCTTTAACAACTGCAAATTGGTGACAGATATGGTTTGTAGGAGTCCAGTAACTGAATCATTATTAGCATTGCAGCTTCATTTACCCCACTGTATAATTGTAAACAAATTATTAAGAATTAAAATTTGATCATAAGTTAACGATTGCGTAAGTGCTTTGATGAAACAGTACCATGGACCCAGGTCAACCACTGATATCCTCTCTTAGATTGGATCAAATTATATTGATTTTAATGTCCTACACTTATGCAATGTCAAGTATTTTAATGTCCTACACTTATGCAATGTCAAGTATTTTAATGTCCTACACTTTGGTAATGTCAAGTATTTTAATGTCCTACACTTTGGTAATGTCAAGTATTTTAATGTCCTACACTCTGGTAATGTCAAGTATTTTAATGTCCTACACTTTGGTAATGTCAAGTATATTAATGTCCTACACTTTGGTAATGTCAAGTATTTTAATGTCCTACACTTTGGTAATGTCAAGTATTTTAATGTCCTACTCTTATGCAATGTCAAGCGTTCAACTATATTAGTTTTAATGTCCAACACATTGGTAATGTCGAGTGTTTATGTCCAATTATTAAGGTAAAGTTGTGTTTGTGTAGTCAAATAATAGTCCTTGATCGACAAATTTCTTGAAAATGTCATCATTTGATGAAGGGCAAAATCCTCGAACAGTGCCCTAAGGACATTCATTCAATTGCTTTTCTGCTTGGAAAATTGTTATATGAAGACTTAAACTTAGAATGACATAAAAACTACTCATGAATTTATCTTTTCAGATACGGCAAGCCGAAATTTCAAGTCCTGCAGCTACTGTGGCAAAGTATTCCCCACTCAATCCAAACTGACAACTCATGAATATGTACACACTGGAGAAAAGCCATTTGCTTGTGATATTTGTGGAAAGCGTTTCAATCAAAAGGGCACCTTGAAGGGACATTATGTGAAAATTCACCACATTTATCAATGGAAAATATAGGCTTATGACATAAATCATTTCTTAATGTGGCATTTACCTAAATCGCCACATTTATTGTTGGAAAATATAGGCTTGTGGCAAAAATCTGATTCTCTAAATGAGGCTCATTCGCTTGATTTTAAGCTCCACCTGGATGGATGGATTTCTGGCGTGCATTGTTGTGCTTCGAACAATATTTAAATGCTGTGTGCTCCTTAAAAACTTAATGGATTTGGACCAAATATATTTGGACAAAACTGTACTGGAATGATCATGTGATGGTCTACTTCAAACGTTGGTATCAACCGTTGTGTGGGCTGCATAATTAAGTATGTTACTGGTGAAAAAGAGTGTGAACATTTCAGATGACACTTCCTATACAAGTGAACAACTATTGACCTAACTCTATATCCCTCCATACATGATTTACAGTAAACTGAAATGTCTTAAGCTGTATGTAATGTTGCTGTAAGTGATTGGTTGTTCCTAGGAGGTGTATAAATGAAAAATAATTTACTGTTCACTATCTGTTATTATTATATAAAATGTCCCCAACCATTGACCCGCGGCCCAAGTCCCCGAAGTAGAGAGAGCGCACCCTGGGTTTGCTGAGTATTTAGTTTTACTGATTGATTTATACTAAGTTTGTCAGATATGATGCTAAGACACACTGATTGATTTATACTAAGTTTGTCAGATATGATGCTAAGACACACTGATTGATTTATACTAAGTTTGTCAGATATGATGCTAAGACACACTGATTGATTTATACTAAGTTTGTCAGATATGATGCTAAGACACACTGATTGATTTATACTAAGTTAGTCAGATATGATGCTAAGACACACTGATTGATTTATACTAAGTTTGTCAGATATGATGCTAAGACACACTGATTGATTTATACTAATTTTGTCAGATATGATGCTAAGACACACTGATTGATTTATACTAAGTTTGTCAGATATGATGCTAAGACACACTGATTGATTTATACTAAGTTAGTCAGATATGATGCTAAGACACACTGATTGATTTATACTAAGTTTGTCAGATATGATGCTAAGACACACTGATTGATTTATACTTAGTTTGTCAGATATGATGCTAAGACACACTGATTGATTTATACTTAGTTTGTCAGATATGATGCTAAGACACACTGATTGATTTATACTTAGTTTGTCAGATATGATGCTAAGACACACTGATTGATTTATACTTAGTTTGTCAGATATGATGCTAAGACACACTGATTGATTTATACTTAGTTTGTCAGATATAATGCTAAGACACACTGATTGATTTATACTTAGTTTGTCAGGTATAATGCTAAGACACACTGATTGATTTATACTAAGTCTTTCAGATATGATGCTAAGACACACTGATTGATTTATACTAAGTTTGTCAGATATGATGCTAAGACACACTGATTGATTTATACTAAGTTTGTCAGATATGATGCTAAGACACACTGATTGATTTATACTAAGTTTGACAGATATGATGCTAAGACACACTGATTGATTTATACTAAGTTTGTCAGATATGATGCTAAGACACACTGATTGATTTATTCTTTCAAATCTTATGCTAAGACACACTGATTGATTTATACTTTCAGATATTATGCTAAGACACACTGATTTATTTATACTTTCAGATATTATGCTAAGGCACACTGATTGAGTTTTTCAGATGTTATGCTAAGGACACTGATTTATACTTTCAGATATTATGCTAAGACGAAGACTTCATCCCTGTCAACATTGCGGCAAAGTATTTCAGCGATTATTTGCTCTTCAAGTTCATGAGTATACCCACACAGGAGAGAGACCCTATGTTTGTGATATCTGTGCAAGGGGTTTTACTCAAAAGGGAAATTTGGAGAGACATTTCCGGAAAATGCATTTTGTGCAACCATTATAACACTGGACTGAAACTTGTGCTTGATTCATGGTTGATGTAAGAATATTCATGCTACCAGTTGTCTATCAATACCATTTAATCAATTTTTAATGGTGAATCACATGGTTCAATGGATTAGCTTCAAAGCCTTCGCCAAACACCTTTGACAGACAATCGTGTGGAGCGATCTCTTCTCTGTACATGTGTTATGTCATAATGTGTCCATTGATTAAAACAGTCACAACTTGTCAATCATGCTTGAAAGTGGGTGGCATTTTTCGAAGATTGTTATCACTGTACAACTGACTGTGATTAAAACATTGATTTCGGAATTTATTGATGTACTTCAGAAAATTTCCATTCATAAATACAAATCTTTACAGTGGTCCTATAATTCCCAGAATAATCCAGAAATCAGGATTTGATGCACTATAAAGAATGAACTTTTCTACAGAAAATGAAAGTTATTTGATGAAAAAATTCAAATAATTGACAAAGTTATATAGTCATTTAAAATTTCATAACCTGAATTTAACAATAAAACAATATTTGAGTTTTGGTTTAGGGATGCGTGTCTACATGGCAGCCGAAACAGACTTGCGGCTTAGTTTCAGGATTGGCCATTCTGCCTCAGTAGGACCCATGTCTATAAAATCAGTTAAATTAATATTTGACTATAATGATTCTGTTTACTAAATTCTTCTCATATTATATTTCAGACATGCTAGGTAAAGGAATACATCCGTGTAGTAAGTGTGGCAAGGTATTCCCACAAGCCAGCAAACTACGAAGTCATGAATACACTCACACTGGAGAAAAACCCTTTGCTTGCAATTTCTGTGGAAGGGCTTTCAATCAAAAGGGAAATTTGGACAGACATTTACTGAGAATACACTCTGTACAAACATTGTAATAGTGGACTGATCGTCATAAAAGAGCACTTGCTATGGTAAATGACATTAATTTATAGTAAATGATATTGGACTGGAAATCATAAAAGAGCACTTGCTATGGTTAATGATATTGACTATAGTAAATGATATTGGACTGGCTATCAAAAAAATTCCTATACCATACAAGAAACTGCCTTCAACACCCCTAAAACTATGTTTATTTAAGTAAAATCTGTTTAAGCTTACCTAGTTAACTTAAGTGATCACTCTCGGTCTGTCATCCAGCGTCAGTCATATTTCAGTGTTTTTATCTGCTTCATAAATTGTTCTCATATTAAAAACACTGAAAAAGTTATTTCATATAGAGTTAGAAATTTAGTTTTTCACATGTTTGAATTTTTAAAAACTGAAAGATTTGTTTCGTATAAAATTTAGTTTTTCACACGTTTGAATTTTTAATGTTTCAGACAGAAGGACAAGAAAAGGATGTTATCGCTGCTTTCTGTGTGGTAAAGCATTCCGACGTAAATTGATGCTGCAATATCACCAACACACGCATACTGGGGCGAGACCCTTTGTGTGTGAAGTCTGCGGAAAGGGATTTACTCAAAAGGGAAATATGGAGAGACATCTTCGGAGGGTTCATATTTAAGGGGTTCAAGTATGAGCTGTCGCTATCAAGAACAGAATGTACAAGTACCAATAAGGGGATTTTCAGAGGGTTCATTTTTAAGGGGTCCAAGTAAAACTTATCAGTATCAAGAATGACGCACAATTAGTGTGATGTAACTATTTGATTTTTATCCCAATCAGTGTTAAATCCAGTTACAGTTGAATGTTTGTATGTTATAGTTATGCATAAATCATTTTGTTGTTATTAAAAATTCTTGTTACATGTAATTATGAATAAAAGTTGAGTTGGCAATAAATCTGGTTTCCTTGATTTGTTCTTGGAAGTGTGTTTGCTCGTACTGCAGAATACTCATTGCTCCATGGTATAAAAAATTAGTTACATACATATTTTTTTAATAACAAATTCGACTGTGAAGCCAGTACCCAACAGTAACAACAGAGTATAAGGCACAAAAAACTCCACAAATGAAGAATCGGATTGCTAGCACACGGCTATACTTAACCACAATTATTGTTACACATCCCATTGCCCAGGTAGAAGACATTCATCACATATCATTTTCATATTCAATGGTACGGTCAATTTTGTTTTGTTTATATGTTTATTTGGTCTTGGATATAATTGTTTATGCCAATAAATAATTGAACTTGACTTTGGTATAAACCTTTTAGCTCAAAAAGTATGAACTGGGCTGGTATTCACAAAGCATCTTAAGTGTAAACTTAAATATTTTGACTTAAGTTAAAAATTTGTACAGCTTATTATAAACGTCCCACAATTTGTTGAAGATTAATCCATGTTTTCTTTGTGATTATAGTATTACTTTAAAGATTTTAAGAAATTTCTAAGTTTTCTACTAAGATGCTTTGTGAATACCACCCTAGATCATGTTGCTAAGTATGGTGGCGCCTGCAGGTGCCTAGATACATGTTAAATTGTTTGCCTTGTTTGAAAACTTGGTCTTTAGTGGTATATCAACATTTCTTATTGACTATCATTCACTATTGCATGCTTAAAAATGTGTTATATTTTGTTTGCATTAATACCTTGTTAGATTGGTATTTTTGTCTTCCCACATATAATGGGCGAGTTATACTCGTTTTGTGCTGGACTTGAGTCGAGCTGGATGTCCAGATGTCTGTCTGTCACAAAGTTGGTCCACATTTATTCTTCTGAACCACTGGTCCATATTAAATGAATTTATTCATGAATGCTTGCTACCAAGCTTAGTTGTGCATATTATCAGGAATTTTATGTCTGGTGATTTTTGCCTGAGTTGTGGCCCCTTGTGGGACACATGTTTTTGTGTCACAAAACCTTCCAATTAATTGACATTTCATTAATACTTTCAGATATGCTGATTGGAAGACTCAACCCATGCGGATATTGCGGCAAAGTATTCCCGTCACCAGCCAAACTGAAAACTCACGAATATATACACACCGGAGAAAAACCCCATATTTGTAACATTTGTGGAAAGGGGTTCAGTCAGAAGGGGCACGTGAACCGACATATTATGCAAGTTCATCATGTCCATCCAGCATCCACTGACAAGTCATAAAACTACGCTTGTTATGGTACAAGATTTATTACATCATCTCTGAAAACAATATCCTTGTCTTAAATTAATCATTTGTTCACATTTATAATCATTATTCATGCTCACTTTTATAGTCCAGTCAGGGTAAACATCCAGTGACGCAGCGGTCGAGTCCACTATAACGGTGTAAAACCAATTATAAAGGCTTATACTGTACCAACAACTATAATTTCAATGCTATACTAACATACTATATTTGTTCTACCTGTTCAGACAATGGTTGTTATCTTTTGTGTACACATAAACTGCAACGTCACTGTCACAATATCCTAACTGGACTGTGTATGGTACATTTCTGAGTGATTAAAACAACAACATAGACTTAGATCCATTAAGTGTGTCAAGATGTATAAATCGATTATTCAGGTCAGTCACTTGTTTACTTAACATTGTGTAAATAAACATTTCTCCTTTAAATGTATTATTTTAACAGATATTATGTGTATAAGTATGTAGCTTAGTGAATAAGGTATTGGTTTTCACTGCCTTTTTCTCTAATTGAAATATTTAAAACAATAAAAATACAATTTTATGAAATTGCATTTTTGTAAACGAATGACTGACCTGAATGATCGATTTATGGTTATATTTTAGGTTCATTCTCATGTGTACAACCCATTCTTATGTGTACAACATATCGTCCTTTAAATCTCTATTAAACTTCATTAAATCTACTTTGACTTTCTCTTTATCTGTCCAACCTTTTTGCTGAACCAAGTTTCGGCATAAATAGGTGCCTTGTTTGAACATTTGATTATTATGGATAATGCTCACACTCCTTAATTATTACAATTCACTGTACCTGTTGGTTTTTAAAACTGTTCTTTTTGTTGGAAGAATGTAATGTTAAGTACTGTATTCTCTCAAATAAATACTTCCTTCCCTGTCTCCTCCAAAAAAACGGCCCCCCCCCCCCCCTACTATTTTAAAAAAAAAGAGAGGGGGTGTGTTCTATGGATAATCATATGCAAACATGATTCACTTAAAATTATAGCACATAGTAAGACCTTTTCTGAAAACAATGCCTTCAAATAAACTCTCCCCTTTTGCAAATTGCATCACCCGGGGGCGTTTATTCGAGGAGATACGCTATCTGTAGTATTTGTCATGTTATGTCATGTTTGTAATGTACTGAATTTTACCAATTTATATTTTCAGGTAAGACCAGTGCGAAGTGGTATCCATGCAACTTCTGCGACAAATTATTCCCTACTCCATGGAAACTCAGAACTCATGAATATACCCACACAGGAGAAAAACCGTATGTTTGCGACTTGTGCGGAAATCGATATAATCAAAATGGAAACTTGAAGAATCATATGAAGAAATCACATGGGTTCATCCCATTGTAACCACGATTATTTACCGTAAAATTACATATTTTCGTGGATATTAAATTTCGTGGATTTTGATAAAAATGCATTTACGTAGGATTGTCAAATTGTGGATTACAAAACATGAAAGGATATATAATAAACCCATGTTCGATATTTGAGAGGTCGATTAATTGTGGGGATAAGATTTTGTGGTCGAGTGCAACAACGAAATCAACGAAAATTCAACTCCCTTGGAAAAATAATGATTTTACTGTTAATGTGATAGAAATGATCATCATTTCTAAGTGGTGCACTTCTGACAATTTCTACCATCTTTCATTGTTGGGTTATGCAATCTTTATTCCAATGATTGTGATAGAAAAATATGACAAACAGCTTGCTGGGTCAAGTGCTAACCTTCGGAGTGTTCACCAACTTTGAATGACAACCGTTTACATGTTGCCATCAACTATTAGAATGACAGTGATAAAATTATGACGAAAATCTTTCTTGCCATTTGATGAGTGTTGTATTGTTATCACAGAGTATAAACCAGTCAACTTCTGGTTATCACAATAATGAGTACACATTGAATTATAGAGTCTTGCAATAAGTCGTACAGTGATGAGAAATCACCGCATGTTTCAATCACAATAAGTCATACAAGTTAAAATTGTATAGTATCCCAATAAGTCATACAGTGATTTGGTTTATATGCGGTGGTTATATTTTGGCTGTGCTAATCATTGTCAGTGAGGCTGATCATGATAAAATCTCTGTTTGGAGTAACCCTTCTTGCCGAAGAAAATCCCAGCTACTCAACTGGCCTATAAGGAGAGATTTGGTTATACACTGAATGTATGTAACAGGGGTGGGTCCTACTATTCTGGAATAAAACGGAAATACAGATTTTCTGCATTTGGAAGAATGATCTTTTCTGCACAAAATAAAAGTTATTTAATGAAAAAATTCCAAGAATTGATAAAAGTTATGGTCATTTAAAGTTCCATAATCTGATTTGTAATGATAAAACAATGTTTGAAACCTAGTTAAGGTGTAGAGGTGTTTGCTTATGACATCTGAAACAGGCTCGTTTTCAGGATTAGGCATTATGCCTCAGTAGAACCCCTGAATAGTAAAATTTAATTTTAAAAATCCCTAATCTTCTTGCCAACATCAAAATGTCTGTTCATGGAAACTCCAAGCAAAGTTCTAATTTTTGCAGCCTGTATAATGTTCACTTGTATGTGTTCCACCTATTGTTATACCCCCAGATACATAGTATATGGGGGCTATATTTGAGTCATGCTTGAGGTTGGTTGAGGTCTGTCAGTTGATCCGTGTAAATTTTGTCCGCGCTATTTCTCTGTAACCATTGGTCCGATTTCAAGGAAACTTTGCATGACTGATCAATACCAAGTCTAGTTGTGCATATCGCTGACACACGGTCGGATCAATTTAAGGGAGTTGTGGCTTTTTTTACGCTTATAAATTTTGTCTGCCCTATTTCTCTGTAAACATTGGTTTGATTTCGATGGAAGTTTGCAATAATTACCAAGTCAAGTGGGAGTGACTGTGTCAAGCAGTATCTAGGGGTATTCATCACATTCAGTGATATTTCTTGTTATGTGTTGATCTGAATTTATTTCAACATTCTTATTAAACGTGAGAAGTTTTACTTTGACTTTTCTCTGTGATATTTTATTACAACACTAATAATATCGTTTTCCTGACGATTGTGCTGTCTGCCCCTATAAGGTGTTATAACAAGAGGTATACACGTTTGCTTTACAGTTTTTAGCTCACCTGTCACATAGTGACAAGGTGAGCTATTGCGATCACTCTTCGTCCGTCGTCCGTGCGTGCGTCCGTCAACAATTCATTCAAACGACTTCTCCTCCTGAACCACTTGACCAATTTCAACCAAACTTCACAGGAATGTTCCTTGGGTGGTCATTTCTAAAAATAGCTAAAATAATTCTAATCTATAAATAACATTTTTGTCCTGATAAAAAATCATAAAAAATCAACCGCTTGCCAGATTTCAAAATAATTTTACAGAAATAGTTGTTGGGTGACCCTCATACAAAATGGACATTTTTGTCTTGATTCGTCAAAAAACATGGCCACCAGTGGGTGGGGCGCTGTTTTTCCCTATATATATCTATAGTTAAATCTTTAAAAATCTTCTCCTAAAAGTACTAGTTGGATTTCATTATAAATTGGTTAAATTGTTCCTTGGGTGATCCTTTCTTAAAATAGCTAAAAGAGTAACATTCCACGCAGAACTCTGGTTGCCATGGCAACCGATAGGAAAATCTTTTAAAAAATCATAAAAAATCATCCGCTTGCCAGATTTCAAAATAATTTTACAGAAATAGTTGTTGGGTGACCCTCATACAAAATGGACATTTTTGTCTTGATTCGTCAAAAAACATGGCCACCAGTGGGTGGGGCGCTGTTTTTCCCTATATATATCTATAGTTAAATCTTTAAAAATCTTCTCCTAAAAGTACTAGTTGGATTTCATTATAAATTGGTTAAATTGTTCCTTGGGTGATCCTTTCTTAAAAAAAGCTAAAAGAATTATAATCCATGCAGGACTCTGGTTGCCATGACAACTGATTGGAAAAAAACTTTTTTTTAAAAACTTGATCAATGTGCACAGGTGAGCGATCTAGGGCCCTGTGGGCCCTCTTGTTCTGCTTGTTACTAAAACTTGAAACTTAGACATAAATTGTGGTATGTCCCAAAACAGGAATTAAAAATTAAATGTTTCTGCCGTTTATGAAAACTTGATTTTATGGAATATCTCTGTAATAAACCACTGCAACCTATGGAGGCCCTGAAGAGACAAATCCAACATTTGAACAGCTTATTTAAGGGTTTAAAGGGCTTACTATACAGTTTATGGTATAACAATAGCTTATACCGTTTAATTGGCTTAATTATACCGTTTAAATCGCTACCATTTAAATGGCTTAATTATACCGTTTGAATGGCTTAATTATACCGTTTAAATTGCTTAATTATACCGTTTGAATTGCTTAATTATACCGTTTGAATGGCTTAATTATACTGTTTAAATGGCTTATTTAAAGCAAGGTAAAGGTGTAGGGATGTGTGCTTATTTAAACGGCATAATGTTCAAAGGGTATAGTATGCCATTTACATGGTATAATTAAGCAATTTAAACGGAATAGAATAAATATCGCATTTGTCACTTCTAGGGCTCTGTTGCACCCTATCAAGAACTTGGATTTATAAATTTATATGGATTTATAGTCTCTTATAATTCTTATTAGAATGGCTTTGTGCAATGTTTTACTGTAATTTGATATGTATATTGTATGTATGCTGTACAAAGATGAGACCTAAATAAATATATATATGATATTGTTGTTAGCTTTTATTGTTTGTTGTTTTACTGAATTTATTCTTTGTACAATAAAGGGGGAGTGTAGTGGAACACAATAATTAATTGATTGTTTATTTAATTGATTAATTAATTAATTTAGATATTTATTTATGCTTGTTAATTAATACTCGCTTTTATATTTCCAGGTTTTCCAGCTGGGAAATTCAATCCATGCAATTATTGTGGCAAAGTATTCCCCACACCATGGAAACGGAAAACTCACGAGCGCTCACACACTGGAGAAAAACCATTTGTTTGCGACTTCTGTGGAAAGGGTTTCAGCCAGTTGTCTAATCTGAAGAAACATGTCCAGAAAATGCATAACGCAGAATTTTCTACATGAAAGGAGCTAGTCCTGCAATTCTGGAATATTCCTGAAATTCATATTTTTGCTGCACTGTAGAAAGACCGAAATTGTCCACTGAAAATGAAAGTTATTTGATAAAAAAGTTCACAGTTATATTGACTAAGTTATGGTCATCTGATATTTCATGAGCTGAATTTTAACTAACGGGTATAGAACAATGTTTGAAACAGAGATTTGGATGTGTGGTAATGGCACCCTAAACTGGCTTGCACTTTCAGGATTAGGCATAATGCCTTCAGTAGGACCAAGGATGTGACTCACATTGATAATTGACCACTACACCTCTTTATTGTTTTTGTGATACAGTGTTCCATGGATATGGCGATATTTACGAATATGAATCGGTTTGGTCAACTTTTGCTGATGATCCAGATATCCGGATTTGCTATACTGGAAATAATTAACTTTTGTACTGAACATCAAGTTATTTGATAAAAAAACCCACCCTGTATTGACTGAGTTATGAACATTTGTAATTTAATATGCTGGATTTCAGCCAAAGAACAATGTTTGAAACAGGGTTGTGGTGTTACAGGGGTTTGTGCTATAATAGCACCCAAAACTGACTTATTTTCATGATTGGGCATTGATTATGCCTCAGTAGAACCCCTGAATTTTACTCATTATCGTTTGTGCAGTATACAATCCTTTAATTTTAATGATTATAAATAGTGGTAATATTAAAGATATGATATTTAAAATGTTTTGCTGCTCTTCAGACATTTTACCATTGAAATATTATCGCCATTGCTGTTGGAATGCCAGTGATTGGAATATGATTAAATGTAATTTGCCGTGGTCCAGCGTGATTGAGTAACTATTTTTTACTAATCACGTATTGTTTTTAAGTCTCAGAGGTTTTAATGTTGAAACATTTGTCTTTCATCTACAAGTTCTTTAGGCTTGTCGCTTCTATAGGCTTGTCGCTAGATGGGAAAAACACTATTGAAGTCAAAATTACCTATCTACAATCAGCATTATATAGAAGTGTAAGGTCTGAAGTGCTATCTACCCATAACAATATAACAACCATACATATTTAAAATCCGCACCACAAGGCGCTTCTTCTGAACCTATTTTCATGAAAATCCGAACAGGTCATGTTGACCAAACTAAAGTAGAAAAGGCTAGTTTTTCCATAATGAAATAAAACAACTGGTCATCTCATATTCAACACAACATTTAGTGACATATAGAGTAGCTTCCCCTTTCGTAGGCTTGATTTTGTTAAAAACTAACACTCCTATATCCTTAACACAGTTTATTAGTTTCAAGTTTTTGTAAAATTATGGACCATGTTTGAAAATCAGACCACATTCCTTATTTATTACACAAATCTAGCTTTTATTGTGCCCCCTCATCAGAGAGATGAGGGGTATATAGCTTTACACATGTATGTCGGTAGTCCAAATAGTTTCCGTTCAATAACTCTGAAGATCCTAGCACTTTGCCCTAGGATCTTCAAACTTTACATGGAGGTTGGTTATCAACAGTAGATTAACCCTATTGATTTCACTGTGATCTTTACCATTTCTGACCATTTGGCTGCCATTGGGGCCTACGTGTTTTACAAACATCTATTGTTATGTTCAAGTTTTGAGGTTAACTTTTTACCTCAATTGAGCACTCATGTTTTAGCTAACTTGAGCACTCATGTTTGAGCTAACTTGAGCACTCATGTTTGAGCTAACTTGAGCACTCATGTTTGAGCTAACTTGAGCACTCATGTTTTAGCTAACTTGAGCACTCATGTTTGAGCTAACTTGAGCACTCATGTTTGAGCTAACTTGAGCACTCATGTTTTAGCTAACTTGAGCACTCATGTTTGAGCTAACTTGAGCACTCATGTTTGAGCTAACTTGAGCACTCATGTTTGAGCTAACTTGAGCACTCATGTTTTAGCTAACTTGAGCACTCATGTTTGAGCTAACTTGAGCACTCATGTTTGAGCTAACTTGAGCACTCATGTTTTAGCTAACTTGAGCACTCATGTTTTAGCTAACTTGAGCACTCATGTTTTAGCTAACTTGAGCACTCATGTTTTAGCTAACTTGAGCACTCATGTTTTAGCTAACTTGAGCACTCATGTTTTAGCTAACTTGAGCACTCATGTTTTAGCTAACTTGAGCACTCATGTTTGAGCTAACTTGAGCACTCATGTTTGAGCTAACTTGAGCACTCATGTTTGAGCTAACTTGAGCACTCATGTTTTAGCTAACTTGAGCACTCATGTTTTAGCTAACTTGAGCACTCATGTTTTAGCTAACTTGAGCACTCATGTTTTAGCTAACTTGAGCACTCATGTTTTAGCTAACTTGAGCACTCATGTTTGAGCTAACTTGAGCACTCATGTTTGAGCTAACTTGAGCACTCATGTTTGAGCTAACTTGAGCACTCATGTTTTAGCTAACTTGAGCACTCATGTTTTAGCTAACTTGAGCACTCATGTTTTAGTTTACTTTAGTGCATAGTGCTCAAGGTAAACTTTTAGGATGGTTGGATGTCTATTCTGCAGTGACCTGATCAACATTTCCTTCTAAAAATGACATTGCCTGAAGAAATTAACCCTTTGATTTGTTTGACAGGGCTATCCCTTTGCCACTTAGAATTTCTCAAAATCTGTATGAGTTAATGACTTGAAGCTCAAGATACCTCTTCACATTGATACTGTAGAGTTGACAATGAGATGAGGTTCAATTTCTCAATATGTAATGGAGGTTGTATTGTGAATCTCAATTTATTTGTTTTATGGTGATACCCCTAGTAAACAGTGGTAAAATCCGATTTGGCCGGGGTAGTATTTGGGTACGTGCTGACTGCCTATGCCCTTGATTAGCCAGCTCAGTTAATTATTATCAAGTATGACGACCAAGCTTCAAGCACTCTTTGTTATATTTTACTGTATACTCTGTTTATAACATTTGTTTCTTAGCTTGAATACATAGAGGATATTTGTGTAAGATCAAATTTTATTTCACTGCATGATCAAAGAAAATCTATATTTTCACGAGACAAGTGAAAATTTAATTTTCTGTGAAAATGAGTAAAATAAAATTTGACCTTGCACCGAAATTCAACAAATTTTCTGTTTAATACATGCTTCAATTTCAATGTCTTTTATAATGGCACAGTTATTAACTTAGTTGGAAAATCACATTGAAATTTGACGGTTACACTTAATTCATGCACCATTTTCTACTTTCAGGTCCGAGTAAAACCAGAGGAAAGGTGCACCCATGCACTTATTGTGACAAAGTCTTTCCAACACCATCTAAACTGAAAGCTCATGTGTACACGCATACTGGAGAAAAACCCTTTGTTTGCGATGTATGTGGAAGAGGTTTTACACAAAACGCAAAGATGAAAACACATTTAATCAAAGTTCATAGGAATGACTTCTTCTATAAGTGACAATATCGCACTTTGATTTAAATGTACCCGATTGATGTGTGGGACTCTTCAGACATCTATCATCTTCGACGTGTTTATAATAAACTATTTGGCACTTATTTGTTCGTGTAAAATTCTATTGTATGTCTCTTTCTTGTATGTTTTTGTGTGCTTTGCTATTGTCTACTGGATGCTTTAGTGTCCCAAAAATTGACTGAGTTATAGTCCTTTCATATGCTAAATTTTGACAATAGATCAATGTGTTCTGGTGGCGGGATGTGAGCTAATATCATTCAAAACAGACCAGTGCATCTCATTGTCTGGATTTGGAATTATACCTTAGTAGAACCCCTGGATATTCAAATGATAGTGGTTAAGAAATATTATTAGGTGTCTATCTTCTGATAGTTAACAAACTTTGAATGATTCATTTGATGCCACAGCACCGCTTGAGTGCCACTGATGAAAATACAAATATATGATAAAAGTTCTGTGCCTTGGTCCAAACTTTGTGGAGTAATTGCCTGTTTGCCGCAAGTCTGTTAAGTCTGCATTGTGGTAGCATTTATCAAACTTGTTTTCTGGGTGGAATAGTGGACGAGTGGTTATATAGCACTCTTGACTACCACTCCGGAGGTCCCTGGTTGGAATCTTGGCTGCGGCACTGGAAATTTCTGTAACGCTTTCAGTGTTTCCCAACAAACTGGAGACAAGCTGGTTTGAAACCCAGAGGTAGTCTCACATGTATCGGTGCTTTACACCAGGCATTTTAAAGAATCAAGAGCGATAGGGCAGCACGCTTGGATGCCTGTCTCAGTCAAACACAAAAAAACATTTGTGTGGCAATAAATTATTACAGGGATATGAATCACGATCTGTATTAGCTGTAGATAAATGTTAGATAGGTTTGTAATACTTCGGTGTAATTAGAAATAGTCTACATTATGAATAAAAGCTTTGTATGTTAGCATTTCACCTAGTTATGTTCATTTTTCTAACATCATATATTCCTATTATTATTTTACACCCTAGATACCTATACAAGCATCATGCAATTAGTTTTATGCTGCCGTCATCTACTGATGCGGGGGTAGATGCTGGAGGCAAATAGTAATTGTCCTGTCTGTTTGTCCAAATTAAAAATGTTAACCAAACCGTATAAGTTTTTGAGACTCAAATATGTTCAAAGTCCAGCAAGTCATTACAGACACATGTGTGGAGGTTCTCTGGCATGTGCCTTAACTTCAGGTTTTTAGTGTACCAAAAATGTTTCCATATTCCTAACATACATAAATTGCCAATTTTCAGAATTTATAACGTTTACCCATACAAGACACCTGGCTTTTTGAAAAGCTATATCGTAATTCAGGCCTGGTATATTTCAGGCCTGTGCCTGATTTCAGGTTTTTGAAACCTCAATTTTCCTTCTTTGCATGTTCGTATTGAATAATTGTGTTTCGAGCTTTGAAACTGGGATTTTCAGGCTTGAGACTGATTGTTTACTACCAGGCCTCTTATTTAATTTTTATCATTTTATATATTTCAGGTGATGTTGGTTTCCCCTTCAATACATTGACTATGATGAGGAACAAATGTGACTTATGTGGTAAACTCTTCACCTCACCATTCCAGCTGAAGATGCACCTGAGAATCCACACCGGAGAACGACCCTTCGAATGTTCCACATGTGGCAAGAAGTTCAAGCAGAAAAGCCAGTTGAAAACTCACCGAGTTGTGCATTATAATTTATAAACCAGGGGTGCAACTTCTCCGGAAGTATCCCGATTTGCAAAGTATTGACAGAGCTGTGGTTATTTGAAATTTCATCATCTGAATTTGAAACTAGAACAATATTTAAACTGAGTTTTGGTGTGTGTGTGTGTGTGTGTGCTAATGACACTCAAAACAGACTTGTGACTCATTTCAAGGATTAGGCATTATGCCTTGGTAGATACCCTGATAAACACTTCCTACCTGTATTGAGCAGGATGCAGGAAATATAATGTAGATTTAGCCCTTTAAACAGAGGTGGTTGTTAACTACAGGTACATTCAGTATTAGAATAACTTGTATGTTAAGACAGATGTCAGTTAGGACAAGTTTAATTGTTTTATAAACAGAAAAAAATATTTATTTCGTCTAAATCTAGAAAAACAATATTTACACTTGGCAAGTTTTACTCTATGAACTTACCGGTAGTACTTTTAAAATGTGGGCCATTCTGATTAACATTCTTGGGAATAAACAAAATGAGAAACTGCACCATGAAATTGTTATTCTCTTAACATTGTTTATAGCTAAATATAGATTTAACCCATTACTCCATGAATACACAATGTTGAGTCATCCATCTACAGTCAGGCCTTGATCTCCCGAAGCATAATTTCGAGGCAAGGCTGGACTTGACAGGGTACTGGAAAAAACGGTCTAGCTGCTGAAAAAGATCCCGTATTTAATGGAAAGCAAATAAGTTTACCCTTAGTGTGGCGTATATTTTATAGAAATTGATGAATAAATAAAAAGCTATGGCTATATTTATGTTTCCATGTTTACAAATTTCTACTTGTAACTGTAGCCAAAAGTCACATAGTATTGCTAGCCTGTAGTTGTAAGTGCATGGTAATTCATTATTTCCCTGCCAGCTTGGCCAATGACCTCTGACTTACCTGGTTTATTACATCAAATTTTAGTGATAAGCTTTTAATTGTAATTCAATGTCAACATACTTAAAAACATATTTCCTGTAACATTTATTTCCCTATTTCAGTAGTGTTTCAAGCTTTACCAGTGGACACAGGGAAACCGAGAATACCATATAATTGTGAAGTATGCGGGAAAACCTTCCCATCACCAGCCAAAGTACGGCGACATATGACGGTACATACGGGGGAACGACCGTTCAAGTGTCCTGACTGTGGACGAGGATTTAGTCAAAGGAACCATATGATGACCCACCGTGTTTCTGTCCATCTTCTAGCCAAGACGTGAACATGGAATTTGTGCAATAATGTTTGTGTGGATTTAATGTTTTGTGAAATGTATGGATGATATACGATTGTGACATTTAGTGCTAACTTGTGACATTTTGTGCTAATTTGTGATGTATAGTGCTAATTTATGACATTTAGTTCTAATTTGTGACATTTAGTGCTAATTTGTGACATTTAGTGCTAATTTGTGATATTAAGTGCTAACTAATGTGACATTTAGTGCTAACTAATGTGACATTTAGTGCTAATTTGCAATGTATAGTGCTAATTTGTGACATCGAGCTCTAATTGGTGACGTTTCGTGAAAATTCGCGATGTATAGTGCTAACTTGTGATGTATAGTGCTAATGGAGTATTTATTGTCAAACAGTTTCCATTGATTTGGGTGTTTTTAGAATCAATAACTAAACTTAGACTAAATGAATTGTAAAGAACTGACATATTATTTAACCACATGAAGCTCCTTATTTTGATGTATGTGTAAATAAGTTATTGTAAATGTTTATTAATAATAAATGGAAACAATATTTTGAAAATAAGTAGTTATATGCTATCATTGTGTCATTTACATAGCATTGATGGTACAGAGCAGAGTTTCTGCTGGATGAATGCCATTTACGCAAGGTGCATAACCTAGGTAATAACAAAAATGTATTGCCAAGATTAATGGACACATTATTGTCAAAGCTGTCTATAGAATGGTCGGATGGGAGGTAAAATTGGTAGTCTTTGAAGATAGAATTTGGTCTTTGTTTGCTTGTGGTTTTAATACAGGTTGGCTGTATTTAATACATACTAATGTTCATCCTATTTTACTCAAGGAAACATAGTGTTTATTAATTGGATACAATAAAGATAGTATTATTTTCTCAGAAGAATTTCAGAACTTCCCAATTTCCTTTTTGATTGCCATTTTTACCCCATTGTAATCTGAGTTTAGCACCATTTTTGAAGCCGAAGAATGTTACAAAAATGGTTCTCAACTTCAAAATGTTGGTGAAAGTATAACTCTTGCCTCGCATATTCTCCGAAAATAACACTCCCAAGTATGAACCTAGTATATCCTTTCAGCGATTAACTACCAATTGTTTACTGTTCTCAAGTCCAAAATGGTGCAAAACTTTTGGTTATAGATAATACCTTATTTTGTTCATTTATTAATGTTTGTTTTTTTGTTCTTTTCAGGTACGTTGGTGCAAGTAACTCGGGATAATATAACGTTCTACACATGTCCAGTGTGTGACAAGGTGTTCCGTGCTCCGTCACTGATTCGACGGCACATGCTGAGTCATACTGGAGAGCGACCATTCATCTGCCCTTACTGTGGACAAGGATTCCGTCAAAGACCACATCTTAAGACTCATACTTTGGCAATCCATAAAATTCATACGGAATAATAGTAGCAAGTGTTTATATCGTGGCCAAGAAGGTGACACTTTGAGGGTTGTAATATTGGCCAAGAAGGTGACACTTTGAGGGTTGTCTATAAATTACCTTTGAATCCATTTTAATGGTAAATTATAATCGCATGGTCCAATAGATAAACTTGAAAGCCTTCACCAATCAACTTTGACAAACAATAAGGCCGACCGCTCTCAGCTCTGCCTTAATGTCAATTCAGGTGTCGTAAAAACTTTCAAAAATGTTTTGAAGTTCGCAAAATTATCGCCTTGACATTGGACCTTAATTATGCTTGTGATTATTTGTCTCTAACATAATGTCGAAGAAAGACATCACAAATTTTTTTCAAAAATATGATTAAAATTATTTCATAGATTCGTAAGTCCATAGCCATGTATTGGTAGTGAACAGAGCTTAGTTATTCAATATGCCTAATTTTCATGATGTGATTATCTCTTAAATATATCTACAGTATATTGGGTGCGTAAACTAGCTTAACTGATTCGCAAACCAGTTAAGAAATTACTACTTTATTCCTTGATATCTACTTTAAAATTTGTGATATTGCGACATTTAATATTTGCAAGTTCTAGTTCTAGTTTTAGAGTCAACTTATTCATGATTATGTCAAAATTATTTATAGAAATTTGTATATTTGTAGCTTTTCAGTGTATAAATTAATGATTTTAATGAGCAAGCTTTAAATTTAAGAGCACTTGATGTTTTTACTTGCAACTGATTGGTTATTTATTGTTATGGGACTTATTTCATTAAATAAATTACATTTAATTTAAAAGATGTTTTCTTTTCTATTCCCATACTTTGCTTATGAAAGTATTCTGCTTGAGCTATTGGCCAATTTATATGAATATTGATTGTATGACTGTGTGGATGATGGTTTTTGTACCACAAAATCATTGTATATAATAATCATCGTGTCCTCCGTAGCTCAATGGTTAGCGCGCTTGCCGTCTAATCTGGCGACCCGGGTTCAAAACCGGGTGGAGGCACACGTATATATGCCTGCCATATTTCAGCCGAAAGCTGACTGGCAAATAAAGGCTATGCTCGGCTCGGCATGCATTGAATCACAGAATAAATCTATGGATATGCATGTTTGGGAGTATAAATGTGCAGTGTTATTTGTATTTGTGCTTATTATAAGATTATGCATGAGATAACTGTATTTAAATGTTTAAATATGTTTATTTCTAATTGTCCATTTTATGTATCTTCAGGTTCAGCATATCCTACCCTCCTGGACGACCGTGTTTGTCCAATCTGTGCCAAGCGTTTTGCTGCTCCTGCATTGCTGAAACGTCATATACGTGTACACACGGGGGAACGTCCGTACGTCTGTCAGATTTGTGGTAAAGGATTCCGACAGAAACCCCATCTCTCTTCTCATATCATGAACATTCATCCGGAGCATATTGATCAGACGATTTTCAAATGAAGTGTTACATGTTTCAATATCTAGGACTGGATTTATGCGCCATGCTTATAAAAGAATACCTTGGGGGGGGGGGGAGCTCACCCATGGTAAAAAGCTGGCTTTGTTAAACAAGGGTTGATGTCTGACTTAATATAATCTTTTTGATAGTTTTTATGTCCCACTCCACCACTTGCTTTACAACTGAGGTTCCATGTATAATAATAACAATATAAAAGACTTTATTTGTAAAAGGCAACCCAGTTGGGCATACCCATTCTTCCCTGTTAGCCTAAAAAATGTATGACATGTAAAAGAGCTAGGGATAGAATTACTGACATATTCACTATCAAGCAACATTATCTATAATGCTGCCATGAAAGAACTATTTAAATGCCGACCAATTCTTGCAGGAGTTTCGGCCATATTGGAATTTCCTGCTGGAAAAAATGATAAGGCGATATATTAAACCAACATTGGTGGAATGATCAGCTTTTTTGTGCATCAAACAAAACAAATTCAATATTCTTATGACTTTGTGATCATTGCAGAGTATGATTTTTCCAGTTTCTTCATTCCCAAAAAAAAGTGTTTCTGGACTTCAATCTATATTACATAATATGTGTTATAAAAAAATATGATTGTATTTCCTGATGAAGGCAAAATGCTGAAACGTTGATAATACAAGTTAAATAATTTCAACGCATGTTGGTGTTGACATTTATCTTTATAATTTGTGTTACATGTACATAGTGGCCAACTAACTAAATATTTAACAGTGCTCATATAGTTGTACAAATTGTATATATTTTGGACTAATTTGAAATTTTTCTAAGTTATAAATATCTTTCATTTCTTATGGTTCTGCAAGTCATTAAATCTGTATATATTGTATGTGTGAGGCTTTATTAGGCATTCTTTATGTTTGCATTTTTGTAAAACCAATTATATTTGAGGGCATTATAGAATGTGGATGTTAGTAACTGGGTAGTCAATGAAAAATTATCAAATCAAAATACAAGTTCGTGTAATCCAACAAATATTTTGTGCAATTTAAGTTCACGTAATTCGCAAGTGGCATGAATTCGAGAAATGAAAAATCTCCTTTATGATAGATATAAAACGCGAAACTTTGTAGCCGCCAGTATGTGAGCAACTGGAAAAAAATTTCACGAAATTAAGTTGGTTTACAGTAATTGGATACGGTGGATAAGATTTAAAAAGTGAAATTCGTTCTCAACATCCACACCTGTGTTGCAATGATTGTACAGTGTGTTTCTGACTTTGATGTGCATGTATATATGTTTTCTGAGGTGTTCAATAATATTAAAAAATATGTAGCATCATTTATTTATTGTTTATTTCTTCCACAAGTGGCAGTTTAAAGCCGGTTGTGTTAGTGATCGCCAGGTTACTGTATTATCAAAGCACTTGCTGAAATCTTAAAGTTACATTCAAATTTAAATTCTTTGTTTTATTTTACAACTATAAATTGTGGTAAAGGGATCTGCAATATTAACAATATGTCACTTGATGAACTCTACAAACCGAATCCATCCCTAATTTGTAGTAGTAAATGAATCAGAAAGATTTTTAATTTGAACGTAAGTTTTCCGTAAGCGCTTTGATACAACTGTAACCTGAAATGTGCCACCACCTGTATTTTGCAGTCCATATCCTTAAATCACAATTCACCCATGGTTATATTCTGTTACATCCTGCTTTCAACAGACTGCCATATTATTTAAATATACCCCACAACTGGTTGCTTATGATAAGCAATGATTGTGATATAAGCAATAATTATGATAAGCTATGACTATGATAAGCAATGATTACGATACACAATGATTATGATGTGCCATGATTGTGCAATAATTATGATTAGCAATGACTATGATAAGCAATGATTATGATTACGATACACAATGATTATGATAAGCCGTGATTGTGCAATAATTATGATTAGCAATGACTATGATTATGCAATAAGTATGATAAGCTATGACTATGATAAGCAATGATTATGATACACAATAAGCCATAATTGTGCAATAATTATAATTAGCAATGACTATGATTATGCAATAAGTATGATAAGCCATGACTATGATAAGCAATAATTATGATATAAGCAATGATTATGATATTAGCAATAATTAGGATAAGCAATGATTATGATAAGCAATGATTAAACAATGTCACAATTAGTGAAATTTTATTACAGTTGATGATCAACTCGATACCATTCATTCACTTCTGGTTCATGTGAGTGGATCTGGTGCTATACCAGTGTGTCTCCGTAGCTCAATGGTTAGCCGCTTGCCTTCTAATCATGCGACCAAGGTTCAAGTACGGGTGGAGGCACTAGAATGCCTGCCATTTTTCAGCAGAAAGATGACTGGCAAATTAAAGCAGTGCTTGACTCAGCTAACCTTTTCTCAGCAGTGCATGTCCTTTCAAAGCGTCCATAGGTCACAGCATGTGTTCATTAAAATTTTGTCCTTTCTTTTGCATAGCTTTCATAGTTTTCAATGTATCCATTGGTCCTTTCTTTTGCATAGCTTTCATAGTTTTCAATGTATCCATTGGTCCTTTCTTTTGCATAGCTTTCATAGTTTTCAATGTATCCATTGGTTCTTTCTTTTGCATAGCTTTCATAGTTTTCAATGTATCCATTGGTCCTTTCTTTTGCATGGCTTTCATAGTTTTCAATGTATCCATTGGTCCTTTCTTTTGCATGGCTTTCATAGTTTTCAATGTTTCCATTGGTCCTTTCTTTTGCATGGCTTTCATAGTTTTCAATGTACCATTTGATCTGTTATTTCGCAAACTTCCAAAGTTTTCACGAGATATCCATTGAAATATTTATACTTTATGTTTTAATATTGTAAGATTATTTTTTGTCATTTCAGGCTTGATGCAAGAACCCTTGAGGCAACATCGTGAATTTGAGAGGACATATCAGTGTCCGTATTGCTCGAAAGTGTTTGGTTCTACGTATAGACTGCAACGTCATGTTCGAATCCACACTGGAGAAAAACCATTCACTTGTAACCATTGTGGAAAATGCTTTTCGCAGAATTCTAACATGGAACGCCATGTCTGGATCGTGCACCGCGCAAAGGGGTTGTCACATGAGTAGATGGATAGACACGGTATAATGTTATAGAGGGGGCGTCAAATGAGTAGATGGATAGACATGGCATAATGTAATAGAGGGGGCGTCACATGAGTAGATGGATGGACATAGCATAATGTGATAGAGGGGGCGTCACATGAGTAGATGGATGGACATAGCATAATGTGATTGAGGGGCTGTCACATGAGTAGATGGTTGGATGAATGGACATGGTATTATATGATAGAGGGGGCGTCACATGAGTAGATGGATGGACATTGCATAATGTGATAGAGGGGCGTCACATGAGTAGATGGATGGACATAGCATAATGTGATAGAGGGAGCGTCACATGAGGAAATGCATGGACATTGCATAATGTAATAGAGGGGGCGTCACATGAATAGATGGATAGACATGGCATAATGTAATAGAGGGGGCATCACATGAGTAAATGGATGGACATAGCATATTATAAAACCTTTAATTCAGCCTTAAGTAAATTAATCAACTTAACTGAGATATGTGTATGGTGTTCTTGGTTATGACATGAAGTGTTTAATTGTATTCATAGATTCGAGGACATGACTTTTGTTGTATTATATGTGTTCGTGAAGAAAATACGATAATGGGACATAAAGAGACAAAAAAATATTAGTTATAGACGGAATAAAAAATGCAAAGGATGGTTCTGACCTTGATATATCAGGGGTCGTACCATTCCGGAATAATCCAGATTTGCTGCGCTAGGAAGAATGAAGTTTTCTGCAGAAAATAAAAGTAATTTGATGAAAAGATCAAAGTATAAACAAAGTTATGGTCATTTGAAGTTTTTAAAACTGAATTTAAAAATAGAACCATGTTTGAAACAGTGTTTTGGTGTAGGAATGTGTGCAAATTGCACTTGAAAAAGACTTGCATCTAATTTTCAGGATTGGGTATTATGCCTTAGTAGGACCTCTGTATATACATGAATAATCTAAGATCTTTATTAATATTATGGCATATAAAATCATTGTTCATTTCTTATATTTTCACATGATTATTTAAAGGTCCTTTTAAAATACATGTATTGTATTTTTCTCTAAGATCTTTATTAATATTATATGGTATATAAAATCACTCAGCATTTCTAATATTTTCACATAATTAAAGTCATTAAAATATGTATATTGTATGTTCTTGGAATTTTATTAATATTATCATATATAAATTAATTCTGCATTTCTTATATTTTCATGTAATTAAGGGCATTAAAAATACAGCAAAACCTGTGTTAGTGGTTACATGAATTATTTGACCATCTGTCTTATTCAGATAATTTCAATCATATCCAATCACAGAATAAAGTCCATTTTAGTGAAGAAAAGTATCTTTGTAATTTTTGATAAAGCCTGTGAGGCGAAATATTAAAGAACAAGTGGAATATTGAACATATCCAATCAGTTCAACCATGTGTCTTTAAGTTGGTGATGTGATTAAATCTCTGACGTGTTTATATTGAAATCACCTGGTTTAAGCGGCAGTACATTATGTACAGGTGACAATATTGTGATGCTTGTGAATCTACCCTTAGCTGTACATGTCATTTCATTTGGAAAGTTATAAAAGTCAATTGGCCTTAATTTTTAACAAGAAACCTGCCAATAACATTCATTTGCAAAGCTTTGTATTGGCCTAGATTTTGCATTTATCCATTGGAGTATTTATATTCATTTCGTTTGCAAAGTTTAAGTTTATGGACTTTAGTTTTAGCATTTTCCATTGAAATATTTATCAGTCCCCTACCCATTTTCACTTCTACCTTGAAAAGTCCTTGAATTTAGGTGTGAGAAATGTGTATTTCCTATTTCAACATTGTATTTCCTATTTCAACATTGTATTTACTAATTTAGTAATATATTTCCTATTTTAACATTGTATTTACGTTATATTTCCTATTTTAACATTATATTTCCTATTTTAATATTGTATTTCCTATTTTACCATTATATTCCCTATTTTATCATCATATTTCCTATTTTAACATTATATTTCCTATTTTACCATTATATTCCCTATTTTATCATCATATTTCCTATTTTAACATTATATTTCCTATTTTAACATTATATTTCCTATTTTAACATTATGTTTTCTATTTTTTTCAGGATCTGTAGAAGTTGGCTCATCCATGCACCGAGCATATCAGTGTACATTTTGCCCGAAATTTTTTCCAACTCCTTCTACTCTTAGACGTCACCTTCGAATCCACACGGGAGAGAAACCATTTACTTGCAAGCTTTGTGGGAAAGGCTTTTCGCAGAAAGAGAATAGGAAATCTCATTATAAGCTCATGCACAAATTGACAGATGGGGAATTCTACGAGTAGATACACGAGAGGTCTTACAATTCCGGAATAATCCAGTAAACTGAAATCAGGATTTGCTACATTTGAAGGATAAACTTTTCTTCAATAAAAAAGTTATTTGACCAAAAAATTTAAAGTTTGGACAAAAATATGGTCATTTGAAATTTCATTAGCAGAATTTTAGCAATACAAAATATGTTTGGACAGTTACTGAGATTTGTGTCGGGGAGTGTGTTAATGGCACAAGAAACAAACTTGCAACTCATTATCAGGTTTGGGCATTATGCCTCAGTATGAACACTAATACAACTAATACAATTAGTTGAATTGATGTGGCATTTTATGTGATTCATGTTTCATAAAACTTTAATTCAGTTTGAACTCTTGGCTTTACTGAGATAGTATGTTATAACATGAACTTAAAGTGAATTATATGATGAAAGTGACATTTTCGTTTATTATAAGTCAATCAAAAAGCTTATATAAGTAATTAAGTAAAGACTTTATTTAACCAGGCTACACATTTGGTTTCCCAATCTTCCATGTGAGCCTCAACATGTATACATTTACATACATACAAAGTTTTAACATACATATGGGTTAATGGAGTAAGAGCTGTATTATGGCAATCATTGAAAAAAAGTATGTTTGTTGATTCTATGCAAGATATAGTGCAGAGAATTTGACATGACTCTCGACCTTCTAATAATACATTCATACATAAAGGTGAGGATCATGTCAAATTATCCATGCTATACATAGTAGCATTGTAACATTATCTGATCATGATGTATTATATGTTCTTATATGTTCAATAATATTACAGACTATAGATTGTTGTGCAATTATTATTACAAATTTTTACAGATAGGCATTTTGAAATACATTCTAACCTGTGGTAGTTGTCACCTGAAATTATTATGCAGCAAATCTGAATAAATCTTCGTCAGTCATTTAAAATATAATGCAACATATTGAACAAGCATTTGGTTTAACCGCCACCTTGATATTGCCCTTGACTGGTGGCTAAAGCCTAGGTCCCACATAGCATTAAAGCCTAGGTCCCACTGAGCATTTTTTGCCTCGGTGATGTGCTCCCAATTGAAATGAATGAGCTATTAGGACATCAGCAACAGGTACCTCATGGAACAGGTACCTCATGGTCTTAGGGAAGCTTTGGGGAAGTCATGAGGAATTGTGACTTTTGTGGTATCGGAAGAAATCAGGAGAACATTGCCGATGTAGAATTCCTCCGTCCGACCTAGGCTTTAAGTCATCAGTGTACAATCCTATGACCTCTATATAAATATTCCAAACGGATATACATTGTATACTCAAAACTAAGGTGACCAAACCCGTATTGAGGGCTTAGTGCAAAACAGTTGTAACTACGTATAGTTATTGTATGTAGTTACAACTGTTTTACACTGAGCCCTCGTTATGTCAAAAACATTGTATTAACAACTATTAAGGTACACAATAAAAACAAGTGCTGGCACTTTTGTGTGCTCCTTGGTGTAGGAAGCATGTTGTAGTTTCATACTGTCCTTCGTTCTATTTAGTATTTTTGTAATTTCAGGCCTGTGATTCTTTCTCCTTTAGGCTGATTTCCTCCTTATCATCATCAAATCTTGGTCCAGATTTATTCTGACCTACTCAAAAACTATGTTTTGGAAGGATGACAGGGTCACTATGTATAAACCAAATCACTGTACGACTAATTGTGATACTATACAATTCAACTTGTATGACTTATTGTGATTGAAACATCTGGTGATTTCCTATCACTGTACATTTTATTGCAGCACTATACAATTCAATGTGTACTCCTTATTGCTATAACCAAAGTTGATTTGTTGATACACTGTGGGGGTTTGGGTTAGATTTATACACTGCGGGTGGTGTTAGAGTATTTCAACCTTAATTGTCTCCTGGAGCAATCGCTGTCCTGTATTTTGATTCATAAACATGTTAGTTAACAATTCTATGTTTCCAATATGAAAATAAATCTATATTTTCTCTATTTTTTCAGTGGATGTGGAATTGCGCTCGAGATTAGATTGGAAGCATCCTTGTGAATATTGTCCTAGATTCTTCCCATCACCCTCTATGCTACAGCGTCACATTCGAACTCATACCGGAGAAAAACCATTTATATGCAAGCATTGTGGGAAAAGTTTTACTCGGAAAGAAAATAGGAAATATCATTATATACACAGACATCAGTTGACCGATGAAGAAATGGTTGATTAGGTATGTGAACAGACACTACTGATTGACCGCGGACAGCTCATGCACAAATTGACTGCAGACAGTTCATGCACAAATTGACCGCAGACAGTTCATGCACAAATTGACAGCGTCAGTTCATACTTAAATTGACAGCGTCAGTCCATGCACAAATTGACAGCGTCAGTCCATGCACAAATTGACAGCGTCAGTCCATGCACAAATTGACAGCGTCAGTTCATGCACAAATTGACAGCGTCAGTTCATACTTAAATTGACAGTGTCAGTCCATGCACAAATTGACAGCGACAGTTCATGCACAAATTGACCGCAGACAGTTCATGCACAAATTGACCGCAGACAGTTCATGCACAAATTGACAGCGTCAGTTCATGCACAAATTGACAGCGTCAGTTCATACTTAAATTGACAGCGTCAGTCCATGCACAAATTGACAGTGTCAGTTCATACTTAAATTGACAGCGACAGTTCATGCACAAATTGACAGCGACAGTTCATGCACAAATTGACAGCGTCAGTCCATGCACAAATTGACAGCGACAGTCCATGCACAAATTGACAGCGTCAGTCCATGCACAAATTGACAGCGACAGTTCATGCACAAATTGACAGCGTCAGTTCATACTTAAATTGACAGTGTCAGTTCATACTTAAATTGACAACATTTTGCAAGTAGATATGTGGACATACTAATGCCTGGCTGTTGTAAAGGGTGACAGAGATGATTGAGTTATATGAGTAGATAGATGAATATACAGCGTGTTTAAAAAGTTTGTTCTCAAAATTTAAATTTATCTACAGTTTTATTTGAGCTATGTACATAGTAGACAATGTTAATTGTCTCAAAGCTTTATTTAATGCCGGATATATAAGAACAATAGCAGAACCCTCTGGATTTCAACCTGAACATTTTACAGAGTTCAGAAAAATAAAATATTGTTTTTGAACACCCTGTATATAACAATTATTGTGGTAAAAATCACTTATTCATTTAATACTATAGTTGCTGTACAATATTTATTTGATCTTGATGTAATAAAGTGTTTTTACATGTTCAATGATATTAAATTATGTGGCATTTTTGTGTATTTCTTAATATTACAAATTTTACAGCTTCTGACCTGCATTATTTAACCACCTGTGTTAAGCTACTGTAAAATCACATATTTTCGTGGATTTTGATAAAAATACATTTTTGTGGGGTTTTAAATTCGTTGCTTACAAAACTTGGAAGGGCATACTTGTGTTCTGTATTTGGTTGATCAATTAATTGTGGGCAATAATTTTCAAGGTAGAGTTTAAACGAAATCAACAAAAATTAAACCCCCTAGAAAAATAATGATTTGACAGTATCTGTGTGATTACATTTTAGTCAACTAGTTTTTTATGGCCAGATAATTGACTGACCAGCATTTACTGACTTTATAACCCAAAGAAACTCTGTAAATTGTCCAAATGAACCTATATAGTCCACACACCCTGACATCAAATATGTTGTATTAACAATTATTCTCTCTATTTTCAGGGGCTGTGGAAATGGGCTCCATGACACCTGGCCGCGTACATCCATGTTCATTTTGCTCAAAGGTTTTTGCGGCTCCTTCTACTCTTCGACGCCACCTTCGAATCCACACTGGGGAGAAACCGTTCACATGCAAACAATGTGGGAAAGGTTTTACCCAGAAAGAGAACATGAAGGCTCATGTTAGACAAGTACACAGGACGACTGAGGGAGATGTATATGAGTAGTTACAGGGGTCTCACTATTGCAAATAATCCAGACTTGCTTTACTAAACAGAAGGAACTTTTCTGCCGAAAATAGAAGTTATTTGATGAAAAAATACCAATCATTGACTGAGTTATGGTCATTTGAAATTTCATAACCTGAATTTTAACATTAGAACAATGTTTGAAACAGAATTTTAATGGAGATATGTGTGCTAATGGCACTCGATACAGACTTGCAACTAATTTTCAGGATTCGGCATTATGCCACGCTCGTACACAAGCTGATAAAAGGACAATTATTTGAAGTATCAGTCACTACCTGAACATGTTCACATTGTGACATATGTGATTAAAAAGAACTTGAGATCTGCAGGCCCCGTGATTATAAAACATTTTACATGCTCAACAACTCAATTTGAGTTGTGTGTTTGGTATTCCAAGGTGTAGCATAAACAGAGAGAAAGTTACACTAGTAGATTAATGAAGATTGCATGAAACAAAGATTGAATGATTAACAAAGATGGCATTGTTCACTTCACAAAGCCTGGATGTCGAATATGAGAAATAATCACAATAAATGAATACTGTATAAACAGTATGTTTCAGACATTGATGTATATGCTTGTATACTTGTGTTCAAGATTCAATTTTGTTCAATAATAGTGTAGAATATGACATTGTTGCTTGTTTATTTCTGACGACTTATCGGTGTATCAATCCAGTTTTTCCCCCCCAGTCAAAGTCGATGGGACCATTACCAACCCTCCATCAGGCCTCTGTAGATGTTATAATAACGTGAAAATACAGTAAAACCTCTCCAGAGCAGTCTTCTGTAGAGTAACAACCTCACAACAACTACATCTTAAAAATTTCTCTCAGGTGATTTAGGTGTATTTTTAGGTTATGCATGTTTATGTACTTAACCATAGAGTTTGTACAATAAATCCCCCTGTTTAGCTACCTGACTTAAAAATTTACCTATATTTACTCTAAATTTAACCACCTTTACACAACTGCCAATATTTGCTTTACACAACTGCCAATATTTGCAGTTCCTAAAGGGTGTTGCTCTACAAAGGATGTACTGTACAGAAATATAGGTTAACTTTCATCACAGCTAATATAATTCAACCAGATTTCACTCATTGTCCTACCCACAATGGGAGTATCTAGTATCGCACTGGCAAACTTGTACTGAATGCTATGTACCATTTATTTTGCATGGGTTCTTGTTTTCAGCGTCTATCCATTAGAATATTTACAGTTAAAACCCATAAATTAGATACATTATATTAACAAGTGTTTCCTATTTTTCAGGCTCGTTGGATGCTGGCTCATTAGATGTTGGCTCATTGACGTATCGCGTGCATCATTGTACATTCTGCAAGAAAGTTTTTACGGATTCTTACTCGTTACGACGTCACTTACGAATCCACACTGGAGAGAAACCGTTCGCTTGCAAGCATTGTGGGAAAGGCTTTACACAGAAATCCAACATGCAATCTCATGCCAGACTTGTGCACAAAGAATTCTATGAGTAGATAGATGGACAATGACTTTGTGAATGAACTTTTTTAACACCCTGTATTTATTGGGCTACCATTTTCTCATTTGATGTGCAATATCATTTACTCCATATACCTTACACTATTCTGATAAGTGAAGAGCTAGAATCTGTACTTATCTCAAGTGCAGCTTTTTATGAAGAGCTGGAATCTGTACACATCATAAATGCAGCTTTTTGTGAATAGCTAGAATCTGTACACATCATAAATGCAGCTTTTTGTGAATAGCTAGAATCTGTACACAACATAAATGCAGCTTTTTGTGAAGAGCTAGAATCTGTACACATAAGTGCAGCTTTTTTGTGAAGAGCTAGAATCTGTACACCCTATGTGCAGCTTTTTGTGACAATATTCAAGAATTATCTCCCTTGAAAAGGCAGCTTATCAAGTTCATTTATGTAATTGCATTAGGCATTCTCGACTGAGATGTTTCGCGGAGCAGGTTATAGTCTGGTTCTCGTCCCCAATATTACAGTAGTGCCAAGCTTGTGACGGGAACCAGACTATAACCTTCTGCATGAAACAGCTCAGTCGAAAAGGCCAATTGTCTCTCCTCTAATTATATTATTGGAAAAAATAATTGATGATGAAAATTTGATAAGGGCCTGAATTGAAGTTTGATTGGGTTTAGATATAACTCAACAATTACGCAACTACAATACAACCTCTCATGAGCAGCGCTCTGTGGAGCACCAACCTCTCTATAACAAAACCTTAAACAATGTTTACTTTAATTCAACCTCTGTTGAGCAACAACCTCTAACTAACAGTCAATATTTGCAGCTCCCTAAGGTTGTGGCTCTACAGAGGTTCTCCTGTGTTTTGTAATTTGCTATGTCAGCTATTTTTTTTGTTCTGAACTTCAGAGTAGTTTATCTTTATAAAGTAAATGTATTTATTTTCTGACCCGATGTAAAATCATTGATCTGAAAATTTGATTATTTGGTATGGTGATGTACTGTAACAAAAGTTTTGCAATAATATATTATATCTTAATAAATCATAGCTTTTTGTTGTTCTTGTTGTTAGTGGAAATTAATGTTAATTAGGCCCCTACCTGTTTTTGACCGGAGGGGACTATAGGTTTGCCCTACGTCCGTCCGGATCTGGATCCTGACATAACTCAGTTTCCAAGCTAGGTTTATGAAACTTGGTATGTGGATAGGGGGCAATAAGGGCATTATGCACGTCTAAAACTATTTTGATTCTGACAAAACTTGTGGTTGCTATGGCGACAGAAACATTAAAAATGGCTTAAACCCGGTAGGGAACTTCTGTATTGCTTGCAATTCTTAATTACTTGTTTATACTATAGCAATATAAAAAAATCTTTAGTATGAATCCAGCCCTCCTTTACTGGAAGGAATTTCCTGTAGAGAGGCCAGAATTGCATTGTGCCCGTTAACAGGTTAATTGTCATTAAAAATAGTCTGATAAGGTATAAAATAGGTGGTCTTTGCATGCAGGTTTTTGAATCATGTCCTTTGTAGGTGGTTTTTAACACAGGTTTCACTTTATATACATATAGTGTTAAATCAGAAACTTTTGTAAGGTCAAAATTGTATGATTTTGTTATGTTGAAGGAATTTGCAAGGTTAAATTTTGTGATTTTGTAAATTCTGGAAAAAAAATTCTGCGTTTAACTGCCCTTGTTTAAGTTCTCAAACATGAATTTTTGCAAACTTTTCATAAAACTAGTATAGCAAAAATTAACCACTTGCAAATATTTCTGATTGTATAGTAGTCGGTAGAATGTTTTATGAATTAAATGTGAAAATATTAACTGAAGTATTTTATGAGCACATACTAATTATGTACAATTTATCTTTCAGTAGGAAGCCAGGTGAGACCAGATGGTGTAGATGTCTACAACAAGCATGTTTGTCCATTTTGTTCCAAGACTTTCGGAGCCCCAGCATTCTTGAAGCGCCATATACGTACACATACAGGAGAGAGACCCCACGTCTGTAAAGTCTGTGGAAAGGCATTTTCTCAGAAAGGGACTCTGAAATCTCATATGGTTATACACATGAGGATTGGTGTGATGCCGGATCAGTGACCATTATGATCATAGTTGACCTTTAAAGTGACCATTATGATCATAGTTGACGTTTAAAGTGACCATTATAACAAAGTTGACATTTAAAGTGACCATTATGATCATAGTTGACGTTTAAAGTGACCATTATGATCATAGTTGACCTTTAAAGTGACCATTATGATCATAGTTGACGTTTAAAGTGACCATTATAATCAAAGTTGACGTTTAAAGTGACCATTATGATCAAAGCTGACGTTTAAAGTGACCATTATGATCAAAGTTGACGTTTAAAGTGAGCATTATGATCAAAGTTGACCTTTAAAGTGAGCATTATGATCATAGTTGACCTTTAAAGTGACCATTATGATCATAGTTGACCTTTAAAGTGACTTTGTTTTGTTCCTCTACTGCTATACAAAACAAGTTTGTAGGAAATAGTTAATGTGTAAGTTAGTTAAAAGATTGTATCAGTAGTTTGTGTCGGTTTTGTCCAATAGTCAATAGTTTATGTTCTACAATCAACTCGTCAAAACTCAGTATTTATCATTTTGACCTGAGCCACTTTCATGCAGAACTAGCAATTTGTATACTGATATTTTTTGCACCTTTCGTGCTATGTTGAGTGCTGCCTTTCATGTCTGACTTATTATTATTTTTTGCTAGATAAATGTAGAAACTTTGTGAGGACTCCTGTTTCTCTTGCACTTGTGTAGCTGAATATCCTCCCAAATAATTGAATGCAAATAATAATTCAAGTGTATACAGAATATTACTAGTTAAAGGACCGATCGGTCAAGTGTGCCCCACAATAATGTGCCAAGATAGTTTCTGTACATAAGTCTTAATACTAAAATTAAAAAGACCCCCCCCCCCACAAAATGAGTGTATACATTGTAGTTTTAGATTTTTGTTTGTATATATTTAATATTTCTGAATAAAGTGTAGTTTATAACCACCATGATCATTTGTTGTTCATTCTTAATTATAACCAGCTTTTGCACACTGTCATATCACTTATCTGATTTACTTTGATATACATGCATGCTAAATTCAGAACAAAACCAACCTAATCAATATTTAATTGTTTATTTCAGGAATACCGCTTGCCAGTGTACCTGGTATGCCGTCTCAAGGCATGGAAGGTTATACCTATAGTTGTCCATTTTGTACCAAGACATTCCCGGCCCCGGCCTTCTTGAAGCGACATATTCGAACCCACACCGGTGAGAGACCACACGTCTGTGAAGTATGTGGAAGAGGATTCGCTCAAAAAGGAAATATGAGAGCTCATGTACTAACACATTTCAAAGACCAGAAACCGTGAAATGCCTGCATGTTGAGAAGTCACAGAAGTACATACAAAATGAAACAATGTCAATTGTAGGATTGAGTTCATGAGACCAAAAAGATAAAAAACATATCAGACAGGGGGACTTGTGGCTATTGGACATTTGAACAAAGTTTTTTTTGAGTGTAGATCATTCCATTTTGCCTTCAGTGCATTGATTATGTTGCTGTGTAATGAAATAAGTTTTATCACATGTTTGACGTGGCGGTAGCGTAATAAAGCCATTATTTATTTTTGATAATACACTAGTGTAATGAGGCTTTAACGTGACGTCACGCAAAGTTCAGGTGACGTAGTCAAAGTTGTGCGTTAAATATAGTGAAAATAAGTAGCTATTTTATGTTTCAGCCGGAAAAGGCTAACATGAGATAAAAAGATCATTACATTTGTGACTTTCCACATTGAATTTAATAAACTTGTTTAATAAAATCGATAAAATGCTCGGCACAGCCTCGCATTTAATTATTTTATTCAACTTGTTCAATAAATTCATTATGAAAAGACACTCGTGTGATATCCTCTATATAAAGAGGAGAGTTCGGGTTCCAATGAAGATTATTCATCAGGATTGCTGTTGGGTTAATCTTTTTGGTTTCAATTTCGGCCAATAATCACGGGTGCAAATAATTTTGCCTAGGGTTATGATTGTCATGCTCAATCAAATGCATGAGCAGAACAATGTAGTTTTAGGGAGCAGTAAGGGGAGGTCATTTACTTATGTCTCTCGTTTATATAGTGGCAAGTATTTGTAAACTAAATTTCATAAAAATGTTTTATGCATATCATAATCTTGCATAATAAAATAGTTACTGTAAATCATTTTATATTCACAATATTTTTATTTCGCTAATTTCGGTAACTTGTTCAACGAATCTATGAATAAGTAGTCCCTAGGTTTCCTGGTATGTTTTCATGTTATGAAAGTAAATTTTATGAATTTGTGGTCAAAGGTTCCATTGTATGTATATGAATAAGTTTGTATAGAATTACTTGAAAATAAAATATTGTTTTTTTATCTCAATGGCAAATTGTTGTACATGATAAACCATTTTTATGTTTTTTGAAGCTGAAGTTAAAAGATATAATATGTTGTTTAGGAGTTACCCGATCAACTCATGAAATCTTGTTTGGCCTTTCAGAAGTATTTTTTTTCACACACAAGTGTTTGTAAAAACAGTCCCTCGATCCCTACCTTAAAATTCGGGATGGAAACAAAGATTTTTAATGGTCAGCCTTATGATAGTATAACTGGATGGACATTATTGAAGTTCCGAATAGTATCAATTTTGCTTCATCTAGAAAACACAGTTACTTATTGCTATATTTAGAAAACACAGTTACTATAACTGTAGCACAATAATAATTATTGCAATACTAAAGCAAACACAAAAATTTGTTTTGTTTATCGTTTCTGAGTTCTTTGGAGCATGCAAACTTTATATATTGTGTTGATATATTTGAATACATCATTTTGTAATTGTCACAACCTATGATTTTAATCCATATTTTAACACAACCAGTGGTTTTACCTATATATCATAGAGGAAACCGAGATGTTCGTGATTAGTCAATAAAGCACAGCTACGGCCAAATAACTTAAGAATGTTCCTAGGAAGAAAAGACTGCAGCGGTTTTATGTATTTATATGTTGTCAAATGCAGAACATTGGCTGTGTTAGAATTGAAATAATGAATATGTACCCGTGTTTTTATCTTAAATAAAGCACAGTCACTTGTTCGGATACCTACATAAAATCACTCGTGCTACACCCTTGAGACTTAACTACTACGTGTCCGAACTCGTGAATGTGCTTTATTCTACGATAAAACACAGGTATGTGTTCATTATTTCTTAAACAAAAATATAGGTACTTCTGTTAGTTTTTGTACTGCAATTTACCCCGCCAGAGTTATAGTTGCTATATTAAGAAAACACTAGTACTGTACAGTATTTACAAGTTCACTTATTGTCTGTTTCAGGTGGGTTACCAGTGTCACTACCAGGAGGTCAAGGCGGAACATTCTATAGATGTCCATTTTGTTCCAAGTCGTTCTTCGCCCAGGCATTCTTGAAGCGACATATTCTCACTCACACTGGAGAAAAGCCACATGTCTGTAACATTTGTGGGAGAGGTTTCACGCAAACAGGAAATCTGAATAAACACATGCAGATTCATTTCAAAGACCAAAGTGCTGCCAAGTTCCTCTAAGAAGTCATAGACCGAGGCCCTACAGTTATGGAATAATTCGAAAATCTAGATTTGCTGCATTAGATAGAATAAACTTTTCTGGAGAAAATAAAAGTTAATTAATGAAACCATTAAAGCAGTGAGACTAAGGTAGTACATGGTGAATTGAAATTTAATAACTGAATTTTAAAGATGAAACCTAATGTTTGAAACAAAGCTGCTGATTTAGAAATGTTTGCTTAATGACACTTTGAACAGATTGCCATCATATTTCAAGATGGGACATAATATGCCTTAGTGGACCCATGAAGTTTATAACTTTTTTGGATAAAATTATTCACCAGTGGATAATTCTGTATACTGACTAGCTCACAACGTCTTTGAATATTGGGCAAGGTTCGTACAGGCGTTGAAAAGTCCTTGAATTTGGTTCAAACCTTGAAAAGTACTTGAATGTTTGGGAAAATGCCTTGGAAATACCTATTCTACCTTGAAAAGTCCTTGAATTTTGGTGAGAGGACTTTGTATGAACCATGATTGGAGAATAATTTGTGAACAACACCTGTACTATGATGTGGAATGAAAAGAGATCGCCATGGAGTGAAGTGTTAAAGTTAGAATATTCCAGGATTAATTTGATCCAACATGTTATGTACATTTTGATAATGATGATCATATAGATTGCAAGGACTTGATTATTGATAGTAGTGCCATAGTGGTAGTTTGTGTTCTATTTCTTGATGATTGTTTGGCTGAAAGGTCACAGATCAAAGGTCAACTATAAATCGTTAATTGTTTGGCTGAAAGGTCACAGATCATAGGTCAACTATAAATCATCAATTGTTTGGCTGAAAGGTCACAGATCAAAGGTCAACTATAAATCATCAATTGTTTGGCTGAAAGGTCACAGATCAAAGGTCAACTATAAATCATCAATTGTTTGGCTGAAAGGTCACAGATCAAAGGTCAACTATAAATCATCAATTGTTTGGCGGAAAGGTCACAGATCAAAGGTCAACTATAAATCATCAATTGTTTGGCTGAAAGGTCACAGATCAAAGGTCAACTATAAATCATCAATTGTTTGGCTGAAAGGTCACAGATCAAAGGTCAACTATAAATCATCAATTGTTTGGCTGAAAGGTCACAGATCAAAGGTCAACTATAAATCGTCAATTATTTGGCTGAAAGGTCACAGATCATAGGTCAACTTTAAATCGTCAATTATTTGGCTGAAAGGTCACAGATCATAGGTCAACTATAAATCGTTACTTGTTTGGCTGAAAGGTCACAGATCATAGGTCAACTATAAATCGTCTATTGTATGGTCAGAATATCAGGTTAAACAATACATAGAGTAGTAGACTGGGGTGCACCATGGTTATTCACTAAGTATCTTAGAAGGAAACGAAAATATTTCTGAAAATCTTTGAAAAAATTCAGTAAGAATGTATCGGCTAAAGAAGAAAATCAAGACTACTCATATTTTACCTAGTTTTAAACCATAAATGTAAATAAGCTACGGTACACATTAAAAAATTTTGGTTATTCTGTGATAACTTATTGCGCAATATGTGTAGCAAAATTTTATTTCTTCAATGAAAATATTTAAGTTTTCCACTAAGATGCTTTGTGCAGCCAAGCCTTGTAGTGCATGTTACAGTGTTTGTTAATTTCAGTTTATTGTAAAATTGTGTAAATAAATGTGAAACCAATATATTCAACAGGTGTTAAGTTCCTAATATCATTAAATCAATTTTACATGCGCATGTCCTGATTTTTGGAAAAAATGAGGTTGTTTTACCGTAAAATCCCATGTAAAAGACGCGGTCGGGTATTAGACGCAGGCAAAAAATGAGAGAAGATTCAAGGGGGAAAAAATGTGAAGGAAATCGAGCAAAAATTGTGAAAATACGAGTAAAAACAGTAGAAAACGTGTTTTCGGCCGCCAATTTCAGTATATATTCTCACAAGTTTCTCAGGACTTAAGAGTGTGACCAGGACAACCCTAACATACAGTAGATTACTCCCCTGAGCCTAATAGTTGGACAGAACCTTTCTTAAAGCAACTACCTGGTAGGAAACCAACTGCACTGCAGAAAATGTTACGGCCATTTGAAATTTCATAAGCTGAATTTTAACTATAGCAAAATATTTGAAACAGAGTATTTGGTGTAGGAATGAGTGCTAATGGCACATTCCCAGTACAGACTAATGCACCTTAATTTCAGGATTAGGCATTTTGCCTCGGCAGGACTCCTAAAGAATAATAAACGTCAAGGAATGTCTTGTATTATAAGCTTATTTCTTGATTAGTTTGTTGTGTATAATTAAAGTGGCTGTGTGTATAATGATAGTACATTTCTATTTTTCTTATTTCAGTGATGAACAACCAACCAAACCGAAATTACGTGAGAAGCTGTGAAATCTGTGGGAAGGGTTTCGCATCAATCGCCCATGTACGCAGACATATGCCAGTACACACAGGAGAACGACCGTTCAAGTGCCCGGATTGTGGGCGTGGCTTCACGCAAAGATGTCACATGAACGCTCATCGAGTAACTGTACATCTATCTAAAAGCTAAAGAGGATTTCATGAATATGCATTGAACAATTTAGAAATTCAGTGTTAAGAAATTAGTTGTGTTTGACATTATTAAATGTTGAGCTGGGTCTCATCGAGTAACTGTACATCTAAAAACTAGAAAGGATTTCATGAATACGCATTCCAAATTTGGAAACTTAGTGTTGTACAATTGGTTGTGTTTGACATTATATCAAGTTTTGAGCTTGGGTCTTTAATCTAGCAAGGATGCCACCTTCCTTGAAAGGTCAGGGAAAATATTTTAAGGTCAGGAAATTCTTAATCCACAGTGAAAAAAATGTTTAGGAAATATGTGGAAAAGCTCATTTTCTCAAGCTCATTTTCTCAACTAAGTGGCAATCCATTGAAGGTGACACCCTAATGGCAAAATTTGTTGACATTTACTTTGTGTGTATTTAAAAGAATTTTGTCCCCTTGACTCCTTTAACAGTACAATTTCTTCCGGTATCCAGAGACTAAAGCAGTACTGAGGCTTAAATCTTTTTAGGGTGCATTTCGGATGGGATTTTTTTGTTTGAAAAATGTACTTATTTTGGTTACTTTTGACATTTTCACTGAGCAAGGGCCTCTGTTTTGGTCTACGGGGTCCGCCTTACATAAAAATTCAACAATTTTGTTTTTCGTCCACATGTGTAAAAGTTGCTGGTTTCCTGCGGAATAGTAAGTTAGTACTGGTTAGAATACAGTTCAGGATAACTGGTTAGGTGAATCGACCACTGTATTTAAATGAAATGGCTTTAAACTCGAATAAAAATTGCTTCACAACATTGATGGGAATGTGAATACAAGATCTGAGCTGCTTATCATGTCCATACATTGCCTTCAAAGTGGTAACTTTCATAATACCACAGGGAGATGTGCTGTTGTAATAAGTGATTAAAATAAAGTGTTGTGCTGAATCTAGTTTGAGAACAACTTGTTATAATTTTTATGCCACAACAAAGTAATTCGAAACAGAATCGTGGCCCTTGAAATAATATAATTTTGGTAGTGTAGTTAATAACTCTTAACGACTCTTTATGCTGCAGTGTTCAAATTGTGTAGGAATAACAGAGTGTGTTTGTAATTGTGAGTCAATTTGTCTTCAACAGAGTTGTGGTCCTTGAAATGATGAATTGTTGGTTATGTTACTCATACAGGGTGGCCGCAGACTCTGGAAAACAGGGAAAATCTTAAAAACAAATTCCCTGCAGGCAAAAATCAGAGAATTTCCAAATAGGGTAAAATTCAGCGAATTATCAGGGAATTTTACAAAAATTGGAGGAAAAAATGTTTTTACTGGCAGCTTCTCTTTATGGCTTAGTAAGTTAGATGTATTTCTTCAAACAGACTGTTAGCAAAAAGTATCAATTATAAGATAAGATATTATCAGTATAAATAATGAGTTTGCTGGTAAAAGTATTGATAAAGGGGATGTTGGAGGACGTAATGTCAGCTGTGTCTGAAGTGCAAACTACGTGAACAGTCGTGGAAAATTACGTTACAGTCAGGAAAAAATCAGGGAATTTCATTCTTCATTTTTTGTGGCCACTCTGTCATAATTATGTGAGCTACGAACAAAACCTTGTAAGAACCTTGATCAACATGTGTTTGAGTACAGTACTTGACATGGTCAAATGGCAAGTGGAAGCATACATGTCCAAGGGACGCATTTTTAGTTCCCTATGAGCGTGAAACATTAAGACTTTCACCTATGTAATAATGTAATTCTACCATTTCAGTCTAATTTGTTTTATTTCTTCAATTTCAGGTTTCAACCTATTTTATATTTATTACATTTCTGGATGTTCCATTTCAAGCTTTTAACCTGTTTATATTTCTTCAATTTCAGACTATTCCCCCAACAGTCAGGAGATGCTGTCTCCTAAGAAATGGCGACACTGTGAGGAGTGTGGTAAAGGTTTCCCCTCACCGGCACATCTACGTATGCACATGCGGGTCCATACTGGAGAGAGACCTTTCAAATGTCCACAATGTGGTAAAGGATTCACTCAGAAAGGACATATGAAAGCCCATTGTGTTACTGTTCATATGATTGTCAAGTAAATTTGTGGAAAGGGTTTACACAGTAAGGACAAGAAAGTGCAAAGACATTGTAAACATTCATATGAATGTCTATTAAGTTTGTGGTAAAGGACATAATTATGAAAGACCATTGTGTAACTTTTCATTTGATTGTCAAGTAAAGGACATAAGAAAGTATCGTGTGTCACGGTTCATTTGATTGTCTAGTCATTGACTACCAATGATTAATGTTTACAATATTAATTTTATCACCAGTGCATTATGGAAGATTTTCGAGAACTTGAATTAAACTTTTGAATTAAGAGTAATGTCTCCAGGTTCTGTCTGTTCAGTCAAATATCATGGGTTATTTGGTGTCATCAGTCAAATATCATGGGTTATTAGGTGTCAAATCTAATCAGCTATTGGGTGTCAATAGTCAAAGGTAATTTGGCATCCAGGGTCCAAAGTGATGGGTTATTGGGTGTCATTAGTCAATCTAGTGGTTTATTGGGTGTCAATAGTCAAATATGATGGGTTATTGGGTGTCATAAGTCAATCTAATGGTTTATTGGGTGTCAATAGTCAAATATGATGGGTTATTGGGTGTCAATAGTCAAATATGACGGGTTATTGGGTGTCATTAGTCAATCTAATGGTTTATTGGGTGTCAATAGTCAAATATGACGGGTTATTGGGTGTCATTAGTCAATCTAATGGTTTATTGGGTGTCAATAGTCAAATATGATGGGTTATTGGGTGTCATTAGTCAATCTAATGGTTTATTGGGTGTCAATAGTCAAATATGATGGGTTATTAGGTGTCATCAGTCAAATGTGATGGGTTATTAGGTGTCATCAGTCAAATCTGGTGGGTTATTGGGTGTCATCAGTCAAATCTAATGGTTAATTGGGTGTCATCAGTCAAATGTGATAGGTTATTGGGTGTCAATAGTCAGATCTGGTGGGTTATTGGGTGTCATCAGTCAAATATGGTGGGTTATTGGGTGTCATCAGTCAAATCTCATGGGTTATTGGGTATCATTAGTCAATCTAATGGTTTATTGGGTGTCAATAGTCAAATATGATGGGTTATTGGGTGTCAATAGTCAAATATGATGGGTTATTGGGTGTCATTAGTCAATCTAATGGTTTATTGGGTGTCAATAGTCAAATATGACGGGTTATTGGGTGTCATTAGTCAATCTAATGGTTTATTGGGTGTCAATAGTCAAATATGATGGGTTATTGGGTGTCATTAGTCAATCTAATGGTTTATTGGGTGTCAATAGTCAAATATGATGGGTTATTAGGTGTCATCAGTCAAATTTGATGGGTTATTAGGTGTCATCAGTCAAATCTGGTGGGTTATTGGGTGTCATCAGTCAAATCTAATGGTTAATTGGGTGTCATCAGTCAAATGTGATAGGTTATTGGGTGTCAATAGTCAGATCTGGTGGGTTATTGGGCGTCATCAGTCAAATATGGTGGGTTATTGGGTGTCATCAGTCAAATCTCATGGGTTATTGGGTATCATTAGTCAATCTAATGGTTTATTGGGTGTCAATAGTCAAATATGATGGGTTATTGGGTGTCATTAGTCAATCTAATGGTTTATTGGGTGTCAATAGTCAAATATGATGGGTTATTAGGTGTCATCAGTCAAATTTGATGGGTTATTAGGTGTCATCAGTCAAATCTGGTGGGTAATTGGGTGTCATCAGTCAAATCTAATGGTTAATTGGGTGTCATCAGTCAAATGTGATGGGTTATTGGGTGTCAATAGTCAGATCTGGTGGGTTATTGGGTGTCATCAGTCAAATATGGTGGGTTATTGGGTGTCATCAGTCAAATATGATGGGTTATTGGGTGTCATCAGTCAAATATGATGGGTTATTGGGTGTCATCAGTCAAATATCATGGGTTATTGGGTGTCATCAGTCAAATATCATGGGTTATTGGGTGTCATCAGTCAAATCTCATGGGTTATTGGGTGTCATCAGTCAAATCTCATGGGTTATTGGGTGTCATCAGTCAAATATCATGGGTTATTGGGTGTCATCAGTCAAATCTGATGGGTTATTCGGTGTCATCAGTCAAATCTCATGGGTTATTGGGTGTCATCAGTCAAATATCATGGGTTATTTGGGGTCATCAGTCAAATATCATGGGTTATTAGGTGTCAAATCTAATCAGCTATTGGGTGTCAATAGTCAAAGCTAATGGATTGTTTGGTGCCAGTAGATTAGTAGACAAATCTAATGGGTTTTTCTATGGTTGCATTTCCTGATTGATACCTTTTTTTGGTTTTTGAAAAAGTCAATGTTTTGTTGGTTGGATATTATATAAATTGCAATTATTAGACTTGAATACTGTTTGAAGAGCTTTTAGCTGTTTCCTTGTTAAGAAGTTCTGAACATAATAGTTATCAGGCTTGATGGCCCTGTGTCGGTATGGTAAACTATAGCTGAACTTTACTGTCTGGGCAGAACTTTAAAGCCACATTATCTCTCACATGACCTTTTTTCGATCATTTAGAAAATAGACTAATTACACGGAATTAGGATATATTAACAAATGACCAATAACTGACAAAAGAATGTTAAATGTATCTGTCGAAATAGTATGCCAAAAATCACATTTAAGTAAAATGTATGGATGACAAAACTAATTTTGCAGGAGTTGCTTCCCTTAGATTATAAATTGTGCATTTTTGTTTACAATTCATCTTTTGTAAACAAACCAACTGGAGGTTGTATTTCGTTTTCTTCCATCTTATTGTGTGTTCCATCTTTGGGGCTCAACTAAAGTACACAAACTCTATGGCTCTTCAAATATGTTACTGCTTTTTGAAAATAGCCGTTTAAGGCCTAATGTGGCTTTAAATAAACTTTCGATTAGGAGTAACATGATTGTTTGACCTTTATGCCACCATCGTTGATGAGTGGGTTAATAAGACCAAACATTTTTCTTTCAATAACTCAAGAATGCCTCACCCTTGGGTCTTTAACTTTACATGGAGGTTGGTCAGCAGCAGTAGTTGACCCTATCGATTTTGAGGTCAGTAGGTCAAGATCATCATGGCCTTCAACATGGGACATACATATTTTACAAACATCTCTTTGTGAAATTTAATTGTACATTGTGTACTTGCAATTTGTGGCAATCCTGTTTTATGTTAGATTTTGAATTTGTTAGCATTTTAACTTTGTGTGAACATTTTAACTTTGTGTGAACAATTTTATGTAAGATATGCATTAACACTGCGAGGTAGTTTCTTAAATATTTCATTTCATTTTATTGGGAGTTTGTCACTTGAAGAAATAAATGTGAGAGCTAGTTTATGCATTGTGTTTGAATTATTTTGCTAAACTAAAGTTCTACCTATAAAGCCTAGCTGTAGAGAATCTGTTTAAAGTTCAGGGGTCCTACAATCCCGTAATAATCAGGAAATCCGGATTTGCTGCATTAGAAAGGATTATCTTTTCTCCAGAAAATAAAAGTGATTTGATGAAAAAATTCAAAGAATGACTAAGTTATGGTCATTTAAAGTTCCATAATCTGAATTTTAACAACAAAACAATGTTTGAAACCTAATTAAGGTTTCGAGGTGTTTGCTAATGGCACTAGAAACTGACTTGTGACTCGTTTTCAGGATTGGGTATAATGCCTCAGTAGGACCCCTGTTAAAGGTGAGAGGTCTCAGGTTCAACACCTTACAGCGACATATCGATATCATTTAAAATGGTACTGGCCCCGATCTCCCGAAGCATCTCAAGTAGAAATCTCATCTCAAATTGAGATTTGGCTCAAATTAGAGTCTGAATTTGAGATAAATATGGAGTTTGAGCTCTTTAAATTTTACTGTAATAAACTAAGAATAATGTTTCTGTTTTATGATGCGAAATTTGAGTCTACCCTCCCATGGAAATTATCTGAACGACACATGGCTATATTTGAGATGAGATTTAGCTCAGATTGAGATGTTTCGGGAGATCGGCGCCTGGTGTATCTTCCGTGTTTGATGTGAAGCACAGTTAGTTCCAGCTAACTGCTAGTTGACCTGTTATGGGTATAATGTGACTAAAGAGTCTTCTTATAACAGAAATACCAATCTCTTTTAAATCAAACCCTTATTACGCTTCACTACTTCACGCTGATATAGGATCTGATAACACCCTGTGTGGGGTCATGTCGATGTGAACTTAACGTCATCCAATCAAATCGCTACTTTCACAAATCTGAAAGTGCAGTGAAACACTGATGAGGCTACGTGATGTCATTGTGTGCGAGAGGTCATTTGAACATGACCTCTAATGGCATGTAGTCAGGTCTCTAACAGCGTTAAGAAATGGAGCAAATGTTAGGGTCCGATTTTAATGAGATTGCTGAAGTAATGTATGTGTATTTTTAGTTTATGCATGTTTATGTACTTTAATCATAGAGGGTTAGGGTTACAGTAAATCCCCCCGCTTAGCTACCCGTGTTGAAAATTTACCTATATTGACATGTGGGACAATAATAATAACAACTTTATTTAAAGAGACAACACAGTTGGGCAAGCCCAGTTTTTCGCTGTGAGCCTTGCGTATATTAATTATCAAATGCAAACAACAATTAGTAAACTGTTGCTAGAACGATTATTGTTATGTTGATGTACGTGTGTCATTGTGGTGATTTCTTTTAGAAAGGTTTATCATAATGTTTTTTGATTGTAATATATGATCATATTGATATAATAATATATATATTCTGTTTTATTCTCTTTCAGATGATCAATTTGATTTATCAACATTCTCAACACAGAAAGATGACAGAACTTGTAAAGTGTGTAATAAGTCATTCAGCCGACCCAGCTTACTTGTAACACACATGCGAACACACACTGGAGAGCGCCCCTTCAAATGTCCGCAATGTGACAGATCCTTCACACAGAAAGGACATTTAAAAGCTCATTACTTGCTCCACTTTAGGAACGCAACTTACAGGTCTGTTAATTTTCAGGAACTGTCCTTATTTCAGATGGGTGAATGTCGATAATATATTTTTAGCTCACTTGTGACAAGGTCAGCTTTTTTGGTCACGCTTTGTCTGTACATACAGAGTTTGTTCCCCTGTTGAGCCATTGGTTACTTTGGCCATGTTTGCTCAATACTGGTTTCATTAATGATTTAACCAAACTTGCATATAACTTGAATAACCGCATGATCTAGGTTCCTTTATTAGTCCCCTACCGGTTTTTGACCATCCTTCCATCCGCGCCCACAAACGGGTACTTAGGTGGCTACTTTCTATGAACAAACCAGTTGAAAATAGTGAAAAAGGAAGTAGAATTGGCTCTTACATGGCTAGAATTGTCTTTTATGTGGCTACAATTAGACACATAATACCCTTCATTCCGTATTGTAACCACATAAATACCGTTTTGTTAGAACGTCTGTCAGTCCGTCCGTCAAAAAATCTGGATCCTGACATAACTCAAACAGTGTCCAAGCTAGGTTTATGAAACTTGGTATGTGGATAGGGGACAATAAGGGGATTATGCACGTCTGTGGTTGCTATGGCAACAGAAACATTTGAAAATGGCTTCAAACTGGTAGGGGACTTCTGTTTTGCTTGCAATTCTTAATGACTTGTTGAATTGGCAATGTCCTACTATAGGTTTCTGAGTCACATGTATGGGCCCTGAAATGCTTGGTATTTACTTGTTTGAATTTGTCAGAGCACTAGTGGTAACCAAACATTCAGGACTTATAGTATCTGTTTTCACTGCTTTGCTATTCATGCATTCAATTAAAATAAGACTGTAGTTCAGAGATTATAACTTGATCTTCAAACTTCTGTTAGCATAATTTATCAGCTTATATATTGTCTTTATTTATAACTCCGGTTTAGTAGCTCACCTGTCACAACCCAGTGACAGGGTGAGCTTTTGTGATCACTCTTCATCCGTCGCCCGTCCTTCCATCCATTCACAACGTCTTGTGAACACTCTAGAGGCCACAGTTATGGTCCAATCTTCATGAAACTTGGTCAGAATGTTTGTCTGTATGAAGTCTATGTCAAATATGAAACTGGGTCATGTTGGGTCAAAAAGTAGGTCACTAGGTCAAATCTTAGAAAAAGCTTGTGAACACATTAGAAGACACAAGTATAGCCCAATCTTCTCGAAACAGAATTTTAGATAAATCAGAAGTTTGTGCTCTAAATGTTACTATAATAAGCTTAGAATAATGTTTCTGTTTTGTTTACCAATGTTGAGTCTAGTCTCTCATAGAAATTACAATATTTAAGAAGAGATAGAGCTCTAATTGAGATAATTTGGGAAGTCGCGCCTGGCTACTTGTGTTTATTTCTGTGCCACCATTGCCAGGGGGCAGATAGATTTATTTTATATAAGCTAAGATTTCATTCTCTTTCTCAATGTTCATCATACATAATTGGTGTGTTTTATTCTCTTTCAGATAATGAACCAAAACCAACAATCCCATCAAAGAAAGATAGAAGAACTTGTAAATTGTGCAATAAGTCATTCAGCCGACCCTTCGTACTAGTAGGACACATGCGGACACACACAGGAGAGCGACCCTTCAAATGTCCGGAATGCCACAGAACCTTCACTCAGAAAGGACATTTAAAAGCTCATTACTTGCGCCACTTCAGGAAAAAACCTTTCAGGTCTGTTCATTTTCAGGAACAGTCATGGTTTCTGGCATGTGATTAACAATAATGTATTTTAGCTCACCTGTGACTTACTAGTGAGTTGTGGGGTAAATGCTAATCGGCATTCATATAGCCGAGTCATTCATATAGCCGAGTCATTCATATAGCCGAGTCATTCATATAGCCGAGTCATTCATATAGCCGAGTCATTCATATAGCCGAGTCATTCATATAGCCCAGTCATTCATATAGCTGAGTCATTCATATAGCCCAGTCATTCATATAGCCGAGTCATTCATATAGCCGAGTCATTCATATAGCCCAGTCATTCATATAGCCCAGTCATTCATATAGCCCAGTCATTCATATAGCCCAGTCATTCATATAGCCGAGTCATTCATATAGCCGAGTCATTCATATAGCCGAGTCATTCATATAGCCCAGTCATTCATATAGCCCAGTCATTCATATAGCCCAGTCATTCATATAGCCGAGTCATTCATATAGCCCAGTCATTCATATAGCCGAGTCATTCATATAGCCCAGTCATTCATATAGCCCAGTCATTCATATAACTATGACCAAGGTAGTGGTCATGCTGTGTCCGTTTTGTATAACCACAAGATCTAGGCTGCTTTCTAGACAAGAAAGCTCTGTCCTACTCTTAAGTTCTAGTGTGATGGGCCCTGAAATGCCAGACATTTATTTGCTTGAACTATATAAAGTGGTAACCAAAAAATATTTGGAATATATGAAGTCCGTTTTTTGTTACACCTTTAATCAAAGCAATAATACTACCACAAAGGCCCCAAATGGGCCCTGTCTTATTAATTATTGAGGGTTTACAGTTCTTTATTCCCAATTAAAATCGCATGCTAATTAACTGAAACGTGCCTTCGGACTTCTACTATTTTTAGCTCACCTGTCACAAAGTGACAGAGTGAGCTTTTGTGATCACTTTTCGTCCGTCGTCCATCAACAATTGGGTTGTGTGACTTGTGTCCTCTCTATAGGTCACAATTTTGGCCTGATCTTTATGAAACTTGGTCACAATGATCATCTCAACAAAATCTAGGTCAAGTTCGATATTGGGTCATCTGAGGTCAAAAACTAGGTCACTAGGTCAAATTATAGAAAAACCTTGTGTAGTCACTGGAGGTCATAATTTTTAGCTGTGAGCTTTTGTGATTGTTTTTTGTCCATCGTCCATTGTCCGTCTGTTAGACAATTCACCGTTAACACTCTAGCACTTTAAATTTTGCTTTGATCTTCATCAAACTTGGTCAATAGTTGTATCTCAATGAAATCAAGGTCAAGTTTGAAGTTGGGTCATTTGGGGTCAAAAACTAGGTCATAAGGTCAAATAATAGCAAAACCTTGTTAACACTCTGGTGGCCACATTCTTGCTTTGATCTTCACCAAACTTGGTCAGTAGTTGTATCACAATGAAATCTAGGGCAAGTTTGATGTTGGGTCATGTGGGGTCAAAAACTAGGTCAAAAGGTCAAATAATAGGAAAACCTTGTTAACACTCTGGTGGCCACATTTTTGCTTTAATCTTCATGAAGTTAGGTCATAATTTTTATCTTGGTGACCTTAAGGTCACGTTTGAAGTTGGGTAATGTGGGGTCAAAAACTAGGTCAAAAGGTCAAATAATAGGAAAACTTTGTTAACGCTCTGGCGGCCACATTTTTAGCTCACCTGCCACAAAGTGGCAAGGTGAGCTTTTGTGATTGTTTTTTGTCCGTCGTCCGTCTGTCAGTCTGTCCGTCCGTTAGCTTTTTCACCGTTAACACTCTAGCACTCTCAATTTTGTATCTCAATGAAATATAGGTCAAGTTCGAAGTTGGGTCATGTGGGGTCAAAAACTAGGTCAAAAGGTCAAATAATAGGAAAACCTTGTTAATCACTTTGGAGGCCACATTCTTGCTTTGATCTTCATCAAACTTGGTTAGTAGTTGTATCTCAATGAAATCTAGGTCAAGTTTGAAGTTGGGTCATGTGGGGTCAAAAACTAGGTCAAAAGGTCAAATAATAGGAAAACCTTGTTAACACTCTGGAGGTCATATGTTTGCTTTAATCTTGATCAACTTTGGTCAAAATGTCTATCTTTATGACCTTAAGGTCATGTTTGAAGTTGTTTCATGTTGGTAAAAAACTAGATCAATATGTCAAATAATAGCAAAACCTTTTTAACACTCTGGAGGCCTCAGTTTTGCTTTAACCTTCATCAAGTTTAGTCAATATGTTTATCTTGATGACCTAAAGGTCAAGTTCTAAATTTGGCCATGTTTAGCAGGTGAGCGCCACAGGATCTATGATCCTCTTGTTTATAAATCTTAAAGAAACTTGGTCACAATGATCATGTCAACAAAATCTAGGTCAAGTTCGATTTTGGGTCATCTGGGGTCAAAAACAAGGTCACAATGTCAATTGACATTTTCCTGAGGGCCGTGGGTTCAAACCCCACTGGAACCATAATTTTTATTTTTTTATTTTTATTTTTTTTAAGTGTTTAGGTATTATTTTGTCTTTCTAGCATGTATTTGTACAGTTATATGGAGGAAAATATTTTTTCCAATATATTTTGTTTAAATTATAGGTCAGATCATAGAAAAAACCCTGTGTAGTCACCAGAGGTCACAATTTCGACTTAATCTTTATGAAATTTGGTCCTAATGATGATCTCAACACAATCTAGGTTAAGTTAATTAAGTCATCTGGGGTCAAAAGCTAGGTCACATGGTCAAATCATACAAAAACTTGCAATAGAGACTGAATGTCCTTAAATTTTATTCAGAAAATGTTTAGCGTCCCCATAGGGTGTGCATGCACTAGTACGATAGGTGAGTGACCTAGGGCCCTTTGGGCCCTCTTGTTTTCTATTTGCTCAAAACATTATTAAATATTTTTTGGTGTTTATTTTAAACACTGGATAAGTCTGTAAACAAATGTAGAGAGGTTCTTGAACTCAATCTGTGTCAAACCAGAGTCAAAATCTTGCATTTATAATACACATATGTGGAATTAGTAATGTTTTGTAGCACAGGTAACTGTATCATTGATAAAGAAAAACATTTTTTTTATAAAATTTATATTATCTTAGATACGTGGATTAGTACTTAAGTGGTCAGATTTTCAGGGTATCAAAAACAAGAACTGGCTTTCGATGTCTTTATTTAGTTATTACATTCATAGACAACATCGTTAGAACTACCTCCATGCAAAATCCCAATGAAATTGATCAGCTAGTTCAAAAGTTATACCATGAAATGTATACTACTGTGTCCAGTCAATCACTGAGGTGCATCCAATAGAAACGACAATGTATTATTTATGGACGGATTTTAAAAATAATGATATCAAATGAAAGACGAAGCTCTCTGATTATATATATATATTTATAATCACATCAGTAATAATGAAATGTTGATTAAAAACAAACTGCACCTCCGTGACTATGTGGTCAATTTCCCGTGTTATAAACCTTTCTAAGATATTATAAACTTTATAAAAAAACATTATTTTTGGTTTACTCATCATTAATGATACAGTTATCTGTGTTTTGTAGATGTTTCGAAGGGAGTATATTGCTAAACACATACGGTTGGTCAACAAAACTGTTTCCAATTTATAACTTGAGAATAGTTGGGCTTGCTTAAAATCCTACAACGTACACGGACACTAGTTATCGTCAGTAGATAACCACTGTTAATTTTTAGATCAAATGTCTAGGTCGTTGTGACTTTTAACATAAACGATTATATTTGCTTATATTTTTACAAAATCTCATGTTTATCATTTTAAGATTGTAACTGGTCATGTATGACCAGGCTACTTGTGACCATTTCTGTGCCACTATCGCCTGGGGGCAGATATATTTTGAATAATTTATCATGCTTCCCAACAACCCCGTTCCAATCAGGTGTCCCACGATAACATAACCCGTGTACCCCGATCGGTTTCTATTTTAAAAACCCGATTAAAAATGTTCATTTTTGCTCGAAAATATTATGGTCATGTCAACAAGTTATTGCATTCAACAATCAACGGCGATACATAACGAAACCTTTTGTGACATCCCAGGAGACTGGTCACTCAAATAAACAATTTGATATAAGCAAAGATGTTATTCCCTTTCACAGTGAGAATCATACCTAATGATTCTGTTTTATTTTCTTTCAGATGATCAATTATCAACATTCCCCACACAGAAAGATGACAGAACTTGTAAAGTGTGTAATAAGTCATTCAGCCGACCCAGCTTACTTCTAACACACATGCGAACACACACCGGGGAGAGACCCTTCAAATGTCCAGAATGTGACAAGTCCTTCGCACAGAAAGGAAATTTAAAATCGCATTACCTAACTCACTGTTATGAAAGATTTAATGACCTCAGATAGAATACAACTGCTGACCCTGTTAATCTGGACTGATCCCGTTTAGTCTGTGTGCACTTCATGTCATTTATGATAGTTTATAATCGGGCCTCATTCTCCGGAAGCATCTCAAGTACAAATTTCCGCTCAAATTGAGATTTTACTCCGATTAGAGTCTGAGTATGAGACAAACCTGAAATTTGAGCTCTTGAAATTTTACTTTTATTGTGATCACTCAAGTTAAAACTATTGGCATATGAGACATACACTGCCCACCAAAAATAAGTATACAGTTGCAAAATTAAACTTGGTTGAATTATTCAAAATCTGTTTATCAGACAGTCACAATTATTCTAGCTTCTGAAACTACTATTACTAAATGAGTCAAAAGGGAGATAAAAGTAAAGATGAAAATGTTTTGAATTCAAATAGCCATGTGATCCAATAGGGTGAATTTCAAATCTTTTTTATGACGAAGTTACCTTTCAAGCTGGACAAAGAAACTTTACATTTTTCACATAGGGTGCCAATCAAGGTATGGTCTTTATACTTAATACACAAAAATATGTGTTGCCTTCAAAATTATTGCTGCTTCACTGCAAATAGTGTTATTACAGATAAGTAAATGGGGACATAACCTCTGTATACTTATTTTTGGTGGGCAGTGTACATTTTGAATCTTATATATGCCACTTCTGGTTATCTTGCATCGTCCTATGTTTCTGTAATTAGACTGATTTTTCATCTTTGTTTCTACATATTTGGAAACACATCGGTACAGAGGTCCTTCAATTGAATTAGTCTTAAATCGGCCAATGTTTTCCACTTCTGTACATAATTATTATTGATTGTTTACATATTAAATAGCATTGATTCAAGTTATATACAAATGTACACTGTTAAATGTAAACAACAATGTGTATGCACTTGTGCTAATTACTGCATTGACAGTTAAATGTTAAAATTTAGCAGTTTTTGTATAGTTTGCAATGTTCTTGGATGATATATTTGATGGGAATTATGAAAATCTTTGTATTCAAATTATTACTCATGTAATATAATTTTTGAACTTTTTATCAGTACGTTTTTAGCTCACCTGTCACAAAGTGACAGAGTGAGCTTTTGTGATCACTCTTCGTCCGTCGTCCGTCCGTCCGTCAACAATTGGCTTGTGTAGACACTAGAGGTTACAATTTTAGCCTAATCCTTATGAAACTTGGTCACAATGATCATCTCAACAAAATCTAGGCCAAGTTCGATATTGGGTCATCTGGGGTCAAAAACTAGGTCACTAGGTCAAATTATAGAAAAACCTTGTGTAGTCACTAGAGGTCACAATTTTGACTTAATATTTATGAAACTTGGTCACAATGATCATCCTAACAAAATCTAGGTCAAGTTCGATAGTGGGTCATCCGGGGTAAAAAACTAGGTCACAAGGTCAAATCATAGAAAAACCTTGTGTAGTCACTAGAGGTCAAAATTTTGGCCTAATCTTTATGAAACATGGTCACAATGATCATCTCAACAAAATCTAGGTCAAGTTTGATATTGGGTCATCCGGGGTCAAAAACTATGTCACAAGGTCAAATCATAGAAAAACCTTGTGTAGTCACTAGAGGTCACAGTTTTAGCATAATCTTTACGAAACTTGGTCACAATGATCAACACAACACAACAAAATGTAGGTCAAGTTCGATATTGGGTCATCTGGGGTCAAAAACTAGGTCACAAGGTCAAATCATAGAAAAACCTTGCGTAGTCACTAGAGGTCACAGTTTTGACCTGATCGTTACGAAACTTGTTTACAATGATCATAACAACAAAATCTAGGTCAAGTTCAATATTGGGTAATCTTGGGTAAAAAACTAGGTCACAATGTCAAATCATAGAAAAACCTTGCATAGTCACTAGAGGTCACAATTTTGGTGTAATCTTTATGAAACTCGGTCACAATGATCATCTCGACAATATCTAGATCAAGTTTGATATTGGGTGATCCGGGGTAAAAAACTAGGTCACAAGGTCAAATAACAGAAAAACCTTGTGTAGTCACTAGAGGTCACAGTTTTGGCTTGATCTTTAAGAAACTTGGTCACAATGATCATCATATCAAAATCTAGGTCAAGTTCGATATTGGGTCATCTGGGGTAAAAAAGTAGGTTATTAGGTCAATCATATAAAAACCTTGTGTAGTCACTAGAGGTCACAATATTGGCCTAATCTGTATAAAACTTGGTCACAATGACCATCTCAACAAAATCTAGGTCAAGTTCGACAGGTGAGCGACCTAGGGCCCTTTGGGCCCTCTTGTTTTTGTTGTAATTAAATAACAAAAAGACACAATCCAAATATTTGACCAGTGATAACAAACTTGTGTATTATAGAATGGATAAATCATGTTCGCATTTCTTATCATTGTGTACATATATGTTTTTACTTCTTTTGTGTTCCTGAATATTCCTTTATGTTGCTGTTTAAGTCGGTATTGTGCACGTACAGGGTGATCCATTAATTCCGCACATTAGTAAAGGCTTATAACTTCAACATCTTTAAAGCTATCAAATAAAAGAAAACATGTAATTGCAGAGTATATTTGTAAGTTTTGTTCTATTCTAAAACGGATATTCAACAATGGAATCCTTATCTAAAGCAGACGTTCAATGTGACCACCCATTTTCTCTGAAACGTGTTTCAAACGTCGTTTCAAATTCCGTACATGACACTGTTGCAGGCAGCTAGGTAACCAGTCTCTTTTCCCGACGAATCGAATATTTCATTTCATTGGACATATCCAACGATAATCCTTCCCGAAGGCACATGTGTATTTGAACACACTTTTCAAGTTTTCTTTTCACTTAAATCGCAGATTTTCCCAATTCATAATAAAGTTTTATTATTCGAGTTTGGAAATACTCAAATTTATGACGTCATCGATGACGTGATAACGTCACGTTGACGGCACTATGCCAAATACGTTTTTCATTTCAGCAGAAATTTTTATTTATTACCTTTCCAACAATTCCAAAATTATATGTGTAAGTAAAGAAATAGTGAAGTTATAGGCATTTACTAATGTGCGGAATTAATGGATCACCCTGTATTATTCATTGGCGACATAAACATAGATATCCTGTTAATGTCTGACCAGATTAAACTGACAACTCCTTGCATAATTCATTCAAGTCCGGAAATTTCCAAAGTTATAAAAAACATATAATTACGTTTATCGCTATATGTGACTTTATTGTGTTGCTATAGATAACAATCTGTGATGGCTGAGTGTGTAAGTGTGCGGTGTGTAGAAGACACGGTAATGGGCTCGAGGCCAACTTAATACAATATTATATTGTTTTCTTTGAATTTGTTTTTCTTTATATGCAAGTATGCTATTCGTGAATTATAATCATCCCTATGCTCACATATCCATTACACAATCCAGTCATACATTAAATTTATCATGGCCAAGTCGTTGAAACATTTTCATGTACTTGATAAGAGTCTCAGTTTAATCTGGTCAGATAATATCTTGAGCGGTGCTGTGTTCGTATTCAGAAAGGTTTTTAGATATTTCCTATTGATATTTTCTTTGATTAAAACGTGTTTTTGTCTTTGTCAATTCTAACTTCGTGGTGCAAATACTTAGACAAATGTCCATCTTGTTCATGAACTGAAATATGAAAAATTGTCGTTGTTGCGTTAGATGTATATTGGTCTATGTACGTATTCCAATATGAAAACAATTCGAATCGATAAAAAAATGAGATAATATTGTTTCGTTGAGAAATACATATTGTCTAAGACAATTTCTTTAGAAAAAAAACAAAAAATGTGAATAATGGGCCTGCACTGTCTTCTAATTGCAAAGCATGGGCTGCTCATGTTTGTAACATAGTCTTCACCTATGGGGAATTAGGAATAGTTGTTAATGCCACGAAAACACACATTCCGTGTATAACTGGAACTTTATTAAAACATTGCGTAACCTTTTCGTCTACAGTGTATGTATGTAAAGTACGTTATTTCCCTGTCATGTTCACCTGTATGTTTGTAAATATTGTTAATAAAAGTCATTATGCAATTGTTAACTTTCCTGTTTCGGTTTATAACATATGCGAATGATGTGTAAAATGTTTTATTTGTTTAGGTTGTCCATTGCAAAACGTAGGATTCGAACTACTTCAAATCTCATTAAATTTATCAAACGCTATATGCATGGTTACTGATTATGAAAGCGTTCACGGAAATCTTAATCTTGCGCTCAAATTTAAATTATTTATGTTTCTAACTGTAACAAATTCTGATAAAGGGATTATACTATTAATGGTTGAGTTAGTGAATCTTTGTCCGTAAAGTGTAGCTGTAAAAATTAATCTTAATTTGGGCGTGACTTTAAGGTTTCTCTAAGTGATTTGATAAAAGAGTTTCATAGTTTTTGCGCGAAAGACATCTAACAAAGCCGTATGGCGGGATAGGCATTCTGAGAAATATCTAGTATCACGCACGTTAAACTTCGTGCTAGTATTTACTTTTAAGTATGTGTGCATTGTGTAAATAAATGTTCAATGTATTCACAATAAACGGAGATGTTACATTATTTGTGTATGGTTACAACATTGACCCTTCCTTAAAAACCCTTTTAGTCAAAGTAAGGAGTGTTCTCATCTAAGCACTTTAAGCTATCAGGTGAGATTTTATGATTGTTGTATGTCCGTCGTCTGACCATTGTCCATTTGACAAATATATGTCAATAAATGTGTATGTAAATAAAAGTATGTTCAAAGAGATGAAGTGACATGAATACCGTTGACATGGGCGAGCGCTACGTAGCGCTTTCCACGGGAGGTAATCCTTGCCTTCTATATTTAATTGAACGGGTGGTAACTAAATAAAGGCGCTCGGTAGCGCTTTGCTTAGGCAACGGACCCTAGATGTAACATGTTTCTCATAATCACGTTGGAACCTTTGTTTGTTACTAGCATGCATATATTTACTGACTACTAAGTATACTGATACCCACGTACAGTTGTATTGACTCCATTATTTATTGTTTTTCAGATCACCCTGTCACCGTACTGCGCTCAAAGTATAGATGCGAAATATGTGGCAAGTGTACACAATCACAGTTCTCGTTAAACACACATATGAGGACACATACTGGAGAAAGACCCTTCGTGTGTACAGTTTGTGGGAAGACGTTTACACAGAAGGGACATATGAGATCTCACATGGTTGCCTTACACATGGACATAAAATAAAAACATGGATATTCTACTTGCGAAGAACATTAACTTTATAAAAGACATTGAATAAACCCATTTTGGTAATGTTTTGGGTGAACTTAAAAGCATATTGTTAGCTTGGCAGATATTGGCTTCCCTGAACGCACTTATAGAACAATAAGCCTAAACTGGCTAGACAAGTATGTGCAATTAAATTGTATAATGACATCATGCTTCATGCACTTATAGCTATGCCGATGGCAAGTTTGGTCTACCAATGTTGCTCATGAGCAAATCTGGGACACAATGTCAAAATACGTCATAGTACTTCACTGTAAATGGACCCTGGAAACTTCATACAGTAGGATCCAAATATTGTATAACTGTGTATCAAACTTTATTTGTGACTTGTTGGCAGTTAATACCCCTTCCCCTCAGGTTATGGAGCTGTATTAGAGTCATGTTTGAGACCCGTTGGTATGTTGGTTGTTCCATTTAATGTATATCTATGTTTGTTGATCCGTCTAATGTATATCATGAAATTGTTTGATAACATCACACCATTCAAGGAGAACATAACAATTGCTAATGTCCCGGATGAACCCGCCTATCAAGTTATCGCACTTAAATCGCCCGGGTCTAACCCTCTTTTGACTGTACAATATATGGGAAGACTTTACTGGTGCGTTCTTAATACTGATACATTAAATTTTGTATACATTAACTTTTGTATTACAGCTTTGATATTGACGTGTATTTGTGCTTTATCAAAACCTGTATGTTGTATATACCGTATATGTGTAACTGAAAATAAAGTTATATTCATAGCTCTATGCTCTGTTATGCTTGCTCTTACTCGACCTAATTACTGAGCATTAAACCATAATGGACGACATGAAACATTTTGAACAAAGACATAAATGACTATAGGCCTGCTGTCTTGGTTCTGTTTTATAAATGCACGTGTATGGAAATCGTAAACGTACGCACATATTTGAATTCGTTGTAATTCTTTATAACTGAATAATATGGTTTAGAGGTCTGCAGTTTCGATTATGTTTTAAGTTAATATTTCCTACAAACCATATATGTCCTCAATTTGTAGCTGTTTTAGAATTGAGATTGACCGTAAGTTAAAGATTTCCGTACACTGTATCAGGGACTCATTGTCACATTTTACAATTACGTAAATCAAAATTCGGATAATCAATGAAACGATTTAATGTTAGTTGTAAAAACGATTGCGCATGTTTGTACAAACCAATCGATTGGCTTGATATCATGTATACCTCCGACAACTATGGGCGGAGCGTTTTATACACTGGTGTCTGGTCAATTGGCTCGAGACTGATTCAGCCGCGGAAAGCTCCCGCAAACTTATGTTGTTATAGAAGTTGTTTTGAAACTGGCTCATTTTAAACAAGGTTAAAGGGAATTAACATAAATTGTATTCGAGTTCTTTAACACAGACATGCTGCTCCTTAATTAAACTGTCCCTTAACTAAAGTGCAAATACCGGAGGACAGAGTAGCGTGTCTTTGTTATTCTATACATAGAATGTCTGAAGTTGTAGGGATGAACGCCCGCTAGGTGTTATCACTAAAATACTACTACACAAGTGTGTGTTCATAATCCCTGCTCATGCTGACAGGAATTAATTATGAAGGAAACAAAATGCAAGAAACGTCTGTACACTTAACAACATTTATAATCACTTGTCAAACTCGTATATTTTTGTACATGGCAATAGGGAAATAGGAGATGAGGTACTTAACTCAAACGTCGTCATTATGCTCTTAATGCTAATTAAGGTAATGTTTTATATAGCTTCGTCAACTATGCGGAGTTATTGCCCATTGTATACAAAACAGTGTTTATATACATGTATATTCAAATGTTTGTCCGTGGAAATGCAAACTAATGTAAAAGGTACAACTCAATGTTGATCGCCAAAACAGAAAAACATCAATCATTGCTAAAACAATTACTAGTTATAAAGATGAACAGCTTTGAAATTTATGAAATTGCAAAAATTGTGAAATTACCTCCCTTTCAATTGGAAATGGTGAACAAAATAAATTTCACAAAATAATAATAACGCGTGTTTATTGATTGGTCAAATTTCATATACTTCTTTTTTTTAGCTCACCTGTCGCAAAGAGCCTTTGTGATCACTCTTCGCCCGTCCGTCAACAATTTGCTTGTGTAGACACTAGAGGTCACAATTTTGGCCTAATCTTTATGAAACTTGGTACATTGATCATCTCAACAAAATCTAGGTCAAGTTGATATTGCGTCATCCGGGGTCAAAAACTAGGTCACAAGGTAAATTAATAGAAAAACCTTGTATAGTCACTAGAGGTCACAATTTTTGCCAAATCTTTTTGAAACTTTGTCACAATTATAATCTCAGCAAAATCTAGGTCAAGTTTGATATTGAGTCGTCTGAGGGTAAAAAACTATGTCACTAAGTTAAATCGTAGGAAAACCTTGTGTAGTCACTAGAGGTCACCATTTTAGCCTAATCTTTATGAAACTTGGTCACAATTATCATCTCAACAAAATATAGGTCCATCTAGATATTGGGTCATCTGGGGCCAAAACCTAGGTCACTAGGTCAAATCACAGGGCGTGCATGCACTACTACGACAGGTGAGCGACACGGGGCCCTTTGGACCCTCTCGTATCAATTTTCATCTAATGACTTCATTGGAAGCAAAATATAAGTCCATTTTACATTTATATGCAAAACTGTGTTTCCTATATTAAATCATATTGCCATTATTAAAATCCAGCTAAATCTTAAAAGTCGATGATATTTAACCAGTTTTTTTTAAAAAAAATCCTGGTTATTGGATTGGCGATTTCGGCGGGCGGGCGTCAACAATTGGTTTCCGTTGGATAACTTTAGTTAGGAATGAGATATCATAATGAAACTTGCTTTGTAGGTAGCTTGTGTGAAGACCCCGCTTGGGATTGAAAGTGGGGCTGGTGGGGTCAAGGTTACTGTTACTAAAAATAGAAAATCGGTTTCCGCTCAATAACTTAAGTTAGGAATGAGATAACATAATTAAACTTGCTGTGTAGGTAGCTTGTGTGAAGACCCCGCTTGGGATTGAAAGTGGGGCTGGTGGGGTCAAGGTCACTGTTACTATAAATTGAAAATTGGTTTCCGCTCAATAACTTAAGTTAGGAATGAGATATTATAAATGAAACTTGCTGTGTAGGTAGCTTGTGTGAAGACCCCGCTTAGGATTGAAAGTGGGGCTGGTGGGGTCAAGGTCATCATTACTAAAAATAGAAAAATAGTTAGGAATGAGATATCATTATGAAACTTTCTGTGTAGGTAGCTTGTGTGAAGACCCCCGCTTGGGATTAAAAGTGGGGCTGGTGGGTTCAAGGTCACCATTTCTAAAAATAGAAAAACGGTTTACGCTCAATAACTTTAGTTAGGAATGAGATATCATAACGAAACTTGCTGTGTAGGTAGCTTGTGTGTAGACCCCCCTTTGGATTGAAAGTGGGGTTGGTAGGGTCAAGGTCACCGTTACTAAAAATAGAAAAAAGGTTTCTGCTCAATAACTTAAGTTAGGAATGAGATATCATAATGAAACTTGCTGTGTAGGTAGCTTGTGTGCAGATGCAGCTTGGGATTGAAAGTGGGACCAGTCAGTGGGGTCAAGGTCACTGTTACTAAAATAGGAAAAACAGTTTCTGCTCAATAACTTCCACAGCCATTTCTCAGTAATTACCTGTCAAAATTTCATGAAATTTTAAACAAACATCAACAAAGAAACTGCGATGATGCCCGTCAATATTTTTTTGATTGGTCAATTCACTTAAGAGTTATTGCCCCTGATTTAACAGCACCATTTCAAACTTCTCCACATTCACCCTTGCCTTTGAAAACCTGGTCTTCGTCGCCATGCGGCGTTCTTGTAATTATATTACTTCTCCTCGACTAAACAATCTATCGCAGTAAAACTTTGTCATGTGCTTTCATTTATGTCTTGTCGTCCATATAAAAGTATAGTTTATTATGTTCCATGTTTAAAAGGGGAGCTCTGGTATTGCATTTAATCCAGTTATTATGTCATTTCTGTTTTGGAAGAGGGTTGTCTATAATATTGAACAATTCTGTTTAAGAATAATGGGATCATCCTAAAGTTTGTTTATGCTGTACACACATAGCATATACATTTACAACCGTCGGAATATTTTAGATACTTCAGTGACTGGAATGTTTGTTACATGTGAAGTGACCGATTATGAGTGTTGATCAGTGTACATTGCGACACAACCACTGTAAACACACATTACTTTTAAAAGGCATTTACAGGTATGACTTATACAGAAACGATTCCAACTTTCCAACTAAATACTAATGTTGATTTTAAGTAATGATGTTCCGCTCAGTACACTTCTGTAGCTCTGCATGTTAACATTCTTGTTTTGCTTCTTTCAGGTACAACAACATATTAGCAATTCTGTTCATTTTGTATGCAGCGTACGTAATCAATGTTGGGTGTTGATTTGCTAACATTGTTATTGTGTTTTTTTTTCTTTTACCTTATTAACATTCTTGTGTGTATTGGTTTCAGGTGCAGCACAATTAGCGGTTTTGTTTGCTATAGGCTGTGCTTTGGTATTGTTCGATTATATTTCCTACACTGTTGATAAGATGATTGTTTCTTCTCCTGCCTTGTTAACATTCTTGTGTTTGTTTCTTTCAGGTGGTATGTCATTGTCATCAGATTGTGTGTGTCCATTCTGTGGCAAGGATTTCGGACACAAGAAGTCCTACCTGCAGCGCCATATCAGCACTCACACCGGAGAACGTCCTCATGTATGTAACCAGTGTGGCAAGAGTTTCTCACGACCTTACAATCTGAAGAAACACATCATAATTACACACATGCAACAGCAACAGTTATTGTAAAGTCTTATAGAGTATATAAAGACGTGTTTTTCAGACAGAATTTATTTAAAGTGCAGATTAACTCGTTTTTTTAAAAGAAATCTGGAAATGTGTAAACCAACTGACCGGTGGAATGAAGCTGTTATTCTGGAATAATTGTGGATTTATGTAGTGTTATTTAAAGTAACTAAGTAACTTTGTGTTTCATCGGTCCTTGTGGAGTCGTGAACTGACGGGCATCAACAATCTCTTGCAGTGTTTGTGTGTTTCTTTTGCTCGTGATTGTTTGGTTTTTAAACTGTTTCCGATTAGGTCTAAAACATCGTTTCCGGTATCTACATGTATCCTAAATGTTTAGCTCACGTGTGAAGACGAAGAGCGATCACAGAATCTTGTTCTGTTCGTCCACAATTGGTTATTTATAAACGCACTTGGAGATCGCACTTTTATGAATTAAAATTTTTTAGCCTACCTGTCAAATAGTGACAGGGTGAGCTTTTGTGATAATTTTTCGTCCGTCGTCCGTCCGTTCGTCCACAATTGCTTGTGAATACACAAGAGGTCACAGTTATGACCCAATCTTCATGACACTTTGTCAGAATGTTGGTCTCATCTATCAAAATAGGTAATCAGATGCAAATAACAAGGTCGCTGGTTAGGACTATATGATAACCTTGTACATGCAACTGAGGCTGCATTAACTTAATTCTTTGAAGTTCTAAATGATTTCGTACGTTGCTATGTGGGCCTTCATGAATCATAACGACAGGTGAGCGACCTCTTGTTATGAATCATGGTCACATTGGTCTTCTGGGATGAATAGACAGAGCACCTGTGTGCGATTTATGGCTTGTTTGAGTTAATACAGTTTTCGAACGAAGGTTGACTACTTAGTCTTGCTCTTATAGATTGTAAACTTTACGTATTTTGTGGGGATTATTACCGCTAATAGATGAATACTACTATTATGCATTTTGCTGATGTTCTGTAGCAAAATTCAGTGTTATATAATTTGAAAATAAATGTATACAAGGGATGACTTGCTTATATTATGAGTTAAGAATACTGCTTACTGGGACAACCCTCATATTTGTGTTATTTTTTCATCGATTGATATCAGAGTAATAGTATTGTAGCAGTGCACCCGTACTTAACAATGAGAGTATAAAGCTGTTAGGCATTTCTGTACAACACAGTATGTGTTAAAATTAGTGTTTAACATGGTGTTCATACAATACATCGTTAAATCAGTTTGCGCAGTGTTACAACTATATGTTTTATAATTATGTAAGGTAATTGGTGATCTTGTCATTCCAAACCGAATTTCAACAAAAACAAATATATCATTCAGCACAAAAGTCAATATATGGTAACGTAGTTCACAAAATGGTAACGTAGTTTAAATTACAATCAATGCCTATTTTTCTGATGCTTACAAAGTATAAATTGCTAGCAGAAGCGTACATAGAGAGGGAGGAGGCTGATCAGTAATAGGAATACTTTAAGAAGGACGCACAGACCGTAAAGTTATGTGTGAGTGACAAAACGTTGTGCGCGTAACGTGAACTACGTTACCAATATACAGTAAAATACTGAGTGTCAAAAAGAATTGAATGTGCATGTAATAATTAAGTGACTGTATATGAAATATATACAAGCAATTTTCATTGTTTAGTTTGTTGTAATAATAATGTTCAACATGCTTTCGTGTATACATGATTTGTGAAAATCATCGTAGAATGAGATGTTTATTTCAATTACAAGTGACAATCACAACATACATTCATATGTACACGTATAATAAAATGACATAACATTTTGGCGCAGATAAACCCATACAGATTAAGCATTCTAACATTAATATAGCCCTTATATCGAAAGGCACAATCAAAGACTGAAAAGGCGTCGGAATTTAAGCGAATATAGTGCAGTGCCAAAGAACCATAACTCTCTTTTGCATATTTCTGGAGTATTTTTTCTGTGACAAATACCCACGGGGAGCATCACCCGTCACTGACGGCTCTTGTTTAACTAGCAAATAAAATTGTGTTAGGGTGAAGATGCAGAATATATTTACGATGGTGAATGTGAACTATGTTTCCATGACAATAAGTGTTATATCTTCGCTATCAACACTTTAAAGTTTTATGTTTCCATTATTGTTTGGTAATATAGTCCATGTCCCAGGCCTTGAAAATTGAAGGTCCATTACCAAAGAGGTGAACAGATCCAACAATGATTTTCGGTTAGCTTGATATCTCAGCAGTCTGAAAACGGTTGATGGACTTGCGGGTCACTTTGCCAAATGACCTTTTGGCGGCCATCTTTAAAGATGGCCGCCATTATTTTAAGCAATCATAAGCTTTGGGAAAACTTGAATTATTCCTCACTCAATAGGGCTATCGGCTTGCAATATGTCTTAAAATGTTCGTATTTCAACCCCACAGCTGCTGATATATAAATAATAATATTATAATAAAGTGATTACTTCGAAATTTATGGTATTCTAAGAAAACGTTGATATTTTTCACTTTTTCATTATTATTTCTCTTGCAACTCCGATTGGGATTTGTATTTAGCCATTTTTTGTTTGTTATATTTAGAGGGTAATTCTAGGCATCCATAATATACATTACATTGATAGATTTTCACTTTGAAGTCAAAAATTGGTCAGGAATATATGACAACTGATATCTAATTAAATGGATATTTTTAAGACGCATGCATATATCTTTTCCAATAATCTCCGGAACAACTATTAATTTTGGTTTATTATTTCAAAGTTGCTTTGCTTGTAATATGCACATATCTATACATGTGTAGGTATCTGAAAATCGAATCCTTTGCCTAAGAGGATGTGGGTATGGTACCGGACCCCAGCTAGAAGTCTTGCAGGCGAGGGTCCGGCTATTAGTACAGGATCATACACGCCATGGATCGAGTGTTTCAGTATAACTTAATCTTTGATACTTTCTTTCCTAAATAGTGAATCATTAGCGAATTGCATTCTTATTCAACACGAATGTATGCCAAATTTTAGGTTCCTAAGTTATATGTTGTCTTCTGAAAAGTACGTTTTGGTGACGTTTTAGAGAAGTCATAATGAAATATATTATTATCTCAAGCGAAGAGTTCTGTATCTGGCATCATCAGACTTACCTTCTTGGTCTATATGATTACCATCACTGACAGTTATGTTTAACTTAAAAGATTAAAAACTGCGTGAATTATAACGATTTCTGTGGGGAGCCTAGATGTAGGGTGCATTCTTCGGGATCGAGAGGTCCCCGGTTCAATCCTCACCTGGACCACTGCTTAATTTCTCTGAGCAAGAATAATCCACCTTCCCCACTTACCCGAATGTATAAATGGATACCTGAGGGTGTCAAAAGCCTGCCAGCAGCCAACATCGCCGAGCGAGTGTAACAACTGACGTGATACTCAATGAGTAAATGTACAGTCGGTCGAATGGTCGAATGTCTGAAAATTGACTTTAACTGGGTGTTTTTACATACAATTTAATTTTTGTATCGAAGATGCAAGTCATTTGTTCCTACATTCATGGCCAGTGTTTATATTAAGAGTCATACCCCTTGATTGCAGGGCTAGGAGTAGATGTACACTGTGTTTGTAGGTATTCATGACAATGATGACCGGCGTTAGTCGTACCCCTTGATTGTAGGAAAGCAGGACTAGCAGTTGCTATGCCTAATGTTATTCGGTAACTGTTACCAGTGGTAGTTGCACCCAATGGTTGTAGGGAACCAATCTGGCGGGGAATTACTTATCTACATGTACCTCATTGAGACAGGAATAGCAGCAAACCGTGAAGTAATACGCATCGTAGGATCTTGTAGGTATAGCTTCGCCTGTTGAATATGGATAGCCCATGACACAAACACAGACAAAGTGATGTGGGGGATACCCATTAGGAGAGGAAGTGTTGTTCCTGTCATTGGTCGTTATCTCTTATCAGTACATGTAATAGCTGAACTTGACTGCAGAACGTACCCCATAGGAACCAAAGTGGATGTACTATGTGGTGGACTTTACTCCCATAGAGAGAAAATGATGTACAGGCAGTAGCATATACCTTATTGGGACTGGAATGGACAGAAGCATTTCCGAAGGAAGGTTCTTCTATATATTAAGAAAATGGATGAATTTAATCGGTGGAATATTCCCCATGGGGTTAAGGATGGTTTACTTAGAAATATGGTGTACTTTAAGGACCAGGAATGACTATACCGATAAAATAACAAGCCAATTATGGTAAGGAATGACCATGCATATTCACCTACTAGTATTAAATCAGAAATGACTCTGACCATAGTACCCCCAATAAGATCAGGAATGAATGTGTCCATCAGTAGAATGTATCTCATATAGACATTATAAATGGAAGTTCCTATCTCTATTAGTAACATGTTATGTAACCCATATGACAAGGAATGATTACCATTAGCACAATGTACCACATATAGTCAGGAATGGCTGTACTCATTCTACCCCTCTGTATGATGTTCACCATATGGTCAGGAATGCCCGTGCCAAACTGCATAGTTACGAAAGGCTGCATGTATGTATCTGTATGTATCAAGTATTGTCAGTAATGGCTGTACTCATATGTAATATGTATGACATAGTTATGGTCAGGAATAGTTGTATACCCAATACCCATCTGTACTACGGATTCCATATAAGGAATTGATATACCTATAAATAATATGTGCCCCACATGACCAGGAATCTATGTACCCGTGTGTAGGCTGTACCACACATGGTTGGGAATGAGTGTCCCCATCTGTACTGTGGACTCCATATGGCCAGGAATTAATGTACCCATATGTAGTCTGTACCACACATGGATAGGAATGGCTGTACCCATCTACTACGGACTCCATATGGTCAGGAACAATTGTACCTATCAGTAGAATGTACTTCATATGGTCAGTAATGGTTGTTCCTTCATGTAGCATGTTTAAGTACGCATATGGTTAGTACGTGTACTAAGTATCATATGTGGTCAAGAATATATGTATTCATGTGTAGTATGTACCCAATACGGTCAGGAACGAATGAACCTATCTGTAATATGTATCTCGTATGGTTACAAATTACTGTACCCATCTGTCGTACCGGTATGCATTAATAACCCATATGGTCAGGAATGGCGCTGTCCTTCCGTAATATGTACAAAACTGGATTCACTGTAGCCGACACATACTAGTAATCCATGAGTTCAGGACTAAGTGTGCTCATCTTTGGAATGTACATCACGGAGCAATATCGTATGACCCAACCCAACAAGAAAAGTATACCCATATGTAATTGTGGATGCACACATCTAAAGGTAGTGCCAGCAGGCATGGCAGAGATAGTCGGTGATGCTGTAAACATTTATAACTCGCAGGATAAATATCCCCGTGGTTGACACCTTGTAGTTGAGTTGTATTTGTAGTTGTAATTATTTAAACCTTTCAGTCAAGGATAACTTCTTAATATTCCATATGGGGTCATGTGCTTTGCTGAAGAGACAGCAAGTACAAGTGACTGTGGTGTGATACAAGGAATCTGGATGGGATATCCTAGCTCTTTCCGAACAGATTCATTTTTGGTTCTTCAACGTGCCCAGCGTATAGCACCGAAACTCGTGAGAATATCACACGGTTAACAACCAGTTCATCTGTAGTTGGGTGGGAAATACTGAACACTGGTCAATGAAATTTCGAACCAGGGACCTCCGGATTGGTAGTCAAGAGCACTAACTCCTCAGCCACCATCGTGTCACCAATTACAACCTTGGTTGTGGTAGGGTTGTGGAGGCTTTAAAAGTGTGTGTATAGTTTTACAAATTCTATAAAGAACGGTTATTTAAAGGTTACTAAGGTCCACCTGAGTCAGAAAAGTAGTAAGCTAGACCCTAGACAAAGATCAACTGATTCAATATATAATTTTGTTTATTTTGTACCCCCTCTATCCCTTATTGTTTCCCTTCGAATACGTTCCTGCTTTCACATTTTCATTTCTTAGTGAATGCGCGAAACGAATAGAATTTAACAGTGGGAGGTATGAATTCTTACATGCTTTACTATTATTAAAGAAGAATATGAAAACAACGTTAAAATAATGTACTTTTAATGTAATATTCGGTACTTTATAAACAAAAACATAAATGTATAAACTCATATCAAATTATTTTCCAATCATTTGGAGTCATGTTTATTTTCCGTTTCGCTGAAAAGTTATTCAAGTTTTCCTGTCAATAACCTTTTTTTTAAAATAATGTCATATGAACTCATACAACTGACCGGATCCGAGCCGCCAAACCATCCAGCTAGGGGTCAGGTACCACACTAACACCCTTGTGACACGGTACTGGACACCTAGGCATATATATACGCATCGTATCAACAAAGTAGCCATGGAATAAACAAAAATCTTTTTTCCTGAGATTGTTGGATTCATATTCTATTCATATGCTCCAAAATATCTATTTAATTTAGGCATATATTCCTGACCAATTTTGGACTTCGAAGTGAAAATCTATCAATGTAATGTATATTATGGATGCCTAGAATTATTCTCTGAATGTAGCAAACAAAAACTGGCTAAATACAAATCCCAATCAGAATTGCAAGAGAAAAAATAATGACAAAAAGTGAAAAATATCAAAGTTTTCTTAGAATATCAATTAATTCGAACTAATTCCTTTATAATAATATTATTATTTATATGTCAACATATGTTGGGTTGAAATACAAACATTTTAAGACATATTGCAAGCCGATAGCCGTATCGAGTGAGGAATAATTCAAGTTTTCCCAAAGCTTATGGTTGCTTAAAATAATGGCGGCCATCATTAAAGATGGCCGCCAAAAGGTCATTTGGCAAAGTGACCCGCAAGTCCATCAACCGTTTTCAGACTGCTGAGATATCAAGCTAACCGAAAATCATTGTTGGACCTGTTCACCTTTTTGGTAATGAAATTCGGTCTGTGACATGGACTAATATGAATAAAATGAATTTTCGTTATGTCGAAGTAATTTCCACGGTCCCGTGAAATTCGAGATAACGAGAGTTGACTGTATTTGTTTATCGTGGAGACTTAAATCTGATGATAGAGGAATTTTTATTGACATATCTGATATATACGTATAAATAGTAGACATTCCAAAAATGTTTTGAATTTGTGTTATCTTGGTCATTTAATTGGTTAAATACTGTTTTTCCTCTATCAAACATGTTTTGACCAGACTGATGATATGTGTGAACTACGTTACCAACCAGTGACTTTAGACTTCATAGCAGTGTGGATTCTCAATTTGACATGACTATCCACAAGACTGCACTGACATTAGACTTAAAGTACTCAAGATGTTAGTATTTTAAAGGCAAATAAATCGATGTAGGATTCTATTTTCAGTTTATCTCTTAAAAATGAAAACACATCTTTTTATAAACACAAAACAAATGTTAAATTTGTTCACGTTTTATGTGTAATTCTGTCATCAATCGTAATGGGTAGTTGTCATAAAAGAGAAGTGCTAAATAAAGAGTAGGCAATTTTTGTGTAGATCTATAAGACGATTGCCAAGAAATCACATTTAATAAAATGTCGGGTGCTAATGTCCGTACTAAAAGCAGGTTAATAATTCCAACTGCTGTTGTTCAATGAATGTGAGAACAATTATGATTTTAAAACGTTTATAATACATTAGATTCTCCTATTTCAGATGCTGCCGCGGACATTCGTATTCCAAGGAGGATTTTTCAGTGTCAATATTGTGAGAAGATCGTTCAGTCGAATACTGCTTTAAATATGCATGTGAGAATACATACTGGAGAAAAACCGTACAAGTGTGAAGTTTGTGGCAAAGGATTTACTCAGAAAGGCAACTTGAAGAAGCACCGGATTTCTCATTTGAACTATACTTAAGTGATTCCGGTTCATTATTTATGTACTTAGTATATGCTAGTAAATATGACAATAGAGCTATATATACGACCATACACATGATGTCTTGTTAGTTCTACCCATAACCAATAATACGATTTGAAGAATTGAATCATAATGAAGCATTTGCAACAGCAACTATTAACCGTCAGATTGATGAAATGGAACTGTTTTTCTGGTGTTTGTGAACTTATAAATGCCATCTGTCCCTATAAAGATGCCCTGTTCGATTTTGTTGCTTATTTAAGACATACCTTCCATGTCTATTGGTAGTACTTGTATCATCATTTTTTTACTTCAGCTTCCGCTTAGCAACAAACACTTGGTTATCACTGTAAACACATTCTCTCTAGCAATGCTTTGTTGTCAAGCAGAGACCGTCGCCATTTTCAATTAATAATGATATTAATAAGACTCTTACATATTTGAAATATGCACCACAAGGTGCCTCTTATGGGCCTATTGTCATGAAAAACGGAACCATGAGTAAAGAGTAGTTTTCAGCCAGTGTTTTTCTTGTTTTTTCAAAATATCGATTTTGTACTTACGACCTTCTCATTCTAAGCCAGCATTGTGTATGTTTGTATTTAAATAGTGTTCCTCCAATGACCAATCTAATGGTTGATGTCCTGTTTCATTCTCGTTCCATTGCTCGTTCATGTTCAATGTTGTTATTTCCAACCTTGGCATCTGGTATTCTATTATGAGAAGGTAGCCATGTTGCGAGGAATAATTAATCTGGGATTTGTGGACTTTTTGATAGATATGCCTTCTCCAACACTTGTCGTTGGAGCATAGCATTGTTGGTTGTCATAGCATAGCTGAAATGAATTCAAACGGCTGATGGGTTCCCATTGTTTCCATATTATATGTGTTCCTAATGCCATGATAGCAAAGGTCATCACTTTGGCGCTGCAAGGTTGTATCTCAGTAAAGTCACATTAAACCTTTTTGCACTTAAGTGATGGGTTGTGGCATAGAGTAAATCATGGAATGACGTTGTGTAGTTGTTCTTTCTGACCATCATCTACATTCACTGAGGCCAATAATTCCTAGTTTGTATCGTGTTTATGCACCTATCAATATTATGCCCGCCCGGGGGGGCGGCGGGCATACACGGGACTTTAGACAGAAGACCATTCCCAACAGGCGTGAATTTGACAAACTTATTGACTCCAGGTCCCGGGTAATAGACTTTGGCCGGTTTTTACATCCCGGGACTGGGAAATTTCGACACCGCAAAATAAAAAGGGGAGTAACCGCGAAAGACGACGGTGATAATATTTTTGAATATGAATTCGTGTTTTCTTCAATTGCCCGGATGTTGAGCAGACGGCATGTCTTTCCAAGAATTTTCGGTCGATAAGATCGTCAGCTGGGGCGACAAGATCGCCCCAGAATTGGGGACAATATTTAAAGGTATACAGTGATATTATTCTCCATTTATTTTCACCCATACAGTATTATATAGTATGCATTGATTCTAGCAGTTTTCATGTGTGTCATATGTTTCCGCGATTTAGACACGTTTTCTTTCAGAGCAAGTCGCATATACCAAAGGAACCTGATATTTCAATATATATGACCCAAAACACTATCCAGGCCCGTTTATACTAACAATCACCAATAGAGAAAATAGACAGGAGTGAAACGGATCGTATCCCACCCACCGCTAATACAAGGAACTCCTTTGCAACAAGGTGACAACTAGAAACTCCGACTCAGACAGCCACCGGAGATGGAAATCAAACATATGCAAAGCTTACCATTCACATATTACAGCGTACACACTCGATAATTTACATATTTCAAGAGGTTTCATATCTCCGTAATACCATTGCGTGACAAAAAAAAAACCTCTTGAAATATGTGAATTATCGAGTGTGTACGCTGTAATATGTTAATGGTAAGCATTTTTTTTAAATATTGTTTTAAGTCCCACTGGTCAACAGTATTTCAGTCATATGGAGACTACCCCGTCACATTTAATGTGCTGACACCATGCCAACCAGCAGTTTCTTGGAACTAACTATGCTGTCGGAGCGTCAAGCAGGGAGATATACCAGTACCATTTTTAACGACTTGGGTATGTCGCGGCCTGGGATCGAACCCGGGACCTCTCGCACTTGAAGCGGACGGCTCTACCACTAGTGACTAGGCTATCAAGCTGGATAGCAGCTTTTTCTATAACGTATACACTTACTCACACTCCCAACGCAACACCTACATTTTTCATAATTTCTCATTTATTTTTCCATGGATATAGTTCAAACTTGGCATGTTAATTGATACATCTTCTTTGCATGTCTCCTAGAATTTATATGAAAATTAATTCATTGAAAGATAAAAATTAAACAAAAAAATGAGCATCACTGCAAAACTGAAAGTCACAAAAATTACACCATGTAAAAATACGGCATGACGTAGCTCTAGCTCACATAGCACGTGTACATCAAGCATTTCTGCATAATCACAACCTACAACAGTTGCCAATATCATCAAAGTGTTCGGATTTCAATATTATTTGGAATTTGCCGGGACCAGCTGTGTAAGCGACAAACGAGAAGACCACCAACCCCACAAAAACGACAGAAACGGGCCGTTTTCAGGAAATGGGGACCATTCCCCAGATATTGATATTGTGCTTTCGATGGGACAGAAGAAAAAATATATCATAACATACATGGATGGACATACTAGATCCTAATTAACAAGGAACACAACGTTTTTCCTTTATTTATTTATTGTTATAAACTGTTTAGTAAAATTTACATCCATTTTTGTAATAGTTTTCATGGTGTATTTTTGTGACTTTTCAATTTGCAGTGATGGTCGTCACTTGAAATTATTTTCATCTTACAATCAATCGATTTTGATAAAATCATCATATAAACATCAGTTAAATATATATCTATAAATATGCCAAATTTTAATCAAATCACATTATAAATAGTTGAGAAATGATGAAAAGTGTAGGTGTTGCGTTGGAAGTGTGCGTAAGTGTATGCATATATAGGAATCCAAGGTGTGCTTGATTATTAACGTTAAAGTACAGTTGATTGATCATTGATGACGTCACGTTTTGACATCATCTACAAAGCCAAATAACGTTAAGTTCTGAGGAAAGAATGTAGGTCGAAGACAACCATGTTTGATGGGCTATAAAATGCAGAACATTGGCTATATATATATATTAGAATCAATATTTATAATAAATATGTAGCTGTGTTTATAACGATGTTATATCTATGATAAAATATGCTGCTTGCTTGGATGTGCACATTAAATCCTCGTGCTACGCACTCGTGATTTAATTAATTCAAGATCGAGCTCATGACCACATTTTATCATATGATTAAACACAAAACATATTTATTATTTCTTAATTGAAGATCTGCTTGCATTCAAAGCTTAGGGTGGCGCAGTGTGGTTACCACAGGATACATAAAAAACACAACCCCACCCACTAATATGTTTTAGGTTGATTATGAAACAAGTTCCTACAACTTAGATTAATCACTCTTGACACCTCATTCCTGATGATACCTATCGCCACAGGGTTTGAGCCAGATTTCCCTATGACGAGCATCTAGTAAGGCCGGAATTTAATGCTGGAACCATGGTGGGGAATAATATGACATGGAGACCATGTGACACGGTACCTTAAATTTAAAATTGGTGGAGGATTTTCCTAAAAAAATACAATGCTGTTTCTAATGTCAATGGCGGCTACTCAAAGTCATATCAGTTATGCATACTCTCAAGAAAATACTTTCTATTAAACAAAATAAATTGACAAGAATGTTCACATCAACACCTGAATTTGACAGATTATCAATGGCTGCAATACCATATCACGTGGTCTCCATGTCACATGTTCCCAACCATGATTGCAAGATTTGTTTATTAGACTACTCTAGCAGTTTCATGTGTTTTCAACAAAAAAAATCATTCAGTACCATTTTTGTTCCAATAAAATTAAAAACAAGTTTTATCGATCAAAATATGTCGGAAATTGTCAAGTTGTGCTACCAAAGTTATTTTTTTTTATATTAAACACCAGGCTCAAAAGGCTCCAGCTCCTATCCAGGCTCCAGCTCCTATACAGGCTCAAGCTCCTATCCAGGCTCTAGAGGAGAGTGCACCAGATTGTGAGTACATAATGCTACCCAACTTACGGAAATTTTGTCATTCTTGTTCATGGTGATCTATGATTGCTGTCTGTCCGCATGTGCATCGTCAAATCTTAGGTTGTGAACACACACATTTTTAGTCCAATCTTCATGAAACTTGATCACAATATATATCTGAAATCTCGGCAAAGTTCAAAACTGGGTCATGTGGTGTCAGAAATTAGGTCGCAAGGTCAAATCTTAAATATAATGTGGAACAAATTAGTGACCACATGTTTGGCCCATTCTTTATGAAACTTAGTCCGAATGTTTGTCTCTATGAAATATATGTCATGTTCGAAATTGGGTCATGTGGAGTCAAAAACTAAGTTACTGGGTCAAATCTTAGAAAAAGCTTGTGCACATATTAGAGGCGACATTTTTTATCCAATTTAAATGATACTTAGTCAAGTTCGAGACCTAAAAAATAATAAATTGCCCTCTTTTTCAGGTTTCGATGTGGAAGTATCTAGGTTTGGGCGCAGGAGGAGGAAGAATGTTCTTTTTAGTGATTTTTTATGTTAATTGACAATGTTACTGGAAATAAAATAAGAAATATTATCAAGTGTTGTAACTTTTTAGCTCACCTGAGCATGACGCTATTGTGATCAGTCTATGTCTGTCGTTGTGAGTTGTATGACGTCCTCAACATTTAGAGTGTTTACAAACACTCTAGAGGCCACAAATAATTGTTCAATCATAATTAAACTTGGACAGCATGGTGTTTGTCTGAATGATCATACCAAACCTTTAGAAACTAAGTTACCCCCGGGACATTTGATGCACCTAGCAGGCTCTAGGGTGGGGATTTAGACAAAAATGGTTGTCTTTAGGGTTGGGATTTAGACATCGAACAATTTTAAATGTCAATTTCCCCTGGGTCAGCCCGCCGCCCCCCCGGGCGGGCAAAATATTGATAGGTGCATTATGACTTGTGCCGTAAATAAGTGTTGTAAATAATATACTAGTATGTATTCGGCTGTTGTTACAGAATAAAATAAATGTATTGAATGAATATCTTATTATTTATGGCTCATTTGTGTTAGTTTTCATTGATTTATTAATCCATTTACTCGCCAGTAAACAAGTAAGAGAAGAACTAAAATGTAGGTTAAATGATGTATCTCTAACAAGTAAAACAACGACCCATTAACATTTCAGACATGTGCCCTGCCCGTTCAACTGACTACACTTTGCAAACACAGCCCAGTTAATTTATTTGCTCATTGAATTTGACCAGTGAGACAGGCGAGGATCGTACTCGATCCCTAATCACGCGCCCTACCTTTAGGCCACCGCTTCTCATATACACAAGTATGTACTTGGTCCCGTATATACTCGCAGTCACTTTTCTAACCCCAACTATACTATAGTAAGGTGAAAGTAAGTTTACATTCTATTCTTAAAGGTATTCTATGCCCCTCTGAACAACTTCCAACAAATATGTTTTTGTGATCGCATTTAAAACCATCTGTATTTAAACCATCGCAATGAAATTCCAGCTAAAAATATTTCTCTGTCGCATTTTACGTGACACAACTTCAATAAATAGTAAATAAAAAACTTTTTTTTTCGCAAATACAGAATGTGTTGTTTTGTCACGCAATAAGCCACATTGAAATTTTTTCAGCTGCAATTTTATCACAATTGTTTAAGTACGGATATAAAGTATATCATAGGGCTGTCTTAAGAACGGGTTAAATACTAGGATCTAAAGTTCTGTGATTAGTGGTTTTTATTATAAGCCAATTTCTAATTAATAAAAATAGTTTGACACTTCAGAAATGTATTCTGTTTTCATATTTCAGATTCTGAAGACATTACTACACCGAAGAAGATCCATCAATGTCAATATTGTGACAAGATCCTTCAGTCGAATACTGCTTTAAATATACATGTGAGAATACATACTGGAGAAAAACCATACAAGTGTGACTTATGTGGCAGGGGATTCACTCAGAAAGGCAACCTGAAAATGCACCGGATTTCTCATTTGAACACTATTTAAGTGGTTCCGGTTCATTCATTTATGCGTGTAACTCGGACAGTGGCGCTATAGACAACCGTATACACAATGTCACATGTCCCATACAACTTTATAGTGAATAAAATATGCCACAATAACGGGAAACAAACAGATTGATGAAATGGAGTTATTTTCTGAAATAAGTGTGACTTTCACACTAAGTTATAATTAAGTGGTAGCATACAGCATTTGTGATGTCCGTCTGTCTGTCCGTATGTAACGCAAATATTGTGTTTCTAGAACTTATCAACCATATATGATGGATTTTGTGCTGCATCCATTTTTGTCGAGCCCGCTTGCGGTGAGCGAGACTTAGTCGCCACTTCTGGTGTATGTGCGTGCGTAAGTGCGTCCGTCCGATTTTGTCCTGAACATAGTTTGTTATGCTTTGACCAATCTCGCTTATATTTTGCATGAACCAATATTGCATATTTGGCACAAATGTTCATCTCCATGAGGAGGCGTGTCATGCCCAAACCTCAAGGTTCCTGTCTCAAAGGTCAAGGTCACAGTTGGAGGTCAAAGGTCAAATTAAAGCTTGTCCGGACCATAACTTTGTTATGCATTGATCAATCTTTCTTATATTTGGTATGAACGTTAACCTTCTTGAGAAAGGGTGTCATGCCCAATGGCGTGAATGTTAACCTCCAGGAGGCGTAGTGTCATGGCCAACCCCAGGTTCATATCTCAAAGGTCACGGTTGGGGATCAAAGATCAAATTGAAGCTGGTCCGGACCATAACTTTGTCATGCATGGACCAATCTTGCTTATATTTGGTATGAATGTTAACCTTCTTGAGAAAGGGTGTCATGCCCAATCCCCAGGTTCCTATCTCAAAGGTTAAGGTCACAGTTGGAGACCAAAAGTCAAGTTGAAGTTTGTCCAGATCATTAATTTGTCATGCATGGTGGGATTAGATGTAACTTTTTCAACGTGCGCCGAGGCTCGACATAATTTGCCCGAGGGCGTGAATTTCTAGTTACCAGAATTAAAGCCCTTTGTTACTTTTACTGTTTATATCAGTTTAGCGATTCTTGTACCATTATGGAGGGGGTCATATGGACACAATTCTAATTTAGCTTCAGCTTAGCAACTGCATGGTAAACATTGTAATCGTCGTCTTCTCTTAATGTTCAGGGTACTGTTTTACTAACATTGCGTAAATGTCGCGTAAGTTTACGGATATATTTGTCACTTACGCAAATCCTTAAGTGTGTTTTACTAATCGATCGCAAGTTGTTGCATATATTTACGTAAAAATATTGAATATTGAACGTAGACCGGGCCACAATATTACCAATATAACAGGAACCAGAGTGAATAAATATACAGAAAAGCTCGATAAGTTTTGATGATTAAACATGTTTATATTACTAATCACCGTCTATAACAACAAGTTACGGTCAAAAATCAACAGTGCGTGGCAAAAACTCCTCACTACGTTCATATTTGCTATTTACGGTCACTCGGACCTTGCGTAGAATTACGCCAATACTTACGACAAAACATGAGAAAAAATATCTTAGTAAAACGCATTTGCGCAAATATTATCGACGTACGCAATATTTACGGAAAACTTAGAGTTACGCTAGCGTAAATGCTTTGATAAAACAGTACCCTGGTATCGAGCAGGGAGCGTCGCCATTTCCCATAAATGATGATATCGTCTGTCATTTGGCGAGTCCCAAGTTATGTGTTACTTTGTGTTTAAATGATGGTTCTTCCAATGATCAATTAAGTTGGTTGAGAATAAATATCGTTTCTCCAATGATTAATTCAGTTGGTTGAGAATAAATATCGTTCCTCCAATGATCAATTAAGTTGGTTGAGAATAAATATCGTTTCTCCAATGATCAATTCAGTTGGTTGATAAAAAATATCGTTCCTCCATGCATTGTTCTATATTCTTCTGGTCGTATTGCTCGTTCAATGTTGTCATTTCCAATCTGGTCTTAATTTATCAAAAGGTCGCTCTGTTGGGAGGATTGACTAATCGGATATTTGAGGGTGTTATGATAAGTGTATTTTGAGTTCGTCTTCTGTATCCTACGTTTGTGCATAGCACTGTATGCTGGATGTCACAGCATAGCTGCAATGAATTCAAGCGACCGATGGGTTCCCATTTTTTCCATATTATATTTGTTCATATTGAAAGCAACTCCTGTGTCGTCCCTTTGGCCCAGCAAGGTTATATCTCATTATGTATTGTAAAGTCGCATGCAACCTTGTTGCACTAAAGGGACGGGTGTGGCACACACATCGTCTTTGCTAGAGTAAATGATGGTATGACTATGTGTAGTTGTCATGCTTCACCATTATCTACATTTACTGGGGCCAATAATTCCAAGTTCGTATCTTGTTTATGACTTGTGCTGTAAACAGTTAAAGTAAATATATGTATTCGGCTGTTGCTACGGAATAAAATAAATGCACTGAAGGGATATTTTACTTATTATTCATGTGTAATTAAAACATCGCGGTGAAATTGCAGCTAAAACATATTTTTCTGTGGCATTATCACATGACGCAACTTCAGTAAATTTTAAAATACATCAGTTTCTTTAACAAATACAGTATTTGGTAGTTTTGTCTCTCAAAAAATATGTTTAGCTGCAATTTTATAACAATGGTTTTAATTACGGATAATTATAAACTATACCAGGCGGTCTTATATACGGGTTTATTGTACATTCAAAAGCTAGATTCTAGATAGGTTCAGCCGTTTTTGTGTGATTAGCGTTTTTATTGTAAGACAACTTCCGTTGACAAAAGTAGTTTGAAACTTTATAAATGTATATATATTATGTTTTTATATTTCAGTTTCTGAAGACATTCCTACACCGAAAAAGATGCATCAGTGTCAGTATTGTGACAAGATCCTTCAGTCGAATACTGCTTTAAGTATGCATGTGAGAATACATACTGGAGAAAAACCGTACAAGTGTGACATTTGTGGCAGGGAATTCTCTCAGAAAGGCAACATGAAGATACACAGAATATCTCATTTAAGCAATATCTGAAATGTGTTATCTTACGTGACAGAGATTAATCTCAGAGAGACGACGTTTAGAACCAAGTGTTTCTCTTTTAAACGACAGTCAAATTGTGTTACCTTATTTGGCTATATAACCTCTCAGAAATGCAGAAAGTATCTGATTTAGACAATATTTGAAATAAGTGGAAAATTCTTCTTTGAAAATTATTTGTATTACAATATTATAGTATTACGTTCTTACTACATTTTAAATCTTATGGTATACCACGCACTCGTATGTGTCTTGTATCCTCGAAGCTTTTGTAATGGTAAATTATGAATGTAGTTTTAGCTCAATTTGGCTTGTATTCACAAAGCATCTTAAGGGAAAACTTTAATATTTTGACCTAAGTTAAAAACTTGAGCAGCACATACTTCACAAGAAACGAATGTTTTCTTTGTGATTATTGTAGCTATTTACAGAATGCTTCTAAACTATGTAAAAAAGTGACAAGCTTGATTTTCCTGTTTAGCTGATGCGTGTAATTTTAAGAAAGCTCCCAAGTTTTCTCTTAATTAAGATGCTTTGTAAATACCACTCTGAGCACAACGTGCCAGTCAATCACCCACAATATGTCGTCCGCCTTATCTTCACACAACATCTACATTGTGCGTTGTTCACCACTTACTACAAATGACATTTGACCAACATTCATAGGAATGATCAATGTGTGATCCTCTTAGTTCAAATTATTTGCATATCATAAACTCAAGTTTAAAAGTGCAACATGTAATAATAACTTCTGAAACATGGAGATATAGCTACGACATTGGCATTTTCTACTCAATTTATTCTAGAGATGATCTGCATCACTTGTAAAAATCATGCTCCTACCCTGTGGTCAAACGGGTTCCACTATGAGATAAAAGACGGATCCCACCCTGTGGTCAAACGGGTCCCACCCTGTGGTCAAACTGGTCCCACTCATATCCCGTATTCCTATGGTCAAACGGGTCACATGATCATGTCAAACTGTTACATAGACGAAGCTTTAACATTACCCTTCTCTTATACGAAACGACCATCACCGTTGATATTTTGCGCAAGGTTTCACTTACTTAGACTGTTTTCAATATGTTTTTTATCGAAACTGGCCACTTCCCCGGGTCACTTCCGAAATAGAAAGCTATCACAACCCTTTTATTTAATATGTTCTCTTTCGAAGATGTATACAGGGGGTATGGCTTTTCACATACATGTCAGTTGGCCTGTTGATTTGTATACCAAACAGTTTGACCTTGGCTCCTTGGTGCGCATGCTTGTTCTCCACCAAAAGGTCATTAGTCAATATCAATTGACAATTGGCTGTGATGGAGGCACCCGTACCTGTTTATGAACATATGTTGTAACAATAAATGTACTTATGGTCAAGCCATCATTTATTGCTATAACTCTAGCGCGATAAATTGCAATACTAAAACAAACACATAATCCGCTATACGTATCGTTTCTGAATATTTAGGAGCATGCAAGCTTTATATGTTGTGCCAAATGTTTGAATGCTTCCATAGGCAAATGTTGCGGTCCTTGATTTTAATCCATAACAAAAATATAAGCCATATTGTGTTTGTTTTTGTATAGCAATTTATCGCGCATGAGTTATACGTAAGTTTTTTATGTACTTCAACAAAGAGGTGCAACTATTAATTGTTTTAGAGCGATCCATTTCTATATATACTCGCGTTCAATCTAAACGCACCGCATTGTTAAAAATGTGATTATTTTTTGGCGTATAATTAAAATATAATTGAAACATAATATATTTAGAGATTAAAATCCAGCATGCTATATTATGCAGTCAAGATCATATTTTAGGTTGAGGGTTTTGAAAGTAGCAGGTTAAACTAATAGGTTAAGAAAATTAAATGTGTGAAACCGAAAATCACTAAATCTAATTAAAAATATATACAATATTATAAAGCTACATGTATGTGGTGTGTGATCATTGACAGTGGGTGTATTATTATCATGCCAATGTTTTGTTAACATAATGTAAATCTTATACTACATGTATTTAAAATAAAAGGGGTAACCATCTAGGGTACGATATTACTAATATGATCTTTATAACATGAAAGCATACTATAACAAGATGCAGAGTCCGAGAAACCTGTCTAGTCACTGCATATCCATTATCCAAAAAGAATGGATGGATGAGGTAAAGTAATTTACTTGTAATATGTCGTTTACGAGATAACAAATCGTATAAATTTTAAATATCTTAAAAGCTTTATTTTGGTGACGTACATGACAACATTACTTTATTACACTTTTAAATAAATCGTCTGACATGTTCATTCCTTCGCTTGTATTTTACTTTTCATTGTCATTTCAATCATGTATGTGTATTTCACTATGACGCAAACGAACTGCATTGACGGGGGAACACACATGTAAATATTATCATTATTATCATTCAATTTATTTCAGAAGCGTGTGGTAACAAATCACGATAACAGTTTTTGTGTCGCCTGATAAGGCGACATATAGGTGTTACTTTGGCGGCGGCGGCGGCGGCGGCTGTGGCGTCACAAATTGCTTGTCCGGAGCATAACTTTGTCACCTTATGTTCAAATGACTCAAGATTAGGTATGCATGTTTCTTACAATAAGCCAAAGTGTAGTGCGCAAGAACCATAACTTTACCTGTCATAGTTTTTGAATTATTCCCCTTTGATTGATTTTATTAGAGCATTTCTTGTCCGGAGCATAACTTTGTCACCTTAAGTTCAAGTGACTCAAGATTAGGTATGCATGTTTCTTACAATAAGCCGAAGTGCAGTGCGCAAGAACCATAACTCTACCTGTCATAGTTTTTGAATTATTTCCCTTTGATTGATTTTATTAGAGCATTTCTTGTCGGGAGCATAACTTTGTCACCTTAAGTTCAAATGACTCAATATTTGGTATGCATGTTTCTTGCAATAAGCCGAAATGCAGTGCACAAGAACCATAACTCTACCTGTCATAGTTTTTGAATTATTTCCCTTTGATTGATTTTATTAGAGCATTTCTTATCCGGAGCATAACTTTGTCACCTTAAGTTCAAATGACTCAAGATTTGGTATGCATGTTTCTTACAATAAGCTGAAGTGCAGTGCGCAAGAACCATAACTCTACCTGTCATAGTTTTTGAATTATTTCCCTTTGATTGATTTTATTAGAGCATTTCTTATCCGGAGCATAACTTTGTCACCTTAAGTTCAAATGACTCAAGATTTGGTATGCATGTTTCTTGCAATAAGCCGAAGTGCAGTGCGCAAGAACCATAACTCTGCCTTGCATCGTTTTTGAATTATTTCCCTTTGATTGATTTAATTTGAGCATTTCTTGTCCGGCGGATAACTTTGTCACCAAGAGGTTGAATGACTTGAAATTTGGTATGCATGTTTCTTACCAAAAGTCAAAGTGCAGTACACAAGAATCGTAACTCTACCTTGTGCCCTTTTTGTATTTTTGTCCCTTTGATTGATTTTATAAGCATTTCTTGTCCGTGGCATAACTTTGTCACCATAAGTATTAATGACTCCAAGATAGGCATGCATGTTTCTTGCTGTGACATTTTTTTGTCCAGAGCATCACTTTGTCGTTTTTAGTTCAGATGACTAGAGAATTCTTGTGAGTCGATATGTAGCCCAATAGTGGATAGTTCTCGATGACAAATGTGCGTGTCGTCGGGCGACACATGCGACTCGCGGAGCTTTTATTCCACAGTGTTCAGAGATGTGAAGTGAAACCATATCAAAGTTCTTTTAGGTGAAATATTCTGAAGCGTTTAATACATTTGTATATTTTACTGTTTAATTCATTTCAGAATCTGAGAATTCCAACCTGAAAGCAGTATGGGCATGCCAAATTTGTGGAAAGGTATTAAAACGCAAACATAATTTGCTGAATCACATGAAAATTCATAGTGAAGACAAACCGTATAGATGCGAGGTCTGTGGGAAGAAATTCATCCAGAAAGTCAACTACCAAATTCATTTGGCTAAACATATAATAAATAAAGGTACGTAGCCACATCGGGTTGTTGTGCAGATATTTCTGATCACTTTGTCTTGAGAAATGTAATTATGCTTAATAAATGATTCTGCTTAAGTATACTTTATTAGGCTTAAACACTTATGACCAGAAAATGCCATTATGCTGAAGTTGAATACATTCGAGACTGTCCGAGCAACTTCCTGAACTGAAATACTCTTTGTCTTATATAATCATATTTCTGCCCACCCAACGTAATTTGCTATATAAATTAAATTTTGTTTGCGTATCTGTTTTCACATGACAAGCGACCTCACGTTTGCTGTTCCGTGGTACAGATTCGTCAGCTTTGAATTTAGTCATATATATGCAATTAACCCCTCCCTCCCCTTATGGTAATATGTAACTAGAGAACAGAATACGATTTTTAGCTCACCTGTCATGTAGTGACACTGTGAGTTTTTGTGATCACTCGTCGTCCGCCTTGCGTCCGTTAACAATTTCTACCTCTCATGAACCGTTGGTTGTAGTTTGACTAAACTAAACAGAAATCATAATTGGATGGTCCTCTTTCAAAATTGTTCAAATGGTTCTGGTTCAGTGCATAACTAGGTCACATGAGCTAAACTAGATTTTAAAAGTGATAGCTTTCAGAATCTTCTCATTTAAAACCATTAGGCCTACAGCTTTGATATTTAAGTTATGGTTCTATGGTCAAAACGGGCCCCGTCCCAGCGGTCACTTGTTTGCTATAGAGTTATATAGTGAAAAAATCGACAATTTTCTCCTCTGAATACATTAAGCCTACAGCTTTGATATGTTGCGTGTAATAACACCATGTGGTCCTCTACCAAGATTATTCAAACTATGACCATGTGACCAATACGGGCCCCGCCTTAGAGGTCACTTATTTGCTATAAAGTTATACAGAGAAACCTTTGACAATATTCTCCTGAAATCAATGAGCTTACCTTAAAATTATTGTGCTAGGGTCAAAACTGGGTCCTCTGCCAACATTGTTCAAACTATAACCATGTGGTCAAAATTGGCTCCGCCCTAGTGGTCACCTGTTTGCAATCGTTATATAGTGAATCTTCTCCTGAAATAATTAGGCATTCAGCCTCATGAGTTACTTGTTTGCTTTTGAGAGTTATACAGTGGAAACTCCAGGCTGACAGCTTAGATATTTTGCTTGTTACATGATCATAAGGTCCACTACCAATATTGTTCAAATTATTGCCCTGTGGTGAATGCTGACCCCGCCCCAGAGTTCACTTGTTATAGCGTTATAAAATTATGTAATAGCACACATCTAGCAAACGTCACTTGCTCACAGTTCTATTCAGTGTTAAACAACAGGCTGTTTAATCTTCTTGGCCTTAAATCAATGGTAACAGGTGAGCGATGCATGGCCATCATGGCCCACTTGTGATTTTAACCATACTATGAAAAGGGCCTATCTAATATTTATGGAACCTTATCACAAAGAGTATCTCTTAAAATCTAGGTCATGGTCGAAACTAGTTCTAATTAAGTAAAACACTTGTTCCCACCATGTAGGTTTTAGTACCGGTATTGTATCAAAAGTTTGCTGTACTCAGGTGAGGGCTTTGTAGACAATGACCATCTTGTTTTATTTCAGGAGAAAATGCTTGCGAAGTCTGTGGAAAATCATTACACGCCAAACACGCATTGCTGAATCATTTGAAAATTCATTCTGGTGACAAGCCGTTTACTTGCGAAGTATGTGGAAAGAAGTTTATACAGAAAAATAACAGCAAAATTCATGCTGCTAAACACAATCCAAGTAAGGCTAAGTTGTATTATTGAATTTGCGAACGAGTTTGTCTGATCAACCGGTATCTTTAGGTAGCTTTTAGGCTTAAATATGCCCCCGTTTGTTAAAAAATCATTTCTTTGACTTTCAACAATCGGCCGTACAGAGCAATATCTCGTAAATTTTAACGGTTTGAATAGCTTCAATGAAACATTAGAAACAAGATTATTACAATAACGACCTGCAGCATAACATTGTCCCGGTCAAATTATTTTTTACCTGAGTGATGGGCCATTCATTCATTGAAATTAAACAAATCTATCTCCCAAAGTCATATCTCATAAACGATTTGGACAGTTTGTTTAAAACTTGATGCAAAAGCTAATTACATGTACGATAATGAAATTAGTTATCAAGAAGGACGTTCCAACCTATTATAGTGAATTGATCCTAACATTTAGGCATAAAAACATTACATGTTCTTGCGTTGAGTGTATAAATTTCCGCGAGCATATCGTGCAATATCGGGCCTTTAGACTTTTGTATTACATCTTTTTAAAAGCGTCTTCCTGATACTCCCCGCTTTTGAAAACATACAACCGGGGTTATAAATATAGACAAGATATCAACTGTTAAATTGTGCTTATAGTAGGTCGAGTAAAATCTCAGTACTACACTAAATAAAAATAATAGCGGGTCACGTTCCGGTATACAATGTACATGTTAATTTTCCTGTTACCATGATTTTGCTTGTTTCAGATGAAACCCTCATTGGCAGACTTCGTTGTCAGTACTGTTACAGAGTTTTCATGGCCAAGTCGACACTACGTATTCATCTTAGAACACATACCGGTGAGAAGCCGTATTCGTGTGACATATGCGGAAAGGCTTTCGCCTCTAAACACTCTATGACTAAGCATGTTACAGGGCATATTTTGAAAATGAAATAACATTCATGGTTCATTGTCGAACACTTCAGTATACATACATTTAAACAATTTACTCGTGTATTATATAAAGATTGCTTCTCGCATAAAACACTCTTATTTATTGTAGATAATTATACTACTATATATAGTCCGTTTCCTGTTCATCATGAGTTTGTTTGACAATGTGTCATGTTTGTATTGTTTGTAGATAATTATGTAACTATATATTGTCCGTGTCCTGTTCTTTGACCATTTTTCACTTTTGTATTGTTTGTAGATAATCATGTTACTATATTTAGCCAATATTCTATACACCATGAATTTGTTTGACAATTATTCAGTTTTTATTGTTTGTAGATATTCATGTTACTATATTTAGCCAATATTCTATACGCCATGAATTTGTTTGACAATTATTCAGTTTGTATTGTGTGTAGATAATCATGTTACTATATTTAGCCAATATACCAAGAATTTGTTTGACAATTATTCAGTTTTTATTGTTTGTAGATATTCATGTTACTATATTTAGCCAATATTCTATACGCCATGAATTAGTTTGACAATTATTCAGTTTGTAATGTTTGTAGATAATCATGTTACTATATTTAGCCAATATTCTATACACCATGAATTTGTTTGACAATTTTTCAGTTTTTATTGTTTGTAGATAATCATGTTACTATATTTAGCCCGTTTCCTTTACGTCATGAACTTGTTTGACAATTTTTCAGTTTGTATTAGATAATTATGTTACCGGTACTATACGAAATTGTTGCTACTATTATAATTATATAGTGTATATAAAAGCTGCCTACACGATGGGGTGTCCCTCTGTGATTTAAGACGACTTTGTCTAGGCAGAGACCAGATGGGCAGCAGCCACCGCCGGACTCTTGCGTCCATCGTATAAGGCGACCTAATGAGTGCTGCCTTCTCTTTCCGATTTTTAACGGATATGAAAGCAACACTTTAATCAAGCAGGTGATGTGATTTGGTTTCCCTGTACTATATTTGATGAGGGGATATATTGATTTGCACATGTTGGTCGGTCGGTTGGTAGACTCAATAACTCAAGAACACCCTTGGATCCTCAAACGTTGCATGTAGGTTGGTAATCAACAGTAGATGACCCCTATTGATTTCGACGGCTGTAGGTCAAAGGTCAAGGTCTTTGTGAACTAAACCACAGGAACTTGCATTTATAATTTGAAAAAAAAATGAAAAAAAAATTGAAAAAATATATTTTTTTCACTAGGCCTACTTTACTACTAAAATATAGACAGGAGTGCAATGCGATTGTATCCCACGAACTATTCTAATACAAATATTTTCTCTATACCAACTTGACAGTTAAAACATATGATCTAGGCAGTTAAAGGGGCTAATAACAATACAGAATACATCCGCACCTAAACAGATCGGTACCGATAATCGTCTAATATCGGCTTTTAAAGCCAATATTTGTGGAGTTTTGATTTGGCGTCGACTCCATTGAGCGTCCGCTCCGAAGTGAAGTGCGCAAGAACCATAACTCTGCCTTGCATCGTTTTTGAATTATTTCCCTTAGATTGATTTAATTTGAGCATTTCTTGTCCGGCGGATAACGTTGTCACCAAGAGGTTGAATGACTTGAAATTTGGTATGCATGCTTCTTACCAAAAGTGCAGTACACAAGAATCGTAACTCTACCTTGTGCCATTTTTAGCTCACCTGTCACAAAGTGACAGAGTGAGCTTTTGTGATCACTCTTCGTCCGTCCGTCCCTCCGTCCGTCGTCCGTCCGTCCGTCCGTCAACAATTGGTTTGTGTAGACACTAGAGGTCACAATTTTAGCCTAATCTTTATTACTAAACTTGGTCACAATGATCATCTTAACAAAATCTAGGCCAAGTTCGATATTGGGGCATCTGGGGTCAAAAACTAGGTCACTAGGTCAAATAATAGAAAAACCTTGTGTAGTCACTAGAGGTCACAATTTTGACTTAATTGTTATGAAACTTGGTCACAATGATCATCTCCACAAAATCGAGGTCAAGTTCGATATTGGGTCATCGGAGGTCAAAAACTAGGTCACAAGGTCAAATCATAGAAAAACTTTGTGTAGTCACTAGAGGTCGAAATTTTGACTTATTATTTATGAAACTTGGTCACAATGATGATCTCAACAAAATCTAGGTCAAGTTCGATATTGGGTCATCCGAGGTCAAAAACTAGGTCACAAGGTCAAATCATGGAAAAACCTTGTGTTGTCACTAGAGGTCACAATTTTGGTCTAATCTTTATGAAACTCTTGTCACAATGATCATCCCAAAAAAAATCTAGGTCAAGTTCGATAATGGGTCATCTGGGGTCAAAAACCAGGTCACAAGGTCAAATCATAGAAAAATCTTGTGTTGTCACTAGAGGTCACCATTTTGGTCTAATCTTAATGAAACTCTTGTCACAATGATTATCCCAATAAAATCTAGGTCAAGTTCGATAATGGGTCATCTGGGGTCAAAAACTAGGTCACAAGGTCAAATCATAGAAAAACATTGTGTAGTCACTAGAGGTCACAGTTTTAGCATAATCTTTACGAAACTTGGTCACAATGATCAACTCAACAAAATCTAGGTCAAGTTCGATATTGGGTCATCCGGGGTCAAAAACTAGGTCACAAGGTCAAATAATGGAAAAACCTTGTGTAGTCACTAGAGGTCACATATTTGGCCTGATCTTTACGAAACTTGGTCACAATGATGATCTCAACAAAATCTAGGTCAAGTTCGATATTGGTATATCTGGGGTCAAAAACTAGGTCATAAGGTCAAATCATAGAAAAACCTTGTGTTATCACTAGAGGTCACAATATTGGCCTAATCTGTATAAAACTTGGTCACAATGATCTTCTCAACAAAATCTAGGTCAAGTTCGACAGGTGAGCGACCTAGGGCCCTTTGGGCCCTCTTGTTTATTTTTGTCCCTTTTATTGATTTTATAAGCATTTCTTGTCCGTGGCATAACTTTGTCACCATAAGTATTAATGACTCGAAGATAGGTATGCATGTTTCTTGCTGTGACATTTTTTTGTCCAGAGCATCACTTTGTCATTTTTATTTCAGATGACTAGAGAACTCTTGTGAGTCGATATGTAGCCCAATGGTGGATAGTTCTCCATGACAAATGTGCATGTCGTCAGGCGACACATGCGACTCGCGGAGCTTTTATGTTTAATCTTATTTACTAAGTTTTGGCTACCATGGGCGCATACATGTTTTATAATCTTGTCTCGATTTTGAAGATTCTCTTAGTTTTCAGGTTATAGTACAAAAAATGTAGTGCATAGATATTTTAGAGCATATTGTATTTATATCGTAAAGAAAAAGACTATGTGATCAAGAAGACTAGATGTAACCTATACCTGTTTTCTACATGCATGCGCACGTCTTTCAATTAATCATGTTATTGTGAACTATATGTTTATTTACTATATTTTCTTATTGATTGAATTACTACCTCACAATGACTGTATTGATTATATATATAGAGGATATTAGTTGATTTTGGTGTAAGATCGTATTTTATTTCACCGAGTGATCACAGAAAATCAATATATAATTTTATGTGATCACGAGTGAAATAAAAAAATTTATGTGATCACGAGTGAAATAAAATTGATCTTTCACCAAAAATCAACAAATTTTCTGTTTATTATATGCTTCAATTTGCCTTAAAAGGGTACCGTAATAGGCCTAATTGGAAAAATCACGTCGAAATTGGAACGTCACGACGTGACAATTGTGACGTCATGATGACGTAACGTACATTTTAAAGCCCGGCGTCGTTGACGTTACGTTTCTTTTTCTGAACGATACTGGAACCAGCTTCTAAAACAGTGAAAATAACAAAGTGGTAATTTCACTGTTATTTTCACTGTTATTTTCACTGAAAAATCGCCGTAATCCATTGAAAGCAAATAATAAACCGGTATAACATGTATATTATGCAATTTAAAAAGTGATAATTTGATATTTGTAAACTTGAATATGTTGATGATTTGTGAAGCACATTATTTAATAAAGTTGTTTATTAACAGATGTTGTGCAGTGTTATCTGTTTAAACATACACAATCAGTACCAGTATTTTCATTTCCTACCGGCCGGGAGACGGTCTTAGAGTTCTGGGACAGTATTCACAAAGCATCTTAAGAGAAACTTAAATATTTTTACTTACTTAAGTTAAAAAAAACTGAGCGGTACAAATTTCCAAACCATGTTTTCTTGGTGCTTATTGTAGTTCTTTACATAATGCTTATAATCTACGTAAAATGATAATCTTGAGTTTCTAATTCTAAATATTCCCTTAAGATGATTTGTGAATACCATCCCGGTGTATTGGCAGACTATATAGTCTGTATCAAACATAATACTAAGAGATAATAAGAAATCACACTGGTGTAGCAAATCTTAGCAGCAATAGCAGGCAACAAAGAATCACTTCAGAAAGGTAACCAGATCAAAGTCATTTCAGTACCATTGGACTAGGGGCAGGAACATGTTTGTATATCAATATTGGAAAACCATTAAGCACACAAAAAGGAACAAGCACAAATCACAATGGTACTATTCCAAATGCGACAGGAAATCTTCGCCGACAACAGAACAAGCGCAAATAACAAGGACGTTACTCCAAATGTGACAGGAAATCTTCGCCGACAACAGAACAAGCGCAAATAACAAGGACGTTACTCCAAATGTGACAGGAAATCTTCGCCGACAACAGAACAAGCGCAAATAACAAGGACGCTACTCCAAATGCGACAGGAAATCTTCGCCGACAACAGAACAAGCGCAAATAACAAGGACGTTACTCCAAATGTGACAGGACAACCTTTGCCAGCAACAGAACTAGCACACATTACAAGGACGCTACTCCAAATGTGACAGGTCAACCTTTGCTAGCAATGGAACAAGCACACATTACCAGGACGCTACTTCAAATGTGACAGGACAGCCTTTGTCAGCAACAGAACAAGCACACATTACCAGGACGCTACTTCAAATGTGACAGGACAACCTTTGCTAGCAACAGAACAAGCACAGATTACAAGGACGCTACTCCAAATGCGGCAGGACAACCTTTGACAGCAACAGAACAAGCACAAATCACAAGGACGCTACTCCAAATGTGACAGGACAATCTTTGCCAGCAATGGAACAAGCACAGATTACAAGGACGCTACTCCAAATACAACAGTACAACCTTTGCCAGGAACTTGAGCAAGATCATTATACGTACAAACACAACTGCGCTCCTGCCATTTAGAGATACTAGTGTATACGAAGCAGTCAAGAAAACTCACAAGAAACAACCTTACCACAGGTAAATGGTATATAGTTTGAATTAAAAAGATGTTTACATTTTACACACAATACAATATTCTTGTTCAATGATAGTTATCTTAAGTGAACAACGATTAAAATTTACAACAGTAACTGAAAACGAACAATGACAAAACAATTAAAAGGGCAAGTCAAGTCAAGTCAAGTCAAAATTTATTAATTGTCGGAAACTTGGTACAAACAAAATAACATAAGCTATGTATAGCTTTTGTCCGACAAGACGTACCACGTACCACAGCAAATCACAAGGGTTGCAACAAGGACATGCATTAAAATGTAAATAAACAGTGACACAAAGAGATAATAAAAGTCGTACAGGGTAGGCAACATTCAACTTTAAGAGCCGAGCACAGAAAGTAGAAAAAAACCAATACAGATCACAATAACACGACACAATGCCCAACATACAACTGAACGAGAAAATTAACTTAACCGCTGAACGTCCAAGTTTTTCAAATGCCAATCCAAACCTTACACTGACAGTCAGACAAACATAACCGGATTAAACGCCCTCAGTCAAAACACCAACGTCACAAGGACGTTTCTCAAAAAAGGGCACAATGGCCAAAAATACATTTTGTATTTTTTTCTTTTTTTATCTGAACACTACATACCCGGCGCATTTATAAAAGCCATTGGTGTGTACAGTGGAAAATATCAATCTTATGGAGCAGGACAGTGTAAATAAGAGTATACCACTATATAAGTACCGTACTAGCACTAAGTTCTAATTTCACGAACGTACATTAGTAATTGCTTAGCTGCGTCTGTTACTGTTAATCTACAATGCATAACACGTACATGCATAACTTTATAACTTTTGATGTATACCTCTGTCTCATATTTTCGTGTTTTCTCCTAAAATCCGTGCTTGGTTTAATTAAGCTACATCAAAAATAGAATATAACTACCAAACACGAATAACATGTTTTTTAATTAAGCTGTAATATATAGTTATTTTAGTAAAACTATCCAAAATAACGATCACACAAATAGTCAGTATCAATTGATGCTGTCGACTCATCAGACGACGATCCACTACATTTTGTATATCGTGAGTAATTACTCCAGCTGGTATTGTTCAACTTATGTTAATTGTTCTTGCATACCATTAAATGTGGCACATTTTATTTATCACCAAAGTCTATAACAATCAAACTGACATCACTTTTTGACAACTACTACTACAAATTTACTTAATTTAAACACGACTCCTAAATTTAAACACATGGGACCCCCCCCCCCCCCCCCAATACAGACAGGTTTAACGGAGGCACTGATTTCATGGCAAGCAATCCGAAGGATTCATAACACAAACCTTGACATAAAAAGCTGTGATTTTACATATTTTGATAATTTATACTTTTCATTGTTCTTGTGTTTTTTTCCCGTTAAATTAACATTGTTTTCTTCCGTAACAAACGTACAGGCCTTCGTGTTTTAAAAGATAACATAACTGAAACTTCCTCATACATTGTGTTTTCTTCAATCTTCACCATCGCTTTTTTAGGTCTCTTTGTGTTATAGAAAATTTAGAGGAGTTTGACCCACATCATTTGGTCCCCGTTGTGAGCCCCTCGCGAGCCGCCGCGCACTTCTGGGTTTTGATTGGCTGGACATTTAATTGAATCCAACATGGAGTCTAGCCGACTCGGGTAGAAGCGTGTGAGAATGTTAAAATTCAAACGATAAGCGTTTAATGATCTTCAAATGCAAACATTTCAACATCATCGGTAAGAAAACATTATAATAAACTCTTATTCTACGATTAGCTCTGCTGATTAATTCGCGTTAGCCTGTGATTATTAGTCACGCGCTTCGTGTTTGCGGGGGATAGCTCTTTACTTTGTTCAAAAAAAGTAATTTATGTTCTTTTGTTGGTGGTTTGCGTTGTTAGATTAGTTCTTGTGTCATGGAGTAGTAATGTATTGTTGTAACACAGATAGGGTATGTGTACACGCTGTCTAAGCACTGTGAACTTTGCGGGTCAAAGTCATTTAATGTTCAAATTTGAATCGACCATTTACCACAGTCTGGAGTGCCCTGTTCACAAAACGATAAATTAATTATTCTTCCTTGTGATTTTACTGGTCACATTGAACACTGACAAGTAGCTTGACTATTTGTTGTGTAGGTGTGATCTGTTCATGCGATTGAATGACAAGTTACCTGCAAAATATTTAGAAAACTTGAGTTAGGCTGACCTGAAAAAAAATGCTTTTTAAAAATTTCTTTGTTAGGAGAACCAAACCCAGACATTCCTTTTAGTTGGATGCTGCCTATAGGCAGGGTATATATATTATGCATTATAATGTGAAAAACGCACATGTGGGTAAATACAAACACACCCATTGTTTTATAATGCATAAATTAATTTAATTGAAGTAATTTATCAAATTATGTGGAAGGTTTGCATGTCCCTTGTGGTTACAGTAGGGTCTTTAGCTTGCATGATATTTGCCCAAATCACTGCATGCGTTTCAGTCAATCATTTCTGCAAGCTAGCATGAAAATGCAAGTGAAACTTCACTCTTGATCCTCGCTGTGATTTCACTTTGCTTGGGTGTAAATTCAAGCCTGCATCTCATTGATGCAGGTGAACTGTCCTCCTAACACCCTGTGTGACCTTTACCATATCTGACTATTTGGCTGTCATGGGGGCATACATTGTAATATGTTTGATTTTTATGCCCCCCATCTTTGATGAGGGGGTATATTGCTTTGCACATGTCTGTCAGTCGGTCGGTCTGTCTGTCATCAGTGATTTTTTTCCTTCTTTATTAGGGTCCGGAAAACCGACCCTTTCCCAATTGCAAATAGGCTATAATTTTCCCAAATTTGAATGAAAAATTCCCAATAAACAATTTTCAAAATCGGACATAAAATGATAAAGTTACGAACATTTTTGACAAGAGGTCAAGCATAAAGTTCAAAGAAATCAGTAAACATTCACATGTCATTCACATGTATTTTCTTTTTCTGTTTTATTTGGCCTTTCTGCTTCATGGAAATTCCCAATTTCAAGTTGTCACGACGCAAAAATTCCCAATCTGAACGGACCCTTTCCCAAAGAGGCAAAAAAAATCACTGGTCATATTAAATGGTTTCCGTTCAATAACCCAAGAATGCTTTGCCCTAGGATCTTCAAACTTTTCTTCGACATTAGATGTCCCCTATTGATTGTGAGGTAAAGGTCACTGCGACCTTCACCATTTCTGACTATTGGGATGCCATGGGGCATACATGTTTTACAAACAGCTCTTGTTTAAATGGATTTCCACTTGGTTGTCTATAGAATAGAATATAGTTTATTTTCCAAATTCTGGACCCTCTCGGGTATACAATTTTGATATTTACATAAAAGACAATCCAAAGTTTAAAAAAAACTATATGATTATGAAGGTGCACACTTTGAGATCGACAGGTCCTGGGTTGGATCTCCACAGTTAAATTTCACTGAGCAAGAATAACACGCAATGCTCCACTTAGTCCTTACTCGGGTTTATGAATGGGTAGTTGAGAGAGTCAAAAGCCAATGTAATGTGGCTGCTGTCAGCGCCATGTGTAAGTAGAAGCTGACTGGCGATTCAGTGATCAGGTGTAAATGTCGAGTTTCCTGAACAGACACATGTATGTCTTAAAGGTGATACTAAAGTGGCACTTTACAGTTTTTCAGGGTCAGGGAAAAACATATTTTTTTCAAGGTCAGGGAAAAGTCAGGGAATTTTGGAATTAGTCAGGGAAATCCAGAAATTTACCAAAAGTCAGGGAAAATGCAGGGAATTTTTCATTGAAGCTGTCGATAGGTGTCATTTCCTATGAAGTAATACCTAAGACTGAAAAAAATCCTCGCTCGCTCGGAATCATTCTACATTATAATAACTATGTCAATCAACAGCCTTAAAATCTGCTACCTTAAACTTTTTTGTTCCATATAAAACAAATATATCCTCATTTTCTCTGTTGTATTGCCATATTTTGCTTGAACAAAAAGATGCTGTGTCGACCGATTGCTAAAAAAAGTCAGGGAAAACTGCTCTGTGGTCAGGGAAAAGTCAGGGAATTTTGTCTTGGAAAGTTTGTGGGAAACCTGTTTTTAAGTTTACTTGATAATCAATGTCATAAAGTTTGCATGCTAAATGTCATTTCTATCAATGGATTGCAACCCCCATGCTAAGAACAAGTGAATAAATAAGTAATACCACTGCAGTGTGTTAATACGTTTGGCCGTATTACCCCAAGTTGTATGTATAATGCCAAATCTCGCGAAACCTCTAGGTCAGGAAGGAGAAACAAACAATATTTTACTTTTGGCCTGAATAGTTCTGTATTCATACCCTATTTTTGCATGTATAAGACAAACATTTTTCATCCCAGAATCGAAACTAATAATTAGATGCGTCTTTTACAATAATATAGCCGTTTTCCAAGTCTCAATTCATCTCAATCGGGAAAAAATGAACTTTCGAGAAGTCTGTCATTTGTAATAAAAGGGGAATAATTTATACTGGTTTGGTAGTGGCTAAGTGCCGTACCATTCCGTACATTTTGCAGATTTTAATACCGTTGTATTTATGATAAATTTGAAAATATATTATTAGATAATTTTTACATTTTTAGCTCACCTGTCACAAAGTGACAGAGTGAGCTTTTGTGATCACTCTTCGTCCGTCGTCCGTCCGTCCGTCGTCCGTCCGTCCGTCAACAATTGGCTTGTGTAGACACTAGAGGTCACAATTTTAGTCTAATCCTTATGAAACTTGGTCACAATGATCATCTCAACGAAATCTAGGCCAAGTTCGATATTGGGTCATCTGGGGTCAAAAACTAGGTCACTAGGTCAAATTATAGAAAAACCTTGTGTAGTCACTAGAGGTCATAATTTTGACTTAATATTTATGAAACTTGGTCACAATGATCATCCTAACAAAATCTAGGTCAAGTTCGATATTGGGTCATCCGGGGTCAAAAACTAGGTCACAAGGTCAAATCATAGAAAAACCTTGTGTAGTCACTAGAGGTCAAAATTTTGAATTAATCTTTATGAAACTTGGTCACAATGATCATCTCAACAAAATCTAGGTCAAGTTTGATATTGGGTCATCTGGGGTCAAAAACTAGGTCACAAGGTCAAATCATAGAAAAACCTTGTGTAGTCACTAGAGGTCACAGGTTTGACCTGATCATTACGAAACTTGTTAACAATGATCATAACAACAAAATCTACGTCAAGTTCGATATTGGGTCATCTTGGGTCAAAAACTAGGTCATATTGTCAAATCATAGAAAAATCTTGCATAGTCACTAGTGGTCACAATTTTGGTCTAATCTTTATGAAACTCGGTCACAATGATCATCTCAACAAAATCTAGATCAAGTTTGATATTGGGTGATCCGGGGTAAAAAACTAGGTCACAAGGTCAAATAATAGAAAAACCTTGTGTAGTCACTTTGGCTTGATCTTTAAGAAACTTAGTCACAATGATCATCTCAACAAAATCTAGGTCAAGTTCGATATTGGGTCATCTGGGGTAAAAAAGTAGGTCATTAGGTCAATCATATAAAAACCTTGTGTAGTCACTAGAGGTCACAATATTGGCCTAATCTGTATAAAACTTGGTCACAATGACCATCTCAACAAAATCTAGGTCAATTTCGACAGGTGAGCGACCTAGGGCCCTTTGGGCCCTCTTGTATTTTTGTTTTCTGTATTATTGTATTAGGGATATGACGTCATAAATCTAAAATACGTATTTTTGGTCACGTGATCATGTTCTTTGGGCTGTAGTTAAGAACAAATTATGAATAATTCAGGACATATTTATCATGTGAAAGATAGTAACATATCTCCATGTGTAAACAATATACATGTTTGACTTTTACACTTAAGACGTATGGTAGTACCATGCAGCAACAACGTATAGGGTACCGTCCCAGCAAAATGCAGTTTTTGGAGTATTTCGAACATGGCAGATTCCTTGTACAACTAAATCCATTTAGACTGTCCAAACAATAATGTTGACCCAGCACTAGTTAAACAATTTAACGGTGCATAAAATCTGCAAATTTCAAATTAATCGGATAAAACTTATATAAATTATTACCAATAATATCAACCCTTACGTCTACTAATACACCTTATTTTCTCGCAATTCCAGTGTTTGATACCCCTATTGGTTCAATGCCACGCGGGTGAATGGATATTTTACCGATTGCAATATTATTTTATTGGTTAGCTAGGCAAAGGTTGTATCTTTCAGAAAATGTCCACTTTCATACACATTGATTGAATATTAAACGCATTATCGGCCACTGATTAATACTTTTTAAGTGGCCCTCGTACAGCATGTTATAGTTTATTTTGTAACTTTTGTTATTTCCAGCTAGCTCAGTCGGTAGAGCATTTGGCCTGTAAGTGAAGGGTACCGGTTAGAGCCCTCCGGGTCTGCAGGTTGCATATTTTTCTCACCCTGTTACAGTTACAATATAAACATTGGTTCAATATGTATTGAATGAATCTACACATTTTTAAGAAGTATTTCAATGATCAATCATTAAACTCTCAACTGAAATGTCACTCACTGTCTTTGCATAAGGATCCTTACAACACAATATAGTATTCATGAGTGACAAGGTGAGCTATTGTGATCACTCTTCGTCCGTCGTCGGTGCGTGCGTGCGTTCGTCCGTGCGTCAACAATTCATTCAAACGACTTCTTCTCCTAAACCACCTGACCAATTTCAACCAAACATCACAGGAATGTTCCTTGGGTGGTCCTTTCTAAAAATAGCTAAAAGAATTGTAATCTATAAATAACTCTGGTTGCCATGGCAACTGATAGGAAAATCTTTAAAAAAATCATAAAAAATCAACCGCTGGCCAGATTTCAAAATAATTTTACAGAAATAGTTGTTGTGTGGCCCTCTTACAAAATTGAAATTTTTGTCTTGATTCGTCAAAAAACATGCGCTGTTTTTCCCTATATATCTATAGTAAAATCTTTAAAAATCTTCTTCTCTAATAGTACTGGTAGGATTTCACTATTAATTGGTAAAATTTTCCTTGGGTAGTCCTTTCTTAAAATAGCTAAAAGAATTACATTCCATGCATAACTCTGGTTGCCATGGCAACTAATAGGGAAATCCTAAAAAGATCATAAAAAATTAACCGCTGGCCAGATTTCAAAATAATTTTACAGAAATAGTTGTTGGGTGACCCTCTTATAAAATTGACATTTTTGTCATGATTCGTCAAAAACATGGCCACCAGTGGGCGGGGCACTGTTTTCCCTATTTATCTATTGTGAAATCTTTACGAATCTTCTTCTCTAAAAGTACTGGTTGGATTTCATGTTAAATGGGTGACAATGCTCCTTGGGTTATCCTTTCTAAAAATGGCTAAAAGAATTATAATCCATGCACAACTCTGGTTGCCATGAGAACTGATTGGAAAAACTTTTTAAAAAAAAACCGCTAAAAATTAGGTACTACTTGATCAATGTTCACAGGTGAGCGACCTAGGGCCCTGTGGGCCCTCTTGTTTTAAAAAATAATTTTAATGTTAAAAGTGTTAAGAAAATAAAACAAGGAAAGTAGCAATTGATACTGTTTCACATTAAATGGCTATACTTAGCAAGTTTTGCAAACAGTTAATTACCAATTTTGAGTTTGATGTGTGTCATGTACGCTAATTGACCAGGCAATAAAACACCCATTGATAAGTTTGAGAAAGTGTTGACATGATGTCGAGAAGGTGTTTGCAAACTTGTGTTAAAAAGTTGTCACCCATTGTGGTAATAGAGTGGAGATTTCAATATGCTTACTCGTGCACTTCTCACACATGTCACAAACATGCTTCTCTGTTGTCAATATATTCACCAGGTCTTGGCTGTCAATAAATAACAAAAAATGCAGTTGCCCTAAATTTTATTTTGAAACCTGTAAACAAGTAATTATCACGATTGAGTAATTTTTATGGAACGTCGAAAATGGCGGCCGAAAATTGGTTTTCTACAGTTTTTACTCGTATTTTCACAATTTTTGCTCGATTTCCTTAAAATTTTTTCCTCTTGTATCTTCTTTCATTTTTTACCTGCATCCAATACATGACCGCGTCTTTTACATGGGTTTTTACGGTAATATTGATCTTAACTTCTTGTACTAAAATAATAATACATTTTTTTGTTCACTTCAGAATGTTGATGTAGAATATTGGTGAAGTCTAACATTATAAGTGAATTACTGGACTCATTTTCTCTACTGTGTGAAGTGCCTAATAAATCAACATAAGTTAGTCATCTGCAAGGTTTAGACCAGACATTGTACAAGCAGTGGTGTAACAATGACGGCCCCTGATATGGATGTCATCAAGGAGATACCAGGATACAAGGTCATCTTGAAGGCCGTACTCAAGGCACAGATACAACAGCTGGTGAGTAAAACATAAAGACTCACACTTGCATTCCAGGGCTTTCTTTTTCAAAACTAGGGGAAGGGGCCTTTTCTTTGAATTTGGGAAAAAATAACACAATGGGGAAGGAAAAAATTGATGTAAATAGGATTTGAGGGGAAAACTGCATGATTTTAAAGAATTTTCCTGAGGGGAAGGGTCCCTTCTATAGAAGGAAAAAAATCCCTGCATTCAAACTTCAGGCCCTTTCGCAGAAATTATTTAAGCACTGGGGAAATTCTGAGGTTTAATAAAAAAAAGTTTTAACCACAATCATGGTATTTCTATAGTTGATGATATGTTAAGTTAGAACTGTGGTAGGAATAATTTCAGATTCTTGCTCTGGGTTTTCAGCACGGGTTCCACTAGCTACTGAATCGGAATGATCATTTTCATACCATTGTATTTATTATTAGGCCATCCTTAAAAAAGTGTTTGTTTGCCCTTACGCGACCCAGGTTTTTTTCAGGGGGTAGGTAGGTTTTTTTTTTAGGTTGATGTGTCTGAATGTAATTATTTACCAGAAAGAACTACAGAAAAGAAATACCAAAAAAATGAAAAATGACCAACATGGAATGGGAAAAAATATTGAAAACAATTTTTTTTTTTAGCTGTTCTGTTAAAAAAAAGTCGGTTGCGGCTATTTTCACCTGTCGGTCGCGTAAGGGCAAACAAACAGTTTTAAGGATGGCCTTAATACCGATGATTTTAAGAGAAAACGACTCTTCAAACCAAAATCTTGAGGTTCAAAATTAGACTTTTTGTTGTTTTTGGCAATTTCAAGGATCCAAACCTTTACTCTGGAGTAGACACATGGAACCCATGATCCGTGTTTAACAAACTAAGGCAAAGACACATTGTTTTCCCATGAATATTATATCTGTGTAACGCAATTTTAACTTAGTGTTTTTTTTCCAAAAGTTTTCAGCTGTGTCATGCAGCACATTTATTCTCCCCATCATAGGTGTGGGAAGGTTGCAGAACCTTCCCTCGCCACATCTTACCAGGGCTTCCTCTGGAGAATATTTAGCTTTCGCCACTACATTCGCCAAATGGAAAAAGTTGTCGCCACTTGGGTCAAATCTTTTCTCAATATTTCTAATATATATTTGACTTCATGTATATGTTTTAAAAATTACAATAATAAATTGCTGTTTTCTGTGTGTTTTGAAACTGTGAAACTATGGTTAAGCACTAAAATATTGCAAAGCACTAAAATATTGCATTCTTTTTGTTTCTCTATCCTTCAGTGAAATCTTGACTTCAAATCGAGAGGTTATATAAATGATGACCAGATCACTTGTACTTGCACATTTACAAGTTACTAAGTTCATGAAATAAAGTTCAGTTCATTAAATAGTCTGATAGATCAATTAGACAGACTGGCCCATACTAACTGTAATTATTTCTTCAGTTCATCACTAGACTTATCAAACTTTCAAGTTTCTCATTGAAACAATTTACAAGTGTTAAAATTTCAACAGTAAAGTAATCTAACATCAATAATTGCCAATGAGACCCATTGATCAAACATTGTCACGCTTCAATCATAATCACCTTGGTAACCTGGCTTCACCCGACACACTACAGGGGTGCAATAAACAGATAAACATGTCAAATTGTGTAACCCTCGCTAATTGTTTACAATCTACAAATTGACCGGAAGAGACCGTTTTACAACAATTTTACGACATAAACATGCAGTTAAATGGATCTTTTACGACATTAGGTCAAATTTTGTAAAGAATTTAGCTTTCGCCATGAAATTCGCCAATTTGATTTTTTTATCGCCAAATGTTTGATAATGGCGCAAATGGCACCATTTGCGACTGACAGCGTAGGCCCTGTCTTACAATAATGCATATATATATGTGCTATTTAACTTACTGATGTTGATTGTTGTATTATAGGTGGAACAGCTTGCGGCTCACACGGAGGAAGATTCTATCATACTGACAGCCAGTGTACACGATGGTACCTTGAGTCATCTCGGTACAGACTCGGGGAAATCGTTCCTCGATGATCATGAAGATGTTAAATCACAGTTTCTGGGCTTCTGTCTCAAATGTAAGTAAACGATTGCCTTAGTGACAGTAAATTCATGCATATTTGTGGGAAAATGAAATCTGTGGACTTCGGTAAAATAATTGTTTGGTTGGAGCACTTGTGTCTGTTACTCAGGAGTATGTCAAAGGTGGCATTTATCAGTGACCAGCTGTTGTTAGTTTATCTGAAACCCTCATGATTATAACTTCTTCATGATGCATGTGAGAATTTAAGTGCAAAGCCCAAGTTCAATCCTGCATTACTGGGGCATCATTGCCTTATGGTTCCACATTACTGCATTGTTTAGCATAGAAGGATATAGTAACTAGGATAAACAATTATCATGTGCAACAGTCTTTTTGCATAGCAGCAAGAGACTAACTTTAATTAATTAAATGATCGAAAATTTGTGGAAACTTGGACTGACTTTAAAATTAAAAGTAAGAAGTTCTTTGTTTGGACTCCCCCAAATCAGAAAATTTATGTTTGGGTGGGTAGGTAGATTTGTTTGTTGTGTAAAAAATAAGGTTTTCTGAAAGGTCAGAAAAGTGGGAATTGGTGTGGATTTCATGAGTTAAGAGTACACTAGTCAGCCTTAGCTCTAAACACAATAAAGAATAACTTTAACAAATATTTAACTGTTGTTGGTATTTTCAGATCATCATCAGAAGAAACAGCAGCAAGAAAGAGAAAAGGAGCTGAAAGAACAGGAAGAGGCCATGCGTAAAGCAGCAGCTGCGGCTAATGCTAGTATGTATGGTGCTTCACAAGGCTTTATGCCCACACGATCACCTAGACACCATGCCCCGAGATACATGGGGCCACGTGTATCCAGGCCACCACTGAGACATAATCCGTACCCTGTGACTCGTCCTATGCGCGCTCAGACCATACCAGCAACCTCAACTCCTTTGAAATCACCCAACAAAATTGATGGACAAATAATTAAGATCGAACCAGAGGATAGTAGCCGTGAGAATTCTAATCAGGAATCCGCCGATGCGAATGTATCGGACAATGCAGCAGGAAGTTCAGGACAATCGCCATCTCAAACACCTTCAACTCCATCCAAAGTGAAATCAGAATCGGGTAACAAAGACACTGATGATGACGATCAATCAGAATCATCCAATTCAAACATTCCCAACGAACAAACTAGTGAAACCAATATTGGTTTAGACTCGGATCTTTCAGGTTTGATCTCTGCAAGTAACACTGAAAGTGCTGATCCCAATGCGGATGTTAGTGTTAAACTTGAAGCTTTAACTGAATCTGAGATGGAGTTAGAAATAACGGGTGTTGAACCCGGTAGAGTTATGGTTCCTCAAGATAATTGGGATCCTAATGTTTCTATGGGTATGAACTTTGACCCAACTGGTGCTACTGGTAGTCAAGGAGATATGAGTCAGCAAGGATACAGTAAGTGTCATTTACTTCCTCAATGTTTTACTGTGACCTTCATTGTCCTTGTATGCTTCAAGTTCGCTGCTTACCTTGCAAAAATGGAATTAATTATTCCCCCCATCTTTGATGAGGGGTATATTACTTTGCACATGTCAGTCAGTCAGTCAGTCAGTCAGTCAGTCAGTCAGTCAGTCAGTCAGTCAGTCAGTCAGTCAGTCAGTCAGTCAGTCAGTCAGTCAGTCAGTCAGTCAGTCAGTCGAACTTTGTGTCTATTGATTGGTTGGGGTAGACCAAATGCTTTCCGTTCAATAACTCTGAAAGGCTTAACCCTAGGATCCTCAAACTTCACTTGGAGGGTGGTCATCAACAGGAGATGATGATTTGAGGTCAAAGTAGAAAATGAATTTCAGGTCAAAGTTTAAGGTTGCTGTGACCTTAAAGAGAATAAATGGACCAAATGTTTTCCAACTCGAGAATGTTAGGGCCGCTCGATCTTCAAACATTATAGATATGTTGGTCTGCTTAGTCACCATCAGTGGGTGACCCCTTTTGATTTTGAGGTCAGTAGGTCAAGGTAGCCTTGGCCTGTAACATGTCTGACTATTGGGCTGAATGGGACTAGTATGTTTTACAATTATCTCTTGTTTAATACCAAGGTGTTGTCCCAGATTGGTATTTAGGATTACAGAGTTTTAGAAGTACAGAGTTTGCAAACTATGGTTTGCATTTATAGTCCTCAAATATTAGCCTTTTACATTCTATAAGCATTCTTTTACTACACCCCAAACAGGCTTGTCTCATATTGTCAGGTTAAGGCATTGCACTTCAATATGCCCAACAGGAATGATAATTTTCTTGCCAGAAATGAATATAGTCCGCTTAAGAACCGTGTAGTAAAAATATTCATAAGGTGATATCCATCTTAATTTTCATCAGGCTATACCATAGCGAAAACTACTTTTGTTTGTCTGTTGTTTAATATTAAGTTTGTGTTGAATTTTGACCGAAGGTGTCCAGCAGTCAGTCACAATTAAAATCCAGATCTATATACACAGTTAAGAAAAATGATAAGCTTATTGTTGCGGTATTAAGTTGGACGCTAGTCATATGGTATAGATTAATTTGTACAAGTAGAGAAATGAGATATATAATATAATGTCCAAGAAAAAAATTGCAGGCCCTGCATTAAGGCTAAATTTCAGGAAGTCCTGACTTCCTGACCTTTGATTTGGGAAGTCCCAGTATGATTTTACGGAAGTCCCAAGTCTCGAACATCAACTCTGCGTGTACATTCAGTAATGTAGTGCCATCCAACAGTATGTAGGATTGTCCAACCATTTTTACTAAGTTCAGATTACATTCATGAAATGTTTTATCTGTATACTTAGAGCCCATTTAACCCTCTATGTGTTACTGTGTATTGTTTTGATGTATGATCAATCCAGCTACATGTATGATTGCTCAATGATATGGTCAGTTCAGTGTACTGGTTCAAGCATATTTACAATCCATTTTAACCCTTTGCTACATCGGCATATACTAGTAGCCTGTTTATAAACATTTTAATTGGTCATCCTTATTATCAGCAAGATGTATATACACTATCATGAGGTAAACAATGAAAATTTATTTCTGAACATGATACATATTTTATTGAAAATTGAGGTATGTCTATGGAGTATAGGGTTAATTAGATGTTAAAAAATGTTACTTGATTTAAGTACTAATAACACACTTGAATTCTTACAATAATAGAAGCCAAAACTGTATGACTGATTAAAATAAAACACGAGTTTATCCGAAGATATGTACATATCCGAAATAGTGCAACTTGTATGTCATATAAGTCGTTCTTTTCCGGGTCATTTGCAGTATTTTATGCACCTAAACTCATATCTTGTTTAAATGCCACAAAATGTGTTAAAACTCGAATAATACCAGCACCATTTAATGCTTCCGAACACCACGTCATTTACACGATTTTAATGTTCGCGCTCTGCAAATTCAGAAAAAAATTCGCTGCGTCAATCAATAAATTCCTCAAATTTAACACACGTGTATCGCATACAGTTTACGGGATAAATTCGCATGCCGCACGATCAAAGACCGCCGAGGCACTACCCGCACCTTTGAAGGGAAGCGCGTCGGTCACATCAAACGTCCTTAACGTAGACATTGATGCCGCACGCTCGTTTGATGAAACTGCCGACCGAACGTTGGCAAAAGTATGTTAGAGTTGTGATATTTTGTGTCTGGGATTTAAGTAAACGCGCGGAATATTAATTACAAGGTAAATATTCTTTTTAAACTCGATATTTGCAGAACATACGTTTTGACTCGTGTCTTTTTTTAATTATGCGTACAACTAAGAATTACGCTTACCCAACACACGACAAATTTATAAAATAAAATCGATAATTCAATCAAATTAATTAAAGCATACGTGTTTACGTAACGGTTTGTAACTACACAATTATCTGTCTCTACACGAGATTATTAGCGCGACGCGTTTTACACACCTTTGGTGAATTTGATTACCGCAGCGATCGCGTACATTATTATGTACAGTACGCATGATCAGGCCGTCAATCAAATTAGCTGACAATCAGTGGGCGGAGCGAACGTTTATCGATTGGCCAATGATATAGCGAGATTAATGAAAACTGATGCGGCTTTCACCGTCTGAAGTTTACACAACAGGACGTCCTGCGTATTGATTATCGGCGTATAACATATTTTATTGACGTACGCTGTACGAACGAGAGTTTAATTTCCGGCGTACACGGCCGATTTCCTGGCGTAATATACGCCCGTACGCACGCTAACGCAACTGCTGAAATTGTCAGTTGAACTGGAGTACATACCACTATAAATAGAAGTTTATTAAGCAGATATTAATACTGCAGCTGAATATGTGAACTTGAAACAAATGACAGGGTGTGTTGGTCACAGACGACATTCTACATCCAAAATAATGAATAAGGGAAAATTAACCAAAAAGTAGTAGAACCTGTATTAGATGATAAGTTTTTAATAGGATGTTTATTTAAAGTCAATTAATTATAATTGATTCATAATAAATATTTTCAAATTGTTTTGATGTTGAATTATCTAATTTCGTGGGTTTTGCTACTTTCTTGTATGCAGAAATTTGTACAATTCTTAACAAGCCTTTGTTCAGATTATATGATAAAATAAGTGTTATTAGTGAAATGCATAAATTATCACAAATTTAAATTTTTTAATTTATGACTTACAAACAAAATTTTACCTTTTGACCTAGTCTTGCTTCCCTTATTGATTGTATTGAGCTATGCAGTCTGTCCAACTGTTCTTGTTGGTATAGGTCAAGTTGAAAGAACAATTTTGTATATTTTACGTACAAAATGTATTCTAAAGTTGTCCGTTGGTGATTTGATTCTGATCTATTTTACGTATTCTTTCAGTTTGGTCTTGCCTTAGTTAAGTTTTGTGTTCTGACATGTGTTGGTCCAATTGTACTACAATCATTGATACCACATTACCATTGTTGGCTATTCCGGAATAATCTGTAAATCTGGATTTGCTGCACTTGAAAGAAGGAACTTTTCTGCAGAAAATATAATTTGAAGAAAAAATAGCAACTATTGACTGAGTTACGGTCATTTGAAATTTCATACTGAACTTTGACAATCGAACAATGTTTGAAGCAGAGTTTTGGTGTAAGGGTGTGTGCTAATGGCACTCGAAACAGACTTAGCAAATTTTCAGGATTAGGCATTATGCCTTATTAGAACCGCTGTAATTATACCTTTATGCTGTTTCATATGCATGTGACATTTAGAATATTTTGAGTGAATATATGCCAGTCACTTCTTGACAGCCAGAGTCCAGTCACTGATATACCATGTCTGCTCAACAACGATAGTTTGAAAGCCAACAGATTTCGCCTGAATTATAAATATAAAATATGTGAATTATATTCAAATGCTGAATTATATAAAATATGTGAATTATATTCAAATATATGTAGTACATATACATATATGACTGAAATACTATGAAGCATTTATGCCACATTCCCTAAAATTGTGTACATACATGTGTATTATATCGCACATGGCTTATATACATGTAGCCATTGTAAAATGTTTAGTTGGCCAAATTAACTATGAAGCAGCAGTTACTTGCATCCATGTTGGAATTCCCACGTCCAGCGAAAATCACGGCCAACGCTTATAGCAAATAGCATGTGTTTTAAAGAGGACAGAGATGGTTTTGTTTCTATGGTAAGTTTGAATTTGTTTGTAACTGCATTTGATAGTAATCAGTAATGAAATTGAAAACACTGTGATTATAATAAGTATGTTACAGGGATTTTCTCCCTTTGATGTAAAAATGGCATACTGCCAAGTGTTTGAGTGCTCATCTACAGTATCATGTTTCAACATTTTTACTATACCATGTTATGTTTCTCTTCAAATGAGCCTACCTTACACATTGTTTGTGACCCAGTTTCTCGTCAAGGTCACATAGATCGTGAAGTTTGATTGTATATATATTTATAATTATATGCAGAATTTTAATAGGATACTACATGTAGTATCAGGTATGTAGAATCCTCTTTGTCTTACAAAGTTTGAATCAAACATGTACAAAGAGTGATGTTTGCATGTTTGCGTATTTTATTTTATCATCCACAACCATGTGGTTTCACTGACCCTGACCTTTGATTGATCATTCATTGTGTTCTCCCTGATCAGTATTTGCTAACTTTCCTGGATTTGTTACATGTTTGTACAGATAGTCTTGGGCATTTTATTTTAAAGGCAGGAGATAGATCAATGTGGATTACATACCGTCGTTATGGTGGTGTTTCACATGCGATCTTCCTTATAAATCAAAGCACTGTTAAAAGTACTGTTTTTCCCTGTTGAATATGTGAATAAAACAGATACCAAGATAAAAAGACATTTGTTGTGTTCTAATTAACTAATAGCTTTGTGTTGATTTCAGTTAATCATTGTTGATGTCCAGTTTCAGTTGTCTACTGCAGTTTGAAGAAGTTTCCTGCTGATATCCAATTTGGAAATTGCAAGAATGATGGCCGTCTTTCATATTTTAGTGACCAGAGTTGAAAATGAATATATATATAATTCAAATGTATTCAATTGTTATATTGACTAAGTGTTTGCAGCTTGAAATTTTATACATTTTCATTTGTCGCTTATGTGCTTTGAAGGATGTGGTGCTTGATTCGCTGATTTTTTGGCAGACATTTTCGAATTTACGCAGAACGTTATTTTGGGTGACTCGGCAAAGATTAGCGTGGCGCAGGTTTTTTTTATCTGCAAAACGGTTTACTTCATGAAGACCAACAGTGTTTATCATAGTGCTTATAACTTTAGAAGGTTTGTATGACATCATCAAAATGATTCTACATCGAGAAGTCCCTGGAGTTCCAATGAATATGAATGGTAATGAAACGGGTTTTATTGAAGCATTCTGGGTTATGGAAAAGTTCATTAAACAATGTGGTAAGTAAACACGTTTCTACATGATATCTAAAGGAGTAGAACTACATTCTTAGTAGAGAAATTCAACATAAATAAGTTGGTTCTGTTACTGATGTGACCAAGTTTAATGGAATATTAAAATATTTGTCTGAATTATTGTATGCAAAATGAAGATGGCACAGCTCCCATTCTTTTATCCTTTTTGTGAATTGAAAAGATATTTACATGATATAAATGTGTCTAGATCGGCACAACCTGTGAATATTTTCCATGTTTCATCCCCACATGAAAGTTCATTTGAGGAACATGTGCTTACTTACCTTTAGTTTACTCGAAATGTGTATTTAAGTTCTTGCGGGGTTGCAATTGTAAGGAAGAAGCTTATGGTGTATTTGTTCATAATTTGTGAAATTTTGAATTATTTTATCCATGTCATGACAAGAATATATTAACTACAAATGGTTCCATTTGTTCATGATGTAATGTTCTTATAATGTTCTCAGTAATCATGGTAATATGAAGTGTTTCGATTGGTTGAAATTTTATGTGCTGATGAACGGTATTTTGAGGAGGCATCATGCGCTGGAGTACAGTACTTTGAGAAGGCATCATGCGCTTGAGTATGGTATTTTGAGAAGGTACCATGCGCTGGGGTACATTATTTTGAGAAGGCATCATGCGCTGGAGAACAGTATTTTGAGAAAGCATCATGTGCTTGAGTACGGTATTTTGAGAAGGCATCATGCACTGGGGTACATTATTTTAAGAACGCATCATGCGCTGGAGTACGGTATTTTGAGCATGCATCATGCGCTTGAGTATGGTATTTTGGGAAGACATCATGCGCTGGACTACGGTATTTTGAGAAGGCATCATGCACTGTACTACGGTATTTTGAGAATACTCATGCACTGAAGTACTGTATTTTGAGAAGGCATCATGCGCTGGAGTATGTTATTTTGAGAATGCATTGTGTGCAGGAGTAGAGTATTTTGGGACTGCATCATGGGCTGGAGTAATACTGAATGTATTATATACTGGACTGCACGGTATTTTGAGAAGCATTGTGCGCTGATGCTTAGTATTTTGGTCTTTGTAGAACATTTTGCTGGAGTAAAGATTTGATAATCGGGGTCAATGTATCGATGCATGTATATGCTTGTGCATTTCGTCATTCTGCTTCTGGGGAGTAAGAATTCAACAACAACAACAAGGTGTTTGTATGTAATTTCTTTTCGTCAACATTTCGGCTTTACATCTTCTTCATACTAAGTTACTGTGTAGAATAGTTTATTGTCATATTTTACATTGTCAAGTTGAAAAATTGTGACTTCCTAATGAAAAATAAATATATCGGACTAAAACAGATCAAGAGATGAGTGTTGCTAGGCATTCAGACAAGTTTCAGAGAAAATTTGTCTTGATCACATGTAGCTGGACTGTGGGGATGTCTCTGTCTGACAAACAGTCGTTAAGTGTGTTAACGTTTTTGGTGTTTGCTTATAAACTGTGCCTACATTTATTGCTATCCTTTATTGGAAGAATTGTCAGAAGTATACCAGGGAATCTGCTCAGCATTTATAAATAATTAATTATATATATAATTATATATCATTTATAATTTCAATATGTTGACAACAAGACTTGTTTGCAGGGTACCATGACTATTTGTATGACCAGATTGAGGAAGGAACGTTATATACACCATGAACTAAATTATGCTTTGGTATTGAATAGGCCAGCAATAATACTGAGGCTTACCCTGCTAACTAGTTTTTGTTGTAATTCATGAGAAGTCTTTTAATGCCCCCCATCTTTGATGAGGGGGTATATTGGTTTTGCCCTTGTCAGTCGGTCTGTCTGACAGTCTGGCATCCGTTTAAATTCAATAATTCATGAACGCTTTGCCCAAGGATCTTCAAAACTTTACATGGAGGTTTGTATAAAATTAGAGGAATTATTATACGACAAAGTTGCATCAAAACACTTTCGGCTGCTCTGAGTTTCAATACTATATTTATTCAGCATAGTAATTGGTATATAAATCACATTCTGTGATAACCACATGTTTCCCTTACACAGCAAGGTTTGTTTGCAGGAGATTGCGTGTGTGGTTATTTCATTTTTTACCTACCAGATTGGACAAAGACCACCGTAGTTTGGACACAAGAAATCCTCTATGGAAATACTCAGCTCTTTCTGAAAAGAGTCCTTTGTTTTTCAACGACCCTGATGTACAGCCTCAATACACATGCTTAGGAATATAATGCCTCATACTTAATGCCATTGACAAGAATATTGAGTTTACGATGTGAAAATTGTCTGACTAAAGGTCTTTGATCATTTGTGAACCCAAGTTTATTTTTTAGCCACTATTCGAAGAAGGCATCCGAGCATCTATGTTGGCTTAAGCGTAATGCTAATGTTAGTTTAGGTACGACCTCTAATGTCTTCTAAGTCCATTGAGAGATTGCTGTTGTACTTCGCATATTCGTTCACCATCACAACTGGGGACTCCCAACACCTACACAGGAGCAGGTAACTCTACCAAGCACTTCGTCAAAATTATCTGCCCTTTGTGACTTAGAAATCCATGGTAAAATTTGGTGTTACCTCAAATACTTTCCAAGTTCATTGTCATATTGCTTTGATACTTTGCACACCTGTTCACCAGCACAACTCTAGCCCCTACAATTCTGTAACTGTATCAATCATTTTGTTAAAATTGTGCACCATTTTCAACTTAAAATTCCATGTTAGTTTTGGTTTAACTTCAAATATTTTCAAAGTTCTATTGCTTTGATACTTAGCATTATGGTTTATACCATATGCCCTACTTGTTCACCATCATGACACCAACCCATAGACAGGAGTAGGTAACTGTATCAAACATTTTGCTGAAATCATCAGTCTCTTTTCGTCAATCTCAACTCAGAAGAAAGAAATGCTGCGGCTAAGAAGCATTTTGTTTATCCCCGCAACAAAAGTTGAATGGGATTATAGGAATGGTCTCTGTCTGTCCGTCTCTGCGTCCGTTCGTAAAAAAATTGTGTCTGCTCCATACTTTAAATCCTAAGCCAAATTATGTGAAACTCGTAACTAATATGTTACTAATAAAGACGACATGCAGAACCCACATTCCAACAATGCCTACCAGTACTCGAGGTGTCGGTTCAATGTCAAAGATTCAAACCTAACATTTTGTGTCTGCTCCATAACTTTTTACTCCCAGGCCGAATGGCATGAAACTCACACTAAGTGTGTAACTAATAAAGACGACATGCAGAACCCACATTCCAACCATGCTGACTTCCGGTCAAGGTCACAATTCAAGTGAAAGGTTTGAACCTTGCATTTAGAATCTACTTCATAACTCTTTTAAAAGCCTTGACAGAATTGCATGAAACTCGTAGCAAATGTGTAACTAACAAAGACAACATGCAGAATTCACATTCCAACCACACCAGGTCAAGGTCACAGTTCAAGGTCAAAGATTTTGTGTTTGCTCTATTCCTTTTCAAGGCCTAGGCTAAATTGCATGAAACTCGTAGCAATTGTGTAACAAATAAAGAAGACATACTGAACCCACAGTCCAAATGTGCTGACTCAAGGTCACAATTAAAGGTCGAAGGTTTTAACCTTACAATTTGTGTCCTCTCCATAACTTTTTAATGTCTGGGCCAAATTGCACGTAACTTAGAACAAATTTGTGACACACAGAGGTGACCTGCAGAACCATGTTTCAACCAAGCTGGCTGGCATACAATCAAGGTCACAGTTCACTGAGGCTCTTGAGGTAGGTTGCTGTTTATTTGTAGCTATTAATTTTCATCTTTTTGTTCATTTTCATGGTTGACCAATATTGCTTATATTTGGCATGAATGTTAACCTCCATGAGGAGGAATGTCATGCGCAAACCCCAAGTTCCTATCTCAAAGGTCAAGGTCACAGATGGAGGTCAAAGATCAAATTGAAGTTTGCCGGACCATAACGTCATGCATTAACCAATCTTATACTCGTATTTGGCATGAATGTTAACCTCCATCAGAAGTGTCATGGACAAACTATGGTCCTATCTTAAAGGTCAAGGTCACAATTGGTCAAAGGTCAAATTGATGTTTCTCCGGACCATAACTTTCTCATGTATTGTCCAATCTTGCTTATATTTTGTATGAATGTTAACCTCCATGATCAGGAGTGTCGTGCACACACCTTAGATTCCTATCTCAAAGGTCATGGTCACAGTTGAAGGTCAAAGATCTAATTGAAGTTTGTATGGACCATAACTTAGTTATGCATTGACCAATCTTGCTTATATTTGGCATGAATGTATTGTTAATCTACATGACAAGGATTGTCATGTGCAAACCCCAGGTTCCTATCTCAAAGGTCAAGGTCACAGTTGGAGGTTAAATGTCTAGGAGCATTTCTTATTTATGCATGGTGCCATTTCAATGTAACTTGACATGAATATAAACCCTTATGAGAGCGTGTGACATGGTAAGTCTTTCATTAACAACAATTTCTGACATCTAGATAGACGTAATGCAGACGCAGGTAAGTCATGTAAAATAATCATTCAACTGCAAGTTCATTTAGGATAGGAAAACATCACCCACGGGTACGGAATTTTAGTCGACAACTATCAAATTTTGTAAGAATTAGTTTGTCAGATCACATGGTCAGTTGACTTGACTTGATTAAGCAAAGTTCATACCAAGGTGCCGATATTGTCAGAAGTGACTGGATAAAAAAGGTATGAAGTGCGAATCCCTGTAAAGTACAGGGGTGTCAATGTTCCTGATTAATGCGGAATTCCAGATTTATCATTCTTGATTGAGCAATGGCTTCTGACCAAAATAAAAGTTATTTAATGAAAATAGCTCAAGAAATGGCAAAGATAAGGTAAATTTCTGAAAGATTTTCTGTAATACAACTTTAGTTTATTATGGAAACAATGTCATTGAAGGCCTCTTGTTAGGCAAAAATGGTTGACCGCTTATGATTTTCCTGGTTTTTAATTATGCCCTGTTGACACCCCTGTAAGTATGAATCAAAGAGACACTTAAAAAATGTACTAGTCTGTGTTGATTCCTCCGAACAGGCAATGAACCACAGGTCACCATACACAATGTCTCAAATAAATTCATCAAAACCCAATTAAAATTGAAACTTGGGAGTAAAATACCCAATCGTCTAAAACCTTATCTGCTGCTCTGTGAGTTCACATTTATGAATCTTGGTCTTAACGATCATCCCAACAAAATCTAGGCCAAGTTCAATATTTGGGTCTTCGGGGCTTAACACGAGGTCAATCAAAGCAAAGAAACACCTGATGTAGTCAGTTGAGGTCACAACTTTGGCAATCTTTTTAAAACTTTGTCACAATGATCATCTCAACAAAATCTAGGTAGAGTTCGCTATTGGGTAACTTCACCTTTATGAATGTTGGTCAGAATGTCTGCCTAGATGGAATCTAGGTCAAGTTTAAATGTCGGTCATCTGATGTAAATAACATGGTCACTGGTCAAGACAATTTTAAAACATTGTACATCCAATAGAGGCTGCAAGTCAGAGGTTGTAAATGATTTCTCAGGTCATCGGGCCTGTGTGCACTACAACAGGTTGGCGACCTTGGAATCTTGTTAAAATTTATTGTTGTATAGATCTGTTTTGTTTTCAGAAAATGGAAAAGATGCGAGTCAGCCGTATCAATGTCCGTATTGTAACAAGACTTTTAAACATGAATGTTTAGTTAAGCGCCACATCAAGAGTCATACGGGGCAACGTGACTTTGCGTGCGGTTACTGTGAGAAGATGTTCATCTTAAAACACCATTTAAAAGATCATTTACTGAGTGTACATCGGGTATATAGTAGCTAGTGAGTTGTTTCTCTTTAATGATTAATATACAATAACAAAAGAGGTCCTTTGAAAATGAAATAATGTAGGTTTGCTGTCGACCGACTCACTGATTTGGGTTTGCCTCGAGTACCAAAATAATGAGACAAAAAAAGTATTTGGTCTATATATGGTATCAAACAATGATAGATCACCTGTAACAGTGTGAGCCTTTGGTGATCACACTTCGTCTGTTGTCAGTCTGTCGTCTGTCAACAATTTGATTTTGTATGCACTAGAGCTCACAATTTTGGCCTAATCTTTATCAAACTTTGTCTCATTGCTCATTTCAACAAAATCTAGCTCAAGAAGGATATTGGGTCATGGGGGTCAAAAACTAGGTCACTACGTCAAATTATAGAAAAACTGTGTAGTCACTAGACATCAACATTTTGACCTATTGTTATGAAATTCGGTCACAATAATCATCTCAACAAGATTTAGTCAAGATTTGATATTGTGTCATCCGGGGTAAAAAACTAGGTCATAATGTCAAATCATAGAAAAATATTATGTAGACTAAACTAGTCACCGGAGGTCACAATTTTGACAATCTTTTTGAAATTTTGGCACTATTAGGATTATCTCAACAAAACCTTGTTTAATTGGGTCATCTGGGGTCAAAAACAAGGTCACTAGGTCAAATGATGGAAAAACCCTGTGTAGTCACTTAAGAGGTAACAATTTTGGCCAAATCTTTATGAAACTTGGTCACTTCTATGTACCATTTAAGTACCATTTTGGGTCATCTGGGGTCAAAAACTAGGTCACAAGGTCAACTCATAAAAAAAACCATGCAATAGAGGCTGAATCTTATTCATGAAATATAAATGATTGCTTCGGTGCTGGCATGCACTACCACGATAGGTGAGCGACCAAGGGCCCTCTTGTTCGAAATCTCGGGGGTTAATTCATACAACCAAGTGTTGTGGTCCATGAAGATGGTTGTGCTGTCTATAAAGTTTGTCAATATGGTCAAGGTGGTGGTGTAGGTTTTACTGTACATGTCTAGCAATGATTTAAGATCATAATGTTATCAGAATTATGAATTGTTTGAAACATGTGATTATACCTCGCAAACAAAGTTTGAAGGGGGTATACTCGAGTCGTCTTGTTGGTCTGTTAGCAAAATCTTATCCGCTCTGTAACTTTGCCGTTTCTTACTGGATTTTAAATTGCTTGGTCCTAATGTTCACCTCATCAAAGGTCAAGGTCACACTTCAAGGTCAAAGTTTATATATGCAACCAAATCATGTCGGCTCTGTAACTTAGTTGTTTTTTTACTGGATTTTAAAATCGTTGGGTAAAAATGATCACCACATAAAGACACTGTATCATGCGCAAGACCCAGGTCCCTACCTCAAAGGTCAAGGTCATACTTGAGGTCAAATATTAAAAGGCTCAAATAGGTAGTGAATCGTGTCCGCTTTGTAACTATGTCATTTCATATTGGATATTTATATTACTTGGTACAAATGTTAACCACATTAAGACAGTGTTTCATGCACATGACCCAGGTCCCTAGCTCAAATGTCAATGTCACACTAAGAGGTAAATATGAGGTTATATGGTCATGCAAGTCGTGTCCGCTCTGTAACTTTGTCGTTTCTTACTTGATTTAAAAAATTCTTGGTACCATTGTTCACCACACCAAGACAGTGTCTCATGCACAAGACCCAGGTCCCTAGCTCAAAGGTCAAGGTCACACTTAAAGGTCAAAGGTTATAGTCATGCAAGTCTTTTCTGCGCTGTACTTTAGTCGTTTCTTACTTGATTTTAAAATCTCTTGGTACAAATGCTCACCTCCATCTTGATGTGTAAGTAATATTCCTGTGTCAAGCAGTGCTGCAGGGGTATGATTCATTACTTCAGTGATAGCTCTAGTTTTGACCAAAGGGATTCGACCTGATAAAAAATATTTCACATCTAAACTATGAATAACTAAGACAGGGATCTTTCTTTATGTATGGCCCTCATATACCCAACTCAACATTATGTCCAATATTTTAAACAAGCCGAATTCAATCATTTAATTTGTACTGCACACTGCAACACAATATAATATTATACATAAAAAATACAACTTTTATCAATACACGTACACAATGTCGCCTGTGTCGAGCATAGAATGTTCACAAAATGCGTAAAACCCGGTTTGACGACATAACCCTGCACAGACAAAAACTAGAAAACGGCCTTCGATAAAGAAGAGAAATCATTATTTACGCACGATCTCAGGAAATTAGTACGACGATTTGATAGAGGAACATATTTTGAGAAACTCACCGACACTCGTCCGTTTCTGTACCGCTTAGCTAGACGAAGCTGCAATTCAACAACATTGACTGAAAACAATTCGCCGACTTTTGCCATTTTGACAGTGACAGCACGGCTTTTGTTACGAGTAATTTGATTGGCTGAAGAGTTGCATAGTATTACCCGAACACCAATCATTTTCTATATTGTCACATGATCCATCACGTGATACTACAAATGGTCGAAATAAATGTAAATATTAGAAATTGAATATCAGTTCTCCCTGAACTCGGATTATCGTCTATTTAAGCGGAACAGAAACATATAGGTGACGGTAAGTTGCAAAAAATATGTCCCGCTATCAAATCGTCGTACTAATATCCTGAGATTGTGCGTAAATAATGATTTCTCTTCTTTATCGAAGGCCGTTTTCTAGTTTTTGTCTGTGCAGGGTTATGTCGTCAAACCGGGTTTTACGCATTTTGTGAACATTCTATGCTCGACACAGGCGACATTGTGTACGTGTATTGATAAAAGTTGTATTTTTTATGTATAATATTATATTGTCTTGAAGTGTGCAGTACAAATTAAATTATTGAATTCGGCTTGTTTAAACTATTGGACATAATGTTGAGTTGGGTATATGAGGGCCAGTCATAAAGAAAGACCCCTGTCTTAGATATTTAAAGTATAGATGTGAAAGATATTTTTATCGGGTCGAATCCCTTTGGTTTTGACAGGTTGCCCTCCTATAATTTTAGAATAATCCAGAAGTCAGAATAATCTGGAAATCCTGACTTGTTGCACTAGAAAGAATGAACACTGACTAAGTTATGGTCATTAGAAATTTCATCAGCTGAATTTTGACACTAGAACAATAATGAATAGTTTTGTTGTAGGGAAGAGTTCTTCTGGCATCCAAAAACAGACTTGCGTCTTCTTTTCAGGATTTTGCATCAAACCTCAGTAGAACCTTGTTTTGTGAATTGGCTGTTGGTCATTTACTGTGGTCAGCATTTAGTTAGTGGTCATTTACTGTGGTCAGCATTTAGTTAGTTAGTATATTTCGTGATAAATATCTCCAATTGATTCTGTTACCCTTTCAGATTGGTTAGCGGGAAAAGTTCCTATTCAGATGATAGACCCGGACATTTTACGTTCACAGACTGAGAATATGGTAACATCTAAACTAGTTACGTGTCCGGTCTGTTTCAAGCTATTCCCTCATAACTACTATCTACGACGCCATATGAAAAGTCATAACCAACAACGTGATTTTAAATGTGACTTCTGCGGAATGATGTTCTTGTTGAAACATCATCTGAAAAACCATATCAGGAATCGACACAATGTAACCAATCCCGATATTTGAGCTGTGATGTACCAAAGAAAGGATGTGTTCAAAAACCAATAAAAAATAGACATAATTTCAGCGGTCTACAAAAACTACAAATTTTCAAAAACCAATATAGGAAATAGACATAATTTGAGCGATGTACGAAAACTACGAATTTTTTAAAAACCAATATAGGAAATAGACATAATTTGAGCAGTGTACCAAAACAACAAATTTTTCAAAAACCAATATAAGAAAGGGAGATAATTTGAGTGGTGTACGAAAACTACGAATTGTTCAAAAACCATACCAAGAATCCCGATTTTTAAGCCATGATGCATGAAAAACATGATGTGTTTCAAAGGGACAAATTTTTTTTGTGGTTTTGGTGACTAAGACTTTCTTAGGGACATGATTTCAAGCATTATAGATTTCATGAAAAAGTGGCAAGGTCAACATGAATTCACATGAATTATATAATGGTACCTGAATCAGACGTGCCACTCATTTTCAGGATCAGGCATACCCCTCAGTATCCCCAGATGTCATCAGCATTTCGATCACGGATGCTAACATAAGCAGAATATATAACCTGAAGTTATTGCTTATTTCTATTTGACTACGCATAATTTGTGATATAGACTCAAAGATTCCATATGCTTGTACTGTACCAGATTTCTCTGTTAGAGGGATTAAGATACGATATCCATTATGTAGATATTGACTATCATTCGTTATGTAGATATCGACTGTCATTGTTGCCAATATAGGAGTGGTAAAACAAATGATTGTTGGCCTTTTACAGCATGGTCGTGGTGTTACACCATGGTTTATCATTGTGTTGTAAATCATGGTTGTGTATTCAGTTGTGATTGAATAACTACTGAATTGTTAATGTTACTTTGTTGCTATAGTTCTCTATATAAGTCTCCCACATATTGATTTTAGGCTGTATGTCTGCCTGTCTATATGGAATCATCACAAAAATTGTCTGCACCTTGTTCTCTTTAACTGCTGGTCAGATTGCCATAAAACTTCACATGAATAGTTGGTGCCAAACCTAGTTGTGCATATTGTCAGGAATTCTAGATCTGATGAATAATTATTAATATATTGCTATAGTTACGGCCCTGTGTAGGAGACAAATGTTTTCGTGTCATAAACCCTTCTAGTGTGGCGGCTGTAAAGTCTCCCCGTACTTCACTTCAGTGTAGTTATCGTTTATCACCTCCCTTTATGGCTAATTATGCACAAAATTCGAAGTCCACAGTGTGTCATTCATTGCGTAGTGAGTATATAGGCTTGCTTGAAATATCCATTTTTGGGGATATGGATGGTTCGTTTTATGTCTGACTCTTGCGTGGATGGCTAGGCGCTGCCGTCGTTTGTGTGGCTTTGGATTGTCTGTGCGCTACAGTAATTACTTTGTTGCTATGGTTTTCAAATGGCACGAGTTTAGGTTGGTGTTGTGATAACTAATGTTACTGCAAAAACTAGACTTATTAGATGAAGAGGGAATATAGAAGCTGCTTGTTGTACTGTAAAAACATTCTGGACATGATTTGTACTTTGTATGATTTGAATATTAAAGTTTATAGTACATGTTTTGGTTGCTGATTAAGTTTTGAAAGCAGATACACTTCAACCTCTCCATAGCATACCATTGTAAACTACCACTTCAGAGACTTCTTTTCCACAATAATCTTATTTATTGGGGTTATGAAATTAAGGCTTATTTTCCGAGTGCAAAACTTCAAATCATTAGCGCCAAGCTTTGAAGTTTCATAATGTTACTCTGGCGAAGTTGCATTGTATATTTTATATGATATAATCTTACCTTGTCTTATAGTCCGAACAAATTAACCTCGACCTTCATTCATTAATATATTACAAGCTTCTTGCACAGAATATTTCATATTCCCTAGAAAGTCGTGCCTCGTGTCATTTAGGATACAGGGGTGTCAATTTTCCTGATTTATCCAGAATTCCGGATTTATCATTTCTGAAAGAGCAATGGTTTCTGACCAAAATAAAAATTATTTGATGAAAATATCTCGGGTAATGGCAAAGTTATGGTAAATTTAATTTACTCTGAAGTAATTTCTTTAATACAAACTGAGTTAATTTTCAAAACAGTTTCATTGAAGGCCTCTTATTTGGCAAAAATGGTCAGCCGCGTACAATTTTTCAGATTTTGAATTTAGCCCTGTTAACACCCCTGAGTATAGTACAGAGAATTTGACAAGACTTGACCTTCTATTAGCATAATTTAACAGCTCATATATATTGTCTATATTTATAACCCCGGTTGTATGTTTTCATAAGTGGGGAGTAGCACAAAGACGCTTGAGGTGTAATACCAACACAAATATAATGGACCGATATTGCACGATTGGCTTGTGGAAATAAATACATTGAAGGCAAGAACCTTGCATAAAGGTCAGGATCAGGTCAAATTCTCCATGCTATACTCCTTGTTATCCTGACCACAGTAAACATTGGACGAAGATAAATATAGACAAGAAATCAACTGTTAAATGATTAGGTTATGCTAATGTATGGAAAGAGGACCAGGTTCCGATCTCCCGAAAAGTCTCGATCTGAGCTCTATTGTTTAAGATAGTTTCCATGCGATATTATACTCTAAATTGGTAAAACAAAACAGACACATTATCCCGAGTTTATTACAGTAAAATTTCAACAGCTCAAGCTTCATTATTATTTATCTCAAATTTATACTCCGATTTGAGCAAAATCTCAATTTGAGCTGAAATTTCTACTTGAAATGCTTCGGGAGATTGGGACCAGGTCGGGAGATTGGGACCAGGTCGGGAGATTGGGACCAGGTCGGGAGATTGGGACCAGGTCGGGAGATTGGGACCAGGTCAATTTGTTCATACTACAGTATAGACATAAAGTGTACCAGGGTGTTGATGTTCCAGAACCTTGCACATAACACAGAAGAAGAAGAAGGTATTTTAATGACATCACACAAAAGTTTTCAGCAAATGAATATAATACACATACTAGAAGGTGCCCGGTTCAATCCCAGGCCTTGTCATACCATAGACAAGATAACAATGGTACCAGTAATTGCTAGACACTACGAGAAAATTGAAGGCTGGCTTTTCTCTTGTGGCTATGTTGGCACTTTCAGAATTTCTTTAAAAAATATTGAATTTCTGTATTTTAGCTCACCAGTCCTGTCACAAAGTGACAGTGAGCTTGTGTGATTACTCTTCGTCCGTCTGTCCGTCAACAATTGGCTTGTGTTGACACTAGAGGTCACAATTTAAGTCTAAACTTTATGAAACTTGGTCACAATGATCATCTCAACAAAATTTAGGCCAATTTCAATATTGGGTCATTTAGGGTCAAAAACTAGGTCACTAGGTCAAATCATAGAAAAACCTTGGTGTAGTTACTAGGTCACAATTTTTGTGTCGCCTGGAAAGGCGACATATAGGTGTTACTTTGGCGGCGGCGGCAGCGGCTGCGGCGTCACAAATTGCTTGTCCGGAGCATAACTTTGTCACCTTAAGTTCAAATGACTCAAGAATTGGTATGCATGTTTCTTGCAATAAGCTGGAGTGCAGTGCGCAAGAACCATAACTCTACCTGTCATAGTTTTTGAATTATTTCCCTTTGATTGATTTTATTAGAGCATTTCTTGTCCGGAGCACAACTTTGTCACCTTACGTTCAAATGACTCAAGAATTGATAGGCATGTTTCTTGCAATAAGCCGGAGTGCAGTGCGCAAGAACCATAACTCTACCTGTCATAGTTTTTTAATTATTTCCCTTTGATTGATTTTATTACAGCATTTCTTGTCCGGAGCATAACTTTGTCACCTTAAGTTCAAATGACTCAAGATTTTGTATGTATGTTTCTTGCAATAAGCCGAAATGCAGTGCGCAAGAACCATAACTCTGCCTTGCATCGTTTTTTAATTATTTCCCTTAGATTGATTTAATTTGAGCATTTCTTGTTCGGAGGATAACTTTGTCACCATGAGGTTGAATGACTTGAAACTTGGTATGCATGTTTCTTACCAAAAGTCCAAGTGCAGTACACAAGAACCGTAACTCTACCTTGTGCCATTTTTCAATTTTTTCCCTTTGATTGATTGTATAAGCATTTCTTGTCTGTGGCATAACTTTGTCACCATAACTAATAATGACTCAAAAATAGGAATGCATGTTTCTTTGCTGTGACATGAAGTGCAGTGCGCAAGAATCATAACTCTAGCTTGTGTAGTGTTTGAATGATTCCCTTCAGATTGATTTTATCAGGACATTTTTTTGTCCAGAGCATCGCTTTGTCGTTTTTAGTTCAGATGGCTAGAGAACTCTTGTGAGTCTGATATGTAGCCCTATACTGGATAGTTTTCCATGACAAATGTGCATTTCGTCAGGCGACACATGCGACTCGCGGAGCTTTTATTACATAATCTTTCTGAAACTTGGTCACAATGATCATGTCAACAAAATCTAGGTCAAGTTCGATATTGGGTCATCTGGGGTAAAAACTAGGTCACAAGGTCAAATCATAAAAAACCCTTGTGTAGTCACTAGAGGTCACAATTTCGACCTTATCTTTCTGAAACTTGGTCACAATGATCATGTCAATAAAATCTAGGTCAAGTTCGATATTTGGTCGTCAGGGGTTAAAAACTAGGTCACAAGGTCAAATCATAGAAAAACCTTGTGTAGTCGCTAAAGGTCACAATTTGTCCTTACTATTATGAAACTATGTCACAATGATCATCTCAACAAAATCTAGGTCAAGTACGATATTGGGTCATCCTTGGTCAAAAACTCGGTCACAAGGTCAAATCATAGAAAAACCTTGTGTAGTCACTCGAAAGTCACAATTTCGACCTTATCTTTATGAAACTTGGTCACAATGATAATCTGAACAAAATCTAGGTAAAGTTCGATATTGGTTCATCCGGGGTCAAACACTATTTCACAAGGTCAAATCATAGAAAAACCTTGTGTAGTCACTAGAGGTCACAATTTTGACTTAATCTTTATGAAACTTCAAGTCACAATGATCATCTCAACAAAATCTAGGTCAAGTTTTATATTGGGTCATCCGGGGTCAAACACTATTTCACAAGGTCAAATCATAGAAAAACCTTGTGTTGTCACTAGAAGTAACATTTCGAACTTATCTTTATGAAACTTGGTTTGCTAATAGGTCATCTGTGTTCAAAAACTTGGTAACTAGGTCAAATCACAGAAAACCCACATGTAGTCACTAGAGGTCACAATTTTGACCTTATCTTTATGAAACTTTGCCAGCGTAATCATCTCTACAAAATCTAGGTGAAGTTTGATATTGGGTCATCTGGGGTCAAAAGTTAGGTCACATGGTCAAGTGATAAAAAAACTAGTAATAGAAGCTGAATTTTCTTGAATCTTACTCAATAGATGTAAATGATTACTTAGGTCACCATTGGGGTGTGCATGCACTACTACGACAGGTGAGCTACCTTGGACCCAAAGGGCCCTCTTGTTAAGGAAAATCACTTCAAAATCAGGGTTTTTTTTACTTTTTTAAATTGAGGCTTCTTATAAAAATCTTAATTCCAACGTAGTTGTGGTGACAGATACTGCAGGAATGTTGTGTCAGGAGTGATAAATTGTATCTCAACATTAAATGAATAAGTACGAAGCAAAGGGATTAACTTGGTTCTGAATCTCATAGGCCCTTATGTCCTGTAATTTTTGGGCAATTAAACCTTTCTATGTACAGTCCAGTTTAGATATTGTGAGAATGACGTTGCTGTGTGTACAAAACAGATTACAACCATTGTCTGAACAGGTAGTGCGAATATATTATGTAAGTTTAGCATTGAAATTATAGCTGTTTTTTTAAGTCTTTATAATATTGGTTTTACACAATAGAAATGGACTCAGACCGCTGCGTCACTATATTCTTACCCTCGCTGGACTATAGATTAATGACTATACGAGATCAATAACAATGTGTAAAGACAATACATTAGACAGGGAAGCTGCAGGCAACACTTGACAGAAGAGTACAATGAGCACAAAGTACACACAAAAGTGAAGAACGACGGACCATAAGTATAAGTCACAATCTCAAAAATAAAAGTCGTCTGCTTGAATAATAAAACAGCAATATATGTCTGGACTGATGACATGTGACAAACTGGATGCAATGAAATCCTGCATGGTTCTGGGTAAGCTTCTTCATGCTCATTTTGGTCTTCTATAAGTTATAACGAAATTAGACTGGCTGAAGTAGAAAAAATTCACTGAAATATACAATGGATAAGACACTTACATAAGTTTCTTGAGATTTGAGTTGTAAAAAAATTAACTGGTAACAAATTGTACATGGAAGGCAGTATTCAACAAACGGCAGAGCTGGAAACGCACAAAAAATAACAGTGTACAAATTGCTACCATGGGGAATATTGCACATTTTTGCATAATTATCCAATGAATTCCCTTGATAATCTTTGACAAAACCCTTTTCTCAACATGTGTGCAAAAAGTTCTCTACACTAATGGCATGTGATCAATTGTAAAAAAACAAAGTCTAAACTTCGTAATAAAAGTCCAGTCTTAAGTCTGTTTCACTATTAAGACCACCTTTACATCTGGTATATATCTAGTGAAACTCAGCAGTTACTGTATCAATGAAGTAGGTTTTTTTGTAGGATTTGCAGCAATCATGGACCTGGCATATTGTATTACATGTATTGGATTTCAAACAAGAACATTGTATATTTCAGAAATTGGGAGTCTGCCCTTTGCTGATAAGATCTGCCCATATTGTGGAAAACATTTCTGCCAGAGAAGTGATTTGAGACGACATGTAAAAATTCATACCGGAGAGAAATCGTACAAGTGCCAGGATTGTGGGAAATGCTTCCGACTTAAACATCATCTGAACAGTCACTCTATTGTTCATATAAAGGATCGCATCCATTCTTTCTTGGAATAGTCACCATTTTTATACTTTTATGGAATAATCATAGTTTGATACTTTTATGGTTTAGTTTTATACTTTTATGAAACGATCGTTGTAGTTTTATACTTTTATGGAATAAGCGTAGTAGTTTTATACTAGTATTTATTATTAATTTATAAGCCCTTCTAATCAAAAATGGCCCTTTTGATGCTCTAAAACCTCTAGAACTTTACATCTACTCTGGTCACATGACTGGAATTTGATACGATATTGACTACTCCACAAGACTGGAATTTGATACGATATTGAAAGGCACAAGACTAGATTTTGTTTGTATTTTGGCAGTCAGATTGGATATTGACAGTCACATGACCAGAATTTCATTGGATATTGACAGTCGCAAGACTAGATTTTGATTGGATATTGACAGTCACATGACTGAGTGGAGATTGACTGTGACATGATGTGTTTTAACAGGAGTGAACAGTTCAGTTTGCATTGTTATAATAGTTACTTTGAATCAGAACACAAACTGTGACACAAACATGTGATTAAGGCAACCATTCTCAAATCACATCTGTAAATAGTCATTATGTGTGTCTTACGAACAGAGTTGATTTTGTGTATACAAAGAGTTGATTCATTAATGTAGTTTGGACAATTATTTTATGTGACATAATTCTTTATTATAGAGACGGTTTTGCAAGCAGATGACATTGATGCTGGTACTTATGTATTTTTAGCTCGACTTTTCGAAGAAAAGAAGTTGCTATTGTCGTGACAGGATCGTCTGCGTGTGCATTGGTTAAGTTTATTGTCAAAGTCTTTTTCTCAAAGACTATCAAAGGTATCTACTTGAAACTTAACACAGTTATTCACCATCACGAGTGTAGTCCATACTGACAAGGCTGGTAACCCTGTGACCTATATTTATGGAGTTATTTGCCCTTGTTTTGACTTAGTAAATAGAAATGGTAGCAAATTTTACGTATAAACTGAATTTTCTCAAACACTATCAAAACTTTCAACTTATCCTCTTTAGTCTCAACATAGTTATTCACCATCACAAGGGGAGTCCATACTGACAATGCTGGTAACCCTGTGACCTATGTTTATAAGTTAATATCTTCCCTTGTTTCTCTCAGAATTTTCACTCTCAAATCAGGCCTCAACAAATCCACTTGTCCGCTCGTCCTGCATACTTTTTTCCTTCTTTATTTTTATAGCAGGACAAGTAAGATTTTGGGGTTTTTCTTCTTTGTCTTTATTGCAGGACGAGTGCTTTTAAAGATATTTGTTGAGGCCTGCAAATCAATAGTAAAGGTACTATAAACTACGAGATAGTTGAGCGTTCAGCACTTGAAGGCGGTGCTCTTGTTATAAGTTGTTCTACATATGGGCAGTAAAATATGACCACAGCAAGTTTGACAGTGAATGCCAGATGTATGTTAAGTTTCAGTGTTTATAAGATGTGCGCATGTTTAGTTAGTGAATAATGCAATAATACAGGTCCTGTATGTGTACCGTATATACTCGCCCATAAGTCGGGTAAAATCAAGTTAAACAAATTTTTTTAAGTCAACCAGACTTTGTCGAATGTTAAAAATCTTCTATAAGCAGTACAACTTATGACTTATATGTCGATATCAAAGCATGGGTCATGGTGAATAAGTAACTTGAAATTTTCTAGACACCTTTTTACCTGACTTATGAGCAGAGACATACGGTAATTACTTTAGTCTATGGAGCAGGCATCTTAGATTTTGTTGTAAATAAAGATAGAAAATGAGTTTCTGTTAATTTGTTACACACAGTTGTCCTAATGGTTTGGGCGCTATTGAACTGTTGTTTGTTTAATGAAGTACTTAGTGAGAGGATGACTCTGGTATGTACGTTCAACCTTGGCTTGATAAACTCAGGGTTCCTACATATCCAGTTTTGCTGGTTACTGCATAAAACTAAAAGTTATTTGAAAAAAAAATTCCAAGTATTGACTGAGTTATGGACACTTGAAATTTTATATGCTAAATTTTGACAATAGAACAATGTTTCAAACATAGTTTTTGGTGTTGGAATTTCTGTTTATGGTATCCGAAACAAGACTTGCATCTTATTTTCAGGATTTTGTATTATACCTCGGTAGAACCCCTGTGAACTGTAAGGCAACAAAATTATTTAAGGAAGTAAGGTAAAACAAACCTATCATTTAAAGAATCAGTCATAGACAGTTGTCAATGCTGCAAGGGAAGCATGGGGTATCTTCTATTGAACAACAAATCTGTAGAGAAAAACTGCATCCCCTTAGCACCTGTCAACCAGAGCATGTATTTAGATCCTACTTTCCATTTCACAAAAAGTGCTAAGTATTAGTCTTATTTTCAGACATGCATTTGTTCTAATGTTCTTTAATTTACTACCTGATCATTGAGTTGGAAGACAGCTGTTACACTCGGCATTGCTGGTAGACACAACCGGTTCCCACAACTGGCTTTTGACCCCTCTCAGGTACCAATTCATACACCTGGGCAAAGTGGAGCATGAGGGGTTTTCTTGCTCAGAGAAATTAAGTAGTGGCGCAGACAGGCATTGAACCCGGAATCTCCTCGATCCTGAAGCATACAACCTACCTCAGGAGTCCTACAATTCTGGAATAATCAGGATTTGCTGCAGTAGAAAAAATGCAGAAAATAAAAGTTATTTGATGAAAAAGTACCAAATATTGACTGAGTAATTGTCATTTGAAGTTTTATATGCAGAATGGTAACAAAAGGTTCATGTTTGAAACTAATTGGTGTCGGGATGTGTACTAGATAATTTATAATGGCACCTGATACAGACTCAATGCTTCGTATTTTCAGGATTGGGGGTTATGCCTCAGTAGAACCCTTGCTACATCTAGGCCATTTCTCTCCACATAAGGGATTGTACTTTCTTTTCCTGACTTTCTATTGTATTTGTATGCTTGCAGATAGTTCTTCAGGATTTCGGTGGTGAGACGCTTATTGTTACAAAATAAGTTTAAAGAACAAATCATCTGTTTAAACTTTAATATCATATTATGTTTTTCAGTGTACATATTGGGACCGGAGGGTACAAACGAACTGAATACCACAGACCAAGACATGAAGGCTGTCGGTGGTAATCGGACTTGCTTACTTTGTAACAAAATCTTCATCAATGCGTGTCACCTGCGACGACATATGCTGATACATACTGGAGTGAAATCATTTAAATGTGAAATATGTGACAAGTCATTCAGACTGAAACATCATTTAAAGAGTCATCTAGTAGTACACATGAAGGAATCTATGGATATGTATAAACAAGAGTAGATCAGTCGTCCTACAATTTTGAAAAAAATCAAAAATCCCGATTTTATTCACTTGAAAGAATGAATTTTTCTATAGAAAATAAAAGTTATTTGATGAAAAAATTCAAAGAATTGACAAAGTCATGGTCATTAGAAATCTTGTAAGCTTAATTTTAACAATTGAAAAATGTTTGAACTGAAGTTTGGTGTGGGGGTTTGTGCTGATGGCATCCGAAACAGACTTGCAAAACATTTTCAGGATTGGGCATTATGCTTCAGTTGGACCCCAGAGTAAACATAGGAACAGTGAAAATGGTCCTTAAAAAAGGGCTCCTTATGACAAAAAAATGTAGGAAAGTTTAAAAATGATTCATGACTTTAAAATAAATTTTGGATTGTGGTTGATGAAAAATCTGTGCTAAGAATTGTGGACTGGAATGTTTCATTACAGAGGCAGTTGAAGAGCCCTTTTATTGACCTAGAATTATTTTCGTGTCACACGGTAACACGAGAGTGATTGGAACAGGTTGTAGTTGTTCTGTCTAGTATGTATATAAAAAGAGGTGATTCTTGATTCTGTTAAGACCAAGTGGATATTTTGTACCTTTGAAATCATGACAGGGCCTGCCTCTTCCTGATTTCCCCATTGTGGCCCAAAGGACTGACATTTAATGGAACAATGTTAGAAATCCAGATGGTCCTTCTGCCTTATGCAATTTTAACATACCTGACTCTGTATTCTGCCACTATATTCTTACTGTGTTTTGTTCTATTTTGAACTGTCAATTTTGTTTTCATTCAACATTGTCCATCATCAGTTATGCTCCATTTGAAAAGCAATTGGATTGATTTCTTGGAATGATCAAGATGTCATTGGGGACCACTTGCATTCCTTAAATAGTGGTCCTGCATGAATCATATATCATTGTTTAGCAAAATTAATGTTTAATTCATGCATTCAGTGGCTTTCTTTTTGATAAATCATCAGTTAATGTAAAAAAGCTTTAGATCTCTGACTTCCCCTACAGAACAAATATTTCAACTTTAATATCAAAGTAATTCACCGAAACTTTAAGCATTACGCAGTTTTGATTTTATTAGACATTGTTTTAACGTTGTCGAACAGTATTGAGGGTCTTTCTGCTTTATTATGGTAGAATTCTCATTGATTAATCATGTGGATATGGCAAAGGTGATTACAATTTTGTACATTATTGATGTCAAATCTTATGATTAGTTATAAATACAGAATTAAAACACAAGGTTATCGTATTCAGTCGAGGGCGAATCTCGATTAAATCGATATCCGAGTGTTAGTTCTGTATGTAATTTGTATTATAAGTTGAGGTTGATGTACCACGACCTGCAGTGCAGTATTACAGTTATTGCACGCTTCTCCAGTGCAGTATTACAGTTATTGCACGCTTCTCCAGTGCAGTATTACAGTTATTGCACGCTTCTCCAGTGCAGTATTACAGTTATTGCACGCTTCTCCAGTGCAGTATTACAGTTATTGCACGCTTTTCCAGTGCAGTTGTTGCACTCTTATACGCTGTCACTGTGATGCATTTCTACATGTTTTATATATTGTATATACATATCTTGATAGCAGTTTTAGAATAAAAATGGAAGTACTAATTTTGGTTGTTTGAATAACGTCTCTGACTGAAATATTTACATTTGACTGACATGCAATAAATGTGAACATACAGAGTTCTCATAATTAATTGATAGCTGATCATTGTTATGCCCCCCCCCCCCCCCCCATCTTTGATGAGTGGGTATGTTGCTTTGCTCATGTCGGTCAGTCTGTCTGTTGGTAAACCGTATGGTTTCCGTTCAAGAACAATATGCCCTAGGATCTTCAAACTTTACATGGAGGTTGGACAACAACAGTTAATGACCCCTATTAATTTTGAGGTCAAGGTCAAGGTCACTGACCTTTACCATGTCTTGACTATTCAAATGGTTTCCGTTCAATAGGTTGGATTTTCTGCCAGTCTATTGTAAATATTAATAATCGAAACCCTGGCCTCCCTTAAGTATGAAGTCTAGAATAGATCTGCGATTTTGAGATATATATTTGTTTTAGAAAATACTGTTCTGAAATTGTGAACAGGTACATTAATATGGTTCAATGGAAACAATTATAAAGCTATCAGAGAAAAATGATAGACAACAAGGTTAGTGGGTTGTCTAGGTTAGTGCCTCATATTACATTTTGTACTTTATTTTAATTTGTTGGCCGAAATTGGAGAAAGGTATAATATCATATGGCTCACAATAACTACATGTAAAAGGTGTATTGGTTGGAAAGCAGCAAGAAACTACAGTACAGCAATCAACATATCGCTGACTTACAATTAGAAGGTCGTAAGTACAAAATCACTATTTTGAGAAAAGAAAAAACTGTCTGAAAACTAGTATTTACATATGGAAAATCAAGTTTCTAAAACTTTAGTTTGGTCAACATGACCATTTCCGATTTTCATGAATTTAGCGCCTTGAGATGCAGATTTCAAATGTGCACGAGTCTTATAAGGTTGTAAGTAGTTACTCAGTAGTTACGACCTTCTAATTCTAAGCCAGCGATACATGTATATGATAAGACTTATTGTTCTTCTTAAAATGAACGCAATTTATTATTATTACAAACTTTAATTGATTTGTTCGTGTTTTCAGGTAAGGAACTTGTTGGTACATCTGAGGTCGGCATACCTACATATAAATGTCCTGTATGCGGAAAATTCAGCCAATCAAAATACGCCCTTCGTCGACATGTGATGATACATACTGGGGAGAAATCGTTCGTGTGTGAAATTTGTAATAAAAGTTTTCGACTGAAGCATCATCTGAGAGATCATCAGATTGTCCATTTAAGAAAGTTATATTAACATTTGATTGTGGACCAGAAAAAATTGTCGAAAATCAGTGATTTTATGGCCCATTATGCCCTTTTAGAAATTGAAGTGAATTAGTTTAATGGCTTTAAGGCTGGGTGATAGATAAGTTAACTGGTGACTCTATTTCCATGATTCTGCAGGATACCAGCAAAAGACACATTTTGGTCCCTGATTTTAGGATCCTGCAAGATCCTTATTGAAATAAATGTGAATATTATTGTACTAATAGTGTCTTTGAGACAGTGAGATCAGCAGCGGATATTTTAGGGTCCCTGATTTTAGTGTCCTTCAATACTTAGAAATTGATGTGTCTTAGTTTAATAGCTTTAAGGCAGGGAGATAACTGCAAGGTGACTGTATTTCCATGACACTGCATGATTATCAGCAGCGGATGCTTTTTTTCTCCGAATGTAGGGTCCTGCAAGGACCTAAATTTATGAAATTAATGTGAATGTCGATGTATTAATAGTAGTGTAAGGGAGATAACTCAGTCTGCATGATGACTGTAGTTCCATGATACTGTATGTAGATTTGCTGCAGACTTAAACTTGCAGATGTTCTATGTGGCCTCATATATAAATTTGACATTCCAATTGTTGTCATTCTAATTAGGGCCCCGCAAAATTTTTTTTGCGTGCCCTATAGTAATCACCCTGTCTGTCTGTCCGTCCACATTTTTCAAGTTTTTTTCTCGATAACTTGATAACCATCATAGGTATTGACTTCAAACTTCAAACATAAGCTCACAACAACAGTACGCTATTTTATGGCAAGTTATATAACTCTCGCTACAATATTGGAAGAGTTATGGCCCTTTGTAAAATTCAAATTTTCATCAATTTTCAGCTTTTTTTCTTGATTACTTGAAAACCATTGAAGATACCAACTTGAGATTTTAAACATAAGCTCACAACAACAAAACACTATTTTATGACAAGTTACATTACTCTAGCTACAATATTGGAAGAATTATGGCCCGTTGTTAAATTTAAATTTACTCATTTTTCATCTTTTTTCTTCGTAACTTCACAACGATAGTAGATATTCAAATGAAACTTGCTATAATTATTGCCAGTGATAATACGCTTATCTTTAGCAAAAGGCAACAACTCTAGCTTTGATAAATATTGACTTATGCCCCTTTTCAGCTTCAAAAACTATAACATTGGTCAAAGTTAAAAAATGGTTCAAGATATTCAAATGAAACTTGCTATACTTACTTCTATAGACAACGACAATGAGTACATGTATGTGGAGCAAAAACAATATACACATTTTTAGCAAAGGGCGACAACTCTTTAAAACTTTAATAATTTTTGACTGATTCCCCTTAACACTTGCCCACAAAACAAACAGATTAATGTAGTTCTGTTTTGTGTATTTCCATCTTGCAAACAATATTGGCCGATCAGGAACAGGGCAATGTCAATGAAACCAATGTCATGATTTCATGAATTCAGTGTGCAATTTTAGTCTGTCAAAGATATTTCCAAACTTTATAAAAGTCAAAGTTCATCATGGTTTCTATGTAGGAAATTAAACCTGCGCTTGTCAAACAACTTTAATTGAATTTTAGAAGGGAGTGAATTACTTTATTTCAGGCATCAACACATGAAAGTTTGAGATATGACTTTGTTATTGTGTCTGAGTACAGAAACTTATAGCGCTGATAATTATGCAACCCCATTATACTTCTACACTCCTCCCCTCCCCCCTCTTACGACATGCTACCACGGGGCCCTGTTCACAACAGTGATAATTCTAGTTCATGATTTGATTGCTCATAGTGCGCCCAAGATAATGTGATATTTACAAACATGAATCGGTTTGGTCAACTCTGGCAAAATTGACTTTACAAATCGCCAAATAAACAGGCAAGGTCAGTATTGTACTCAAAACATCACTGATAAATAGTGCACATCTGTTTAATCCACCTTTGTGGAATATACCAAATCTTCCCGCCTTTCACATTATCCTGGGCACACACTGTACCTGATACTGATCATATTGTTTCATTGTCATCCATGATTTTATTAAACATCTGTAATTGTAATAAGAATGAGATGTTTGAATTGTTGAGGATAGGTCTTCTCATAATGGCCCCCATCTTTGATGTGGGGGTATATTGCTATGCACATGTCGGCCGGTCTACCAGATGGTTCCTGTTCAATAACTCACGAATGCTTTGCCCTAGGGTATTCAAACTTTACATGGAGGTTGGTCATCAACCGTAGACGACCCCCAACAGTAGACTACCCCTATAGATTCAATATGAGGTCAGTAGGTCAACGGTCAAGGTCACTGACCTTTACCATTTCTGACTAGTTGGCTGCCGTGTTTTACGAACATCTCTGTCTCTTGTTTAGTTGGTGTTGATATATTGATGTTCAATAAAACATCATGCAGACTTGCACATCCTTTAGTTAGTTTTCACAACGAAAGCCAGAATCACGAAACTTCATTCAATGTCCAGGTCAGTTTTTCACATGTTCAATGTTATCAAGTAGGCCATGTTGGCGTCAAACAGTATTTATGCTTCACAAATGGATAGGTCAAGTCTAGTCTGGCTACCCAACTAGATAAAAAAAAATTCAATTATCATAATTTTGTTTTCAATTTTAGCTCGATTTTATTTTGAGCTTGATTATCTATGTTTGAGGGTGCAACGGGAATTAATTTCATGAAGAAAGAGTAGACAGAAGAGTTGTCTCCTTTTAATTAAACATAGGGTATGTATAGACAGACTAGGTCAAGTCATGCCATCAGATATTGATACTGAATTCTTTTCTTCACCTGCCAGATTGAATTAACACTGCAACCTTTCTCAGATATATATGAATCGCTGATGTCATGGTAATTTGACCAATCCAATAAACTTTCGACCTCAATAGCCTTTGGTTAATGTTTGTTTCATTGACTGGACTGAATTCCTATGTAACATAATATGAGGTAAAAGTTCACAGGAATTATCAATTGAAGTACTAAAGCCATAGAGGGCCCTGCTACAAGTTTGTGATTCTAGCTTATGTGTTGTATCAAACGCATGTATTTAAGGCCTAAAGTAACAGTGTTTACTGCAACAGTTGAATATTAAATTTATAGTTAGTTCAGTATTTGGTGTTATTTATGTTGATGCCAAATGTTTATACGGGGTTAACATGGTCTCTCAACAGTGTTCAGTTATATGACTAGGCCCCATTCCCCTCCTGAATGACCATACATTTTCCCCCTATTTTCTGAAAAAAAATCTCCAAAAAGAATTGTTTTTGAAAGTCAATGAAGAGCCTTTGTAAATGCTATTCAGCAGTTGTTGTAGCTGTTGTTATAGCTTGAAATTGGCTTTTTGTACAGTAAATATTTATTACTTTTATAATAGTATTGATATCTATAAAATACCAAATTCCCTGTTTTCTTCAAAACAATGTGAAATTCCCATACCTAAGGGCCCCAGTCCCAAAAGTGTAGTGAGGGCCCTGCATTTATCTGCGTATATTTTCGTTCTTGTAGACTTTAATAAGGCTTTTACTTGTGTGTAAAAATACATAACTGTTAGTATAACGGATGAGCACGGAATATTCATGTGACGAAGGTAAATACTTGTCATAATATCTGTATACAGGTTGTTAAAAAAGTTTGTTCTCACTGAGTTTCAATAATTTGTTTTTCTGACCCCAGAAGACTGTAAAATTTTCAGGTTGAAATCCAGTGGGTTTAATCATTGTTCTAATCACTCTGGCATTAATTTAAATGAAGAGATTACAGTAAGAAATTGACATTGTCTAGTGTGTACATAGCTCAAATTAAACATTATATGAATTTAAATTTTGAGAACTTTTTTAACACCATTTACGCTGAAGAGACCAGGCATCACCAAATATTTTTAAAAGCACTCGCCCTGCAATATAGACAAAGAAGAAAACCCCAAAATCTTGCTATATAAAAAATAAGGAAAAACTTGTGCAGGACAAGCAGACTAGTGGATTTATTGTGGATTGGAGACCTATACACATGTACCGGTATATTCAGAAATTAAATGCTGTATTTGTTTTGAATTTCAGATGCCACTGGTTATATAGTCACTCCTGGACCAAACTTTATGCCATGTCGGTATTGCGGTAAACTCTTCTTGAATAAGGCTAGTTTAGCACAACATGAGGAAATGCACCCAGAACCTCCCGAAGCCACCAAGGCGTTTATATGTGGAATATGCAACAAAGGCTTTGGAAGGAAGCAGCACTTGAAGGTTCACTATGCCGTGCATTCCGACGTTAAACCCTTCACTTGTGAGGTGTGTCAGAAATCATTCCGACACAAACATCACTTGAAGGAGCATTCGGTCACACACTACAAGATTGACCTGTGACCCTCGACATAGATCATGAAAGGCTTTGGAGCTTTATAAAGGTTATGAACTGTTTTGACCTGTATTTACGTCATGATTCTTTCATTTATCTGGTATCTTGTAAAGTGAATCTGCTCAGGATTGTCCATTCTTATAATACCACTGCAAATTTCTTTGCTGTCAGTTAATTGGTTGATCTATGAACAAATGGCACAAACAGCAGTTTTGAAGGTACGGTATAACCTGTCCAGAGCGACCCTCTTTAGAGCAGCAACATCATTACAACACATTCAAAATTTCCCTAAACTGATATTTAATATAATTTTAACCTCTTAAGAGTAACAACCTCTTAACGTTGGCCAATATTTGCAGCTCCCAAAGGTTGTGGCTCTACTGAGGTTGTTCAGACATATTCTATTCTCTTTACTGCCATCAAGTGTTACACAATTATCATTGGTGTAAATTGATTCCTGACAAGAGTTTTTATGCATGCCAGTGTGATATATATTGTGGGGTTATAAGATCACCTGCAGTGATAAATGAAGTTTTATTCTGCCGGGCTGAAAGTTTTGTCCATTTCCAATTCTTACCCATTCGGTCCCTCTTGTCATATTAAGTGTGGTGAATGTATGCTTGGTCACTACAAAGTCCAAAACATAAATGCTAGTTGAAAGACCGTCTGTAACTCACTCACTACACTCAATGCCTAACATTTAAGATTACTGAATATTGAAGTAGGAGCATGCAAACTCTGTTGTGCTGTATGGTTGGTTAATGTTAACAGTCCTTTGTGTTCATTTGTTTTCATGTAAGTTCAACAGACCTTCAGTATATGTGTACATTAAAAAATTAAATGCGGTGTTTTCGCTCTGAATTTCAGATCTGGGCAGTTACCTTTCGGCTGGACAAATGCCATGTCGGTTTTGTGGTAAACTCTTCCAGAAGAAGACCTATTTATTACACCATGAGTTAATGCACTCGGAAGAGAAATCATATTTTTGTGAAATATGTAACAAGGGATTTAATAGGAAATATAACTTGAAAATTCATTATGCTGTTCATTCTGAGATTCGACCGTACAAATGTGACCTCTGTCTTAAATCATTCAGGCATAAACATCATTTGAAGGATCACACTAGGACCCATATCAAGCTGGACATTCCACCTTAATGAAATGTTTTGTTAGTTCAAAAGTTATGAAGTGATGAGGACCTATTCAGTGGTTTTAAAATAGTGATTGACCTGTGATAAGGCTATGTAACAATGTGGCATTGAAATATTTGTGACATATTCATACAATCATGCTTTGACCTATATATGCAAAGTGCTTGAGTCCTTGACCTATCTTAAAGGTATTTATGTTTATGAATGAACTGGTTTGGCCTTTTAAAATGTATGCAGAGATCATAACTTATCCATAGGCTTACAAAATGTTTTTTTTTGCTCTTAAACATTACAAAATCATAAGATTTAAAGTTATTCAAAGAGTTTGTTAAAGCTTTTGACACATTGTAGCAATTTTAGATAATTTTGGCTTGTACTGGGTTCTAAGAGTTCATACTGATTTATTCAAACCTTCCATTTAAAGTTTTGTACAATTAAACTTACTTATATCAGGGGTGTCAATTTTCCTGAAAGAGCAATGGCTTCTGATCAAAATAAAAATTATTTGATGAAAATATCTCAAGAAATGGCAAAGTTATGGTAAATTTAATTTGCTCTGAAGGAATTCTTAATACAAACAAAGTTAATTATGAAAAATATGTCATTGAAGACCTCTTTGTTTTGGTAAAAATGGTCGACCACATCAAATTTTCCTGATTTTAAATTTGGCCCTGTTGACACCCCTGTTATATAAGGAGTCTGCATGACATTGGGTACATTTATAAGAGGTGTATTGTAAATGTTCCATCACAATTTGAGTCAGTTTCATGATCAGTTGAAATAAATGATTATTCGATGAAGTTGTTTTAAGGTGATATATTGCTCCTTCTTTTCTGCTGATTTCATTCATTTCTGTCTTCAAATCTGTGAGACAATTGTTGAGATTCAATCACTTTCTATGAAAGGGGCAGAATACCTAAAAGTTCCAGCTGCCACAGAATACCTAAAATTTCAGCTGCCGAAGCTTTTGTGTTATCACCTCTTTGATTATTATAATTTTTCCCTTGTTTTGTGTTCCCTAGTGTTGTCTGTCGCTCAACTATATATAAGTGGTGCATTTTCTTTCTATTACACAGTAACTGTTGTCCTTTGAAACTAATCAGGGCTGTCAATTTTCCTGATTTTTCCGGAATTCCAGATTTATCACTCTGGAAAGAGCAATGACTTCTGACCAAAAAATCGGCCAATCCTACTAACTTTCACAGATTCCTGATATATCTCTGGATTATACAATACTAGTAAATAGATTTCTGGCTTTGAACACAGTATTTCAGGACAGAGCAGGTGTTTCTTCCATTCACTAGGTCGTGGGTGAACAGATAATCTTGTTAATTTTGCATACCATGTCGTAACTTATAATCCTTTTTATTAGTCTAATACTGACCGGAATTATTAAGATGACTATAGCTTGCAAAATCTTCATGGAAACAGAATGTTCGGTCATAGTGTCAAGTAGATAATTTCAGGATATTTTGAATATTTCGACTGATTCCATCACTATAATTTCAGATAAAGGACAAGGATACTTCTACCCGTGCTTGTTATGTGGGAAAGGATTCAGCAGACCGTCACACCTACAACGACACATGTGGATCCATGATGGCACTAAAGCTTTTCTGTGCACTATATGTAAGAAATCATTCAGGTTGAAGCAACATCTGAAAAACCATATGGTAAAACACCTTGCTGAAATAAGGGCCGGATTTAACCCCTCATAATGGATGATATTTTCCTGGTTACGCATAAAGTACATGTCTGTATGCAGAGTTTGTAAAATCATGGAATATGGAAAGGTTGTGGAAAACATGGAAATATCATGGAAAAAATGCAGATTTTGTTTGGAAATATGGAAAATTATACAGATTTTATTTGGAAATTACAATGGAGATTTTGTCAGGAAATATGATAAACAATACATATATTGGTTGGAAAACTTAATTTTTTAAAAATAGTTAACTTGAATTTCAAGAAATCATAATGGCAGTCCAAGCCTGGCAACCCTGTGACCTATATTTATGAGTTAGCTGCCCTTGTAACTCTTAGAACTTTGACTCACAGATGAGCAAGGTTACTATCAAGTACGATAAAGTCGAGCGTCCAGCACTCGTAGGCGGTGCTCTTGTTATTATTATGATGTTAATCTAACATCATATAATTTTACCTTTATTGTTAATCAGAAATTTGCCAACTGTTGTAGTTGATTTTCCCTGTTTTTACCCAAGCATAATCTTCCTAATTTTGTTCTCTATTTTACCATTTTATAGTCAAAGTCCTACATAACTGCATGTTAAAGTTTTTGGACATTTCTATGCTCAAAATGTGATTTATTTATAGAGTTCAAGGAAAGCTATGCAATCAACCATGAATATTTGTAATTTATTTCAAGCAGGTTTGTTTTTGTTTATGGAAATGTCTCAATTTTCTGTTGAATGTTAGAATATTCTATTGTTACAAATCTTAGAATAGCCAAGAAAGAGTTTGTAATGCTTGAATTTACAAGAAATTCTGCTTATATTCTTGTTTCCAGTTTTGTATTGTTTGAGTTTACTGTTATTGTGTTTGTATTGTCTCTGACTTGTTGTATACTTTCTGACATTCAGTTTGTACATTGCAACAATTGCCTTAATAAAGGAATAAGAAAAATCTTATTTGTTGTTTCCTAATATTAGACAAACACACACCTTTATAGTGCGCCCAGGATAATGTGATATTTACAAACATGAATCAGTTTGGTCAACTGTTGCAAAATTGGTTTTATAAATCACTAAACAAAGTAAACATATAAGGTCAGTATTTTACTCAAAACACCACTAGTAAATCGTGCACATCTGATGAAGCCACCTTTGTGGAATATACCAAATTTTCCTGCCTTTCTCATTATCGTGGGCGCACTAAAGTTGTAGGGACACAACATAACATAGTTATCAACATATGGATACCACAGCACACTATCATCTTTTTGTGGTACAGTTGGACAGAATGGGCCTAAGACATAAACGTTTATGAACAGCACAAGACCATAACACAAGTATAGTAAAACCTCCATTATTAAGACCACCACAAAACTATCTCATTAATTAACACAACTAAGTAACTTCAGTATTTTAGACCCAACTCGATGAGCCCTGGGCTGGAATTCACAAAGCATCTTAGTCGAAAACTTAGATTATTCTTGAAAACATGAAAGTTTCTTAAGTATGTCAGCTAAACTTGACAATTAAGATTATTGATTTTTTGCATAGATTTAAATTATGTTAACAGCTGCTATAATCACTAGGAAAACGTGGGATAATCTTTAATGTGTGCACAATATATGCAACACTAATTTTTAACTTAAGTCGAAATATTTATGTTTTCAACTAAGATGTTTTGTGAATACCAGCCCTGCAGTTTTGATGCCTCTCAGTTTTGATGCGTCTCAATGATGGTCCTGTTATTTAGAGGTTACTGTAAAGCACTTAATGTAAAACATGCACAACAGGAACAAATTACTTTGTACTTTCCTCGGTACTGTTTTATCAAGGCACTTACGGAAATCGTAAACTTATGATCAAATTTAAGTCTTTATAATTTGTTAACAATTAGAAAGTGTGGTAAATGGAGCTGCAATACTTATAATGATTCAGTTAATGAACTTCTACAAACTATATCCGTCGCCAATATTCAATTATAAAGAAATTAAATTTGAGCGTAACTTTTAAGACTTTCGTAAGTGCTTTGATAAAACAGTACCGAGATGTATAATGTTTGTTGACAGTACCTGTCTACTTGATATAGAACTTTTTTTCTGGACCCAAAAGAATGAGAATAGCATTGTAATAATGTGTTCCAATACTTGAATGGTTCTTAAATGACATCACTTGCTGTAGGGCAGCTACAAACTAAAGAAAGTGCATTTCATCTTCAACGGCATGCATGGTACATAATAATTACAGAAAATGTACATATGTTAGGTGTTTGATCCTATTACTATATAGCGATAAATGGAGCACACGATCAGTTGAAGAACAGTGTAAAATTGATGATCCTGAAATTAGCCTATGACTATATATTCCTAAAACCATCACATATTATGGTGTATAGTGGACCTGTTTCAATTGAGTATGTGAATTAAAAAAGTGTACTCATGTGCTTTAAGGGTACTGGGGTGTCTATATTCCTGATTAATCCGGAATTCTGGATTTGTCTATCCTATAAGAGCTTTGATTTCTGACCAAAATAAAAGTTATTTGATGAAAATATCTCAAGAAATGGCAAAGTTATGGTACATTTATCTGCTCTGAAGGATTTTCTTTATACAAAGGGAGTTAATTATGGAAACACTGTCATTGAAGGCCTCTTGTTTGGCAAAAATGGTCGGCCACATATGATTTTCCTGATTTTTAAATTGGCCATGTTGACACCCCTGTAAACTGTCTTTTAAATGTCCCTCTCTACAGTCGTATCTTAGCTGTATGTCCTATATGCTGCTTTCCAGCTATTTGCTAACAAACTGATGAATATTCATTATTGCACAGAATTTGACATGATTCTGACCTTTATGCATGAATATATTACAAGATTCTTGCATTGAATACATCAATTTCCATGAGCAAATCTTGCAATATCGGTCCTTTAGATTTATGTTGATATTACACCTGGTGGGTCTTCGTAAAACTCCCTCTTATGAAAACAAACAACCGAGGTATATAAATATAGACAATATATCGGGTGTTAAATTATGGTAATAGAAGGTCGAGAGTCATGTCAAGTTCTCTGGACTATACTTGTCACTATAATTATGTGAATTACGTGGTTCAAGTTTTGGCTATTTGTAGGAATATATGGCCTGAGTAGATGTTCTAAATTCTTACATCTTTATTCTAGGTAAAGTGCCAAGGTTGACAGTGTTTGACAACATGTTGAATCTATCGTCCAAGCACAGTTTCCCCTGCTCATTTTGTGGAAAAGTATTCGGTAGCCCATCACATCTGAAACGTCATATTCGAATGCACACTGGAGAAAAACCATATCAATGCACTCATTGTGAAAGGGCCTTTGCTGAAAAAAGCAACTTAAAAGCCCATATTGCAGTTGTTCATTTGAAGATTTCTTGAGGAGAAGTGAGGAACAATTCTAACTGACGGAATAAACATACTTTTTGCCCTCCTGCGACTAAAATAGACTGGTACCCGTTCGAATTTTAAAAAAGTATATTGCGACGTCAGAAAGCAATCGGGCCAAGGCACCAGTCTATGACTAAAAATGATAGGATTACTTTGTTTGTTTGTTTTTCACATGTATATTCTTGCACCTCTTCTGTGACATCAAATTAACTCTTATTAAAAGGTATAATAGCTAATGTCCAAAACTGCCATATATGTGTCAATAATAAAAAAATACTTTGTTAAGAAAGAAGTTTGCCATTTGTTTTCCACAATAGAAATAATTTAAGCATGTCCAAGACATTGTTCTGTAATTTTTCTCACATGGAAGATAAAACTTTTTTATGTGATAAATAGTGTTGAGTTTTGGCTATTTGAACATTATATAATTCTGGCATAAATGGAAGTTTAAATATTCATAAATCTTCTTTTCTAGGTGAAGCACCTGGGTTAAAGGCTTTAAATCCGTCATCGAAGCACAGTTTCCCCTGCTCATTTTGTGGAAAAGGATTTGGTAGCCCTTCACATTTGAAACGTCATGTTCGTATGCATACCGGAGAGAAACCATTTGATTGCCCTCATTGTGGACGTGGCTTCTCTGAAAAACGCAACCTAAAATCTCATATTGCAGTGGTTCATTTGAAGATAATTTAAGGAAAGTGATAATTCACCATGCTTCAATGTGAGGAACAATTTGAACAAATTCAGCAGAAGGAATAACCATAAAGTTTCAAACCAGGACTACTTTATTGTCCACTTTTCTGTGACTGAAAGAAGGATGGGACTACTTTATTTGTTTTCCACTTGTGTATTCTTGCACTTATTCTGTGACTGAAAGAAGGATGGGACTACTTTATTTTCTACTTCTTCTGTGACTGAAAGAAGGATGGGACTACTTTATTTATGTTCTTCTTGTGTATTCTTGCACTTATTCTGTGACTAAATGTAGATCTTTTAATAAATCAGTACCTCTTTTGTCCAAAACTGCCATTCAAATCACTGTTGCTCTACTAAACAACATGTTATATCGCTATATTTAGTAAGATGCCGAGTGCTCCCACTCAGTTATGTTTTCGCTTCTTTCTCACTCAAAAAGACAGGGGTGTCATTTTCCTGATTTGTCCGGAATTCTGGATTTATCATTCCTGAAAGAGCAATGGCTTCTGGCCAAAATAAATGTTATTTGATGAAAATATCTGAAGAAATTGCCAAGTTATGGTAAATTTAATCTGCTTTGAAGGATTTTTTAAAGAAATTCTGTTACTTATGGAAACAGTGTCATTAAAGGCCTCTTGTTTGGCAAAAATGGTTGGCCACCTATGATTTTCCTGATTTTTAATTTGGTCTTGTTGACACCCCTGAAAAGATGACAAATCGGACATGGAAGCTGAGCACAGACAACAGAAATAACACAGACCACAATCACAAGGCATTATACCCACACACATATTATAACTGAAAGATGAGTCAAGGATCCTACCTAAAGGCCTATGTATTTACATATGTGGATATTAATTGTATTGTAACTCTCTTTGAAAAACATGGGGACTATGTAAACAAGCAGATACATACTAGTTTACAAATAGTGTTGAGTTTTGGCTATTTGAATATTAAGCATAAATGGAAGTTTAAAATTCTTAAATCTTTTTTCTAGGTGAAGCACCTGGGTTTAAGGTGTTAAATCCATCATCGAAGCACAGTTTCCCCTGCTCAGTTTGTGGAAAAGGATTCGGTAGCTCTTTTAATTTGAAACGTCATATTCGTATGCATACCGGAGAGAAACCATTTGAGTGTCCTCATTGTGGACGTGGCTTTGCTGAAAAACGCAACCTAAAATCTCATATTGCAGTCGTTCATTTGAAGATAATTTAAAGAAAGTGATAATTCACCATGCTTCAATGTGAGGAATTATGGGAACAGATTCAACAGAAGGAATAACCATAAAGTTTAAAAACGGGATTACTTAATTTTCCACTTCTTCTGTGAATGAAAGAAGGATGGGACTACTTTATTTCCACTTCTTCTGTGACTGAAAGAATGATGGGACTACTTTCTTTGTTTCCCACTTGTGTATTCTTGCATTTATTCTTTGACTAAATGTAGATCTTTTAATAAGGCAGTACGGCTTTTGTCCATAACTGCCATTTAAATCACTGTTGCTCTACTAAACAACTTAACATCAAATAAAACAGTTGCTAGCTCATTTTGTTTGAAATATCTGTGTATGTTTGAGCACCATCTGGTAATCAAAGAACTGATAGCACAGTTTTTCTCTGTATACCGGTAACACTTTCAGATTCTAAAGGCTATGATGTATTTCATGTGGTATGCTTGAACTATGACAAAACCTCATTAATTATTAGTGTTTACTGCTTAAAGAACAACCCCCTCCAGAGCAACCTTCTGTACAGCAAACCTCTATATAACAACATCTTTAAAATTTCCCTAACCCAATTTTACTATCAATTTAACCTTTGCAGAGCAATAACATTTAAACAAAGACCATATTTGCAGTTCCAAAAGGGTGTTGCTTTACAGAGGTTGTACTGTACATAATATTCACTGCGTATATAACCTGTTGTCACTTCAAGTCTGCTTCGTTGTATATTGTTGTACCAACTTTCATTTAGATTTATTAAAAAATATCTATGAAATAAATCATGTCTGTATAAATAGCTATTCATGGTATAAATCCACGAATGCTCTCAATCATGTGACCCCGCTGATCACTGTGACCTTTAACCTGAATAGACCAAATGGTTTCCGATCAGTAAAAAGATAATATTGTCAGATAGGGAAGGCAGCACTCAACTTAACCAGCTGAGCACATGAAACAAGCAGACCCAGGGTCTTCAAACTAAATTACACTGAAGTTAGTCATTAACAGTAGATGACCACTGTTGATTTTGAGGTCAGCATGTCTAAAGTCAAGGTCACTGATCTTTAAAGAATAAATAAGCAAAATGGTCAGTAAAATGGTATTGCCATTTGAATATTTTATTGAGTTTTCTGACATTTAGCTTTTTAGCTGTCTTGTGACGTTAATAGTTAATTCATGTTTCTTTGTTCAGCTGTTGTTTCTGAATTGGTAGCAAGTTCCTCTTTTGACCTCTTTTCAGTTTTTACCACTTGATGGGTCATCGATACCATGAATTTAAAATTCTATAATCTTCTTTTCTAGGTGAAACGTCTGGATTAAAGGTGTTGAAACCATCATCCAAGCAAAGTTTCCCATGTTCGTTTTGTGGAAAAGTATTCAGTTGTCCTTCACGTTTGCAACGCCATGTTCGTGGGCATACCGGAGAAAGACCATTTCAGTGCCCTCATTGTAGACGTGGCTTTGCTGAAAAAAGCAACCTTAAAGCTCATATTGTTGGTGTTCATTTTAAGGGAATTCATGCATAGTCATGATTGTGAGTATCAATTCAAACAAGGACTACTTTGTTTGATCAATTCAAGCAGGGACTACTTTGTTTGATTACCTGTGTATTCTTGCACCACTTCAGTGACTGAAACAGTCTGCAAACTGTCTGCGAACTTAGCACTTGTCCTGTAGTCAAGTCATTATTTATTCGAACAAGCGATTTCTGCAGGAATATGTTTTGAGTATAAAGGAAAACTAGCCCATTTTGGCTGATTTGGACAAGTTATTTTAAAAGTAGTTTCAATCCAAAATACACAGACTGCTGAAAAGTAGTTCTCAAAATAGGCTTCTGTTCAAAACTGCCGTTTAAATAATTGTTGTTCACAACTTAACATAAAATCAAATAGTTGCTAGGTCAATCTGTTGGATGTAATTTTTTTGCACATGACTCAGAAAAAACTGCTGCTCAGAATATTCCATACACCGCTGTTAACAGAATTATGTAAATCATAAATTCTGTTGGCTGAAGGAAGGATTTAATTTTAGTTGTATAACATTGGAAATAAGCAATTTGGTTTGATTGATAACTGTGTAAACACCATTGTATGTATAGCTCCACGTAGATAACTCTATAGTGCGCCCAGGATAAAGTGATGTTTACAAACATGAATCGGTTTTGTCAACTATTGGAAAGTTGTTTTTCCACATTACTAAAGAAAACAGATAAGGTCAGTTTTGTTCTAAAAACATAACAGATAAATCATTCACACTGTTATAATGTTTTGACTTCTTAGAATAATAAACCTGATAGGACAAAGGGTATTGTTTTATCAAAGTACTTTAATACACAAATCTTAAATTTGCGCTCAAATTTCAAGTCCTTATACTTTACAACTACAAATTTGGGACTGGTTTTGTACGAGTGCATTACTGAATCCTTGCTAAATATTGCAGATCCCTATACCACAACTTGTTAAAGAATTTAAATTTGGATGTAAGTTTACGATTTCCGTAAGTGCTTTGATAAAACATTACCTAGAAGAGCACATATTTCCACTCCAATGTTACTGAAGATTTAACTGCAATATGCATGTAAATAAAAAATATTTAAATGAACTTGATGTTAGCCTGTTGTTTTTATCCCCCCCCCCATAAGTTTTAGCTTATTTTGAATAAATATACATTTATGGAATGAATGGGCTTTAAAAAATTATTTTAATCTCTTTTCTAGGTGAAGTGTCTGGGTTAAAGGCTTTAAATCCGTCATTGAAGCACAGTTTCCCCTGCTCATTTTGTGGAAAAGGATTTGGTAGCCCGTCACATTTGAAGCGTCATGTTCGTATGCATACCGGAGAGAGACCATTTGATTGCCCTCATTGTGGACGTGCCTTTGCTGAAAAATGTCACATGAAGAGTCATGTTGCAGCTGTGCATTTTAAGTTATTTTAGACAACAATTTAAACTGAATACATCAACTAAAATTTTCAAATATAAGGACTACTTGTTTTTCCCTTGTGTATTAATCTTGCACCAATTTTAGTGACGGAAAGTAGTTCTCATGATGATGCAAGATTCTTTGATTAAATTGTTGTTCTACTAAAACCACTAAACATGAACTGAAATGAAACATTTGCTTGAACATTTGTTTAATGTCAAATACATTGAAGCTTGATTTGAACACTTCACCAGGGGTGTCAATTTTCCTGATTTATCCGGATTTCCGGATTTATCATTCCTAATAGAGCAATGGCTTCTGACCAAAATAAAAGTTATTTGATGAAAATATCTCAGGAAATGGCAAAGTTATGGTTATTTTAATCTGCTCTAAAGTCTTTTACTTAATACAAACGGAGTTAATTATGGAAACAATCTCATTGAAAGCCACTTGTTTAGCAAAAATATTCGACCACATACAATTTTCCTGATTTTTTTATTTGGCCCTGTTGACACTCCTGTTCACAGTTATCACTGCTACTCAGATTTGTGCTTGATGACTCACAGTGTAAAATCTATATGATTTATCTTTTGTCACATGTCTGACATTTGATTCAATGTGTCTCAAAATCATTGATAAGAGAGTTTCGGAAACATGTATGTAAACTTTATGTTCCCCAGTGGTTTTTAATTTGCAGTTGAAATGAACGTGATAAGTGTTGTCATAGTGATGAAGAACAATAACTTTGCTTGGAATATAACTAAATTTTAAGGGTACTTGCAATTAGGAATGTATAATGCTTTAATATGTGTATTGTAATAAACAAAACTTTACCCCTTTTCAAAATATTGCGATGATTATAAATGTTATGACTGAAAAGTGTGTTTGGTTTTTATCAAGGTCAAAAATAAAATATTGTTTGTTTCCCCTTCCCTACCTACGCAAGCAAAAAGTTCTACCCAAAATGTTTTTGACCCTCCAAAAAAATTTTATGAAAAAGTTGGGTATGAAAGTATGAAGAGTGAATTCTGTTGAGTATGAATCGATGACACGCTTATAAAACACAATGTTTGTTTATCCCCCAGACAGACAAAGACCCTCACAGGTCACCATACAATAAGTCACGATGTTTCCAAAATAAATATAAACCAAAACAGTAGAATTAGTAAAGTGCATAAGCAAAGTAAAAATTATTGACAAAATATTAAAAAAGGTTTTTTTAATTAGTACCTACCTAACCCAAATAGGGAAGGGGAAGCACACAATATTTTTAGATAGGCCCCACTACATAATGTAATATACAATTCAGGAATAGTCTGGAGATAATAACCTGATCCTGACTACTTGTGACTATATGCATTAATATAATTACAAGGTTCTTGCGTTGAATATATTAATTTCAGCAAGAAAATTGTGCATTATCGGACCTTAAGATTTCTGTTTACATTAAACCTTCAGCCTATGTGTGATACTCCCAATATTTACATTGCTTTCCGCTTATAAAATGTACTTGTACCCAGAGTTTAATGCAGACACAAAATCAGCCGTTAAATTTGCTAACATCTTAAATCTTTATTCTAGGTGATGCATCAGGGTTAAAGGTGTTGGACAACATGCTGAAATCTTCACCCAAGCACGGTTTCCCCTGCTCATTTTGTGGAAAATCATTCAGCCGACCTTCACATTTGCAACGCCATATTCGTATGCACACCGGAGAGAGACCATTTGATTGCCCTCATTGTGGACGTGGCTTCTCTGAAAAGAGCAACCTAAAATCTCATATTGCAGTGGTTCATTTGAAGATGTTTTAGAGAAGTGACAAATTTCCATGCTTGCTAGGAACAATTTTAACACAGAAATAAACCATAGGACTACTTCATTTGTTTTTCACCTGTGTATTCTTGCGCCTTTTCTGTGGACTACTTTGTTTTTCACTTATGTATTCTTGCGCTTCTTGTGTGGACTTCTTAATTTGTTTTACACATTCTTGCGCCTCTACTGTGGACTACTTTGTTTTTCACATGTGATTTCTTGCGCCTTTACTGTGGACTGCTTTATTTGTTTTCAATTGTGCATTATTGTGCCTGTTCTGTGGACTTCTACATTTGTTTTTCACTTGTGTATTCATGCGCCTTTTCTGTGACTAAAGTAGTTCTCTTAAAATGATACTTTCAAAATTGCCATAGAAATACTTGCTGTTCTCCGTTATTATCATAACAACTAAACACAAATTCAGTAGTTGCTAGCACATTTTGTTGATCCTAATTGATGATTGTGTGTAAGTCATTCTATATCTTGTGACATGTCTGCTATTTGGTACTGTGATTCTCAGAGACTTTAACAAAAAGATTATATTAAGTCAGACAGGGAAGGAAGCACTCAACTTAACCAGCCGTGCACAGAAAACATTAAAAACACACAAAGCACAATGCCCAATTGAACCAACCGAGCACAGGAAACATAAAACACATACAAGCCGAATTGTAAATAAAAAATGCTTGGCATTGTAGCATTTGCTTGCCATTGTAGTGTTTGCTTGGCATTGTAGCATTTGCTTGGCATTGTAGTATTTGCTGGTCTTTGTTGCAATTGAAAAAGGTATGTATTGTAAGTGTTGTCTTTGAAGAATGTGAATTTGGCTTGGATGTGCAAGCATTATTTGGTAATAAATATCATCCACATTTGATGTCATGTTATATATATACATTTGTTTAAGAAATTGATGGAGTTACTTCCCCTTGTGCCACATTGAAAATGGCCGACTGATCAAGTCGTTTATTTAGCCGTCAAAGTATCTCCTACTTAGGTCATATTGGAACTTCTGCAATATAGGAAAAAGTGAGGTACAAAAACAATAAATGTCTTATCTTGATTCCTTTTATTGCAATATTTAAGCTAGATGAAGAAAAGGTTCAGCTGCCGTAAAAAATCATTACAAATTAATTTTCTACTTTGCAGGTCTGTATCCTGGTATGCTGCCTTCGTTGGATAGTTCACCGTTGAGATACTTTTGTGATTTCTGTGGGAAAGGATTCAAACGCAAATGGTTTCTGGAACGACATGTACGAGTACATACAGGAGAGAAACCTTATCAATGTAAATTCTGTGACTACAGCTGTAAACAGAAGACTCATCTTAACAGCCACATGTGTCGTCACCATAGAGAACTTTTTGCATTGGACACTCCTTCACAATCACATGAGTCGCCAACATAGTGGATAATTCACATTGGACACTCCTTCACAATCACATGAGTCGCCAACATAGTGGATAATTCACATTGGACACTCCTTCACAATCACATGAGTCGCCAACATAGTGGATAATTCACATTGGACACTCCTTCACAATCACATGAGTCGCCAACATAGTGGATAATTCACATTGGACACTCCTTCACAATTACATGAGTCGCCAACATAGTGGATAATTCACATTGGACACTCCTTCACAATTACATGAGTCGCCAACATAGTGGATAATTCACATTGGACACTCCTTCACAATTACATGAGTCGCCAACATAGTGGATAATTCACATTGTACTCACAATTACATTAGTCGACAAGATCTGGGAAAATTCACATTGGACACTCCTTCACAATTACATGAGTCGCCAACATAGTGGATAATTCACATTGGACACTCCTTCACAATTACATGAGTTGCCAACATAATGGATAATTCACATTGGACACTCCTTCACAATTACATGAGTCGCCAACATAGTGGATAATTCACATTGGACACTCCTTCACAATTACATGAGTCGCCAACATAGTGGATAATTCACATTGGACACTCCTTCACACATTACATGAGTCGCCAACATAGTGGATAATTCACATTGGACACTCATTCACAATTACATAGTCGCCAACATAGTGGATAATTCACATTGGACACTCCTTCACAATTACATGAGTTGCCAACATAGTGGATAATTCATATTGGACACTCATTCACAATTACATGAGTCGCCAACATAGTGGATAATTCACATTGGACACTCCTTCACAATTACATGAGTCGCCAACATAGTGGATAATTCAAATTGGACACTCATTCACAATTACATGAGTCGCCAACATAGTGGATAATTCACATTGGACACTCCTTCACAATTACATGAGTCGCCAACATAGTGGATAATTCACATTGGACACTCCTTCACAATTACATGAGTCGCCAACATAATGGATAATTCACATTGGACACTCCTTCACAATTACATGAGTTGCCAACATAGTGGATAATTCACATTGTACTCACAATTACATTAGTCGACAAGATCTGGGAAAATTCGCATTCATATGTTGCACTCGACTCTTGAACTGAAATGTGTGTGTATGTGGAATTTTAGAAAAAGTGGTGAGATTTGTTTTTGATCAAGTGTAATTATACGGCGAATGAGGGTTACTTGTGACAGAGGTGAGATTTCCATTCAACATATAGCAAGGATACATTCATTGATTAAATTATCGCGACTGGTGTTGTGACATAGATATAGTGTTCTGCTGTGGATTGGACGTTACACGTGTTACCTTGTTTCCTATTGTAACAAAACACAGAATTTCAAACTTTCACCAATGCATATTGAGCTTATTTGGCAATTGTTTTAATAGTATACATGTGTATCATATACAGATTGACCATATGAATAGGTTAAATTTTATTTATTAATATGAATAATTTGATGAAATACTTATAAATACATTCAGGTGTTGTTTTTGTGTCGCCTGACTATACGACATATAGGGATTACTTTGGTAGGCGGTGGCAGTCGATTGCTTGTCCGGAGCATAACTTTGTCACCATTGGTTTGATCGACTCAAAACTTGCTATGCATGTGTCTTGCAATTAGTCAAAGTGCAGTGCGCAAGAACCGTAACTCTACCTTGCATCATTTTTGAATTATTTCCCTTTGATTGATTTTATCAGAGCATTTCTTGTCCAGTGCATAACTTTGTCACCTAAAGTTCAAATGACTTAATATTTGGTACGCATGATTCTTGCAATAAGCCAAAGTGCAGTGTGCAAGAACCATGACTCTACCTTGCATTGTTTTTGAATTATTTCCCTTTGATTGATTTTATTAGAGCATTTCTTGTCCAGAGCATAACTTTGTCACCTAAAGTTCAAATGACTCAAACTTTGGTATGCATGTTTCTAGCAATAAGCCAAAGTGCAGTGCACAAGAACCATAACTCTACCTTGTGGCATTTTTGAATTATTTGCCTTTAATTGATTTTATAAGCATTTCTTGTCCGGGGCATAACTTTGTCACTATAGGTATGAATGACTCCAAAATTGGTATGCATGATTTTTGTTGTGACATGAAGTGTAGTGCGCAAGAATCATAACTACCTTGTGTAGTTTTTGAATGATTCCCCTGCGATAGATTTCATCAGGACATTTTTCTTTGTCATTTTTAGTTCAGATGACTACAGAACTCGTGTGAGTCTGATATGTTTCCCAATATTGGATAGTTTTCCATGAAAAATGTGCATGTCGTCAGGCGACACATCTGGGTCATGGAGCTTTTATTCTTAATCTGTCCTTATATTTTAGAAATAACCAAACTTTGTATACCTGTAGTTGTATATAATGTGTCTTGTGTGACTTTAATGTCAATCAATGCTTTTAATCTGTTACCAAAAAATATAAACATTTCAATTGTACATCGTAAATCATATAATTTGTATTTCACTATATCATTATAGATCTAAGTATTCTTCACTTTAAAAGTATTGATACTTAAAACATTGTATGAATATTTGTACTGTATGTAGTATATGTTGAATTTATTGTTGAACTTTTTTTTTCCCTGTTAAAGGCAATTTATTTTGTGCTGAACATATGTCTGGAAGCATGTCACAGTTCGACTGTGATTGTTCTCATTATATTTATGATTAACCACTGGTTTGATTTCAATGAGACTTGACATGATTGCTTGGTAGATCTACTAAGCCTAGTTGCGCATATTATCAGAAATTTAGGTTGGACCAAAAATTGTCATAGTTATAGCCCTTTGTGGGAAACATACATTATTGTGTCATAGACCTATTTAGTCTTAATTTTATAAGTATATTTGAATAAATTGACAGTGTGTATGATGTGTTCGCAGTTTTGTTTTTATATTCTTTACTTTTACTATTATAATACATGTCTGAAATAGGAGCCAAGTGTTGGGATGGTATTATGTTTCTACAACAGTGTGTGAGGTCATGCAGCCAATACGCTGACTGGAAAGAAAGTTAGTTATGGTTGAAATATTGTAATGCCTATTTTAAGAGAAAGTTTTTTCTTGTCTTGATTTAGTGTTGTTTGAATTTACTTATGGATATCTTTATGAATATCCTAACTTGTACATGTTTCATATTATATGTTTTATATTTCAGGTTTACCTCCCTATGTAGAGAGTTGCAGTGAAAGCAGTGGTGTGCAGGCGTCAGTTCAAGGAAATGGTCGTTCAGAAATGCCAGGTCTCGGGGCTTGTAAATTTGTTAGATGTGAAGTCTGCCAGAAATATTTTACGTCAAACAATCATCTGAAAATCCATGCCAGAATTCATACCGGAGAGAAACCATTTGCCTGTAATGTATGTGGCAAGAGATTCAACAGGAAGGACAGTTGCCAACGACATGTAGTTGCTGTGCATATGATGAACCCCAAGTAACACTGCGCACTGTACAGGTTCCAAGTTGTTGACTTCACATATTTGATGCAAAAGCTTGACAAAATAGGGATTTCTCTACTGGTTTTAGAATGTGGATTCTGAGGCTCCCAAGATTATAGAAGTTGAATACTTATGAGATCCATCTAGATCAATACAGTTTGGTATCTAAATAGGCTCTTTTAAGTTTACAGTGACTACCGGTACTTTGACTGAATGCTGGCTGCGCTTAATGTTGCAATGAATATCTTGACTGCACTTAGTGTTACAGTCTTGACCAAGTTTAGGTATTGTTAATTTAAATAAGTGGTGTTCCTTGTATTTTGTTCATGATAGTTCAAATTTGATTTAATGTACATAGATTTTAATCAACATTTTAAAAGTGTTCTTCCAGACATCCTTAAAGTGAACCTAAGTTAGATGTTACAGCAGATGCTTTGTTGTAACCCTTGATTAATGAATTTATGTATTTAAATGATAACTCACTCACTGTGTTATGGTGCATGAATGTTATATGTGCTTTCTATGCTTTATACACCATAGTATAGAGGTATAAACTTGATCCTCAACCTTCTATTAGCATCATTTAAACGCTAATATACTCAGGTGTGTCAATATTCCTGGTTTATCCGGAATTCCGGATTTATCTATCCTGAACGAACTATGATTTCTGACCAAAGTATAAGTTATTTGATGAAAATAGCTCAAGAAATGTCTTAAGTTATGGTCAATTTAATTTGTTCTGAAGGACTTTATTCAATATAAACTGAGTTAAATGTGGAAACCATGTTGTTGAAGGGATCTTGTTGGACAAAAATATTTGCCACATATGGTTTTCAGGATTTTTAATTTGTCTCTGTTGACACCCTTGTATACTGTAAACCAATTTACTTTCGCAAATACTAGCTTTCGCCTTTCGCTTATCGTCAGCATATTCACGACAACAAATTTTTGCGCTTTTATGTTTCTCGCAATGTCCATATCAATGGTTTTTTTAGCACTTTCGCGGCCACTTAATTTCGCGAAATTCTACCATTCGCGATCTCCGCAAATTTAAATTGCGTGAAAGAATTTCTTGGTTTGGGGTAATGTCTATATGTATAACACTGGTAATATGTTTTTATAAGCGGGAAGATTCACAAAGATGTTCAAGGTGTAATACATTTTGATAAAATACAACACAAGAACATTGCAATATGTTCATGCATAAAGGTTACAGTCAGTTTAATATCTCCGCTCTTTAACAGTAATATAACGTTGTACTGGAAATACCAAGTATCTAGATTTAGGAACTATTAGTTAATAATTCCAAGCCATTTATTCAGTAACCAGTTATCTTTCATGTTCAATGTCCTTCCAATTTTCAGTCCCATTTGCAGACCATACCCAAATCATACTTTATTATTAAAAGTCTCTTCTCATATTACTAGATGTCATTCACTGGTCTTAGCAATATATGACAAATAACTGTGTCTTGCTGTTTTGTTAAAATGCATAACATTTGCTTATTATCAAAATATAAATGTAATAAATTGTACCCATGTTTTATCTATTATAAAGCATGGTCACTTGTTCATCCGAACTTGTGTCAGACCTTGCTTTATTCTGTGATAAAGCACAGGTTTCTTTCTTATTTCTTAATTATTTGCCATAATTTGTAATTAAGTATTCTAAACAGAGCTAAATAAATGTATATATTGTATTGTAATTGTTCTTTTTAATTGCAATTCGCTTATGAAAATGTTCATTATACTGTAAAAAACAGGGGTGTCAATATTCCTGATTAATCCGTAATTCCATATAAATTTATAATTCCGGATTTATCTATCCTGAAAGAGGTATGATTCCTAGCCAAAAATACAAGTTTTTTTATGAAAATATCTCAATTAATTGCAAAGTTATGGTAAATTTAATCTGATTTTATTCAATACAAACTGAGTTAAATATGGAAAGTTCAAACAATGTGGTTAAAGTGCAGGAAGGCATCTTGTTAGGCAAAAATGGTCAACCGAATTTTAATTTTGGCTCTGTTGACACCACTGAAAAAAAAAGATTATTGATAACATTATAACTCAGTAGACTTATTTCATGACCCTGATTCATGATAATCTGCCGTTTTCTTTTGTAGGTATTGAGCCAGGTGTGAAGGATCAGGTCATGTTGGCAATGTACGAGCAAGTGAAAGGTTATGGGTCACAGTGCAAGTATTGTAAGAAACTGTTCTCGTCAAGGTCGCATCTTCTCATACACCAGGTAGTGCATACCGGCGAACGACCTTGGAAATGTCAATTCTGTGATAAATCGTTCAATACGAAGGGTAGTTGTCAACGACACGTTAAAGGGCAGCATGGTGTGAATCCAAAATTTGAGAAGGACAATTAATAAATACAGTGTATAAACAACTCACGGCTGATCACAAGAAATTGTACACATTGACTTTGTATAAATTGGTATATACAGTGTATAAACAACTCACGACTGATCACAAGAAGTCGTACACATTGACTTGCATAAATTGGTATATACAGTGTAGAAACAACTCACGGCTGATCACAAGAAGTCGTACACTATGACTTGTATAAATTGGTAAATACAGTGTATAAACAAGTGATTGGCTGATCACAAGAAATTGTACACATTGATTTGTACGGGCTCCCAATAAGTGACAGTGACCGGCAGTTGCAGTTGCTTTTGCTCGCATTAAGCCATACAAGTTAATTAATATAGGGTCGCAAGAAATGATAGTGATTATGTTTATACCTTGTGAATAATTTACTATATACAGTGTGAAATCAGTGAGGTGGAGCAAACACATATATACGAGGGGTGTTCAATATATAATGTCTTTTTGGTCACAAATTTTAAAATTCATTGATATCTGGAAATCTTTTTACATTTCTGGAACCATCAAACATTCCGCAATATTTCTTGAAAATTTCAATAAAATTTAATTCCCGGATTGTTGTTTCTGGTGTCTTTTTTTAAGGGTCAGTAATAGATACTGCGTCTTTTTAGAATAATTGTTCATTAAAATTTCATTTCGGGAAATAATCTTATTCCACAACTACTATTCCGTGAATAATGTAAATGCCTTCCATAAAAACATGATTTCCTGTACTTGATTGCCATTTTTGTACAAAATAAGATCATTTGAAAGTCGCGATAAATAGGTGTCAAAATAAGTTCAGAAGGCATGCTATTTTTCAATTCATATTTTAAATTAGTTTTATTGGTTGGAATTTGACATATTATACACTGACGTACGCCGTAGACCATCAACAATAATTTCTGGGAAGAATTTGCGAACAAAATAGAAGTGATATGAAGTTGTTGGTGCGTGAACCAACATGCATCATTTGGTATAAATAAGAGTAGTCTCCCTTGTATTTGACCGCCTTACTCGTAGACAAAACATACTTTTATGTTCATTTTTTGTTCTGGTGGAAACATAAGGATAAAGTTATAGATTGGTATGTTGCAATTAAATGAATACCGCCATTTACTTTTCTAAACCACTACTGCAAAGATAACACATATTTGGCTTAAAATGACAATAAGGCTAGTATACTCGAGTAGACCCTCTTCTAAGTTCAATAAATTACTTAATTATTGACGAAAGGCTATGTAATTTTTCAGATATAGAATAGAAACAAACACCTTTCAGACAGTATTCGTAGAATTCTTCTAAATACTGTCATAGTAAAATACAAAGGACATGAACATTATATATTGAACGCCCCTCGTATAATTGTGCTGCTGTCATTTTGTATGATTGACATCATTATAGACATTGTTTGCATAGTGTTGGAAATTGCCTGACATTGGGGAAGACACGATTATATATATTGATATCTGTCATTCATGAATACTTCATTTAAATTTTAGTATCATTTGTATAGTTTTTACTGTGTGAATATTTCTGTCATTCATTGTATGTGTATATACTAGTCATGAATTTGCATGGGTGAAAGTTTTCAGGCTTATGCCTGAACTTCAGGTTTTTGAAAGGACAAAAAAGCCTGTTTTTCTTTAATTTCCTTATAAAAATTGTCGATTTTTGAGGATTTCAGGTTTTTCAGAATTTCAAACGTTCATCCATGTATTTGTTACATTGGTATGGTTTGCTATATCACTTTGCTGTAATTGTCAATCCAGCTATCATTGCATACATTGGAGTTCTGAACATTTCACACTCTTTGAATAAATTGGTTGTGAACATTTTTGAAACATTTTCATTTCTAATAGAGTGCAAAACCTTTTGTGTATGTATCTATAGCCTTTTTGCATGTTATCAGTGGTTTTAAATCTCTCGTAACTTCTTACTCTATGGAAATGTCAATTGACGCATTTACCCCATCTCCATGTGGGCGGCACATTTCAATGGATGTGCTCTCCCTCTCCTAACAGACATACTAGCATCAACAGTTTTCCAGATTTCAATGTCGCTGAGTTACATTTTTCAATCACCAATTATGTTGGGAATAACTAATGTGTTAATATTTTAAAATAAAAGTCTGAAGCACTTGGTCTACCTTTGTGTTATTAAAATAATGAGTTAAGTTCATGTGAGGGTTGATACAAATGTACTTGTGTTATGTTGAGTTGTATGACCCTAGTACAGTACAGTAAACTCTAAATTTTAGAAGAGACAACCCTTTTGCCCTTATAGATAGAGACCACTTCAAATAGCCATATATAGAGACTTCAAATAGCCATAGATAGACCCCTGGCTCTACTGTAAAACATCGACTCTGATTGAGTGACAACAACACAATGAAAATGGTCTTGAATTGTATGTTCTTAAGGTTGAGTTTATCTTTTATTGAGGTAGGCTGGCTATAAATTCTTTGGTAAATCAAATCAGTTGTTGACTGAAGTTCAATGTACCATATACCAGGCCCCAATCTCCCGAAGCATCTCAAGTAGAAATCCCAACTCAAATTCAGATTTACCTCAAGTCAAGAGTATAAATTGGACATCATTCGTAAGGTTGTGCTCAAATGTTTTTACTGTAATAAACTCAGAACAATGTATCTGTTTTGTGGTGCAAACTTTAAGTCTGGCCTCCCATCGAAATTATCTCAAAGACACATTGCAGTATTTGAGAATAATCTCGACTCGGATTGAGATGTTTCGGGAGATTGGGGCCAGACGGTACTGTTTATCAAAGCACTTACAAAAATCTTAAACATATACACAAATATTTAAATTCCTCATCATGCTTTTACAACTACAAATAGGGGACAGATATAAGGGACAGATATAGGGGACAGATAACTTGTTTGCAGGATTATAGGGGACAGATAACTTGTTTGCAGGATTATAGGGGACAGATAACTTGTTTGCAGGATTATAGGGGACAGATAACTTGTTTGCAGGATTATAGGGGACAGATAACTTGTTTGCAGGATTATAGGGGACAGATAACTTGTTTGCAGGATTATAGGGGACAGATAACTTGTTTGCAGGATTATAGGGGACAGATAATTTGTTTGCAGGATTATAGGGGACAGATAACTTGTTTGCAGGATTATAGGGGACAGATAACTTGTTTGCAGGATTATAGGGGACAGATAATTTGTTTGCAGGATTATAGGGGACAGATAACTTGTTTGCAGGATTATAGGGGACAGATAACTTGTTTGCAGGATTATAGGGGACAGATAACTTGTTTGCAGGATTTCATTAACTGAGTCATCGTTAATATTGCATATACCTTTATCATAATTGTTAGCTGTTAAAGAATTTATAAAGAATTCAAATTTGAGCAAAAGTTTACACTTTTCTGTAAGTGCTTCGATAAAATAGTACCCAGCAGTGAACAGCTCTATTATGCTAAAACAGATTAAAAGGATAATGTTAATGTGATAATTAATTTACATTCCTTACCCCACAGGAATGATGACCTTACATTATAACTTGAATTAATTGATCATGTATGTTCATAATACTCATTTTGCACTAGTTAGGTCAAAAGTTTAAACTGTTAAGGGTTTTTCTAGTCTTTGGCCTTAGACCTTTAATAAGGGAAAATATTAGAATTTTGGTAACATGAACTAAATTTTTTAATGCATAATTGAAAATAAAACTGCTTTGGGAAGGTGGGCTTTATAGCAGACTACTGTAAATGTGAATATTCATTAAATCATTTAATACAAAAAGAATAATTTTCTTTGTAGGTGCAATACTTGATCAAGCCAAGGCTTCAGGACATCCGTGTAAGATTTGTGGCAAGATACTACAGTCAAGGACAAGTTTGCTTACCCACCAGGTAGTGCATACCAGAGAACGACCTTGGAAATGTCAGTACTGTATGAAATCATTTAGTACCAAAGGTAGCCATGATCGCCACCTGAAGCGTCAACATGGAATGTCTACAGGCGAGGATTGGAAGATGACGTAACCACACAGCAATACGAGTTAGCAGACAATAACAGTAACCACACAATAATATGAGTTTGCAGACAATAATAGTAACCACACAATAATATGAGTTAGCAGACAATAATAGTAACCACACAACAAAACGAGTTAGCAGACTAGCAGACAAAAATTTTAATCACACAATAATATGAGTTAGCAGACAATAATAGTAACCACACAACAAAACGAGTTAGCAGACTAGCAGACAAAAATTTTAATCACACAATAATATGAGTTAGCAGACAATAATAATAACCACACAACGATGCATTGGTTTATTAATAGTTGATGTAAAATCTTAAGTTATGGTTATTCGAAATTTCCGAAACTGAATTTTAGCAACCAAAGTTTGAAACCGTGTTTTAGTGTTGGATGTGTGTTTATGGCTGAAGGCGATGCGGTCACACCAGATAACAAGTGTTAGGTGAACAGTGTTGTGGTCAATACTTAAAAACTGGACATAAAATCACACCAGATAACAAGTGTTAGGTGAATAGTGTTGTGGTCAAGACTTAAAAACTAGATATAAAATCATTGCAGCTAGGCTTTGTTTCAATTTTCCCAATCTTATAATAAAGTAATCACAGCCAGGTTCAATTACGTAATCTTGGAGAGAGATGGGCTGTCGAAATCTACTGAAAATGTGTTACAAAGTATTGTTGTGACTATTTCAAGTGTGACCTGAACAAACATCTACCATTCATGTTTTGTATATTGTTGTCCCATCGGGTTAATGCAATACTTGCCTCAATATGCATTATGCCGAAGACTTTTATATCTTACTGCTTGTATTTTATGTACTCTTGTTATATGTCAGTGCTGCCCTATGTCTATTTGTGATGTAACGTCCATGATTATTGTATTGTACGTATTAAATGGATAATAACTTTTATCATACCTAGTCAATTTGTATGTGGCTATATTATCAGGGTTCCCACAGTCAGGGAAAATTCAGGAGAAAACTTTCAAGGTCAGGGAATTTTGCAACTTGTCAGTGAAAACAGAAAATTAAGTAATTCTTCTGAAAAGTCTGGAAGATTTTTATGAGAGCTATCGATAAGAGCCAATTCATGGGAAGGAAATAACAAATACAGAAAAAATTCTCGCTCGCTATGCTTGTTCGGGACATTTTATATGAATATGATTGTCCTAAAACATGTTTTCTTACAAATGTACAGCTCCATAAGCAATTACAGCTTCCTTTTATCTAATTTTAATTACTAGGTTAAAGCCTACCATTTTGCTGATTCCAAGTCAATGTGTGATCTTTATTTCAATGTTGTTTGAAAAATGTTCCCTTTTATAGCTCTTTCTATTATAATAAGTTGTTTTTGCCCCTCTTCTAACCTTTAATAATAACTTGCCTATGATATAATGTTCATATTTGTTCCCTTTATCTTACCCCTAATTCTGCCATCTGGGTCAGGATTTGATTACCAGGGTTTGTCTGTGATTGTTTGACAGCACGTTTCGTCAACGCATAGAGAAGTTTTTCAGTTGTTTCAATGCTAAGTTTGGTCAACCATTTGCCGTAAATGACTTAAAAAACAGTTACAAGATAGTGAAAATCCAATTAAAAATAATTATGTCTACTAAAATTATCGTGAAATAGTAGCCCTGAGGCCCATTTTCTTGCTTCAATCCCAATTATTAACTTATATTTGTATAAGTATCTTTTGAGTATTATAAATTGGGGTTTTCAACACTTGGCTATTCTATAGAAGAAACCGTAAATATTTGTGTAACATGTTTGTGTGGTGTCATTAAATTGTTTGTATTGATTTTGTGTCATACAATCATGTATTTCTTTTTTCATAAAATAAACATTATCTTTTCAAAGATGCTTGTTTTCAGAAATATGAAGTATCTGTTACATCTTTAAACAGTCACATTATGGTGTACCGGTCGGTACTTGTGTTGCATCTTTAAACAGTCACATTATGGTGTACCGGTCGGTACTTGTGTTGCATCTTTTAAACAGTCACATTATGGTGTACCGGTCGGTACTTGTGTTGCATCTTTTAAACAGTCACATTATAGTGTACCGGTCGGTACTTGTGTTGCATCTTTAAACAGTCACATTACGGTGTACCGGTCGGTATTTGTGAACTGGCTACTCAGTAGTAATCAGAATGCAAGGGAAAAGCATTTTCCCTAAATTATTATTGGGATATTATCATAGTATGATGTTTTGTTTCTTGATCGCATGTTTTGCACATTTTTTGGAATGTGAATTTTACAAAAATTGTGAACAGTTGGTATACTGCAGTACATAAATAGATCATTCGGATATAAGTTGAAATCATAATAATGATTACAAAATTAAAGGGACTATTGACTGACTTTGTTTCCATTATACATTTAGGTCAATAAATGTCTATTTTTAACATCAGAAACGAAAATTCCGATATTTTACGAGTATTTACGATGTTTATGTCGACTAATCATATACGCGTAGTGCACATTTTCCGATACCGCTGATATCGGAAATTTCCGGAAGCGCGTTCGTGTATCTTCGTAAAATCTGACTGTGACGTCACAATCGGTACTCGCAGTTTAATCTGTCGCTCAAACCGCGTGCTCAAACAGAATGTTTCTGTTGATTTCAATCACAGTTTAGTGCAAATCGGGAAAATTTAACTACCTGTCTTGAGAGAAGCATCTTTTATTGTAAAAAATAATTGATTTTATGGGTTAATACATATCGCTGGCTTAGAATTTGAAGGTTGTAAGTACAAAATCAATATTTTGAGAAAACAAGAAAAAACCCGTGTCTGAGACCAGTTCCGATTTTCATGAAATTAGGCTCATAAGAAGCGCCTCGTGGTGCAGATTTTAAATATGTATGAGTCTTATAAGGTCGTAAATAGTACTTACTATCTTCTATTGCTAAGCAAGCGATATATTTACATATATACACTGTGTAAAGAAATATTCCATAAACTAGCGTTTCATCGTTTGCACCCGGTCAGTATGTTAGTGTGCTAATTAATAATCAAATTCAAATGTGCATAACTTTTTAAAATAATAGTATAGTAGACCAATCTCCTGATTTTCTACCTCGGGTTTTTATTGGTGTTTATCAAAGAATACGCAAGAATCTTTGGTGTTATCCATGTGCTCTATCGCTTAGCAGTGACATACATTTTGTTGATTGCTAGCAACAGAGTGACAAGGTTGTATTTAATTGCAACTTCCGTAATATGTGTAATATGCGTACACGGTTTGCCATTGGCAGTTAACAAATAAACTAATTACCAATGTACAATCACGCGTTAGCAATAAAAAAACATAATCGTTTTCTAACATAACGTTATAAATGTCGGGTCAAGTACAATAATTTGAGCTACACATATTTTATATGCACCATTATACCAGAACTAAAGATGTAAGTCCTAGATTATAAGTCAGTTAAAATTCCAATGTGTTATATTCATTGATGATATCGCTTAGGTTAGTATCCCGCGGTAATCAGTCGGGGTTCTATGATCTACGACTGGTCGCGGTGTCTTGCTGATTAGTTTACTGTCAATTAACAATGTGTCACCAGTTACTTTGATTGCAGTTTTCGCAAGGTCAGATAGTGTTACTATATACGACTTGTAGTAATGTATACATAATATTATATATGTCTGACAGTACTCTGGCCTATTGCACGGATATACACAGAATGTCTAATGTATTTCCGTGCATATAGATACTTTCAAATAAATTTACATCGACCCGTCATGATTTTCAATTGTCTTAGACCTTACATATAATTTTAAATCTATATTTTTATAATTATGCTTTAGAGATTGAAAGCAATTGAGTACAGCAATGATATCAACTAAAGAGCGCTTTAACTATTACATAGACCAAACCAACATAATTATGTTCAACATTATAAAACCAGCTTTTATGGAAAAATCCACACGTTCTCGTTAAATGGGATTTATGTGTTCTTATTTTATAACAAACAACAACATACTTTCACGTGTCTAGGGCTTTAAATGACATATTTTAAAAGAGTCAAATTAAAGACGAAGCTTTTTGTCTCAACATGTGATTGTCATTTTTTTGGAAAATATAAATGATATTGCTTCAAACTCAGACTAAATTTAAGAAAATATACATAATTAAGTATCTCTTACTTCCAAGGTCCTCAGGGTTTAATAAATTTATTTAGTGTATAAATTACTTTCATGGCATCGCTACCAACCAATTTAAGTTGAAATTCTCTAGTTTCTAAACGTGCCAATGTATTAAGAACTTCTTCATTATTAATGAAATAATGCTTAATTAAATATTGCACAATTTCCATTGATTTTAGTTCGTGTCCTACAAAAACCAATAAACCGTAGCCGAAATGCTGCAATATGATTGGCTAACGCCACCTGTCAATCAAAATCAACAGGAAGGTCCGTGTAGCCAATGCGGTCAGCGATATTTAGTGTGAATGTCTGGCAGATTTCTTCGTCGCCGTTATTATGATTTCCCTTATTAATAATAGGTTTGAATTGATTCGGCAAAATATTTTCATTGCCATCATAATCTGTATCCGAAGAATTTATCGTTTCATTAGCTCAGGGACCGTATATATCTTCCCAGACTAGCTGAGTCGGAGAACTTCGCTGTCCGACATCTTGTTAATAGCACGATTGTGACGTCACACGCTTCGTTTCTAACATCGGACTTTTCCGGAGATATTTCCGTAAGTTTCCGTACAGGTATAACAATGGTCGTAATCTATCGGTTGTACACAGGTAAATGTAAGGGGAATTTCGGGGAAAATGTTGCGAATGCAATCACGATGCCGAATAGAACTATTACACAGAAGTTTAAATCACCGGTAAATATTCCCTTTAATGTCTTTAATCAAATTTAGCCATTTTTTCTAATATTTTATCCATTCCAAAAAATGTGTAGAACTACACTTAGTATTTTTTAACTTTAATTAATCTACCAAATGTAATTAATACATTCAACTTTGAAATGAATTTCTTGACTTTTACATTTGTAGGTACTGCATATGAACCGGGAGTTGGACATCCATGCATAATTTGTGGGAAAGTATTTGCATCCAAATCAAACCTGCAAGTACACGAGGTCATTCATACTGGGGCACGACCTTGGAAATGTCAGCACTGTGGAAAGTCGTATAATACAAAAGGAAATGTTGATCGTCATATTAAACGTCAGCATCTAGCTCTGAGTCGACCAATGAATGCATCAGGAATGAACATAGATGTGACCAGACTTCAATATGGTCCAGCCAAGTGATGTGATGTAATGGTGGTCTAGGCAATAGTGATGTGAAAGGAAAATGAAAGTGGTCTAGACAATAGAGATATAAAATGAAAGTGGTCTAGACAGTTGAGATATAAAAGGAAAATGAAAGTGGTCTAGACAATAGAGATATGAAAGGAAAATGAAAGTGGTCTAGACAATAGAGAAATGTAGGGGTGTCAATTTTCCGGATTTATTCGGAATTCCGGATTTGTCATTCCTTGAAGAGCTATGCTTTCTGACCAAAATAAAAGTTATTTGATGAAAATATCTCAAGAAATGGCAAAGTTATGGTCAATTATATCGGCTCTGAAGGATTTTCTTCAATAAAAAGTTTGAAAACTGACTTGTGTATGGTTGACGACTTCTAGTTTGTCAAAAATGGTCAGCCGCATTTGATTTTCAGGATTTTTTATTTGGCTCTGACACCCCTGGATATGAAAGGAAAATGAAAGTGGTCTAGACAATAGAGATATGAAAAGAAAATGAAACTGGTCTAGGCAAAAGTGATGTGGGAACAACGTATTGGTCTGGCCAAAATTAATATGGGACCGAAATTACTGTCCAGCGAATAATAATTTGAGACCGAAATAAAGGTCCAGACATTCAGTCAATTTGTTTCAAACAAGATAAAGTGGAGTTCAGTGTTGTCCATATCCGATACTCGGGCAAAGGAACTATAGATGCTAAACAAGAACCAATGACCTAGATCTTATTTCAGCATGTATTTTTCTCCTGCATGGGGAAAAGGAATATCGTATGGGACATGAAGCCAGGTGTTTGGGGAGTAATATAATACATGTACTTCCTCACATTGACTTCCTCACATTGACTTTGTTTTGGATGAACTGTTTAGAGTGAATGAATTGCCCGATAAATATGAAGTTGCTATGCCCAGTTATTCAAACATCGATCTGTTTGCTCCATGGTGGAACTGACAGTGTTCTGTTAACAACATTGTGTGCTTTCCCATGTAGAAGCAGCTATGTTGTTTAACTTAAGGTGGCTTACGTAATCCTCATTTATATGTACGTTCAAAGTGAAATTTGAAAATTGAGACAACTTGATGTACTATAAATCAGCATTTATTAAATCTAGATAAAATATTATTAGCAAACAGGCTGATAGGTTCATTCACTCGAAGCCCGAGGTCATTGACCAATTAGACAGACAAAACCTAGATGGCCACGCACTAACGACTTTGTCAGTCAAACGCAAATAAAGTTTATTCCACAAATAACAATAGGTACACTAAGTTTTGTAATTGGATGTGCATTCATGTTAACGTTTGATATTTTATACAGATTGTGTATCATATGCTTTTTCCTGTCATATTATAAAAGAAAAATATAAAGTTGATTATTGTACTTTCTTACTGTGTTTATTTTACTTCAGCAATACAAGGTGACGTGAAAGTAACGGTTTCTGTAAGCCTCCTTAGAGTATTATTGGTAGTATAACTGTAAGCTGTTAATATCAGTGGGAAAGAGTTCCTCCCGTTTGAAATGGTTAAAATATTTGCAATAGTAACCAACAAAGTAAATGGTGAGACAGCTGGCTGGTACTCGCTATTTTAACCACTTACTGCTTGTACGATTCAAGATCTGTCTTGGTTCGATTTATCCATGTTTATTTGTTAAAATTAGACTAAGTCATGCAAGGTGCATGGTTTCTCCCTTAAAAATAACGGTTACCTCACTTTTGAATATAATTCACTTTGTCTTGCTTTTTCAGAGTTTGGCTACAATGGGCATTCTGCGCCTTATGGATCAGGAATTATGCAAAATCAGGGAGCAGGAATTATGCAAAGGCAGGGATCAGGAATTGTGGAGGGTCCTCATGCACCCGGAATGTTGATGGATCTGGGATCAGGTATTATGGTGGGTCAGGAAACTATAGCAGCAGCAAGGTGTTCTGTGTGTAAGAGACTCTTCTCCTCGGCATCGACGCTAAAAGTCCACATGAGGGTACACACTGGTGAACGTCCGTACGCATGTAAATTGTGTGGAAAGTCCTTCAGTCAGATGGGAAGCTATACACGACATGTGTCGTCTGTCCATGGTGGCACCGGAGTTATCAACAAATAATGTCAGAATATCAAACATTTTGGGTAGGGCAACCTAAACCATAAGAAGAACTTAAAGAAAATAATTGACTCGCTTTCAAGTAATTGTAATTGGCAAAACTGTTGATTTGAAATATTTTGCAAACAGAACGAAAATCTGTCAAGTATCAATTAAGTTACATTGAAACTCTCATTTTAGCATACCAGCCTTGCTATATTTAAGGCACTCCTAAACTTTTTCTGTATCACATGCATCTCTTAATATATTGTATCTTTCATTTGTTTCTGATAAGCCTTATGCAATGTACGAGTATATGTATTTCCACTGACCTTTAAAATACTGGTTTCAGCTTGTCTGTCCCTAGATACATTCTTGTAAACACAAATGGTCCACACAGTTTTGTCAGGATTTCGTCCAAACGTCCCTTTCACAGATAAACAATATTGACATGTACGTGGACATATTAAAGGAAAGAATATGCGCTGTAGTGATTTGCCAATTATGGCCCTTTGCAGGTGGGGTTATATTAGTCACCATATTTAGTCAACAAAATGTTTTCTTAGAAATAATTAGTTAAACGTGTATTCGAAACCACTTGTGCAGCAGTTTTTGATTAAACTTATAGAAACCACTAGTCTTGTTAAGTCAATAAAGACGTGTTTGTGCTCTTCCCATTGTTGAGTTTTATTGTCAGGTCACTATATGTTGTTGTAGTAATGAAGATTTGTAAATGATCATCTAAGTATAATTGTGATCCAAATAAACACTGTCATAGTTCAATCCTTGTTTGTCTTTGCCAAACTTTCTGGCTCCTATCCAAAGAATGTGAGTAGCTGAACAAAAAAAAATCTATTTTTATTCTATATTCTATTTTAGTAGCTGAGCAGAAACTTTACCTATGTTTTTGGTGATTAATGTAAACGTATTAAAGTGCACATACTATATTGGAAAGCGTTATTTCAATTGTTTGTTACTTCACTCTACATGCATATAAATAATCAGTCTATTTGTTTGTTTTTTCAGGCGTTATGGCATCAGGTCAAGGGACTGGGAGTCGATATCCGTGTTCAATATGCCATAAAATGTTCACCCGGAAGCTTCATCTAGAAAACCATCGTCGTATACACACCGGAGAGCGTCCATATTCGTGCAATGTGTGTGGTAAAAGTTTCAATGTGAAAGGAAACTTGCGTAGTCACATGGCTATACATTATAAAGTGGTTTAAAGTAAACTTGCGTAGTCACATGGCTATACATTATAAAGTGGTTTAAAGGAAACTTGCGTAGTCACGTGGCTATACATTATACAGTGGTTTAAAGGAAACTTGCGTAGTCACGTGGCTATACATTATAAAGTGGTTTAAAGGAAACTTGCGTAGTCACATGGCTATACATTATAAAGTGGTTCAATGTGTTATGAAGGAACAATACTGAATGAATGCAGTTGATAGTTAACATAGACTTACAGTATCTGTAAAGGATTGAAACCTGTTATTGTGAAGCAGCATTAAAAACTATACCAATTGCCTGTTTGATCAGTGTCACGTAAACCCTGACCCTTTGCCTTAACTAACAAGCCCGGGTTTTTTTACTATATAGAAAATCACAATGAAAATGAAGGCATCTAATCATACAAATATGATACGTACTCGGTGAATTTACTGCCCAATGTATTGTTCTGCTGTTATTCTTGAATACAACTGTGAATGAGCCAAGTAAAATGACAAGCAATGTATAATTGTTCACCACCCTTAATATCATATTAAAACTATGTCCAGTTCACTCGTGTTATGTTAAACTCAAGTTTTTCGAAATGTTGGAGTATTTATTCATTTCCTGGCTTAATGAATTACAAACAACCAGGACCAGTAGCTTTCGACGATTATGTCAAATGAGATTCTTACAGTATTTTTGTACAGGAAAACTTTATACACATTCTCCATGATGAAGGAGTTACATGTACATAAGCGTATGTATGTCATATTGTGGTTGGCAAAATCATATTTTTCTTTTTAAAATGCCTTACTTGCTCATTGGATCAAAGGAATTATCAATACAAGTATATTTTTGGTCTAGGAAATCAGGGAATTCTGAGAGCTCATTTGACTTAGTATAATCTCTGATACAAGCTGTAATATACTTCTATAATGCTGATTGTAAACACTGGGTATGCTTATTTTTATGCCCGGCATTTACTGATGTGGGAGGCGTATAGTGATTGCCCGTTCGTCCGTCCCATTAAAATGTTAACCGTAACTTTCAAGTTTTTGAAACTCGAAACATTTTCAAAGTCCTTCAAGGCATTGTTTTCAAACTTGGCATACTTGTTAACCATCATAAACACCTAAAACGGAATACTATCCAACATTTCAACAGAATTATGGCCCCTGGTTGACTTGGCTAGTTATTATTGAAAAAGCTTCCACCGGGACATATGCTTTTATTGAACGCAGTCTTCTTTTAATTTCGTAGGATGTTTTTGCCATGCAGTAGCAACTAGTTAAATGGATAGTAATAAAACAATAAAAAATAACACTTTGTTTTTACCATATTATATTTGTTCCCTTTGTTGCTTGGCAAAAAATTAACATTTGTACATCCATTATAACTTCATATATTTTCCACATCCTTACTATTGAAATTCTTTTTTATGCGAGAAAATATTTTGCTCGAACAAATTAAAGCAGTCCTCTTACCATATTTTAGCATAATTTATATATCATAATATCAATATATAATATATCTATGGCAATGTTTTCTTACGTGGACATGATTAAGCGTATGTACATGATGTACTTTAAACACTAGTCTAAATGGCCGGTTAGGTACAGCCTTCTCACACACATTGATATATTAGGATCGAGACGCTTAAATTGTAATATTCCTGTATAAAGTTAAGAGGACCACGTTAATTTGTTGGCACTATATTCTAACTATCCTTGATAAAATTGTGTTGAATAACATTGCTGACATGTATAACAATTTAAACCATTTACTCCACACATTCGCCTATTCATACATCATGTATATCATCAATTGTTTTCCAATAATGAAAGTATGGAGATAATCCAATGACAGAAATGGACATGATAAGACACTCCATCAAGGGAGATTATTCTTAATAGTTTTTTCCAAAAGCTGCTCATAATTTGTGTATCGATTATAGCTCTTCTGCGGTCATAATAGTGTAGGGTATATAGAATACATGGTTAACCAGCCACTAATAAGAAAGGTGGATGTGAATGGCAACTTTAGTCTTAAATTGTATAATGATTGTAATTAGTAATAAATAGACTCATTAAGGTATGTGGTTATTTAATAGAAGTGACTTCTAAAACAGGTTTTACTATACGATGATGTTGTACCGTAGTAGAAAGGTTTGAATGTGTTACCAGGTATAATATTGTACATGTATACATATTGGAGTAATGCTGTGTAAATTGATGTAATCTTGGTAATAGACACCAAAGTAAAACAATTGTCACGTTACACTAAATTACTTCTGTTTAAAATCATTAAACTTTTATTTTTCAGGCTCCTTTTTCCGCAGGGAAGATGCAGGAATGGAACCTTCCAATTTCAGTCAACAACTACTGAATATTGTGAATTCAGGACATGGGGTTGAGACGGGTGATAACTTCTGGGATGGAGGTCAAGGTCAGTTCTACGGGCAACATGATGCAAGCAGCAGAAATCAGATGCAGCCGGCCGGTTTACTGACCCAGGATCCAGTACCTATAAAGAAAATTGGTGGATTGTCCTTGTATAAGTGTGACACTTGTGGAAAATGTTTCACTCGTAAAGACTTCCTAAAGAGACATGTTATCATTCATACTGGACTCAGGCCCTTCGTTTGTGATTTATGTGGACGTGGATTTAATGTGAAAACAAATCTAGCTGCTCATAGAGCAAAAATGCACAAAACTCAGTCCAATTAATTAAATGTGTATGATATTTGGTACATATTACAGTCACATTTACTCAATGTGTATGATATCTGGTACATATAACAGTCACATTTACTCAATGTGTATGATATCTGGTACATATTTTACAGTCAAATAAACGCAATGTGTGTGATATTTAGTATTACAGTCAGATTGACTCAAATTTGTGTGATATTTAAGAAAAAACGTTGTATAACCGCTGTTGGAGTTATGACGCGTAGGAATTAACCACGAAGGCCGTAGGCTTTTGAATATTCCCCCCCCCCATCTTTGATGAGGGGGTATATTGCTTTGCACATGTCTGTCGGTCGGTCGTATAAAATGGTTTCCGTTCAATAACTCAAGAACGCTTTGACCTATAATCTTCGAACTTTACATGGAGGTTGGTCATCAACAGTAGATGACCCCTATTGATTTTGAGGTCAAATGTCAAGGTCACAGTGACATTTACCATTTCTGACTATCTGGCTGCCATGGGGGCATACAGGTTTTACAAACATCTCTTGTTTATTTCGATTCTAACATGATTTTAGAGCACATAAAGCCTGTGTTACTTTACGAGAGTATGTTAATTGTACTTGTTTACCTTCATGACGTCATAAAACGACGTGACTTCGCTTTCATTGTATATCAGTCGTAATACAACGCAATGTTTGTTTTTTTTGTCTGTATAGTCGAAGTCGTAGGTCATGTTCAAATTGGTACATATTACAGTCAAATTTACTCAAATTTGTATGATATTTGAAACATATTCCAGTCAAGTTAAGTAAAAAGTGTATATTATTTAGTATATGTTTCAATTCAATTTACTAAATGTGTATGATATTTTATTTGATATATAGTAAAGTCAAATTTACTCGATGTCTATGATGTCATAGTAACTCAATTTGTGTATGAAATTTGAGATAGTGTACACAGTACATGCAATACTAATTCTTTATCCGAATAATTGATACTAAAGGTTATGGATGGAAAGGACGAGTATGGACTTGCATAACTTGTTAATCAAATTTACATGTTCCAACCAAAATTTCAATTCAAATAATCTTGCCGTCAATAATTGAAACGTTTACAAGTCTAAACTGATTGTATGTTAACTCAATTTTGTGTATTAGTTTGTTCAATAAAATTATTCAAAAGAGCCTTGCTTTGAGTTTTCAGTGAGTTATTTCTATGATATGTTAATTTGAATCCAAAGTACAGTTCCGCCATCAAGACAAGATAGTGGTCTTATTAGTTCCCACCTGTTTCCGTCCGTCCGTCCCGTCCGTCGAAATATCTGGATCCTGACATAAATCAAACAGTTTCCAGGCTAGGTTTATGAAACTTGATATGTGGATAGGGGGCAATAAGGGGATTATGCTTATCAAAAATTATTTTGATTCTGGCAAAAATTGTGGTTGCTATGGCAATTGAAACATTGAAAATGGCTGCAACCGGTAGGGGACTTCTGTTTTGCTTGTTAATAGTGAGTTGGTCTTACTAAGTATGTCATTTTTCTAAACCCAAGACTGGTTCGCAATTTCAAATAACTTAATGATTTCAAAATACTTTACATGATCTGATCAGCAGAACATTACTGTTTGTGACGTGATAATTTTTACATAATAACCCGGGGTGATATTCAATTTTGATCTTATTTTATTGGAGAATAAGGATATCCAATCATATCGTCTGTTACTGACCAATAGTTCAATATGGTTTGATCTGATTGGTTGTCCTTATCCTTAAGTCAAGTAAGATCAATATCGAATCCCACCCAGGTCACATTTGAGACTCAAATTTGGAATTTCTGTATATTAATGCCCCCCCCCCCCCCCCCGTGGATAGGTATGTATTGTCTCTCGTATCTGTCTTTTCCCAACATCTTGATATCTCTGTTTATTTTATATTGCTAGAAGTACATGTATTTTGAAATTAGACTACTTGTGAGAATTGTTGTTCTCGAAATCAGGCAGAATATAAGCAGTAAGACTATTTTGATTGAAGGTCAAAACACTGTTAGACTAATTAAACAAATAACCCAACAGAATGATTCAGAACACAGGACCCAATGGCCAGAACATGCAGTTTTTCTGACAAGGTCAAACATAGGGAAAGTTGATTGTGGTCCTCATTGTTTCTGTGCTGTATCTTTCTAACGCTGTTTGAAGGATTTCAACGACAAAATTTAGAACTTGGGACCAATGGGAAGAACATACAGTAATTCCATCTGGACCAAATGTCACGGTCACATATTTAGGAAAGCTGAAGATGTAAATGAAATAGATAAGTCTGTGTGGTATTTTGTTTATCAAAGATATGGTTATACACGCAAACGCTGAAACAATAGACTACTTACTTTAGCTGTTTATTTACAGAACGGGGCGAAAAATGTTTTGTGTGCAAGGAGTGTGGCAAAGTTTTGAGGACAAGTTCAGGACTTCGTACACATGAGAGACGGCATGCAGGTACAGCACCGTACAAATGTTGTGGCAAAGGATTTTATAGCATTACCCACCTAAAACGCCACAGGTAAGTTGGGTTTAACTTTTATTTAACCGAAAAATGTACGTGTATAGTTTACATTGAGTTTAACGAAGTTGGTTCATTACTAGTAATCTGCTCACCCTGGGAACACATTAGATACCACACTTAAGGCCCCATCTTCATGAAACTTATTCAGAATATTTGTCTCTATGAAATCTAGGTCAAGTTCGCAACTGGTGCATCTGGGGTCGAAAAACTAGGTCACTAGCTCAAACCTTAGAAAAATATTGTAGACACTTTAGAGGACACTTTATTTATGAAGCTGTGTAAGAATGTTAGTCGCTATAAAATCTAGGGCAAGCTTAAACAGTACTACTAGTATCTATCACATGAACTTATTTTAGCGATGTAGAATAGTCTCGGCACATTTGCTGCATTTGGTATTGTAGCAATTCTTTTCATGTTAGCAATGTAGGACAATCATTGTCCTCTGGTTAATTATCATACCTGATTATCCATTATGTGCTATTCTATTCTGAATATATTTTTTCCACAGATGCTCTGCTCACGGACTGGCTAAACAGTTCAAATGTTCAGTTTGCAAACTCACTTGCGCTACGAAAGGTGACTTGACCAGACACGAGAGAATCCACAAGGAGCCTAACTACCAGTGTGACGTGTGTGGTGCCAGATACATTATTCGCTCAGCACTTGCGGAACATATGGGTGTTCACAGAAATGAAAAAAGGAATATTTGTGAATGCGGAAAAGCCTTTCGCTATTCGTCTGGTTTGGCAAGGCATAAGAATCGGCATAAATGCCAAAAGAATGACTAATAGTTGAATACAATGTAATTGTTTTATTTTTATGAGTTCTATGCACGTGCTGATTTATATTGATTATTCTTTGATAAACACTTTGACATTCGAAACAGATGAAAAATAATATGTTGATTAAAAATGACTGTGACCTTATGTTTATTGAGGAACATTGTTAAACATAACTGCAAAAATAATGACTAACAGTTGAATATAATGCACTTGTTTTTATTTGTATGAGTTCTAGGCACATGCTCATTTTTATTGATTGTACTTTGATAATCACTTTAACATTCGAAACAGATGAAAAATAATATGTTGATTAAAAATGACTGTGACCTTATGTTTATGGAGGAACATGAAAACTTATCGTTATGTTCCTGGTTATGTGTCTTTAAAAAAAGAAAGATGTAGATAATGTTTGTAATAAATGATAAAACACTGGTTGCATCTTGTATTCTATATGTTGTATTTGTGTATATGTGTATACAAATGTATTCATATACAAATGCACAAGTACGTACGAAACTACTATCATATGTTCTAGAGTATGCCCTTTTTAGCTCACCTGCCACAAAGTGGCAAGGTGAGCTTTTGTGATTGTTTTTTGTCCGTCGTCCGCCTGTCAGTCCGTCCGTCTGTCCGTCCGTTAGACGTTTGACCGTTAACACTCTAGCACTTTTGCTTTGATCTTCACCAAACTTGGTCAGTAGTTGTATCTCAATGCAATCTAGGTCAAGTTTGAAGTTGGGTCATGTGGGGTCAAAAACTAGGTCAAAAGCTTGAATAATAGTATAACCTTGTTAACACTCTGGCGGCCACATTTTGTCTTTAATCTTCATGAAGTTTGGTCAAAATGTTTATGTTGGTGGTCAAGTTTGAAGTTGGGTCATGTGGGGTCAAAAACTAGGTCAAAAGGTCAAATAATAGGTCAGTAGTTGTATCTTAATGAAATCGAGGCCAAGTTCGAAGTTGGGTCATGTGGGGTCAAAAACTAGGTCAAATAATAGAAAAACCTTATTAACACTCTGGAGGCCTCAGTTTTGCTTTTACCTTCATTAAGTTTAGTCAAATTTTTTATCTTGATGACCTTAAGGGCAAGTTTGGCCATGTTTAGCAGGTGAGCGCTCCAGGATCTATGATCCTCTTGTTATAATCATATGGATAATAATATGCATATAAAGTCACCAATTTAGTAAGCAGACAACATGGTGTTAGATTCGGCCTTTACATACACTCAAGGACGCCTCACCTAATTCAAAGTCCAATATCGCTCGAAGTTTTTATGTTATAGCAATATAATTTTACACACATGTGTATTAATTGATCTTTCCTACGTATATATCAGTTTAGTTTGTAATAAAATGTTGTCTCGTTATTTTCTGGGAATCCTGCAAGCGCACTCGCCCTAGGCAAAAGTGTTGGATTTTCAATACAGTCCTTGAGTGTATTTCCAGCCACATAATATGTGTAATATTATTGTCTCCAAGACCAAAAGTATGCATAAGTTGCTTCTTATTACGTATATGCAATTTGGCCTTCTTGGCTAAGATTGATGTTTGATGTTTTAGTTGCATATTTCAACCCACTCCTGAAGTGCTCCTTATTATATGCAATTTGGTATTCACATGCTATGTCGTATTTAAGATACACCATTAATAGTTTATGTTTTTTAATTGCAGGTGGTGCATTTACTAACCTGGTACAAATGGCGAGGGAAGATGCCAGGCGGGCAGACTCAGAGAATAGTTTAAAGAAGTATGCGTGTCACTTATGTGATAAAACATTTAGAAAAAAATGGGGATTGACGGTTCACGTAAGGACTCATACTGGCGAGAAACCGCACGAATGCAAAATATGTGGACGAAGATTTGCCCAAACAAGCAATTTAAAAAGCCACATGATAGTTCACATGGGAATGGGAGGCGATATGTAATTTTGATATCCATCTATAGCCTAGTGTTTTGATGAGTATCTGGTTGCCTGACACGGTTGCATAGATTGACATGGACTATGACAAACCAGCGCATAACATAAACTTGGTGTGAGCATCAACACTAAAGCGGACATCTTGAAACTTCTACCCCATTAATGTAGTATATATGTATTAATGTTACTATAGTAACACGTTTTATATAGCTAATGGCTACACGCTTGAATTGCTGTAGATACTTGTGAATTACTTCTCTGTTTCTTTGGAATATTCAAATAAATAACTTAATGTAATGTTTTCATGTATTTTGCATATGGGCCGGAAGCCGTTTGTATGTTTTTATTGTTTTTGGTATTCGACTTTTCTTTTTTCAAATGATAAAAAGTTTGCTTTTTTCAATGATTATAGTATTTGAAAATTGTTGAAGTTTCCTTATATAAATTCATGCAACAAATAATTTAAATAAACGTGTTACCGGTATTTATTTCTTTTCAAATACTGCAATTTCCTGATAAGCCACTCAGTGATACAGTTTATGAATATGGAACAAACGATGGAATGTTTTGATTGTGAAATTTGTAAAATAAGTTATTTTTAGTTATGTGTCTATGATTGTGATGGTAGCAAATAATTCTTATCACCTAGGCCTTTATTGATTGCAATAGACTGATAACATTGGTGTATCCTAAAACCTATACACGAGGTGTATATTTACCGGAGACAAACGATAATGGCCGAGCTCTCACGACTGGGGAGCTAATTATATCATCTTCGCTTGCATAACCCTTGATCCCGGTATTTTTATTGAGCTGGGAACCATGCATAATGTTCGTACCCATTTGTATTTCGTACCCACGTGGACAGGGGGGGGGGGCTAATTTTACTCGCACCTCAAACACGAACTTTAGTGTCTGAATCATCCTCCAACATATATTATACGCAGCAGGGTATTATGTTACCTGTTGGTATTTGAAATGCGTTGTGAATACTCTTGTTTGACTTTTGCTCCAAAGATTATATATACTTTTTGATGATGTTGACAAGTACTATTTCTTGTCTTCTCATTATATTCTCATATTATGAAAGGTCGAATGTGATGTTTGTACCCTAGTTTTTCTCTACATAAACAAATTACCTCCTCTACATATATAGTGCGCCCAGGATAATTGAAAGACGGGCAAAATTGGTACAGTCCACAAAGGTGGATAACGATTATGTGCACCAATTATCAGTGATGTTTTGAGTTCAATACTGACCTCATCTGTTTATTTAAGAGATTTGTAAAAACCATTTTGCCACAGTTGACCAAACCGATTTATGTTTGTAAATGTCACATTATCCACGGCGGACTATACACTCGTAGTAATCGATTAATCAGGTCGGTCACTTGTTTACATAACATTGTGTATATAAACATTGCACTTGACAATATACAATTAAAATGCAATATTATGATATTGCAATGTTTTGTATACAAGTGGCATACCTGATTAAACGGACTATACTTCGAAGGCTGTAAATATTAACCGTATAACTATTCATTAAGTAAGTGAATCTAAATAAAAAAACAGATGGGAACGTTTCATTGCCAAACCCCCCACTTATAGTCCAGTTAGGATATTTTGACAGTGACGTTGCAGTTTATATGTACGCAGAAAATCACAACCAATATCTAAACAGGTAGAACGAAGTTTAGTATGTTCGTTTAGCATTGAAATTATAGTTGTTTGTACAGTATAAGTCTTTATAATTGGTTTTACACCGTTATAGTGGACTCGACCGCTGCGTCACTGGGTTCTTATCCTGACTGGACTATATAATATACTAATGTTTCGCAGTCATGTACTTTGACATGTGCTGCTTTATAACAAGTTTATAATGTGTTTAATTCAGGAATAATGTAATGACCTATACATTTGGATACTGAGACGTTTTAAAACAGTAGTTATATATATATATATAAATTGCCACATTCGGTTGGAGGCTCGGACATTATATTTGTCTAGCTTGTATCTATAAACAAAAAGTTAAAACAAGTCGTTTGAATATGCCCAGTTGCTGGATACAGGTAACAAATTAAACATAATTAAAAAGATATTGTAGTCTAGAGCGACATTTCTTCTTGTATTGTCAACATTCATTTTAGCTCACCTGTCAAAAGTGGCCGAACGAGCTGAATTTTCTTGAATCTTCTTCGGAAATGTAAACGATTTAGTAGGTCACCATAGGGACTTGCATGCATTGCTACGAAAGGTGAGCGAACTAGGGCCCTTTGGGCTCTAGTTTATATTTTTTTACAAAACGTAGCAGGCCAAATCGGTAAATTTTAACCATATTAGTTGTTCGCGTGATTCCGTGGCATTGCACGAAGAATACCTTATTGCAATATTACATGTATATCTTTGACCTAATTGTGAATATATAGGATGTGGATGTGTAGTCGTGCTTTTTGTGAATATATGTTATTTGTTATTGTATATATTTCCTTTAAAATGCATGTATGTTAGTGTTATTAAAATAATACTGTTCTGAAATTAGTAATATTTAATTCAAGTTTGCTCTAGGAAAAAAATATATGTACAATGTCAGTATTTTTACCATTTTATATCATAACGAAACAAATCATCGCATATAATGTATTTCTTGATATTGTAAGTACACATGTATGTTGTAAAACGTTTTTCACAATCAAATAAATTCGTTTAAAATCATGTTTTGTCGTGTTGTCTTCAACTATTGATCACTTGACGAACATATTGCATGACGTCATTATGTAGCTAATAATCAGAATAGACCGTCTGCTTTTCCAATTTTTCTAAAGTTACGTAATTGACTGTGTACTATAAGTTAGAATGTTGAAAACGTTTGTTTGTGAATGTAACAGTGTATATTTTATATTTACAGGTTTGAATGTTCCTGATTTACAACAACAAGGCAACTTCAACGAGTATGCAGAAAAAAATGCCATCTGTATGGTGTGCGGAAAACACTGCAAACGTCGGTCAGATCTAGAAAAACATATCCGAGTCCATACTGGTGAAAAACCTTTTAAGTGCTCATATTGTGATAAACGGTTTAGGCAATCAAGTCATTTATCCTCGCATAAGGCCGTCCATGTACGCCGTGGGGAGGTCGCTATGGTGTTTCGTACTCCTGACCAGCATTCTAAGGATTACGTTGATGCACATAATCAATGAAACACAGATGTAGTAGATATAACTGATCTGTTGACAATCATGGATACTGTTGACCGGTACTAGGATTCTATGACGACAACGATATTTAAGTCGGAAATGAGATGTGGCCCGCGCATGCGCATCAGTGGCTAAATATATGGCGGATCGTCTCGCCGCATGTCAGTTTTACCCGTATTTTGTGTAGTTAACTAGGATTATAATTTATTTGACAATCAGCACGTTGTTGTGCTATCCAAATAATTCATTGGAAATCCTTCTACGAACAGCAGTTTACAGACAGTGATATTTGAACTAGTGAATGTGCAAGTTTTAGATTTACGTTGGATTGGTTGATATATAACCATGTTTCTCTAAAGAGAATATAGTTCCTGTTGACAAATTGTATTGTCTAGATCGATATTCATACAGTTCTCGAACATGATCATAGGAGTTAATCACTAAAAATAAATGGATAATATCAACACTGCATGGTCGACTGGTCGCTTGTTATCAGTGTTGATTTGAAGAGTGAATGCTCTAGAAGCAGTTATACACGAGATCAAACATAAGTCGACGTTGGAAATGTCATTACTTGTCAATTTACTATTGTTGTAAAGAAGGCTAGTGTTATCGTCGGCGGACCATACGGGCAACATTTATTATACAATACCATACTGAGTTTTCTTATAAGGTGTTTATCACATCATTCACTACTGCAAGCTGTCGGCCAAGTACCAGTTAGTCTAGCCTGTTAATACAGTGAATCGCAAATGAATGTTAAACAATTCGCGGCATATGTATAAAGCAGACGATTTGTCTGTAGTGTGTTTCTCTAGTTGTATCGTTGCTATGGTATGCGTGCGTATTTTGCCCGTTTGTGAACGAGGTCTTTATTATTTCAAAAAGTTTTGAGCGGAGGCGCTATTCCATATGCTTCACTAGTACAATTGCCTACTATGTATTTGCCGCTGTATAAATTAGCTATAACGCTTGTGCTTGGTAATTTGCTGTTACCGTATTTACCTCTTATTCTATACATCTGATCAACTTCAACCACTAAGAGAACAAATGGCTTTCATAAAGTGTGAAAGCTCTGTAAAGTAACATTTTATTATATCATAATGAGATCTTAAATATCTTATTAATCTATCAGTGACATTGTATGTGTTGTTAATGTTTTGTTTTATTATATAATGTATATTGTACATGTACGATACAAAGTGATGTTGTAACGCAAGGGTACCAGTAAGCAAATATATAGCGATTATTAAAAAATGTGAACATGTGTTGTTCCTTGAAATATGTTAATATTTCCACTATTATTTAAGAAAATAAAAATCATATCAAAGATAACACTATTCCCATGGTTTGGCCAGGAGCTTTGTCGGACAGACCCCTGATTTGGCCCTTTGCAGTATAAATTACAAACTTACTTCTCTAAGTTTTAAACGTAACGGAATGAAAGCATACGTGTTATTTGAAACAACCTGTATTTCGAGAACGTTCATCAAAACTCCAAAAACTACAGTAATACTCTGGCGTGTAAATTAACGGAAATATAAAACACAGATCTCACAATAAACATGGCATTTGTACAAAGGTACAAAGTATAACTTAGGTACAACCCTGTACATTTTGACCAAAACGTGTTATTTGTACTGAACCTTATTCAAATTGAAATGCAATTGTACTGAACAGACCTAGCTAAGATATAGACACAGTATATACGTCGATTTCGTGGATATTATAAAATAGTAAAATGTGTTATCATTTCCATTTCTGGCACCGATCTGAGAGACTGATGAAAGTTCTAGCGCCAACAAGGGGTCACGTAATAAACAAAGTGGTCATCCACATGGAACATATGGTAGGAAAGCGGGTGTTTAGTGGCCTACGAGAGAATATTATCTCATTATTGAACATAAAATGTTTGTCAGACTGACAGGTGTGGAACAATTCTGCAGCTTGCTAACTTATAATGTTTGTTTTATATTTTATTTGTTCATTTCAGATTATGAGACCAATGACAATGGTGGAACAAGAAGCCATGGCTGTCCATTATGTCACAAACGGTTTCCCCACCCTTGTTCACTCAAGGTCCACATGCGAACTCACACGGGAGAGAAACCGTATGAATGTAAAGTGTGCGGGAAACGTTTTTCACAGAAAAGCAATCTTCGATCACACAACGTTGTACATTTGAGGATAACTCTGCCACAGTAGTGTCTGCCTGTCGTGATTTCAGGATGAATCTGGCTCAGTATTGACTTAGGGGTGCCAATGTTCACGATTTATCCGGAATTCCGGATTTATCATTCCTGAAAGAGCAATGGCTTCAGCATGACCACAATACTTTGATCTGCTCTGAAGGATTTTCTTTAATACAAACTCAATTAATTATGAAAACAAGGTCATTGAAGGCCTCTCCTTGGGCAAAAATAGTCCGCCGCATACACTTTTCCTGAGTTTTAATTTGGCCCTGTTGACAAGCCTAAGTCTACTCTCTGTTTTCTCGCCGTGTGTCATTTGATAATAAATCTGTCACAGTAGTGTTTACTCGCCGTGTGTCATTTGATAATAAACCTGTCACAGTAGTGTTTACTCGCCGTGTGTCATTTGATAATAAACCTGTCACAGTAGTGTTTACTCGCCGTGTGTCATTTGATAATAAACCTGTCACAGTTGTGTTTACTCGCCGTGTGTCATTTGATAATAAACCTGTCACAGTAGTGTTTACTCGCCGTGTGTCATTTGATAATAAACCTGTCACAGTAGTGTTTACTCGCCGTGTGTCATTTGATAATAAACCTGTCACAGTAGTGTTTACTCGCCGTGTGTCATTTGATAATAAACCTGTCACAGTTGTGTTTACTCGCCGTGTGTCATTTGATAATAAACCTGTCACAGTAGTGTTTACTCGCCGTGTGTCATTTGATAATAAAAGAAAGTAAATAATCACAGTAGTGTTTATTGACTGTATTTTGTCAAATAAAAGTTAAAATCTACGAATTCGATTTATGTGTTAGCTCACCTGTCATATAGTGACGAGGTGAGCTTTTGGGAACGGTTCATTCAACAGTTTTACTTTTGGTGAATGTTATTTTTATATAGCGCCATCTACTGATGCAGGAGGCATATAGTGACTTCGTGTCCGTCCGTTCGGCCGAAAATGTTTCAGGTTGTTGAAACTCAAATATTTGTGAAGTCCATCAAGGCCTTGCTTTCAAAATTGGCATACTTGTTAACGATTATAAACACCTTACATTGAGGCCCACGTGGAGAATTGAGAAACCGCATATGTCAGCCTTGTTAGATAGATGCGTTACTTAATCTACGTACTATTGTTAAACACTATCCAACATTTACACATAATTATGACCCCTGATTGGCTTAAGCCTAGTTCATCATCGGTGATGTTCTTCCGATATATTCCTTTACCACCCGATTCGTCACGATTCGTTTCATTATCACATATTGTCTCATACCTTCCCCCGAAGCTTCCCCTAGACCACGATGAACCTGTTCCCGGTGTCCTGATAACTCATTAATTTCAATCGTGAGTACATCGCCGTGGCAAAAATGGCCAGTGGGATCTAGGCCTAAGCTAGTTATTATGAAGATGTTAACAAACAATTTCAAGTTGTTGAAACTCAAAGTCCATAAAGCCTTGCTTTCAAACTTGGCATATATTTTAACCATCATAACACCTTGCATTGGTAATATGGATATAATCAATTATATTTTCCAGATAACATTGAAAATGACGGAACCAGTTTGGGAAACCAGTTGATGGACAGAGAGATACCATACAGAACACCAGTAGGTTGGCCAAGGAAGAAAAATGAACAGCCGTGTCCTGTATGTGGTAAACCGTTCTATAAACCGTCAGCTTTAGAAGTACATATGCGGATTCACACAGGAGCCAAACCATTCAGATGTGATGTTTGTGGCAAACAGTTCAGTCAGAAAAGCAATTTAAAATCTCACACAATTACTCATTTCCAACTCAAGTTATAAAGGATATTTTTAAAGATATCATATACTATTCCCACTGAACAAGTTACAGTAATTAAGTTTTTGAATCATTTGTGTGATCGCATGTGCTAAAACTGTAATTTAATCAATTGTGATAAAACTTCAGCTGTAGATATCTCTCTGGGTCGAATTATTTCGAGACGCTACCAACTTCAATACCAGTAAATTAATAAAAATCCCAGATTTAACAAATACAGTAGTTTGCTAGTTTTCTCACGCAATAAATTAATGCGTCATAAGAGATTTTCTGCTGAAAGTTTTTTCACAATAATTCTAATGTAACTTGCCCGGACAGTAAACAAGACAGTATGACAAACTCGTACCTTGAGACCGTTAAGGATGTGGAGTGAGAACAAAAGTGGGAGGGGTGTGGTAAACAATAATTAAGATTTTTTGAGAAAATAAAAGGGCTCAAACAGACAGACTTGAAGTGTATGTATACTGTAACATAACACCAACAACTCGGCCATTCTTTAAAAATAGTCTGTTTCAAAGAATGTTTGTTCCTTTCAGTACTCGTTCATAAACACACAAATACATTATAACTCCAGGGAACAAACTCTTATTTAGTTTTTGACTGAAAATTGTATACTTTAAAAGATATTCAAGAAACATTGCCATATTTCTACTTTCGGTTTGCAAGGTCATTGGAGTTTAGCATGATACAGGTTCATACGTATGTTTTATAATTATTTCTTTGTAAGAGTTTGTTCCTTATACTATTGACTATGTCGCCAACAACAAACTTTGACTCTTAATGTTACGTTGACTTTGTTTGCGGACGAGCAGGATTTGCAATGAAAGTGCTGTCATGGTTCAATAAATTCACTTTACTGATATTTAATTTTTGTTTAACTTCAAGGGTAAATATAGTGCATCATGATATTATGCTTACTGTACCCAACACATTTCAATTTTAAGAATGAAATGCTTTTGAAAAAAACATGCTCAAACTCACTACAAATTATCCTCTGATACCTTAACATGGGCGAGCGCTACGTAGCGCTTTCCACGGAAGGTAATCCTTGCCTTCTATATTTAATTGAACGGGAGGTAACGGCATAAAAGCGCTCGGTAGCGCTTTGCTTAGGCAACGGACCGCATAAAGTTTGGCGATGGAGAATTTTACCTAATCCATGTAACCTCTCAATTTAACTTTCAGGTCTCTTGTGTACATTTATAAGCGGGAATATTAACGAAAATGTAATCATATGACATACTATGATGTCAGTTTATTTTCAATATCTTTAGACGAAACAACATACATTTCAAACTTGACTGCAGCAAATACAAATGTTCATACATATAGTCCGTTTATTCAGGTATGTCACTTGTATACAAACAGTGTAATAACGTAGCATTATATTTTAATTGTTTTAAACTTTATATTTGGAGAAAAGGGAAGTGGAAATCAATACCGTTTTCACTAAGCTACGTTCACGTACTAATACACATACTATACATCAAAATAAGACATTTTAAAATAAGAGAAATTGTAATATTTATATACACAATGTAAACATGTGACTGATCTGATGTATCCATTTATAGTATTTGGTAAATGCAGTTCAGCACTACATAACACACTAAGATAATTCTGTGTTTGTTATATATACGACCCTCTTTTTTTGACACATGTCATCTTTAAGCATAATTTATTATAGTTCGTCTTTGAGCCGTGGCTAATTTATGCAGCACAATTGATTAGTCCTAAAATGGTAGGTATACGAGCATTATTATCCCCATATACAAGGGAAAGGGTAAGGTTAAGACAGATCCCTCCAGCTATCGCCCTATCTCCCTTATACCTGCTTTCTGCAAAGTATTTGAAAAAGTTCTTCTTAATCGAGTCAACTTTCATCTGAAAAATTGGGTCTCTACCTTCCCAAATAGGCAACAACAGGGCTTTCAACCCAATCTCAGCTGTTTATCAACGGCCTTCGCAGTACAAGAAACAATTTTATACAATATTGAACGTCATTCTGACGTATATGTTGCCTGTCTCGATCAAAAAGCTGCATTCGACACAGTGCGCTTTGAAGCTCTTTTTCTTAAACTCGGTAGACTGCACTTCACTGGAAACTTCCTAAGACTTATAATATCAACATATACTAACCTTAAAGCTATGGTACGAATTCAAGGTCACACATCAGACATAGTTCACATAAAAAGAGGTGTACGACAAGGTGGTGTATTGTCTACCTTCCTCTACTTGGTATACATAAACGACCTACTAAATGAACTTGAACAAAACAGGAACGGGTCCAAGGTCATGACCGTAAAAACCGGAAATCCCGCATTTGCTGATGATATTTCGCTTTTATGCCTAACACCCCTACACCTCCAAAAACAGGTCGATATCGTATATAATTACTGTAATCACTGGAATATTGCTATTAATGTTCACAAAAGTAGCGTTACAGTCTTCACTAAGAAACGGTCCCAACCAAGAGTGGGTATTTTGTACGGCAACCAGTTCATTGATCAGACTGACAATTTCGTCCATCTTGGTATTTTGCACTCGTTTAATTTAAAAAACAAAGACAGGATTAATGAGCGTCTACTCAAAGCAAGAAATGCTTTCTTCGCATTATCTGCGCAGGGTGTGCATGTCTGTGGCGTCAACCCACGTATATCCGCAAGTATCTATAATAAAATCATAATTCCGATAGCCCTGTATGGCTCGGAGTTGTGGAACAACATTCTAACCTCCATGGGTGAAAGTTTTCCGTTTTATGACGGATTTCCGTATTTTGGACATGTCCCAAGACCGTTTTTCCAAATCGCGTAAATCCGTCGTAAAAATTTGAGGGGAGGGGGGGGGTATGCCGACTTTTGCTAGCGCGACCGCGATATTCGTAATTATTTTAGACCGTATTGGTTTTCCAGTGCACAAATGAAACGACCGTTCTGATTGGCCGATGAAGTTACCTCTACATGTATCCTTGTAATTCATTGAACCAATCACGGCACTCGATCTTTCCGCTATTCGGGTATTCAGTACCGGTTGTAAGAAATTTGTCATCAAATCGAAAGTGGAATTTCGTATTTTTCAAACGCAATTAAGCGCGTGAGAGAAGTATGTCAGGAATAATTGGCGATCGGGAAGCGGTTGAAATACATTGGCGAATCGGATACGAGCGTGACAAAGCTTTGCATGGTTGAATTAACAAGTAATTAGGTACAGCCCAGCGCCGTTCTTTCCGTCAAAAATTCTGGAAATTGTAATATTTTGTTGCTGCAAATAAGTTCAATAAAAGCCTCTTGACAATATAAATGGGACTTTTAGTTTACACAGCATTGTATCTGTGTGTGTGTGTGGTGTTGGTGAACACACAGTGTTAATTGTAGCAGTTGCAAGCATGATAATAAATGGTCAGTACTGGATCTATATAGATGCAGACATTTAGCATTTTATGCTTCCCAAAGAAACCAATTAATTTCATGTCAATATGGGGAATAACATGCCAAAAATATCATCTTTAGATCCCTGGGCTATTGAGAAAACTTGTATTTTGTCAACATGATTCTGAAGGCCTTCTTGCTGAACAGGGACCTTCTTCCAGTTAAGTACAGGTCCAACTCTGGGGCAATATTGTACTTTATATTTACAAGATTGTGTGATCGACGCACAAGTATTTACAGTGAAGAGTTAAAAAGGTTAAAGACGTTGGGACACTTCACAATTCAGAAATTAAATAAAAACATGATTTTCTTTCTAACTAATTAAGTTGTTTTGAATACTGATTAGTATAAACAATTATTATTTCACAAGTGTCCCAGTGCGTATATGTAATCATTAAGTGGGCCTGATATATCCTGAATGTTTGGAAGTAAACTGACGAAATGAGTGACTACATACTGTTTCTCCTATAGTAGATCTAATATTATTATGCCCCTCCCCCATCTTTGATGAGGCCATGAGGGGGTATATTTAATAGCGGAAGAACGTTTTGCCCTAGGATCTTCAAACTTTACATGGAGGTTGGTTATCAACAGTAGACGGACCCTATTGATTTTGATGTCAGTAGGGTCACTGTGACCTTTACCCATTTCTGAATATTGAAATGCTTTCCTTTCAATAACAAAAAGACGCTTTGCCCTAGGATCTTAAACTTTTACATGTAATGTAGGTTAGTCATCAACAGTAGATGACCCCTATTGATTTTGAGGTCAAAGGTCAATGTCACTGACCTTTATTATTTCTGACTATTGGGCTGCCATGGGGCATACATGTTTTACAAACATCTTGTGTTTACTTTTAAGTTTTAATTGAAAATTGTGATTTACCTGAAGCAGAGTCATTGTCTTGCTTGCAAAAATATATAAGCACAATTTTAACCAAATATAGCCCTTAATAATACAGTACTTACTTAATTAATCTGCAACAAAAAGTTGTTATTTTAGTTCATTGTCATATTCTGTAACACAAATGATGATTGATCATATTCTTGTGAATCTACTTATTCCCCATTATTCTATTCTATAAAGTCTTTTTTATATTGGCTAAACATGAAACTTATTTACAGTAAACAATATATTACTATTTGATCTACTAAAGGAATGTGTTGAGAGTTTTTTGTGTAGATATTTATATCCATACATAGTCCATACATCAGATGAAAATGTTCACACATACAGACATTTTACATGACAGTAGGTCGGTTTTTTGGCAACCTCATGATGCTGGAGTTAAGCTGTTTATTGGCATTCAAAATCACTATTCTCAGAAGCTTCTGGGGGGGTGCCCCTCTAGACCCCTACCCCTGCTTTCTTACTTTACTGGGTGGAACTTGTTCACCATTGGGACCCTAACCTCTACACAAGAATAGGCAACTATCAGGCATTTTTTGTCCAAATTATCTGCACTTCTCGACAAGGTACAACCTGAAATCTATTGACTATTACTTTTGTACAGACACTTGTTCACTATTGGAACTCCAACCTCTACTCAGTTGAAGTCCAATAATAATTCAAAGGTATTTACTTGAAAGGGAAAACAAAATCACCAAGTGGACATGCTTTTTTGGAGGCCTTTTATTTTTCATAACAGCAAGTCAGAAGTGCCAGAATTTGCTTTCAGGAGTACTTTAAAATGCTGTTTTCAAGGAGCTTCCGGGGGCCTCCGGCCCCCTGGAACCCCTGGCCAAGGCTTTGCCCTGGACCCACCGGGGGTCCTGCGGCCCCCTGGCCCCCAGCTTATTTTTCAGTATTTTCATATATCTCAACTTTCACCCATGAACCTCAGACATTACTGCAATATCTCGATTTCAACATTCTGCTGTTAAGCGCATTCAAGGGTTACCAATAGCTACCCGTTCTGATATGGCAGAACCTATGCTAGGTCTGAACCGACTGCCGTCCAAGATAGAATCTCGCAAACTTATGTTCTTACTCAAACTTATGACCCTTCCATCGGGCTCTGTAACAAGAGATATTTTTATTCGAAAACTTGTACTATTTCTAAGTGATCGATCAAAAGTAACTCTTGGATTCATCCCTGACATTTGTAACATTCTGACTAAATATGGCTTACAGTCAATTATTAATACTTTCATAACCACTCCGCAATCTATACCGTCCAAGCAACAGTGGAAACATGCTGTAATGTCTGCAGTACAACGGAATGAAACTCTCTTGTGGGACAATAGAATGTCCCAGGACACTGATTTTACTTTCTTCCGGATTCTTCACCCACAAATAACTCCATCAATAATATATAACGTTTGTAAATTAAAAACTTTTAATTTCATCATGTGCGTCATAGCCAGACTATGGACACGAAGAGTTCTACTGGAAAATAATATCTGTGAAATATGTGAATCCATTTATCAGGAAGAACTTGTACATGTGATTAGTGAATGTAACTGTACTGAGACAATCAGATCTCTCTTTTTAGACTCGCTTGTTGAATACATCAGCCGAGACGATATAAATGAAATAACATCACTTGACAGTATTTCGCTCTCACTTAAGCTCTTAGGAGCTCCGTTAGAACCAGTGTTTGATGTTGATACTGAGCACGAATTCCTTAGTTCATCTTATAAGTATGTGAACAACTGTCTGAACATATACTCTGCTTATAGTGTAAACTAAGGCATGTCGGTAATACATGTAAATTGAACGGTCAAATAACTGACCAATAATCTTTTGAGGCATGTAATGCCTATTCATGTACATGTACATTTTGTAATTATTATCATGTTCCAAATTGTATAACCATTTATTACTCTGTTACTTTGTACATATTGTGTTCAATATCCTCTTCACAGAGGGAAATAAAGAATTGAATTGAATTGAATTGAATTGAATTGATCATGCCGATAAAAGGCGTTGTCAGTCCGTCGGTCGGCATCCATTTCTCTGTAACGAGCTGGTAGGATTGCATGAAACTTGAAATAAATATTAACTTCCATACAGCCCGTCAAGTGTTTTTTGCTGGTCTATAAATAACTCTACCCTCTTACAAAATTGACATTTTGTCATGATTTGTTAAAAAACATGGCCCGCCAGTGGGTTTTCCCATATACATAAATAATGAAGTCTATCTGCAGACTGTGTATCCTAATGCTTTTAAAATGATTGAGAAAATGTCACTTTTTCATACCGAATTCGGTCCCATTTAAGAATCGTTGTTTTCTTAATGCGGGAGCAAATACAATATTTAAAATAACTTGTATGGTGAAATGGTGTCATGTTATGTCTTAGTCATCAACTATTTGATAGTTTACGAAATTTAAAAGTGGTGTAATTTTATTTGGAAATGAACCCCATCCAATACTGCAACATACTATACTGAGCAAAAATATAAACTACATTATTCATATATTAATATTTAAGTGTTCATAAAAGAAATAACCAAGTTCAGACATCGTGATATTTTATCTGCCCATCCCGTTGAAGAATTTGAGGGTGTAGTGTTGTGATTATAGTATTGTTTTATATGCCACTCATTAGTTAAGCCACGCCTATTGTACCTGTATGATTGCAGTCTCTCTGATACTCACAGAGTGAGTTAAGATACAGATATACTATGTAGTTGACTGACCATGCTAGTGGATGTATAATAAATGTAGTATCATTATAAAAGTATATGTTTGTTGTTCTATACGAAACAGACTATTTTACAATGGCGACGAGAATTAAAAGGAATTAAAAGTTAATGTGCATTGTTTGGTTTGATGGATATTTTTAATTTAGTGACACTGATTATAATATTCATTAGAAAATTTGGACTTTATTGCTGACGTTTTTTAAGAGACTTATTCATTAACAGTGATAATCTCAAAATGGCTACAGCATTACCAAGTTTTCCTGCATTCAATGTGCATGATGCTGCAGTTGACACCAGATGGAAAAAATGGGTACAACGCTTTACAAACCTGTTAGTTGGATTAGATATAACAGAAAACGCGAAAACGAGCTTTACTGCTTCATTATAGTGGGGAGGATGTAAACGATATTTTTGATACATTGACTGAAACAGGCAATGATATGGACACTAAGATAACAAAATTAAATGCCTACTTCTCACCAAAGAAAAATACTGAATATGAAGTCTACAAGTTTCGACAAGCGAAGCAGAATACAAACGAAACAATGGACAGTTTTCATACAAGGCTTAGACATCTGAGTAGTAACTGTGAATTTGCAAATAAAGACAAGGAAATTAAGTCACAAATAATTCAAGGATGTACATCAACAAGGTTAAGAAGAAAAGCTTTAAGAGAAGAAATGGATTTGCAAGCACTAATCTCATCTGCAAGAGCATTTGAACTTTCGGACCATCAAGCGAGTGAAATTGAGAACTCAAAAAATGAAATATACGTTCTGTCCAAAAAGAAATCTAAATCAAAGTCGAACAAAAATGGAAATAATGCGAAAACTTCTACGAAGAGAACATGCAGATACTGTGGTTATGAATACCCACATAAGGATGTTTGTCCGGCAAAAGGAAAGACATGTAATCTCTGTAATAAGAAGAACCACTTTAAATCGGTTTGTCGCTCAGCAAAACAGAAGTTACATAACATTGACAGTGATAGTGATCAAGAACAGAAATTACATAACATTGACAGTGATAGTGATCGGGGAGATAACTATGTATTTGGTTTCGACATTTCAAGAATAGAGAGTGTTAATTCTATTCGACCAAAACTGTCAGTTAAAGTTAATGGCCTGTCTATGAAGATGTTGATTGACACTGGATCATCCATCAACGTAATTGATGAAGCAACACTCTCAGATTCCCATGAAACCGAAATTAGAAAAGGTAGACACACTAGTGTATGCATATGGATCGAAGGCAAAAGTGAAATTACTAGGAAAATTTCAAGCGACAATTGAAACTAACAGTAAAATCACTACAGCACCAATGTATGTCACCAAAGGTAAATCTGGAAATTTGTTATCCTATCAAACATCTGTTGATTTACAAGTGATACCTGAAATCTCTGTTATGGGAAGTGGTAGCAAGATTGATGATCTGTGCAACAGATATGCCTCAATATTCACTGGAATAGGAAAATTGAAGGACACGAAAATAGACTTGCACATAGACCCAACAGTACAGCCTGTCACACAACCACATCGTAGAATACCATTTCATGTCAGGAAACAGGTTGAAAAGGAATTGAAACGCCTGGAAGAACTCGACATAATTGAAAAGGTTGAAGGTCCTACAGACTGGGTATCGCCAATAGTTGCAGCTCCGAAACCCAAGAGCAAAACAAATGAAATTCGTATTTGTGTAGATATGAGATTACCAAATGAAGCTATCAAGCGGACTCGACATATAATACCTACCATAGATGATATGATAGTGGACTTAAATGGCTCGAAGGTTTTCTCAAAACTGGATCTGAATCAAGGATATCATCAACTCGAAATATCTTAACAATCCAGGAACATAACGACATTTACGACACATGTTGGATTACGACGGTACAAACGATTGAGCTTTGGAATAAACTCAGCGGCAGAAATATTTCAAAATACACTTCGAACAGCTCTAGAAGGACTTAAGGGTGTCAGAAATATAAGTGATGACATAATCGTGTTCGGTAGAAATCAAACAGAACATGATGCCTATCTTGAGGCTACTTTCAAACGCCTTAAAGAGAGAAATTTAACACTGAATAAGAATAAGTGTGAATTCAACAAGAATAAGCTTGGATTCTACGGTTATGTGTTCAGTGAAAACGGATTATCTGAACAGAAAGGGGAATAACTGATTTGTTAAAACAGCATTATGCGTATTCAAACTATCCGTTCATGAGCTGTTGACCAGTTTTAATGTTGCAAACATCAATACACGTATTGTTGTTAAGAAAAACAAGTTTGATACTGAAAATGTCTAACACTGATTAATGCAGCTTGAGTCAAACATGGTATGTTTCAAATTACCCCCCTTTGAATTAAAATAAGAGCTTATTTACTTTTGCGTTTTTGGTCAACTGGTTGCATAAACTGTTAATTTCTTGAACGAAATGTGTCGGTTGTAGTCCACTGCATACTGTATTACTTATTTTATCAATGCACGGGACCTTTAGGTGAGTACAGAGTCAACTAAAAATATTGTTAAGTCGGACGGGGAAGGCAATACTCAACTTGACCAGCCGAGCCCCAAAAAACATAAAATGCTCAATGCCCAAAACAAAACCTAACGAGAAAATGATCCGCCCAAGTACCAGCTGTCAAAAGGCAAGTTGTGTCAATGGCCCATATTCACATGTCGGTCCTCCACTCCAACTCGACTTACACTAACCTAAAGAAGCCTCATATGTAGCTGGAGTGACAGCCGAGTTTGTGAAAGTCGAGTGGGGATTTGGTATTCACATCGGTAACTCACCCTCGACTTTCCTGAGTGTGTGACCGTTATAATATATGGTAGGAAATTACACTGTACAAACAATCTGTGCTTTATTATTGAATTGGTTGGTTGGGTTTCGATGCATTTTCGTAAAACAGTGAAGTTCCGCTAATGAGACCAGTAAAAGGGTGGTCTTAATAGCGAATCGGTCTTATTAGCCGACTTTTTTTGTTCTGAATTTAATACTTTGGGACCTTAAACTGGCAAAAAATATGCATGATTTCAAAATAATCAAAGTGGTCTTATTAGCGGAACTTCACATTTATACAAACAAAGTTGGTGTTTATGCTACATTCTTAATATTTCTTTGAGCTCGCTCAAATAAAACCTTCATTTGAATAATCACAATTAGAGAGTACGATTATTGTAAAGATAATAGTGGATCAGTTAACATAAAACTTCGATGTAATTAACGTTAAAAAACGTATGAGTTTACCATTATATATTCCAACAAAACATTTATGCAAGACAATTCGTGCGAGTTTTAAAAGAATATAGGAGGTGCATATCGAAGTAGACACCGTACCATATGCATTATGTTTTCGGCGTGAACTCAGTATTAAATATCATATCACGTCAATATGAATTCCACTGACCGACAAGCAGGTAATGTCATGTTTAAAATTTAGATGTCAGAGTAGATGAACTCTGTTTCATTTTATAAGCAAATTAACTGTGAGATGATTTTGCGAACTCATTAATACACATACATCGCACCGACCGTTCCGGAGAAGCCCGACAACTAGAAAGTCATTTAATGAGCTACATGTATTAAAACATAGTACATATTATAGCTTGTGCTGAAAGAAGTTGGTACAACCTTCCAACTAATATGAGCCATTCTCGACACATCATGCCCGATTTTAACCATCGTCACAACAGTATCGATATACATGAGAGAAGAGAAGCCAGCTTTCGATTATTATGCTGGACATATTGCAAAGGAAATAATAATACTATTTCGTTTTTAGCATGAAGTGACGCATTCCAAGCGGACGCTCTAACAGTAGACTATCGGAAAATAGACGGAATTAAAAACAATGCTATGGCAAAGAATAAAAGCAATATACATGTGTAATTTCACAGTTATGCTCCTTTATGAATAATACCATGCATTTAAGATGACTAAATTTTCATTCCAGATACTTTTTACACGTATTACAGTAACTTTATTTGTCCAAATAATATACTTTTAGATAACAAATTATAAATGAATTTATATTTTTGGTTGCATATTTATCAACCCACACTTTAAAAGGGAGAGAGAGACCTTAGATACAGGCATGTTCGTCGCTGCAGAAGTGCGCCTAGCTCTTATTTTAATTAGACAGCCTGGTTCATTTAATGTGTCCGGTGTATAGCACCGATACACAGATTCCTGGCACTTTTAGATACTTTGCCGACCACACGGCCAGATATAGCGGGAATATTACAAATATTTCAGAAATGTCAAGTTCCGATGCCTCTTTCATACGTAGATCTATTTGTTGTTTAATTTAATAATACAATAACTTTATTAGTTTTTTCCCAAGAATTTCATACTATTTATGCTTTCGAAGGAATTGCTCCTGTCCGGGACAGTTCCAAATAGTAAAATCATCGCGTAGATTGTCCATTTTTGTTCGTGACCAACTTTGGTATTCACAAACATTCCATTGAGTGTGGTTGGAGTCGAGGTCAAGTCGACGTTTCGCCCTCGAAAATTCCTCACTGAGTCGAGTCAACTCCAGCTACACTTACCGTTGTGAATACCAATTTCTAGTTAGGACGAGTTCATACTCAACCGCACGGACTTAACGATAATTAAATTTGGATTAACTTAGTGAGACGATAAGTATAGAATGGGTACCCTATCTGCTTTGAGACGCCAGCACATATGCCCTTGCAAACTGTTCAAAAAAAAAATTAAAGCCAGCTTCTAGATAAAAAATAATATAATATAATAAATATAATGACCCCAACAAAACACGGGTTCATTTTGTCACCCCTGCGACAAATCCGTAAACAAATGTGGGCCAGCAAAGACAGAACAAAAGTATGCATTGCAAAATGCACCATGGGCGCCATTAGAAATGTACACCTTTTTCAATATATATCAACCAAGCTTCTTCCATTTAATTTGATGTATAAAATGGACAATGGGTAAATGCCAAGCTTAACAAAGGTAAATTTATTCAATAATTGAATACAACGACAATCGCCGGCCAAGCCAAATATTTGAAGGATGGCTTGCTATTGCAGAGCAATTGACCTCCACCTGCAGCAGCCATTAACACGACTTTCTGAGAAGCGTGAAGGTTCTTGAGCTTTCCGACCATCCATATTTGTCAAGCATTGTCCCTTGTAATATTTATTTGTTTTAAACGACTCTTAAATTTTATAGTCGTAAAAACATCAGGTACGTTAAGATCTCGGTTTGGCTCATGTCCAGTATTTAGGTTGCAAAATTCATTTGTTTCAAAAACAGGAATTTGCTGCAGTAAGTTAAAAAGCGCCGACGTCAACCCGAATTTTACCGATATTCTGACTTATAAAGTCGGTCCGTTATTGTCATGTTTGCTGGGGTACATCTGGCCCCAATCTCCCTAGAAATCTCAACTCAAATTGAGATTTTGCTAAAGTCAAGAGTATAAATATGAGATCATCCTTAAGTTTTATGCTCAAAATATTTACTGTAATAAACTCAGAACAATGTATCTTTTTTAAGGCGCCAACTTTCAGAGTCTTGTCTCCCATGGAAATTATCTCAAAGACACATGACATTATTTGAGATTTATCTCAACTCAGATTGAGATGCTTCGGGAGATCGGGGCCTGTGGGACAATATGCGATATATTCGTCCCAGATGTACATGTGACATAATAAAGCAAAGTTTACATACATTATCTACCTATAACCCCCTTTCAGTCTATACAGATTATGAATGGGAGCCGCAGTCTGGAGCCGTGAATTAAAAGTTAAATAATAAGTGCAAAGAGTAAAAGAATAAATACTGTGCAAAAGTTCATTAGTTTTGAGATACTGTGGCCAGCCGCTCTGCAAATGTATAAAGGCTGGGGCTGGACAGTACTTACAGTGTAAGAGCGGTCGTTCCAGAGTCTCATAGTACGGGGAAAGAATGAATTCATTTGATGTAGGGTCCGGGGCTGTAGAATCAGGTAGTTCAGGTTTCTTGTATGGGTAAGATGGTTATGATCGACGCATACTAAATTATTTCTGATTTTGTACAGATACAGAAGGGAGCTGCGTATGCGCCGTTGTTTAAGAGTTTGCTATTGGAGGGTGTTTATCATTTGGGCCACACTGCTTGTATAATCATAGTCGTATAGGATGTATCTTGCTGCTGATCGTTGAACTTTTTCGATTTGGTAGGTGAGGGACTTCTGCCACGGGTGCCATATGCTTGAGCAATACTCGAGTTGAGGACGGACATAGGAGTTATAAGCATTGACTTTGATGTAACTGGTCTTGACGTTTTTTTAATGAATTTAAGGGAGTTGTTTGCTTTGGCCGAGATATTATTGATGTAATGAGACCAGCTTAAATATTTACTGATAGTAACACCTAGAATAAAGATATATAGCGGTATCAGTTGATTTTAATTAGTACCATGCAGGGTGTTGGGAAATATTAATGGGTTTCGTTTCCGAGTAATTCTCAGCACCTCGCACTTGTCAGTGTTGAATTCCATAGATCAGTCCCGTGCCCACTGTTGAAGAGCATGTATATCGTTTTGAAGAATTTGGGTGTCAGTTGATGATTTGACTGTGAGTTATACTATGGTATCATCTGTGAACAGTCTTGCCTTGCTAGAGATGGAAACAGGCAGGTCGTAAATATAGGACAGGAATAAGCAAGGCGGTAGAACTGAGCCTTGGGAGCCCCGGATAGGACTGGGAATGTCAGAAGTGCAGCCGGTAACTACTACTCTTTGGGTGCGGCCCTGTAAGAAAGACTTAATCCACCGTGATGCCAGAGGGTGGACACCCAGCTCACTGAGTTTGAATATTAACTTACTATGATCAACCTTGTCGAATGCTAAAATCCATAACTATTACATCAGATTGTTTGCCATGCTCAAAGTTGTCGTAGACCTCTTGTTTAGTTCGTGACCCTGTTATCTAAATATGTTCAATATTGCGGGAAGTGACTGGATAAAATCTAATATGCTGACAACTCCCTAAAGTTTACATTTAGTTTATAGATTCACGGTGTTCGTAATTTATGTGTGCAATACCTTAAGTATTTTTCACTACTGCGCTATGTATACAAAGTTCCGTGTCTATTTTAAGCTTAATTATTGACCTTAATATCTATTAAATAAACACGGTTGTACTTTGTTTACAATGACAAGTAGCAAAACAATATACGAGTATATTTTTATTCGGAACCGATTAATATTGCCCTTGGAATGATGAAATTTGGCTTATGTCGTACGTAACTTGAAAGATAATTGTGCTACAGAGGTAATATAGTGTTCCGTTGATGATTTACTATCATTAATTAACTGTTATAATCGCGGATACACTGGATGTGTGTACTTTCATCCGAACAATCAACAATGTTAGGCCCGTACACCTTCATAAAATTCACTGGATAGTTTTACGTTGCGTTACTAATTCGAATAAACTAAATACCGGGACGGGCCTTGAATTTGTTAAATACACATGTTGGAGAAATGGCATGGAAGCCACCTATAGTTCGACAGTGGAGCTGTATCTCTACATACTGGACAAGGCTTAATTCACTACATGCATCTCGTCTCACTAAACGTATAGCACTCTGGGCAATATCTCTAGCAAATCATTCTTGTAAAAACTGGCATTACAATGTTAAGCGGAAATTGTTTGAGCTTGATTTGTATCATTACAGTGACATCAATATAGTCATACCGAAACATAGTTTTAAACGCTCTGTGGAGGAACGCATGTTCAATATTTTTAAAATAGAATGGCTTAATTCTGTACAACAGGTTTCTAGCCGAACTGGTAATGGTGGAAATAAATTACGCACCTATGCCCTATTTAAACAACAAATGAATGTTGAAAAGTACTGTAAAATGATCATGCCGTTTAGTCATAGATCTGCTTTTTGTAAATTCAGATGTGGCGTGGCACCAATTAGGCTGGAAACCGGTAGATATGAAAGGTTACCTTTACATGAAAGAACCTGTCCTTTCTGTAATGTATGTGTTGAAAATGAATGCCATGTGCTGCTTTATTGCAGTTTATTTGACGACATACGTAATACTCTATTAGAGCGAGCTACAGAAGTCTGTGATATATTTCATAATTTGTCCGACCATGATAAACTGGTAGTAATATTTACTCACCCAGATTTGATTCGTTTAAGTGCCAAAACCTGCTGTTATATTTTAAATCGTAGAAATTCTTTTATATGTAGATAGTATGATTTTAGCATGCTTACTGTATTTATGTCCTGTTACACGTCTGTCACGTGTAACCCTTTTATGATTTATATGTTTTAACGTGTTATTTTTATTACATATACTATATTACTACATTTTTAATAATAATTAATATATTAAAAATAGGTGTATACATGTATATAAGTGCCTTTTTAAATTGCAATACTGTTGTGAATGTTTATAGTCTCTTATAATTCTATATAAGAATGGTCACATAATAATGTTGATGATATTTAATATGATTGTAACTGTATATATGTGAATGAGACTCAAATAAAGAATATATATACAACTTTGACGACACGGTAAAATGTACCGCTATAGTTAACACATTCATGACCGTTTAATTGGCTATTGCATTAAAATGGAAATATCATAGAACTTATGAACATTTGTTTTACATATCATCTATACAGCTGAGATTTGTGTGTAGAGTTGGTACATGCATTGCATGTACTCGTGCAAAATTGTATTCTTGTGTTTATAGTAGAGACTGGGAAATTTTCATTTATAAATATGATTTGTTTTACCGCCACCGATCTATACTAGAGGAATATTAGTCAGCATTTATAGATGAGTTATGGCCCTTGACACGGTCAAATGGCAAGTGGGTGCATCTGTGTCCTATGGGCACATTCTATTTATAGCTGAAACTAGGCATTACAGCTTTTTGGCAGCTGAAACTTGGACTTTCAGCGGGTTAGTTTCATTTTCTCGTTCAGTTGTGTGTTGAGCAGTGTGTCACGTGTTTGTTGTCTGTGTTATTTCTGTTTTCTGTACTTGGCCGTTTCATGTTAGTACTGCCTTCCTATCCGAATTTTTATTGTAGTTTACGTCAAATAGATGGGACAACACTTTGTAATCGCAAGTATATGTGTATTAATATGTGTGTATATAAGTTAACGGGTTGGTTAACGTTGATTTGTTACGCACCCCCAAGTATGATTTACCGCAAACTCGTTATTTAATTTCAATACATTCGAACTCGTTGCCATGCTTTTATTCTACGATAAATCACAGGCAACTATACATTATCACTTAATGATATAACCTGAAAATCATACCAACATTATACTGGAGTGTTTTGCACGATTGCATTATTTTTACGAAGTTCCGTGTCTATTTTTAGCCATATTATTGACATAAATATTTATATATAAATACGGTTGGACTTTGTTTACAGTGACAACGTGGAAGTGGATATGTGTTCAGCTATACTTGGCATGTAAAATGTATAATAAATACTGCTTCAATCGACGATTTGGATTTATTTATGGCGGAATATCTCTTGGATGAACTTAGTGTTATATGTACATTATTCAGTTTATTTAGTTGTTTTGTTATTTCTCTAACTGGGCGTGATGGGAAATTCCATTTTTCGACGTTTATTTGGCAAGAAAGAAGTCAGAATCCTCATCATGGGACTTGATGCGGCGGGGAAAACTACATGTTTATATCAAATGAAACTGGGAGAAGTTGTGACCACAATTCCAACGATTGGATTTAATGTTGAAACTGTCAATATAAAGAACATTGCTATGACTGCATGGGATGTTGGAGGAAGGGGCAAAATTCGACCCCTTTATCGACACTATTACCAAAACACACAGGGGTTGGTGTATGTGATTGATAGTAATGACCGTGAAAGGTGAGTCACGTTGATGGTAGATACATGTTGTTATTCTGGCGTAGATATATCCTACTGGTGACTCGGTCTCGTGTACCTGTACCAAAGAGACAGGATGAGCTTTTGTGATCACTCTCCGTCCGCCCGACCGTAAAAGAAAAACATTGTGTATATACTAGAAATCACAATTTTAGCCTAGTCTTTACAAAAGCTGATCACAATAATGATCTAAACAAAATCTAAGTAAAGTTCGATATTGGGTCATATGGGGTCAATAACTAGGACACTAGTTTATATCATAGAAACAAACCTTGTGTTTACAATATAGGTCACAAATTTTGCCTAATCTTTATTAATGTTTGTCCTAATGATCATCTCAACACAATGTAGGTCAAGTTCGATATTGAGTCATCTTGGGTCAAGAACTAGGTCACTATGTCAAATCATATTGGCAAAATAACAAAATGAACAACTTTTTGTTATTTATGTTGTCATGTATCTATAAATCATATGTCAATATTGGTCAATTGAATCGGATTCTGATAAATAATTGTAAACCACAAATAAAGTGAAACGGTTTATTTTAAGTCGGGGCTTGTCTAAATAGTGCATGTATAAATACGTATCGTTATGTTCGTTTATTTAGATCTGCCACTTGTACTAGTATGCAAACAATGTACAAGCATTAGCAAAAAATATGCGTTCGCCAACATTTTCGCCAATTAGCGAAAGTTTTAGACAAATTCGCCAATCTTTAGCAAATGGCTAAATTGGCGAGCGGTAGCGGGGGCCCTAATTTACATATTATGTCTTATTGTTTCGAACATTTTTATCAGATAAAACGTCAGTAAAACCAATACCGCATCAACTAGGAAACATCTTAGTACGCAGTATACACTATATAATTCAATAAGAGAACTTGCAGTCTTTATATACATGAGGTTATGTTAGACATGTATATGTATATTTTTAAGTTGGGTTATCCAAACACGGACTCGTCTTCTGAAAAGGGGATGCATGTATACCTCTAATCCGATCAGTCCATAATTTAAAGTACAACAATATGCATTACCTAGAAATTTACTTATAGTTATTTTATGATAAACGTGTACCATATGTTACATATTGTTATCGTTCATTTAAGGTTCGATGACGCATTGGAAGAATTACAAAGGTTTGCACGTGAAGACGAACTTGATGGTGTCCCTGTGTTAATATTGGCCAATAAACAAGATCTACCTAACGCCTTGTCACCACGAGAAATTGCATCAAAATGCACGAGCATTCTGTCAAAACGACAGTGGAACGTATATGGTGTGAGTGCTAAAACCTCGGGAAGTAACAACGGATTGTTCGAAGCTTTTGAGTGGTTAGTATCAACTATGGAAACTCAGGAAAAACAGAACATTGCCGAGAACTGGATACAGGCCTGGTACCCGGCATCTAAAAACGAAATAATAGGGGACAAAGAAGAAGAAGAGAAATCTGTAACCGACCCGGTTGATAAGAAATCTTTCCTTACCAGTTTTATTGAATCTCTGAAAATAATGATTAAATAGTGAACAAAACTAATACACCTTCATTATATAATGGCCATACTGTTGACAATCTAGTAACTACTTTAAAGTCAACTGCAGTTATGAATTAAATTAATATACATGCATTATTATGAGATGCTGCTTGGAACAAACTACATGTATATAGTAACCTTGGTTTACTCATGTATTAATCAGCGTGATAAGCGTGTGAACAATGCTATTATATGTGGGGAGTGGGAAGAGTGTAGTTTGAATATTAATGACTATTTTGATTACAGTATAAACGAACTTGAATGACAATTGTGTTCTTACCTAATTAATTATTCTAAGGTGATCTTATTATAGAGATGGTCATTTCTAGGGGAAATACATGTTACTGGTGATCAAGGAGTGTGTATGGTAGTTCTGTGCATTATTTAAAATGATGATCTATTTATTCTAGAACTCAAGTATGGTTGACCAGCAGAGTAAAAATATTCTAATGGACTCATTATCAATAACACTGAAATCCCTACTTGTTTCCTATATTTGTTGTTATTGAGGTTACATTATGTTTGTTGTTATGCTGGTTATATATGTTTGCTGTTATGCTGGTTATATATGTTTATTGTTATGCTGGTTATATATGTTTATTGTTATGCAGGTTACATATGTTTGTTGTTATGCAGGTTACATATGTTTGTTGTTATGCAGGTTACATATGTTCGCTGTTATGCAGGTTACATATGTTTGTTGTTATGCAGGTTACATATGTTTGTTGTTATGCAGGTTACATATGTTTGTTGTTATGCAGGTTACATATGTTTGTTGTTATGCAGGTTACATATGTTTGCTGTTATGCAGGTTACATATGTTTGTTGTTATGCAGGTTACATATGTTTGTTGTTATGCAGGTTACATATGTTTGTTGTTATGCAGGTTACATATGTTTGTTGTTATGCAGGTTACATTATGTTTGCTGTTATGCTGGTTACATATGTTTGTTGTTATGCAGGTTACATATGTTTGCTGTTATGCAGGTTACATATATAATATATTGCATTACATATGTTCATGTATTCTTTATTACACTGGGTTATTTACCCTTATCTTATATATTTGTATTTTTGTTTACTTTTTGTTATCACTAATAAATGTGAAATTTTATGTATAAGTTTGTTACATGATAAATAAAACGTGTAAAACTTGTTAATTTCTACCTTCTGGTTTCGTTGTCACTTCATGACTGTGTAGCTAGGTATAAACCCAAGCTTAAACGTTTTGGCCCCTCTAGTTGTTAGGATAAGCATTTAGCATAAGAAAAGTTATTTTTAATAGAAATGTGTATTTTGAATAAAATTCGCATTTAACAAAGAAAATGAATCACCACTGAAATAATAACTTGTTTATTATCAATAAAATTAACTGTATTTTGACGTAATGCTTGGAATGTTTTTTACTAGCCCGATGTAAAGCTTAACCCACACAGTTGGAATAACACTTTGTAATCGCGAGTATAAGTGTAGGATCCATATGTGTATAGATAAATCATCGTGTTGATTGTGTTTAATAAAAAAATATTTCTTGGCAACAGCGTGTCTCCAAAAGATTGGTCCCTCAAGTCTTGTAAGTAACATTACAACGAACTAGCCTGCCTATAACTGTGGAATTTTGATGGTTAAAGTCATGGACTAGTGGACGTTTGATGAAACAAAATTTTATGTCGACAGTCAAAGTCCCCAAAACGACCAGGGGGATCATTGTGTATAAGGCAGGGAATGAAAACTTAACTTTCAATTTAAAAAGATTATATTAAGTCAGACAGGGAAGGCAGCACTCAACTTAACCAGCCGAGCACAGAAAACATTAAAAACATACAAAGCACTGAAAACACGGCATCCCGTCCTGAAAGTCTGCCGCCTCAGTCAGTCAAACTAAAACGGACCGACGAGAGCCATGTGACGAGAAAACAACCACCGGACACCACACACCACAAGGACAATCTACAACATATATATAGTGTAAATGCAATTTTGAAAGATATGAAGCAGCCTTGTGCTGGACAACGAAATTGCAGAATGGCACATACAAAATAAACAAACTTCAACAAAAAGGCACAATGGCTAAATATTTTTGTATTTTTACTATAAAGTGGAAACTACATACTTAGAGGAAGGATGACCAAAGGGATTCCGCCATGGTACGAACAACGACAAATGTCACGGGGGGCTTAAATGTTTTACAGTGCACCAAACCTCACACTTACCCAATAGACAACCTTATAAAACATTCCCGCCATGTAATGCCCTCTAACAAAAAAGCCACAGTGACAGGTAATAAAAGAATGTAAAACATGAAACATTATATAAACAAGTCAGTCCAAAAGACAGCTATAATCCCCCGCCGCATTAATGAACAGTGAAATTGTCCAATAAGTTACACATTTGCACTTTGTGATCGCGAGTATACGTGTATTAATATGTGTATATAATAAGTTTACGTGTTGATTGTGTTTAACATCTGTGATGTACCCCCAATTATGATTAACTACACACCCGTTATTTAATTACAATATATTCGAACTCGTTACCATGCTTTTATTCTACGATAAAACACAGGCAACTATACATTATCACTTAATGATATTAACCTGAAAATCATACCAACATTATACTGGAGTGTTTTGCACGATTGCATTATTTGTACGAAGTTCCGTGTCTATTTTTAGCCATATTATTGACATAAATATCTATATATAAATACGGTTGATTTTGTTTACAGTGACAACGTGGAAGTGGGTATGTGTTCAGCTATACTTGGCATGTAAAATGTATAATAAATACCGCTTCAATCGACGACTGGGATTTATTTATGGCGGAATATCTCTCGGATGAACTTATGTTATGTGTTATATGTACATTATTCAGTTAATATCGTCTAGGTTTATTTTGTTGTATTCTTCTTTCACTAACTGGGCGTGATGGGAAATTCCATTTTTCGACGTTTATTTGGCAAGAAAGAAGTCAGAATCCTCATCATGGGACTTGATGCGGCGGGGAAAACTACATGTTTATATCAAATGAAACTGGGAGAAGTTGTGACCTCAATACCAACGATTGGATTTAATGTTGAAACTGTCAATATAAGGAACATTGTTCTAAATGCATGGGACGTTGGGGGCAGGGACAAAATTCGACCACTTCTTCGACACTATTACCAAAACACACAGGGGTTGGTGTATGTGATTGATAGTAATGATCATGAGAGGTAGGTAACGTCGATGTTTCGTAGACTGGCATTCTGATGTAATTATCCTGCTAATGACTCGATCTCGTGCTTTTATTTAAGAAATAAAAATCTGTTCGCGTATTTTATCGGTAAATAAAATATGGGTAGGAGTTCGGATGCGTCCGAACGAGTGCCTGTGTTTTATTCACCGATAAAATACAAGAACAGAGTTTTTATTTCGATTCTAAACACGATAATATCCCGAACTATTTAACTGCGCGCATTCCATTTTCACCCATTTGACATTGAACATAATTTCACGCTGAAATTGACTGGCTTATTAGCTGGTACAATTACCCCCCTCGTTAATGAAAACGACATTCGTAATTTTCTGAAGGAAATACCACATTTTAAACATTGAAACAATTCTAATAAAACGAGTATAGGGTATCTATTTCATGAAATGAAAAATATAAATAAATTGATTATCAGAAGTTTTTATGAAACTTAGTTTCGAGATTATATTGGAGTTTCTAAAACTAGATACGTCATAGCTGTAACACTGGATTCTCGTGCAACTCACGACACGTGGTAATTAATACTATAAAGTTTACGTTCATTCATTCATAAATAGGTCACGTGATACGGGGGGTAAATAGTAACAGCCAATTTGATACCATGTTTTATTGGGGTAATAATAAATGGCCAGGTCTGCTCTATGTTTAATGGATTAATCCGCAGAACGTGTTAGAATGAATGATAACTAATTTGAATCCAACCCATTTCATTTGGTTAAATACCAGAATATTTGCTTAAACATGTATATAGATGTATTGGTGACGCCACCATTGCAATTGTCAGGCAATTATTGATCAACAGACTTGCTTTATAGGTACATAAAATATACTTTCCGATTCTTGCATGTTGTATATTCGTTAATTAATGTCAAGAAAGCATGAGCAAAATCTGCATAATGTGACCATTATTTCAATAGCTGATTGTTTCCTCAAACGAATCTACACAAACCCTGTCGGGATTCGGCCCCTTCGATTTTATTAGCCATGTGACTATGAGGACATTGAAATTAGAATAATAAAAATGACAACTATTCAATATCTTTTACTATAGTGTTGCCTTAACTTTATCTATAAATGCATTTGACAATTTATTCAGATTGTTATTGATTAGCAATTATAAACCAGACATATTCCAAGTGCAACCGTTTTTTAGCCAGGGCTTGTCTAAATTGTGCTAGTGAGCCTGTCTATTGTAAACAATCAATGGAAAATCGTAACATACTTTCTTATTGTTTCAACCTTTTAAATCGGATAAAACGCAGTAAAAGCCAATATTAGTAAACCGCATTAAACGAGACTCGTCAGAAAAGTATATACTCGGAGTCTCCATTTAATGTGGTCAGACAATACCTTATCCCATTAGGCCCATTCTCACATATACACTACGCTAAGTGTAACATTGTTTTTATACACAATGTTATGTATAGCTCGCCGGAGATAACTCTAGCCTTATCAATAAATAAAACATTGATAATACAAACACTACACAGTCAACTGGTCGCTTGTTATTATCAGTGTTGATTGTGATTATGCACAAGATTGAGCAAAAATGGACATCTAAAATGCATTAAATTTTCATTTTTATCTTTAAACAAAGGCTATGTAGTGTTATCAACGGCGGACTATATAAACAGAGTGTTGAGATAAATAAACGATTAATACTTGTACATGTAGTTATGTTTTTATGTATATGTACCTTATTTAGCTTATTCTATTATCCATTTAAGGATTGACTTTGCATTGGATGAATTACAACGGATTGTACGTGAAGATGAACTTACTGGTACCCCTGTGTTGATCTTGGCCAATAAGCAAGATTTACCCAATGTCATATCACCACGAGACATTTCATCAAGGTGTCACAGCTTGCTGTCCAAACGACCGTGGTACGTATTCGGGGTGAGTGCTACATCGTCGGCAAATAATAACGGACTGTTAGCAGCGTTTGAGTGGTTAGTATCAACTATGGAAACTCAGGAAAAACAGACTATTGCCGAGAAATGGATACAGGCCTGGTATCCTGCATCTAAACATGAATCAATAGGCAATAAGGGAAAAAAGAAACCAGTAACTGACCCAGCTGATAAGAAATCTTTCATAAACAACTTCATGGAATCTCTGAAGATTATGATTAAGTAATGGAATTATCTCATCAAGTCTCCAATTTTATACTATGGCCGTACACAGCAGTTCTTGTGTACGCAATTAAAACTCATAAGTAAGACAACACTGGTGATATTTTCAAACTGACCGACTCCACCTGAATTGAGAGGTCGGTCGATTATAGAAAACAACACCTTTAACTAACTTGAAAGTTGTGTTCCTTATTGCTGTTTTGCATTGCTAGATGATGCTAGATGATGGCGCCGTGATATATGGGTCGAATTCCACTATAAGCACAACTAACTTTTTAATGAGGTGGTCTTTATGTGGGGATTACATGTTGTTAAAATAGTTCAATGAAGATGTTTAACCGACAGTGAACAATGTTGTATGGGATTCAAGCTATAAAATCGTGTGGGTTGAAATTTCTACTGGATGCCTATGTTTTGCTGTCTTTCTTGTTATAGTGCGCCGACGATAACCCTCGACTTTTTTACAACTAAAATGAAATTTAATGCATTTAAGATATCCAATTCTGTTCGATCTTGTGCATAATCCATTTGAATGCATATACACTTTCAATCTAAAATGATAAAAAGCGGTCAGTTGAACGTGTAATGATGATATTATTATAGTTTGTTTATACACAAGGCTAAAATTATCTCATGCGAGCTATACAAACCAATGTGCTTTTTTACGATGTTTTTAGTTTGTTATTTTTATGTAATCAAGTGTAATATGAAATCTTATATTTGATTTTCACTTTTATTATCAATTTTATACGTGCAATTTTATATTTAATTATTATTAAAACAATGTGTAAAGTTTGTAAATTCCTATTATTCTGTTTTCCTTGAGCAAAGCACTTTTAACGGAAATCGTAAACTTACGTTCAAATTTAATTCCTTAATTATTATTTAAATTCTACAAATTGGGGACACGGATGGTATTGGAGAAGATCCTTGACTGATTAATAATAAACATTGAACAACCCTTTACAGCAATTTGTAGCTGTTAAATAGAAATAAAGAGTTTAAATTTGAACGTAATATAAGTTTAATGTTTCCGTGGGACAGACTGTTATTATTAATGAACAATACTGGTGTTTGATTGCATGGTATCTGCAGACATGTGAATGCGATTACCTTTTACGTAAGCGCGCATATATCAATTGATGTGCACATACCCGGTTATAACACGGCGGGAATTTCAGTTTAGGCAAATTATTATTTCAACTCCTTGGTCAAATCCATGAAACTCATTTAACTCATAGCAGATATGTTCCTTTTAGAGGTATATACACGTCAATCGATGTGAACATGGAGAGCGGATGAGCGGATTCAAAAAAGAGGGGTGGTCTCAACGGAATTTTAAAATAACATAAAGGGGTAGAGCCACGAAATGTCAAATTTGGCCCCATGTCTAATTTCCGTGAAATGACCATGTGCTGACAACAATTTATGTATTTGGGTAATTTTAAAATATTATTAGTGTACTCATGTCAACGGATAAAAATTAAAAAATATTAAAAGTTAAATTGAAATTTAATATTCGAAGTTTATTCAGAAGTTATTTCGAAATTATGGTCCCTAGAGGTAAAATGTCGTTTTCGCAATTGGCATCAAAATACTGAAAGTCTGCGAGGGTGTCAGAAACAGTCCTAGACCAATGCGATGAACCCCTAGGGGTCCATAGAGGCAAATATATCATTTTCTCAATTGGCAACAGCATTCCTCAAAGTCTGCGATGGTGTCAGAAACAGTCGCAGACCAATGCTATGGACTCATAATGGTCCATAGAGGTCAAAAATATCATTTTCTCAATTGGCACCAAAATTTCTTAAGTCTGCGAGGGTGTCAGAAACAGTCGCATACCAATGCAATGGACACCTTAGGGTCCCAAGAGGTCAAAAATATTATTTTCTCAATTGGCACCAAAATTCCTGGAAGTCTGCGAGTGTGTCAGAAATAGTCGCAGACCAATGCAATTGACTTCTTTGTCAGAAGTTAATTCGCATATCTAATTTCGAATTATCTTCTGAATTAACTTCTGAATAAGCTTCTGTGAGAAGTTAATTCGAATATAAAATTTTAATTAACTTTTGAATTCACTTCTGCGAATTAACTTCTGAATGAACAACCCACTTCACAGACCTGTTTGTTCAAGTGTTTTATTTTATCTAGTGCCATTATACCATCTCAATCTGACGCGTGTATGTATTGATTCTATGTGTTAGAATACTAAGTGCCTGTATATACGGTGTCTCGTTAAGGCCATCGCTGCATAGAAGTAAGTCGTAACACGAAACAACGAAAGTACGATGGTGAAAAGTCGAAACAACGATGATGGAAAGTCGAAACAACGATGGTTTTAACACGAAATAATATCGACTTTTCACTATCGTACTATCGTTGTTTCGTGTTTTCACCATCGTTGTTTCGACTTTTAACCATCGTTGTTTCGACTTTTCACCATCGTACTTTCGTTGTTTCGTACTTTCGACTTTTCATCATCGTAGTTTCGACTTTTCACTATCGTATTTTCGACTTTTCATCATCGTAGTTTCGACTTTTCACTATCGTATTATCGACCTCTTATAGCTATGCAGCGATGGCCCTAACGGGACACCGTATGTATACCTTTAAATTTATATATTGTCGTTAGTAGTTGTCATCCGTATCGTTGAGAACACCCCTCATACATTTTGCCGTTATCCGCTTTTCGCCCTCACATCGTATATCGCGTTTACATCTCTAATCACAGGTCCATGAAAAGTGACCTAGCCCACCTATATATACGTATTTAAATATGTATATATAGACGGTATTGGACACTTTTCATGGACCTGTGTCTCTAATGAAACGATATGAAGAACCAACGTCCAACCGTGCCGGCTCAAGGTCGCTGTTCAAGGTCAAGGGATTGAGCCTATCCGTTTCGTTTCCGCTCCATAACCTTTTAACGCCTTGGTGAAATTCAACGAATCTTATAGAAAAAAGGTACCTAATAATGACGATGTGCAGAAACCAAGTTCCACCCGTGTCGGCTCAAGGTCACAGTTTAAGGTCAAAGGGTTGAACTTTACATTTCATGTCCCATTCATAACGTTTTAACGCCTGTGTTAAATTATATGAGACTACAGCAAATGTGAAACTAAGGAAAGTGATGTGCAGAACCCATGTTTCTACTATGCTGCCTGAAGGTCAATGTCACAGTTCGACAGCAAAAGTTTGAGCCTTACAATGCATGTCCGCTCCATAACTTTTTAAGGCCTGGAGATGAGGTGCTAGACCAAGTTCCAACCAAGCTGACTGCCATACAGTCAATGTCACAGTTCACTATCCATTAACGCGATGGGAGATTATAGCCGTCTTTTAGACTGCCTTGTTTTAAGTTAAAAGCTACTTGAGACAGGACCAAGAAGTTTGGGAATTTGCCCATAACTGTTTTATTTTACTATTATTGTCATCATATTTACACTCAATGAATACACTTGTGTGTTTATTCACATATTTATAACGATGTGTTGATAACTGTTTCAAATATGTCAATATATTAAATAAGGTCGATTACGTATACCGGAGCACGCAGATAATTTGAAACATATTTTTTTACATTTCATCGAATATAATTTTTTTCACCTCCAAAACCGCTAATACACTCAACCACTTTTTTAATTGGTCACTTTTCAAACCCGAAATACCTTAACTGTGATCATATGATTTGATGGCGAAAATGTAAAACTCGTCGCATAACTGGCCACACATACTTTGGCAGGTTATTTTGATTTTTTTTATAATTTAAGTGTAAGGAATTTTGCATAAAACGTTTGTGTGCAAAATATCATCAAACATTTATGATCACAGTTAAACGTATTTAGCGTTTGAAGAGTGACCAATTAGAAAAGTGGTTCAGTGTATATGACGTTTGGTTGCATGACGTAATTCACAAGAGATGTTGTTTTGATGTAAGATTATGTAATAATACAATCACTTAAAGGATGCTCGTTGTGTTCATTTCTTAATTTTTTATATTTGAAAAAAAGTTTTACGTATGATGTTAACAACGAAGACGTCGTTTGTGGCTTACGAATACTGAAAACAAACAACAATATCATCTTATTGGTCAGACTGATGTTTTCGTATTTTAATGGAAATTCAACAACAATCCCGGATAGAGAACAAGGATAGTTGTGTCGCATAAATAAACTTGAGAAATATAGACCGCTTCATTCAGTGTTGGCGATTTGAGACAATACATCTGCATCCAAAACAGTGAGTACTAATTATTGTTCAAATGATGTTAACATTATTACAAGTCATAATAAAATTATTTCATCGTTATAATTTCTATTGGCTGAGATCATACAATTCTGGAAACCCGGATTAGCTACAATAGAAAGACTGATCTTTTTGAAGGTATCAAAGTAATTTAATAATTTTAGTAAGGTCACAGTTATGACTAAGGTATGGTCATTTGAAATTTCAAAAGCTGAATTTTAGCAATATAACCATGTTTGAAACAGAGTTTTAGTGTAGAGATGAATATAGTGTGCTAATGGCATCCGAAACGGTCTAATTTTCAGGATCGGACATTTAGCCTCAAATAGTCCCCTGTTATAAGGCTATTGAAGAAGGGAAGTCTCTTCCCATGTACTACGTTTTTATGGTGAAAGTCTTCGTTTTCTGGTATTTGACTCGGAGGTTATGGGTTCTAGAAATATTGCATTGTTACTTGTGTGAAGGGGTTATTTCTGGTTGATATTTAGTAAGTACAATTCAGTTTGCATGCTGTAAATGGTATTTTATGATCACCCTGATATAAATGATTTATATATATGCGTTTATATAATACCGGTATATCATTCGACCCTATTGTACTTGTATTTTCAGATTATGACGAAGGGAACATTTGTACTTTTGGCGTTCTTGCTGTTCGCTTATTTGGAAGGTAATAAATTTAGTATTTATGATGTTGAATGTTATCATGCTTTTCTTTGTATTAAACCAATAATAAAACTACTTGAAACATATTCCAGAAAAAGGATCACATATATGTATCTTTTTCTAAATAGTTCGACCTAATACAGTGTAGCAATACCACGCGACTTTTGTTTTCCAATGTTGACACGTTTAGCCAATAGTCACGTGGTATTGCTAAACTTTAATAGGTCGAACCATTTAGAAAAGATACATATGTGTGATTCCTATTCTGGAATATGTTTCAAGTATCTCAGTCGATGTTGGGTTATTTGTGTTCACTAGGACATCCGTGAGTGCGTGGTCATTCGGGTTTCATCCCTGCCTCATGAACCAATGACTTCCGGCTTCGATGGAAGAGACAAGACGTTTGAGTGTTACAAGAAATCCGGATGCGCTATACTTTCTCTTCAGCTATTGGAAACATTATGTTATTGTTGTACTGTTTTCAGTATGCGAGTGTTGTGATTCCACCACGGTGTTGGATGTTCCAGTCGTCATTATCAATACCAAAGCTGTGATTTACCCGGCGGCAGCTGGGCATACAATGACGTCAATGTAAGCTATTTGTCATAAAGTTTACATTAGTTCATTTTTCGATTGATAATTGGTTGAACACATAAAAATGTACATATAGTCGAAGTGCAAGTTTGCAACACTTTATTTTACTTGCATCTGTTTGACAGCCTTGTTCCATAACTTTTCATTCTTTATTTGGCTGCCTCTGTTTGCACTTATATGAGTTGTCACTACAGCGAGTGTCAGTGCCATGTGGCGACTGTAAAAGGTCTCGCCATACTTCACTTTAATTCGCCATTATCTGCCTTTATTGTAATAGATAGTTAATAAAAAAAATATGGTTACTTGACATGTCCTTATACGGGGGAAGCCGATGGTACAGTTCTGTCTGTCATTTGTGTGGGTGGTTAGATAAACTGCCAATGTCAACTGTTGGTCATAAAATAGTTGAAAACGATGTTCATAGAAGACATAGTTAAATCAAAGGCAGTTTATCTACATATATCAACAGATAACTGATGTTGTTACATTGATAGTGGTCATTTGCTTGCTTGAAATATCCATTTTTTTTGTTCGTTCTATGTCTGACTTGCGTGGATGGCTAGACGCTGCCGTCGATTCTGAGTCTGTGCGCTACAGTAATTATTTGTGCAACTTTGTTGGTGTTGTTTCAATTACTGAGACGTCTACGGTATTTGAATTTTGCTTTACTAGGCAATGTCGTTGTTAAGTATAATGTTAGAATTCCATGACAGGCACGATGTTTAAAATTCTAACGCTTTATTTATTGGGTTATAACTTTCAGCTAATACAGAAGTATTCAAGATCTGTATGTACGAAAGGTACAAGCTACGGGGCTGGATCCAGCTATATGTTTGTAAAGTCGGGCTGTCGAGGAAAATTCCGTGTTTGCAGTTGCAGTTACATGAAGCTGCTAGATTGTGACAGCAGTGATTACAAGTACAATGAGTGCACCGTCCCTGGAGCAAGCAGTGCCAACTATATTACAGTCGCATCAAAGAGGTCCAGGTCGGCTTGCACCAAGGATAAGAGTTATGGTATCACCGGTGACAAGATCTGGGTTCATCATGGCTGTAGGGCAATATTTCATGTGTGTTACCATTAAGGAGCCACTGAATTAGTTCCCAATGTTGATGATTCAAACATCAGAAATATCGGTCAGATACAATAACCATCAATACAGACAAATTCTACATTTCTATGTATCTTTTGTAGTAAAATAACACGAGGATCATAGATCCTGTGGCGCTCACCTGCTAAAATTGGCCTGATTATGTATTTCATGAAGATTAAATCAGAAATGTGGTATATATGGTGTTTTATAGATTTTTCTATTATTTGTCATAGTGACCTAGTTTTGACCCCATATGACACAACTTCGAACTTCGACCTTAAGGTCATCAGGCTAAACATTTTGACTAAACTTCACGAGATTGAAGCAAAAATGTGACCTCTTAAGTGTAAACAATATGTTTCTATTACTTGACCTAATGACCTAGTTTCGACACCAAATGACCCAACTTCAAACTTCAAACATCAAGAAAAACATTTTGACCAAACTTCATGAAGATTCAAGCAAAAATGTGGCCTCTAGAGTGTTAACAAGGTTTTCGTATTATTTGACCTTTTGACCTAGTTTTTGATCCCACATGACCCAAATTCATTGACATACAACTTCTGAACACGCTAGGTGAAGATCAAAATTGAACATCCTAGAGTGGTAATGGTGAATAGTCTAACGGACAGACGTTCTCACTGACTTGACATTGTGGGGTTTTCTTTTGTTCATCCTTTTGTTTGTAAAGCCCCTTAAGCAACATTTTGCAACCGTAAGCAACGGAATGAATAGAATCTAAATAAAGCCCATTGTTTCACATCCACAACTACAAGTGGGTAAGTATGGACAGACGGACGGACGGACTCACTGACTTGACGTTGTGGGGTTTTCTTTTGTTCATCCTTTTGACAAAAGGACAAAATTTGTTTGTAAAACCCCATAAGCAACATTTTGCATCCTGTAAGCAACAGAATGAACAGTATCTAAATATAGCCTATTGTTCCACTCCCCACAACTACAAGTGGGTGAGTATGGACGGACGACGGACAAAAAACAATCACAAAAGCTTATCTTGCCACATTGTGGCAGGTGAGCTAACAAGAGGGCCATTGGCCCTTAAAGAATCACCTGATGACAAGCAGTTTAGGCATTATCAGTATTGGTTATGATATATGACCGTAATATTTTATTTAAATTTTACAGTGACACACGTCGTGGCCATGTTTAATAAAGATGAGGTAAAAAATGTGGCCTCTAAAGTATAAACAAGGTTTTTCTTTCATGTGACCTAGTTCTTTACTCCAGATGACAACATTTTTAACTTGACCTAGATTCTACAGAGACAAACATTGTGACCAGGTTTCATAAAGACTATTAATGTAAAAATTGTGACCTATAGAGTGTTAACGAATTTTTTTTTTAATTGTGACCCGATGAACTAGATTTTGACCCTAGATGACCAAGCTGCCATCTTTACCTAGATCTCAGAGACGAACATTGTTACCAAGTTTCATTAAGATTATTTTATTATATGTGACCTCTAGAGTGTTAACAAAGTTTTTCTTTGATGTGACCTAGTGACCTAGTTTTTGACCCCAGAAGACCCAGTTACGAACTTGTCCTAGATTTCATAGAGACAAACATTGTGACCAAATTTCAATAAGATTATGTCAAAAAGGTGGCCTCTAGAGTGTTAACAAATTTGTTTTATTTGATGTGACCTGGTGAGCTAGTTTATCCAAAATGACTTGATTTCAAAATGGACCTAGATTTTACAGATATACATATTGTGACCAAGTTTAATAAAGATTAGGCAACAATTGTGACCTCTAGAGTGTTAACAAGGTTTTTCTTTGATGTATCCTGGTGACCTAGTTTTTGACCCCAGATGACCCAGTTACGAACTTGACCTAGATTTCATAGAGATATACATTGTGGCCAGGTTTTAAACAAATTAAGTGAAAATTATAACCTCTAGAGTTTTAACAGTCCAATTGTTGACGGCGGACGGCGCACAAGGGACGACGCACAAAAGGGTGATCACTTCCTGCTCAGGTGAGCTAATAAAAGACAAAATCAATAACAAGCAGAAGATGCAATTTTAGATAATTATGTTCATATATACAAGTATTACCAACAAATTTTCAAATTTTTCTGAGTTCAAAAGGGGCCATAATTCTGACAAAATGCCAGTCTTGGTCTGTAAAGTACGCTCATGATAGTAAGCAAGTTTGTGAAGGTACCGAAGGAGTACAGTAGACATAAACACAAAACTAAACTAAATTTCTAAGCCCAAAACAGGACATAATTCTAAACTCTAAAAATGCCAACCCGAGTTATGTAACATGACATGCACAGTTATCCATGATAGTAAGTAAGTGTGTAAAGTTTGTAAGCAAAAGCTCTGATATTTAAGGAGTGGTGTGGACCTAAACATAAAATTAAACTAAAATTTTCTAAGTCGAAAAGGGGCATAATTCTGTTAAAATGCCAGTCAGAGTTATCTAACTTGGCATGCACAGGCGCCTTATGATATTAGGTAAGTGTGTGAAAGCAATAGCTTTGATACTTTAGGAGTACAGTGCATCTGAACACCAAACTTAACCGAACGACGACGCCGATCCGGTGAAGACAATATCTCTTAAATGGAGCAAGTTACCACAATATGACACTGTTCTTACAAAACGGTTAAAAAATATGACGACACTGTTCTTTCAAAACGGTTAAATAATAATTATGACAATGTTCATTCAAAACCGTTAAATAACATGACATTGTTCTTTCAAAACGGTTAAATAATATGACACTGTTCTTTCAAAACGGTTAAATAATATGACACTGTTCTTTCAAAATTGTTAAATAATATTAAACAGTTCTTTCAAAACAATTAAGTAATATCAAACTGTTCTTTCAAAATGGTTAAATATTATGAAACTGTTCTTTCAAAACGGTTAAATAATATCAAACTGTTCTTTCAAAACGGTTAAATAATATGACACTGTTCTTTCAAAATGGATAAATAATATCAAACTGTTCTGTCAAAATTGTTAAATAATATGACACTGTTCTTTCAAAACGGTTAAATATTATCAAACTGTTCTTTCAAAATGGTTAAATTATATCAAACTGTTCTTTCAAAATGGTTAAATAATATGACACTGTTATTTCAAAATGGTTAAATAATATGACAATGTTCTTTCAAAACCGTTAAATAATATGAAACTGTTCCTTTCAAAACGATTAAGATTCATATTATTTAACCGTTTTGAAAGAACAGTTTGATATTGTTTAACCATTTTGGAAGAACAGTTTGATATTATTTAACGTCAACTGATGAATCTGAACTAACTGAAACTGTTTCAAGATCAACTGCATCTTCTGTAGGGTCTACAACAGTAAAGGGTATATCATCACCCATCAGCAAGATGTCAGCCCGTCCATGCCAGCCTTTGTGACAGCCTGAAAAACAATAGAATAACTAGATGCAGTTGTTGAAAAAATAACATTAGTCTTCTCCATGTTTACCATCTTTTTCTCAATGAGAATATTCATCCAATAAAGTATGAAGACTGTAGGTCATATGGTTCTCAAGTTATTGAGTGGAAACAATATTTACATAAATGACCCCCGTAACCTTGCCATTTGACCTTTTGACCCAAAAAATAAAGGGACCCTAAACTCATTAACAAGAGCACCGCCAACGGGTGCCTGACGCTCTGCTATTGGGTGCTGGATGCCTATTAAGTTTTGGTATTTTTAGTAAAAAAGTTGCATAACTCCAGTAAATTTATGACACAGGGTTATGTGCCCTTCAGTCATGTGTTCCCCTTTTGACAGTAAACAAGAGGGCCCTAGATCGCTCACCTGAGTAATGTTCACTTGTGAGTTAAATAAAGAGTTATAAATTTTTAAAGTACATGTAGTTTCATGAAAATTATAAGAAATAACATTAATCTTAGTTGTAAGCATTATGGTTTCAGAACCAGCTTCAAAGAAATACAGTGAAGTTGTGCTAATAAGACTAGTCAACAAGAGGGCCCTTCAGGCCCTAGGTCACTCACCTGTCGTAGTAGTGCATGCACACCCCTAAGGTGACCTAGGTAATAATTTACATTTTCTGAATACGATTTAAGGAAATTCACCCTCGATTGCAAGTTTTTTTTAAGATTTGACCTAGTGACCTTGTTTTTCACCCCAAATGACACAGTGACGAACTTGGCCTAGATTTCATAGAGACAAACATTGTGACCAAGTTTCATAAAGATTAAGTGAAAACTGTGACCTCTAGAGTGTTAACAGTCAAATTGTTGTCGGTGGACGACGGACACAGGGCAATCACAATAGCTCACCTTGAGCCATTTGTGCTCAGGTGAGCTAAAAATTAAGTCAAAATTATGACCTCTAGTGACTACACAAGGTTTATCTATGATTTGACCTAGTGACCTAGTTTTTGACCCCGGATGGGCCAATATTGAACTTGACCTAGATTATGTTGAGATGATCATTGTGTCCAAGTTTCATAACGATTATGTCAAAATTGTGACCTCTTGTGACTGCACAAGGTTTTACTATGATTTAACCTTGTGAAATAGTTTTTGACCCCAAATGACCCAATATCAAACTTTACCTAGAATTTGTTGAGATGATCATTGTGACCAAGTTTCATAATGATTAGGTCAAAATTGTGACCTCTAGTGACTACACAAGGTTTTTCTATGATTTGACCTTATGACCTAGTTTTTTACCCCAAATGACCCAATATCAAACTTGACCTAGATTTTGTTATAATAATCATTGTGACTAAGTTTCATAAAGATTAGGTCAAAGTTATGACCTCTAGTGACTACACAAGGTCTTTCTATGATTCTATTTTATCCCCCACTTGACTATAATTAATACAGAGGTGGGGGGAAGAAGAGGCCTAGTCTACTTTATCCCCCACCTAACTATTCTTAATACAGAGGTGGGGGAAGAAGGGGCCTAGTCTACTCTCTTTATACAGAGATGGGGGAAGAAGAGGCCTAGTCTACTTTATCCCCCACCTAACTATTCTAAATACAGAGGTGGGGGAAGAAGTAGCCTAGTCTACTTTATCCTCGACTTGACTATAATTTATACTGAGGTGGGGGAAGAAGAGGCCTAGTCAATTTTATCCCCACCTGACTATAATTAATACAGAGGTGGGGGAAGAAAAGGTCTTTTTCTTCCCCACCCTTATATTAATAAGACTCAGATGGGGATAAAAAAGACCAAATTACGGCAATAATGAACAAAATTTATCGATTAAATCAATTCATTTTTTTTTCACTTCAAAAACAAAAACACAGGCCATATTTACCAATATTTCATGTTTCTCACCAACATTTATTAATTCACAAATATGATTTTTAGCACATTAAAAAAAATTTTTTTAGGTGGGGGAAGAAAAGGCCTGGGGTTGGGGAAGAAGAGGCCTAGGGGGGGATAAACCGGGCCGGCCCAGTTTATCCCCCGGGGGATAAAATAGGCCGGTCCGTTTTATCCCCGGGGGATAAACTGGGCCGGCCTGGTTTATCCCCCGGGGGATAAACTGGGCGGGGGATAAAATTGACCGTTACACACCGGATGACCCAATATCAAACTGGACCTAGATTTTCTTTTTTCTTGAGATGATCATTGTGACCAAGTTTCATAAAGATTAGGCCAAAATTGTGACCTCTAGTGTCTACATTGTTGACGGACTGACGACGGACAAAGAGTGATCACAAAAGCTGACTCAGTCACTTTGTGACAGGTGAGCTAAAAATGACACAAGGTAGAGTTATGGTTCTTGTGCAATGGACTTTTTGTAAAAAACATGCATGGCAAGTTTCAAGTCATTGAACCTAATAGTGACGAAGTTATGCTCAGGACTAGAAATGCTCTAATAAAATCATATCAAAGGGAAATAATTCAAAAACTATGCAAGGTAAATTATGTTTCTTGCGCACTACACTTCGGCTTATTGCAAGAAACATGCATACCAAATCTTGAGTCATTTAAACTTCAGGTGACAAAGTTATGCTCCGGACAATAAATGCTCTAATAAAATCAATCAAAGGGAAATAATAAAAAATGATGCAAGGTAGAGTTATGGTCCTTTCGCACTGCACTTCGGCTTATTTTAAGAAAATGCATACCTTACATATCTTGAGTCATTTGAACTTTAAGGTGTCAAAGTTATGCTCCGAACAAGCAAATTCGGCCGCGGCCACAGACAACAAAAGTAACCCCTATATGACTTGTCACCTTTTCATGCGACACAAGGAAGATTTGAACCCTTGTCTGTATAACTATCAAAATATTATTGCAAAGGCTTTATCCACTGCACTTATACTACATATATCGTCAACAAAGGCTTTATCCACTGCACTAATACTACATATATCGTCAACAAAGGCTTTATCCACTGCACTAATACTACATATATCGTCAACAAAGGCTTTATCCACTGCACTAATACTACATATATCGTCAACAAATTTGATTTTATACTTGTACCTAAGTGATGCTCCATGTACTGGTTAGTATGCATAATCTAAGTTCACCTATATTGAAATGGAACATTCCGGTGGTTTTGACAGAGGGGGAATTAGACATTTTCAATTTTTTTATTTATAAATCCCCACCCAGGAGACAATGCCTACTGTCTAAATCCCAGGCATAGTTTTTCATCCGGGTACTTTGATAACAAGAGGGCCCAAAGGGCCCTAGGTCGCTCACCTGTCGAACCTGACCTAGATTTTGTTGAGATAATCATTGTGACCAAGTTTCGTGAAGATCAAGCCAAACTGTGACCTCTAGTGACTACACAAGGTTTTTCTATTATTTGACCTTGTGACCTAGTTTTTTACCCAGGATGACCCAATATCTAACTTGATCTAGATTTTGTTGAGATGATCATTGTGAACGAGTTTCATAAAGATTAGACCAAAATTGTAACCTCTAGTGACTATGCAAGGTTTTTCTATGATTTGACAATGTGACCTAGTTTTTGACCCAAGATGATCCAATATCGAACTTGACCTAGATTTTGTTGTTATGATCATTGTGAACAAGTTTAGTACAGATCAGGTCAAAACTGTGACCTTTAGTGACTACACAAGGTTTTTCTATGATTTGACCTTGTGACCTAGTTTTTGACCCCAGATGACCCAATATCGAACTTGACCTACATTTTGTTGTGTTGATCATTGTGACCAAGTTTCATAAAGATTATGCTAAAACTGTGACATCTAGTGACTACACAAGGTTTTTCTATGATTAGACCTTGTGACCTAGTTTTTGATCCCGGATGACCCATTATCAAACTTGACCTAGATTTTCTTGAGATGATCATTGTGACCGAATTTTGTAAAGATTAGACCAAAATTGTAACCTCTAGTGACTACACAAGGTTTTTCTATGATTTGACCTTGTGACCTAGTTTTTCACCCCGGATGACTCAATATCGAACTTGACCTAGATTTTGTTGAGATGATCATTGTGACCAAGTTTCATAAAGATTAAGTCAAAATTCTGACCTCTAGTTACTACACAAGGTTTTTCTATGATTTGACCTTGTGACCTAGTTTTTGACCCCGGGTGACCCAATATCGAACTTGACCTAGATTTTGTTAGGATGATCATTGTGACCAAGTTTCATAAAGATTAAGTCCAAATTTTGACCTCTAGTTACTACACAAGGTTTTTCTATGATTTGACCTTGTGACCTAGTTTTTGACCCCGGATGACCCAATATCGAACTTGACCTAGATTTTGTTAGGATGATCATTGTGACCAAGTTTCATAAATATTATGTCAAAATTGTGACCTCTAGTGACTACACAAGGTTTTTCTATAATTTGACCTAGTGACCTAGTTTTTGACCCCACATGACCCAATATCGAACTTGGCCTAGATTTTGTTGAGATGATCATTGTGACCAAGTTTCATAAAGATTAGGCTAAAATTGTGACCTCTAGTGTCTACACAAGCCAATTGTTGACGGACGGACGGACGACGGACGAAGAGTGATCACAAAAGCTCACTCTGTCACTTTGTGACAGGTGAGCTAAAAACACACACAAACAAGACTGCGTTCAATAAATGCTTATGCCCCATGGAAGCCTTGCCCATAAAAAGCTAAGTCAATCAGGGGCCATAATTCTGTAATAATGTTTGATAGTGTTACATGGCTTTGATAATGAAAGGGGCTTATGATGGTAAACAAGTATGCCAGGTTTTAAGGCAACGTCATGATGGACATGATGTAAAACGAAACTGTCAATTTGGGTTAACCAAGAATTAGATGCTTAATAAGTCTAAGTCCAAAATTAGGTCAAGGTGAAGGTCAAAATGAGGTTAGCCTTTTAGGTGATATAGGCGTGTGGAGAATGTTCAAATACACCAACCATGTAAGTATGAAAGCTTTGTAGCAAGCCATATTAATGCTAGAAGAAACGGTCAATTTGGGTTAACCAAGAATTTGGCCCTTCAATAAGTCTAAGTCCAAATTAGCTCAAGGTGAAGGTCAAAATGGCGTCAAATGATACAGGTGTGTGGAGAGTGTTCATATACAACATCCATGCAAGTATGGAAGCTTTGTAGCAAGCCATAATAATGCTAGAAGAAACGGTCAATTTGGGTTAACCAAGAATTTGGCCCTTCAATAAGTCTAAGTCCAAAATTAGGTTAAGGTGAAGGTCAAAATGATGTCAGGTGATACAGGCGTGTGGAGAGTGTTCATATACAACATCCATGCAAGTATGGAAGCTTTGTAGCAAGCCATAGTAATGTTAGAAGAAACTGTCAATTAGGGTTAACCAGGACGGACGAAGAACGAACGGACGAACGAACGAACAGGTGAATCACTATATGCCTCCCCATCTATCGATAGGGGGTCATAAAAAGTATCACTGTCCTCTTTCGCGGTGTAGAAATTCCCAGGCGAAAGTGTATACCCGGGACTCAGAGTCGATAAGGTCATCTAATTCCGGCTAGTCCGGAAGATTCGTCTGTCTATTTCTCCTTATATCCCAGCCTCCCCGGGCAATCTGCTTATTCACATTTTAATTTGAACTTGGAAACAGAAATAAATTTACCAAATGATGTATCTCCTTTGTACTCATCCATAGGATGTTCATCTGGACAGCATCCATTTAATCCAGGACAACGATCAATGACAATAGTTTTATGTGGTGTGAGGGGTACCAACAAATGCTGTGCAAGCCTCACTGCTAAGGCTGCCTCCAACTCTGTTGTTTTCTTTTGTGTAGTGAGGGCACACATAGCTGAAAGAGAATTAAGAATACAGTAGTTCATTTATAGTTGAGCAAAGTTTATAAAGTATTGTTCTTATTACAAGCCAAAAAAGCGCTCACCTGAGGAACTGCAGTTTAGACACAACCAGTAAATCATCATGCTATGATCTTGAATTTGACTCTGATCTCTGATTCCCCAGTTACAAACTTGAACCAGCTTTTTTGCAGAGATACACAATTTTAGCAAACATGTATGTATAGATAAACCATGTTTTTTGAGCTGTGACTAATTTATGCAGTAAAGTTGATTCACCCTAAAAGGGTATGTATATTATAAGCAATGCCAATATAAGTTAAATAAGTAATTTCTCTAAGTAACTGAATACGTGGCCCAATGGATACGGCGATGTCTTATGAGTCTTACTTTTCTAGGTTCGATCCTTGGTATGGTCTCTTTTTATATTTTTTTTTCAAATCGCTTTTTCAAGTAATATTACACAAGGAAATTATATATGCATTTCCTGCCGCGTGCAATTATTGAATGACTTCAACTAGTTAAAAGCTCCTCTTGCCGGGACGTGATTTTCTTAGCATTTGTTAACTTTCTCAATTTCTGTATACGAATTCTAATGTCACGGTAAAAATTAATTTCTTAATTACCAAGCCTCTTCACCGTATGGCCAATCTAAAAATCGCGATTTATATAATGCACTTATCAAACGAGCGGGGAAGTTTAAGTATTGAATTCAGTAAAAAAATAAAATATTACTGTGTCCGAGGAAAGATATGAAATAAAAACAGCGAAACATGAAAAAGGCAAATAATCATTTTAAAAAATGGCTTTTAAACAATGTCTTTATATATATTCTTGACGCAAAAGAAATTTAAAAATGTAGTTGAGAAAAAAAGTGCAGTTATCAGGACTTGAACCGGATGTCTGAGTCTGATAATCAGGATCTCTACCGATTAAGCCAGCGATACTGACAATAACAAGTCATGCAAAAATTTATATCAACGCATTTTAAAGGCATCCCAACCAGTTATATTCACACACCATGACTAAATAGTGTAATCTCCCATCACGGCTCAAAACTTGTGGTTCATCTATACAGTCCGTTTAATTATAGTTCGTGCTAGATAATGTGGCAGTCGAGTCTATTTCACGACAGGTAATACATGATATTGATTACAGATAACTTTAAAAGAATCTAATTGTTTGTTGTTTGTCCGTTTCATTAAATACTATGTAAGTGGTAACTGTTGAAATACAGACTTAATATGGACTAGTGTTTGTTTACCTTTCAGACCAGTATGACTGCCTTGTGCAGATAATCCTTTACCATCCATTTAACGACGAAATTTAACATTTAACATAGACATTTATCCAGGCAGTTAAATTGCTTGGCCTTATCTTCATGCTTGACTAATTACAATGTAATATAAGCACTAAATAATTGCAAGTAGTTATGTATGCTGTAATAGCTCAGGTGGTAACGCACAGGAATTGTAACCGAGCGATTCAAGTTCAACCCATCAAAGAAGTCTTTAGTATTTTTTTTGAATTCATCACAATATTTTTAATGTTATTTTCATATTCTTTTCGAGAGAATTTATAATTTGTTAATTATGTATTTTTCTTGTTTTATTATGGTCATGATAAAATTATTTTTAATTCAATTCAACTTTTATGACAAGAACACACAATCATTACAATACAAAATATTTTTACATCACTTCATCTGCTGTATCATGGTCTGAGTTACAGTCACACTCAGATAATGTATCTGTGGCTTCGTGTTGGTAGTTACAATACCTAAGTACTAGCAATAAAAGTTATTGTGCTTTAATTATAATACATGTACAATACGTTGATTGTGTACATGTATATTTAGGCTATGCACGCTTTAATAATAGACTTAATAACTTTAATTACAGGTTTGTATCACTATTGGATGGAACTGATTATTTAAGCCATTTTTCTGTAAAACTCTAAGCTTTTAAATCTATAAAGATGAGAAAAAGAAATAAAAAAATACATACAACTGGGCAAGGTTTCGAACTCGCGGACAAAAATATCGATATCGTTAGGAAGTATCTACGCACTAAACCACTCGGCTATGAAGTATGTTTGAAAGGATGGATGGTTAGAATGATTTATAATTACAAACCTTAACCATGGTTTACCTAATTCACACTGTATCGGCAAAACGCAATGGGTACGGTTTAACGACGCGGGTTCGGCTAACGTAGCGAAAATGATCCGGCTAAAAAATGGTGGATATCAACAAAAATTAGCAGGTAAGTGTAGCATTTTTACATATTGTGTATGGTTATTTTTAAATTCTGGAGACAGGAATACTCTTACGGAATGCCCACGTTTGTCCTGCATGCTCGTAGCTACTTGGTTTTGTCTTGCATCAATGCATATGCACGTAATGCACGTTGGAAGTTATGATTCAATCGTAAACAATGCAAAACAGACATGAAATGCGGACATTTTAGACAAATTAGACAAAGTAAGAGCTTACCGAGTCTTAACTATGTACTTGCATGTATTGTAGGGTTACATTTCTTTCCCAGATACTCATCTTTTATTAATACTTTATTTATATAGGCCAAAATCTAACGATTTCAAAGTTGAACGAATCATGGTCCGGTTGTCGATACAGCGAAGATGGTCCGGCTCGTGTTTTACTCGCCATAACAACTATTGCAATGTCATTTTCTTGTATTACTCTGACTAATTTTAACATCATTTTCTACTTTTTGTTGCTTGTGTATGATTGAATAATTTACATGCCCTCTCATATAGCACTGACTGCTGAATTATGGGTTCGAGCTCCGGCCTAGTTGCACAAATATAGATGAAGAATAGATTGTCATAGATGAATCTTTAAAGTTGACTTGAATATTTGTCTAGATGTGTCAAGATATTTTGACATGCAGACATCGATATGAACGTGTATGTACAACCAATCAACTGATTCTTCTTTTTATTTATTTTCAGGAAAAAATCAAGGTTCCAATGTGACCTATGTGCAAAGACATTCATATTTATTTCGACCATGTCTAGGCGAAGACTAAGTCGTGGACAACATTTTGAAAGACATCAATGTACCCAGTGTTGCAAAGTTTTACCGCAAAGTCGTCTTCCTTTCCAATGTTGTTGATAGGAATGCTACTTTTCAAGGAAATGTTCCTTTTTCCTCAGACTTGCGAAAGTTTCATAGAAACTGGTATATAAATAAAATATCGCTATTTTTGCTTCCGAAGCGAAACAAAGTGCGTCTTGGATTGGTAGCTGTTGGTGATGTCAAAGTTACATTGTATTGCTACACTGCTATTGTGGGTTACTAGTTCATCATCATCAAAGTAGACATTCCACGTGGTATGTGACGTAATTGTTGACAGGGAACGCAAGTAAAAATCTAAAAAACAATCGTAGGTACTTTATTCTTTGATCGAATTTGAAGACACTCTTGATGCTCAACCCAAGAATAGGTGCTATCCATGCCAATCAATATTCCGAAAACCAACACAACTGCTATCAAGTCGATTTCGAAGTCCTTTCGTAGAAAAAAATTACGTCGCATGGACAGTACTCAAATTTGGCTTGAGTTTCGAGTAAATATCGTTAAATCGGTCTAAGAATAAAATAGTGACGTTACTTGCGTTAAATTCTGAACCCCCAAAATTATGCCACATACCACATGGTATGACCACATTTTTCCTGGGATAAACGTGTCGAAAAACAAATCGAACATTAACAGTTTACAGTTTATTTGAAATACATTAGGCATTATGCCGATGTGTAAACAAAGATACAAAATGAACAGGAAAAAATAATTACATATACATATAAATACATGGTCAACAGTCAATTAATATTCTAATTATGTAACATATACACTAATTAAAACCTCATCACACTAAACCTGGTCTTGTTTTGTTCTATGTTCCTTATATATAGCGCTCTATCCACTTGTCAAAGTTTTCAATAATAGGGGGGGGGGGGGGGGGGGTATATATGAGAATTATACGGTCCGAATTATACTTGGATTGATTGAATTTTGGAAATTGGTTGTCAATTTCCCTCCCATGTCCCAAGAATACGATGAATGCATTGGATATTTTGTTCGTTAAAGTTGCTGAAATATAGGAACTTCGGGAATGTTTTAGATGAAGGTTTATAAGGCTCATGTAATCTCATTTAAGTCGAATAGTTTTGTTATATCACCATTGTACTTGGTTCGCACGTATAATGGAATTATAGTATGTCAATATACAATTATGAAATATGTGCAGTGGTTTTTAATTATAGGAGTTCCAACGCATGTCACATAAGCCATGCCCCTCTGACAGTTGAAGGTGGTGTTACGGAAATTACCGTAACCTACGTTATATGGTTGTCTCGGCTATATGGATGCCGCTTAACGATTACCGCCATGTGTCCTAAACATGGCAGCTGCGCAACCTTCTTTCTATATAGGGACCATTTGTATTAGACAAACATTCTTGTGTCGAAACGATATTTTAGCAGGAAGTACAAACATGTACCGTTTGTTAACATTCTAGTATGGTATTATATTTTATCTTCAGTGGAGAAGTGTTTATTTTACTGTGATTCTGATGTTTAGTATTTAACAACTGAAGCAAGAAATGCAAAATAAATAATATGCATATTCCAACTTTGTGTTAACTAGTAGTATTCATACAGTACATGCACTTTGCACGTGATTTCTAAGTTGATATCCTGCTCGTTTTAACTAGCGGGTCAATTTTGGATTCATCACATTTAAAATATTTTTCCGCACGGGGCTTCATCCAAATTCCTGTTCACTGTTCCAGTCTTTCTGTGTGGTTTAGTCATTCTTTTATTACACTAGCCGAAGCTGCGATCCCTACAAAATATAAACAAAAACAGGTAGAGCATTTAATTCAGCTCTATATCTTGAAAAATGTCAATACGTGTATGTATTTGGTATTATCCATGGGGTTTTGAAAGACGTTTTTATAAAAAAGAACTACCAGAGGTGTCCTTTGAATAAAATAAATAAATAAAGTAGATTTATATAGCGCCTTTTCATGCGAACGCACGTACAAAGGCGCTTCACATAGAGTGTTGCAGTCACTAGGGCACAGGTTCATCCCGGGGCCTACCGGTGCAGATACAGCATGATCGGATCAGAGGGACAGACTGAGAGAAGGCACCCGAAAGGAGAGAGAGATACATCAGATACAGGCATGTCCGGTGCTGCAGACATGCGCCTAGCTCTTATTTCGAACAGACAGTCTGGTTCTTTAATGTGTCCGGTGTATAGCACGGATACACAGCTTACTGGCACTTTTCACCAGACAATGTGCAGTCAAATGGTCCGATATAGCGGGGAATTACTACGAATAGAAGTTCAGAAATGTCAAGTTCAAATTCCGGGGATTGCACCCACGACCTCTGGATAGACAGTCCAGTGTGTTACCACTGAGCTAAGTCCTTTGAGAAGACGTGTAGTTCAAAATAATCTTACTACGTGAGAAATGAAGTGATGTACGTGTATTTCAAACATTACTAAAATATTAATGTCCATATCTGTACATAATGCCGATGCAAATATAATTGTAAAAGCGAACCGGATCATTTGCGTTCTATCGACAACCGGACCCTGATTCGTTCAACTTAGAAAACGTTATATTTTGGCCTATATAAATACATTATTAATAAAAAAGGAGTATCTGGGGGGAAAATGTAACCCTACAATACATGCAAGTACATAGTTAAGACTCGGTAAGCTCTTACTTTGTCTAATCTGTCTAAAATGTCCGCATTTCATGTCTGTTTTGCATTGTTTACGATTGAATCATAACTTTCAACGTACATTACGTGCATATGCATTGATGCAAGACAAAACCAAGTAGCTACGAGCATGCAGGGCAAACGTGGGCATTCCGTAAGAGTATTCCTGTCTTCAGAATTCAAGAATAACCATACAAAATACGCGAAAATGTTACACTCACAAGCGTTTTATTGTTGATATCCACCATTTTTAGCCGGATCATTTTCGCTACGTTAGCCGAACCCGCATCGTTAAACCGTACCCATTGCGTTTTGCCGATACAGTGTGTAATTCAATCAATTGACAGTGTCCACATTGTGTCACGTGACTGCCACATTATCCTGCACGGACTGTATAGATCAACCATGTTTTTTGAGCCGTGACTAATTTATGCAGCAAAGTTGATTCACCCTAAAAGGGTATGTATACATAAGCAATAACAGTATAAGTTAAATGAGTAGTTTCTGTTAGTAACTCAATACGTGGCCCAATGGATACGGCGATGTCTTCTGAGACTTACTTTTACAGGTTCGATCCTTGGTATGATCACTTTTTATATATTTTTTTCAAATCGCTTGTTCAAGTAATATTACACAAGAAAGTTTCCTGGAATGTATTTAATAATTAGCGATTTATTAGTCAAAATTAAGTGTCGTTAGTCATAGTAACAACGTGTAACTATAAACGTGTAATGGCTTCAACTAGTTAACATACTGGTGAAGATGTTGGTATGATAATGACTATTTAATATGGCTTGTATTAAATACCTTATACAGAAAGTTTGCAAGGAGTTCATAATTTATATAATATACATGTAATCTATGTGTCTTTTAACTTTGACACAAACAATGGCGTTAGCTAATGCAATAAACGGTCTTCAAACAACCGCTATAAGATATCCAAATGCATCATCCTACTCAGAGACAGACAAAACTGACAGGTTGTCAACCAACACACCAAGTGAAGTCGAAATTCTTTAACACGAGTTTAAGTATTGCATTCAGTAAAAGATAAATTAATACTGGACCCGAGGAAAAAAATGAAATAAAAACAGCGAAACATTAAAAAAAAACATTACAGGTACAATGCAAAGTCAAAATCATTATTTAAAAAATGGCTTTAACAATGTCTTCAAATTCTTGACGAAAATGAAACAAAATAAATGAAGTGAGAAAAATGGTGCAGTTATCAGGGCTTGAACCCGCATGTTTGAGGCTGACAATTAAGCTCTCTACCGATTGAGCCAGCGATACTGACAATATCAGGTCAAGCAATTATATATATTAACGCATTTTTTAAGGTATCCCAACCAGGTATATTCACACACCATGACTAAATAGTGTAATCTCCCGTCACGGCTCAAAACTCGTGGTTGATCTATAGGTCTGTCGCTTGTTTACAAATATTGCAATATCATAACATTGTAGTTTTAATGTTTTAAACATTTTGATTTCAGAAAAAGGCAGTGAAAACCCATACCTTATTCACTAAGCTACATACTAATACACATAATATATTTTAAAATAAGACTTTAATAAGAGAAATTGCAATGTTTATGTACACAATGTTATGTAAACAAGTGACCAGCCTAAATAACCCATTTATATTACCTGTAACAAATTGTTACATTATCTAATTATCAGTTGATTATACCATTTAGTTTGTCACACATTGTCAAAAGACTATATAATATCAATTTACGAAACTTGTCATTTACCGAAAAGACTGTAAATCCTGGGATCTCACAAACTCATTAATAGCTTTTCTATCATTTTTCTTGCCACTAGCCAAAACATAATGGTCAAAATGATGACCATGTAACTTTTGTAGATCTATGAAGATCATAAACATAAGATTAGTGATTACGTAAACAGGTCATTTCGTAACCAGGCTTACTCGTAACCAAATAAGTATTGGCGAAATCGTAACCATCGATTTATTACTTATATTAATTTATCACATAGCCAGCGGTCCAGCAGTGCCATAAAGCTGTGCCGTAAATATAATTTGGCACTCCCAGAGTGTGCAATAAATATGCAAATGAGGCTAACGCGACGCCAATCCATGCCTTGATCCGCTCATGACGTCAGGATAATACCAACGGCGCCATGACGTCACGCTTATTGTACCGCTTAATTTTGTCTGAAACCTATGCAGCGTGCATCATCATTTTGAATGAAAAAAGATTATATTAAGTCAGACAGGGAAGGCAGCACTCAACTTAACCAGCCGAGCACAGAAAACATTAAAAACACACAAAGCACAATGCCCAACTAAACAAGCGCAGATCCGCCCAAGTCCAAGCTGTCGAAAAGTATAATAAATTATAACTAGCTGAATGACCCAGTAGAAAAGATACAGCAACCAAAAGGCGGAATGCCTACGCTTAATGACCTAGTTACAACAGTAAAACTGCTGAACTACATAGTTATAGCAGCCTTTAGTCTCAAAAGTTAAATAACAGTATTAAAACGTTGAAAGGCCCGTATAGTCGGATGACCTACTAACTAGCTGAATGACCCAGTTTCCACAGCAAAAGGACTATATTGCCCCGCTTTAGCTGTAAGAAATCTTAAAACGAAAAAGTGCCCAACACACTACCGACCAAGAAAATAAAACGCCCCTTGTCTCATTGTTTAAAAACTGAATAGAAAAGATTCAGCAAACAAAAGGCAGAAAGCCCACGCTGAATGACCTAGTTACAACAGTAAAACTGCTGAACTATATAGTTTTAGCAGCCTTTAGTCTCAAAAGTTAAGTAACAGTATTAAAACGTTGAAAGGCCCGATTGCAGCAACAAAAAATCTGAAAACCTTAAAACGAGTGACCCAGTTTCAATAAGTAAAATGACGTAATTGAACAAATCGAGATATGACGTAATGAACAAGTCATTAAGAATTGCAAGCAATACAGAAGTCCCCTACCGGTTTAAAGCTGTTTTCAATGTGTCTGTTGCCATATCAACAACAATTTCCGTCAGAACCAAAACTGACGGACAGATGGCAAACCAATAGTCCCCTCCGGTCAAAAACCGGTAGGGGACTTAAAACTACATTAAATGACCTCAGGGGACAGAACACTACACCCATAACTCCACAGCTGTACATAGACTCATGAACGAACCCGGTAGGATGCGAATCGCGGGGACAAAATAGTAAGAGGACAACCGGCAAATACGAATAAATGAGCATTTTCTTAGGTTATGTGATAAATAGAATCCTACATTCGGGCTCATTACATACAAATTTTATTAAACTCGTCGACAAAAACAATATGACACTCAGCAAAGCCTCGTGTCATAGTATTTTGTCCACTCGTTTAATAAAACTCATATGTAATGAGCACTCATGCAAGATCCTCTATATAAGTATATTATAAATATGGTTTATAACATCGTAGGAATGTGATTTAAAGGTGTTAAAATATTCAGATATTCAAAATGTATAGATTCACCATATCGACATTACAGGTTAAACCCTGTTTTCCGGGATTACGGAATTAATTGAGCGGCAATGTGGGAGATATTCCGAATATACTTCAGGGTGGTTAAAGCATATAGCGTATAGAGCAACCAGATACATTAATCGCGAATATTTTAGCTAAATGATTAGAATGTGTAAAAAGTCTTACTAGAACACAATGATAAACCTATTTGACGATCTAGCTGACAATATTTTTGCTAAAAAAAATATGTTTAACTTGCGTAAATGCGTATATTTTCTCGTCATCAGTATCGAGCTACGAAAGCGGCAGTAATGATTCTACGGAATTGTACGAGGTGTTCCGAATGACTACCCCCCTGACCGTGAAATTTGAATCCGGAGAAACAGGTTTTATCCTGTAATGTCGATTACCGTATATTACTTTCGTTAATATTCATGGAATGAATAGCAAATTGTATCTCGAGGTTTTTTTGAGGTCGGTAACTCGGTTACAAATCAGCCAAAATAAGGTTACGGAAAGTTACTGGTTACGAAATAGCCACATACCGTGATTACCTCTGGTATTGGTAAGGAATTCCAACAAATCTTTAAGAGCTTGTTGTTCAATCTTGTTTGTTGGTAATTTCGGTCTTTTCTTGTGCACAAATTCTGCGAGTGTTAGGTATCCACGGAGAAAAAATACAGCAAATGGTGCAACGACTGGTAAGGTAGATTCTGATCTGTATACTTCACACTCTATAGTGGCTTTTTTGAAACTCGCAAACGTGTTTGCATTTGCACCAGTCACACGAACAAACAGAACAGCTGTATTGTTAAGACCATTTCTGAATTCACTAACGTCATCTTTAGATGTTCGCCCGTAATGCAAATGGTGTAAATTAGCAAAGGGGAATAACTCCCGATATCTTAATAACGGATATGATCTAAAACCCTACACGTTACACGGGTATCCGACTATCCGCCGATCGTAGGCCTACTTAGAACTATCGACAGTCTAACTGTAGAAACCAAACTTCTTATTTACAAATGTTTTGTTAGATCAAATTTCAACTACTGCCCCATAGTATGGCACTTTTGCAGCAAGAAACGTAACCCCAACAAAAACATAACCCTAAATAATTTAGAGCCTTAAAATTAGTATTTAACGATTTCGAATCAAACTATGAAACACTCCTGGACAAAGTAAATATGCCAACACTACATGTTAGTCGTCTTCGCCAAAAACAATTGAAGTATTAAAGGACTAAATAAAATTTCACCTGTGTATCTACAAGAACTAATAAATGTAAAATCCCAATCTGATTAAAACCATATCCTCAAACCTGCTACGCTACCGGCAAGGAAGATCAATACTTTAGTCAGATTGTGTAAAGTCCAACAACTATAATTTCAGGAATATAAACACTCTAGAAGTGCCAGCAGTAAATACAACTACCTATGGTAAGAAGAGTTTCCGCTTTGCTGCTGCCCAGGTGTGGAACAGTCTACCTAACGAGTTACGTGCAACTACCGACTATAATGAGTTCAGGAGACTGATCCACACCTGGAGCGGTTCAAAGAGTGCATGTACCATGTGTACATAATTCCTTGTTCAATTTTGTTCTAGTTACCTCCCTTTAGCTGGTATTGTCATGTGATCATTGTTTTGTGTGCTTTGTGTTGTTTAGTCATGTCTTTAAATGCTTATATGTAACATTGTTTCTGTAGTGTGGCCTTATATATAGCCCTAATCACGTTCTAAACTCTGCTTCATAGCTATCTCTATATGTTTCATTTGATATTGAAAATACCCGTATACAAACAGTGTCAATCTGTTCATTTCATATCTGATATGAGGTGATACGCTTTTTAGCACTTTTTTAATCGTCGGCTTTTGCTATACATTTCCTCTCAGTTTCTTATTTAATTTTCTTTCTTTAACAAATTCTTAGGATGATTGCTATCCATCTGATTGACACTGGTTGTATGCGCTTTTATGTTTGTTTTTGTTGCTTACTCAATGCTTTCATGTATGTCGTCATTTGTTTTCTCAAGAAATTAATCCCTCCTGCATGTTATTGATTTGTGTGCATGTCTATTTTGTCATTACAAAATACGTGATTATATATACACTTCTTATAAATGTTATATAAATGTGCTTTAAAATATCTTTTATTCCAGTTATATCTGTTCAATTTGTGTTTTTTACAGGTCTTGTACATATTATATTATATTTCTCTTAATTTTTTTATACTGCTTTGCATGTGTTTTAACTGTGTATATCTGTCTTAGCTTATAAATGCCCATCCTAACCGCTGTTATTTCAAACTTTTCTTTTATGCATTGAATGTGATAATGTTGCTTACTCTGTATAATTATAATTATGTGATAGATTGTTTGTTTGTATGTTATTGGATAATCAATGTTTATGTCGGATACAAGCTTTAAGCTTATGTTATATATGTTAATTCAAAACCGACGTTAGATAAAGATTATCTTATCTTATCTTTTTAAGTCATGAATGCACAAATATTATACAAGTGCAAAATAGCCGGAACATCTAGCCAAAGACCTAAAAATAACGTAATTTAGGTCTTTGATCTAGCAAAAATGAAAGTTCGCTGTAAAGACCCAACCTGTAGAAGCTGGGGTAAGGAATGTTTCCTTTTTTGAGATAATCATACTACACACGGACTACAAACATATCGTCTACATCTACGTTTTACAACCAACAATCCATGTCCGATTATAACTGGTCGGCGCAGTCTGAGAAGCAGCTGATAGAAAGAAGAAATTTAGTATTTTTATTACATAATTACAATACAACAGATAAAACATCAACATACAGTACATGGGCGTAGGAAAAGGGGGGGCCAAGGGGGGCCAGGCCCCCCCAATGTTAAGACAGGGGGGGGGCAACATATCGTTTGGCCCCCCCCCCCAATAATTCAGACCATAGTCATAATTTTCAGCTTCAAATAGTCTTGTAATAGGTAATTTTCCTTTTATCCTTGGTTAAAAAGTATAAAATGTGAATTTTCGTGCTCGCTTCGCTCGCAAAATTATTTTTAATCTATGAAATATGTTATCACCTGATCACGTCACGGTTGAAAAGAGCTACAAAGACTACAGAAATACATTGTAAGATAATGTTTGCACCAGCTCCTATATTGCTTTGAAACTTTGCCATTGCTATGTTAAATTCCCTTACTAAACCACTTAACTCTCAGAATTCGGGCATCTGTCCAATAATAAGTCAAAATATTTACAAAATAAGGACTTAAGTTTGATTGATCTTACCAAATAATTATCTCAGAACGCACCAGATTGATCCAATGTTTTCAAAATTTCCCAGGAGGAGCATGCCCCCGGACCCCCCTACTTACAATACTAGTTCATGATTGGGTTCAATTTTACCCGGTATTTTGACAAGCAAACAACTTAGTAGATATACCTTACCTTAGTGATTATAAACACAAACATTCACCATAGTTTAATAACACTTAATGTGACCCCCCACATATCTTAAAAATTTTTTTCGCCCCCCCCCCTCCCAAATGTTTGGCCCCCCAATGTTGAAGACGCTCCTACGCCCATGCAGTATGCTACAGTTAAAATAGGATAGTATGGAAAAGTTACACGTTGACCGCCACCAGCTAGCCTCTCTTTGAATATACTAAGGCTGGGGCTTGCTTTGATAGATGTGGGAAGGGAGTTCCATAAACGGATTTGTTTGGGGAAATAGGAGTTAGCGAAGTACTAGGAGCGGGAATGTGGAATCAAGTAGTTAAAAGTTCAAGTAGGCATCAAGTGAGCTTTGTCAATAGATAATCGCTAAGCGGCATCCATACAACCGAGTCATCCATATAACGTAGGTTACGATAAGTTTCGTAGCTCCGCCTATAACTGTCAGAGGGGTACGTCTTATGTGACATGCGTTTGGACTACAAAAACTAGATTCTAGATGTTCCGACCACGTGTAAGGGCGGCATCCAAAGAATGTAGGTTTATTCTTTGTGGTTTGTACTCGGTTATATGGATGCCGCTTAGCGATGACCTTGGTCATTAGCAACGGACTAGGATTTTATTTTGTAAAACATGATAAATGAACAGATCAGCCTCCGATATTGTAGAGATTTCCAGTCTAGGTACTGTAGCATGTTAGTGACACTGCTTGTGTAGTTGTAATCATTCATAACATACCTAACTGCTGACCTTTGGACTCGTTCAAGTTTATAGGTAATATGAACAACTACACATAGAATAGCAACCTAAAGATACACAATAAGGGACAGCAAAATAATTACAAAACATGTAAAGTTAATGATATACAGACATACTAATTAAGTCAATTAGCATTAAATGTTAAATATTATCACATCACAATGTCAGTGTGTTTATATATAACATTCGAAAAAGACGAAAGCAGCAGTCCTGATGGCCCTAGATCGCTCACCAGAGTGCTATGTCCCTACGAAAGCATGCAGCTATTTTTAGAAAGGACCACTCAACATTGTAACCAATTTATAATGAAATCTAACCAGTACTTTCAGAGAAGAAGATTTTACCATTGGTATATAGGGAACAAGACTGCGTTCAATAAACGCGTATGCCCCCATGGAAGCCTTGTCCATGAAAAAAGCTAAGTAATCAGGGGCCATAACATTCTGTTAAAATAATGGATATAGTATGACATGGCTTTGACATTGTATTTAGGGTTTATGATGGTAAACAAGTATGCCAAAATTGAAAGAAATGCCTAAATGCAAGACGAAACGGTAAATTTGGGTTAACCAATAATTTAGCCCTTCAATAAGTCTAAGCCTAAATAAGGTCAACGTGAAGGTCAAAATGAAAGATTTGTAGCAAGCCAGACCATTTGGGTAAACCTGGGGCGGACGGACGGACAGGTCAATCAATATATGCCACTCCCCGATCTATTGATACGGGGGCATAAAAACGAGCCCCGCCCACTAGCGGCCATGTTTTTTGACGAATCTTTACAAAAATATCAACTTTGTAAGAGCGTCACTCAACAACTTTTTCTGTTAAATTATTTTGTCTGACTGATGACGCCCCCAAAAAATCAGGTCTTACAAAAATCTTTATTCAGTATATATTACATGTATACAGAAGTATTCAAGATCTAGATGTACAAAAGGTACAAGCTACGGGGCTGGATCCAGCTATATGTTTGTAAAGTCGAGTTGTCGTGAAAAATTCCGTGTTTGCAGTTGCAGTAACATGAAGCTGATTGATTGTAACAGTCGTGGTTACACGTACCATAAATGCACCGTCCCTGGAGCTAGCAGTGCCACCTATATTACAGTCGCATCAAAGACGTCCAGATCGGCTTGCACCAAGAATAAGAGTTATGGTAGTCCAGCCCAATGAACGCGATAGTAACGCAAGGGCTGGCGTAAGCGAACTTTCCCTCATTGCGCTGAATACCCGTTGGTCTCCGCTAAAGAAACATTAGCCTCAATTCATCGACACCACCATTGTTTCGACAAACGTTTGCCAACGGAGTTTAACTTAGGCAAACTGTAATCAACTTAATTTGAACAGCGTTCAGGAACGTTTACAAACGGAGCATAACTTACAACAGCTTTTATTTCCAAACGTCTGCAAATATTTTGCATGTTAAAATTGTTCAACGAATACAACGTTCTTCAGCGTTTACCAGCGACAGTCAACTTTTCAAAACGTTTAGTAATTTTTACTAACGGAGCTGAAACGCCAGAGTATGAACCCATCTTTAGGGACCGCTGCACAAACGTTAACCTGCAGTCAATCGCTAGGAAACGTTCGCAAAAGTTTACGTGCGGTAAATACACAACGCTTGTATTGTAAACCAAAACATTACTTATGCGAACGTAATTTCACCGACGTTTAAATTGGGCTAATTTTTTCGACTTTTGACTCGCTTGTACAAACGTTCATACTGGAACCCACCTTTAAAAAGTTTCAACGAACTCGACCTTCGTCAACGTTCACCAGCGTACATAAACCTTTAGTAACTTTTACTAGCGGAATTAAACGTTTGCCCAAACGTTGGTTAACGTTGGGCTAAACGCCGTTGAGTGAATCAAGCTTAAACTAGCAAGATTAACCACTGCGGGAAAGTATGAAATATCAACAGTAAACTAATAATTAAATCATATAATTCTAGTATGAAATATCAACAGTAAACTAACTATTAAATCATCTTATTCTAGTATGAAATATCAACAGTAAACTAACAATTAAATCATCTTTATTCTATTGTAACAATGTTTTCTGTATACATATAAGGCTCCAATCTCTTTATCGATCTTATAAAAGATTACTGTTTGAAACATTTGAAGTTAGAGCACAGGGTATATAAAAGCATGACAAATTTAATTAATGTCAGACAAAAAAGAAATGCATATTGTCTGAAACAAAGGACACAGTATCATTAAAACGAAAGAAATGCACATATTTTGTTTATCCTCAGTCCATACTTTGTTCAAAATTTAAATGTCACAATTGTCGTTTTTGTTCCGATAGCATACATGAAATCTTCCCCTACAGCCATGATGAACCCAGATCGCATTCCCATTGATACCATAACTCTGACCCTTGGTGCAAGCCGAACTAGATCTCTGTGACGCAAGTTCAACATAAATGGCTGTGCTGGCTCCGGTAACGGTGCATTGCTCGTATATGAATCCTCTGCTGTCACAGTCGAGAAGCGTGTATCTACGACAACTGCATACCCTGAATTGGCCACTACAACCATTGTCTACCCACATATAGTTGTGTCCAGCTCCGTAGCTTGAGCCTTTTGTACATTCGGCACTTGAATGCTTCTTTATAAGCTGAAAATAGACCAATTATATTAAGGGTTTGTTTTAAAGTAAAACAAGAAATACACGTATATTTTTACGCCCATTACTTCAGAATTCTAATTAAATTTGAGTTCTTTGATTCTTTTTCTCCCGCCATTTCAACAATTTTACGATACACTACTGACATTTAAAACATTTGAAATATATTTCCTGGAATTCTTAATTACCAACCCCGGTATCAACTAGTTTTTCCACAAGCAACGAGAAATTCCTACGTATGTAAACGACATGAATGTTAATAATATCACTAAAGAATAAGGCCTGTCTCTTCCGGGAATGGAACATGTGACCATTAGGTGATAGTCCAGTGCTAAATCAACTGCGCTAGTCGGGCAAGCCGCACTATGATTAATGAAATTTATATATGTGCCGAACAACATTACATTGACATCATGGTATCAGAAAGTTACTTAAGTTTGTTTGGTTATTTGATGGGTGTATACGAATATATATATATATATATGCTGAACAACATTACATTGACATCATGGTATCCACAGCCTGTAGTCAAATCACATGTTTGGTACTGATATTCAGAACTGGAACAATTCAATACCAGATTGGAATCGCAGCATTCGGATACTGAAACGAATATAACAAATGCATATCAATGTTAGTAAATAACAGAAGTCCATTCTGAAATGATTATGAAGGACATAGTTACAGTTATATAGTTTCGAGCTCAAATTGACGTATTGGAGTGAGTTGTAGTAAAATAACCCTTTCCCGGAATTAGGTTGTCTCCCATGCAAGAGTGTTCATCGATTAGTTCACTTGATGTCTGATAAAAATTAAAACAGTAAGTTATTTTGTTATATGCCTCAATGAAAAAATTCTTTACGGGTTTGAAACATATATGAAAACTTTCATGCTTTCGAGATATAACATGTCCATATGGAAAACAGAGCCAATGTTCACAGTACAACCCGTTTGACAGAAGGCAGCGGAACACGAGATTTACACGACGCTACTATGGTCAGTTATTTGTAGTGTGAAATGCAATGCATATGAACACAAAGTCCATTAAATATGCTCATGTCTATGTATATATGTTGTCTATGAATATGCGGAATGCAATTTTATGCCTGAATAAACTTTGTATTGTATTAAATATGTGATGTGTACAAAACATATTAGAAATTTTCTCATTTGACATTCAATAATGGACTTTGTTCATCGTTTTGAGCAATTCAAAGTCATTAGAAATAAACTTTGATCCTTCTTGCACAGGTATGTTGATTCCGTTTGTGTAATTTTCATTTAAATATTAAGACACATTTAAAAGTCTTACTTGACACGACTACTTTTGAGATAAGTCATCGTATATATACATAGAAAAGTTGTATATTATACATGTAAACACAATACCAACACACAACAGCAAATTTGTTAACGTATATGTTTTACAGAAACAGTACATATTTACCTGCTAACACAGTTAACATCACGACCACCGCAAGTACGCAGTTTGCCATCATTCTAACCTGAAAATATTGAAATATATTCAATTATTTCTCATAATAACGTTACCATTAGAACCGACATAGAAGCTATTGTCCACCTTTCAATTTTGCCCAATATATTTCTCGTTGGCATTGGTCGGTCTACAATGGTACTTTGCAAAACTTATCTGTAGCAAGCCTAAACTTGCATATCGTCGTCACAAACCGGTAACGGATCAGAGAGTTATTGTCTTTTTTCTTGGTAGCCATTCCGTACTTCACAAGATTTATTTTTACTAAACCCATTTCTGCATTTTAGTGACATTTTATTCTCAGATCAAATTGATACGGTGTCCTTTGCCCTCTTATTTGTTTTCTGAAATGACTAATTCGAACAGTCGGCTGAACCCGAGAGGATTTTAGTACGGAATCCTGCCATTTTAAATATCGTGTATCGCCCTCCAAGGGCGAGACACGAGAATTGCGCGAGGCAAGAAACGAGAATTAGACGCGATATTTAAAACGAGACACGAGAATTGCGCGAGGGTTGAAACGAGACACGAGAATTAAAAATTGAATTCTCACGTTTTTAATCTCGCCCTAGACCCACAACTTTTACAAGCTAATATCTAATATCGTGTAATTCTCGCGTATCGTATCGTGCCTCGCGGATGATTCTCGTGCTTCGTTTCAAATATCGCCTCTTAATCTCGGTTCTCGACTCCCAAGGGCGAGACACGATAGTTAAAACGAGACACGTGATTTAAAGCGAGACACGAGAATTGAAGGCGGGGTACGAGAATGCTATTGTGCAAATATCGCGCAATTCTCTTGCCTCGCGTTTCTATTTGGTCCGCGAGACACGAGAATTAAAGCGAGACACGAGAATTGAAGTCGAGGCACGAGAATGATATCGGGCAAATATCGCGCAATTCTCGTGTCTCGCCCCGATACACGACAATGGTATCGCGCAATTCTCGTGTCTCGCCGCGATACACGACAATGATATCGACGCGAGAATTGCGCGATATTTGTCCGGTAGCAGTCTCGTGCCTCGCGTTCATTTATCGTGTCTCGTTTGAGTTCTCTTGTCTCGTGTCCTCGTTGTTCGCGTGACAGGTGGGGCTGAGTAGGTACTAATTGTAAACAATTGTTTTATTTGTCAACGTTTACACCAAAACGCTTTGGAATAGGTTTTGTTTAAGTTTAACATTATATATAAGTTATGTTTTGTGCGTTTGTAGTAGTTTTTCTTTGTTTGTTTAGCATGCCATGGACATTCCTCAACTTTAACTTCCCTTTTCCTGTTTGTAGCATGTTATTACCGTGAACAAAATAATCTACAAAATCAACTTCACAATTCAGAAGTCACATTTTCAACGAGTATCTTTTCCATCTTAGAAAAATAAACATTTGAAAATTGTAAATTAAGTTCAAAATTATTCGTATCTAGTTGTTTCAGTATCTGCAGTCCAATGAATGTGTAGTTTGCTATGGATACTACCGTTAATCTTTGGCTTTCGGTAACCCCCCATCTTGTATTGATTTATATTTTTGTTGTTGTACAAATTGTTTTAAAAGCTATAATTCGTAGCAATGCGAAGTGCGGACTAATTAAGCCTATACCCCACTAAAGAATTCCTCATCGGCGATGTCGAATTACAGAAAGTTTCTCCCGATGGCCCATGTCCGTGAACACATTGAGAGTTCTCACAATGTCTCCCGGTACACCCGAATCATCCCCCACAAATATCAGCGAATTTTCGGGGATGAAATCACGAGACCGGAAATGTGTCACCGAAATGTTGCCGAATGTTCACTAAACATCTAAGTATTTCCGGAGGTTCCAGACACTTAAGTGAAACATCACCGTATGGTCGAGCGAAATACGTTTTCGGCAGTTTTGCTGTTGTAACTAGGTCATGCAGCGTAGGCATTCCGCGGATCTGCGCTTGTTTAGCTCGGCTGGTTAAGTTCAGTGCTGCCTTCCCTGTTTGACTTAATATAATCTTTTTTAATCGCGGAAGCATCCATATTGCTCCAGAAAATAAATATAATATTTTTGGCCAATTGCTAAATGAAAGCGACGAGGAATTTATCCAAATGATGGAGATTTTAGTTAAGTACTAATAAAACCATATAGCTTGTATTTTTTTACAATATAAAGACAATCTTGCATAATATCCTCAAATGTACTTCACGGTCAGTGGAGCACGGCACGGTTTTGTTCTCTCTCCTAATTTGTGCAAATTATAACAAGGAAAATACAAATGGAATAAATATTTTTGGATATTGAACTAAATTGTGTGTGTGTGCATTCACTGGATATGTAAATCTGGACTATATTTGTGTCGGAGGTTGGTAATTTATCGAAATATTTTCACATAAACTCCTGTGTATAAATACTATAAGGGACGCCATATTTGATGACAAACTGAATTATTGAATCATTGTTTGGACAACGAAAGTGTTCATCTTTAGACATTCCCTAAACATTTTTTTTCAAAGTATACTGCACACAAAAACGAAGGTAAACAAATGAGTCAAACTAGAAGTAGTGGCAAGAATGATGAGCCCACGCAACAGGGAAACACATCCCTTAGCGATACAGAAATAAGTGAACCTAGAAAAAGCCAACGTAAATCTAAAACATCAACTAAAAGTAAAGAAGAAACCACTGGTAAACAGCAAAAGGAACAATCTGATAATAACAGAGAAATGCAAGAAATAAAATCTGAACTGAAGAATATCAATAAAAAACTTTCTAATGTGATGACAAAAAACGATGGTTCCCTACGAAGCTTAATTAAAGAAGTATTAAGCCAAGTAAAGGACGACCTACTTGAGTCCGTTTCAAAACGAATTGAAATATTAGAAGGCAAGCTATTTGATAAGGAAGATGAAAACGACAAATTAAAGAACAAAATACAATTACTTGAACACTCAAATGAAACTCTAAAAGATGAAAAAGATCAACTTAAATCTGACATCGACGAAGCTATGAACAACACCATTCTATCGATCAATAAACTTGAGCAATATACACGGAGAAATTCTATACGCATAGACGGAGTGAATATGTCATCCGACGAAACCCCTGAAGAAACGACAGAAATAGTTTGCAAAACACTGAATGAAAAGATGAAAGATCTTCAATTAACACTCTGTCGACAAGATATAGATATCGCCCACAGAGTAGGCAAGAAACAAGACAACAAACAGCAGATAATCGTAACATTTCAGTCAAGACTAATGCGTAATCACATATTGTATAACAGAAGAACTCTAAAACATACTGGTGTCGTCATCACTGAGGATCTTACCCAACTCAATTTCCACATCTTATCTTCCGTTCGACTCAAATCACCGGATGAGGTCGACAACGCCTGGTCGAAAGAAGGTAGAATTTTCTACCTAAGCAAAGCGGGTAACAAACATGAAGTCAAGGAAAAGGACTTCAAAACCTGGATTGAAATGAGTTGGCCAGAAAAAACACTCAGCGTTCTTCCGTAGTTCAACAATAAACTGTGTTCATCATACCCGCTAATAAGATATCAAACTGAAAACCATAGTGTTCGTTTATTTTCATAAGAAGTATAGATCTAAAATGACATCGATCAATCCAATACGCACGGTGTTTTAACAGACGAGGCGATCAACAAAAGATATTACCGTAACTTTTATCCCGTGCGTAATCAGTAAATACTGAACGCAGAAAATGTGTGTTTATATAAGTATCTAGTTCATATATTTCGAATAACGATATCATACTATGATGTATAATACTTGTATCACATATCACACTATAGTTATAAAATCTTCATCATGGGTAACAATTCTACATCGTTATAGATAATACAAGGCACGATAATATATATATATGGCAAGCTTGATAAACATATACCATTGCAATATTATATACTCTAACATTTATAACTTATGTAATACTTAATACTTCAAACAACGCATGTCGGTTTTTTTGCAAACATGACTACCATATTATGTTTCCTTGGGTTTCGTTTTTTCGTCAAGGAGACATATAGGAATGGTACGCATGAGTGCGCCAAAATTTATTGTAAGTACATATAATTACATACGTATAGCTTAGAATATAAATAAAACATAAGCAAATTAAATTATAATCACACAAAAAATAATCACACAAAAATCCTCTATCGTATCCTTCCTATGGGAAGGACACAAACATCGAGGTCATATGGCACTCCTCGAATAAATAATTAAAACAAAATCTTAAACCGACATCGCATGACACAATTATTATAATAGTTAGGGGAACTTGACACTACTCTCAACCTCATACGTGTTAGCATAGTTTTCCCAGCTGATATAATTTGATATGTGTAGTCCCGATTGTGTTCTTTCGTGGGCGGGAGGGGTCACGAGGACACTCGGGTGAGGTGTTGCCTCGGGTCTGGGGCTTACGCATTCTATTCTCATGGAGCTAGGTGGTGTATGGAGGCCGGGATCAGGTCAAGTTCTCCATACTATATCATGTTTACATTAGTCTTTAACCATTGGTATATTAATGAAACTTGTCTCTGAGTACAATGTCTTTTATCCTACAAAATTGTCGTGACATAAGTTAGTCACACACCTTGTAACCTATGTCAATCGAAAAATGAATTGCTTGTCTCGTAATTAAGCGTTGAACAGCGTACCTTGTGATTACATATCAAGCCTATTCTTTCCAATCTATTCCAAGTGGAACTTGTCTTTTGGTATGGTGTTTTACCATAAATACTGTTATTTCTTATCAACATAAATATTTCAACTATTGTATGAACAATGTTAGCATTGATAGATCTAAGCATACAGTGTAAGGCATGAAACCATGGTAGACTGACGAGAAACTGGCTCGTCACAAAATGAATTATAGTTATGATTGCTTATATTATCAAACATTTGAAAACTTGATTCAGCCACTCATGTAGATCTACTATATGTTTTATTACGTATGCATCTAGCTTGTTTACTTTTAAGTATTTGAACATGTACAGTGAATCAACTATGAGTTTATACAACGTATGCTCCTAGCGATTTAACTAGTACATTTTGAATGCTATTTAAACATGTATTGTAATAGGTTAATCACCTATGTTTTTACGGTATTCAAATATGCTTAGTAAATCCACTATTGTCTCTACGACGTATGCACCCATCTTTTCAAATAGCACATTCTGTATGGTATTTAACATGAATAGTAATTAAATTATATGTTTCTACAACATATGCTCCTAGCATTTTAACTAGCACTTGTTGCATGATGTTTAAACATGTGTGGTAAATCAATTAAACGTTTCTACAACGTATGATCCAAGCATGTTAGCTAGTACATTTTGTATGATATCTAAACATGTGTGGTAAATCAATTATAAGTTTCTACAACGTATGCTCCTAGCATGTTAACTAGCACATTTTGTATGATATTTAAACATGCATAGTAAATCAACTATATGTTTGTACAACGTATGCTGCTAGCATGTCAACTGTTACATTTTGTAAGGTATATAAACATGCGTACACATCAACTATATGTTTCTACAACGTATGCTCCTAGCATGTCAACTGTTACATTTTGTAAGGTATTTAAACGTGCATAGTAATTAAACTATATGTTTTACAACGTATGCTCCTAGCATGTCGACTAGCACATTTAGTATGATATACAAATATGTACAGAGAAATCAGAAAAGAAGTACTCTGGGGTAATAAACACATAAAATCAAAATCAAGCATCACGTTATTTCACCAGAACTGGATAAACTCTGATATCTACTTTTAAACGACATATTGGATAAAAAAGGTCAAATCAATGAAACTTTCATACTAAACAAGTTAAAAAACAAAACAAACTGGATAGCAGAAATAAACATTCTCAGAGAATCGATACCATTAGAATGGAAAAGACTAGTACAGACAGAAGAGTCTTACCTAACAAAAGTTCAAACAAACTTAAAGCTACAACTTGACGGGCTTAAACATCCTTTCAAAAAGATGCAAAACAAAGATTTCTATAATGATTTTATACAACAAAAATCAGAACTTCCATACGTTCATAAATTTTGGGAACGTACTTTAGACAAACCACATTTTTATTGGACTCTTTTCTATAATGGATGGAAAGCAACTTGTTTAGATAACAGGGTAAAACAATTCAAATACAAACTAGTACATAATATCATTGCAACAAATGAAAACCTCATGAAATGGAGAATTTTTAATTCATCCTCATGTCTTCACTGCCATGCTGTTGAAAACTATGTGCACTTTTTCATTGAATGTCCTTGTACAACATTACTATGGACGCAGGTTAATACGGCCTTTAAACATCTTGGCTACAATCATAATTTCAGAAATTTAAAATACATAGTTTTGGGATACAAAGCAGAACTGAGAGAATATACCAATATTAACATCATCATCAACCTAATAGCGTTCAGCATCTATAAAACATACCTTATAGCCGAAAGAAGAACAAAACAACACGACATAAAATGCATCCTTACAAATGAACTGAAACTGGCCATACAAATACTTAAAACACAAAATAAACCACACACTTTAATCAGACATTTCCTGGATCACATAACTATGTAACAGTTTTTTACGTCATTAATACACAATTGACTGCAACCAACACATTGCCTATACATTTTTTTTTCTCTCCAAGTTTAACTATTGGCTATCTCTGATTCACTTTGTTGTGTTTTATTTACTTTACCAATACATATATTTATGCATATTTGTAAGGTGAGATGAGGGATGGTTCCCCGACCCTTTCTCACCTATGACGGGGAAATTAAATGGGCTATTTGACATAGCTGAAAAAAAACAAAACAAATATGTACAGTAAATCAATTGTTTGTTTATACATTGTATGCTCCAAGCATGTCAACTGTTACATTTTGTATAGTATTTTAACATGCATAGTAACTAAAATATATGTCTTTACAACGTATGCTCCTATTTATGTTAACTATCAAAATTTGTATGCTATTTAAACATATGTAGCAAATCAAAAAATTGTTTTACAACGTATGCTCTAATCATGTTAACTAGTTAATTTTGTATTGAATTTAAACATGTACAGTAAATCAACTATTTGTTTCTACAACGTACGCTCTAAGGATATTAACTATACATTTTGTATGTTTTTTAAACATGTATAGTTTAACAACACATGCTCCTAGCAAGTTAACTAGTACATTTTGTATGAAATTGAAGTTAATCTATTATATGTACTCCCACAATTTAATTGATACGCAATAGATATAAATGTAGTTTCTTTTCAATATTGTATATCACACACTGTGTGTGATTTCTCATTTTTCTCTCACCAACATAAGCTATACATGTAACACGCTATAAAGAAAGTTAAATCCTATCAAATCATTTCTTATTTACAAAGCAATGGCTATTTACCATTTTGATAGTATGTGTTTGAGTTTAAAAAACAACAACATTTAATTATCCAACCTAGACACTTTTGATATCATTTCATATAAATGATTTCAAACAGAAACCTTACATATTCTTTGGTCCGTGAGGGCTTAAGTCTCCTAACTCCTTTCTATGCTGCTCTTTCTTACGGGGTATACCGAACAATATATATTCTTGCAGTTAAACCACATGTGTTAAGTAATGGATGCGCATCTACTGATATTGTTTTTCAAATATACTTCGTTGTGTAAATAATGAGTCTCAAGTTTTGCACATTTAATGTCAAGGGTATTGCATCAAAAACAAAAAGAGTCGAATTGTTTGAATGGTTAAAACTGAATAAATATTCAATAAGTTTTTTACAAGAAATACACTGCACACCAAATAACTATAATGAGTGGAAAAGGGAATGGAAGGGTGAAATGTTTATTAGTGGAAACCAGTCAAATAGCGCAGGGATCGGCATATTCGTCAACGAAGATGTTAACTTCGTATTTAAGTCTTATAAAGAATACAGAGAGGGTCGACTTCAAACTGTAAATATAGAGATTGATGGAAATAGTTTACTTTTATTGAATATATACGGACCTAATAGAGATGATGAAGAATTGTTAAATGTTTTAGAAAATATACTTATAGAAAACAGTAATGAAACATTCATTATTGGGGGCGATTTTAACACGATAATTGATGTAAATATTGATAAACAAAATGGTAATAAAAATACACATAAAAAATGTTCAAAGCGAATTCAAGAAATTATGGAAAACAACGATATACATGATGTTTGGAGACTAAAACATCCTAATTGAAAACAATTCACATGGCACTCTAATCATAAACCGCCTATTTTTTGCAGATTAGATTATTTCTTAGTGTCCTCAAATATATTAAACCATGTAAACATTTGTAAAATTAAACACGGCTTCAAATCTGACCATTCAATTGTTACATTCGATCTGGACCTCTTCTCAGCAGAACGTGGAAAAGGTTTTTTCAAAATAAACAACGCAATACTACTGAATAAAGACTTTCAAACAAACATCAAACAAGCAATAAACGAAATAGCCAACATAAATAAGGAGTCTAACCCAAATACTTTATGGGAACTAGTTAAAGGCACAGTTCGAAACGAATCGATTAAATTCTCAAGTAAATTACAAAAATCAAAAATGGAAAAAGAATTAAGTATACAAAAACAAATTGAAAAACTAGAGCGTGACATTATTTCTAATCCTAATAACGAAAGCCTCCAAACTGAACTGAAACAACAAATAAATCTATTAAATGATTTAACTGAAGAAAAGATCAAAGGCATTATATTAAGGTCGCGTGCGGAGTGGGTAGAAGGCGCTGAAAAAAACACGAAATACTTTGCAAACCTAGAACGCAAGAGAGCCGAAGGTAAAACTATTCATCAACTTAAAACTGAAAATGATGTAGTGATAAAAAAATCGAAAGACATTCTATCATATTGTAAAAACTTTTATGCAGACTTATTCAAAGTAAATGAAAACTTAACCCTAGATAATAGTTTTTTTACAAATGAACATACGGTACTTTCTGAGGATGATAAAAACACAACCAGTGGAATAATTTCAGAATATGAAGGATCTATTGCATTGAAAAAATGAATAATAACCAAAGTCCTGGTTCAGATGGCCTGTCTGTCGAATTCTATAAGATCTTCTGGAACGATATTAAAACACTCTTAATAAATTCATTAAACTACTCATATGACAGAGGTAAATTAACAGAGCTTCAAACTCAGAGTATTATTACATTAATACCAAAAAAGAACAAGGGTCCTTTCTCTATCAATAACTGGAGACCAATATCATTACTAAACGTTGACTACAAAATTGCTACTAAAGATATCGCTAACAGAATAAAAAAAGTTATAGATGGTATAGTAAATAAACAACAAACTGGATTCATTAAGGGAAGATATATAGGTGAGAATGTGCGAACTATTATAGAAACTATAGAACAAATGCAACAAAAACAAGAACCTGGTTTAATTTTCTTTTCCGATTTCCAGAAAGCATTTGATAGTTTAGATCATACATTTATATTCAAATGTCTAAAAGAATTAAATTTTAGCGACTCACTTATACAATGGGTTAAGGTCTTTTACGATAATGCAAAAGGATGTATAACTAATAATGGTCATTTTTCTGATTTCTTTGATATTAAGAATGGAGTACGACAAGGTTGTCCTTTATCACCTTACCTATTTATACTATGTATTGAATTTCTGTCCACATCGATAGAAAAGAACGAAGATATCCAAGGTATTTCTTTAAACAACAACTGTACCAAACAAACCTTATTCGCTGATGATGCTAGCTTTCTACTAAATGGAACTCAAAAATCATTTGAAACTCTAATAACAACCCTTGATGATTTTGGGAATACTTCGGGACTTAAACTTAACAGAAACAAATGTTCAGTAATGCGCATCGGAAACATGAAAAACACAGACACATCCTATGATAACGAATTCAAATGGACTTCATCAGATACCACAACTTTAGGAATTACTTTTAGCAACGAATTAAATACAATGTTTGACTTAAATTTAGCAAACAAGATAACAGAATGCAAACACGTTTTGAAACAATGGAAAAAATGGAACTTAACACTTATAGGAAAAATAACGGTTCTAAAAACTTTTGTCCTTCCAAAATTAATTTATCCTTTAACTGTTCTTCCAAATCCACCGCCAGATTTTGTAAAATCAATTAAAGATATATTCTTTGATTTTTTATGGAATTCCAAACCTGACAAAATAGCACGTAAATTAATAATTCAAGAATACAAAGACGGTGGTCTAAAAATGATTGACATTGAATGCTTTTTAGACTCACTAAAGATAAGTTGGATAAAAAGAATAATTGATTCCAATGCTAATTGGAGTTCTCAGTATAAGAATGAACTAGACAAATATGGAGGACTATTATTATTTAAATGTAATATAACAGAACAAGACTGCAAATGTCTTGATATAAAATCTAATTTTTTAAAAGGTATATTAATTTCATGGTCTAAGGTTAATACATTAAACACGGAAATCCAAATATCAAAACAAATCATTTGGAACAATTCGAATATAAAAAAATTAAGTAATAACAAATTATTCTATTACAAACATTGGTACAGAAAAGGCATTCTCTTTCTTGAACACATTTTTGACTTCAGACATAAAACATTCTATAGCTTCGAGCAAATGAAATTTTTATATGAGATTCCAAATGGCGATTATTTGAAATACTACACTCTCATTAAAAATGTACCAAAGGAATGGAAAACACAATTGGATAATTGTAATATGTCATACGATGCACCTAACTACTTGATTGATAAAGTAAATGGGAAAACAAAAATGAATAGATTATCATATAAAACATTAATCAAACAAAAAATACCAACTAAACCAAAATACAAAATAAAATGGAGTACTAATCACCCAATTGAAGATATAGAATGGGAACAAATTCTCACACAATCCTATAACATTACAATAGACACGAAACTAAGAGAATTCCAGTACAAATATCTCATGAACATAATACCAGACAACTCATTCCTACATAAATGTCATCTTGTCCAGTCAAGTCTTTGTGATTTTTGCACCATGCATCCAGATTCAATATATCATATGTTCTGGGAATGTCATATTGTACAAGGTTTTTGGTCGGAAGTAAAGTTATTTTTAGAAGACAAATTTTCAAAAATTATAAATCTTACATTTCAAAATATCTCATTTTGCAACATTATCAACATTAAAGATGAAGATGGATCTATTGCTAACTACATTGTTCTACTTTCCAAATATTTTATATTTAAAAACAAATGCAATAAAAGTGTTCCGCTAATCCGGCAATTTAAAGAATATATTAACTATAGGAAGATGCTTGAACACACTATAGCTATCTTCAAAGATAAAGTAGAAGTCTGTAATAGAAAATGGCAAAAAATAACTTAATTATATATTTCAAATATGTTGGTATTACTCCACCTATAATTTCTTTCCTTCTCTCTTCATCACTATCCTGCTCTCTTTCTTACTCTTTATACACTATAAATTCTCAAAAAATCATAACGACATACACAGAATATTACGTTATACTACGTAACCAATCTATATAGTTGTATATGAATGTAATATTGTATGTATATATGTATTACTATGTATATGTCTTATGGAAATAAAAACGTTAAAGACAAAAAAATAATATCCTCAAATGTTATTCTTTCAAAATAAAACTAAATTGTATTCCGTTTTATTGTTTTTTGGTTTTTTACATTCGGATTGCGATAACTGCCGTACGAAAATACAATAATCGCACTCCTTCCTTTGAAACACCCAACCCTTAAATTGCCTTGTATTTAGTTACACCCCTTCACTTAACATGGCGGTAACTATCATACAAATAAGTCAAACAAGTTTGTATCATGATCGACATGATATACAATAGTATAAAATTAAAAAAACTATAAATTAGGAGTTTAATATATATTTTTTATTTAAGACTTTGTATTGACCTGACATAAATCATGTACACAATATATAAACAACGTATTACTCACTGTTCTTGCCTCCAATCACCGACACTCGATGGGCCAATTGTTGCCTATGTAATGCAACTCCAAAAACATAACTAGTCACTCCGCCTATCGGACGTTTTCTCTAATATACACTCAATTACTTTAAAAACGCCTCACCTAATTCAAAGTCCAATATCGCTCAAAGTATTTAATATGTTATTGCAATATAATTTACATGGATATTATTTGATCTAACATTGTATTACAAACTAAACTGATTTACACATAGGAAAGATCAATTAATACGAATGTAAAATTATATTGCAAGAACATTAATCCTTTAGCGATATTGGGCTTTGAATTAGGTGAGGCATTTTTAAAGTCATTGAGTGTATATCCCGTATGTAGTTAATTTTAGTAACATAAAGTATATACTTTTCAATATAGGATACCCTAGGATGATAATTTCGAAATTAGTATACAGTATGTTTGTAATACTTGTACATATTAATGACATTGATATCTGCCATTCATATATACATCTCGTAGGTGCATGCGGTAGTGAAAGTTTATTTTCATACATTAAATAGTAAAGTTTGATGCCTACACATGATTATATAAAGTAATATGCATTACGAAGTACTAACATTTTGCAGACTCTATCCGCTCCACAACGTATAAACCTAATCACTGTATGACTTATTGTGATACTATACAATTCAACTTGTATGACTTATTGCGAGTAAAACATTTGTGGTTTCCGATCACTATATGGCCTACCGGGAGACTATACGATTCAACATGTATGACTTAATGCGATAACCGGAAGTAGATTTGTTTATACATTGTGCGCTCGGTCCTCACCTTATGTTGCAACACAGTTGTTCTGGCTAACTCCTGGTGTACATGACTTAATCAGCACAGAACACCGTGTTGTTCTAGGAATAGTATATTACACACACTTTTATTGTATAAAACGTATAAATTTATATCCGCTAAAAGAGAGGTGATTCCATGAAGTCTAAACCGATGGCAGTTATTGCGTCGTATTATGCCGGCAGGATTGTATCAAATTAGTTTTATATCAGTTTTCAATCAAATCAGGAAAATCAAATATTCACACCGCAGTATAACGGCATTGTAATAAATAAAAATACGGAAATTATTTGAAAACTCCAGAGTTATCAGCTAGCTGTGGTATTTGGCAAATAGACTAATATCTGAACACTCTACAAATATGAATATGTTCACTAGAATACACGGAAACGAGCGTTCTAATCAGTATTTCGTAAACAATATTCTATGGCACATATTCCGCCTCTGTCAATCTACGATGTCCTTATGGTGACAATACGGTTTATATAATGAGATGACTTTTTTATTTTCTGAATCAAATTATTCCGTAGATCGAATCAATGTACTAATTGTGGAGGTTGCGTAACCATGGTGTACGAATACTTGTACGTACGTTTAGCTATATAGTTATAATAATAGTTGAAACTATTTTATTTAAATTTGTACATGTGCTAAGCACATGTCCTGAATTCATTTTAGATCGCAAATTACTTTTAAAAAATGTAGATAATGTCAATGTGTCTTAAGGATGTTGGAGCGCTTAGGATCCCACCTTCAGAATTTGCTCAAATTTTGCCAGGAAGTAAAGAAATCTATACTGACACCAAATATGATGAAAAAAAACACTAGGTCACGGAACTCGTTTTTCGGGTAGTCAGCCCTGATTGATGTGTGTATGAATTATTTTTACAATTCCATGGAAATTGGTAAATTGGTGGTGGTGTTCAAATTCGACATTTTTATTTGATGTCTGTGATCTAAATAATAACATTTTTTTGAATTAGTTTGGGTGCACATTGTTATACATGATCAAGATACCAAAAATGGTATATTTAGTTTTGGTCTAATATATATTGCTCTTTTATCCCACCCACTTTATATTTAATGTAGCAAAATAGCACCCAGGTCAAATCCTAATAACTTATTTTCGCACCTTAAACTTTTTTTAAATATTTTGTTAAATAAGTCTAGTGACATAGCTCTTCAAAATTATGCAATAACAAATATATGTCACCGAGGTATCTTTTTCGCAATTTTTGTTTTTATTTTTGTTAAATGTGGCTAAAATGCTGAGAAAATCAATGAAAACGCTTAAAATAAAATTTATTGGACACGTAAATATCGCGAAAACACACCAACACACAATAAACAAACATTACCAAACGAACCTGACTCCCAAAAAAGTCATTTGGCATAAATAGCAATCTTTTTATTTTTTTACCCCACCCTCCTATTTTGTTATGTAATATTTTTCTCGGAATGGAAACCGTGATATCGATTAGTATTTTCTAATTTTATTGCATAATACTTATCAAAACTGTTCAATTTGATTGATTTTATTTTATTTTGACGCATTTTTACATTTATAAGGCATATAACGTACTATGACAAATGACGCATGCGCATTAAACCGATCCAGCATCCTTAATTAGTTTTATATTCTCTTTTTATTTCTCACCTAAAACACCTTCGTTAATCAAACTACATATGATCTGATCAAATGTAGAAACGTTTTCCTATACTCATTTTCTAATTAGTGCAATAGTACCATATTTACAAAATTCAGTTTTTTTACTAGTGTTTTAATGCAGCTTTTAAGGATAGATTAACGTTGGTGTTTTAGATTTAAACTATGTGATTAAGTTAAACTGTGATAATATGTAAGATAATTATGTACCACTCTCTCTTATAATTCTGTATAGAATGGCAATGTATATATAACTATATGGATGTTTATGATGTTTTATAATAAGTGTATATGTACATTGATGAGATATTTTAAAATAAAGAATAATATATATACGTTTAGCTAGCAGTGTATGTAAATGTACAAGTTGTTTTATTCAAATTGGCTTGCGAAACAACACATGCGCGTGTAAAATCATGTGACAGTTGAAACATAATTTCCTGATGAATCAATGGGTCCTTAGACGATAGAACTGAAGTTTCTCGTGCATACGCATACCTATGTGACATGGTACACAAAAATACTTCGTCTGTCACATGTCAGTTACCTGCTACACCCACATGAATGACGAATTCCTCGAACGTAGTATTCACGACACTTTGTAGTACACGTGACTCTGCCATCTATAGCTCAACAAGACAGGTTAACGTCTAACTACTTTCTTTCCTAGGAACGTTACCGTCACCGTTACGTCATTTGTCATAGTAGATGACGTCAAACGTGACGTCATCAATCAGCTATATTTTATCGCGGTAATAAAATATGGTAAGCTCAATATACACAAAGAAGGCAAATCTCACGTGCTATGTTAGAATGCGTTTTAAAATGTGCCACGTGTATTTCATTTTTATGCCAAATAATTACATGAAATTCGATTTTTCAAAACTGAATTTTATATTTTAAAAATATTCGTTAATAGCAAAATGTGTAATCGGGTTAAAATTACAATAAAACATAAATAAGTATCGTATGTCACTTAAGGTACACCGTATTAATGTTCCAGTATGACGTAGCAATATTCGTTTTTTATAAAACGGTTCCTTATTGTAATGTTCTGAAATGCTATTGGTCAAAACCAAATTGAAAACACCATGTCCACATATAGTGACCTGTATATAGGAAAGGAACAGTACGTAGCTAGGGTTATCAAAACGCGAAGGCATTAAGATTTTGAAAAGGTGTTAATTTGTGCGATAAGCCCGCTGTCATCACCAGTATGGTTGCCGTGAAATTGGATATTTTATGTGTGAACATCATAGCGATTGTTATCATGATGATTTTGATATACAGGTGTGAAGGAAGTCCAAATGGCTCGAAATGGATACATGACAAAGCTTATGATGGACAGTTACCTTCCTCAGATGTTGTTAGAACTGAAGTTGTTCGTTCTATAATAGCATGTGGACAATTATGTGAACAACACGGCTCATGCGAGGCGTTCTATTTTACTGGTAGCACGAAGACTTGTACATTGGTTTCATGTCCGGATCCTTACGTTGCCAACACTTACCAACCCCAGAGCCCGTCTACTCGGTTTTACCACCGTCCCCAACAGCCGACACCAAAGCCAGAAGTGATTCAGAGCTGCACCTCGACAACCGGATGTCCAGCTTTTAATTATATTGCGTCCGTGAAAAAGTCATACAGGCTGTTCGACAATCCATGTGACAAGGTTATACAGGCCAAGGCTAGATGCAAGCTCGTTGGTGGACGATTAGCCATTGTGAAAACTCAGGCTGAATTGGTCGCCATTTATGAGATGATGATAGAGTTCCTTCGAACACGACATATCAACGGCGTTTGGTTGGATGGGTTGTACAGCAAAGTAGACAGGGCGTTCAAGTTGAGAGACGGAACGCTACTGGACGTTACGTCTCCTCTAATGGAGTATTCATATCCAATACCGGGTCAAAATGCTACTGTAATGTGTATTGGTTCTTATTATGGATCCACCATGTTGAGCCCAATGGAGTGTGTACAAGTAGGCTCAGATATGTTCCCTTTGTGTGAATGTTGTAAAGTGTGAAGAAACCGCTGACGAACGTACGTGAAATGTCATTGTTAGATGGTCCCCGATATTTTATCGTTGCTATAGTTCCAATGCACTTACCATATGACTTCTGAGTTACTAGTTGTTTAGCATTGTATGTTTCATGTTTGTGTTCAATAGTTTACAAAAAAACAACATTGAGCCGTGTCAGTAGAAGCCCCGAACTTGTGAATTGTTTCACACTACTGTTAGTGCTCTTGAATAAAGTAACAACACTCATATAAGTATACGTGTTTATTAATCTATAACCAAAGTATCAAATAACCACCGTTTTATCCGACGATTCCCGGCTCCCCGGCATTCATGCTGCAAAATATAACTTAACTCTGTATTTAATAAATAAGCATTAAAAACGCAACCAGCTTGAAACACAAATATTGTTCGAACGTATGGGGAAAAGTATAGGTGTTGCGTAGGCAGTGTGATTAAAAGTGTAGTTTGCACCTTTTCGAACATTAAGGTCTACTGTACGGTGTCTATCAATGGGAAGAACGAACGTTTTAGACCACTCGACTAGATCGCATCAACCCCCCAAAAAAGGTTGCGCGCATGAATAGTTTCAATATGCTTTAGTAGTTCAATGGTTATCCCGCTATATCTGTTATCTGTTATCTGTTGATCTTCACCGCCATCAATGACGAACCCCAGCAATGATGCTAGGAATAAAATCCAAATGTTAATAATGTATAATGTTCACCTCCACCACACAAATATGTACAGTATACAGTTTATCATATAGTCAGTATTGATCAAGTGAAGCACATATATTCAGCACGTATAATAACTTTCAGTCAAATCTGCAATGGACCGCACATTAGTTGGGTTAGTAGATCAACCAGAACAAAATACGTCATTGTTTTGAAATCTCTTTGAAAATTTTATATCGAGTTGTGTGCAACTGGAAAAATAGTCTGCGTATATGAAATTCCAGTACAGAAAGCTTGTCTCTTTTCAAACGATTGCACTCAGGAATTACAGAACAGTCTATAAGGGCCTGGACCAACTGAATGGGTGTTTTATGTAAGGAGTGACACCAGCAGATGTCAATACACTCCAGATGTCGCACATAATAGGGTCCCTCACATGGTGGAGAGCAGGACAAACTAAGAGGAAATGTTCCATTGTCTCGTCTCCAGATTTGCAACTTGGGCAGGTTTTGTCGACAGCATTTTGGTTAAACCTACTCCGATTCACTTGGAGAATATATGTGCCAGTGAGGATCCTGAATCTTACTGGTAGTCGAGTCACTTCAAGGACAGAGTGGCACCCTAAACGCAGGACAGGGTGGAGTTTTCCAGGTACAAATTCAGTGTTCATAGACTTGAGGGTAGAGTATGTGGTAGCTATTTTTTCAATTTGGTCTTTCCAGTATAATACTACTTTGCGATGTACCGAACTTTTCCATTGAGTATTGTCAAGAGGGAATTGTAGGTAGTCCTCTATATCCCCGAGTTCATATTTTGATAGCAGGGGTGGCACTGAGTTAACCCATGAGCAAGAATTATCAGACTTCACATTTATCTGTCTAATGAAGATTTCACGCTCGACACTTGTTTGATGCTGTCTACAGATGTTATTAAAGAAATTCAATATCTTCAGGTGATAAATAGCCTGCATTGGAAGGAGGCCTGTGAGTATATATACACAGGAATCTGCCGCATTAGTAGGTAAAGATAAGATTTGTTTGATAGTTTTCTTATGGAATAACTCCAACTGTGCAATTAGAGAGTCCCTTGGAATGAAGACCTCAATACCATAAGTAAGTATGGGTAAGATAAATGATCTATATTGATCAAGGCAAGACTCGTGGTCAAGTCCATTATGACCATGCAGTCCCGCCCCCATTAGACCATACAGTGCACGTCTGGCCTTTTTAATATTTCCTTCAATGTTAAGCTTAGCAGTCTGTTGTATCGATGTTGTTCTGGTAATACCAAGGTGAACGATGAATCAACATTTTTGAGAGTTTGCTCTCCCATTGTGAAATTCTCACTTGGAATGTCTTTCGCCCTTTCCGAATGCTTCACCTTGAGGGCAACTGTTTTGGTAGGTTGCAGGAGGTAGCGTTCTTCACAAGCAAAATACAGGGACATGTCTATCATGAGCTGGGTGTCACAATGGTCTCTACTCATGATGCAAACATCATCTGCACAGGCAGAGCTATTTGCAACCACAGTTCCTATACGACCTCCACGGCCAGCACTAGTGAGACGGTCAAGAAGCGGATTTACATATAGTTTATAAAGATCAGTAGACACTGAACTTGTTTTGGTATTTAACAACACTTGAAGAGTTTTCGTGGAGTGATTTCAGAAGTAGCCAGTGTCCGTCATTTATCCCAGCATGGTATACACGACGCAAGAGGTGAGAATGATCTACGACGTCGAATGCAGATTTGGCATCAAGCAATACAACATGGGCGGGTTTCTTAAGGTCGGAGCACTCGCGGTAGAACTCTTCAAGGATGAAGGCAGCATTAAGGGGAGAGGAACCAGATGTGAAACCCCTTTGCATGGGATTTTGGGCATTCATAACCTTGTCTTGTATTCTATTCCTAATTACAGTTTCAACGATTTTGCAGAGAATTGGCAGCACAGTTATACCCCTATAGTTTCCAACCTTAGTCTGAACACCCTTGTTTTTAAATACTGGGGATAGAATGCCTCTCTTTAAGACTGATGGAATGTATATGACTACCCAGCACCTCACTCCAACAAATACGATGTTAATACGTGGATAACACTAACTATGTACGTCTGAATTCTGACTGATAGAAATGACCGAGCTATTAAGTGTAGATACATACGTCTTTTCACAAAGAGGATGTTTCAGTCTGGAACAAGGAGCATCATGCCACATATAGTGAGCAAACGCCGCCAGATAACCACAGTCCTCTTCACCATGATCGCTTGCTGGTTGCCCTGATGCCCAATCTGTGTAAGATACCAGTTCGTCGTTCGAATACCAACGCCAGATTCCTTCAACATCCATATCTGATAGACCTAACCATGTATCGCCCGCTGGTAACGGCAATGAAAGAATAGATAGGATATTCAAATTGCATATATCGTGCCATACCAAACATACTTTTTTTCTTTTTGCGCCGTATAAGTAAAAGTACAGTATATGTATACCGGGAACTTTCTGTACACATTTATTTTCCCACGCCTAACCCTTACAATATCATACACCAGACAGGAAGGGCCAACCAGATCAGAATAAACATGGAATGGCAACGGGTACCAGAGTACTCGTTTAAAGGTCGGACCTGGTCCGATTATCGATTAGCAAAATCAGTATTCGAGTACTCGGGGAAAAAAATTGTTAATCCTGTCTTGTACAGAACGTGTCCAAGTGTTATCTGGTCTACTTAAATTACAATAAACAACGTGTTGTCAATTCTTAATCGCCGCCACGAGGTCGCTAATTGCAAGCGTAATCAAAACACAACAACAACAACAACCGTTTATTACGCTCAATTCATGCATAACATGAACATATGAGGATAACAGTCAATGTTATGTAAAGAACAAAGAACGAGGCTACTTACAAGATGGTATAAAGGTCAGCCAAGATACACAATTAGTTTATATACACGATCAAAGTAAATAGATTAGACAAAAGAGTGCGGACAAGTAATTTATTTGCATGTATATGTAGATTCTACATTAGGTTTGCAGCAGTATAATTTTAAAAAACTTACATAGCTTTATAAAACTTGTTTTGTTTTTTATGCTCATTAGTTGTTCAAGTTTATATGTATTAGGTCGATTATAGAACGTCGGATTTTTTAATAGTCTTCTTTGGTTGCTAAATTTATTGCATTCAAGTAAATAATGGAACTCGTCACCTATTGTGTTATGGCAAGTTCTACATTTCATAAGATTAAGCGGAGTTCTGGACCAATTTCCAGTTTCGATAGGCAGGCAATGGTTCCTGGTTCTAAATCGTATAGCATAAAATAATTGCGAATTTGGAGTGGTTGATACCAAAAGTACGGTTCGATACCAAAGTTGGTTTTAAAAATTCTATAAAATGTACTTTTATTAGAGTTATCTATTAGAGAATACCATTCAGTTAATAATATGTCTTTTAATTTTCGTCGGATGGTTAGTTTTAACCAATCATTTCTAGGGAAATTATGTTCAGTCCATATGTTGTTAAGACCACAGTTTATTAGAATATTTTTCACGTTGTACATCCACGGGTATTTACGTTTCAACATTTCATCATTAAAATTTCTTGTTAATGATAATATATTTCTGTAGACTAGGGATGACAGTTTATTTGGTAAAGCATTTTCTTCTATTGTACAGATTCTGGACCAAAATGATACAATCTTTTCGTCTATTTCAAGTTTGAGAGGTGTACATCCAGTTTCACCATATACCATGTAACTATGAGTCGAACGTTTGACTTTCAAAATTTACTTAAGGTATTTTAGTTGTACCCGCTGTAAGACATCAATTTTTCCAATTCCCCATATTTCTGCACCGTTAGTAAGATAGGTTTTGTTGAACAAATCTATTTGTAGGTCAATTGGTAGTTGTAAGCGGTTAGAATTTCTTAATAAGCTATACATAGCGCGGGTTGCTTGGGTTGCTATATGATTTTTGCACGTATTAAAGGATCCATTTTTACCACGCATGTTAATTAAATGTATAATGACACTCTATATTAACGTATGTAAAATGGGTAAACATGGTGCCGCTCACACATATCGATCGGCCGATTAACAATGCTACCGCGGTAAGCGTAAAACGCACTAGTCAAATTCTACCCTGCTTTACATAAGACCTCATAATTTTCGTATCTATTATCCGATTTTAAATATTTAAAGCTTGTAATGAAGCAGAGATATATGTCTGTCTTTTAATACAATATTTATTACGATTTCCTTATTATTAAATCCACGGCGACGACTAAGAATCCGTTCCGCGTAAAAGTAAGTTTAAAATATCCCGTTTTTTACCAAATAAAAATTCAATCAACGGTTTAAAATCATCATACAGGAATACTCTTACAGAATGCCCACGTTTGCCCTGTATGCTCGTAGCTACTTGGTTTTGTCTTTCATCAATGCATATGCACGTAATGCACGTTGAAAGTTATGATTCAATCGTAAACAATGCAAAACAGACATGAAATGTGGACATTTTAGACAAATTAGACAAAGTACCGAGTCTAAACTATGTACTTGCATGTATTGTAGGGTTACATTTCTTGCCCAGATACTCATCTTTTATTAATAATGTATTTATATAGGCCAAAATCTAACGTTTTCAAAGTTGAACGAATCATGGTCCGGTTGTCGATACAACGAAAATGGTCCGGCTCGTGTTTTACTCGCCATAACAACTATTGCAATGTCATTTTCTTGTATTACTCTGACTAATTTTAACCTCATTTTCTACTTTTTGTTGCTTGTGTATAACTGAATAATTTACATGCCCTCACATATTGCACTTACTGCTGAATTATAGGTTCGCGCCTCGGTCTGGTTGCACATTTATAGAGATGAAGAATAGATTGTCATAGATGAATCTTTAACGTTGACTTGAATATTTGTCTAGATATATATCAGTACAATTTCGAGAGCTAGAGCTTCATAATTATCTCTAATTCAGACTCTCAATTTGAGCGAAATCTCAATTTGAGTTGAGATGTCTCCTTGAGATGCTTCGGGAGATCGGGGCCAGGTCCATAAAACACGGGCCAAGTCTTATTCCTGCTAGGGTTTTCAAATTCCCATACATGGGGAAAACATTGCATTGCACTACGACTTATTGTGGCGACTGTTAGCAAATTATATTCATTCATAACTCTAGAAGAATACTATGAATGCATTGGATATTTTGTTAGTTAAAGTTGCTGAAATATAGGAACTTCGGGAACGTTTTAAATGAAGGTTTGAAAGGCTCATTTATGTAGAATATTTATGTTATATCACCATTGTACTTGGTTCGCACGTATAATGGAATTATAATACGTCAATATATAATTATGAAATATGTGCAGTGGTTTTAAACATAGGCACAATGTTTCAAATTATCTGAGTCTACCCTATATACGTTTCGAAAGCTGGTACACAGTTTTCAACGGATGCAGTTGTCTTAGCAAACACGGATGTCAGTTCCTGTAACGTCATATCCGTTGCGGCTAAATCACTAAGCGGCATCCATATAGCCGAGGCATCCATATAACGTAGGTTTTCTGGTGAACTTCGTAATCCCACCTTCCATTCTTAAACCTACGTCATATGGATGGCACGGCTATATGTATGCCGCTTAGCGATGACCAATATAGACTAGTATTAATAGTCTCAACGCATGTCACATAAGCCATGCCCCTCTGACAGTTGTAGGCGGTGTTACGGAAATTATTATATGGTTGTCTCGGCTATATGGATGCCGCTTAGCGATTACCGCCATGGGTCCTAAACATGGCAGCTGCGCAACATTCATTCTATATAGGGACCCTTTGTATTAGACAAGCGTTCTTGTGTCGAAACGATATTTTAGCAGGAATAACAAACATGTACCATTTTATCTTCAGTGGAGAAGTGTTTATTTTTCTGTGATTCTGATGTATAATATTTAACAACTGAAGCAAGAAATGCAAAATAAATAATATGCATATTCCAACTTTGTTTTAACTAGTAGTATCCATACAGTACATGCACTTTGCACGTGATTTCTAAGTTGATATCCTGCTCGTTTTAACTAGCGGGTCAATTTATGATTCATCACATTTAAAATATTCTTTCCGCACTACACGGGGCTTCATCCAAATTCATGTTCACTGTTCCCGTCTTTCTGTGTGGTTTGGTAATTCTTTTATTACACTAGCCGAAGCTGTGAACCCTACAAAATATAAACAAAAACAGGTAGAGCATTAGCTTAATATCTCGTTTAAATGTCAATACGTGTATGTATTTGTTATTATCCATGGGGTTTTGAAAGACGTTTTTATAAAAAAAACTATCAGAGGTGTCCTTTAAATAAAATAAATAAATATACTAGATTTATATAGCGCCCTTTTCATGCGAACGCACGTACAAAGGCGCTTCACATAGAGTGTTACAGTCACTAGGGTGCAGGTGCATCCCGGGGCCTACCGGTGCAGATACAGCATGATCGGACCAGAGGGACAGGCTGAGAGTAAGCACCCGAAGGGAGAGAGAGACATCAGATACAGGCATGTCCGGTGCTGCAGACATGCGCCTAGCTCTTATTTCGAACAGACAGTCTGGTTTTTTAATGTGCCCGGTGTATAGCACCGATACACAGCTTACTGGCACCTTTCACCAGATAATTTGCAGTCCACATGGTCCGATATAGCGGGAAAATACTATGAATAGAATTTCAGAAATGTCAAGTTCCGATGCCGGGGATTGAACCCACGACCTCTTGATAGATAAATACATTATTAATAAAAATGAGTAGCTGGGAAAGAAATGTAACCCTACAATACATGCAAGTACATAGTTTATACTCGGTTAGCTCTTACTTTGTCTAATTTGTTTAATCATAACGTTCAACGTACATTACGTGCATGTGCATTGATGCAAGACAAAACAAAGTAGCTACGAGCATGAAGGACAAACGTGGGCATTCCGTAAGAGTATTCCTGTCTTCAGAATTCAAGAGTAACCATACAAAATACGCAGAAATGTTACACTCACCAGCGTATTATTGTTGATATCCACCATGTTTTAGCCGGATACTTTTCGTTACGTTAGCCGGACCCGCGTCGTTAAACCGGACCCATTGCGTTTTGCCGATACAGTGTGAATATGCTCTAGTGAGATCAACAGTGTAAACGGTCACTGCTTTTATCACTTATTTATTTAGGTAGAGTTGTGAAATTAGTTCTACATTTAATTAATGTTATTCACTATCGATGCCGTGTGAGAACGAGAGAAGAAAAGCAAGTTTTCCTCGTAACCCGTCTATCTTGTAATCGAACAAAAAGATTGTATTAAGTCAGACAGGGACGGCAGCACTCAACTTAACCAGCCGAGCACTGAAAACATTAAAAACACACTAAGCACAATGTCCAACTGAACCAACCGAGCACAGGAAACATAAAACACACACAAGGCACAATGGCCAACTAAATAAGCAAAGATCCGCACAAGTCCAAGCTGTTGAAAAGAATAATAAATTATTACTAGCTGAATGACCCAGTTTCCACAGCAAGGTTGCTCGGATGACAGAACTGTCCGGAATGGGTTGACATGTACACACAATAAGCCATAAGCCTTCCAGATGTATTCGAGATTTCTAACTGAAACTCTCATCGTCTGACATAATGAATCAAACATGGTCTGATACTGTCAATAAATGCAATGAAACAATTCCCGATTTATTGATCAGTGTGTACATATCGCGTGGTATGTGACGTAGAATTTGACTAAGAACGCAAGTAAAATATGTTAACTAAAAGTAAAAAAAATACATCGAATTTTTTCAAAAGACATCTTCGACGTTCGGGTCGAGAATGAGTTCTATTCATGCACAACTTAATAATTTTATGCGATAGGTCACAGTGTTTGACCGAAACCGACTGATCTGCTATTTAGATAGTTGTGTCGGATTCGGGTAAATATTGCGAACTTTTGTTGAAGCATATTAAGTTGCATGGATCGTACTCATAGTCGGCATTAGCATAATTTGTTTCATTAAATTCGGTCAAAGAATAGAATACTTGCGGTTGATTTTTAATTTTGTGTTGATATATTTCACTTGCGTTCTTAGTCAAACATTACGTCACATATCACGTGCTGCTATGTCCACACTGTTGATGAATGTGTTCAAAGTTCAAACATTACCATGAGTCTTCTTCAGAAAGTCCTTTACGAAAGCATCTTCAGTGACCGTTTCTACATTTACCAAGTTGGCGTGATGTTGCTGACAAAAGTGCTGTTATATACAAGAACAAAATCTAATGGTCACATTGGTGATATTGTATTGTTAGATTGTCTTTAATACTGAATTTGTAAAACGAGTTGAATTATAAAATGCGAGACTCTTTATGGAAAGTTATAACTGTAATATTCTTGATTTATTGACCAATTATACTGGTGATTTAAAACATTTTATGAAATGGCTTAAAACATTTGGTCAATTAAGTTTACGCGCAGCACAGCATATGTTGTAAGTCACCTGTTTACATAACATAGTGTATAAAACCATTGCCATTTCTCTTATTATAGCTAAGAACATTTAACATGGAATCCCTGAATATTCGTAAAAATGTACTTACTGCGGCTTCTACGAAGTGGAAGCTTTGCTCAAACCCCAGGTTATAACACGAGTTTTGGAATCGCGTCCATCCGTCCGGACATATTTCTCCGTACTCACAATCAACTGTAAACAGATGGTCAGCAATTATGCACCTATCAATGTTTTCCCAAAGGGGTGCGGGGGGGGGGGGGGGCTGGCGGACCCAGGGGAATTTGACATTTTTACTTTTTCAAAGTCTAAATCCCCCCCCCCCCTAGAGCAAAGGCAATTTGTCAAAATCCCCTCACTGGGAGATGCTTTACATACACCCGGGATCAAAATTTCGGCCAAAGTCAAAATTTCACGGGGTTCGGCACTATTTTGTCTGACAAATTCCCACCTATCGGGAACAGCCTTCTGTCAAAAGTCCCGTGTATGCCCGCCGCCCCCCCCCCCCCCCCCGGGAAAACGTTGATAGGTGCATTATCATTCCATATACTATCACAGTGGTTATTCAGTTCGGCAGGAAACTTTGTATTAACACTTTAATTATTGTTTAGTAAGTAAGTATGAGGTTTGGTTAAGTGTAACACCGCCCGCCCCAACCCATTGACATTTGTCACTGCCATACAGTCAACATTATCTTAAAATATGTATTGTATTGTCCACTTAATAGTTATATAGTTCTCTTTGCACAACACAAGTTTGAAATATCTGATTTTGAGAGATAATGGAACGTTAATTCGGCTGACATAAAATCGCATTGTACAACGTTACGAAACATAGAAATTCAAACATTAAAGAGTAATGACACTTTTGTTGTGTTTAGTTCATCACGCCAAAACTTAGTGTCAACTCTTTATTTAATAGGTAAATTGCTTTAGACTTATACTGTTACTAAAACGTTCATCTTTCTTCCAATTATATGCTATTAGTAACTATGTATTTCACCTACCACCAATCCAATCGTCCGATCGTCTACTAACCGTAGGTACGAGATGTATATGTATATATGTACATACCTCTTTGAGTTCCAAAATATGCCAACACAACAAACACTATAAACAACATTTCTTTATGTCTATGATTACACTAGTTAACTTGCTATCGTTGACCTTTTATATTACACGGACGTCTGCTGGTAGGTACAATCCAAGTCGTTTCAGGGAGAATAAGATAGCACACTACATTAAAACCATGAAGTAATGGTAAGTACGCTAGTATTGTGACAACGCAATTACTAGAACATTGAGCTATAACAATGGCGCGATAAATTGCAATACGAAAACAAACACAACATCCCCCATATTTATCGTTTCTGTATTTAGGAGCATGCAAACGTTATATTCTGTGCCAAATGTTTGAATGCTTTCATCGACAAATGTAATACTGTCGATTCAAAGATATCTGTCAAAACCGCTAGAATGTTCCATTTCTTAATAGATAAATGTATGTATTGACCAATCAGCGCTCTTATTTTACTGATACCATTTTTGACCCTAGCTTTATATATTAAAATAACCGTTGTATATTTCATTAGCATTCTTGGCGTAGTGCGTTACATGTTTCAGCCTAAATTATTGGTGAAATTCAAGTAAAGGTTCGAATCCAGTCTGAAACGCTTTTTCTTTGTTATGCTTTTTATAATATTTTTTTCTGATGCTTTTATATCGACAACTTAATTTTATCATACTTTCTTTGCGAAAGAAATTAGCTGGCTTGACATAAATACGCTATCGTTTTTGAGAGGCGATAGCCTCTCTATACTACCATTGCCCATTTCTTAATGCAACCTGAACCGCCTTTGGGCTGCTATGTGAATCCGCATTCAAGTAGTTCCAGAAACTGTCAACATTCCCAATACTGCTTCAAATGTTTCTCCAAATTTTAAAACTGCAACATTTGTTTATTCTAAGATCAACAATTATTGTGAAACTGTTCGTTAAATCGATATTTCTTGCAGAAAATCAGTACCCGGGACGATACCGAACTTGTTTCATAATATGAAAATGACGTGTTCATCAAATGTTCCGACTGTATAGTTATTTTAGAAACTTCCGACCAGGGTCACTTGATGGTTTTATCAATGAATCGTATACCGTCTGCAAAGTACTGTTATGGAATCATATGGTGTCGCTTTACTAGCCGCTTTCTAGAGATGTTTCACGCCGTGAGGGAAGTGCTTACAAGACGGTACTGTAGAATTTGATAAATAGGCGCGTAGTATTATTTTAAAGCCAGTTTTGATATACGCATTCAATACGACGTATTACATATAAATTAATATGCCCCTTTTTACAATTATTTAGATACCCAACATGCTTATATAGTCACATATTCCTATTTCGACACTCAAGACAAGATCGGCAGTAAGAAAACGAATATTAAACGTGCAAGTCGGTTTAAGCTTTAGTAGCAGCAACCGGATCGCCTCTCATCAGCACTCTCAGTGCTTTGATTTTCATATTTACAAGTACATTGAATGCAAAAATTTCAGAAATGTTCAGCTTCCTGGTGTGCTAGAATACGAATGCGAAGAGATCTAGTTTATTCATTTTATGTATGTAATCACCGATATGAGCAAAAACATTAATATACAATAATAGTTTAAGCAAAATTAATATAATCTAGACATTGTTGCGATTTGAACTCGCAGTAAATTGCATACATTTTCAAAATAATACTCCCAAAACCATAGCTGTTAACCTCTCGGCTACAAAGGGATTCGACCCGATAAAAATATATTTCACATATATACTATGAATATATAGACAGGGATCTGAGTTTATGACTGGCCCTCATATACCCAACTCAACATTATGTCCAATATTTTAAACAAGCCGAATGCAATCATTTAATTTGCACTGCACACTTCAAGACAATATAATAGTATACATAAAAATACAACTTTTATCAATACACGCATTCAATGTCGCCTGTGTCGAGCATAGAATGTTTAAATAATGCGTAAAACCCGGTTTGATGACATAACCCTGCACAGACAGAAACTAGAAAACGGCCCTCGATAAAGAAGAGAAATCATTATTTACGCACGATCTCAGGAAATTAGTACGGCGATTTGATAGAGAAAATATATTTGGATCAACTCACCGCCACTAGTCCGTTTCTATACCGCTTAGTTAGACGACAGCAGCAATTCAACAACATTGACTGAAAACAATTCGTCGACTTTTGCCATTTTGACAGTGACAGCACGGCTTTTGTTACGAGTAATTTGATTGGCTGAAGAGTTGCATGATATTACCCGAACACCAATCATTTTCTATATTGTCACATGATCCGTCACGTGATACTACAAATGGTCGAAATGAATGTAAATTGAATATCAGTTCTCCCTGAACTCGGATTATCGTCTATTTAAGCGGTGCAGAAACGGACGAGCGTCAGTGGGTTGCTCCAAATAATTATGTTTCTCTATCAAATCGCTGTGCTAATTTCCCGAGATCGTGCGTAAATAATGATTTCTCTTCTTTATCGAAGCCGTTTTCTAGTTTCTGTCTGTGCAGGGTTATGTCATCAAACCGGGTTTTACGCATTTTTTGAACATTCTATGCTCGACACAGGCGACATTGTGTACGTGTATTGATAAAAGTTGTATTTTTTATGTATAATATTATATTGTCTTGAAGTGTGCAGTGCAAATTAAATGATTGCGTTCGGCTTGTTTAAAATATTGGACATAATGTTGAGTTAGGTATATGAGGGCCAGACATAAACTCAGATCCCTGTCTATATATTCATAGTATAGATGTGAAAGATATTTTTATCGGATCGAATCCCTTTGCTCGGCTATAGGGCAGTCAAAGTTTTTATCATTTAAATGTACTAATGATGTTAGGACTTAGTCCTGACACACCTGTAATAATCGATCGTGTCGAATGTTTGTTTACGCGGTTGTGACAGATAACTTTGAATCAACAGTAGTCCGCCCAAGATAATGTGATATTTACAAACATGAATCGGTTTGGTCAACTGTGGCAACATTGGTTTTACAAACCACTTAATTAAACAGATAAGAGGTCAGTAGTGTACTCAAAACATCACTGATAAATCGATCACATAATCTTAATCCACCTTTGTGGAATATACCAAATTTTCCCGCCTTTCACGTTATCCTGGGCGCACTGAACGGTCCTTGATTTTAATTCATAACAATAAATAGGCAATAAATTGTGTTTAGTTTTGTACAGCAGTACTTTGTGTGTCTATCGCGCTCTGCTGTTCCTTCCCTGTCGGATTTGATATCATATTTTTGCTGAAATTTCAAAAGTTGGTTTCAGCAAACAAAGAGTACACATACCAATAGCATGATTTCCTACACCGTCACCCGCGGTGTGTCCCTGTGGCGTTTAGTGATCGCCAAGTTATGTCATTTCAGAACATGTACATTAATTGTAGCAATTGTTTTCATATTGCATTTTAATTGTTGATTGGCATGTGATAACAAATACCCATTTAATATTTACCCTGTTGAAAATGACTGCACTGGTTAAGTTTGAAAGTCACAATTTTGGCCAATTGGCAGCGTGGAAGCATAACCTGACATATTTCTTTAAAATATGGAAACTAAGTGAGCAAGGCTGAGTGAGTTACATGCACACTGTGTGTAAATACATCCACATGAATATACGAAAACAAACGGTCATGTAAATGTCCTTAGAATATAACCTACATTCCGAACCAATGAAAACGCCGATCTGTGCTGTTATCTTAATAGACGTGTCGTCATGTCTTGGCGCTATATTCCACCGGCCAATCAAAATCCTGGATGTTACATTCTAAGTACGTTAAAACATATTAAGAACATTTTTAATGTATAAAAAGGAATCGATTCGCTTCGCTCGCCCCCCCGAAATATTTTTACTTAATATGTTTTAACTATTACGTGAAATAAATATTTTTATTATATACCTAGCAGTGTATTGTCACGAATACAGGCCAACTCGCGCAGTGGAATACAACGCGACAGATTGCATTTTCCGTATCATACATGTCTGGTTTTCCGAATCCGTATCATGCATGTCTGACGTGTTATATGCCGAACATCCAACGTCAATGACGTCACGACGTAAACAATTGCCTTTTTACGAATGGGCGTCGCGTTATATGCCGAAAATATGCCGACATTCATAGCATCAATGTATACACATCAAACGCATTTTCGCGCGTAAAAGCGCTGTTTTTACTTTTAAAGGTATATGATAAAGGAATATTACTGCAGTGGTGTTGATCCGTTAAGCCGTATTACCTCTCGTTGCTTGCGCCATACCGCACCTAGCGGTCTCGTGAGATACGGCATTACACAAGCAACTCGAAGTAATACGGCCCAACGGATTAACACACTGCAGTGATATTCCGTATGTCCATAGTAGTGTCGTAGTAGAGCAGCAAAACCACATATTCAAAATTCAAGGTGGACCCAAAAGTAACAGCACGAGTTAAATACCAAAATGTTCCAGACAGTCTTGAGATGGGCGGCACGAAATACCCAAATATACCCAAATACACCCAAATATACCCAAATATACCTTAATTAGTACGAATCTTACACAAATCTTTGTAATTTTGTAACAAATTAGCGTAAATAAACAATATTACGCTGTTAAAGGAATAAAAAATATCAAATAGTAAGTTTTATCGGTAAATAAACACTACAGAACCCGGCGAAACCCGTATCCTGTCGGCATGCGGCTTATCCGATAAATCTAACCACATCTAGCTTGATATGTATGAAACTGACCTATATATTCGTCATTTTTACAATTTTCTACATTATTCCTTGAAATGGATCAATACGATGTTAATAATAGTTTTTTCAATTGATTACTAAGGACGCTAATTACTCTGACTAGTATCCTGTCGAACGGCGTTTTCCATAATATTTTCACGTCGTGAAGATCACTTTGTCTTATTTTTACTCTCTTCATGTGCGGCTCCAGAGGGGTGCGGCGGGACTTCTTACAATAGTCCTCGAATTGTCAGGGATTTTGTTTGCAGCTGTTTTGGTCACTTGCAAATTTTAGCAAGTAGCTTTTTTTCTTAGTTGCTAAATCAGAAAATCTACTTGCAAATTTAGCCATTCAATTAAAAACGTTACAATATACACCTGTATTATACCTAGGTAACATAGTTTGAGCTATAATCATATTTCTGTGAACCTGTCATACATCTATCAGACTACAGGATTTCAGCAAGTTGTAAATATGTTGGAGTCATTTGTGACCTCTTCCAGCAGAAGTTTGTTGGCATTTTATGCGCCCTAGACCCTGGAAATTATTTGTAGTTGTACTTGCAAAAAATAGCAAGTGATGATTTTATCCACTTGCATTTTGGGAAATCTACTTGCATTTAGCAAGTTAGGAAGTGCTAAATTCGAGCCCTGAGTGTGTGTGCTTTATTCCTACATTTCAGGTTAATTCATGTTCAGTTGATTTAAGCTGTTACTGATGCATCACATACATCAATGAGTATTCATGTTTTGTCTTTCACATGTGGTTATAGGGTGAGGGGCCAAGGGCTGTTGTAGAAATTTTGGCAACTGTGTGACAATCTCTAAATTGAGACAATTACAGAACGCCTTATGCAACAGTCAATACTTTGCCCGCCAGACATTTACAATTTTTTTATGTCTAAATCCCCACACAGGAGACAATGCTTACTGTCTAAATCCCCACCGTGGGGCATAGTTTTTCATCCAGGTATTTTGTAAAAACAAGAATATACAGAATCACTGTTGTCTTTCGAGGTATCAAAATTCCCGAATGAAAGTCATTACGAGATTGACATTATAGCAGTAACAGACATTATTAACATTGACATTATAGCAGTAACAGACATTACGAGATTGACCTTATAGCAGTAACAGACATTATGTACATTGACATTATAGCAGTAACAGACATTATGAACATTGACATTATAGCAGCAACAGACATTATGAACATTGACATTATAGCAGCAACAGACATTATGAACATTGACATTATAGCAGTAACAGACATTACGAGATTGACATTGTAGCAGTAACAGACATTATGAACATTGACATTATAGCAGCAACAGACATTATGAACATTGACATTAAATCAGTAACAGACATTACGAGATTGACATTATAGCAGTAACAGACATTATGAACATTGACATTATAGCAGCAACAGACATTATGAACATTGACATTATAGCAGTAACAGACATTATGAACATTGACATTATAGCAGTAACAGACATTACGAGATTGACATTATAGCAGTAACAGACATTATGAACATTGACATTATAGCAGCAACAGACATTATGAACAGAAGTGATCTTCACGACAAGACTATATTATGGACACCGTCGATTCGCTCTATTTGCCAACAGGATACCGTTTCGTAGCGAATTAAACAAAATGAGTCATAATCATACGAGTTTAATATTTATTTTTGCATTTAAAGGAATAAAATAGTTCTTTAACTGTAAACTTACAATAAAATGCAATGATGTGGGTGAAATTAGTACAACTTAAGTTATATTTGGGTAATATTTGGGTGTTTATCGTCCTATTGGGGTTTTCGTAGAGTTTATTTACCGAAAAAAACTTACTATTTGACCTTTTTTTATTCCCTTAACTGCGTAAATTAGTTTATATAGGCTTAATTGTTAATAAAATGCACATATTTGGGTAATATTAAGGTATATTTGGGTATATTTGGGTGTATTTGGGTATATTTGGGTGTATTTGGGTGTATTTGGGTATATTTGGGTATATTTGGGTATTTCGTGCCGCCGCTTGAGATTATCAGAATGCTGGCATAATTTGCATAACTTGGTGAGGGCCCTAAAATCCAAAATGGCGTCCAAGATAACCGCCATCTAATTTAGTAAGATGCTATTTTAGTTTCAGTATCATTCAGTCCAGTTAATGTTTTTTCCCGACTGTCGCCTGTTCAACGGACTGTCTGTCCCGATTGTTGTCAGTCAATTGTTTCTTCCGAGTCCATCTAATGGTTTGTTCGGCGTCCGAACTGTCAAAGCAAGATAACTAAATGGTTTGTATGGCGACCGAAAAGTAAGATAACTAAATGGTTTGTATGGCGACCGAAAAGTAAGATAACTAAATGGTTTGTATGGCGACGAAATGTAAGATAACTAAATGGTTTGTTCGGCGTCCGAAAAGTAGGATAACTAAATGGTTTGTATGGCGACGAAAAGTAAGATAACTAAATGGTTTGTTCGGCGTCCGAAAAGTAAGATAACTAAATGGTTTGTTCGGCGTCCGAAATGTAAGATAACTAAAGGGTTCACTAAATGTGTGCATCTAACTGATTTAAGGGAGTAACACGAAGAAAATGTTTAAAAGATAATGCTGCCTTCAATTTTAGTTGCCATGGCAACAGAAACATTAGAAATAATTTGAAGGGTCGTGGCTTCAAACCTGTGGGGGACTGCTGTTTTGCTCAATTCTTAATGACTTGTTACTTAAAATATACAATCAACAAACAATGTATCTCATGACCATGCATCAAATTACAACACAACACGAGTACTTATGTATTATAGCTTTAGCAAATAATTGTAACCATGCATTTTATATATGGAATATTCTACATACACATTACTTCTCTCTAACTGGGGACAAGTGTAAAAAATGAGAAGCAAACATTTACAAAACAAATACCAATTCAGCATGCAAATACTATAAAAGATGAATGTATATATAATATTATACAGAGCTAGATGATACAGAAGATAACGCAGCTATTTCAACACGGATGTCAGTGAGATCTGCTTTCAATGCCTGATTCAACGATTCCATTCGCGTGTCTACACCCTTTTACCAAGTTCAGTGTTGACTCTCTTGACTAGTAATTGAACCACTTATATATGAGCCGTTCTCCAGGAAAACCGGGCTTTGTGACACTACATAGGAATTATGTTATACGGTATTGAATATATTAAATTTCTTTGATTTAATTTGAAGTAATTAGATACTACAGTACTATCTCTTAGATTTGATTTTGCTTACGAATTACATGTATGTTGAAATAAATTATGTCGTTGCGATTGTGACCCATTTGGGGAAATACCCATATTGAGTAAAACGAGGGGTAGTGGTTAAAACAGTGGTTTATTTTTTCTAAAAGTCAATATTCATGTTTTTGATGTTTCACTAAAAAAGAACCGATTTCTAAATTGTGATATACTTTTTAAACGTTTACGTCATGAATTTATTAAAAACAGGATATCTGAAACGCCGGAGAACGTTACGTCAAATAACGTTGGACTCATGTCGGGAATGGTTAGGTTTAAAGGTCTGAAATGCATGTTATATTTTGCTCCACTTTTCAGAAACTGTTCATAATAGTCTTGTCTTTCTAACGCTATGTTATCATAATTTTCATAATTTTGTCACTAAGCCCGGTTTTCCTTGGGAACGGCTCATATATAATTTACCACTTTTTAAGGATGACGCATCTTGACAAAGACGGTTGAATAGTAAGCAAGTATATCAAACACGGGTGACATGAAATAATTGTGAAAAATAATAACATGCAGGTGAGACATATTAAACATCATCATTATATATCGAATATATAGTAACAGCAGCACTGGTACAAGGGATAATAAAAAAAGTTCCGGGAAAATATGTCTGATATATCTTTATTATGTTGCGAAGTGCATTACAACATATTCTTAAAGGGGACGTATTCCTGATCATTCTTTGGTATCTGAACATTTTGTGTGTACCACAAAGTTATGTTACCCCCATGTGCATCTAGACTACAATAAATGTCTATCTTTGGTAAGGTATCGGCAAAAACTTCACATATAAGCTGCATCCGATTAACTCCCCAACATCCGGAGTGCAAACTCTGGAATACATTCTAATAGCCATAGGCTTGCAGAGAAACACAGTGCCCGAAATATCCAATGTGTATGGTTAACATCCATAGACATTATATAGCAATAACGGCTTTTAAACAATGTTATGTTACGTCATTACAGTTCTATTTTGTAAGGTATGCAGTGTGGTCACATGCCCGACATCAGGTAGTGTGTTATCGTCTTTCAAACACATGCATGGCAAAGTAGTTTGGTTTGTCGTCGTTTTATGTTCTACCAGGAACCTGTCCATGTGCTGAAATCAAATATATAATTTCCATAAATCAAACAAGAAATATGCATTTTAACACCATTGAGTTTGATTTATCAAAATGTTCTTTTGTGTGTGTTCCTTTTGAACCTTTCGTGTTTTTCTTTTCTGCTGATTGCAGCATCCATTTCAAGTATGTTATTGTTATTATCTATTTCGTCTGGTCCAAATACTTTACACGTATAGACACGCATTTAAATGTACTTAATGCTTATTACCATACTGAAACTATTTCTATGCATTGATTCACAAGACACCATCTACTATTTATACAGTTCCTAAAGGAAACAACAACACAAACACAATGATCTGCAAGGACAAGGGGACACAAGGCAATTGGTCTGGTCAGACATTGGGCCACATTTATTGAACAGCTCCTCAAACTAGGAGATACATCGTAATACATGTTTGGAGTGATATGTTTGAAAAGTTTGACATTTGGTTATGAACAGTTTGGTTCATTATCCATTTTAAACAAACTAAAATGCCTTGTTCCAAAATATCCGACTGTAAAACGTTGACTTTTAAAGTCATTTAGTTTAGAAAATGATATTTTACTACATGGAGACGTTTGAACGTTTTAAAACCTGTACGAATGTAGTATTCTGCAATTACTCAAATGTATTCTAATATACTACACTATAAACTACATGTGCATACATATCATGTTTAACAGACTGATAATTGAAATAACAATAAATACAAAGTGAATAATTTACCCTCCTCCGTTGGCAGACGTCCTGGTACTTCGTTTACAACCCTCTCTCCATCTGTATGTTGAAATAAAATGAGATAAATCAAGGTTTCTGACGGAATAAAAAAACACAAGAGCGTTGGTGTATGTGCAATGACCATGTAGTCCAAGTTGGATGGAACATGCAATTAAAGGGTCTTATACATATATAGTGTCAAAACATTAATTACTATATAGTCAAGTGTTTTAGTACGGATTATAAGCCTTTAAGCATGAGTGTTTTTGAAACATTTGTGGTTTTATAAAGTATAAAATGTGGATTTGTAAGGGCAGTGCTTCTTTATAAGAACTAGGAAAACACAATGACACACGACAATGATTTGTACGCAAGGAAACATCAGTATTCATGTTATCAGAATGTAGGGAGGATAAAGCTTTATGTAAAACAGACGATTACCGATAACTACAGCGGACAAAATGTGTCTAGAGGTATATGGACGGAGTGAAAGAGCCACCTTTAGAAGTACAAGTATCGATGTTATCACATCAAAATGCCGAAGATACAATATTTGTGCTTTGGTATGTGCACATTATTAATTTCGTAAAGAAGACGAGGCGCATCTTTCTGCAAAATGCCGAAGCTATCGTCGATTCAGAAAAGCAAAGTTGCATCACATATGTGAACATTCAATAATACAAAAATACTATTTCCTTTCCCAAAAGCTTTACGAGAAAATACTTTGGGGGCGGACAACACAGAATGAAGATTTCTCTCCGGCCGACACACACCTTTCTATGTTAAGAACACGGATTCACTGTCAATCACACACCTGAGAAGAAATACACATTTTGTTGAGTTTAAATATCCTAGAGCAAGCAAAATACACAAAAACAACAGCCCACAAAGAAACATATTGACAAATTTAGGCACCAAGTAGTCATTTGTTTAGGTCGCGAATAATGTAAAAAAGGCGCAAAATCCACATCTTCGGCTCAAAATAAAAAATGGTTAAACGGATAGCTAGCCCTATACAGTATTCATGTTTGGCTACCCTAATACATGTCTAACTCAAAATTGGATCCAAAATAATAGGGTTTCCAGACCGTTTCTCCACAATATTCATGAATGTAAACCTACCAGAGAAAAGTCCGTCTTTTCCGGTCGATAGCTAGAAAACTTAGTTTCGCACTTTTCAACAGTTTTCATTCAAACCACAACAAAGGTCATGACCCTTGCACATAATTTATTGCAAACATGTAGTAACCCATGATTTTAACACAAAACTTACTTGGATTATTCTTACTAATGATAAAATAGCCAAGAAACACAGCATTTGTCTTATATTTACAATTTTGATGGTCAAATTGCTGTTGTGATTTTGAAGTTGCGTTGAAAATTGTCTGTCTGTGCCGTTTTGTTATACAGTCGTCTATTTGTGGTGTTTGACATTGTGTCGTGATGTATGTGATGTTTTTATTTGTTCTGTGCTCGGCTATTTAAGTTGATGATCTATTATCTTCTTGTACAATAAACAATAAAACATTACCCAAAAAATGGTGGCTCCAGAAAACGTAGGATTTTGTGTGTTTGGCATTTTAGAGTGGTGCCATCGGAATGAATACAGCGGATAAGAAGTTAGTATTGATACCTACATAATAATTTAGCTGAGAGACTTGACTATCACAGAGAAATGTTTAAGACGAAAAAGTGTACAAATTTGTACCTGTTCTATTCGGTATGTGGACTAAATAGATGCTGCCTTCTCTGTTCCCATTTCTGACAGTCCTTCTGCGTCTACGAGTACATCTGTAAAGTACATATTGTGTTAGCAAAGGTATGTGTAAAATAAATTCCTAGACTTACATCCGAGATATGGTTTGGAGACTAGTACGAAGAGTTTCTATTGATATTCCAAAATATGTCGTTATTTTTGCATGCGTACGAAAATAAAATATATTTACCGTTTCAATATCACTTTCTTGATCGTAATACCAATAGCAATGGTGATGACTAAACATGCTGCTGCAACACATACGTAAACCAAAGTAGTCGTGTTTGTTCCAGTATTTGAATCATCTGAAAAATAAACTAACACTTACAACCAAACCGATGTAAAATAGTGTAAAATTACAGTTGGATTCCAATTTATACTAAACGGCGCCAACGCCTACCATTGGGAAGTACGAATGCTACTAAAACACCACTCGGCTATCACAGCACCTCCAAAAAATGTTGCGCTAATAACTAGATATTAAAGACCATCTGCAAACATCACTACTAGTACTAGTACTACTAACTCCGTTCAGACCATTCCCAATGATATTCAACCTGTTAAGAGAGAACAACACTGATAACCTTTTTTGCTGGTCCCGTGTGTGATCAGTAATGACAAATAGGACTGGACGACGCTGTCTCAACAACAATCTACACTACTCCAAGGCGGACAGAAATGATTAGGAATCACATAATGATGGGTCATGGCTTTGTGTATACATTCATGAATAATTTAACCATCAGATGTTAACGAAAGTTTTATTTTGGAAATAAACTTGTTTCGGTTAATAAACTTGTATATGTTTATCAGTAGAAAACAATCACATTATATATGTGTATAAGTAGAACATAATCAAATAGTACCTGTAATTATCTCAACTATTGTACAGTTTGTACCATCACATATCATATTGTCACAATTCGGACTGCATTTGTTTTCACACATGTTTCCATAGTAGCCATTCTGACATCCTGCGACACACGTACCATTTGTATCATAACAATGAGGTCCCAGGTCAGGAGTAGAACATGTTTGACTGCATGTATTGTTACATACGTTACCATAATGATTGTCTATACATCCATACAAACAGTGTGAAGTTTGCCAGTCACAGTGTTCATCTGTACAGTTTGTGCTGCATGACTGTTGACAATGAGGACCATGGGCCTTCAACGACTGACATCCATTGACGCATGCACCGTCATGTATATTACATATTGTAACATTAAAGCTAGTTTTACACAATGGAGAGCATGTTTCCGAGCAATCTGATGAATAGTAACCTGGTGGGCACACCGAACATGTTCCCCTGTATTGATGACATGCCATACAAGATTGCGTACAGTTCTCGTCACAAGATGGTCCCCAATGACCCACCTTACAACCATAAGTGCATTCCCCTGTTTTATCATTACATGTGTCATTTAGACAGTTTGGATGACATTTATAATTACAGTGGAAACTGTTGGATGAGTAACCGTATCTATTGTCAGCACAAGCTTTACATGTATTCATGTTGTAACGTAGACATGATCCACATTTTGAATTACACTGTGTGTTACACCAACTTCCGGTCATGCCATCACTACACCCGTACTTACAAGAACCTGAACCTTTCATACAGGAAGTGCCAGATTTACAGTTTGGACAGACATTCTCGCACTGTTCACCCCAGTGACCCACGACACATTCAGTGCATTGTGTACTTGTACACAGTGAACAAGTAACTGGACATTGTTCACACTGATTGTTGTATAGATAACTTCCTTCCACACATGATAAACATAATGTTTCTGATTGACATTTTGTACACGGATCCAGACAGGCTGAACATGTAGTCCCAATAGGATAATATCCATAGATACATGATAAACAGTCTCCTGTTAGTCGGTCACATCTTGCACAATGTTGTTGACATTTGATGGTACATATGTCGCCGTAGCGACCATCAACACAAGACTTACACTTTCCATTTATAAAACAATCTCTGTTTTCACATTCAGCTGGACATTCTTGAAGACATTGGTTTGTTCCATAAAATCCTTTTGCACAATGTTTACACTCTGTATTTGAGGTGCACGATAAACAGTTCTCTGGGCATTGTATGCAGGAATGATTGTTGGCATAGTTACCTAACTTGCAGCTTATGCACATATTATCAGCACTACACCCAGTACAGCTTTCAGGGCATACATAACAACCACCATCTAACAGACTATATCCAGACTTACATTCATAGCACCTATTGCTTGCACTACAAGAATCACATCCATTGGAGCATTTGTGACATTGACCTTGGTCCACGTAGTAACCAATTATACATGTTGTACAATGGTTGGGTGAAAGACAATGGTAACATGCATGTGAGCAACACTTTGCGTTAGTGAGTTGGTAACCATCTGAACAAGATGTACATTCTGTACCTGACTGACACGATGTACACTGTGCTGGACAACTTTCAGTCACTACAAGATTTACAGCCAGTAGGACACAACGGACAACTATATTTATCGAAATAATGGCCATCATTACAAGAAGTACAATAGGAATTCAAATGTGAACATGTTTTACATGCACCGGTGAATTTCCGACAGCTCCTAAGCCATCCACTCCAGTACTGATCTTCATTGCAAGAATGGCAGGAACAAGAACGCACTGCAACGATAGATAAACCTAATAAACACTACATCAATGTTTAATTATAATCGTATAATACAAGTAATAATATTAATATAATTGAATGAATAAAATACGTTTTAACCTTTTACACATCAACGTGGGATGACATTATCCACAAGCCTAATTAAAGGTGCTGTCTCACAGATTGGGCTAAATTTTTTGTGTATCGAGATTTTCCAACCTAACCAAGTATTTATGTAATAGAAAGCCACTGACGGTTGTTTTTTGAAAGATTTGGTGCAGATGAGCAATTTTAACCACTCTCGATAACGCACACTGAGTATTATTTTCTTAAAAAAATCGCTAAGTTTCCTTCCAACATGCTTTGTGAATTATTTAATTCACACGTGATCGAATTGTAACATCAGCAAACCACAGCGTAAAAACCAATGAGGTATTTGGTTCGTTTTTCCATTCGCTTCCATCAAATGCGAACAAATTTTAGGCAATTTAAGAAATAGTAGTGATAATTCTATAGGGTATTAATACCCTATAGAATTTTTGATGAAAAAATACTGAATAACTACAAAATGCCGATGTTTCGCAAGTTATTTTAGATGTCAGTGTGGTTATTTATGGGATATACAGGCAACTATACCAAACTTACGCAAATATTTGACAATTTTATTTTATTTTTGATATGTGAGGCAGTCCCTTTAAATACCCGTACATGCATACTTTATGTAATAATGTAGATCGAATTATGATGATATTACAACACCTTAATTGAACATTACAATCTGATGTTACATAATATTCTCCAATACAATATACTTGTAATGACTATAAGAATTAAGATTACCACATTGCATAAATTAGTCCGTATGTTGTAAATCATTGTTTATATGGAACTAAACCACTCTGTAATCATAACAACTATCAAAGGAACACGATTATTACAAAGAGACACAACCTTCTTTATCACGGAATTGCTCTGATGGATATAATAATTAAAAAAGGAAATTAATCCACTGTAACATTTTATTTAGAACATGGAATTCCGTTTCTATTCAGGCCACGTGTTGTCAAACCATTACGTTATGACAATTGTAGGGTTAACGCATGCTTTTTCGGGCTATAACATCTGCAGAGTCCCGAGGGACGGTTGGTGCCCAAGCCCGCTAGGGCGAGGGCACCAACGCTCCCGAGGGACTCTGCATATGTTATAAAGCGAAAAAAACATGCGTAAACGCTATTATAGCATACAAAACATCAATTAATGCGTTTGTATTTCAAAATAATGATATTTTGGCGGGAGATTTTGTGACGACGTCGCGAAAACAAACGTAACGTCATACCAGTTATTGTTATGCACGTCGACTTCCGGTATCGGCAAATACCAAAAAAACATGGATACTGCGGGTTTGTTTTAATGTATAATTCAACTATTATAGAAAACTAATAAGTACTTATTAGTACTTAGAAATAAAATGGGAATAACTGTTCATATGAAGTTGTACAACCTTTATAGTCGCCGGTGCGGCCCTGAAATAAGCATACGTAAAACTGGACGTTAACAGTGCGTGAATCTTTATGTTTACGCATGGTTTTCGTCCCGTTAACGTATGGGCAAAATCACCGTTTTTATGCTATAATGAACAATTAAATCATTTGAGTGGCCATGATTATCAAACATTAAAAGTCCATTATGTTGGCTGACACTTCAAACAATAAGAAAAAACAATTGCAAGCTTCTTATAACAACCATTGTATTATATATTTTATTTCCGTCGCCTTTATACACGGAGATAAAACATAACAATGATTCAACATAATTTTATTATTGTCTACCACCTGAGAATAACTTTCGTATCACCATTTATTACTCACTGAACGTAGCGCATGTAAAACAATAGGAAGTTATTAGGAACGGTTTGTTCCCTTCACATTCTTGGTTTCATAATGAACTGCCATTAATTTCCTTTCAAAGTACATTGACATGTGCATTGTTCAACGTAAATAAATTATAATATCGATTGTTACAAAATAAATGTTACAGTTTTGTAATGTAATACGAAAATGTATTCAAAAAACGAAACATAAGAGTATACATTTCAAAGCTTATTTTAACTTGTACGTACATGTATTTTCACTTGTTGCTTTGACTTCTGATATATCATTTAGTACTTTCTGTGGTACTCATTGTATTCTGCTCATTATGTATCATATCCCTGTGGCTGTGACAGTTTGCGGTTTTCAGATTGGGCATATGACTTTTTGACAGCTGGGATTTAGGCGGATCATTTTCTCGTTCGGTTGTATGTTTTTATGTTTTCTGTGCTCAGCTGGTTTAGTTGAGTGCTGCCTTCCGTATCCGACTTAATGTTTTGACAGCTTGGACTTGGGCGGATCTGCGCTTGTTTAGTTGGGCATTGTGTCGTTATGTGTTTTATGTTTCCTGTGCTCGGTTGGTCCAGTTGGGCACTGTGTTTTGTGTGTTTTGAATGTTTTCTGTGCTCGGCTGGTTAAGTTGAGTGCTGCCTTCCCTGTCTGACTTAATATAATCTTTTTTTTAATGTTGTCCTTTCGACATTACAGTTCGGAGGTATTACATTGCGAAGGTCTCTTATTTTTATCACTGTCTTGATTCGTGTGATATTGTCTAGGGGATAATTAAGTGTGACGCTGTGCTTCCAGTGTCATTGGTCATTGTCCCTACCTAGGCGGTTGTCTTACAGTCAATCGTCTTTATTTATGGTTACATTGTTCATTCTATAGTTTGTATCAATGTATCTTCTTGTTAAACTATGTTCACTTGTGTGTATGTTGTGGTATGTTTTCCTTTTACGACTTTAAACCTGCTTTGTTTACTTCAAAAATGGTTCTTCGATCTTGGTCGTTGTTCTCTGTTGTCTCTTACTCCTATCATGTTTTATTAGATTAGGCGATAGGCTGTCAGGGAAGGGTATTGCATCGTCGTAGCTTTACTAGCTCATTCTTATGTTTGTCATTGTGACACGTACGTGAGGTATGTGATGTTTCTTCTCTGTGCCTTTCGTGTTCCACTGTTTCTGTTGAATGCTGAATTCATTGTTCGACTTGTTATTATCTTTTCCCTTTATTAGTAACTTATTAGTTTTTTTCTATTTATCACTCACTTTCGTAGATCTTATCCACACTGACGTATCGTATTCAGCACATGGTACTGTTTTATCAAAGCACTTAAATCTTTAATTGTTTACAATTCTTTAACAACTTCAAATTGGTGACGCATACGGTTTGAATGAGTTCAGTTACTGAATCATTATAAGTATTGTAGCTCAATTTACAGCACTTCATAGTTGTAAACAAATTATAAGGAATTTAAATTTGATCATAAGTTTACGATTTCAGTAAGTGCTTTGATAAAACAGTACCCTGGTCGAGAGGAACTATGTCCGTAGGTAACACGCTAGATTTGTAATCTAAAGATGGGTACTTAAAATTTGAGTTTTACCAGTAAAGTTACTTATAATTGAGTGTTGTAGGGTAGAATTTAAAAGAAATGTTATAAGCATGGTGCTTTGCCTGCGACACAACCAGGACAGGTACTAGCGTATGGATGATACACATTGACCAGTTTACAACATAAATCTATCTAAATATACTCACCTTGGTTGACTGTGTCTGATGTTTTCATACAGAAAAACAGAAACGCTTCTTATTACCGAGCACAATTTACAAATAATGGCAAAACAGTTAATTTAAGCTCACCAACCGCATGCATGAGTTTCGTGTTTTTTTCTAAGTCACCCCAAAACCAGAACGAAACATGGGTTACATGTCCATGTTTGACAGTATTTGCAAGCTTTATTTATTCATGATATAATTACTGTTAAGCTACACTTAGTATTAAAGGGTGTTTCTATATACATTGTATATATAGTAGCCGTTACTCTTTTTGTCTGGTACTTTTAACCTGAGACCGTAAAAGTACGTTTCTGATTTTGCAAACTCAAAACTGCCTATGTGTCGGATTTCGAGTAAAAGGATTAATGAAACATGCTTGAACATGTACCATACAGTTAAACGTCCCCAGTACTGTTGACATGGTTCTATATAATCAGAAATGGTTAACATATCAATGAAAACGTTTCTTTTAGTATAGCTATTATCGGATTAGAGTTGGAAATAATTGGCCCATAGTAATGTCCGCGTGCAATCAGTAATACACATGTATAATGGATTGCCGAAATACCATGAAAACATGCCATGCTTACAAATATGAATGTTGAAGAGGGTGCTATCGAGTGGGACATGTCAGTTTCATTTATGCCACACAATTATAAGGATAAATGGTACGTTTATTTACATGTTCATAGTAAGACTATTGTGTGACAATATCAACTGAATATTCTGGTGCGACGCATAATTAATACGCTACAAATGAACACAGGTAACTTTGTATGCGATAAAGAGTAAAACATTTTTTAAAATTATTTTTTAATTATCTTTGAAAACATAAATTTTATAAAATAAATAAATAAAAACATAGTCTTAATCAATGATACAGTTACATGTGCATATGAGTAATACTGTATATTTTTTAAACATATGTTAGATTTTCTCAAAACGAAACTTATTGATAATGACGTATAAATAAAAATCAGACTGAAATCAAAACGGAATTAGGAATTACAAATCAGAAATTTCGACGAAAGAAGAGAAGCCAGTTTCCCTTCTTGCTGAGCCTCTAGCCAGGAAATTACTAGTAGTGGAACCATTTTTATTTCGTCTTTGGTACGACGCGGCCTTGGATCGAACCCGAGACCTCCAACACTCGAAGCGGACGCTCAACCACTAGGCTATCGAGGAGGTGGTTTGGTGGCAGAAGAAAAATAACGCATACATTCTAACATAATATTTATTAATTTCAAACTAAATATAATGTTAATTAATTGCATTTAAAACATTGATAATATACTGATTGAAAGATAATAACAGGCAGACCTGAACAGAAACAGCAGATCACAAACACATAAAAACAAACACACAGAAAAGAACAATCGCATACCACAAGCACATTTCACAATGGCATAAATAAAAATGAACAATAAAGAAGGAAAATGAACTGAACAGCTACAAAGACACAACACCCTCTGATAGCTTACAAAATACGTGCTTCATCACGATAACATATTTCCACATTGAGAAGATAGAACATGGTGTATCCATAGACACATGATTTTATGTCATCTGGGTGTACCATTTATAAAGAGAAGGTAGTGCAGTGGCCATGTTTTAGTCGCAACGGATATAACGTCGCAGGACCTGGTATCCGTGTTTGATGTGCCAACTGTTCAAGAACTGGGTACCAGCTTTCGTAACGTCATATCCGTTGCGGCTAAACATGGCCGCTGTACAACCTTCTCTTTGTATTTGGTACTTCAAGGTATAACAATAAGGACTTGGTAAATACCGAAACCAAGTGCCTATGGGTACATCTATAGCTTCTCAATCTTCACTGTTCAGTGCGGCTAAACGAATAAAATATTTATATAGTCATTTTATATACATGTGTACATTCTTGTGGATATATTTTATTTCCCTCCACAAATTAGTAGACCATGGTCAACGATGAAATGATAGACTAATAATAAAATACACATCTATGATATAGAGTATGCGCTTCCTTCAAAGGTTGAATGTTTCGCTGACAGAACGCCGCGACAATACAGTCATGGACAACGGTTAACGGTGAAACACCTGTCGGACGTTATGGACCAGCATCTTTAGATCTCTGACTATCGATGTAACATCCAGAACTACAGTTGCACCAAACATCACCACCAACCAAACAATCGCAACATATCCAACTGTTGTTGCTGACCGTCGATTATCACCAGCGCTTATCTTCTTACGAATCTGCAAAAATAGTAAAGTTCCGCTAAAAAGACCAGTAAAAAAGGTGGTGTTAATAGCAAATCGGTCTTATTAGTGGACCTTTTTTGTTCTAAATTTAATACTTTGGACCTTGAACTGGCAAAAATATGCATGATTTCAAAATAATCAAAGTGGTCTCATTAGCGGAACTTTACTGTATGTAACATTGAATTGTTTTAGTCTGTTGTCTGACATTTTAGTAACGTAATGATAGGAGAGGTAATCCATACCTTACATTATTGAAGTTTTCATGTAGTAAGACCATGTGTGTTTGACATAATTACCCAATGAGACAATTCTACAAACACGTGTTCGAAGACAAGTTAACAGCACAAACATTTGCTTGGTACGTATAAATTTTGAACTTTGGTATAAACCGAGACAGTTCTTTAGTAATACTAGCAAGGCCCCGACTCCGAAACATCTCAATCTGAAATAAATCTCAACTCAAATATTGCGATATGCCTTTTAGATAATTTCCATGAGATATTGGACTTGAAATTCGCATCACAAAACAGAAACATTATTTTTAGTTTATTACAGTAAAATGTAGAGAGCTCGAACTTAAAATTTATCAGAAATTCGGACTCTAATTTAAGCAAAATCTTAATTTGAGATGAGATGTCTACTTGATATGCTTAGGGAGGTCGGAGTCTAGTCTCAACTGGCCAAATGAAATACTACATGTAGTGCTATTTCAAAGCTGGGCGACACAATTTCATAAACATATTCACAGTCTCTTCATTCTGTCATGATATCGAGGTTAAATCTTCCACATATTCTTAGACTTTTTTTATTGCATTTTGTGGTATACACTAACTAGATCATTTCTCACAATAGAGGTCAAGTCCTATTTACGAACTACTTAGTTACAGTACTATGCAGTTAGGTTAATGTGGGAGTGACGTTTAATTGTATGTGTACGCAAAATATTACAACCATTTTCTGGACAGATAAAGCGAATATAGTATTTTTAAATTCGTTCAGCATTGAACGGATTGATATCTCGATAAGCCTTTATATCGGGATTAACACCTTAATAATGGACTCAACCACTGCATCACTCTTTTCAATTATACATGATTCACAACTAAAAAATCCAAAGAAACAACATAAATATTACAAATTGACGATGAAAACGTTAATGGTGTATATGGATTTCGGAGTTTAGAATGACAAGCGTGATAAACAATGTAAGACCGCCTGCGACTGACTGATAGTGACTCCCTTAAATGTCCCTTCGGACCTGACAATGTCCTTTTTAATATCAATTAAATACATCTGAGTTCCCAGAATACACCTGACAGATCACTGTTTTGACATTTTCAGAGAGGGGGTTGCATCATTTCCTTTTGTTCACAGAAACCAGTCCGTTTTGGGTCCCTGGGAATAAGCAATATGACCACTTACTGTAGCACTGAGAGTGTGCTTGCTGATTGTGAGTTTCTCTACCAGTTTTACAACTTTCTCCTGGATTTCGGCCTCCGTGTAGTTTTGTGTATCGACCCAGCCGCATGGACACAAACTGTCAACAAAGCAGGCCTCTTCATTGGCTGCAATATGCGATAGGTTGATGAATATAGGAGTCGTTAAAGCTTTTATATTATACAGTTTTACTGTTTATATTTTATTTTTTAAGTTTGCCTTATTCTAAAACATATTGTACTAATCTTATAGCCCAATGTATTGTTTGAAATTAGTGGATTTAAGCTATAGAACATCGGATTTTTTTTATAAAAGAATCTGTCATTTTGAAGGTATGTTATATTGGTTTCTTTAATTTGTAACAAAATGAATACTACCACTATTTATTATACATGAATAATATTTCAATGCATTTATTTATGTACATTTAAAATCTCAAAATACAGACTTCTCTAGGTTGTTTAACTCGCATACAAATACTGCAAATGAACACACTACTATCTCACATTTGTGCAGTAGGTATTCTGAATTGCATTAGAATTTACATGTACTTTCATGCCTTTTGTCAGAATACAATGACATAAAACTTAACAACCATTGAGCATGGCAACTTTTAACTTACTTATGCCTCCTGGTAGTAGGGCAGCGTGTCTTTTTAAATGTACTATATACTAGTATATGATACTTGGCTGCGAGTGTGATGGTTAACAGTACCAACCCGATAATAGTTACCTTATATCAACTGAAGCGACGGTTTGGTGTGTTATGTCGTATAACCGACATATACACTATATGTATATATTACATGCATATACTAACTGGCTGTAGATTCAGGTGCTGGTGTGGTAGTATGTACATCTATAATATATTACATGCATATACTAACTGGCTGTAGATCCAGGTGCTAGTGTGGTAGTATGTAAATCTATAATATATTACATGCATATACTAACAGGCTGTAGATCCAGGTGCTGATGTGGTAGTAGGTAAATCTATAATATATTACATGCATATACTAACTGGCTGTAGATCCAGGTGCTGATGTGGTAGTAGGTAAATCTATAATATATTACATGCATATACTAACTGGCTGTAGATCCAGGTGCTAATGTGGTAGTTGGTAAATCTATAATATATTACATGCATATACTAACTGGCTGTAGATCCAGGTGCTGATGTGGTAGTAGGTAAATCTATAATATATTACATGCATATACTAACTGGTTGTAGATCTAGGTGCTGATGTGGTAGTAGGTAAATCTATAATGTATTACATGCATATACTAACTGGCTGTAGATCCAGGTGCTGATGTGGTAGTAGGCAAATCTATACTAGCACGCGGAACTGTGGTGTGCATTTCCAAATTAGGTACAGTATCAGTGGATTTGTGTATCTGAGGTACAGCTCCTGTACCATCAAATTCACTGGTCCTATCTCCAATGACGAAACCCGTACTTTTGCCACCATTTCCTTTACCGGAAGTAGTAGCACCTGAGCCACCAGATGGTGCCACAAGTCCATTTCCGGTTGCACATGGTATAGCATCGAAGATAAGATCTAGTGCAATATTGGAATATGTCGGTGCTGAAACGTAATGTAGGTTATATTTGGAGTTTTTTCTCTCAAACATATAAAAATTAATGCGACAGTAGTTTGTTTTCTAAATCGCTGGTCATAGCTGTGTCTTGTTTTAATATCTTGTTCAGTTTTATTGTTTTATGATGACCTAATGGTAGAATAGCGTTGTATTATATGCTAAATAAGCTTTCTCTATAAATAAAGTATATATATATATAAATAATAGTATTAATATATCGTCCATTAACAGCCAGAAAAGAGCTATCAGCCTACAAGTTTGATTATTTCACTGACCGATGGCTCATTTTGGTTGTGATTGGACGAAAGACAAACAATCATAACTAACCGTAGACCATTTAATAGTTCAGGAAATTTCCAGTTTCAGCTATAGTCACACCCAGTATGTGTTAATAACGTTACCTGGATAAGAACTAAATAGAGACATTAGTTCTGTATTTAAATTACTGTTTTGGTCCGGGGTCTCGGGTATGGCGCTTTGACTACCTAGAACTGATATTTTGACGTATACATGTTCTTGGTGAGGATGAAGGTACACTTAATTTGTCATTTCAATGAATTTGCATCCTTTCTTGTGTTCTTAGCCAAACATTGCGTCACATATCACGTGGTATGTCTACACCGTAAATTTAGAAAAAAATTACCTTAGCAACGTTCCTCATATAAATATGACGCAATATACTGATACTAACGGGACAATAAAAAACCGTTAACTTAGAAAACAGAAAAAATAAATGTTGTTTGATATCATAACTGAAATGGACCAAATCGTACCGGCTGTTCCCACGGCACAGTCTTCGTTTATGCCACCATCGATATCACTATCTGAAACCAAATGCACACGAGTTAGGTCAATCAAAAAACAGTATTAACTGCCTTGATAATCCAATGGTAAAGTATAGGTATAATGTTTTCAGGTTCAAATTCAGTACTGAGCTTACCAAACTAGATACAGATTAAAGATTTGATTAAAAAGACCATGTACGATAAAATAAGTATGTCTAAAACTCTGTTCTCATATGCACACACTTTAATGACCTAAGAAAAAAATATATACCAATGAGTTACTACCATAGACCAAACGTAATTAAATTTAAACGACTATTATCTACTCAAGATAAAGCACTTCTGACAAAACTAAGCTATTTCGTAAGCAAAATTATGCGCCACTTTGCAAGATAAAAGAATCGTACAGGAAATCCCTTGATATTAATCCTACTCCACAGTGTTGTTGTTGTTTTGTTCAAAAAATGTGATTGCTTTAAATGTACACTTTATTAAATGTAATATTCGAACGTGAGTGTGTGTGCATGTTAGTATGTGTGTAGATGTACATGAGTGTATGTGAATGCTGGAACCTGTATTTAGAAGAATGACTAAATGAATGAATATGTATAATGTATCTTGTGTATGAAATAATATGTTCTGAGACTAACTTGTGTAATTATTTATTACAGATATGCCGGTTCGAATATTTGAATATATTTATACATGGATGTTTATATTAGTAAACTGTTCGTATGCGTTTAATTTGTGAGTGAAAATGTACATGTAATTGTACCGGTGAGTGTGAAACAGGACGTAAGAATGTTTGGCACAAGTATTTATTTATGTTACAAGTGTTTAATGTTTATGTGTATCGTACCTAAAATCAACTGACCTGTACTTAAAATATAAACTGATACACATATTGATAATATATTTACTATTACTGTACTCACCTTATTAGGCTATAAACACCGTTACTCGCCACCATGCTGCGTTAAATCCATGAGTCTAGACAAGTTTTACAACTAACACAGTAACGTGCAACCCTAGCCCGTGAAGTCCGTGCGATTAGACCGAACAGAGTCCCAAGTGACTACTCAACCATACAACCCAAATAAATTTATCAATCGCGCGGACAACACATAGTACAGCCCGGTTCATTAAAGCTGTAGCAAGTCATGTACACTGTCCAGATTGCAACTTATTCCCCAATGATATTAAGATAGGTACATAAATTATTTACATCTCTAGATTGTTGCTTCTTGTACATTATTCTTATATACCATGATATTTATTCTTCACTAAATTAAATGTTTTATAAATAAATTGCATTTGGAATGGCATGAATGAACTGGAATGTTATTTTTCATATTGGCCTGATAATCATTGAATTATTTCTTGATGCTACTTATTTCGACATTTACCGTACAATATACATTTTGACATTGAATATGTATGCTATTAGAATGATCACCTTTGCCATATTGTTATTCTAACTCGTTTGTGATCACCATCCCCACCACCCCGCCATTGTACCATACCGTATTGTATAAATTCATGTATGTATATTTGTTCACATGTTATTTTAAAACAATGTTTTACATTCTGTGTCTCAAAATAAAAGATATTTTCTGTTCTGTTCTGTAGTTTTATGTGTATGAAAATTAATGTGTGTGAGGTATTATATTATTATTATATGTGTACAATTAATATTATTCATACATTTCTGTATGTTCATTTACTAATATATTTCTTTGTATTTGATTTCTATATTTTCAAAAGCCAACTGTTTTGGCGACAAACATGAATATATGTTATATGCAAATAAAATGTCTTGAGCTTGAACGTGTTAAAGAAATCTAAAGCTGTTCTAATTAAGGAATTTGTAAAGCACACAGCTTTAGATGCACATTATTCTTGACACCTTATTCAATGCATGGAATGACATCGCCACTAAGAATACGAGAGAAGAAAAAAACCAACAAAGGAAATACTGGTTCAATGTACCATTTTCATTTCGTCTTAAGTGTAACGCGGTTACAGAGCGTACCCTGGACTTTCCACACATACAGCTGACATATATCACAATCATTATTCGAGTTACGTTATACTGAACACTTAGCTACAACCCAACCCAACCATCCAAGAAAAATGAACGTTTTCGATTGGGGAGATTTCGAGTACTACGATGTTATCAAACTGTTTTTTTTCTTAAACCCCGCAATATTTCAATCGTAGGTAGCAATCATAGACATTGGTATCGACACACGGACACAAATCTCATTACAATATACTTGAACCTATTTCTCCAGGGTTTGTATCCAGAGTACAATCTTCTTCATCTATAAGACCATCACAATCATTATCGATTCCGTCTCCAGGGACACTCTCTGTTATAACACACAACTTTAAACAAACAAATACTGGTATTGAACATCATGAGAACGAATAAGCCTAAGTTTTAAAACAAAATAAGTAAAGATTTTGTCTTCTTGGTACTGTATTATAAAGTCACTTACGGAAGTTTTAAATTTACGTCCAAATTTAAATTATTTGTATGTTTAACAACTGCAAATAGTGTTAAAGGGATCTGAAATATGAACAACGATTCAATTCATAAAAACCTTTGTGTTCCCTATTTGTAGGTAGGTTTCAGCGTTAAAAAAGATGATATTAAATCAGGCAGGGATGGCAGCGCTCAACTTAACCAGCCGAGCACAGAAAAAAAACATTAAAGGCAAATGCCAAACTGAGCAAGTTAATAATCCGCCTAAGCCCAAGCTGTCGAAAGGCTGAATGAACTAGTTTCAGCAATCAAAAAGCTGAATGCCCCATGCTGAATAGGTTTGTCTATTTTAGCATTTGACTGCTATTCAGCTTTGACCTAGGTATTGCAACACGTCTGTAGATTGGTAAGTTCATACTGGTTGATAATTCAATTTGGGGTGCGTGCCAATGAAGAATCTGGTGCCCGTTTCCTAAGACGTTTTCCGAGGGAGGTAATCCATGCCTTCTTTATTTACCCTTACGGGAGGTAATTGAATGAAGGCGGTCGGTAGCGCTTTGTTAAGGAAACGGACTCCTCTTCACCATCATAGTGATAAAGAAAATGAAAATATAAAGTCAGGAGATAATCTTTACTCAATGCCGAGAGATCAATCAGTTTAATTGAAACTTCCATTGATTGTGTTGAAGATGTACAAATACAAGAACTTGTCTAGTAACACTAAAAGTGTGGTTAAACAAGAATTAATGTCAGCAATGCTAATGAATACTAGTTGTTGCTGATATATTTTATTTAATGAATACTTAACAATCACACGACGTGTATTTACCTCATTTATATCCTTATAATTCTGTTGATTGGTAAGAACGATATACTTAAGGTTGTTTGAAAGGTATTGTATGAATACCATAACGAAACCTTTAGCGCCTAACTTAACCGTGCTTGCTTTGCTTGGTAGACTACCACTGACATCAACATTAAGCGGCGTCCCGTTTTCACTAATGGCAAATCTGTAAACCACATTACAACCGTTAGAACATACTAGTAACTTACGATGACTAAAAATATTATCTTATTTACATAATTAAGTGGCCCAATCTCACTGAAGAATTGGATACCAGTCGAGTGTCTAGGTTAGTTGCCTTTGACTTACTCCCTAGTTCAGATTACAGTGGCGGTATTTTATGTAACAAAAATAGGGATATATTGAGAGAAGTTTGTATGTGTGGTCGTTATTCGAACATAGGTCTGTCCCAGATACTACAGCTGGATAATGCATGTCCAAATGAAGCGATGACCTGTTGCGACTTTCAGTGAACAACAACACACATGCACTGGGTTGCTCGCTGTGCAGTCCCGACCGGTCCCCTAATATACAACTATGATAACGACTGAATGGACTACTGTAGCCCAAAATGAAATACTAAAAATCGGACAGGGAAGGAATCACTCAACTTAAATAGCTAAGCACAGGCAACTTAAAAACAACACAAACCACAATGAAATTCACTGCACAATACACATGAACTGTTAAGTCCAAACACCGCGATAGACATCACAAATAATGTGTACGAACTCGTTCACGAACTCGTTCCCTTCTTTGGTACAAGGTATTGCCTTGTTCTTACGATTCAACATGATTAACCATTGCCCAGTGCTACTTTTAGTTCAATGCAAAGGTAGAGGTCATAAAGCTATTATAGAGAGCAGTCGGATTATCTCGGGTGTTTCTTGTCAGAAGATAATTAGCGGGTCAGATAAGTGTTCCAGGGAGATCATGAGGGCATGTTTTACGCATTTGTCTACACTCGCATACGTACAGTCTGTCATATAACTTACATATACAGTAACATAATGGGGAAACAATGAGACGAAAAATGTTTATCTTACGTCTTCGGCTTTCCCACATTTGGAAAAGTGAACACATTCTGTACTTCATCAAAACCAACCATCGTGAAGTCGTCTCTATATTGTTCAACTGGCGGTATAACGGTGGTCGAAGACCACCAGAACGGTATAGCATGCAATTCCAGATGGACTTGAATTGGTTTTGTGGCTTCAATTTCGTAAATCTGATAAAATTAAACAGAACAGAACAGAACAGAACATTATGTATCTTAATCGTTCATCTGACACATTGTCATCCCAGATGACACATACTATGTTTATAGACAACGGTTAATACAACATATCCTCAATACTTCTATTTTTGTTTTTTAGCTCACCTGTCACAAACACAGGTAACTGTATAAAAAATAATAAAAACATTTTTTTGTTAAATTTAGAATTCTTATACAAGGTATATTTCCCGAAGAAGTGATCGCACAGTCACTGGGTGTATTTTGTTTTTTTCATAATTTAAAGCATTTACGGCATTAATCATCTATTTAAAGCTGTGGGTGATCAAAAACATCTTTGTGAATCGAAAGCATTCGAAAACATGCTTAAATTTACCTTCGTACGATATAATTAATTGTTTAAACTTTGATTTTATTTTTCGAGGGCGAAAAATGCTGTAGGAACGGCTGTAGTGGTTTTTAGTGTGTCTGACGGGTATTTCGAACGTAGTTTATAACGGTCGTTTTCATTGCCATTGGCGTAGTATACATCGTTTGTACGCTGGTAACCAAGTCCTGGGAAACCCAATGAAATCAACCAATGAAAATCGTTGTTACAAACAGGAAATCACGCGCATCATTCGGACATTCGGACAAACATGGAGTCATTTTGACATTTAAATATGCGAACGATTCGTTTTTTGGCTTACACGTATACATTCACTGAAGTGAACATGTGTCAACCAGGTAAATCTGTTCCAACTTTTTCGTTCTTTAATTTTACCGCATTATTATGTTTCTACACAACGGTAAATTCGACATGTTGGTGATTTCCTCAATATTTCCGTTTTTTTGTTTTTATTGAGTCCACCCCAGTGACCGGGTGGAGACCGTGATACGTATTTATGGCATAACTGTTTAACTACTTGACCAATTTCGATGGGATTTCGCATGAAAGTAGTTATAGTCATGTTTTTTACGAATATAATTACTTTATGAAGATATCGAAAGCCAGTTCTTGTTTTTGATACCTGGTCAATTCATGGAAATACACCTTGTATAAGAATTCTAAATTTAACAAAAAAAAAATTATTATTATTTTTATTTTAGGTACTGTTTATTAATGATACAGTTACCTGTGGTCACAAAGTGACAGAGTGAGCTTTTGTGATCACTCTTCGTCCGTCGTCCGTCCGTCAGCAATTGAGTTGTGACCTCTCTAGAGATCACAATTTTGGCCTAATCTTAATGAAACTTGGTCACAATGATCATCTCAACAAAATCTAGGTCAAGTTCGATATTGGGTCATCTGAGGTCAAAAAGTAGGTCACTAGGTCAAATAATAGAAAAAACCTTGTGTAATCACTAGAGGTCACAATTTTGACCTAATCTTTATGAAACTTGGTCACAATGATCATCTTAATAAAATCTAGGTCAAGTTTGATATTGGATTATCCGGGGTCAAAAACTAGGTCCCAAGGTCAAATCATAGAAAAAACCTTGTGTAGTCACTATAGGTCATAATTTTGACCTAATCATTTTGCTCGACACCGTGATATACATTTCATGGCATAACTATTTCGATCGGATTATTTTATGAAGATATCGCAAGCCAATTCTGGTTTTTGATACCTAGAAAATATGACCACTTTAGGCCAAACGTACCTTTCTATATAAATTTAACAAATATAAACACAAAAAAAATTATAAACGTGTCCATAGACACGGATGCCCCCATTATAGCAAATATTATTTCAAGTAGTGAAAGAGAGGAAAATAGCGGATTGAGGTAACATCATTATTCAAATTGCCTTGTGGACTATAATTATAATAACAATATCAAAGGTCTGTCATTCAGGTAAATAAAGACACAGCGAAAATTCACAATTTACTGTATCTATGTCAACTATACACTAAGGTTGTTAATCTGTCAAGGTTTGAAGAAATATTGCCCAAGTTCAACATACAAGATTTTTTCACTATGTCAAATATCTAAAAATACAAAGATTTGAATGATCTACCAAATCTCACAAAATCTCGCGAAATATCGCAAAACCTTGTATCTCATGTGATATTGAACGCAGACAAAAACTAATAACTCTATGCAATATATACACTGCCCACCAAAAATAAGTATACAGATGTTATTTGCCCACTTACTTGCCTGTAATAGTACTATTTGCAGAACAGTGAAGCAACAATATATTTGAAGAAAAGGAATATTTTTGTTTATTAAATGGAAATACCATACATTAATTGGTACCCTAAGTGCAAAATCTAAAGTTTCTTTGTCCTTCTTGAATGATAACTTTGTCACAAAAACATGGACAATTCAGCCTTTTTGATCACATGGTTATTTTATCTTCATCTTTATTTCTATCTCTATTTTGACTCATTTAGTAACTGTAGTTTCAGAAACTAGCATAATTGTGACTGTCTGATAAACAGATATTGAATAATTTAACCAAGTTTAATTTTGCAAAAATTATTTTCTGTATACTTATTTTTGGTGGGCACTGTATATATTATTTAGCTTTACAATGATACCTCATTTATTGATTTCTGTCAAGGAATAAAATACTAGAACTCAAAAAGCCAGACCTACTCTCTTTTTAAATGGAAATTTAAAGTTTATCAGAAAATACCCGATTTGCCACATTCAAATAATTTTTTGCTGAATTATACAAGAGGTAGACAAAAAATTACCCCATACAATAGAAGAAACTTAGCACTCCAAAATGAGACATTGGTAATTTAAAAAGGATGACAAACAAAACTTTTGATGCAAAATAACATAACCTGCTGCATGCTATTTTGCCTTTTCTTCCAGCTTTCAATTGTGTCAAATTTGTGTGTTTATATATTTGATTATGGGGTGTATAGTAAAAGGAACTTGATGCTGCAAAATGTCCATCCTTTACAAGTTTACAGTCATCTATACATTGGGGTTGTTTTCTGTGAAAGTTTGAAGAAATTCCACCCAACAGTTTGTGAGAAGTTGAACACAAACAATTTTCAATATGGGGTATATAATAAAAGTAACAAAGGACCATACTTCTAGTAAAACTGATGCAGCAACAATTCAATCCTTAACAGTCCAAATAGCATTATGCTTACTAAAACCACAGGAACTTGCATAATTAATTTTAAAAATTACAGTAGGCCTACTGTAGTGAAACTTCTGCAAGTTCCTGTGCTGAAACAATACTTTTAATGGTAGTTGAACCGTTTTCGGACTATAAACATCAATCAATGCATGTACCAATGATTAGAAAATCATTTTTTATATAAAAAATATCCAAAGCGTTTTGATGCAGATTGAGTCAGACTTTGGTATATTGAAATTACCTCCCTTTGAATTAAAGTAATAACATGTTTAGCGTTGGCTTTGTGATCAACTCTTAGCATAACTTGTTGATTTCATTAACGGAATGTGTTAGACATTGTTTACTACATACCATATACATGAATAGTCCAGTCAGGATAAAAATCCAGTGACGCAGCAGTTGAGTCCACTATAAAGGTGTAAAACCAATTATAAAGGCTTGTACTGTACAAACAAATATACTCTCAATACTAAATTCGCTCTACCTGTTTAGACAATGGTTGTGATTCTTTGCGTACACATAAACTGGAACGCCACTGTCACAATATCCTAACTGTACTACATATATAATGCGAACTATCATGTTAATTCATTCATACAATGGTAATCTTTGTCATAATCTTTCATAGTAAAAATATTATATTAAGTCAGACAGGGAAGGCAGCACTCAACGTAACCAGCCGAGCACAGAAAACATTAAAAACACACAAAGCACAATGCCCAACTAAACAAGCGCAGATCCGCCCAAGTCCAAGCTGTCGAAAAGTACAATAAATTATAACTAGATGAATGACCCAGTAGAAAAGATACAGCAACTAAAAGGAGGAATGCCTACTCTGAATGACATAGTTACAACAGTAAAACTGCTGAACTACATAGTTATAGCAGCCTTTAGTCTCAAAAGTTAAATAACAGTATTAAAACGTTGAAAGGTCCGTATAGTCGGATGACCTACTAACTAGCTGAATGACCCAGTTTCCAAAGCAAAAGGACTACAATGCCCCGCTTTAGCTGTAAGAAATCTTAAAACGAAGAAGTGCCCAACACACTACCGACCAAGAAAATTAAACGCCCCTTGTCTCATTGTTTAAAAAGCTTTGTTATGATTGTTATCCATTAGCTGTTGACTAAGTCCTCGACCCCAGATGACAGAGAACGTGACCCGGACATTAAAGAAACAAACATTGTGCCTGTGACTCACAAAGAACTGATTATTGTGCTGTCCACTCTTAACTTAACTATATTAATTTTGAAACAACAAATAAGACTGTTCTCAACTGTTTTCTAGTTAAACACAAGCACAAAGCCCGCAAGCGCTTGTTACGTTTAAACCAACCATTATTTTAAGCATAATACTAAGCGCTACAAATTCAAATAAAAGTAATTGTACTAGACTCGGGAATTAAATTTTCTAAACTACAAAATCGCGAATTGGTAATTGGCAATGGCGTGAATTCAACATTCTCTATGCGATAAATAAGATCTTGACATTTTGGGGGAAATCACGAAATGAAAAATACGTAAAAACTATATTAATTAATTGATAGTAAGTTAGTAACTAATGTTAAGAACTGTAAGTACACTACGTACCGTAAGCGGTTCAAAATCCCTGTAGAACACGTCACCCGTCAACGTCACAGAATCCAGCTGGTCATAATCTCCCCTAATGATAACAATGGTACTATCTTCAGTAGCAACAATACTTATCTGGCCTTCGGCTGATAATGATTCTAAATCTATTGCTGGAATATAATACTTTTTACCCAACGTTTCTCGAGGTGGCATTTGGGTGTCAGTGGTAATGCTACAGAATACGGAGATTGGGCGATCACCTTGTAATAACCGTCTATAGCTAAGATCACCTGTAAGATAAGTAAAGACAAACTGATAATGAGAATATACCACAAAATACATGTACCCGGAATTACAAACAATATTTACACTCCGCACTTAAAACTCAACTTCCCTTTGAAGTTCATAAGGCCACCTTGTCGAGAGCAAGAACGTGTGATAATATGTCATCATCTATGCCGTCATATCTGCGACCCGGGTTCAACTACCGGAGGAGGCACTCATATGCCTGCTATATTTCAGCAGAAGCTGGCTGACAAATCGGCCATGTTCAATTGGTACTAAATATGATATGTGGCTTATTTCGTGTGTGTTAGTTAGTGCATGTGTAAGCTATAATTATAATATATCAGTCTGAGCGTAGAGTGTGGCACCCAGTTCAATAATTACATCAATAGAACACAATGGCTGAGAAAATGTATCAAATGTTATTGTCAACACTCCTATTACAGGTCTTAGGTAGAAGAAAACGCATGTCTTATTCTTATCAAAATACATCCGTTATTAAGAAAACAACAGGCAAATGCGGTTCCCGGGTTGAGGCTTTATTCATCAGCTTGTGGTCATGTGGGTTCGCCATAATGTATACCGTATTGTTGGGACAGTATAAATCAATATTTCAGTGTGAACATACCACGTGGTATGTGACGTAATGTTTGACTAAGTACACGAGTAAAATATGTCAACAAAAAGTAAGAATTTTATTCTTTGAGTAATTTTAACGAAACTCCTTCGCCACTTAAATCTAATATGAGTAATATAGGTAAATATGGAGGTTATGCATGTGTACGTACTTTTATCAGTACAGTTTATATAGTTAATCACACCACGTGACATACCGAAGTTAAAATTTTAGCTATACCCATGCAACTATATATTTCTTCGCAATAGGTCACAGTTTTTTCCCGAAACCGACTCGGCTGCTCTCCAACTCCTAGGTATGTTCACACTATTATTGAGAGTTAAGTTGTAAGATGGTACAAATGTGCCGACGTTAACTTAAACGCTATCAGAGCCTTAAAGGTGCTGCCTCACAGATCGGGCTAAAAATGTGTGAGATGTGATTTCCTTCCTAACCAAGTATTTATGTAATAGAAAGCCACTGTTGGTTACTGTATAAAAGATTTATGGCAAATAAGCACTTTAAACCACTCTTGATATTGCGCACTCAGTATTTTTCCTTTTAAAAATAGCGCAGATATTCCTTCCAACATGCTTTGTGAATTATGTAATTCACACGTGGTTCAACTGTAACATCTACAAACTACAGCGTAAATATCAGTGAGGTATTCGGTTCACTTTACAATTCGTTTTCATCGAATGCAAAAAATCCAGGCAATGTAAGTGATAGTAGTGTAAATTCTATAGGGTATTAATTTTATTTTATTTTTGCAATACTTCAATATGTGAGTCAGCACCTTTAAAATACCACTGACATAATCATATTTTTTTATTTACCTCCAGTGGTCACGTTTACATATTCATCTTCCGGTATTGTACCAAGCCCAGTTACTGCAGTGCTAGAGGAGAGCGCGAAGACTTCACAAAAGGTGTCTGGAATTATATAAATACTAGAAAACTTGTTAAGTTAACCGACCTACGTACGTACAAAATAAAATAAATATGAATAGGCAGTGTTGAAAATGGCGCCGAATACGACAATACTAAAATTATATTACAGTTGAAAATTCCATAAACATAGCACATTGTTTCACTGTCTTAGGCAGTTTAGTTTGAACAATTGACTTTGCTCCATTCTTTTTCTAACATACGTATGTTAAATACAGATAACTGTATCATTGACAAAGAGTAAAACAAAATACACAATTTATGTTATCTAAGAAAGGTGCTTTGTACCAAAGTCGTCAGATTACATTCATACACAGCATTGTTAGAACTACCTCCATGCTAATTCCATTGAAATTGATCAACTAGTTAAAAAGTTATGCCATGAAGTGTATATTACGGTGTCAAGTCCTAAATTTAATGAGCCGCATTGTTTTATAATTTATATAATTATATCTACCACAAAAGTACTATTTTAAAATCACATATTCTTTATAATACTTATGGACTAACCTAATGTTTTCGAAAACGATTCGAACATGTGATAACTCGGTCCTAACACATCGGTGGGTATAACGCTGAAGCCTTGAAAAGCGTACTTGGTGACACATCTTATAACATACACGAATACGGCAGTTCCTCCTTGTATCGTTAGTTTAATCTTTAAAATATCAACAAGACTTGGTGTTGGACATATTATGGTTTCCAACAACAACGTTTGTGAAGCTATGTACCGTAAGCAATTTATCACACTTCAAAATGGTGTTAAACCCTAGCACATATCGTCAGGGTTTTTCATTTAGACCATTTTTGACAGAATTATGGCACTTTGTTTTTTGTACATTTGTTGGATATAGAGAAAATGATAAACTCTACTGTGTGCATCTCCTCATCCATTTCTTAAGGAATTTTCTCAAAACTTTTACAGAAGTACAATTATGAGGTGCCCTAGCGCATATCGTCAGGGTTTTAATTTCGGTCATTTTTGACAGAATTATGGCCCTTTTTATACATGTGTAAGCTATAGAGAATATAAATTGTTTCTGATTTGTTTCTCAATTTTGGGATGAGATATCACAATGAAACTTGCTGTGTAGCTAGTTTGTATTCACTTGCAATGGGAAGTTGGGCCGGTAGGGGTCAATGTCACCATTACTTAATATAGAGAAAAACATTTATGCGAGACAACACTTGGGAATTGAAAGTGGGGATCAAGGGCACCGTTACTAAAAATAGAAAAAAACTTTTCAATCAGTACCTTTTGTTAGAATTGAGAATCCATTGTGAAACTTGCAGTTTATATAGCTTATGTGAAGACGTCAGTTGCAATTGACAGTGCGTGTACGCCATAAAAACCTTTTTTGATCGGACCGGGAGTCATTTTCAAAGTGAAAAGCGATTGGCTAGTAGGTAACAAGCTAAACATAGCATTCACGGAAAATTCGCAAACAAGAAAGGACGAGTTTTAATGAGTCATCATCAGATCAAGTTTACTTCTTAAGCAGCCCGTGTACTTTAGTCTGTGTTTTGTGGACAACTATGTTCTGGGCTGGTATTCACAAAGCATCTTAAGGGCTAACTTGATAAAAAATTGAGCTGCCCATATTTCCATAAAACCAAGAGTAACCCTATGTTTTATTTGTGATTATTGTAGCTATTGTATTTAAATAATGCTTCTAAACTATGTACAAAGAGATAATCGTGTTTCCTGTTAAGCTGATACACTTCAATTCGAAGTTTTCCCTTAAGATGCTTTGTGAATACCACCCCAGATATTTATGATTTAATCTACAGTGGTATATAGGGGGAGATATAAATATTATACTGATCACCTGCGTACGTGTTAATAATCACGTGTTCACATGTAAGTATCACGTACGCACCCCTAAAAAATATTTAATATTAAACATGCACGGATATGTATAATGATAATAGAAAACAGACAGAGAAGTTACCACACAACTAAACCCGCCGAGAACAGAATTTAAATAAATCACATACCACAATTACACGGCGCAATTCCAAACACATAACTAAGCGAGAAAATGAAATTGACCACTAGGCCCAAGACCAGCTGTCAAAAAGCTGAATGACCTAGTTTTAGCTATAAAAAAGCTGAATGGCCGAGTTTCAGGTATAAAAAGCTGAATGCCCCAGCTGAATGATCTAGTTTCAGCAGTATACTTAGAAATACATGTACATGTAATTATTGATGGTAGTAAACAAAAAAGAATATAAATAATTGGACATGGGATGAAAGGGCGCAAGGAAATGAATGAACAAGCAACAAAAACCATATCAATAACTCCACAGCTGCATAATAAATTATAAACGAACCGGATAGGGCACGAATAGCGCGAACGAATCAGATAGGGGACGAATAGTGGATGCGAAGAAAAGAAACCAAGCATCAATAAAATTGGTCCCTTTGAAAATGACCATTACTGAGAATATATGACATTTTGTTGATTATATAAGATTACAAAACTCCACTGTAAACGGCATTTGAGCTAAATATTACACCCATCATCATAGTTTAATAATTTACACAAAATACGAAACTCTGGGCAGAAGTGAAACTGAAACAGCAGGACACGTAAGACATAAAAGGAAACATGAAAAAAAGACACAGACAATGCCCAACGTAGTTCTTAAAGCTAGCAACTTAAAAAGGCACAGGCAATTCCCAACATAAAAAAACTAGAAGCATTCCAAAAACGGCGGCATCGACTAGCTGTCCACGCAAGAGAGAGAGAGAGAGAGAGAGAGAGAGAGAGAGAGAGAGAGAGAGAGAGAGAGAGAGAGAGAGAGAGAGAGAGAGAGAGGGAGGGAGAGAGAGACACACACAGAACGAACCACCCGCATACCTTAAAGTAGATAAAATACGCCTATATACTGCCCCTCACCATCTATGACACAGTGCAATGTTTGCTAAAGTTGCATATTACTATAAAATGAGGTAATTTAATATATTAACTACACTAAAATGAAAGTACGAGGAGGCATTTTAGAGCCGCCACACGACACAAACACCTTTTGTATTAATTTGTATTAAGTACGATATATGCACTGACAAGTCATAGCGATACAGAAGCAGGGACATTTCCTAGCCACCCACGCATGAGACAGACACAGAACGAAATATCACCATCCACAAAGTATTTATATACCAAGTAGGCCTATATACTGCCCCTCATAATCAGCTTAACTTGCATATAACCATTAAAGGTGGTAATTGCATATGCTAACCACAGGAACTTGCATAATTTAAAAAAAATCACTAGGACTACTTTAGAGTCAGTATCAATAAAATAAAATCTAGATCTACTGATTTGTTTTTCAAAATTGATTTTTCATTTTGTTTTGTTATGCAAATTCCTGTGATGCTAACTATACAGAGCACGTGATCAGTGTAATCCATATCACCGTTTTACCCCTGTATATGAAGCTGATGTGATGTTGCGTTTCCAAATCCAACGACTAGTCTTTGGTGCAATGTTTCGATCCACAATATCATTCTCCACTAGCAAAGTGAATGTTGCAATATTATCCCCAACGTTGGTTAAAGCGATGTCAAAGAACCGGTCAGAGTTTTTAACTGGTATCAAAAACTCCATACCGAATGAATCAGGTTCACCATCTGAAATTGATGAAATTTGTATAATATCGTAATAGTTCTTGTAAATGAACATGGTTTTCTATTTATTTGAAAGATTTATGTTTATCGTAAGTGCGGTGCCACTCCCTGGTTTAACCGAATGGTACGCGTATTAGTTTGTCCTTGTCTGATGACGTCACAGTTTACCCTTGTCTGATAATGGCACGGTGTACCCTTGTCTGATGTCATCACAGTTTGCCCTCGTCTGGCGTAATCACAGATTACCCTTGTCTGATGTCATCACACTTTACCCTTGTCTGATGATGGCACAGGTAACCCTGGTCTGACGTCATCACGATTAACCCATGTCTTACGTCATCGCAGTTTACCATTGTCTGACGTCATCACAGTTTACCCATGTCTAATGACGTCACATTTAACCGTTGTCTGACGTCATCACAGTTTACCCTAGTCTGACGTCATCACAGTTTACACTTGTCTGGCGTTATTCTTTCTCAGGAAGGGATTGGCCCAGCTATTTTGTCTCAAACTATGGATCCAGCCTACTCTTTTTTTCGTAGAGGATTTCCTGATCAGCCCTGACAAACTAGTGTTAGTATATTATATGGAATAACCAAAGTTTACCAAACTTCCAGGTGGGGTCCGGACCACCATCTGTAGCCGCGCATGTTCATTCCAGTATAAACAACTGATGTCACGGCATTGTGTATTTATATTATTTTTCATTATTTCAAAAATTACACAAAATTATTATTCAATACTTACCTCCGAGATACAGTTTACTGCAATCTTTCTCAGACATATCTGGAAGAAATATTTAACAATGAGTGTAATTATCATGATACATGTACATATTTATAGTATATAATATCTTGAAAAAGGTGAACTCAGTAAGGCCATATAAATCAGTATGCCAAAGACCTAAATATACACAGATTGGACACTTAATTGAAAACGGGAAGAAAATGCAAAATGACATGCAGCACATGCTGATATTTTGCATCAAAAGTTGGTTTTCCATCCTTTTTTAATGACCAATGTCTCATTTTGAAGAGCTAGGTTTCTATTACTGCATGATGTAGCTTATTTTTTTTTCTTTCTTTTATAGAATTCAAAAAATTATTGTTTGAATGAGACAAATTATGTATTTTCTGATAAAAATGGAATTTCCATTAAAATGAGAGTAGGTCTGGCTCTTTGAGGTCTTATGTTTTATTTCTTGACTGATTTCAATAAATTAGGTTTCGTTTTAAAGCAGAATAATAAATCTATTGCATAAACTTATTAGTTTTTTCCTATGTACACGGAAACAGGAGATATAAGGAATGTTTTTTCCTATGTACACGGAAACAGGAGATATAAGGAATTAAAAACAAACAAGATTTCGCGAGATTTTAGAAGACTGCCGCGAGATATTGCGAGATTTGGTAGATTTTCCAATCTTTGTATATTTAGGTCTTTGAGTATGCTGATTAGTCGTTTGCGATGAAAATGCACTTTCATCAACATTCTTAGCAAAAGCTTTTTTTTTGACAAGGCCACATGAGCCGAGTTCAATTTAATCAGTCAATTGATATAGGGTATTTGTGCGGGTCATAAAGTTAGCGAAATATGAATTTCAGATATGAGTCGTGTAGAAATATCAGTGATTTTTTACTAAGTAAAATTAGACATGTATGTTGGCAAATTATTTACGCCTGATAAAATATTAGCGAATAAAGTGCGCTGGTGTTATTGGATGCATCAAGCGATTTTGCTATGAAGGAGCACGTGACCCCGTCAGTTGGTTTACAAATTCAAATTAAAAGAAGCCCTTTGTAAGAATGTCGTGAACCAGACAAATTCAATTTTTATTATTTTATTTGATGAAATTTTACGAATAAGAGTGTAGCTAATAATAAGTAGTGAATATTTGTAGGAAACAATGTGTACAAAATGTACCAATTTTGTATTTTTGCTCCATTTTATCGTTCTTTTAATTGTAAGGGGAGATAATGCTGTCTATATTGTAGTAAAAGTACTTTGGTAAAAGGTTTTTTATATTATATGTTCTATATTTTCATGTATATGGTATGCAAATGTTAGCATTTTTATTGTAAGAATCGTTTAGGAGCCAGAAACTGTATGATTTTACGCAATTTTTCTGCAATTTTATAATAAATGGGCAATTATGAAGTCAAAGCACAAAAAAGGACCGTGACCTAAGTGTTTTACTTTATTAATTTTGGATTATTTACACTTGTGGCATCAATATTAGCACCAAAAATATATAGGTCTTCGAGGCAGTTTTTTTAGAAATTCCAAAAGTGTATAAAAGTATAAAATTTATACCCAAAACAATGTTAGTATATACCCAAAATAGAGATTTAATGCGTGTTTCTGCAACCCATCCAGATGAATTATTTATACATTACTTCATAGCCTTTAAATTTGTTTTATATTATTTCAAAATTTTGATAGTCAACCATGGAGTTTAGCACCTTGAAATGAAGAGTTCAGTACCTCCAAGTGAAGAGTTTAGTACATGTACCTTCAAATGAAGAGTTCAGCATCTTCAAATGAAGAGTTCAGCATATTTAAATGAAGAGTTCGGCACTATTAACTGGTTGTTTAAAACAAATATATTTAATCTAAAGATGACCGATTCGGATTCAACAACTGTATGTGGTTATTCAAAACGGTTGTTTATAGTTAAGACGACAAATATCGAAAGTTATGTAAATGAACATGAAACAAACCGAGTCTTTTTACATTAATAACTGGTTGTAAAAACACTAAGTCTTACAAACGTCGAAAATCGACCTCCCAACGAAAGCAGACACTAGCATTGTGTCATAATTATCTGCCTGTGAAATGTTGACATATCCACCCTCATATTCCTGCAAATAGATTCATATCCAATACAGTAAAACATTGATGCAAAACCCAATTACGTTTCAAGTTAAAATTATATTAAAGAAATAACGTACAACATAGCACGTGTTTTAAAAAAATGTATTCGTACGGTGCAGACCCTCGGTCTAACATACAGTTTAGCCCTTGATAAAATGGCATTCGTTCTCTTTCAAAGATTGCTGCCTCACAGATTGGGCTAATTATTTTGTATATCATGATTTTCCCACCTATAATAGAAAGCCACTGACGCTTGCTTTATGACAGATTTGTAAGCAATTGTAACCACTCTCGATATCGCCCACTGAGTTTTTTTTTAATTATGTAAATCACACGTGATTGAATTGTAACATCAACAAACTACAGCGTAAATATCAGTGAGGTATTTAGGTCGTTTTTCGATTCGTTTTTATCAAATGCGAACACATTTTTGGCGAGTAAGTAATAGTAGTGTTAATTCTATAGGGTTTTAATAACTACAAAATTCCGAAGTTTCTCAAGTTATTTTAGATGTCGGTGTTGTTGTTTATGGGATATACAGGCAACTATACCACCTTAACGCGAATATTTGACAATTTTAATTAATTTTTAAAATACACCAATATGTGAGGCAGTCCCTTTAAAGCTCGTAATTTTAAGTACAAATGCCACATTTCAACAACATACTAAATACACTATTCTCAAAATGTATTGTTCTGCAATGTTTTAACTTGTATAGAGCAAGCAAGAACAGTTCACTGGTGCAATGTTTATTTACTATCCACCACGGCTTGTTGTCCACCAATTATTATCATCGATACGTCACTTTATGCTGTCAACAACGGTTGTAATCATTGGATTCGTCACGATTTGTTGTCCACCAATTGTTATCGTCGAAACACCACTGTCAACAACGGTTATAATCATTGGATTCGTCACGATTTGTTGTCCACCAATTGTTATCATCGAAACGCCACTGTCAACAACGGTTATAATCATTGGATTCGTCACGATTTGTTGTCAACCAATTGTTATCATCGAAACGCCACTGTCAACAACGGTTATAATCATTGGATTCGTCACAATTTGTTGTCAACCAATTGTTATCATCGAAACACCACTGTCAACAACGGTTATAATCATTGGATTCGTCACGATTTGTTGTCAACCAATTGTTATCATCGAAACGCCACTGTCAACAACGGTTATAATCATTGGATTCGTCACGGTTGGTAATAATACAAAATACAAAACTGAAATGCATGTAGAAAGTTACTTACTAAGATAGTTTGCAGAACCCACGACAGTGTATATGTATATGCAGTGCAGGTTCCTACAACGGCTTCCTTGGCTATTTTCTCCATGGGAGAACATTCCGGCGCGCAGTTTACGAAAGAAAAACTGTCTTTTGATATCTACAAAATACGAACACTGATAATGCATGCTCATATTTATATAAAAGACCATTTGTTTTATGAAAAGAGGTCAAATAATATGTCCGTATGGTGATTGTCAACATCAAACTATTGAATTTTCATATATGGTCATAAGGGTTTCAATCATAATACATAGCGGATGATCTGGTCATCAATAAAACATAATACAGATGCTACAAATACTCTTGAATTTGTCGGGTGACATACAAAGTACCTACTTCGATATCATAAAGGTAGAGCGATCGTTTTGGATGCGTCACACCAAGGACGAACTAAAAACGGTTCCAGTAATCTGCTCGATTGAGACGCTCATCGTATTACTAGTTTGTTAGAATTTCCTCACTTAAGGGCGAATGTTGTCGCCGGGCATGTAGTAACGAATGTGATTGGTATAAAATGTAAAACTTTCTTCCACAATCGACCTAAATAAGTTCTTACAATTTTAGATAGATCTATAAATATACGTTAGACTTGACATAGGAACAGATGGGTGGACACGTGGTCTAGTGGAAAGAGCTAGTGACTGCTGATCTGAAGGTTGTGGGTTCGATCCTACCTCCACTCGGATTAAAACAGAGATGCTTTTCAGTGTTTCCCACTTAATATAACTAAAATTACTAAAAGTCTTTCGGCCGAGACTATACAAACCGAGGTCCCTTGAATGATGATTTACACCAAGCGCGTAAAAAACCAGGGATGCTTCTGGAGCTGGGTTATCTTCTGTATCATGCACTATCCTCCAAAAACCAAAAAGACGTATGGATGTTCGTTGGCGAGGATAAATAAAGCATATAAATCATAGGAACAGGGTAGTTTGAATTACACATAATATTATTGGCAGCTATCACTTCAGGATACGTGATTTTATTTTGAGGCGGCCAAACATTTATTGTCTTGAGCCTAAACATTTAAGGGTTTTAACCTTTAGTGATTTTCACATTGCCTAAGTTGTATGCGCACCGCTTTCCGTTCTTAAAATTAAAATGAGAGAGTGGTCTTTCAATTCTTTAATAGCTACACTGTATATCAAAGTACTCTGAAGCCATACCGTTATCGTCAAGGTTTTATCTGGTTCCGACGTCTTCCTCAATTGTATTAAAGCAATATCACACGTTGTTACATTGAATTTAACATTGTTGATACCGTCTACAGTAAAGGTTTTATAGGTTACTTCACCTGTGTCTCTATCTTGGTTAGATGTAAACCTCGTAACTGAAACAAAGGAAACATTTTTATTGGATCACTTACTGTTCGCTGAACAATAATAACATCACAGTTGTTCAATAAAAATATTGTTTAAGCTAAGGATGCATACTGATTATAATACTTTAAAATCATTAATATTCATGGGGGTTTCGTAGATGACCTCAACCTTGAAACGTAATCTCCAATTAATAATTATACCAATGAATATGTCAAGTTAACATTGGCTGAAATACTTGCTTTCAAGTTCAGTAAAAGACTGGGGTTTTGGGAATTTACTAGCATATGACAACATGTAATAAAAAATTATATATGTGTGATTTTAGAATGAATTTTAATAATTTGTGTGAAATTTGATCATGCCATTTTTCATGAAATCCGAAATCCTTGAATTACGCCACCTCGAAATGGTCTTTTTCCCCAAAACCACGAAATTTGTCTCATTGAAACTAAATGATTTACAAACGTTTGCAATGTCTATTTTACTGCACGTCCTCTTTGCTTGTATATACTTAATCCAAAGCAACAATAAAGTATTGTGTTTGGAAGGCATCGATAGTAGAAATATCATCCTTAAAAGGTCAGTCATTTGCCTAATCAAACGTCTACTTTCTGGGCATGATTTCCACACATATATTTAATACAAATAAATAGAGCAATGCACAGACAATCCAAGGCCATGCAGACGCCTGATCAACCATGCCTGAGACAGTTACAACACCAGTCCTTCATATCCCTCACAAGCAAGCCTCTATATTGACACAAGCAATGAATGACTCACTGCATGGTTTGTTAAACTAGCATGCTGCTATAAAAGGTGGTTATAGGACATAAATTCATAACTACACAGAAATGAAGGCATCAGGCGAACATTCTTTAGTAGCAACCAACCAAGAGAAAATGTAAACGGTCACCTATCGTAATATCGTGATTCGAACCTTTGACATTATTGATCCATTACAACTTTGGACATTTGGAGCGTATTAAACAACGAAAACTGCAGTAAGTATATGAGAGAAAGTTATCAACATATCGTATTTGGATTTTAGTACGAAATGTGTAGTGTAGAAATTAAACCTGTGAAATCAGTTCGGACTTGTAGTAATTTGGACATAAAGTTTTTATTGTGATGACTCCTCCCTCCGAGGCTCGAACACACTACCTACCACTATTTCTACAAAATTTAACACTGGTGGCAGCGGTAGGATATTCTGCATTAATTCGGTGCTCGGACTCACTACCTACTTACAAATTGAACAGAATACATATATACCCATATCGTCTATTGTACATTGCTGTTCATCTACTTCACCATTACAGTTGTTATCTACATCATCACCAGGTACAGGAGGGGTTGGTTTACAATCCTAAAATAGTGCATTAAATATTGACACAAACACAGTTTTTTCCAGTAAATATACATTATACAATGCATAAAGGCCGAAGTGATCAGAATGATGTTTAGTTGGACGATATGAGCAGACATTACATAGTGTGCGGCAACTGGGGGAAGACAGGTGACAATGTGTACAGTAAAGCTGAACATATACTGAACTATAGACCACGCTTAATAAAGGCATTTAAACTACTCATACAGTTCGGACATAGTAACCTGTTCTTTCAACATTTATCAGCATAATAAACAGTGGTTTATTGTCCATACTTTAATTTCCGCATTTGTCTTCATATTACAAAGTGTAATGCTAATATATCTGATTTGTATTATGCACTCTAATATAAGTCTACAAAAATGCAAGACTTTCTTGCGAAAATTGATATATACTGCTCAGGAAAATTGTGATATATTCATGCATAAATTCGAGTTGCTCGTACATTGTTAGGACTATAAGTAATTGCAAACTGACACATTCCTGGCAAGTGTATAATACGCGACGAACTAATCATCACCAACGTTTTAATCAGGAATGGCTAAATAACGTTGAAGGCGTATTTATAAAATGTGGACTTGGCATCGATTAGAATTAAGAATGATGTCTGGTATAGAACTGCAGAACTGAATCTTTTTTGATACACTGCTTGGTTTATGTAATATTACACAGCAATCAGGGCCAGAATGTAATGTTATGGTACAAACAGTTACCTCCGAACCCAAGCGTGACACAAATACAAGAGGGAAATGTTGACTTGGAAATTAATGGGACAACAACCTCTCAGCAACCACTTACCATGTTGTCTTCATTCCAGTTGGCTCCAAGTAAGAATGCTGAATTGTTACTGCAGTATCCATATCCGCCGACTTTTCCTCTTCTAAGTGTGACATACGTTCCTAGTGCTTCCGCTACATATATACTGTATTCAGAAGCTTCAACGTCTAGCCACTCTGGTGGTGGAGGTACATCGGTTGGATACAATGTTAAATCAATGCCAGTCTTGTCCTCATCAAATGTAACTAGTGTAAACAAACTGTCAGCTTGTTGTTCACAATAGAAATATATTTCTTCAGATGACCATTGACCAATGTGAGGAACTAAAACCATTGAAGGTAAACCAGTAACACCATTCGTGTCATTGTATATATCCAGCGACATAACTTGTATAATCATCACTGGATTTGATGTATATATCAAACTGTGGACTTGCCAGTCTATCCGCTTTTCCACCGAGTCACCGGCATTTGGAATCACAAATGGTGTAGATCCAATGATGCGCACGACAGTGTTGTCAGTTTTGGTTATAATTATAATAACATCACCGGCCAAGTTACCTGGATGTGGTATCACAACAAATTCATTTCCCCATTTGTTTACAGGTATGATTTGTTCCATCATGTTCGAGGTGGTGGGAGAAATAGAGCCAGTTGATGCCGCTGCTGGGACGTCTCTTGCACCGACAACAACAGCTACCTTATTGCTGGCCGTAATATAGACGCCGTTAAAGTCAACAGTTCCTTCAAAGTGAAGAGTGTCGTATTCGTTTATCATGAACGGTAGAGCAGTACCGTCCTGTACACTATTTGGTATCGGCATACCATTTACACATACAGCAGACTGGGTGACCGGATTTGGAAACACTACGCTCACATATGTTTTATCTTCTACTGCTGTAATTGCAAATTGACACACACCACCAAGAGCGCAATAGGTAACAACGTAATATTCAACGCCAAGGTGCTCGTCAGGAATGGCTAAATAACCGTCTCCTTCAATACCATCTTTGTCCGTCTGGTGGACATGAAGGGTGAACTCATCTTTAGATTTAACTTTTATACCCTTCCCCGCAAGTTCATTGCCATTTGGTACGATGTCTAGACATGTAGAATTATCTAATGTTGCCGTTTTCACAGTTTCACCAGTCGGTTCAACATCGGTGCATTTCTTTTGATAAGATGTAATTGTTGGGTCTTCACCTCCTGCCTTAAATATCAATTTACCGACTTTCTCATCCAAAGAGAGGGAATGATCTCGACCCAATAATGTCACGTGGTAGGATCTGGCATCTGCAGAGATAAGATAATGACGATATCTTATGTAAAGTACTACATGGGAAACCTATACAATTACCTAAAGATAATAACAAATCTGACAGTAAGTTTATGCGGCATTCAACAGAGAAATTATTTTTGGATTTTTTTTCACTAGGCTTACTGTACAGCCTGTATCAATAAAATATAATAGATCTACAGAATTTTTTTTAATTTTGTTTTCATTTTTTTTATATTATGCAAGTTCCCGTGATAGAAAATACAGATAACAAATATAAGGCACAAAGACAAAATTAAAAAAGACAAGATAAACATGTAACTGAATATCGATAAAGTCATTTGCCAAGTTGGTCCAACCAAAGTGTAATGGAGTGTTATAACACTGCAAATTGCAGCTGCATACAATATCTTAAATTGTTGTCTACTAAAAGATAATACTAACAACGACAGGGGGGCAGAGAGCGCAAAATGGCACAAAATTTGTTGTAATGGAGTGTTACAACAGTGCAAATTTGCATCTGCATACAATATCTTAAATGGTTGTTTACCAATAGATAATACTAACAACGAATCGGACAGGGGAGCAGAGAGCGCAAACGGCACACACACAGTATATACGAACACAATGAAAGAGGCTGTGGGTTAAACGACGAATAATGAGATGGGATGGCTTTTGATTATGTTTGAAAATTATTGTTATGACGGCAACACTTCAAAGGCATTCTGTTATTTTGGATTTTAAAAGTTACTCGTGCTTTATAAGTTGTTAATGTACCAACAAATGCATAGAACATTTTAAAGAACAGAATTTTTGTGTTAGATCCAGATGTAACACTGATGATTTATTGCCATACCAAATGTGTAATAATGAACACGTTACAGACACGATTGGCATATAATATGTTATAAAAATTCCTGGCATCGGAACTTGACATTTCTGAAATATTTATAATATTTCCCGCTATATCTGGCCGTGTGGTCTGCAAAGTATCTGGAAGTACCAGGAAGCTGTGTATCGGTGCTATACACCGGTCACATTAAAGAACCAGGCTGTCTATTCGAAATAAGAGCTAGGCGCACCTCTGCAGCGCCGGACATGCCTGTATCTGATCTCTCTCTCTCTCTTCAGGGGCTTTCTCTCAATCTGTCCCTCTGGTCAGATCATGCTGTATCTGCACTGGTAGAGGATGCACCTGCGCCCTTGTGGCTGCAACATGGGTAAAGTGCCTTTAATCGTGCGTTCGCATGAAAAGGGCGCTATATAAATCGGGTATATTATTATAAAAATGTCTTCTTTAATAAAAATAAGATAAAGCTGACAATCTGCAACATTTAGACCGGGTAGAGTGGAATTTATCAATTGTCGGGTTACTATTTTATTCTGATTTTACTTATTGTTACTGTAAACGGTATACTATTTTATTTCTACTTTTGTGGTTACAAGAATAAATAATCTTTGTATTGATGGAACGATCCAACAAATCTAGACGTACTGCAAAATAATTAACTGGTGTTTCAAAAGTGTATCCAAAATTTAATAATTAATGAACCGTCGACAGAACAAAACCACCAATCTAGATTATTATAAACCACTGACTATTAATCAGATTGCAACGAACATTTTTCCGAACACTTCATCAATATTTTAGAAGATATATTTGATAAATTCTAGGTCATTCGCAAGTTACGTGAAAGTTAAGTCCAACAGGATATTAAAAATCGGATTCAATTTTGTGATAGAAACTAATTTTATGTTATGACAGTTTAAAATTCTAGATCAAAGAAACATGTGCACGAATCAGATCTTCGCTATATTGTATTTTAGTTGTAATATTGAAAATGTGTATTGTAATCATGTTTGATCTTTGGTACCTCTAAAAAGTCCGTGGCCCTACAACTAATAGAATAAACCATTAGATAAATCTGTTTAGGTTTTGTGATCTGCTACATAGCCAACTAATCTAGTAGAGTTTCTATCGGGAAAAGTTGCAAAAACGTTGTAAGTGACTATTTAGTTTAAACACACTTATTTTAAAGAAGAACACTTGACACCTACGTACATGAACATATTTGCAAATTCATGTCGTGATAAACTTGATAAGAAAGAAGATTTGCTTATTAAGGTAGTTTTCTTGTCACAAAAGTTGCCGTAACTATGACGGCATTAAAGGTGCTGCCTCGAGTATTAGTGTATTGTAAAAACACAGATAACTGTATCATTGATAAAGAATGATAGTTAGAGTTTTCTATAAAATTTATGTTATCTTAAAAAGGTGCATTTGTACTAAAGTGGTATTCAAACACCAGAATTGACTTTCGATATCTGCATACAGTAAGTACATTCATACACAACATTGTTAGATCTCCATGCAAAATCCCATCAAAATTGATCAACTAGTTACAAAGTTATGCCATGAAAAGTAATGTATATCACGGTGACCAATCATTCACTAAGGTGCATTAAAAAAAACGACAATTAGAAATTAAATTTTCACTTTGTTTGATTCCAGGGCCCTACCTGAATATTTCTTTTTTTTTCATTCAATTCTATATTTCTTTACATCATTATAAAGATGAATATCTCTTGTTTCTGAATATTTAAATATATTTAAGATAACACCATTAGTGTTGAAAAACACCTCAGTGACTGTCTGGTCAATATCCCGACAAATGAAGCTTTCTAAGATAACATAATTTTTATAAAGAAATTTAAAAAAGTACCTTTTATCGATGATACAGTTTCCTGCGATTTTGACTGCCTTAACATCCAATTCAATGTTCAAAACAACAAACACACAAATTAGTTTTTTATATTACAATGTTGATATACAACTAGAATATCTTATATCCAACGACCTGTACATTATTTAATGCTAACTGATGAAATATGGAGTTCTATCAGTGAAATAAACCTATATCAGTCACTGGTTATCACCTACAATGTGACTGATATAAGCTCCGCCCCCTCACAGGGACTACTTTAACTTTACCAAAAACTCAACACTAAACTCTCTGTAACTTTTTTATTTCTGAACGGAAACATGTCATGTGGGGTTCATATTCTTAGTTAGACCATTTCCTACAAGATGGTGTATGATTTGGAAATTTCTTAAAAAAACGTTTTCACATGTTCACCATAATCCAAGATGGCGGATTTTGAATTGGAAAATATGAATGGAATAACATATTCATACGCAGCCTAACCACAGTGGTAATTTGGCATAAATAGTACCAGTTTTGACACCAGATAAGCATTAAATAAATAGAATATGTGTTTGTTTTGATTGAATATGGTGAATATCTCATCTTGTAGTGATAATTTTTTTATTTTTTCACTCGCGCTACGCGCTCTTGAAAATATTGAATTTTATCACTACACGATGAGATATAAACCATATTCAATAAAAACAAACAAATATCCTCTATATAGTATTTGTTTGTTTATTTTTATTGTGCTTTTGTCGTTTTACAACAAGCTGTCTGTTATGTTCTACGCTACGGTGACCAAATTTCCTGAGATTGTGATCAACCAGTACTGACTTGCTCTTCTACAAGCGGCTGAAACACTCGCCACATGTGAAAGACATGTCTGTAGCCAGAATCAACTATGAGAGTTAGTAAAATTGTCGAAATAACACCCTAGGTAATGTAATAAAATGAATATATGTAGAATAAAAATAAAAAAGAAGTAGAACTAATGTGACATACCGCCCTTGAGGATGACAATAGTGGAAATGATCAGAGAAAGAATGATCGTATCCATACCTGAAAAAAAGAAGAAAAAATCTTGATATGCCATTAAAGTACCTTAACATTGAGTTTTATTTTTTTTAAACTTAAATGCGAACATGTGTGTAGTCTAAATTATGCTAGTGAAGCGTGCCTGTTTACCTTTTTTGTTGTAGGATGGACAGTTGTGTCTGCAAAAAACAAAAACAAAATATATCTTCACAATAATATAATTTTTATATGAATACAACATTATTCTCACCTCAATAAATACGTTAAACCGCTAATTACATAATTGATCTAATATCCAGACTATCAGCCTAAAGTGTATATCAATTCACGCCCAGTGTCACTGTCTATTCTAAAGTAATGCTATTTTACTTCAAAGCGAGACGCTCTAGTTTTCCATTCATGCTACCTGTTATGGCGACTCTCAAATATATATGTTGCATTATTAAAAATGGCACCACCATCGTCGCTTGGTCCGTTTATAAGATATTCTTCTAATGTTAGTTTCTTAGATAAATCTCCTTTGATCAATTATTATCGATAGTTTTCGATGATTGGACATATATTGGAGAGTCTAAAAATATATGTTGCATTATTAAAAACTGGCGACACCATCGATTTGCCATCTCCCACTTTGAACATGATAGTGTCCTGGTGTTAAATCATGAGATAAAATTCCCTTTCATATTTGTAACGAAGATGGTCTCGTTATCGTTTTGTGTAATAGCGACGGTACATAAGATAATACAACAAACGCATCAATGTTAATAACTCCATCAAAAGGATGGGCACAAACGATATTGTATAGATTTGGAAAATGATTGACGGTATACTTATTAAACATGCATAGGCCTTGGGAATTCAAAATACTTTTCTAATGATGTTAACATTTACATATAATCTTGCAATATTCTGTTATTCTTGTCTCGGATGTACGCTACAGAAAAATACAAAAACAATGTCATTAAAATCCGATCGTAACATTTGATTTATTTCTTTACGCCTATATCAGCATTATGTAGTAAAGCGTAACATGGGTCTCGGTAGACATCTTCGTTGAAAGTAATCAAAGCAATAGGGTTAGTTTGTGACCCAAGTGGTTTGCGACCGTGCGTTTTATTTCCCTTTTCCGTAACCCAGACAGCAGACAGCATAATCCCCTTATTGCCCCCTATCCACATACCAAATTTATAAAGTTAGCTTGGAATTTGTTTGAGTTATGTCAGGTTTTTGACGGACTTCCGGACGGAGGGCAAACCTATAGTCCCCTCCAGTTGAAAACCAGTAGGGGACTAACAATCATTACTATCGCTTTTCACTTTAAGTAAAAATATATTTTACGAAATATAACCAGAAACTTATTACATACATGTACACTACACAATCAAGTTGACATATTTTCGTCATAATATTATATCAACATATGTTTCTAAGTTTGTTCCATAATTTCCTAAAACAAATGCGAGAAACAACAAGTAAACAACTTCATGCACTAGACCTTTCATTTAGATATGCGTAATTAAAATACAAGCCATACGGTCTTGAACTACATCTAAGTATAACACGTAACACCAACAATAACGAAATACTCATCTGCTCTTCGCAAACCACTGATATCGTCACATGTGGACACCATGACCATAATGTCGTGGAAGAGCCACGAACTCGAACATGGACCGTTATCTTGATAAATGAGTGTTCTATCTACCACGGTAACGTACGTGTTCCTCTTCGTGTACTTCGACACATATATGTCAGCTTTCTCAAGTTGATTCTATCCCTATTTTTATTTTCTGCTACCATCTTAGTGAGTCCCATTAACTCCCCATCCACCATTCTCCTCCATGTTTCTTTCGGTCTTCCACTCGTTCGTCTGTCATATTAAACGAACTCATACAGTTTTTATTAACTTAAATTGTTATTTATTATAATTCTAGTTCATATAACTTTGTTTAAATGTACTAGCTATCCTAGTTTGCTCAAAATAGCATACGAAAAAGTAGAATATTTGCTAAGATATGGCTATGAAACGGCCCCCGGAAGTCCACCTTAGAGCAACATGTGTTCGATTTGTTGTTGTTCAGTCGCATTACACACAGGTACATGTATCATTAATAAAGAGTAAACAAAAAGTTTCTATGGTAATTGGGCTTTTTTCGTTTACAAATATGTATAATGGGAAGCTTGGAATTTATTATTGGGAAATGTTCCACCAATAACTCACAAGAAACCGTACACCACTTTTGAATAACATGATTAAATAAATACTGCAGCGCACAGTCAATCCAATCCATATTCACATAGAAACGTACACAGCTGCCCCCCGCAAGAGCCAGGCATAGAAGGAACCATCCATATCTCCAAAATGAATATGTCAAGCAAGCCTTTATACTCATCCCACATTAAATGACCCACTGTGCACTTTAAATTTCGCGCATTATTAACCATAAGGGGAGGTAATTAGGGACGATAAATGCACCGAAGCGAGGTACGGGGATACTTTTTACAGTTCTGTATAAATAAAAAATTATGTTATAATAAATAAAGAAATAATACATCTACTCTTCACGCTGTCTTTGAAAGGTTATGGTATGTGCGTCTATAGAATCTTTTGGTACAAGTGTACTTAAATGACCTTGAACTTGTGTACATGTATTTATGTTGTTGTTTACACAAGTTTGTGACAGAGAATGGTACATTTGTATTTCGAAAGTTTTTAATTTAATATATGATAAATATGTTTACTTCTTTTATATCCTATATCATGTACAGTCTGGAAAATTCTGAGGTATTATATATTTTTTATTATTTTTGATACAATGATGGATAATTCTGTACATGGGATGGGCTGTCAATTTTGTTTTGAAATTGTGTTACTTTGTAAAATTATAATGAAAGGAATTACCTGTGCTCAATGATAGATATATATTCTTTATTTATTGACATTACTAAAAAGCAACTTCAGACTCAGTGGACTTTAAGATAAAAACTGGTTTTGGTATTTGAAAAGAAAGTGATTGGTTTCATGTTTTCTGCTATAATATTGTTAATTAATGTTCACTGTTCGTATTTAATAAAGTGTGAACAGTTGATGGTGGTTTTTATTGTGTTTGCCGGAAAGTAATACTCGCACATGTATCAACAATGGTTTTTAATAGTATTTAACAAGGAGAGCATGTTGTTTAGTTTTGGTTTTAATAATACGGCGATCCCTGGAGACACCAACTGACCTGTTAAAGCGCAATCAACGTTATACCTTCATTTGTTTTTATTGCTTTTGTATATTCATGCGTAGTACTTACCGGTACGTTGCCATTCTAAATGTGGATTTATTCTATATTATATTTTGTTTATAACGACATAACAATGACGTTTCCGTTACAAATATACAATTTCCCACGTTCAAAACCACACATTATCAATTAAATAGACTATTGAAATGTCACGATATAACGTAAATTTATGAGGACACTGCGTCCTAAGTTTACCATGTTTATTTCACGTTGTTTATGTATTTGCATTTGAAAGTAACCGAAATTGTAATAAATATGTGTTCAAATTAAATTGAAATTAGATATTTGATCACGTGGTTAGTTTGTCGGTAGTTTAGGCTTACTTGAGGAACATTTGTTATTAGAACCTGCTCACGTCTGGACAGGCAATATGGCGAGGTTTATAGATATAACATTTACATTGACGATTGCTATGCTAGGTGAGTAATGCTTATGTTTGTTTAGTTTTTTTCAGGCCCCGATACCCAAAGCATCTTAAATAGACATCTCAACTTAAATTGAGATTTTGATCAAATCAGAATTTGAATTTAAGACAAATCGGAAGAGCCCTTGAAATTTTACTGTAACAAACTCAGATTTTTTTCTATTTAATGATATAAATTTTGAGTCCAGCCTTCAATGGAAATTGGCATAAAGACACCTGCCAATATTTGAGATGAGATTTAGTTCAGATTGAGATGTTTCGGGAGATCGAGGCCAGGTTTTTAACAAAGCATATATTTTATCATACACGTATATTATTTGTACATGGTATTGTAAAACAAGACTCCTTCAGTACCGAGTGTGAACGGTGTCGTGAAAAATACTTGATAAATTAACTACATGCTGTATATAATATGGTCGTTAAATAATCTATACTTGTTTATAGCTAGTCTCAATCAATACATGTATAATGTAATTTTAAGGTATTTCTCTGAATTCATTAATGAAACAAGAGCCGTCACAGACGGGTTATGCTCCTCGTGGGGCGTTTGTCACAGAAAAAATGCTAAAAAAATATGTTATTATTCTTTGCCAGTGCACTGTAATAATAAGATTTATTTATCTATGAATTTTCAAATTGATATATCCAAAACTGTTTGAGTTATGGTCTGGACAAGAATTAAGTATGAAAAAGTACAAAGGGGAGCAACTCTAAAATAGGAATAAAGAGTTATGGTTCTTGGGCACTGCACATCCTCTCAATGAGATCTATTCAGCTATGAAGTTTCAAATTGATATCTTTAATACTGTTCAAGTTATGGCCCGGACAAGAATTAAGTATGAAAAATTACAAAGGGGAATAACTAAAACAAATATGCAATCAAGAGTTATAGTTCTTGTGCACTGCACATCCTCTCAATGAGATCTATTCAGCTATGAAGTTTCAAATTGATATCTCTTATACTGTTCATGTTATGGCCCGGACAAGAAGTAAGTATGCAAAAATTACAAAGGGTCATTACTCCAAAAATATACAATCAAGAGTTATGGTTCTTCTGCACTGTACTTTCCCTCAATAAGGTCTTTTCACATATGAAGTTTCAAAATGATATCTCTAATACTGTTCAAGTTATGGCCCGGACAAGAATTAAGTATGAAAAATTACAAAGGGGAATAACTAAAAAAATATGCAATCAAGAGTTATGGTTCTTGTGCACTGCACTTCCTCCTAATGAGGTCTATTCACCTATGAAGTTTCAAATTGATATCTTTAATACTGTTCAAGTTATGGCCCGGACAAGAATTAAGTATGAAAAATTACAAAGGGGAATAATTAAAAAAATATACAATCAAGAGTTATGGTTTTTGTGCACTGCACTTCCTCTTAATGAGGTATATTTACCTATAAAGTTTCAAATTGATATCTCAAATACTGTTCAAATTATGGCCTGGACAAGAATTAAGTATGAAAAATTACAAAGGGGAATAACTTAAAAAAATATGCAATCAAGAGTTATAGTTCTTGTGCACTGCACTTCCAATCAATGAGGTATATTCACCTATGAAGTTTCATATTGATACATGTATCTCTAATACTGTTCAAGTTTGCCCGGACAAAAGTGTGACGGACGGACGGACGGACGGACGTACTCATGACGGTATTTGTGGGGTTTTCTTTTGTTCTTTCTTTTGTTTGGTTGCAACCCACAAGTAGCATTTTGCACTCCACAAGTGACGGAATGAATGGAATCCTATTGTTCCACACCCCACAACTACCGGTGCATTCGTACGGACAGACAGACGGACGGAAGCACGGACAAAGCGGCGACTATATGCTCACCCTTTGGGGAGCATAATAAATTTGCTTAGTATTACAATTGAAAACCCGGCAGTTCGTCTCTCGTGCCGTAGTGATGATGGATACCATAACACATTAATTAACTGTTTAGAGAAATTAATTTGCAGACCACTTAAAATAATTTAGCGAAACATTTACAAAACAGATAACCATAACAATGAGTTAATATTAGTGAGCTAATGAACCCCGAAATAACGATTTAAAATAAAGGTAAATATACTCTACATAGTTAGTTTTCCACAGAAAACAAATAAGTAGTTATTATTATTATCATTATTATTATCATGTACATTAACAATTTTATTAATTAAATATACCTTTCGTGCAAAAGTATAATATAAAGATAACAAATAATAGCTAACGTATTAAAATAAACAACTAAATATAAAAACTAATGCAATTTGGTATTTGATTTTGAACTTGGCAAGACCGTTGTCCATACGTTGCATATCCGAATTCTGGACAGATTTCCTTCGTCACAAAATTCTTCATCATCAAATATATTTACATCACAGTATGTCTGATTGATTAGTGATAATGATGTCCAAGTGCAATATATGGGGCCTATCGTTCGCGAACTCTTTCCCTTTCCTTCATTTTGTATTGCTGTGTTTGTGTTGTCTGTTGTTGTTGTCTACAATGACCTGTATATAGGCAGTCAAACCCGTTCAATATACCACAATTTCGTTGTTGTTTCAAGTCATCGCAAAATGGACCCATGTCGGTTTAAACATTTAGAATACAACTTCATATAAATGTACTGAAATTCAAAATGGCGACTATTTTTTTGAGAACCACAGGTTTCATAATGGCTGAGCTAGACAGCCAATCAGTATGACGGAATCTCATAATGGCCGAGTTTTTTCATAAAGGTCGCGTGTTTCTATAATGGACGAGTTTTGTTTCCATAATGTCGAGGTAAACTTCAAGTTTGCCCTGTATTTGGAATGAAAACGTGCCCAATATTGTGTAGTTAACTATACTTATTTAGTATCTTAATTACGAAGCCAATATAAATAAACCCCAGAATTATTAAATTTATTGTAGTTACACTACATACATACCTGTTATGAAATCACCTGATTAAATTAGGCAGTCATATTTGAGTGTTCCCTTGACTTGACAAGACTGTACTTGGGATTTATCCACTTTACATAATATACCATGCATTATGTACGAAACTTTTGTCATTCTGACAATTACGAGTTTCCTCCGTCTGTATTTCTTTTTTTTATATTTTCAGTTATTAATGGATCGTTAGTAGCAGGTGTTGATGATTTAGCTAAACGTTCAGGTCCACCAAAGGCAGCGTTAAGTGACACTGATATTTCTTTGTTGACCCGTTTCCTTAGTACACAACTCGAGGACCAGGCTAAACGTTCAGAACCGCCGAAAAATGCATTAAGTGATAGTGATGTTTCTGCGTTCATTCGCTTCCTTAGTACACGACTGAATGATCCAGCTAAACTCTCAGGACCACCGAAGGATGCCTTAAGTGACACTGATGTTAAGCGTTCGGGTCCACCGAAGTATGCATTAAGTGACACTGATGTTAAGCGTTCAGGACCGCCAAAGTATGCATTAAGTGACACTGATGTTTCTGCGTTGACCCGATACCTTAAAACACGACTGAATGATCCAGCTAAACGTTCAGGACCACCAAAGGATGCATTTAGTGCCACTGATGTTAAGCGTTCAGGACCGCCGAAGCATGCATTAAGTGACACTGATGTGTCTGCGTTTACACGCTTCCTTAATGCACGACTCGATGACCAGGCTAAACGTTCGGGACCACCAAAGGATGCATTAAGTGACACTGATGTTAAGCGTTCAGGACCGCCGAAGCATGTATTAAGTGACACTGATGTGTCTGCGTTTACACGCTACCTTAATACACGATTCGATGACCAGGCTAAACGTTCGGGACCACCAAAGGATGCATTAAGTGACACTGATGTTAAGCGTTCAGGACCGCCGAAGCATGTATTAAGTGACACTGATGTGTCTGCGCTTACACGCTACCTTAATACACGACTCGATGACCAGGCTAAACGTTCGGGACCACCGAAGGATGCATTAAGCGACGATGGTGTTTCTGCGTTGATCCGTTATTTCAGTACAAGACTTGAGGAAGCAAAGCGTTCAGATCCACCGAAGGCCCCATCAAGTGATACTGCAACTTCTCAGGAGATCATTTCTCTAATAATCAAGTGGCTTATGTCAGGGACAGATTCACAGGGGCCGCCATAGCTTACATCTGGTCGTAGAGAATGGTAACTTTAGATTATACGCATATCGATGCTACATGCGTATTATCGTGGTCGCTCTTAAGAGTTTACTATATAATACTTTAGGACTTACCGAAACATATTGTACTGTATCGTATCGTAATTATTATAGTGAGTATTTGATTACGTGAATGTTTGCTTTGAAATTCATTTCGTGAGTTATAAGCTTGAGAAAACATTTGGGTATTATAGTTGGTGGCCTAGGTCAATAAAAATCACAAAACACTAATCCACATAAATTATTTTAATTATACAATATACTAGAAGTACATAAATATTCATTTAATCATTTAGATAGTCTTTATATAAGGGTGTAGTCATTCATTACCGGTTAACATAAACGGACGGCGAACAGACAGAAGAATGGTTATCCGATGATATACCAGGTCATCAGATCTGAAAATTGTCCGCATTGATATTGTTCGAGGTCCCGATAGTTGCTGTATAAAATGCTTAAACACCAATGACAGTACGGTGGGCTCTTTTGTCCTTTCTATCCAGTGACAAATTTTGAAAAATGTTCAAAACTGTCCACCAGACAAAACGGACATCACATGACAAGTAACAAGAAACAGACAATAAACGCACACGAACGGACACGAGCAGATACGAACGGATTGAATATTTTCTAAATGGACCTCGACTGACAGGATAGGTATTTGCCGAATAATAAGCAATAATTTAACGCACACGAACGGACATTGATTTCTTTTGTTCTCTTTTGTTTGTCCATTTATACTAGCAAATTGAAATATAACGAACTGTATAAAATATGTGATAGCAGATGCAGAATATCGAAATATCGCTGGCTTAGAATTAGAAGGTTGTAAATGGTTGTTTAACGACCTTTTAAGACTCATCCATATTTGAAGCCTGCATCACAAGGCGCTTCTTATGAGCCTATTTTCATGTTGACCAAACTGAAGTTTAAAAAGCATGTTTTTCCATAAGTAAAGAGTAGTTTTCGGATAGTTTTTTCTTGTTTTCTCGAAATATCGATTTTGTTCTTACAACCTTCTCATTCTAAGCTAGCGAAATGTATATGAACAGAAACAGTAAATTATCAGTTACTTAGTATATGGTATTGTTTATGGTTATATTCATGCAGAAATAATTAAACATGTTTGAATAAAGTGACAAATTTTGGTCTGTGCTTAAAATTGTTTTTCAAGAATGCTTTAGTTAATCTAAGCAGTGTTGCAGGACATGAAAGTCAGATTTTAACTGAAACAAACCGTGCATAGAAAGCAGATTTAACACAGACCACAATCACACGACACGATGCCCAACATACAACTGAACGAGAAAATGAAACTAAACCGCTGAAAGTCCAAATATCAGCTCGCATAAAGCGGATATACAGTAAAACATCGGTTATACGAGCAGCGTTTATTCGAGCAACCGGCCTAATTCGAGCAAATTTCAAAGTCCCGACGAATTTTTTCTATATTGGCAAACGTCTTTTCATTATAAACACAGTTACACTTAGCCATAACAACAATTCATCATAGATTTCGGATATTTCGAGCACCTGGCTTAACTCGAGCATTTGGCTTGTCCCGATGGGTCCTCGAGGTAACGAGGTTTTACTGTACCTAATTTCAGCTTAGAATTATCAAGCAGTGCTACTTCGTTCTTTCATAAGCAACTGATAACTCACCTACATGTGAAGAACATGATCATAGCCTATATCATGGGAGAACATATCCTGTTCCCGTCCTAGTATAATATTTTCTATTATTTAAAGCTTGAATCGCAAGTGACTGTTCAATAAACCGCTCTGTTTAAAAGGGGTTAACTTCTAAGCAAAGCCATTTAACGTGCATATACATGTTTAGTATATATAAGCCATTTAACGTGCATATACATGTGTAGTATATATAAGCCATTTAACGTGCATATACATGTGTAGTATATATAAGCCATTTAACGTGCATATACATGTTTAGTATATATAAGCCATTTAACGTGCATATACATGTGTAGTATATATAAGCCATTTAACGTGCATATACATATGTAGTATATATAAGCCATTTAACGTGCATATACATGTGTAGTATATATAAGCCATTTAACGTGCATATACATGTGTAGTATATATAAGCCATTTAACGTGCATATACATATGTAGTATCTATATAGAGTTTGTCTGAAATATTAAGACATCCGAACAAACATGATGTTGTCCAAATACATGTATGGTGAAATCATAGACGTATTTACATAAATTTAACAGCGTCAGTTCATTTCTCGTCTAATACTGTAGAATCCGGTAAGTAAGCGCATATTTGAATATAAGCGCATACCAAATATAAGCGCATACGACCTTACCGTCAAACCATACTGGATTATAAGCGCATACTATATTCTTACCAGAATATAGGCTCAAAAATAGGCGCGTATTCGAAAAATTTTGAGCAGACAACCAATTCATCTGATAGATGTACTTAACAGCTTTATATATACAATGATAATTGTCTAGCTTGTATATTAGGTGACAAGTGATTTTACCCGTTGAATAGCCGATAGGTGTTAATCGATTTTGATGTCTATGGTATGATAAAACGTTAATTGTTTACGATAATCACGCTTTGAATAGAAAATAAAACTGCGTATATCACAAAAATTGTTTGCGTGTTTTAGTTAAATTTGTCATCCGTGTGTAAGTGTTATATATAAATATTTTGCATTGTATTAAATTTGTGAAAATCTGTGCATACATTAATACTATATATTCTTATCGTATGCACTTAAATATAATAATTCACATTTACTTTCGTTTTGTCTCTGTCAGTTGTACAAAAATATAATATATCAAAAGTAGGCGCATACGGCTAGTCTATAAGCGCATATCAAATGTAAGCGCCTGTTATCGGGCCTAAAAATGAGCGCATATCGAATATAAGCGCATAAAAGTGTCACTAAAATTTGTATAAGCGTATGCGCTTACTTACCAGATTCTACAGTATGCACATGGAATACTAGTACATGGTGAAATCATAGATGTGTTTACATAAATTTGACACTGTTAGTTCATTGCTTGTTTGATATTCACAAGAAAATGTCACATACAAGGTGAAGTCATAGAACTGTTTACATTAATTTAAAACTGTCAGTTCATTAATCGTCTAATATTCACATGGAAATGCCACATACGTGGTGAAATCATAGATCTATTTACATACATTTGACACTGTCAGCCTCGTCTAATCTTCACATGGAAGATATTCACCATACGGATTAGGGAGACATATTCCTCGTGTTGTTTCCGGTCTTGTTGGGCTGTAAACTTTGAAGAAAGTACAGCATTGTTTGAATGGTTTGGCACCGGGGAACGAACCATATTCACAACACAAAGAGTCGATTCCACCACACGGTTTGAGGAACCTCGAGCACCAGTCCCGCGTATCCTGGGAGGACGAATTATCCCGCCTCTCAATAAACTTAACCGCCAGCTTCCTGAGTTCATCAACCAGTTCATTAGCGATATCTGGTTTCATATCAACCTTAATTCCTTCAATCTGTTGTAACTTTGTCAGTTTCTCGGCTGAAGTTTTCAGTTTGTTAAGCATTATCAAGTCTTCGTCAGCATCAGTTGTCTGATCAGCTAAGTTAACCTCAATGTTTGTGATTTCCTTGTTCATTTTCTTCAGCAGCTCCTTGACTTTGTTTTCTGTACTATCAGGAGAATCAGCGTCTTGAACTTCATTACCAAGCGTGTCCGTATCTTCTTTATTGTCCGCTTTACTGCAAAATATAATTAAGACTAATCGTAATTGGACACCACTGGGAATTTTTTCTTAGAAATGTATCTGATGACGTTAAAATTGTTAAAACAACCATTTAATTTGTATTTAAAATGAAATCCATTTTCAGTTTGGAATACCGTATCGACATTATGTTTTTTTAGTTTTACAATGACATCAGCGTAAAACACAACACTAGTATATCTACCAAAAATATACATAATTATTTAGATAAAGTCCACCAGCTAAGTCCGATGGGTAGAATAATGGATGCTTGTCCGATTTTCGTAAGTGGCGAAGCTCATATTTAATTCAAGGAAAACTGGTTAGGTCATTTGACAACAATACGTGGTCATTCAAACCGGGTTTAAAAAAGTATAACTAAATAATATAAACTGTTGTACCATTATATATGTACTAGAAACTTTAAGTATTTACTTACTTCAAAAGCTGCATCAAAACTGATCTTATGTCGGCATCAGATTCAGCCATCGTTGCTACTGTAAGCATAGAGAATAATGGCAGGATTTAGTGAACTGAATAGAAGTAAAGCTCTGTCGTAAAAATTGCACGGTTTTATGCTTACTAGAAAATATTACCAAATACATTATAAAAATTATATTATTTGGTCGGCATACTTATATAGAAATAGATTTACCCCCATTTAATGACTGTTTTCAAACAAAATCAGGCATTTTAATGCAATATGTCCCGACCCTTCCGAACAATTTTTCCACTGGTAGTAAAGAATATTTGTGTACCAACATCTTTCATTTGAAGAAGATGAGTAAAATAATTCATGCATATGGGATTTATAAAATAGCGCACACCTAACAAGAGCAAAATCAGTTCATTCCAATATAGTACACCTTAACGATATTCACAAAGCACCCTAATAGAACACTTATATTTTGTTATCAGCAAACAAGCTACTAATAGGCCTAATGAAGATTATTAATAATGTATATAATAGTCAAGCATGCTGAAAAGAAGTGCTAAGGAAGCCTCGGTCACTTGTTAGAAATACGAGCAGCACAATATTTTATATTTTAACTTCAGTCAAATAATTTGAAGTTTTCCACTAAGATGGATTATGAATTACAATCAAGAATGGTACAAATATAAATTATGACTAACCTTGCGTACACATACAGAATGCAAGAAGAACACACATGTAGGTTTCCATCATACTAGCGTAGATATGTCCAACAATATACTTCACATGAATTAGTATTTAATAGAAATATGTTTTCGAATTGTAATGGAATCTCGCGAAACGGAAAGCTATACTAATGAAAACTTCAGATTTAAACTACTATCTTGCATTTGGAACGCTTCGGAACGTTTTTATAGCAAACGCTTGTTTACACGTAGTTCGTCAATATCACGTAATGTATATTAACAAACACTTATCTCCTCTGTTTCATTAGGCAATTTCAAGTCATCCGAAAATGTGATAAGACAAATGTTAAACAATTCAAATTAAACATGTATAAAAACATTTACTGCTTATCATATTGCACAGGTGAGTGTCCTTTGTACGAGGCGGCGGTAAATACTTTGGCTTCAAGTTTCCTACTGAGTACCTAAAGAGGAAACATCCCTATATGTTTTTTCACAACGTAATACTAGTACTGACAAGAACCAATTTATTTAATAATCAATATAACAGTAAGATATCATCTAAATAAAATGTTCTTATAAAATAATCATGTTGCTATGTGTATTTATGCCTGTTTGCTTTCAACTTGTTGTTGTAATGGGTGTACTTATTTTTGGGTAGCTATATATCGAGGCTTGCCTGCAAGACTGCAGTACATCCTTCTTTAATAATAAGCAGTTACGACAGTTTTGCGGGCAACCCTCGATATGGTAAATGCACTTTCTGGTTCTTGTATGTGTTGCTTGTACTTGTGTATTCCGTAATTGTTGTACTCGTGTTTGTCCGTGTATACACTAAAACGTTTATTGGTATTTTGCTGGAAGTCGCGGATTGTTGATTTTCCTGTGCATGAAATCAATGAAATATTTTTGAAAAATAAAAATGTTTTCCGACCTACCAACCCTATGTTTTCAGCATGGTACTAAAACCACACTATTAATTTGTTTCGGTGTATTTATTATAAGGATTTGGTTGATTGGAATACAATCATAATGACTGTTAATTGAATCCGGGCTTAGATTTACAAAGTTTTTAATCCATGAAGAGGCCACGTATTCTGGGAAACTGGAAACCGTAATTGAAATCCAACTTTCGGCATCTATGAGCAACAGTCACTATTGGCTTTATTGGCGGTGTATTTTTATTTTCGTGTGTCCGTCTTGTGCCTTTCGTTTCCAGCTGTTTCTTTTGTGTGTTTCATCTGCCATAAGTCTCGTATTTTTATCTAAATTTCTAAAACATGGTGCTAGGGTTTAATTGTAAGCTACAATACCGTCTATACCGGTGTATTTTCAATCTTAAATAATCAATCAAATGTCAGTATTCGTCATTTTGGGGTCACATTATTTTGGTTTTTTGACAGCTAAAACTTGGACGTTGAGCGCATGAGCGGTTAAGTTCATTTTCTCGTTCAGTTGTGTGTTGGGCATTGTGCAGTATAATTGCGGTCAGTGTTGTTTTTATGTTTTCTATGCTCGGCTGTCTAAGTTGAGTGCTGCCTTCCGTGTCCGCATTTTCATGTTTTGTTTCATACTGTGAATACGAGCATGAGTGAATGAGAATGCACGTTTTTCAATTAATTAAATGCATGAAATACAACAAAGCGTCATAATCAGAGGTGTTAACATCACGACCTTAAGATACAATCTCCCAGTGGCAACGTAGATAATCACGTAGAACCTGTAATAAATTCTCCAGGGGCAATAACGTACGTACATGTTTTATTCAGCGTTTGCTATATTCAATGACTGTAAACATTGTTCGAAGATACTAGAATTTGTGTAGGTGACATTGGAATGTAACTGAATCACGCCCGTGCTCAACCTCTATCCATACTATTGCAAGATACGTGTACCGTTCGTATGGAAAATGTAAACCTACGTTCAAATTAAATTCTTAATAATTATTTAACAACTGCAAATTGTGAGAGTTACATGGTGTGTTCGAGTTCAGTAATCGAGTCATTATTTAATATTGCAGATTCCTTAACCACAATTTGTAGATGTTAAAGAAATATAAATAATTTAAATTGGAACGTAAGTTTAAGGTTTCCGTACATGATTTGATAAAACAGTACCCCGATCCCTTCTCTTCTCCAGTTTTATATTATACAAAATACAAAGAGGGTTATCACCGAAATCGTACAAAACCAACATGTTCGCTTCTATTCACTGCTTATGTCATAGTTTGTATTCAATACATTGTACGTACAAGTTTACATGTTTATTCAGATAAAGTCGAATATAAATCGTTATAAGATTGTTTAGATAAAAATGATTTATGAACAAACATAAATAGCAGTATAATGCAATGCGAACAATAACTGCATATTGAAGTTTACAAGTTGCTATGAATCATAATTATATTCGAATTATTGTACATTTTAAACACAGTAACATTTTTAAAGTAGTCCACAAAATATATTTAATTATATGGCAAGAATAAAGAAAGATTATTATAGCATATTCTAACCTACCAGACTCCTTTATCTATTTACTGCTGATTTATTTAGAAACATTTCATTGGCTTTTAAAGTGGTCAAAAGTAGGTCAAAATATTTTTGCCGTCACTTATAGACTGTAATAAGCAACAAAAACGTGTTTATATTTGTGTGTAATTGTTTTAGTATGGTTCCCGCTATGTTAGTGATATTCCGGCCCGGCTTACGTTCAACATTTTTACGTACGGTAATATGTATATCACGTAGATTTACGTGGCATTTACGCAATGTTAGTAAAACAGTACCCAGGACTTTCCAGTTTAAACATATTTACTTACACACAAACTCACAATACATTATATACAAACAGAAAGATACACAAATAATATTGGAATTCGCCCTGATTCTGACCTTTACGCATGAATATACATTTGTATTACAAGGTTAAGATTTTGTTGAACAAATCAATGTCCGCAAGGAAACCTAGCAACATTAGTCCTTAAGATTTGTGTTTGTATTACGCCATGAGCGTCTTTGTGATACAGCTGCGCGTATATATATTCACAAAACACTTTTAACAGATTGCCAAAGCCATCATGAATGAATGATGTTTGTTTGGGGTCGACGGAGACAGTTGTAAGTGCATGGTCATTCGTTATTTCCCTACTAGAATGGCCAATGATCTCCGACTTCGAGATAAGAGACATGTGTGAGATACAAAGAATCTGGGCACGGTACCCAAGGCTCATTGATATAATTTATATCACCAATACACGCAACATGAATTAATACCAGACACATAATACTGTAAAAATTCAATGGGGCAAACTTTGGTGAAAAAGATCATTTCGTGGGGACGTTATTTCAAGGATATCGGATTTCATGGAAAAATCCACACAAACTTATCAGAAATCATCCAAAAATAATACAGACATGATAATTGTTTTATTACACGTTGATATGTGCAAGTTAACTTCCCCAAACATCAGTCTTATACTTGAAAGCAAGTATGGCAGCCTCTGTAAACGTTACATATTTATTGGTAGAATTATTCATTGGGGGTTTAATTTCATGGTTGAAGTTATCCACGAAATCCACGAAATTAAATCCCCCACGAATATCAATGATTTTACAGTACACTCGCAAGTAACATGCTGATCAATCAGGATTTAATTGTTTTTTGTTGACATTTAACAGTTGTAGGTGTGGGGCCATCTAGTTTTATCCCTGTCAATTGGCTTATAACCTCCTTGTAGGGAATAGAAATTCATGTTGATACAAAGCCTAAAGGTAAGATTCTGACTCACATTTTACTCTAAGAGAACATGGTGAAACTTAAAACAGTGGATGGAGCTAGCATGGTTCATACCGAACTTCCCTAAACAAATTCAAGACTTAGTACTTCTGAAGGAATCCTTAGCATTTTCAAACTCAAGTACTTTTAAGCATCAAATTCAAGTACGTTTCAAGACCTGTGCGAACCTTGGTCGATGGTAAGTCACCTGTGTGATCAACACGTTACTTAACAAACGTTTACCTGCTCATAACAATACATTCTAGAATTAAAATGTGAATATAATACTAGTATACCCCCTCTTCTCCGAGGGGGAAACTACTCCTAAGTTCAACTACCGAAAGTCCCTTCATACTGGTAAAGTCACAAGTTATCCACCGAGAAGATTATTTCATCATGAGTTTATATCCCTTTGGAAAAAGTATCCACTTATTTTCCTTCCATCGCCGATATTTCATCTTCTACAAGATATTCTTTCACAAGTTTGAAAGATTCCTGCCAAATAACTTCCTGAAGTTGTTCATCCCGCGTGAAAGCTTTAGGGGACTTAACCTGACAATCATACCAGTAATTTCCCGACACTCCAGTATGTCTGGGGTTAACGGCAAGGTCGATACCACATGTAGCTCCCTTTAAGGGTGTTCTAATCCCGTTGCCAGAGCAACAAAGACGTATACATCCTAATACGCATCCCCAGCAACAATTTTCGTTATAGCGAAAGAATTCTGTATCGACCAGGCCTGGATGAAAGCAGTTCACAGAAATGTTCGAACCTTTCAGCCGCCGTGCCATACAATAGGTTTGCATGATCTGGTAAGCTTTTGACCTACCGTAATAATCAATTGGACTATAGTCACTTTCATTTCCAGTAAAAATCATCGTCTCAGCATTGATCGTGCTTGCAGCAGCGTGAGCTGAACTGGATGTGAATATAACCCGACAGTCCGGTCCTGATTGTTTAATAACCGGAAGTAGTTTAGCGACCATTATAAAATGACCCAGATAGTTAACTTGTAATACTTGCTCAAATCCGTCACCAGTTTTAACATACGGACCTAAGCCAAGACCGGCGTTGCAGAACAGTACGTTTAGCGGTCGACCACTTTTCGTAAACTCTTCACAAAAGTTGACAACAGATTTGAAAGAGCCCAAGTCAACTTGCATGAATTCTAGAGCAAGTTTAGTATGTCCACCATCGGTTGTACCGGCTTGAGATTCGTACTCTTCCTGCATCTTCCTGATGGCGTTTCTAGCACGTTCCTCTGAACGACAAGCCACTATAACAGTGGCTCCCATGATAGCACAATGTTTAGCAATCTCATATCCTATCCCTGTGTTAGAACCTGTTACTACAATGATTCTATCTTTGGTGAGAGGGACCACCGGAAATGACGTACTACCTCCCATCTTGGTGACGATGATTAGCTGCTAGATATAATTCCTAAATAGAAGCAAAAACAGTTTGTAGTGAATAAATAATATACATTAACATTCACGAACTTTGAAGCAATCACTTCGTTGAATACAGTGACGCCGCAGTCGGGTCCACTATAACGATGTAAAACCAAGTTACGATGCAATGCTATACTAACAAACTATATTCACACTACCTATTCAGACAATGGTTGTAATATACTGTGTACACATAAACGGAAACGTCACTGTCACTCGATCCTAACTGGGTTATATGTGCAGTTTAAAGTTGAAATGTATGTAAACATTCCTAACCTAGATGTTTATACTTATAGTTGCGGATATGTTTTCCAAACAGTTAATTGGTCAAGTAGTTCGTAACTATGTCGATTCTAGCCCGTATAAAGCTACACCGAATAACCACACTTTTGCGAAATTCCTTGACGTATACATGTACCCCAGTCACCTCTCAGGAGTGTAAGATGTAATAAAATATAGGTTAAGTGCATTGGGTTCCAGGCCCGTAGCCACGCAGTGGCACACCGAAGCATTCACCGCGACCAGTTGAATATTACCAAAAGGCATGTCTATATTACCAAAAAGGATGTATTTTCAAGAAAACAAATGCCTTAAAATACCCTAGAATATATTTTCCTCGGTGTGTTTTTTGTCTCTGGATACGCCCTAGACCGTCCATACATTCCTTGTTCAGTTACAATACATGTAGATCTATATCGCATTCTGGTTTACTTGAGTACTTGTACAACCGCATCAGATTGTTCTAAGTCAACACAATGCCACGCCCAATATATCTTCACAATATTTCTCAATTTTAATCGATAGAAACATCATATTACATGCAGTAATACTAAGCACGAGCAAAATACGAAATATTTAATAGACACTACATGTAATTCATTATCAATTTGATAAAGTATTAAATTAGTTATAATGAATGAAATATTGGTTTTGTAGAGTATTAAACAAAACTTACATTCCAAAGTCACACTGTTATCTTTTCTTCACTGGTTTCTAAATGTGTGAATGGTCTAGATTTTGACCCGACGGGTACTTGCTTGTACTTGCTGTTAACATTCAGGGAAGTTATGTGTGGGGTATGTCGGGGGATATACAGTCTAGCTGGGCGCTGTATCGATTTACACCGAATCTGCCTATTGTATGGTGTTAGCTGTGGTTAACGTCAGATAAAATGATATTTTCAGTGTCAGAGGCGTAGCATTGAACGTAATGTAAAGAGACGTTATTGCATGAGGCGTGTTGAACTAATCAAACGCCACAAATTGACTACGGGTCATCGCTAAGCGGCTTCCATATAACCGAGACATCAATATAACGTAGGTTTTCCGTTGAACTTCATATCCCCAGCTTTCAGGCTTTATAGGCTAGGCTTGTGATACTGGATTGTCCGTGTAAGGATTTCAACTTGACAGTTGTGCCGTGTTGGGACGACATCCATACACTGTAAGTGTATTATACCTTGTCATGATAAAGTTTTGTTATAGGCATGCTAGGGTGGTATCCATAGTATGTAGGTTTTATAAATGTATACAAGGACATCATACATAGAGTGTAGATGTATTCTATGCTGTACATATTGTTGTTTAGACATATAAGGACACAATCGACAGAATGTAGGTATATATATATGTTGAAAACAGTGTTGTTTAAGACATGATAGGGTGGCGTCCATATACTGTTTATTTTATAAATGATGCATATAGTTTTGTTATAGATACTACATGTAGTATGTTAGGGCGGCATCCATAGAATGTAGGTGTTATATAATGTTGTATATAGGGTTGTTATAGAATGCAAGGGCGGCATCCATAGAATGTAGGTTTATTCTATGTTGTATATAATGTTGTTATATGCATGTTAGGGCGGCATCCATAGTATGTAGGTTTATTCTATGTTGAATATAATGTTGTTATAGGCATGTTAGAGCGACATCCGTAGAATATAGGTGCATTCTATGTTGTATATAATGTTGTTAAAGACATGTTAGGGCGGCATCCAAAGAATTTAGGTGAATTCTATGTTGTATATAATGTTGTGATATGCATGTTAGGGCGGCATCCATAGAATGTATGTTTATTCTATGTTGTATATAGTGTGGTCATAAATGTTAGGGCGGTATCTATAGGATGTAGGTTTGTTCTATGTTGTATATAATGTTGTTATAGGTATGTTAGGGCGGCATCCATATAATGTAGGTTAATTTAATGCTATAGCAACATTTTATGCCACATAGAATAAACCTACATTCTATAGATGCCGCCCTTACATGATTATAATTTATAACAACACTATATACAACATGCATTACACTTACATTCTATTGATGGCGTCCTTACATGTCTAAAACTACACACTAGTATTATACTAAATAATGAGTAGTTTGTAATTATGTTTTAAAATGTGGTGTTATCATTGATGTTTCAGTTCTATCAAGACAAATAACGCTTTGGACGTATCAACATTTATTTTATTTTTAAAACATGAATAATACATGTACATGAATGATAATGTCGTATATATTAACATGAACTGCAAATGCATACACATATTCACAGTTTATATTTACACATATATAGTTTGACAGTATACTTCATCGTTGTTGAATGCTCATCAGAGTAAATATAAACTGTGAACACAAGAAACGATAACGATTTATATCATTATTCCTTATAAAGGTAACGGACCATGGTACGTTTTAAATGAGATAGAACATGTGTGTTTGTTTTTTTATTTGATAAAGTAATAAAAATGCAATGCTGTCCTTTATGTGTCAATAATGCATTTCTTATATTGCCCCAGCAATGGTAAATGACGCGATCATCCATATAAATTTACAATTTCATGGACATTATACATCTGATTAAACTTTGCATTGTCTTTTGTGAGTGAAATCTTACATCTGTAAGTCTATTAACAGCATCTTTAGCATAAATGGCTTGATGGTGTTTGAATAATGCGTAAAGTGCTTCCGAGAAGCCAGATAGTCTACGTGAGATTCGTTTAAGTACATTGCTGGTCGCTTCAGGTAGTTCCTTGGAAATTAGTACCACTGCTGTGTTTTCAATAACACGGTTGATTTCTGAATATAATTCCATTGTGTTGTTTACCAGAAACGGCGCCTTCTCGTATTCACGATCAAATGTTTTGTCTGAAAGTTCAAAGTTAAGAGTCACAGGTTTGTCAAAATGTTTCTGCATTAAATACATAGCATTGAATCTTTTGTGACAAAGGTTTTACAGCTATTTTAATTTCAGTTTGTGCAATCTGCCAGGATGCTGGTTTAATCGATGCATTAACGCCATTTTATACCATTTGTGACGGCTTTTCGAGTCAAATATATTGGATTGAGCAAATGTTCTTGCAGTTGTACCATGAGTATCCTTATAGCCATTAACGTAACACTGGTCATGTGTCCGTGTATGCCATAACTGACCACATCCACAGCAGAAATGGGCATTACACACACACAGCATTGAGGGACATCCTCCATCTTTTTCGAAGATTCTGTGACAGGAAGGGCAAGGTTTACCATGTACAACAAGGCTTGGTCTTATTTTAGGTGGTTCTAACATAATGTCCCCAGTATTTTGTAATCTCTTGTAGTAATTCTTCACAGAATCGCAGCTAGCCGGTCAATGTGGAGGATCCAAACAGTCAAAGCACATTTTCAAGCCACAAAGACACTGACAATTTTTCGTATCAACGCTGTTAACTTTAAGCACACGACCGCATTTCTCATTTGGGCACCATTTGGTAATCTCTTGCTTCTCCACAGTAGTGTCATGGCAACGCTTGGCGTGTTTAATGACGTCACGCAGATTGATGAGCGATAAAACAGTACCTGAGTCTACCGAGTTGTCGCAGTCAAATTCCGGGCATTCGAATGAATGTGCGCCTTCCAATTATCTGGTCTCAAGATATTCTTTCCAACACATGTCACAGAACCAATGTGAGCATGCACTCAGTGCTGTACCAGGCGTTGACACTTCCAGCACAGAATAACAAATGCAACATAATTGCCCATTGGAAGAAGCAGCGTTATATATAGAATTACTCTGTGTCGGCATGTCCAATCTAGTCACCAGCTCGTAGGTGAAAAATACTCTGGTGAACGAGAATGTCAAATAGTCGAGGCAGAGAAAACAGAAACCAAGAGGTTTATAAAAGCATTTTATTGCAACTGTTATTGTTTACATTATACATAAATGGTATACAAGTACACATACCATTATAAAGCCAACATACAAATGAGAGTACATGTATAAATAATGATCAGTTAAATACTTATGTCATCTATTCACCTATCAATATTTTGCCCCAGGGGGTGGAGTGGCAGGCAGACCAAGGGGAATAAGACAATTCCCACCCTACAGCAAAACATTTTGTTTTAATCCCCACAGTGGGAGATGATTGGTGTATCAAATGGCCTGCCATCTTTAAATGGTTGTCTGCTTTTTTGTGACATCTAAATTCTCCAATACCAGGATCTAAAAATCTGTCCAAAGTCTATTTCCAGGACCCGGAATCACTTGGCATGTCAAATTCTCGCCTGTCAGCAGGAAATTTCTTCTGGCTAAATTTTTGTGTTTGCCCACCGCTCCCCCTGGAGTAAAATATTGATAGGTGCACTATGTACTGTTTCTGTATTTGGAACCACATGTTAGCAATGTACCCAGTATACTGCTTTGGGTGAAAACAATACTGACGTATAGTTTTGACACAAAAACAGATGTTTCCTACAAGGGGCCATAACTCAAGCAAAAAGCATTTGACCTAAAATTCCTGATAATATGCACAATAAGGTTTAGTACAAAGCATTCATGTGAATACTGTTGCGCACAGACAATCCAAAGCCACACAGAAACGACGGCAGAGCCTAGCCATCCACACAAGAGTCAGACATAGAACGAACCATCCATATCCCCAAAAATGGATATTTCAAGCAAGCCTATATACTCACTCCGCAATGAATGACACACTGTGGACTTCGAATTATGTGCATAATTAGCCATAAAGGGAGGATATTATAAATGATAACTACACTGAAGTTTCATTGAAATTTGACCAGTGGTTAAGGGGAAGAATCAGAGACAAACTTTGTGAGATCCATCCAGACAGCTGTCCAGCACAAAACAAACATGTCTTCTCCACTCTATGTAGGAGACATAATTTTTGCCAAGGTAACACTTGAAACATTGTACGTTTGACATGAATACATTGTATATCCTGCAATTCTGAGACGTTTATTTTTTAATGTAAGTCTTGCAGACAGTATGCCAATCATATGTTAACTACCCAGACACATTTCCCAGACATAGGACTGACAAGCAGTGCTGGAACTACTCACTAGTAAGGGAGCTCTACTATGACAATTTTTAAAAACTTGGGTATGTCACTGCCAGGGATTGAACCTGCAATCTCCTGTTATGGCAGCTGACGCTCTAGCTAACCACTCAGCTGAGGACATTGGGTATTAGGGTACTGGTAGGAAGACGGTATGTTTATATGGTAGTATTGTATTATGTGCCACTTTACCACCAAATATCTCACACAAGTCCCTATAAATGTTATTCACAGGGGGTCATTTTCAAGGTTCGTAAGTTTGAACTATTATCTAAGCAGAATCAATGAATCATATTTAAAACTCATTTTCACTGAGACCAGGCCCCGATCTCCCAAAGCATCTCAAGTAGAAATCTCAACTCAAATTAAGATTTTGCTCAAGTCAAGAGTATAAATTTGAGATTATTCTTAAGTTTGTGCTCAAATTTTTAACTGTAATAAATTCAGAACTATGTATCTGTTTTGTGGGGCCAACTTTGAGTCTGGCCTCCCATGGAAATTATCTCAAAGACACATGACAGTATTTGAGAATAATCTCGACTCAGATTGAGATGCTTCGGGAGATTGGGGCCAGTATTATTAAGTTAAGAGAGTTTGAGTAAAATGTAGCCTTTATAATGTTCTACAGTTTTCCACACCCTTTCTATACAGTACACAGTAAAAGCTTAAACAGAAATAAGCCCGTTACAAATACACATGAAATATATCAGATATTAAATGTAGTTATATAAACAATTGTATAGAATCACAAACCTGCTATAAACAACCTATATGTATAAAACAAACATTATACAAATCACACCAGAATATTTACATATTTCGAAAATATCTGATTAACTCCTTTTATCAGCAAAAAGTCAATCATGCACAATTACTTCCTATATTAATTCAGTGAAAATTTTGTAATAATATACAAATTACCACCTTTTTCAGCAAAAAATTGATCATGTGCACGAATTACCTCCCTTCCCTTTTCAGCAAAAAGTCAATAATGTGAACAAATTACCTCCCTTTTCAAGAAAAAAGTCAATAATGTGCACAAATTACCCCCCTTTTCAACAAAAAAAGTCAATAATGTGCACAAATTACCTCCCTTTTCAACAAAAGTCAATAATGTGCCCAAATTACCTATTATTACCAGTGTTGGCTTTATTGCACTATCACATGATTTGCTTCTGTAACAAGGTCCAGGACTCTAGAAAGGAGATAACTCATAATTACAAGACTTTACAAGTATCGTTTACAGATTATTTCAACCATACAGACATCTTATGATACAATTCAATTTATCACACTTAACTTGATAAGCACAACCAATGGAGTATACAACACAATCAATACCTTGCATGTAAATGTAAAACAATAGAAATGGTAAAAATCATACTGGCCTTTGAAGTAAGAACATTATAGACTTAAGACTTTTTAGGTGCATAATTAAATTATAGCACAGATAATTTGACGTGATCCTGACCTTTATGCATGAATATATTACAAGGTACTTGCGTTGAATATATAAATTTCCGCGAGCAAATTGTGCAATATCGGTTCATTAGATTTGGGTTGGTATTACACATCGAGCGTCTTCGTGATACTCCCCGCTTATGAAAACATACAACCGGGGTTATATATATAGACAATATCAGCTGTTAAATTATGCTAATTGAAGGTCGAGAGTCAAGTCAAATTCTCTGGACTATATATAATAATGGTCGTAGATCGTTCATGACATTACACGGCTAATATATCATAATTCTTAATTGTGTCACCAGAATTCGTATGACTGACACAGGACCACCTAGGAATCCTATTTAGTTCGGTCAACATCTTTACTGTGGTTAACACGGTGTTGTAAAATGAAACCTTTGGCCAGTGGAGTGAGAATAAAATATAGAGGATACAGCCGCCATATAAAATCAACTTACTGAGAATATAAAAACAAATAAATAAACTCCTGGACCTTCAGCACTGAAAGTATCCACACTACAAATGACTATCAAGGAGTTATCAAGGAATAAATCCCAGATATTCCAATCAATTTCAAACTATTTATATGCTAATTGATATAACTATGGCACAACTATTAAAATGACAAAAAAAGGCCCTATAACACAAATATTGCATTTTCATCTAAAACATAACTTATATCACTGAATGTTTACCTACATACAAATTTATTTCCTACGTCTAATTTCTTATCTATCAATCACAAAAAATAATGTTTATCCTTGAGAAAACTGTTGAAATTGGTTTATTATGAATTACAGTACACATGTTTTATTCAGATATTTTTCCAGTAAAAATTTGGGGATTCTGAAAATATATAATTTGGATTTCTCACCAACGCAAACTAATTAAATGAATTTTTTATGTTTGAAACAATGATAATGTCATCATAAGATAACAAGATCCCGCATGTCAGTTTTAATTATGATATAATATAGTGGATTTGGCATGAATGATGTTCTTGCATCGAATATTTAACTTTCCGCGAGAATATCTTGCAATATCTGTCCTTTAGATTTCTGTTTACATTACACCATGAGGGAATTTGTGATACTCCTCGCTTATATAAATATAGACCAAATATCAGCTGTAAAATCATGCTAATAGAAGGTCGAGGATCAAGTCAAATTCTCTGTACTATGTTACAGGACTAAATTCACAATGGTTAATCATCTTGCTTCTAGAAATGGGGTAAAATAGTAAACTAAGCAAATAATAATAAAGCTACAAATACACAACACAAATTTAACAACCTAAAATATAAATCAACAGTCATTGGCAAGAAGCTGAAAAGAGATCAAATACATAAGAAATGTGGACATTCTATGAAAACCAGGTTTTTCAAACAAAGCCCATAAACATGCTCATACAGCAGTTGTTCCAGCAATAACAATACACAAGGTGCATAACTTCACTTGAATAGAACATACATTTTGAGCCAATGAAAACCCAAATTTCAAGCGGTTAAATGATAATTTAATCATTAAAATGTTGCTTTCAACAGATTTGATGTCATGTGTTGGCAAAAATTTATATTGCCCAATCAACATGCAGGTTGTTATATTCTAAGACAGTTAGAACATATTAAGTAAATGTTTAATGATTAAAAAGGGCGGAGTATTATTTACTTAGTATATTCAAACTATTACATAAATAATGCTGTCTCTCCACCCAGCCTGCAAGCCTGTTTGATCACACACATGTTAGCTTGCTTAACCTGAACCACCTACCAAATTCACCAATCTAATACCATGTTTGTCCTTTGGAAAGATTGGTTCTGTGGTTAAATATAATAAAATACATGTATAACAGAAATCATAATGATAAATAAACAGTAATTATGAATATAGTAATGTAAAATGTGGAGATTGTCAATGATATGTTACATGTATGTACAAAATGGAAACATTCAAACTAAACAGGTGCCCCACGTAATTTACTCAATCACCTGATATCAAGGCCCATAACTCTCATTCTTCCACATAGAAAGGCAAGTACATGTCCAGGTTCGCGAGCATATAGTTCTATCAAGTTTGAATAACATTGGTCCAACGGTTCAGATGATATAGACATCAAGTTGAATTATAATTTCAATTTGTTTCCTTATTTTGACAAAAGCAATATATAAATGGCTATAAAATTTTAATTTAGCGAGTGAAATTTCACACAAGTTGAACACAAGTCTCGTGGGTTGGTCAGACGATATGGACAGACAAAGGTGTCCCATAGACACAAAAGCAGATAAAACTAATATTACAGCAGTTAGACAACCATCTGGAAGCTATAGATATATGAAATAATTGCATTCTTACATTGCATCTCTCAAATGAGAAGTTATTCAGAATTAATGTCTGATCTATTGAACAAACCAACATAATTTGCGTGGAGAAATAATGAAGATGGCACAAAGATATACATGGACATTATTTGCACAGTTATATAATCTATAAATAGCATATGACAGCAATGAGATAATCTACAATGTTGGTATGAGGTATATGTAGTATAATACTTGATCAATTATGATAATAGAGAGTTTATAAACATACTGGACACTTAAGTAATGGTGGATATAGTGACTTTGTTAAATAACTTATGAAATATTTCTTTAAAGAATTTACCCAAATTTCATCTCTGAATTTAAATTTGATCATAGTAAATAAATTCCAATAACTATTGAACCAATCAATTTACCAGCCAATCAATAAATAAATCACACAATCAATCAAGCCCACAAGTTTATAAATCAACCAGTCATGAATTAATATCTGCCAATCAACACAATAGCCAATAAATTCCGGTTTATTAATAAATCAGTCAATTAATCAACTACTAATTAATCAAGAAAATAACCAATCAATTAACTAGTGAGTCAATAAACAACCACTTGATTAAACAACCAGTCAATCAATTTATCACTCAAATCAATAAGCCAATCAATGAGTTAGTCCATCAATCAATCAGTTAGTCAATCAATCAGTTAATCAATCAATCAAACAATCAGATCAGTAAATCAATCAGTATACTAATCAATCAGTTAATCAATCACAGTCACAGACATAATTCTGAGAAACAATTCTGCCAGACTTATACAAACTGGCCAGAACCTAATTATCACAATTCACACCCCGATAATAACTGACAAATCATTGCCATGTAATACAAGACATCTACAGCTGTCAGGAAGCTAAATATAAAATCCTGGAGATGAAAACACACATACACATCCTTCAATATGAATACTGTTGTTAGCGTTGGTATTCTACATTGCTGTTCACATGTTGGCAAGAAATGACGGATCTACAGAAGCTAGTTTGGCCGACAAGAAGGAATGTATACAAAATAATAACAACTGTAAACTGGAACACTCCACTTTCTGAAATAGAAATGTAGAAACATTACTACAGTACATAATGACAGTACGATGACATAGAGGGGACACAGGAAATATTCTATTCATCATGTGCGCCATGTTACTACCACATGCAATAGTGATAGCTAATACATGCTCACTAACATATTCTCACTGGATAAATAAAATATTTCCTGTGTCCCCTCTATGCCACAGTATGAAAGATATTTTCAACTTTAGTTATAACATATTTTGGTACTCAAATATACAAGGCTAACATATACACAATTTAACATACAAAATGGAACAAAAAGGCCAGGCAACGATAAAGTTCTCTCAACTTGGTAAAAGTCATTCCCTTTTATGAAAATAAACATGTTACACTGTAATAGAAACTGTTTTTGTTTTTAAAAATAAAGAAAAGATAGTTCTTAAACTTATTCTAGATTAAATGAAATATGTGCATTAATAAATGTACTGTACGTGATAAAATTAAGGAGATTTTAATAAAGCAAGACTTTTAACAACTTTGTTAAATATAATATTATTTTAAGTTTTTGTTTGATACAAACATAAGCATAAGAGTAAATAATTATCACACAACAAAAAGTATGTTTAAAATGTTTAAAGAGACAAAATGTAGGAATATTTTTGACTGCCCCTCATTTTAGACACAAATTTTGGAACATTTTTGACAGCCCCTCATTTGAAAAGAGACAAAACAGCCAGAACGTTTTTGACCCCCCTTGTTTTAAAAGAGCCAAAAAAGCAGGAACATTTTTGACTGCCCCTTGTTTTAAAAGAGACAAACAAGAGGGCCCAAAGGGCCCTAGGTCGCTCACCTGTCGTACTAGTGCATGCACACCCCTATGGTGATCCTACACATTTTCTGAATAAAATTTAAGGAAATTCAGCCTCTATCGCAAGTTTTTGTATGATTTGACCATGTGACCTAGCGTTTGACCCCAGATGACTTAATTAATATCAAACTTAACCTAGATTGTGTTGAGATGATTATTAGGACCTAATTTCATAAAGATTAAGTCGAAATTGTAACCTCTGGTGACTACACAGGGTTTTTCTATGATCTGACCTATAATTTAAACAAAATATTTCCTCCATATAACTGTACAAATACATGCTATAAAGACAGAACAATACCTAAACACTTAAAATAATAATTATGGTTCCAGTGGGGTTTGAACCCACGACCCTCAGGAAAATGTCAATTGACATTGTGACCTTGTTTTTGACGCCAGATGACCCAAAATCGAACTTGACCTAGATTTTGTTGACAGGATCATTGTGACAAAGTTTCATAAAGATTAAGTTGAAATTGTAACCTCTGGTGACTGACTACACAAGGTTTTTCTATGATTTGACCTTTATTTTAAACAAAATATTTTGGAATATTTTTCCTCCATATAACTGTACAAATACATGCTATAAAGACAAAACAATACCTAAACACTTAAAAAAATAAAAATTAAAAAATAAAAATTATGGTTCCAGTGGGGGTTGAACCCACGACCATCAGGAAAATGTACAAATACATGCTATAAAGACAAAACAATACCTAAACACTTAAAAAAATAAAAATAAAAAAATAAAAATTATGGTTCCAGTGGGGGTTGAACCCACGACCATCAGGAAAATGTACAAATACATGCTATGAAGACAAAACAATACCTAAAAACTAAAAAAAAAAATAAAAAAATTACAGTTCCAGTGGGGGTTGAACCCACGACCATCAGGAAAATGTACAAATACATGTTATAAAGACAAAACAATACCTAAACATTTAAAAAAAAAAAATTATGGTTCCAGTGGGGGTTGAACCCAAGACCATCAGGAAAACGACAAATAAATGCTTTACAGACAAAACAATACCTAAACACTCAAAAAAAAAAAAAAAAAAAAAAATTATGGTTCCAGTGGGGGTTGAACCCATGACCATCAGGAAAATGTACAAATACATGCTATAAAGATAAAACAATACCTAAACACTCAAAAAAAATAAAAAAAATTAAAAAAATTATGGTTCCAGTGGGGGTTGAACCCATGACCATCAGGAAAATGTACAAATACATGCTATAAAGACAAAACAATACCTAAACACTCAAAAAAAATAAAAAAAATTAAAAAAATTATGGTTCCAGTGGGGGTTGAACCCATGACCATCAGGAAAATGTACAAATACATGCTATAAAGATAAAACAATACCTAAACACTCAAAAAAAATAAAAATAAAAAAAATAAAAATTATGGTTCCAGTGGGGTTTGAACCCACGACCCTCAGGAAAATGTCTACGCTCCCTACAGCGCTTTGATTTCCAATTCACACCCTGCTTAAAATACTAGAATATTTTGATATTTGACCTTTACTAAACTGCTGTGAACCCTGATACACATTTTCATTGGTTGATGAAAGTTTATTGTATGTATAGAGAGTAGAGAGTTACAGCAGAGAGTTTAGTGACCATGAAGACTACATGTTGAAAGGTTTAAAACAAGGTTTTTTCTATAATTTGACCTAGTGAGCTAGTTTTTGACCTCAGATGACCCAATATCGAACTTGACCTAGATTTTGTTGAGATGATCATTGTGACCAAGTTTCACTTTGTGACAGGTGAGCTAAAAAGCAGGAACATATTTGACCATCCCTTGTTTTAAAAGAGACAAAAAAGCAGGAACATTTTTTACCGCCCCTTGTTTTAAAAGAGACAAAAAAGCAGTAGCCATTTTGACCGCCCCTCATGTAACTTACTCTAGTTTCAACTTGGCCTTCTTTATCAGATGAAAAGTGTAATTTCAATGTTTGTTTCCCGTCATCTGATGAACCTTTTAACCTCGAGAACTTGTATGTCCACAAATATGACTGAAAACAAGATCTATCACTATTTCACTTTATAACAATAACATGATCTTCCATGTGAGATCAAATGAAGGAACAATGTTCTCCAACACGTGTGATAACAAATATGTGAGGTCACCAGCTTTTTGGCGCGAAAACGTAACGTAATCGGCTTAAATTCCTTATTTCTGACGTTGTTTTGACTTAGTAACTATGGTAATGTGATAAAAAGAATCCACCACTCGTTGTCTTTGAGATCAACATTTCTGAAACTCGTCACAAAATCAAATAATTAAACTCACCAAAGGCTTGCTTAATAACCTGTGTTTTCTAGACTTGTTTAGGAAATGTTGATCTCCAAAGACAACTCATGATGGATACTTCACTCCGCAAAAAAATTTAAGGACCACTATTTCAAACCTACATTTTTTTAATTATTCAGATATTGATATGTTATCTATTCAGAATCTAGTATATTTAAAGTATTGGGAAAATGTAAGTTTGGGTAATTTTGTACTTTTATATTGAGTATACGGCATAAACGCACCTGAGGAGAAATTTACCAGTTGGTGACGTGGAACGAATTAAGGAACTGCTATTGGTGGGACACATTCAACGTCACATTGGACGTCAGTGTAACGTCAGTCATACCGTGGTCGGTCCTGCCGGGCATAGGTACCTGGATACTTGGTATGTTGTTGAGCGCATAGGAAGAGCCCGTTAGAGTAATACGGATTGTAATGACCTTTATATTGTCAACATTGCTAAACGATGGCGGTTCGAATCCGCTAAAACGTCGACTTCTTACTTCCGGCATGCATCTGAGGTTCGCAACTGTGAATGAGCTCTTAGAAACAGACTTCATGCTGCTCACAAGCATGCTCGAATTCCTGCTTTCCGTCCACCAATGACCCCAGAACACATGATATTTTTAAAGACATTTTCTCTCGAACCCCGAAACATCCCGTTACCCAGACTCCGGTCTGTTCTGTTCTTAGAGGAATCAATGTTCTGTGTAGACTTTAATGGTGGCAAAAGAAGTGTGTGGCGACAGAAAAACGAAATATTCCTGTACTTTTGTATCCAGGAACACGACAGGTTTGATGGTTTGTCAGTGCTAATTTGTGGCAGGGTCTATGGTGAATCTACAGACACGTGCGTCATCCAAACTGTGAAGATCACTGGATGTTACCTACCACGATGATGTTGAAAATTAATGTGTACGACCTACGGTGATGCTAGAGGTCAAGACTTTGTGCTAATGGACTTTAACACCCGGTCGGACAGGGCCCGTGTGGCCATAGAGTACTTCAAACGCGAGCGTATAGTGCTTTTGGACTGGCCTGCTCGGTCTCCTGACATGAATTCGATAGAGCATGCATGCGACAAACTCCGGTGACGGTTAATTGCACGACTTGTAAAACCACAGACTCAGTGGGAACTGACACGTACACTCATAGAGGAGTGGACAAAAAACCCTCGTCATGCAATCAGAACGTTGATTAGCAACTTGAAACTGAGGTGTAGGGTTCTTATGGAAGCTCGAACAGGTCATCTGTGGTATTGGTGTTAGTTATGGCATTGCATTTTGTGTGTTTCGACAATGATTGAAAAACATCATACCCCACCCACCACTATGCGAACGTTGACAGTTTGGTAGCGACATCACTTCTAGACCTAGCACGTGTTTACTACTGTCATTTGCCATTACCCTCGTTTACATTTATCAATATGACATATTGAACATTTGATATCATTTATTGTTTAGTTGTTAGTAATTTTAGTGATTGAATATTAACCCTTGCATTTTGTGGTCCTTAAATTGTTTTGAGGAGTATATATATACCAAAACAAATCTTGGGAGATAATATTCAGGCCCGGATCCATAAAATTTCGGGTGGGGGGGGGCACAGCTAGCTTTTTGGATGTTATGTTGGGGTGGGCCCGACGAAGATTTTTTCACTTTTTGAATCAAAATCATGAAATTCCTGCACTTTAAGCTGTTAAAAATCAGAAGTAAAGGTATTATATTTGTACTGCTACATCAATAGAAAATACGATGAGTTTAACAATTATTTAAAAAAAAAAATTTCAATCCCCTAAAACTTACAAATCGGGCTTTAAATTTTAGCGTCAGACGTTAAATTATTAACTTTGTAGGCCTACTGCTACAAATTAAAAAAAGCCCTTAAATCTACATATTACGTTAGAAGTTTCCACAGGTTCAGGTCAATTTTTTTAATAAAAATCACAAAATTTCCTGTACCCTAACGTTTTAGAATATTAAAATTCAATGATTCAATGCTAGACACGTGAACCTTAAAAAATGTGCCCCCTTGCGAAGATTTCTGTCAATTTTGTATTAAAATCGTTTTTCCAACTTTATGTTCTAAATCTCACGTGAAATTATTAATATTGCATTGTTACATAATCAGTAATAAATCCATCAACAAGAAAATTTTGACATATCATGTGACTAATTTTAAATCGATCAGTTCACACGTTTTAGTAACATAGATCATTGAATCAAGCGAAATATTGTGAAGCGTCTGATTAATCCAGATCGGTTGTAATTAGGGGCCTGTAAACACAACAGGGGGCACACTTTATTGCACTCGCTTCCGCTATATGTAATATACAGAGACTGATATCACAAAATATCGATACTATAGCCAGATCGATTGGTAATATTTTAAGGATTTTAACGATTTTGGGATGTATAAAATGGTCACTCCGAGGCCAACTGGGGGGGGGCACGGGCCCCCTGTGCCCCCCGGTGGATCCGGGCCTGATATTCACCATAAAATCGAACCCCAATGATCAATAATTTTCTTTCTATTTCTCTCTTGGTATATCCTTTGCGCACATGTAATATATTGAAACAGGTAAAATGTTTGAGTCCTCAAAAAACGAGCCAACCTTTACAGTAAACGCTGATAATAGTTTAAAATGGAGGTGAGTATTCTATCCACTAAACCTGATGCTGTTTCAGCGTAGAAGCCCTGGTTCGAACCTTGGCACTTGTTCATTTTTGAAATGCTTTTCAGTGTTTCCAAACCCAGACAGAGCTTTGTGTGTATTCTTGCTATACACCAGGCAGGTTTTAGAACTAAGGGCATTTGAATAGGTAGGGTATCACGTCCGGAATCCTTGTATCACCTAACTGTCTCTTGCACCAAAGTCAAAGGTCATTTGCTAATCTGGTAGGGAAAAAGCAAATTACCTCACGCTTATGACTGTCTCAGTTGAATGCAAACAAACATAGTCAACTGGTTACAGTATATAACTGAAAGACTGTTATACTATGGCATCACACAAAACCAAACAAAGGAACAACCAGACATGTGGCAATTCCATGAAGAACCTTGGTAACAAGGACCATACATACATGTATATAACAATACCGGTGAGATTACATACCTTTGTTTCACTATCATACAATGAAAATCCTACATCTATATCTAATGTTAGACCAGATAATCGACCATGGTGCATACATCCAAATGTTTTAGCCTGTAAAAAAAATAGAAGAAAATACACTTTTATTGCACGTTTTTTTCTTCACCATACCTTAGTTAATACTTTTCTGAAGAGAATTATTTCTTTTTAAAGCATTAAATTAGGATTCTAATAGATATATACTTCAATGCACAACATTAGTTTTCTCCCCGAAACCTGTGATTTGAATTTTTTCTGTCGGAATTGAAAGATTTTCTTATCTACCTGCTGCCCACCAACAAGTAGAAGCAGACATAGTCCAGTTATTACTTCACTAAAGTTGTACTCTGCAGGTCATACGTGTAATAATCATATGTGAGCATGTGTTAGCTATAATGTGTGCACATGATAATTGACCAATGAAACTAATCAAGATAACTAACACGTGCACATGTGATAGCTAACATGTGAGCATGTAATAACTAATATGCATTCACAGGGTAGTAACATGTGTGCACATGATAAATAAAATATTTCTTACGTCCCCTCTATGCCACCGTAGTTGTTATGATCTTGATTTATCCTGATATAGTATCAAACAACAAACCTTTAATTTGGTGACAGCAGAATGATTGGTCCTATACCAGGCTTTCTCCAGTTGTAATAGATCTGACCGACTTTCCAAACTGACATGTATGGTTTCCTTACTGCTAGTCTGAACAGAACAACAGTGTTGTTTATCATCCAGCAACTCTGAATCCTATAATAAAACACTGTGTAAGTCAATAATTGTAACATACAGCTTGGTGTGTTAGTGACGGGCAATGTTCTCACAGTGAGCCTCCGCAGCTCGATGGATAGAGCGCTTGTTGTCTAATCTGGCGACCCAGATTCAAATCTTGTTGGAGACACTCATATGCTGGCCATGTTTAAGCAGAAAGGTGACAGGCAGTTAAAGGCTATGCTTGGCATTTTAGAAGAAGAAACATGTATGCCAACAGTGACATTTATTTAAATCAGTTGTTGTGTTTTATCGCAAGTCATTCTATTGGTTAATGGAATAAGCTGTCCAATGATATTGCTTTTTGGTTTCAAAGTCATGTGATACCAAAAATGCACATTTTTAGTTGAGACAAGAAATCAGCAGATTTTACAGGTATTTGTGTTTCCTTGAAATATGTCCTTTTGCGTGACTTTTTGTATTAATACTGGTGGCCGTTTTATTTAAACATTTCTCTTTTATTGTATGAGAGGTCGCGGAGACTTTATGGACCCCTTAATATCAAACTTTTAACTAGATATTATGTTTATAAGGAATAGAGCCATGTTTTTAAAGGATCTGATAGGAATTGAACAAACTAGGGACACAGTCGGCCTGTAGCTCTTGAAATCATAATTTGCCCTATCTTAAGATGGGCCCTTAAAAAGGGGATTGAACTTGGACAACTGTACGTACCTGAAGAACTTTGAACATACATTCATAAACCTGAAAGACAGTATCACATCTCAACCAATCTCGACTTTGCATCTGTAATATACAATATTATCATACTATAAAACTCATGGTTCATACACATTTCTCACACCTAAATTCAAGGACTATTCAAGGTTTTTTCAAAGTAGAATTTGTATTTTCAAGGCATTTTTTCCAAAGATTTACTAAGGTAAAATTGTACAATTTCATCTCTTTGCGCTGAATAAATGAAAATAATTTTTGATCAAGGCATTTTCCATACATTTACCAAATTAAAATGGTACAGTTTTGACTCTTTGTGCTGGATTAAGTTTGACGAATATTGTCATCACAACTACTGCTTAGCACTACATGTCTCACTCTCCCACCCATACATTTACATACTTTTTTTTATTTGCAAGAAAAGTGTTTCCATTTTATTTTTCATGCAGAAAATGTGTTATTTTGACAACATTCATAAACTTCTATGTATATTCAAGACTGTATATTCAAGAAATTTTCAGTTAAATTCAAGTACCATTTTGGCAATTTTTCAAGGCAGCACTTGAATTAATTCAAGTACTTCTCAAGGTTGAAAACAAATGCAAGGCCTGTGCGAACCTTGAAACTGTCAGGCAGTCTCGTTAGTCGGACCTTGATCAGTAACACAGCAATTTAGGTTTGATCACTGTAATTTTAATTTCGGGAGTAATAAACTGTGCGAAAAAGGAATTGTGCAGCTAATATAACACATGCTAGTCATAAATATACATACAAATAACCTGTGAGATCAACTATTTATAAAATCTTTAAATTAATGTGTTATATTAAGTGGAAGTATACATACAGGGGGTACATCAAACATGTATATATCTGGTCCTTTAAGGGCCACAAATTTAGGCTTCCAGCCATGTGAACCATGACCGGGGCTTCCTCGTTCTTGGGTCCAGCCCATATACTGTATCTGAAAGTATATTAAAATCTCTGTCTGAATCAACAATTGGTCTATTGAAGTGTCCACATCATCAAATACAACAAAACATAATTCCATATATACTATAGTTGCAAAACACCATCAATTTGAAACTTCATAAAAACTACATGATTGTATTGAATTTAAAATAATGTTACACGCTTCTACATCTTATGATGACCATGTGTAAATTTATTTTTATAAATGTGAACAAAAGCCAAAATACAAATGTTACAAAATATGCATGGTAAATAAAAATGTAATAATCAAACTTGACCAATAAACATTGTTACTAAGTTTGAAGTTGATTCAAAGGAAACTGTTTGAATTAAGAGTAAATTCAAGGCTAATTTGATAATTCAAGGGTAAATTGGGCCCATAATCGAACTTGGCCTAGGTATTATGCCCATTAACATTGTCACTTAGTTTGTAGATGATCCGGTGAAAACTGTTTAAATTAGTGTACAGACAAATTACTGGACGTTGCCCGCCTGCCAAGGACTTCACATAATATTTTTTTCTTTACGTTCCATTTTAAACAGGCATATAAAAAATAGTTTGTGTCATAAGTTTTTTATACCAGACTGACTGCCCACTAAACAATAAGATAGATGTAACTCTTCTATATATGTGAAGAAAGCACTGACCTGTTCCTCTGGAAGCAGTAACCGGTTCATCATCTTAATCTGAAACAATCAACAATGAACATCATTCACAGAATTATATGTCTCCCATAAAAATACCAGATTTATATAGCGCCTTTTTCATTCAAAGGCACTTTACATTATTGTGTTGCAGCCACAAAGGCGCAGGTGCATCCTCTACCAGTGCAGATACAGCATGATCTGACCAGAGAGACAGACTGAGAGGGAGAGAGAGACATAGATACAGGCATGTCAGGCGCTGCAGAAGTGCGCCTAGCTCTTATTTCGAATAGACAGCCTGGTTCCTTAATGTGCCCGGTGTATAGCACTGATACACGGCTTCCTGGCACTTCCAGATACTTTGCAGACCACACGGTCAGATATAGCGGGAAATATTATAAATAATGGGAAATAACTCCAGCAAATAGCATCTCACCTAAAATTTCTGACAATATACACTCTTCAGCTGGTTAAGTTAAGTTTATTTTCTCTTCAGTTATGTGTTGGGCATTGTGCCTTGTAATTGTGGTTTTCAATAACTGAAGGGCATTGTGCCTTGTAATTGTGGTTTTCAATAACTGAAAGGCATTGTGCCTTGTAATTGTGGATTTCAATAACTGAAGGGCATTGTGCCTTGTAATTGTGGTTTTCAATAACTGAAGGGCATTGTGCCTTGTAATTGTGGTTTTCAATAACGGAAGGGCATTGTGCCTTGTAATTGTGGTTTGTGATGATATTAAGTTGATTAACTTGGTTAAGTTGATTGCTGCCTCCCTGTTTGATTTTCTATAGTCCTTTTGGAAACAATAATTTATTTTATGACCAGGAGGGGTTCTACCAAGCCACAATGCCCAATCGTGAAATGAGTTGAAAATGTGTTTTCGGTGCCATTAGCACTCTCCCCTACACCAAAACTCAGTTCAAACATTGTCCTTTTGTTAAAATCCAATTTATGAAATTTCAAATGACCATAACTTCGTCAATTCTAGGAAGTTTTCCATCAAATAACTTTTATTTTCTACCAAAAAATTAATACTTTCTTATATTGCAAAGCTGGATTTCCAGATTATTCCAGAATGGTATGACCACTGTACGACAAAGTAGTTAATATTAAGCAGGAAAGGCTTACCATCTGATTAAGAAGACCGAGTATATTGTTAGTTATTGCAGCTACCCACTCTGCCAGCGAGTGACTATCATCAAACTGTAACACACCCGATGTGTTACCATCTATACCAACCAACTCAAACGAATTTATCCTGAAAAATAAACCACACCACTATAAGACCTTGCTAATACTTGAGTCACAAATCACCAGGATGCCAGACAATGTATGTGTATATTGTATAACTATTATGTAGACAGCCTGCACGAGAGATCTATATATTTTAATATACACCTCCCGAAACCGAGGCTGGGGTGAATGTAACTTTTTTATGACGTGACGTCATTTCCTGCGATGTAACATTCCAAACAACGTAACGTTATTTGCCGTATTAATTGGTCTACAGCTGCTCATACATATTTATAGGCTCTAACCTAGCCATTAATGATAAATGCCGTTAATAAACGATAATAAATACGTGAATACTCTCTCATACTTATAGATAAGAAGAGCATTGTTGGCTAGAACTTTTGTTTCTATTACATACGCTTTCCTGAAGAGAGACTGAAGTTTTTTTAAATTAAAAAGGGTCAATAGGTTTTATTTCCTTGACTTATGGCATGGTATACAATATGACAGTTGTCCACTTATGTTTCAATGAATATGATGTTTAGTTGACCTTCTAAAAAGGATATTGACCTCTGACTTTGTCATCGGTCAATATCACTTTTTTTCAGGTCAACAAAACATCATATTCACCTCGACATAAGTCTATAACAGTATAATATCGGTGTATCCGGCTGACCAATGACAATACGCACAACATCAATAACAAATAATCCTGCTGTGAAGACTGAAGACCAACCTTCATACAATGCCCGTTACCCTAACTTGTTATGAAATTTCCATACAGTTTATGCCACAGAAACAATTAGATTTCTCATTCCAGGAGTACATAATTTTGTTTGCCAGATTGGCCACAGCTCGATCAATAGTGTAGTACTGTATAAATTGTTAAGTAAGCAACACAGAAAATATGGCGTATTTCGCGAATTTACCAAATACGACAACATTTCGTCAAATATAAACTTAGGTATTCAAATAACAGTAGTGTATTTGAGTGTTCATATTTGAGTGTATGTGAGGTCTGACAGTGACAATTTATAGAAGATAAATGTACAAACCTGAGTTGATCGGTCTGTCCTACATATCTAGTGAGGTATGCATATAGTAGCGGTATGGAAGAATAGACGACCCATTGTCTCTCATACTTTGGCAATATAACACCGGGTGGAGATACATTCTGTAAACATACATTACAAACATTAATATACACAGCTATATCGTATATAACTGTAAAATCGTAAATTTTGGAGAGGTCAACATTTCACCAATTTACTGATCAGAAGTAACACTGTTTTTTTTGTTTCATAAAACAAGCATATCATGTAGTTTAAGAAGAATTCTGATAAAGCATTTTCAGCGAAAATATTAAACAACAGTGAGTTATGGAACAGTGTTATTTATGAAATTATTGTTCCTAAATTGGACTTTATTCTGAGGTAGTTTGTGCCATTGTTAAAGTTAACAAGCTCAAGCGTTCATGAAGTTATTGATATGAAATAGATAGTCTATGAAATTAGGCTAAGAAATGTAATATGTTACACAGATACAAGATAAGGATTGCCAACAAGACTGTAGTAAGTGCTTATTATTTATCCAATTACCGCACCACTGAGGCTGAGAAGAAAGGGTTAAACAAATTATTAATACATACCCTGTCATTATCATTCAACAGTGCTGAAAAACAAGAATACCAGTTTATTATATAACAGCAATAGAGTCTAAACACATTATAAAGTCAGGATACAATATGTTCAAGTTGTTACATGTACTGGCAGGCGTCCTACATTCGGACACTTTTGGCATATTTTTCACGATAACTTGAGAAATATGTAAATCAAGTCATTGAAATTTCACCTGAACCAAGCTAGGTTCGTCTCTGAACTAAAGAGCTAATTTGATCACTTCTAAAAATAGCTCAAGTGCATTTTTGAGGGCCGTTGTAGGGGTCACTACATCACCTCATTTTTAAGTCCAACAGGACCATCAACCCGGACACCGTGTTGTCGCGTTTTTTATTACGAAAAAGGCGTTAAATATCGAATTAAACTGTGTAATGAATCAAGGGAGAGCACAAGTAAACGGTTTGTACAAAATTTGTATGATTTATCTCCTGTGAATATTGGAAAAATATCGATCGAAACTTAGCGGTAAAATTTTAAACGTTCACTTTTTAAAGCGGACATTTTGATACAAAATGACGTTGTACGATGTTTTTGAAGCTCTGCACATACTTTACTAAAGCTATATTTTCCTGCTTTATCTGTAAGAAAACATTGCATCGGCTTACCTCATATTTAGCATAAGGACCATAGTTTACATTTCGGGGCTGCGCAGAAGTATTGCAGATGAAAATAAATGGGACATTTCTTGTAAAATATTTTAACTTTAATCGTTGCTACTTCGTTGTGTTAACAAAAATCAAACAACCGATGATCAAAATGAATGGCCGCTATAAAGCGTTTTTGAGTCTGTCCGGATTGGTGGTCGTCCGGATTTGGTGGTCGCCAGCCAGTATAGTGAAACAAGAAACATTGAACTTTTAAACAAGTACATAATTGCTGAAAGTTGGTGCCACATTGACTCAAGGTGCAAAACATCATGTAGTTTTACCATAGTTGTATGCCAACATGGTAGCCAAACAGCCATTTATCGGTATATCAATCCTGATAGCGACCTTGACCTACTGACCTCAAAACCAAATTGAATTATTGATCTTTCAAGTCATTCATGTTAAAGGTTGGGTGAAATTGACTGTTGCCTTTCTGACCTAAAAATCGATAGGGATCATCTTTAGTTTGAGGTTCCCAGGATCATGATCTATCGAGCCATTGAACAGCAACCAAATGGTCAACAGACAAAATAAAACACCCCCTATTCTTCGATGCGGGGGATAAATATCTGATAATAGAGGATTAGTAGAGTATGACCAGGGCTTTTTTTCTGAATTTGGGGAAGGGGCCTGGCCTTTTGAGAGGGGAAAAAATTGCGCGTAAAATGGCATTTTGGGAAATTTTTTCAACAATATAGGCCTATTTACTAAAGCTCTCAGCAACATTAAATACAACAATTAAATCAATATACTGTATGCATATATTGTTATATATCTACAGTATATAATACAGCACAGTAAACTAGTAACAATTCTTTTGTACACAGTTTTATTCATAGGAAAATAATTCAAAATTCCTGGATACAATCGGGGATCATTCTGTTCAAAATCGTATTCTTACAGCACTTAAATTCTGATTAGTCTCCTCAGTAGTTTTTTGCATACATGTACGACAAACGGTGGAGTGTGTATAAAATCTATCTTATCCCGTCAATTACAGTATAATAGGTACTGATACCGGACTTTTAGCACATCCTAGCACGTTTACGACATTAATTACTGGTTTGCGTTAGACTCGTACGGAACAGAAAACGGGATTTCTTGCCGATATTTCCCATTTCTCTTAATTAAAAATGCTTTTCTGTTAAAAAATTGTTAGGCTAGGGGGAAAAATCGTTGGCTTGGGGAAATAAATTTGCTTGGGGAAATGAATTTGCTCGGGGAAGCCACCGTTAAACGGTGGCTGTTATATAGAGAAAAAAAGCCCTGATGACAATTTGGGACTATACTTGCATGGATCAGATGATTTGTTGGGACTATACTTACATGGACAGGTTAATTTATTCAGACTATACTTACATGGATCAGGTAATTTTGTTCAGACTATACTTACATGGATCAGATGATTTGTTAAGGAATACAGCAGCAGGTTTGAAATATTTGACAGTCAGTATAACACTATCACCAGCAGTCTTCAAGGTTTCCATCACCTGGTCATGTGTATACGTCTCTATGTTTGTATCATTTACCTGGAAACAATTCAAATATTGTTGATTTATCAGCAACCCTAGCAAGTAAGGTTTTATTTCAGTCTTCTGTATTATCTTCATAGGAATTGTCATTATAGACAGCTAATTAATGAAGAATTCCCTGAGTTTTACTCAATTTCCAGATTGCCCTAATTCCAAAATTCCCAGACCATGAAAAAAATTCCCAGACTTTTCCCTGACCATGGGAACCCTGAATATAACATGTGTTTAGTCTACTATAGATACTAATACCTCGACTGTCTATCCTGTATAAAGCATGTATTCATTGCCTCGAAGTGTGTAAATGTTAAATTTTGTTTCAAGTCCCACAGTATTCCCAAGGATGCCAACTAACAATTGTTATTGCAACATAATGTGTCACAGTGTGTGATATAATATCATAACTTGTGTTATTTCACTAGTGTCAAACATGGAGTCTGCAGGCACATTATCATGGCAAACCAGCAGTTACATGGAACTTACAGTGCTGAGTAAGCTGAGTTGTGGTCTAATTATGCAACAGATTGGAGCTATTTATATAACTTTGTATAAGCTGATCAACCTAGGATCATTGCTGTGAAGTTTGGTCAAAATCCATTAACTGGGTTTTGAAAAAAGCGTCATAGTTTGAAAATCTTAAAAATATTGATTACTTTAGCCAAAAGCCACTGTTGACTTATAAATGGGTGAGAGAAACTTATGGGTGGTAATATAAGGTATTTAGTACATTTTGAATGACCATCACTTCATTGAACTAGGGCAGACACATATCATCAGATATTACCAGGCATCAAGTTAACAAATTCAAAGATTACTATGGTCTAATGGGATTAAGCATACCTTCATAATAGCATCACCAACATAAAGTTGTTGTGTTTTAGCCGCTGCTTGGCCTGGTACAATCTTGGATATTAATGCAGGTACCAGGGGTTTGTGCTCTGACCCTCCTTTCACACTTAATCCGAGTCCACCAACTTTCTCTCGTCGAATTTCAACAGTACGAACCTGTATCATAAATCAACAATCAGCAATTCTAAATATATTTCATATCAAATGATGAGGAAAATAAAAGTATATTCCTATATATGAAAATATCGGTATTCGTATTTTAAAAGAGATAAACCTAAGGTTAACCAACTAGTAGCTACTATGCCAATGACATGGTATGATATATGCGTGTAATACAACACCATTACAGTCATGATAGTGTAAAGGGATTATTTTCCTTCTATAACAGGGGCCATAAAAATTTACAGGTGGCTTTCCCGCATTAAAATTCTTTAAAATTATGCATTTTCCCCCTAAAATCCAATTTAAATCAAGTTTTTCTTTTGCAAAAATTTAAGTTATTTTTTCCCCAAATCCAAAGTAAAGGCCCTTCCCTACTGTTGAAAAAAGCCTGGTGTAACTGTTATTAACACTCTTCTTTACTGTTCCGTATAAATAGTTAAGTTCGCAACATGGAAAAATTGGCGAATTTCTTTGATCTTGCATAATTTTTGCCAAGTTGAACATGGAACTATACTAACAAATTTTAGAAATCACTGATATTACACCACCCCTAACTTGTATAAATAAAGGAATCAATATTTGTTATTGTACTCACTCTGTCTATTATAGACTGACATTCATTTCCATTTTCTTCTAGATCTGGTTCTCTTTGCACATATTCCTCCCTGAGTAGTATCAGCACTTCTGGTGTTAACTGTAGTTGAATAATTTCTCCTTGTGCCTTGCCATCATTTAGTGTTGCAAACCCTACCTTGGCCTGAAAGTGCAAAAATTATATTTAAGTTAAGTATTCCAATGTGACACAACTAGTGCAGCAAACACACTGAGACAGTGTGGACATACCATGTGCTATGACGTCATGCAACTTTTGGCGAAGAACGCAAGTAGAAATATCATCTGTCAAAAAAAAGTAAAAAAAAACCATAAGTATTAGGGTTAGATACCGGTACTCGGTACTGGAACCCAAACTCGTTTTAAAATATACCGGTATATACCGTTTCAGAAACTACCGGTACCGTTATCGGTACTATTGTACTAATATCAAACTTACTAATTTCCAATAACCTACACTACAGCTCCACTTCATGTTTGGAAATAATTCCTAGTTTGTTAGTTTTGGTTTACGAGATCTATTATTCTGGTATTCATGATGACGTCATCACTGACTCTTCAATCATACGGGCAACTGAACGGGAATTGTGTTTCCTAACTTCAGTGCACGATGGTCGGAAATAGCCATCTATTAAAACATCTCCGGTTAAAGCACAGTATCAACACCAAACCATGTACCATGTACGAAACACTCTGAGAAACAGGTAAGAAAACATTGTATTCACGCTTTGTAAAGTGTTAAATTATGTATCCCTGTCCATAATATTGCCTATTCCGCGATACGTTCAATCTGCCCCAGCGTTAAGCTAAAAGGCATTCTTTCGCGGACTATTTTCAGAAATTAGTGGAAACCCAGGGAATTCCAGACACGATAAAACCCGTACATACGGTAACAAACTCATACAATATCCTAACAGAGTTCTCGTTTGTTGCTCTAACCAGTCATCATGAATGTAAGAAGCCATAGTGCACTAATAATTAAATTCCCTTTGAACAGTATAATTTGTTTGATTCTAAGTTACTAGTCATTTGTACTATTTCCTTAAATAAGAAGGAATAATTCTAGCAGTGATTTTTTTCCTTATTTTTTAGGGTCCGGTAAACGGACCCTTCCCCAATTGCAAATAGGCTTTACTTTTCCCAAATTTGAATGGAGAAATTCCCAATAAACAATTTAAAAAAAATATTTCAAAATCGGACTTAAAATGACAAAGTTACAGGGCCTTCGCTGTGGGTCGCAAATGGAGCCATTTGCGCCAAAATCAAGAATTTGGCGATAAAAAAATCAATTTGGCGAATTTCATGGCGAAGGCTAATTTCTTAACAAAATTTGACCTAATGTCGTAAAAGATCAATTTCACTGCATGTTTGTGTCGTAAAATTGTCATAAAACGGTCTCTTCCGGTCAATTTGTAGATTGTAAACAACAGGTTGGGGACAAGACTAAATTTAGTAACGCCTTAGTGTAACTAAATTTAGTTACATATGGTGACAAAACTGCATGAATTGTATTGGTTTGATAATTAAGCTTGATAATTGCAAGAAATTGACTGGGCAGTTTTCTTCAGTAACATCTATAATGTAGAAAACTTACAAAAAAATAAAATTTCACCGTTGCGTTTTTTGCATCAACTTATTTTAATTAAAAGGGAGATAACTCATATTATTTTCCAAATTTTATTTATGCAATAACTTCGTTGTTTTACGTCCGATTTCAATCAGATTACCTGCAAAACATTTTAATTTATTAATTGTAACAACATTCAAAGCAACTAACTAAAAATATGTTGATAGTGAATGGTAATATCAATTTTTTACAAACGTTACTAAATTTAGCGTTGTACCCAACCTGAACAATTAGCGAGATGTTAACAACTTGACATGTTTATCTGTTTATTGCACCCCTGGAGTCTTGTCCAGTGAAGCCAGGTTACCAAGGTGATTACGATTGAAGCGTGACATTGTTTGATCAATGGGTCTCATTGGCAGTTAATGATGTAAGATTGCTTTATTGTTGAAATTTTAACACTTGTAAAAATTGTTTCAACAAGAAACTTGAAAGTTTGATAAGTCAAGTGATGAATGGAAGAAATAATTATTACAGTGAGCATGGGCCAGTCTGCCTAATTGATCTATCAGACTACTTAATGAACTGAACTTTATTTCATGAACTTAGTAACTGTAAATGTGCCAGTACAAGTGATCTGGTCATCGTTTGTATAGCCTCTTGATTTGAAATCAAGATTTCACTGGAGATAAGAGAAACAAAAGGAATGCAATATTTTAGTGCCTAACCATAGTTTCCCAGTTTCAAAACAGCTATTCATTATTGTAGTTTTTAATACATATACATGAAGTCAAATATATATTAGAAATCTTGAGAAAAGATTTGGCCCAAGTGGCGCTAAAGTGGCGACAACTTTTTTCATTTGGCGAATGTAGTGGCGAAAGCTAAATATTCTCCAGAGGAAGCCCTGAAGTTATGAGCATTTTTGACAATGGGTCAAGCATAAAAGTTCAAAGAAACCAGTAAACATTCACATGTAATCTATTTTTTGGTTTTATTTCACCTTTCTGCTTCATAGAATTTCCCAATTTCAAGTTGTCACAACACGAATATTCCCAATCTGAAGGGACCCATTCCCAAAGAGGCAAAAAAAATCGCTGTCTAGTCTCTACTTACATTCACATGTTTTGTGTACAACCTGTTTCGACATTTTGTCATAGAATACAGTTTTGTTCTTTCATATCACTTAAGTTGTTTCATCTTGACAGGCCTAGACACTAACTATTTTGGCCACTGGTCCGACAGGGCAAAAGTGCCCAATTTGTAAATAGGACAGTTACTGGTCCTCCAGAATTTTCACTGGTCCTTCTGGATTTTCACTGGTCTCGGACCAGCGGACCAGTGTTAGTGTCGAGCCTTGCTTGACTCATGATTTATGTACATGTACCATTAGTAGCATTATTATCTGACCAGCCATATTGTATGCATGTGCATACTCCTAGGGAAATACAGATGTATCATGTACCACAGATAAAAGTGTGGTGAATCTACCATTCCTGCCATTGCTGCCATTTCGGTAGTTCACCATTTCGGGACAACCATTCCGGTGAATGACGTCATCAAGAACCGGTGATCGGCGCACATTACACACGGACGTTGGACGGGCAAGACGATAGTGAACCCCGTGAACATAATCACAGATAACTGCAGATAGCTAGCGTTGGTTAGGTGAGATAAGTTACGTTACTATTGTATTTGGCCGTTATTCCTTAAGTGCAGAAGCACCACACTGGTGGCAGCGGTGACTTATTCTGTTTTTGCGGAATCTGAACCCACGGCAAGACGAGGTCACGTGACTTTTGCGAGCTGCTATTTTACCATTTAAAAGGCAGCTTTAGCGTAATCAACGTTGGTAATTATCACCAAAAGATTGTTGGAGTTCTTATTTAGCGAGGAGAGTGTGTTTACATAGTTTACACAGTTCAACTAGCAGAAGCCGCATTGTTTGGTTTCGGTTCCCGCCATTTACCCATTCTGGATAAAACCGGTTCCGATGTGACTGTTACGGGAAGTAACTCTAGCGTCCTTTGCCAGCGGAAGGGAAGTAAGTGGGTTTCTTCGATTATTCTTGTATTGTTTTTGTAGGATTGTTTCAGTATTTTTGGGGCCTGAATTTGTTAAAAAGGGATATTTTTAGTATTTTTCATTGTATTTCATTAAATTTTTGGGAACTTTTGAGCTGTATTTTCGTAACTATTATAATTAACGGGTGTATAATTTTGGGGCTGAATAAGATTGTTACACTCTTGCTTAACGATGCAAAAGAATAAGCCTGAGCCTGAGGGGGAAAAAACTCCCGAGAGGTCAACAAGTACGCCCACTAAGGATTTAAAATCTTTCTTGACGGTAAGCGCTAAAAAGGAAAAGAGGGTAGCAATTAATTTTGTGAATAGAGATGCCCTTATGTCCATCAAGGGAATTAGCGGTAGGTTGGCCGACAGTATCCTGTTCCTCAGAAAAACGAGTGGGAACATGACAGAGGCCCTGCTCAATACATTGGCCCGCGGTCAGGTCCCAGAGGAGTCTATGGCTATCTTAGACTTCACTAAAGATAGGTCCTTGGGTAACGAATCTGGGTCTGAGGGGGAACAATCTGATGACCATGGGGCCGGTCCTGGAAAAAGCGACACAGCGTATCGATATGCGAGCGATGAGGAGCCCCTTGCCAGTGATGATGACTGTGGTAAGGTGTCCCTGGTCAGAAAGACCAAATACCACGAAAGCAAACCTGTGTATAAGGCCAAGATGCGATCGACCAAAACCTACGAAAGCGAACCGGTGTATAAGGCCAAAAAGAAGCCTAAGAAGTCTAAGTCCAGGTATGTAGTAGAGTCCAGTAGCGAGTCCTGTAGCGAATCTGAGGGGGAGTCGTCGGAGTCATCCGACTCTGATGAGCCTAGACAGAAGAGAACTGACAAGCTAACGAGGGCCAGCCAGGTAATGAAGTCCCTACCTAAACAACTTATGTATGACGGCAAAACCAGATGGAAGACCTACTACAATAGGTTCATCCGTTACGCAGAGGCATGTGAGTGGACGAAGGACGAAATGCTAAATTGTCTCTGTTGGCGGTTGGAGGGCAAAGCGGCTGACTATCTCAGTATTATCATGGATAGCAAAAAGCACCTCACATACAAATACCTCATACGAAAGTTGGAGGAGCGATTCGGTGAGACTGACTTACCAGATGCGGCACAGGCGCACTTCCAGCAGGCGGTCCAGTATGCAAATGAGGACTTGGACGACTGGGCAGACAGAGTCCTCACCCTAGGGAATAAAGCGTTAAAGGGTGTAGAGGAGGAATATGCCATGAGACAGATAGTGAGCAGATTCTGTCAAGGTTTGCGAGACAAAGAGGCGGGCCATCATGTGTACATGAAGCAACCCAAGTCCGTGCATAAGGCGATACAGATGATTCGCATGTACACGCACACGCATGATGCTATGTTTGGTTCAGGCGAGTCAAAAAGGACATATGAGAACACCGAAGTGTTTTCTGTAGGTAAGGCCAGCTACCAACCAAAGTCCGATATGGAGACCATGAAGGAATCTATGTCGATCCTGCAGAAAACCGTGCAAGATATGGTCCTGTGTCTGCCCAAGCCGAGGGTATGTTTCAACTGTAACGAACCAGGGCATTACAGACGTAGTTGTCCTAAGCTTAGAGAGGGGGGTTCTTTAAACGGGAACGGGTCGGGCAACTAGGCCGCAATCCGACCCCTAAGGTGAGTGCACCTGCCAACCCCTCGGGTCGTCAGGTGGGCTCATCAAGGCCTCTGTCGGGATCCGTCCCGGTTGAATCACCCCCACCTCCCCGAGAAGTCCCAAACCATGAGAGGGAAGTCAAATCCAAGGGTGTGCCCCCTAAGGGGAAACCGTGTGCATCAGAAGGGTCTGATGGTAGCGAGCCCTCTAGCGCAGAGGCAGAGAAAGATGCGGAAGGTGAAAATGTAATGATATGCCAATTAAGGTCCGTGTCTCAATTTACCATGGATGTCAAGGTAATGGAACTAAATGTTTCAGCAGTAGTTGACACTGCGGCCATGGTTACTATTATTTCTGATAAAGTTTATAAGAAATTGGTTAGAAAACCCCCTTTGTTGAGAGAGGTCACGCTATTAACGGCGGGGAGGGGAATGCCAATGACTGGCATGGTAGTAGGCCCAGTGAAACTTAAAATAGGGGGTCGCTATTATTCAGAAAATCTTCATGTAGCCCCTATTGAACATGACATGCTGTTAGGCTTTGATATTTTAAGGGACACAGGTCAGGCCATCTTAGATATGGCCGGGGGGATCTTACATTTTGATGGCCAGGTTATTAATTTAGGTATGGATTCGGGTAAAAGGTCACCTTCCGTAGCGAGAGTTACAATTGCTAAACGCCTCGTAGTCCCTCCAAACTCTGTCGTGAAAGCGAAGTGTAGAATGAATGTCCGGATGCCCGACTATGTTATTGAACCAGTCCAGGGTATCAAACTTATGGCCCCTCGCATTGTTAGACATGAGGGCCAAGATCCAATTGTCTGTTTAGTTAACCCGTCTGATAGGTATAGAACACTCAAGCCAGGTACTGACATCGGTCGGGCCTACGCCATCGACGAGGTACTTCCAGACAACCATGTAGAGGGTGGGGATGGTGACATCCCCACCGTTAGCGAAATGACGGTACCTGAAATGGGTCCGTCCACAGCCATACCTGCACATTTACAAAAAATGTATGACGATTCCTTGGAACACTTAGACGAGGATCAGCAGATGAGGTTCGCCCAATTACTCATTGAGTACCAAGACGTGTTTGCTGAGAGTGAGTATGACCTTGGTAACTTTACAGGTGTGGAGCACACGATTGACACAGGTAACGCAAGGCCTGTCAAGCAGCGCATACGACGTACCCCGGTCTGCTTCGCTGAGGAAGAAGAGGCACACTTGAACAAAATGCTCCGAGCGGGAGTGATTCAGGAATCTGTGTCGGACTGGTGCTCCGCCCCTGTATTAATTAGGAAGCGCGACAAGTCACTAAGGTGGTGTGTAGATTATCGAGCTCTGAATGATGTGACTGTCAAGGACGTATTCCCTCTACCACTGGTAGACGACTGCCTTGACACTCTGTCAGGAACGGCTTGGTTTTCTAAACTAGATGCGAACTCTGCCTACTGGCAGGTACGTATCGATGAGAAAGACCGCAAGAAAACCGCGTTCATTACTAAGTATGGGTTGTTTGAGCATATTCGTATGGGCTTTGGTCTATGCAATGCCCCGGCAACCTATGCTCGTGTCATGAACCTGGTCATGCATGGGTTGACTTGGAAAACCGTTTTGGCGTTTCTGGATGACATTGTTGTCCTAGGAACCACGTTCGAAGAACATTTAGCGAATCTACATGATGTGTTGCAGCGGTTTCGTCAGTATTCGTTGAAACTCAAACCCAAGAAATGTTGCTTCTTTCAAAAGGAAGTAGAGTTTCTTGGTCGTATTGTAGGTAGTAACCGCTTGGCGATGTCGAAGGCTGACATCCAAGTTGTTACTGATTGGCCGGAACCTAAATGCGCTAAGGATGTCGAGAGATTCATGGGCTTGGCCAATTACCACCGTAATTTTGTAAAGGATTTTTCACGTGTTTCAGAACCGTTATATGCGGTCACTCGTAGAGGTCAGTTTGCATGGGGGCCAGAACAAGTAGAATCTTTCGGCAATCTTAGAAATGCATTGACAAACCCTCCTGTATTAGCATTGCCTAATGCAGAAGATCCTTTCATATTGGACACAGATAGTTCTGACTATGCGATCGGGGCAGAACTAATCCAGGTACAAAATGGTGTTGAGAAAGTAATTGCATACGGCAGTTACTCGATGACTAAAGAACAACGCAGGTATTGTGTGACCAGGAAGGAGCTCTTAGCGATAGTCCGATTCACTAGACAGTTTCGACACTATCTTCTGGGATGTCCTTTCACTGTCAGAACTGATCACTCGAGTTTGACATGGCTGTTACGGTTTAAGGAGCCACAGGGGCAGTTAGCGAGATGGCTAGAAGAGCTATCACAATACAACATGGTAATCCAACATAGAAGTGGGCGTAAACACGAAAATGCTGACGCATTGTCCCGGTTGCAGGCAACAGAAGGTCAGTGTGAGGCGTATCGTGCGGATGTCAGGTTGGAGCAATTGCCCTGTGGGGGATGCCGTTATTGCGCGAAGGCCCATGCGAATTGGGGGTCGTTCAATGAACAGGTAGACGAGGTTATTCCGTTGGTGTATGGGGGCCATCTTACCATGGGTAGCGCCAGGGTGGGTGGATCTCCGGATATAGGTGAAGTGGTCCAGGGGAAAGCATTGTTGCGGACAGGGGAGAAATCTAGTCTGGGTAGCGCCAGGGTGGGTGGATCTCCGGATATAGGTGGGGAGGCATCCTCACTGGGAAGGTCAACAAGTGCTCTGGGTCCAGCTTCACTGGGAAATTCCTTGGGTAGCGCCGGGGAGGTATATACACAGCGGGAGGGAACTCATGAAACCTTAATTAGACATGTCAGCAAGGGTATCGGGCCGGCACTGACAGGGCCAAAGCAGACAGTGCGTTTTGACGAAAATGCAATTTTAAGACCTATAGATAATGTATTAAGGGTAAACCAACTGTCTGATACATTCTTAAATTGCCCCGAGTCGAGTTGTTCAGATGAAACTGTGGCCATAAATGAAAGCGATATCAACTATTTGCGATTGGTAGTTGATGAGATACCGTGGGACCCGGGGGAAGGTGTTGACCTTGGCCCCCTGACTGCTTGTAGCGTGATGACCAGAAGCAAGTCTGATGAGTCCAATGGGCCTATAGATGATCCTATTACGGTAACTAAGAGTGTATGGGGCGTTGATGTGGCCGAGCTTATCCAAGCTCAAGAGCAAGATCCAAATCTATCGTTGCTGCTCAATTGGTTAAAAACAAAGCAGATGCCCGGGGAGGCGGAGTTGTTTCAGTCTAGCCCAGCTGCCAAATCATACTGGTTAAATAAAGAACTGTTCTTATTTATAGATAGGGTTTTATACAGGAACATCCCCAAATCCCAGGACACTTTGTTGTTGTTGCCAATTGGTCTGAGGGATGAAGCCATAAGGTTGAACCATGACCTTCCATCTGCGGGGCACCAGGGCGTCAAGCGGACGCGAGAGCGATTGAAAGAGAAATACACATGGTATGGTCTAGGCAAGGATGTGGCTGCCTTTGTTGCTGGATGTGAGGTATGTAACCAGTGTAAGAAAGAAGGTATGCGCAAGGGTAAGTGTCCGATGACCGAATATCATGTTGGGGCCCCCATGGAACGGGTTCACATTGATTTCCTTGGACCGTTGCCAAAAACATCACAGGGTAACGAGTACATACTCATGATGGTGGACCAATTCTCTAAATGGGTTGAATGTGTACCTCTTCCCAGTCAGAATGCCGAGGTAACAGCTAAGGCCACTATTGACCACTTCTTTGCTAGGTTTGGGGTCCCTTTCCAGATTTTCACAGATCAGGGAAGGAACTTCGAGTCTAAGCTGTTTAGCGAGCTATGTCAAATACTGGAAGTCCATAAGGCACGTACTACCCCGTACAGGCCTTCCTCAAACGGACAGGTTGAACGGTATAACAAAACTTTGATGGATGCCGTCCGTTGCTTTATTGGTAAGTCGCAAACCAGGTGGGACCTATTCATTCCGCAGATAGCTGGTGCCTTGAGGTCTTCTGTCAACCGACACACCGGCTATACTGCCAATATGCTGATGCTGGGAAGGGAGGTAAGTACTCCTGCTCATATCATGTTCCCACAGGCGAGTGATAGCGACAAATATGGTAGCGTCGATGAGTATGTAGCGGTACTGGTTCAGGAAATGGAAAAAGCTCATCAAATAGCGAGACAGAGGCTTCAGCAAGCGAGTAAGCGAATGAAGCGCAGTTACGACCTGAGGGTGATGGAACGCACATACAGCGTTGGTGATGTCGTTTACATGTTGGACACAGCGTCAATCAAGGGTCAATGTAAGAAGTTGTGCCCCCCCTGGAAGGGGCCCGGTATAATTGTAGAGGCATTATCTTCTTATATTTTCAGAGTAAGGGTCAGGAATGCAGTGTTTGTTGTCAATCACGATCGGATCAAGCCTTGTCGGGACCGAGTCTTGCCCCAGTGGGTCACCAGTTGGAAGGAGAACCCTGTGGTTGGTAAGGGTGATGCTGGGGCGGGTAAGGTTTATTGTTTTTGCAGGAAAGAATGGCAAGGTCGCTTCATGATCCAGTGTGACTACTGCTGTGAGTGGTACCATGGCGCTTGTGTGGATATTGGCCCAACAGAGGCACTTAGCATCGACAAGTACAAGTGTGCTGATTGTATCAAACGAACGAGGAGAAAGGTACATTAACTTAACCGTGATTTCCTTTTGACTCGTTTCAGAATAATTATGGCCAAGAGAAACATTAGAAACTTGGACGATGTAGCGAAGGCAACAGCGCGAGGGGTGTTGGTACAACCAGAGGTGCTGGGCAAACTAGTGTACCTCTGCGACGACAGGGCCAAGTGTGAGCACCTCATCAGCGAACAGGTCAGTGAGGCCAGGAAGCGGGACAGGTCCAAGTGGCTGAAGGGTTTGGCGGGAGTCTTAAACACGAGCCAGTACCAGGACAGGGAGTGGATCCGCACTAATGTCTTCGACATCGGTCCAGGTAAGCGTATTGTGTGGGCTGAGACCCCAGCGCCTCAGTCCCATGATATTCGCTTAGATACCAGGTCTGTGGATCGTGTCGTTGATATTTTAGATGCGGAGACCGAAGCGAAGCTGCTGGCGTCAGACGGGGAGGATGAAGCGGAGCCAATGGATGAGTCGGTTAGTACTCAAGTCATCCCGCCCCCCGCCTCGCCTAAGAGGTTGGGTGGTGGGAATGGCTTGGGGAAACCGGTGAGTCCGGTGAAACCCTTTCTCTCTACATACGCCTCGGTAGTAAAGCAACCTCGTCCGGTATTGGGGGATGTCAAGGCGACCCCAAAGGTGTGTTCTTCCGATCTGGTAGTGACGAAGAAGGTAGCGTCATCTAGTACAACCAAGAAGGTAGCGTCATCTAGTACAACCAAGAAGGTAGCGTCATCTAGTACAACCAAGAAGGTAGCGTCTTCTTCCCCGCAGGAGTGCTCATCTGGCACGGTCAAGCAAGGTGCATGTGGGTACGGTGATGTCGGTTATTCATCAAGGTCTGGCAGACAGCAGAAGAGAAAGACGGCAAGTTGGTCAGGTCATAATGGCAGGAAGGCGGAGGTTCGTCCACGTAGCGAAGCAGCCGGGACGTCTTATGATCGTGAGAAGAAGCGCCACAAAGGGGCGTCTGCGACGGTGTCCGCACCAAGATGTGTTATTCGTGGCTGTATGAATACGATGTCCGAACGCCATGCTTATGACAAGCATCTGCCAGAAATATTCAACCTGGCTCTGACCGGTGAGACTGTTGCCTCCAGGAGGGTAGGTGCACTAAAACTAATGAGTTGTTCACTTATGAGCGTGATGTCTAACTTAGAGGACCTGGTGCGGTATGCAGAGATGACAAAGTCAACTCGGTATATTGAGAGTCCTAGTCCGGAGCTGAAGTGGGCGATGGGTGAGCTATGCGACTTTTTACGGATTCCTACTCCGGCCGATCTGACCCTTAAGGTCTCGGGTAACCAGGTTACCTGTTTGTTGTACTGGAGGGTTTTACTCGCTCTATTCGGGATGATGGAACCCTTCCAGCAGACAGATCTGAAATCCGTAATTAAGGTGACCGAGGACGAGCGTGCCCTACTACCACAAGTCCCAGTGGCATTTGACAGTCATTGTCATCTGGACCGTACGATGCAGGCTTTGCATCTTGAGCAGGATTCACTGGATGTCATTTGTGACGCTTGTCCTGTGCATGATAAGTATACGGTCCAGGTGGGAGGCGTGGTTGGGGTGTTTTGTGACCCGCGAACTTACCCGACGGAAAAGTCTCTTCAGAGATGGATTGTCCAGGGTGTAGTTCCAGTGATTGGGCTTCATCCTAAGACTGTTTGGACTGACGACATGATTGAACGTATGGGTAGATTGGTACAATTGCCCTGCGTTGCTGGTTTGGGAGAGATTGGGCTTGACCGCACCTCTACCAAAGCCGGCTGGACTAAGCAGATGCTTGGTATGGACCGAGCTCTGTCTTTTCTGGAGGAGAGGCACGTTTTGGTGCTACATGGACGGGGACTGGGTGACGACGCAGACGAGGTGCTTCTGTCTATGCTGTGGTGTCTTAGAGGTCACCCACATGTTATCCGGGAGCAGCGCATTCATTTGCACTGTTTCGGGGGTAGTGTTGAACTGCTTAACATGTGGTTAGACGCCTTCCCTAATTGCTACTTCGGCTTTACAACCGGAATTGCGAGGCACGTGACTGGACATAATCCCCGGGTCGAGGCCTTGCGTGCTGTCCCGGAGGACCGTTTCCTCCTTGAAACCGACGCACCTTACTTTGGTACGGATGGACGTTCCCATAGCACACCGGCCCATCTAGGCTCGACTGCATCCCTTGTGGCCGATCTCCTGGGGGAACAGTGGGAAGTAGTGCTAGTCCGAGCATCCACCAATGCACGCAGGTTATATGGCGTAGAGTGAGTGGGGTTACCGGAGCGACCGGTGCGGCTGAGACTCGGAGGGTCTGGCCCCTTTCAAGGTTCCTTGTGCGGTCTTGACTGGGTAAACTTTAGCATGAGACCCTAACTAGATTCTTGTATGTGATCTAGTTAGGTTAGGCAGGCATACTAGCCCGGTACTGGTTAAGAATCCAGGAACCAAGTTCTTGTACGCGACACAAGACTTGGTGATGATGTCCGACACTGATTACTGAGATCAGTACATTTATGCGATCTACCGACCAAGACGTCATTGGTGTCCTACCACCCGACCTACCAGTCTTCAAAAATAGGAAGGGGAGAAGTGTGGTGAATCTACCATTCCTGCCATTGCTGCCATTTCGGTAGTTCACCATTTCGGGACAACCATTCCGGTGAATGACGTCATCAAGAACCGGTGATCGGCGCACATTACACACGGACGTTGGACGGGCAAGACGATAGTGAACCCCGTGAACATAATCACAGATAACTGCAGATAGCTAGCGTTGGTTAGGTGAGATAAGTTACGTTACTATTGTATTTGGCCGTTATTCCTTAAGTGCAGAAGCACCACAAAACTTAGCACACACATAATGACACATTCATACCTCATACATATCGGTATCATTAAAATACCATATCGTTTCGTTTGTACCGGTATGGTATGGTATCGTTTCGTTCTTAACAGTATCCAACCCTAATAATCATTTTATTCTTCGACTAATTTTGACAAAACATCCTCGACGCCCAAGCTGAGAATAAGTACTACTATCCATGCAATTTACTTTTAATATTTCTGTGCAAACGTTTGCAGTTTTTGCCCTAAACAAACTAACTGCTATCCAGACTGTTTCAGATTTCGGACAATAACTGAGACATTTCATTGAAAAATATTAAGTTGCATGGATAGTACTCAATTCTCATCTTGAGCCTGGTGAATATCTAGTTAAAATCGGTGGAAGAATAAAATACTAATGTCATGATTGTTGTCTGACTCAGGACCAGCAGACAGACAGTTTTCATGAAGTCTGTAATGGCTTTCTCATTGCTTATTTATCATCTTAAACAAATATTTTAGGGGCGAGACATTTTGGTCAATGAAGAGGGAAACATGCTATTTAAAAGTATTTGATTGGGGGAATGGGGTCGATATTATCTTGTCACTGGCATTTTCCCCCAGTCTGAATTTGATCTGACAACAATGACATCTTTATTCAGAATGTCATCCGACAATAACATGATTCAATAAATATATTACCAATAGTTTCAATTTAAAAGCATCAAATTTACCACCAGTTTACAAGGAAAAATCTAAGTTTATATTCTGACATCCGAAATTAAGTATGTATCCGAAACTGCGATACTTGAATGACTCATCATCAACGAAATCTTTGTAAAAAGACAAAATGCAAAAACATGCGTTAAGAGTAAAATTGCTAGACACTTACCTCATTAGGTGTTGCCATAATTAGCAATCAAGGTCCCATTTAATTAATAATTGGTGCTACGAAATCTTCGGCGAACTTCACCGTAAACCGGAAGTCATTTAAATCAACTTCCGGTAATGAAGTCTCGCAAACTTTCGCGAGACGGTTGTTTGCATAGCAACACCGGTAGCAACGAGACTCTTGTGTATGGACTGACTGCAAAACAACTGATGTAAACAGTCCAAAAAATAGAAAACACAAACTATCAAAATGGAAGGCTTGCCTTTTCTACCAGGGAACTCATTCACTGACCCAACGGTAAGAGATTTTTACAAATATATGATAAGTTGTCTTTGTAATTGCAAATATTTTAGCAACTGTTTAGCCTGTCAATCTGTCACCCTGTCCCAGGTTGTGGCTGTGTCAACTGGGTATTTATAATATCATGCTTATATTATAATGCAAATTATTTGAACGATGGAAGCATTGATTTGTATTGAACAATTATGTTTTATTTAAGAAACAGTAATTGCCAAATTGACACAGTAATTTTATGAACATTGAACTCTTGTGTGTTTGGTTGCTATGTCTGACTCTCTTGAGATTCAGATTGGATTCTTTAAAATTTGAACAGGCCTATGTATTTCTATTTGTTGTGTACTATCGCCTTGTTTTCTCTGTAGTAGGTTAGCTCAGCTTTGTATCTGACCTTTTGTTTTATTTGCTAATAACTTACGAAAATTATGCCGTATTCCCATGATTAGCAGGACAGAGCGGTCCACATTGTCGGTTCAGAGCAGACCATGGTGTTGTGTTGCTATATAATTAATGTTTGCCATAAAACAAAATATGCAATAAAACATAACAGTGTAAACAACATCAGCTTCAATTTGGTTAATGTACACATCTCTGCTCAAATGGTTAGAATGGATGTGCATGAAAATGTGCAATTCTAACTTTTCTACAGTGGTTTGGAGTGTTTTGAACATGTGCTCAATTTGATCTTTACTGTACAATTAAGGCAAATGAAATAAAGTTCATTGTTATATTTTCAGAAATCAAAGTATCACAGAAGTCACTCCCTTAACTACAGGAATGGTTATGCATTACCAGCCCACCCAACCGTTGGAATCGGTGGAGAACCAATTGTTTACAATCAATTGTCTGAACAGGAGTTAGATGAATTGGCTAACTACAACCCAACAATGACCTATGGTCAGGCCAAGGAGGCTCCTCCAGAGGACTTCGTTCCTGCACATGTTGGCTGGGACAAAAAGGTATGTGTATTTATTGCACATGCACTTTCTTAATCTAATTGTAAAATACCTCATTTTTATAGTAATTTGCAAGCTTCACATTAGACATGCTCCTTTCTCTAAAATGTCCTTACACCAAAACCAAGATTCTTTGATTTTTATCAGAAGACTACAACTGTTTCCATTGCAGGCCTCAATGAATCCACTCGTCCGCTTGTCCTGCACAATATCTTCCTTCTTTATTTATATAGCAGGACAAGTAAGATTTTGGGGTCTTCTTCTTTGTCTATATTGCAGGACAAGCTCTTTTAAAAATATTTGTTGAGGCCAGGCCGCCTGCATTGGATTAGTATATAACCGTACATAATTATAGCACTAACAATAATAGTACTTGTTATAATAAAAATTAAATCCTGAAACCTATTGATCATCTGCATTCTCTACTTATGTCTGCATATTACATTTGAATGATATTTTTCAGGTGCTTAGATACAATGCATATTTCAAGCAGACAGTACATGAGTCAAAAGATGAATATTTTAGAGTACGCCCTGTCGATATTTTCTATTACTTAGAAGATGATAGTATAGCCGTGATAGAACCTCATGTTGAAAATAGTGGAATGCCACAAGGTTGGTTCAAAAACTTGATATTTTGTCTCAGATGCACTCAGGCAATCTTCCTAAAGTTTCATAATACATGATAATGGACATGTTTGTGTATATTAAATTTTATTCAATAAAATGACACAGTATGATTCTGTTTCTGTGCATATATTTTCAGCTCTTAGAAAATAAAGATCAATGTCATGGTTCAGCTTGATGTTACATCTATGTATAAGCATTTATATATGTAGTCATGTACGCTTTAGAATAAATTCAAAATTTGTAATAACATTTTTTGTAGGGACTATTTCATTGTTATGATAGGGTTAGCCATTTAATAGGGTTTGTTGTCAGAATTGTTTTTTAATTAATTTTGACCATGTTAATTTGATTTCAGGAAAATTGATAAAAAGACAAAGATTGCCCAAGAATGATCAAGGTGACCACTGGAACTGGAAAGATTTAAATAATGGAGTCAATGTAACTTTCTATGGCAAAGTTTTCCATATTGTCAATATGGACCAATTTACTAGCGTAAGTATATAAATTTCATGTTTTAATTATTATAATGCAATTTGTTGAAAGGTCATTGAAAAGGTAGCTTGTAGTACTTGTAAGTTACAGTACTCGTTGATCGGGACTTGAAGAGTCATGAAATACCTTAAATTGTAACAACTAAGTACCATGGTTTTGAGCTCGAATCGGGAGCTTTGTAATGGCATTACTGATGATACATCCAAACTTCATCATAAGGCAATCACATAATAATTATTACTCAGTGGACATTATTTGTTAAAGCTAGACTAAGTTTTGAGCTACTTTAAATCAAGCAAATATCTGGATGGAAACAAATGTAGATTTATTTTAACTAACTAAAACTCTACACTGGTAAAAAATGTATATTATTTGTACCAAATAATAATATCACGGTTTTAAACAAATTGCAGATTACATATATCCAATTTCCACCTTTTTTATCATTTCAGAATTTCTTGGAAAGTGAAGGATTGATCGTGAATGCAAGTGAAGGTTTACCGACCGATCCTTACATTGAAAGAAGAAAGACAGCGGCTGCATTAAGAACCTATACTACACCATCTTCGTTTGATAAACAGAAACAGTTCTTAGAATTGGACAGAAAAGTTCTTAGATTTTACTGTGTATGGGATGACAGGGACAATATGTTCGGTGAAATGAGACCATTTGTTATACATGTAAGTTGAAGAATATCGCGTGTGTGTGTGAATATTGCGCAATTATTACATAAGTTGTATAATAGTCTCTTCAACAATGAGATATTTCTAACTCTCTTAATGCTCTCACAATATTTGGTAAGTTACATGTTAGCTAACTGATCTAGGTGTATCAAACAGCTAGAGCCCTGAATTCTAGCTAGCTATTTGTTGAATTAATATGACATTGAAAATATTGACTGGCATATATATACCAGCTCAATGTTGTGACCTTCAGAATACTAGGAGGTGTGTTTAAATACAAGCCTGGTCCCCAAGACCAAAATTATTGAAAAAGTGCAGGTAAATTAAGACTTGCACTTATGATAGTACATGTATATTGGTAGTTAAATTTCTAAGGATTGATTGACGCTGTTTCTGGATATGGACTTAAATTTCAGACTGTTGTTGGGACTTTCAGCTCAGATTAAGTTAAATGCATGATTTGTATAATAAATTTACTCAATATGAATGTGATCAAGAGTCGGTGATTTATTATGCTTGATATTTGCAGTATTTCCTGGTTGATGACACACTGGAGGTTCGTGAAGTACACAATGCTAATGATGGGCGTGACCCATTCCCAGTTCTCATTGGTCGTCACAAAGTGCCTGTCAACCGCTACCAAGTAGATTCATCCTTCCCTGCCGTCGTTATGGAACTCTCATCTCATGAGATCAAGGAATATTTCACACCAAAGGAATTTACGATTGGTGAAACTGTGATGATATATGGTCGACGATTTCTGATATATGACTGTGACAATTTCACAAAGAGTTTCTACTACCACACATTCGGAATCACCGAATTCCCATCTGTTGATGTTAAACAAAGGATGAAAGATATGCCTAAAATGGTAAGAAAAAAACCTGAGATGCTTTCTCATTATCTTAAGGAAAGGCTTGAAGCCTATATATATAAACGTAACAATATTTAAAGGAACTGACAAAGCTTGCAGCATTTTCATGGCAAACAAATGAAAATAACTAAACCATGAGGCTGACATATTCGAAAATGTGTGTTTTTATAGAGGTAGTCTTCTTTTAATATTTTGTAATATAAAGGTAATAATAATATCAACTTTATCTAAAGAGGCAATACAGTTGGGCAAGCCCAGGCACCGTGTTCACAAAGTATACCATGTTTCTGTGATGCGTGATTTATACATAAATATTATACATGTTGAATATACGGAACAAAATATAATATGGTTGTACCAAATAGTCTTTATAATTTTACTGCAAATGTTTTTATTTTATCTTTCTCTGTTTTTCTATTACAGGAAATTCCACCTTTCAACCAGTTTGGTTCCATGGAAGATTCGCTGCAGTCATGTCTGTCATTGATACCACAACCTCCAAAGAAAGATTTCATTAAAATGCTTGAAAATGATCACAAAGTCTTGAGATTTGAAGCAATAATGGTAAGTATACTTCTCAATCATTTTAGGTTATTAGGGTCTGATCGGCTAACTTGTAGTTAATATTTTGTGACAATTCCGTGATTTCTGTTTCATTTGACATCATTAACCTATTTCTTTATTTTTGTTAATGATCTAAGTAATGCTAATGTCGATATTAAAGTTAAGTTTAATTAGAATGTTTCGAAATTGTTTACTGCCATCAAAGTCCTTACTCAGCATTTTAATATTTTTTTGCACTTTTTGTGTTTTTCAGGATTCAGTAAGGCCGGAAGATAAGGGACGTAGATTTATTATATCATATAGATTAGCCGATGACATGATGACAGTGTATGAACCACCAGTTCGTAACTCCGGTATCATCGGCGGAAAATTCCTCGAGAGAACTCGTGTTGCCAAGCCTAACTGCCCACCAGATCAACCACAGTTTTATGGTCCGCAAGATTTCTTCATCGGAGCCGTTATTGAGGTGTTCCGACATCGCTTTATAATTACAAATGCTGACGAATATGTCCTTAAATTTATGGAGGATCACAGTGGTCAATTCCCAGGTAGGTTAACTTCATAATTCTTTGTCATGAACATGTTTATGCCATATATTAACATTTTTCTGTCATGTACCATTTATACTCGCTTATTAGGCGAGCTAGCTTATATATACTGTAAATCACTTAATTTTCGCCCAAGTTTGATTTCGCAATTTTTACGAAAATTCCTAGATATTTTTGTTTGCAAGAATTTTGAATTCACGTCATTAACAATGTCCAGTTCCCAACTTAGTATTGCAATATTTTTTCGATGATGTCGACACTTGAAATAATTATTCTCGCTAAAATTTCGCGTGTCAACATACTTGCATATATAAGCTAAAATAAAACTCTTGCAAAAAAAGTGATTTACAGTATATAAGACACATCCCAGATCATGTTTGCCTCTTTTCAAGGGTCTATACAATAATCTTAAGTTTGCTGAATATTCCATTGTCTGGGAGGTGTCTTAAAATCCAGGTCACTTAATGAGCAGGTAATCAGCATTCCTAGAAATAATGGTCAGTTCTGACAATTTCTTCACATGAGGAGAATGTGACAGTATAGCCACTAGCAGTAGTAGAAGCCTGGAACTTGCCAAATTGGGAACTGAACCCATGTTTGCTTGGTTACTATTGTGACTAAAACCTGAAACAACTTGTATGAGTCACAATTAGTGAGTTTTCTGGAATAAAGTATACCGGATTGACTATTCTCTGGTAATCTTCCATTGCAGTTTTAATCCAACTGTTAATTTAATGACAATTATTGATATTGCAGGAAGTACCATTGATTCCTTGAAACAAAGATTAGCTGAAGGAACTCTTCGAAATGAAACGGTGAAGGGTGCTCCAATGAAAGTCAAGAGAACGTAAGTTAATCATCTCCTTTATTCATTTCGTTTTTTGGTCACAGGCTTCCGGATTGTTGGCATCTCAGATTTCCTGAAACTTGTCAGCCCAAGAAATGTGTCTCCTAAAGACATATGCAGACTGACACATACTCAGCTGGAATCAGTCCAAATCTGAGATATCTCACGCCTAATTGTATTTTGTCGGTTTATTGTGTTGTCAAAGCCAAATTCCTAAATGTCATTTGATTAAGAATTTAGTACTGTTTTGGTCGGCAAGGTCCTTTATTACATGACCAAGGGTTTCATATAAGTAAAAGTTGTACTGGATCCACTTCACTATTTTAATTTATAGCATTTTAGGAAATTTAATAAAGGCCGGGTCATAGTTATGATAGTATGAGTCAAAATTTAAGGTCTGGATGCGACTTGGGGGGGGGGGGGGTCCATTGCATTTGTACAGTATAGGTTAAAATCCCATAAAAGGTGCATACTACTGAAACTTAATTCAAAGACCTAAATATACATATATACAAAGATCTTTGCTTAATTGTAAAATATTGACCAAGTTTGAAATATTTGTTTAACAGAGATGGTGATCTTGGAGTGTTAGTACAACAAGTTAGAGCACAACTCAAGAAGATTGCAATTACTGACAAAGCTCGTGTAGATGAGATGTTCCTAAGATATAACACTGACAGAACAGGATTTATTGACGCTCTCAATATGAGAGATCTATGCTTAAAGCTACAACTGCCTGCTGATGATGATGTTATAAATGCTGTAAGTATTTTATATAAAATTCCTACATGTCCCTTAACTCTTTATTCCACTGGGCATACATTATTCTGGTAATAGATGTGCTAGAATGTGTACCCATCTCATGTGTGCAGCTTTTGTAACAAATATCAAGGTGTCTTGTTGTGTATTTCCATAATCAGATTATCTCCCCTTAATACTCACTATTGTATTAGAAGAAAACTGATAAAGGACATGAGAGGGGCATGATTGATGTATGTATGTGGTAAAGTGTTAAGTAGTGTGCTTGATATGGTCCTAACATCACAACGTTATAAATATCTTCTCATAATGACTAAACCAACTAGTCAATCAATTTGATAGCCAACAACACATTTACAAGGGAGACCAAAAAATCATATTTTAAACAAGATTATGGATCTATTAAATATAATAATGTTAATTCTAACATAGCACGTGAAATTTGCCTTCTTTGCGTATATTGAGCTTACCATATTTTATTACCGCGATATAATATAGCTGATTGATGAAGTCACGTTTGACGTCATGTAGAATGACAAATGACGTAACGGTGACGGTAACGTTCCTAGTAAAAAAATGAGTTTGACATCAACCTGTCTTGTTGTGCTATAAATGGCAGAGCATTGGCAATGTTAGAATCGAAATAATAAATAGGAGATGTGCATTGTTGTGTTATAAAATAAAGGCACTCGTTTGAATGCGTATATTAAATCACTCGTGCTACGCACTTGTGATTTAATTACTACGCATCCAAACACGTGCCTATATTTTATTACGCAACAAAACACAGCTACGTATTCATTATTTTTTAATTTACAGGTTTTTGAGGGCCGTTCCAACAATTTAGCTGCTCAGCTACCCTTTAACATTTAACTTCCCCTGGTCATTGGGCACATTCCACTAGAAAATGCTAATTTCAAAGTCTGTTATTAAAATATCTTATTTATTTCTTATCTTTACAGCTTGTTGGACAGTGTACAGAAAATCCTGAAGGAAAGATAAGCCTGGAAGATTTCAGAAGATTTGTGGAAAGTTCATGAATTAACTCCCTTTAAATAGACAATGACATTTTAAATAAACTACTACTGTGAAACATGGAAGTTTTCTACAGAAACATAGTTATATGTGTTTGTTGTTAAACGTTCAAATCAATCATGTGAAAGTATTATTAAATATAAAACATTTGTATCACAGAAACTGTTTGTTAGTTTCTTTTTTATGCAGAATGTTACGAGTAAACTTAATTATTTAGAAATTTTAAGTTTTCTTATTTTACCATATATTGTTTTTTAATATGACCTATTATGAAACAAGAAGCTAAAATGTACCAGACCAAAACCCTAGTTACTATATATAAAATTGTCATTTCATTTATTATATATGACTTGCTATTTATTATAAATTATACATGTACTACAACAAAAATCTTGTTGTTACAGTTTTTATACATGTCAAAATATTAAAAAACATCAAGAAAATTTGTTAAAGAGATATTTCAGTATTGTCCAGCTTGTTGTTGGTACATTGTATATTGTGTCAATAGTTTAAATTTCTTACTGTTTTCTTCAAACTCTATATTACATAGAAATTGATATAAACTCCCACTATTGAGCGAAAAAAGTGTATTTTACCGAACGTTATAAATTATATGATACATGTTACTTTTACCAGAGAGACCTGTGATAAATAAATTATGTAAAATATTAGTAGTTTTGTTTCTTGTTAATTCAGCAATCAAAACACTCAACTGCGGCAACACCTCAGTAGCTTATAGAGTCAAAAACAGCCTTTTGGTATATGATGTTTTCTCTGCTCGGCTGTTTAAGTTAAGTGCTGCCTTCCCAGCCCTATTTTCTTCTTGGACGTATCTATACATGGAACATCGTAAAAAAATTAACAATTTCCTTCAACTTCTGAAAGTTTTGTCCACTTGCTTGCCATTAAAAAGAATAACACTTCAGTAGTTTTCAGTGTACATTTTTCATTGAAATAGACCATGTGCCAATGCTTACATATTACGGAAATTGAGAATTAAGGATTTGATTGAAATATTTGAATAACAAATTGGACTATAGTTATGCCTCTCAACCCTGGCATCTGGTCAACTACTATTATGTGTTATTCTTCTTTTTCAATACCAAGGACCCTGCCTTGATCCTTTTTGTTAGTTTGACTGTAACTGGTTTAAATCGGAGATTGTATGAGATGTTCTCATTCGTTAACAGCAATACAGCTTGTCCAATGGTTTATGTGTTTGCCGAGTCTATTTATGGAAACTTTGAGTACTGTACCTTTAGTTGGTTGGATGAAATTAATTCAATTTTAAAGATACTTGTCTGGCTAGGTCAGATTCACCCTGACAGTAAAAAAGCTGTAAAAAACGTGATACACCATAAACTGCATGATTCCTATAATGACATTATCAGGGCTCTTTCCAACATATTGTTGGCGGGGGGCCATAGCCCTAATTAATTATAGGCTTGTTTTGGTCATTTGGTAACATGGGAAAGGTCTGAAACTTCATTTTTGTGTATACTGTTCGATGTTAAAATATTTGTTTCTTTTGGAACTAACAAATGGTCTTATAACTGCCATTCTAACATAGCATGTGAGCTTTGCCTTTTTTGTATATATTGAGCTTACCATATTTTATTACCGCGATAAAATATAGCTGATTGGTGACGTCACGTTAGACGTCATATACTACGACAAATGACGTAACGGTGACGGTAACGTTCCTATGAAAGAAAGTAGTTCGACGTCAACCTGTCTTGTTGTGCTATAAATGACAGAGCATTGGCGATGTTAGAATCGAAATAATTAATAGGAGCTGTGCGTTGTTGTGTTATAAAATATAGGCACTCGTTTGAATGCGTACATTAAATCACTCGTGCTACACGCTCGTGATTTAATTACTACGCATCCAAACACGTGCCAAATTTTATTATGCAACAAAACATAGCTACGTATTCATTATTTCTTAAAGAAAGCTTACTGGCTACTAAAACGCTCTTCAAACTTTGTGGTGTTTTTGGTGCATCCTAAGCTTCAATAGGTTTTAACCTTAGACCATTACATTATATACACAAAAAACAACAAGAAACACCAAAACAAAACTCAAACATTGTCACATATTAAAAAGTTCATAATTTAATTTCATCATTCCACAAATAAGAAAATATATACATGTTATATGCACCAGGTAAAAAGAGTGTTTTTAAAATATCTTGCAACAATTCTACACTGTATATATAAACAATGGAAACCCCATAAACCACACCCGTTACTGCTTTTTTAACACACACTCGTGCACATTTCTACAGTGCCTTAAACTTGTTATCACAGTGATATACTATTCACAGTGTGCATTAAATATGCAAAATACATCAAGTAACATGCTTTGTTTATTATTACGGTGTGACAGACGTTACCTATGTATAGAAGGCACTGTTTGTAAGTGGAATAAAAAATGTAGGTCTTAACGTATCTTATATGTGCGATTTGTGATAAAGAATATTTAATTTGTGTTCATTGTTATTGAATTTATTAAATGATTACGAAGCTCACCAAGGATCGCTTCAGATCATTTTATTCAATTAGTTCCATAAATTCAGTAATAAATCAACACTGATTCAGTATCCTGTGTATAAATTAACTAATGGTCCTGTTAGAGCCACAGGTAACTGTATCATTAATGAAGAGTAAAAAAAAATATTTTTTTGTAAACTATATCAATATATAAATTTTACAAAACAATTTTTTTCTCTCTTAATCAATGATACAGTTACCTGTGTTTAGAGCAGTGGATAACATACCTGTCACCATAGTGATCCGCGTTCCAATACATGTACATGTATGTACTCGGGGTCAGGAATATTATGTTCTCCCTTGACCAGGCTACAGTCATGTCCTCCACATGCGGAGAAGATGTCAGTTGCTTGTGGAAGAGCAATATAGTACTAGCAGATACCTTCATTGTAATTCCAGCGAAACTGGTTTGGTCAATCATAAATTAAATATTAATTGTTAAAAAGTGACTCTTTGCACAATCAAAGCACCAAAACTGGCTAAATGTACAGTCTACTGGAACAACTGTTTTGGTTGTTACTCATTGATATTACACTGTAGGTTGATGGAGATAATCCCACAATATATAAGTCTTGCTTTTCATGTAACTTCATAAATCATCGAATTGTCATTCCATAAACCAATAAATTGTCATTCCATAAACCATTGAATTGTCATTCCATACACCAATAAATTGTCATTCCATAAACCATTGAATTGTCATTCCATACGCCAATAAATTGTCATGCCATAAACCATTGAAATGTCATTCCATACGCCAATAAATTGTCATTCCATAAACCATTGAATTGTCATTCCATACGCCAATAAATTGTCATGCCATAAACCACTGAATTGGAATTCCATACGCCAATAAATTGTCATTCCATAAACCATTGAATTGTCATTCCATACACCAATAAATTGTCATTCCATAAACCATTGAATTGTCATTCCATACGCCAATAAATTGTCATGCCATAAACCATTGAATTGTCATTCCATACGCCAATAAATTGTCATTCCATAAACCATTGAATTGTCATTCCATACGCCAATAAATTGTCATTCCATAAACCATTGAATTGTCATTCCATACGCCAATAAATTGTCATTCCATAAACCATTGAATTGTCATTCCATATGCCAATAAATTGTCATGCCATAAACCATTGAATTGTCATTCCATACGCCAATAAATTGTCATGCCATAAAGCATTGAATTGTCATTCCATACGCCAATAAATTGTCATTCCATAAATAATTGAATTGTCATTCCATACGCCAATAAATTGTCATGCCATAAACCATTGAATTGTCATTCCATATGCCAATAAATTGTCATTCCATAACCCACTGAATTGGAATTCCATTAACCATTGAATTGTCATTCCATACGCCAATAAATTGTCATGCCATAAACCATTGAATTGTCATTCCATACGCCAATAAATTGTCATTCCATAAACCATTGAATTGTCATTCCATACGCCAATAAATTGTCATTCCATAAACCACTGAATTGTCATTCCATAAACCAATAAATTGCCATGCCATAAACCATTGAATTGTCATTCCATAAACCAATAAATTGTCATTCCATAAACCATTGAATTGTCATTCCATAAACCAATAAATTGTCATTTTATAAACCATTGAATTGTCATTCCATAAACCAATAAATTGTCATGCCATAAACCACTGAATTGGAATTCCATATACCGGTACCAATGAATTGTCATTCTATAATTCACTGAATTGAAATTCCACAAACCAATGAATTGGAATTCCACAAACCAATGAATTGGAATTCCACAAACCAATGAATTGGAATTCCATTAACCAATGAATATTTATATTTCCAATGCCATATCAGTTGTCTGGTGTAACAATCCAACCAGTCTTTTCAACTGACAGATAGTGTAATTGACTGTTTAAATAAGGTAGCTAATAAATTCAGTTGCACTAAAAATGAGCACTGGTTCAGATCGGTACTGTAACAAGTGTGAAGCATGTTGAATGGTTCGTAAAATAAAAACAATGTATTTTTAATTTTATTTTTATATTAGTCTATTTAATGGCTCACAGGTAACCGTGTCATTAAAAGAAAAGGTAAAATGACTTTTCTTGTTTAATGAAAAAAATCTTCATTTGTTTTCTATGATACTTTGTACCAACAGTTTCCTGTGTAATAACTTGGACCATAAACAAAAGTTTGCAAAATTATTGTTTGGACAATTCAACGAGCCTAGCATTTGTTATCTGCACATAAAACCTTTGCACTGCCCATGTCTGATTACATGCACTGTATATAACGCCCCCCGTCTTATATACATTCACCATCAACGAAATCGTATCCACAGCAACAGTTTGATGTCTGTGTGTAATATTGAGTCTCAGATCTAAAACATAATAAACATTCAAGTTTACAAGATTCATTTTAGTTCTGATTAACAGAACAACTTACACATTTATTTAAAACTAGTTTAAATACAAATGTAGTACACCGTTTTTTCGTAAATTGCAAGCGCGCAAACTTTAAAAGATCTTGACATCATGACTAACAAAGAAAAACGTATTCAAATATTGAACATTCAAATACGCAATGAGAAATTCAGGCATTCGTCAAAATGAAGTACATGTACACTCCAACCAGCGTTGGCCTGTTCTTTAACAATTTGCCTTGATAGTAGCTGCTTATGACAATAAACTATGACAAAAAGCAATGTTTTTAGCTGATCATGCCTAAACGATATGCCAAAGGTCCAAGTATGGTGTTTTAGCTGATTATGCCAATAAAGCTATGTCAACGGCGATGTTTTTAGCTGATGATGCCAAAACTCTTAGCCAACGGCGATGTTTTTAGCTGAACACGCCAAAACACTTAGCCAACGGCAATGTTTTTAGCTGATCATGCCAACACACTTGATCAACGGCGATATTTTAAGCTGATCATGCCAAAACACTTAGCCAACGGCGATGTTTTTAGCTGATCATGCAAAAATACTAGGACAGTTTTGTTGACTATGCAAAAATTATCTTGTGGGAAGTTGTCTAAAAATGTCATCAACATTGGGAGGAGAAACTCACCTGTAGCACGTAGTCCAGACAAAGTTTTGTAGACATGTATAAGATTTTACCACGGATTTACTGCACGTTCTTAGAACATTACCATACGTTTGTCCACATTCTCTACTCTCCTGGTTATCACCTCTGCAATGTTTATATCATCTTATCTTAATTATATACATGTATTTCGAGATGTTTTTGAGCTACATGTACAATATGATTTAGTCTTAATTTCACCGCATAAAATCTACAACAATCAACAGCTAATATGGGCTCAAACAAAAAGGCCAATATTTGAACATAAACCAGTATTCAACATTTTGTTCAGCAAAACATACCATTTCAACTTTTAGTTGTTAAGTTAATGGGATAGGTATTGGCATATTGAAGGATCGTTGTGTGTGCGAACAAATTCTGTTAGATCTAGTAAAGATTCTGTAACTTTTTTTATTTTATCAAAGGTCAAACTGCAAAACGCAGCCTTAACGGATAACAAAATTTATAAAAAAAATTATCACATAAAGAACGTGATCTTCCATGTGAGAACAAATGACGAAACAATGTTCTCCAACACGTGTGATAACAAATGCCTGCAAACGGACGGACGAACAAACATAAGGCATTATTACGACATATCTTGGGTCTAAAATATAAAACTTTTTTAAATAAACGCAGTGCTTGAAAATGATCACTTATGCAACATTTAAAAACAAGAAGAGGAAATACGGGAGTTCTACCTGATGAAAAATGTAAGTTACTCAACAACTGTCATATTTTACAATTTTACATAATGCATTTTACATACGTGCATGACCCAGTCTGACATGTCCTCGACCTTGATTGGGTACCACCACCACACGTGACCGAGCAAGCTTGCCATGACGACCACGTTGTCCAATCAGATGACGTGCCTTGGTCTGACTCCACTAGATCAGTTCCAGTGTTGTTGTTATCTTCTGTATTAGAACCAGCAACAGTTGTCGTCGATTCTGTCTGAATATTTGATCCTGTGTCCTCTATGTATTGCAAACATTATAAATTCATTTTGTAATTCATGATATGTATACAGAACTTATGGTTTATGGAATGCCAACTAAGTTTTAAAAAAATACTTTTATAGTCCAAAACTTTGTATTGAAAATCAGAGACTTACTTATCTACAAACATTTATGTGATCCCCTTTCTGTGATATTTCTTAACACGATAAATTGTAAACTGATTTATTCCAGAGATATAAATGACCGAATCTATGTTGATTCCAATTTACGGTACTTATCCCGAGATACCTCTTTCTCAGTTCAGTCTGAGATCGTACTGTTTTCATATTGCTCAGACGGAACTGAAAACCAATGTAACGTTGTAGTTCCATTTATCCGAGCGTTACATCGGGATTTCAGGTCCCCCCGAGCCAGAAACATATCTTAACTATGATACATTCATGAGTGTCATGTTTAAAAACAAATGGTAAAGAAAATTGATTTTTGCATCTTCTATGTTTATTTATTTGTGTCGAACATAAAATGGCTATTTAATTTAGCCGAAATCTTGCTATTTTGTTACTAAAAGTGTATATTAAGTCAGACAGGAAAGGCAGCACTCAGCTTAACCAGCCGAACACAGAACACATAAAAACACACAAGGTATAATGCCCACCTGAACCAGTCGAGCACAGAAAACTTAAAAACATAAAAGGCACAATGCCCAACTAAATAAGCTATGATCCTCCCATGTCCAAGCTGTCGAAATTCTAAATATACCAGTTTCAGCATCAAAAAAGCTGCATGCCCAAGCTACTAAATCATGATTCCCTACGGGTTATCGTATTTGTCATACTTACGTAGACAATGTTTGCGATCTGATGACAATGTATATCCCTGACAACAATAGGGTTCCTCAGTGTAGCACTGTGTTAGACGGGTTCTTGCTTGCTGTCTGTAAATCGATCAAGTACTTGTACAACATGATGCATGGAATTTTATAATGATCAGAAAACTTTATGGTAGATGAACCTTTGGCTTCGTGGGATGGGTTTTTCGAGGTATTGAACCTTCGCCTTACAAATCAGAGCTGGTGAAAATCATGATTAGAGCATATTTACTGAGAAAGTAAATTTATTTCAGTACATACGTATAATATTAAATACTTAGTACAAATTATACATTTATGATCATTGGAGAAAACAAGACTACAATGTGATAGCTTAAAGTTAAAACAGTTTGATTGATAAGAGAATGACAAATTTGATGAAAATACAAACAACGTGGCCGCATCATACACGAAACAAAAATGTATTAGTATTTTCCTTGCATACCGTTACATTTTAAGAATAAAAGGGATGAGGCTGGCTTCTGTCTCTCATACCCTAGTAGCGTCGTATACTATCAAGAAATGAGATTAATAGAAGTAGGAAAAACTAGAATTGTTACTGTCGTGACCATGGCCTCGTGGTAGCGTGCTAGAAGAGGGGCGGGGGAGGGGCGAAGTATAGAAGTATAGTAGGGTTTCATACTTATCAGTGCTATTAGTTGCAAAAGTTTACCAGTTATTTAGAAAAAAGGAGCATGAAAAATGTCGAGAGACAGACGGACGGACGGTATAATATAGACGTATTTACTTTATTACCTGTATCCCGTAGAGCACATACCCCACCAACTTGCCGAACAGCTGACTAGTTTGACGACAACATACCAGGTCTGGTAACAAGCTTGTGTCACCTTACGTGCACAGCTGACCTGATTACTGACCACACTGTTATAGCACCCGCCACAACTATCTGTAATACAAAACATGACAATAGAAAACAACATCAACAGAACATTAGCCTTGGTTAGGCTCGAATAAAATAATTTCTAGAAAATAAGGCTCATGCTCACTCACTAACTCCACATCAATCAACACCTACACCTTTTAAACTCTGCCCACATCCTTTAAAATCCAACCCATAACTTGTAAACCCACCCATATCATGTAAAACAACACCCTCAACTTGTAATCCCACCCCATCTTGTGAAATCCCACCCATAACTTTTAATCCCACCCACACCATGTAAAACCACATCCATAATCTGCAATACCAGTCCACGGACCAAATTAACGTTTTGAGGTTTAATGCCCATACATTGATGCTTGTATTTGTCCTTTTACCAACATAAAACATTCTTTGTTCCTACCTACCCGGGCAAAGAATCCCCTACCCAAAATATTGTGACCATCCGCAAAAATAATTTTATTATAAAAATAAAACATAAGCTACACTCTCAGTAGTCACCATACACAATGTCTGTTGGAACATTCAGATATGCAATAACACTCGAAGGTCACCATACACAATGTCTGTTGGGACATTCAGATAGGCAATAACACTCGAAGGTCACCATACACAATGTCTGTTTGAACATTCAGATATGCAATAACACTCGAAGGTCACCATACACAATGTCTGTTGGGACATTCAGATAGGCAATAACACTCAAAGGTCACCATACTCAATGTCTGTTGGAACATTCAGATAGGCAATAACACTCAAAGGTCACCATACACAATGTCTGTTGGAACATTCAGATAGGCAATAACACTCAAAGGTCACCATACACAATGTCTGTTGGGACATTCAGATAGACAATAACACTCAAAGGTCACCATACACAATGTCTGTTGGGACATTCAGATAGGCAATAACACTCAAAGGTCACCATACACAATGTCTGTTGGGACATTGAGATAGACAATAACACTCAAAGGTCACCATACACAATGTCTGTTGGGACATTCAGATAGACAATAACACTCAAAGGTCACCATACACAATGTCTGTTGGGACATTCAGATAGACAATAACACTCAAAGGTCACCATACACAATGTCTGTTGGGACATTCAGATAGACAATAACACTCAAAGGTCACCATACACAATGTCTGTTGGGACATTGAGATAGACAATAACACTCGAAGGTCACCATACACAATGTCTGTTGGGACGTTCAGATAGACAATAACACTCAAAGGTCACCATACACAATGTCTGTTGGGACATTGAGATAGGCAATAACACTCGAAGGTCACCATACACAATGTCTGTTGGGACATTCAGATAGACAATAACACTCAAAGGTCACCATACACAATGTCTGTTGGGACATTCAGATAGACAATAACACTCAAAGGTCACCATACACAATGTCTGTTGGGACATTGAGATAGGCAATAACACTCGAAGGTCACCATACACAATACATGTATACTCAAAAATAATATCAATCAAAACAGTAGAACTAGTACAGTGATTAGTTACCATCATTCCTACCCAGCCCACAGGTCCGTCAAAAGTGTCTGATACCACCTACTCGTACATGTATATATACACATTTAAATATCTTTATATAGGTTTATATAGGTGGGCTAGAACACTTTTTACTGACATGTGGCCCAACCTTACCGGCTTAATTGGCCGGGTCGGTTGGGGAAACTATTTTAGTTTTTGTTCGTACCTATGGTTAAATCAGCGCTGATTCCACCCACGCCAGAGGAGTATGTTTGAAACAGTATTAACGCATGGTTTGAGTGTGACACGATGGGTAAACTCAGTCTCCGAACGTCTGTTGCACAACAAAACCGACCTCCTATAATGTAAGAATTTACAAATAATAATGTGTTTCCAGGGGTGGTATTCAATATTGACCTTACTTGACTTAAGGATAAGGACAACCAATCAGATCGCACCAAATTAAACTCTTGGTCAGTAACAGGCGATATGATTGGCTATCCTTATTCTCCATTTAAATAAGATCAATATTGAATACCACCCCTGGGCCCCGATCTCACGAAGTATAATACTAACTGCACCATGTTTTACTTAAGTTATCCCCCTTAGTTTGAAAAAGGAATAAATAACAAAGGGAAAGTACTACAATATCATCCGCCACATATTATATAGTTACATAAAACATTAACATTTTCACTGTCTTGGACATGGGGCGTGGTTACTTCAGGGTTTAGTTACTGAGTGAGGACTTGGATACTGGATGGGAGTCGGTTTGGTTACTGACAACAACATGTATGTCTTACCTGTCAATCCCAGATTGGCAGCAAATCTGACCTCAACAAAATCTTCACACGGTTTGTGTGGCTTGTATTCTTCACAAGATCTACTCTGCATAAATGGATTTCTAAATTGGATATTGATAGCTGTACCATTAGGTGACTGAAATGTCAAATTAATATTATACGAGTTAACAATTGTAAACTTGTTGGTAGATTCAACTTGATTGCAATGGAAACATGATCACTACTGTCAGATTGTTTGGAACATTATTGACATCCCTCAGACATATTGTAGTAACTTCTTCCTGGGTGTTGGAATATTGTCAACAGCCCTCAGTAATATTGTAGTAACTTCTTCCTGGTAGTTTGGAACTTTATGATTGACCCTCAATACTATTGGAGTCGCTACTTCCTGGTTGCTTGGAACTTTATGGGCAGCCCTCTATGATATTGTAGTCGTTTGGAAAATAATGATCGACCCACAGTCGCGTTGTGGTCATAGTATATTACGTGATGTGACATTTATATCAAATTTTGAAAATATGTATAATATACTATTATATACTTACTTTTATGAGCCAATAGCATCTCACATTTGCTTCAAACGAGTTGGGGTATCCCGGTGAAGTTATAGTATGGTTGGAATCGCGGCTCAAAACGATGGTACCACCACACTGTTCTGAAATCATTCATACACAGTATAGCAATACGACATGTTTACAGGAGGGTTTTTTACAACTGAAACTAGTAGCGAAAACTAGGTCTTTTAAGGTTTTTTACAACTGAAATTAGTAGCTGAAACTAGGTCTTTCAGGTTTTTTACAGCTGAAACTAGTAGCTGAAACTAGGTCTTTCAGGTTTTTTACAACTGAAACTAGTAGCTGAAACTAGGTCCTTCAGGTTTTTTACAGCTGAAACTAGTAGCTGAAACTAGGTCTTTCAGGTTTTTTACAACTGAAACTAGAAACTGAAACTAGGTCTTTCAGGTTTTTTACAACTGAAACTAGTAGCTGAAACTAGGTCTTTCAGGTTTTTTACAACTGAAACTAGTAGCTGAAACTAGGTCTTTCATGTTTTTTACAGCTGAAACTAGTAGCTGAAACTAGGTCTTTCAGGTTTTTTTACAGCTGAAACTAGTAGCTGAAACTAGGTCTTTCAGGTTTTTTACAACTGAAACTAGTAGCTGAAATTAGGTCTTTCAGGTTTTTTACAGCTGAGACTTTCAGTGGTTTAGTTTCATTTTCTCGTTCAGTTGTGTGTTGGGCATTGTGTGGTGTGATTGTGGTTTGTGTTATTTGTAAGTTCTATGCTCGACTGTTTCAGTTGAGTGCTGCCTTCCCTGTCGGATTTTTTATTATCTTATTGTAAAATAATAATTATATTTACATGTTTAACGTACGTAGCGTTCGTGTTATGAAGTCTATACATAAAAAATACGAAAGCAGGGATGAAAAATTCACATGAAGTTCAGTTCAAAGAAGTAATGTCATTATGACGTCGTTGACGTCCGACTTGTGGCGATGTACATTAGTATGCATCATGTATTATATGCTAATATTATCTCCAAAAAAAAATAAAAAAAATACGCCACTTATTCGTCTAATGTCGCTGTCCATTTCAATTCTATGGACCATTCTATATCCGATTTTTCATTCATGCCAATTGACATTGTACATGATACTATGCAGCGTCTATGTAAAGAAACATTCTGGATACATAGACTTAAGACTTTGTATCCAGAAGGAATGAACGCAAAGGTCATTTATGACAAATAGATTTAGCGTCTTTCACGCATGTTGTATACTATGATAAATCAAAGCACTGAAAGTACTGGTGTGTGGCGTACTGATGCCATTAAATCCAATATCGAATCCAGGTTGTATCATAATTTAATGTCACAGTTCTGATAAGCCCACCCTTACTCAAACATTTGTGCTGCTAAAGACACCAAGAGAACCAGCAGTTACCTGGAACTTACTTAAGTAACTGCTGAGCATCAATGAAGGGATATTTACAAATACCATTTTTAACGACTTGGAGAATTCGACCAGTGTCAAGATAACTGACTGTTTATTCTCCGTATGACCACGCATGTTAATTAAATGACACTCTATATTAACGTATGTAAAAGGGGTAAACATGGCGTCGCTCCCACATATCGATCGGCCGATTAATGCTTTAAAAACAAGTTTTACATTTTATAAAACCTTTAAGTATTAGCTTTTAAAACAAGCTTTAACGAACAAAATCGATCGAATATTAAATTAATAATTGATGATTTTCGACCGTTTATTTGGTATAAAACGGGATATTTTAAACTTACTTTTACGCGGAACGGATTGTTACTCGTCGCCGTGGATTAACTAATTAGGGTATCGTGTTGAATGTTGTCTAAAAGAGAGACATATATCTCTGCTTCATTACAAGCTTTAAATATTCAAAATCGGATAATAGATACGAAAATTATGAGGTCTTATATAAAGCACGGTAGAAATTGACTAGTGCGTTTAACGCTTACCGCGATAACATCGTTAATCGGCCGATCGATATGTACGTAGAACTATTTCAGTTCCCCCCACCAGCTATATATAGCATCAATGTTTGTATACAACATAATTAGGTCATCGTCTGCAATGTGCAGCGGCGGAGTGATTTACATACGTTACAGTATACGATTGAAAACCGTGGGAACTATTAGATTCCCGCCACCAGTGAGAACATTCGTTGGTAGTAAAAATGTAGTCCGTTGCGGAATGATTTGCTATAAAAATCCTCTAAAAATAAAAGTCTGATAAAATTGTTGGTCTTAATATAAGTAAATGTTGGTAATGTAAACAAATCAGGTCCAATGATACGTGTAACCTGTGTTGCATGCTTGTAATATTGTTCAAATCATAGAACTATTTATTTGCCGAGGCCTAATGCGTTAAATTGGTCGTAAGCTGAAAAGTGGTAATAACATTGTGTGGCGTTTACGCCACACAAAAATCGTTAGTTCCTATTACTCTGTTTTATATATCTTACCAATAGGAATTATTGAGTATCATGTATGATCCGGTTTTTTAATTGCAGTGATGTATAACCTCTCTACAGCGACCCCTGTTTAGCAACTACCTCTTAATACAATTATGAACATTCATTTTTTCACTAGCCTTTTTTCCTTCAAATCTTACCTTTGGAGAGCTACTACCTCTTAATTACGACCACCCTTTGTAGCTCCTATTTTGTGTTGCTTTATAGAGGTTATACATGTACTGTATAGTATATATTATTATTGTTGTTCTTTACAATCCAATATATGAAACGTTGTTCATATGTATTCATATGTATTTTGCGCTGCATTTACTATGTAACGTCTTTTGGCGCCACCACGTTATTATGCATGACGTTACGTCATCATTGTTTTTGTATATTATAATCACACGCCTGGTAATCACTGGCACCACAACAATCGCGTTATGTGTACAAAATGTTCCAATGCGATTTCCGTTATAGTGCCAATCGGCAAAGATTGTTGAAAACGGTGAGTGAAATAATTTGCTTTTCTTCACTAAAGACATCTAAGCCTGAATTTTAAAAATCGGGGAATGTAGTGCTATGCAGGTATGTACAGGCTTTGTTGTAAACGCACAATTGTCAGAATAAAATCCGAGTCTGATCTTTTAGAGCTCGCACAAAATGTGCAGTCGGTGTGATGATCAGACCAAAATCTGAATTTTATGAATTTTTTACTGATTATGCATGTTATAGCTACTAGTAATTAACACATATGATAGATATTGACAATTTGATGTTTTTCTGTAAAAAACGGCATTTCAAAGGTCATGTTTGATGGCATATGTCTATTTTTTAAACCGTTGTGGTTCCAATCACTACGATGTAGTCCCAATACTGTGTTGTGATTCTCAGCAAAATATAGAGATATCTAATGTACGTGTATTGATGTTTTCATAATACTTAAACCGTATATATTTGATATTATTTTACATGTATATATACTTGGGAAAGCAACATTAACCACAACGCTCAAATACTAACGGGTATTCTGTCATTTTTGTAAACATGGCCCTTAATTGTCAATTTGAACATTACTTTATATATCTATCTAAATGACAACATGTATGTGAATAATCCATTGAAATTAATGGAACTTGTACTTAAATATTAGTGCTAATGTGTGTACTATTATTGTAAAATAGCACTTCAAATCCGGGTGGAGGCACACATATGCCTGGCTTGCCATATTTCAGTATCATTATATACAAATGTACATCAACACCCTGCAGATCTGTTTAAGGCGGCTCGTGACGTATTTATTTTACTGAAAGAATCGGCTCTAAGTTGAGACAACTGCAAACATAGTGAAGTAACAATAACTTGTCTTGTTACATGTTGTAATAACTTCAAATGAACACTGAACACTGAGTACGTTGGAAAAGTTTAAATACGATCTTATATCTCTAAAGGATCGAATATACGTTATTTTCTTACGACCTTGTAACACTACATGTGTATAATTTTACACTTACGTGCACCTGAACAATTGGCAAGTGCATGAGAAACGCTGGCATAATTATTTGTTACTTGGTCGATCCTACCATGATTATGCTTAACGCACATGGTCATTACACTAAAGTACGTATAAACGCGTGCGTAGCGCCCATGATAATGCGAAACGTATACACAACGCTAGTCGAACTAATGTATAACTGAAAAGCAACACCACAGAAACATATACCATCGCATTTCAGGCTGGTTGTAACTTTTGTTAAACTAACCCAAGACGAACATTTGTATTCGATGTGCACCAGCGTATAGTTTCTAAACACTAACTAGTACATTCGGCAAACATTGACCAGTGTTAATTAAACTTTGTCGTGATACTGGTCAATTACATACATAAAATTATGTGCATACTTTAGTAAGATTGTTAGATCAAGTTTGGAAGAAATTCGTAGCATTCGACATTTCCAGTACTCGAACCGTGACATATGTTTTTATTTCTTCCAGGCCGTATAATGGAGCGTATATCAAAACACTACAAAGCTTAACAGCTAACATATTACGGCATTGTAGCATTTGTTTTCACTTTTCAGTAATAGAGTAACGATAAAATTATCATGAAAAACACTCGTTACGAGATTAGCTTGGTAAATATTCGTCGTAAGTTTTTCCAGAGTATTTTAGGTTCACTTTCGAATAATTGACATGCATTTATCTAACTACATGTATCTATCTTCCTCGTTATTTACTATATTTTGCTGGGAACCACAACGCCGTATTGGGACTACAACGAAGTGATTGGAACCACAACGGTTAAAAAATAGGACATACGTCATCACAATTAACCTCACAAATCTCTACATTTAGCATAAAGCATTCAAATATCAATAATTATCGTATACTATTATAACTAGTAGCTATAATATGCATAATCAGGAAAACTTGTCATAAAATTCATATTTTGGTCTGATCAACACTCTGACTGCACACTTTGTGTGAGCTCTAAAAGACCAGAGTCTGCTTTTATTCTGAATATTGTGTTTTTACAAGAAAGCCTGGATATATCTGCATAGCACTACATTCCCCGAGTTAAGATGTCTTAAGTAAAGAAAAAACACTCGCCATTGTCAACAATTTGTGCTGATTGGCACTATAACGGAAGTCGCATTGGAACATTTTGTACACATAACGAAACGTGGTGGTGCCAGTGATTACCAGGCGTGAATCATTACCTGAAGAAGCCTTCTGGGCGAAACGTTGTAGTCTAATGAATATACATTAAATGTTATTCGTGTTTGGTGGTTTCTCTCTATTTTCAATATTATCTCAATAACTGTAAAATGCATTCTTATGAAATTTGGCTATCATATTGCAAATATACGTATTTATGTAACTTTGTGTTAAATTACGATGTATTACTAACATTACAATGATTGTGCGAGATTTATTTGCATCAGTGACATTTCTTTTGGAGTTCTACAGCTACCATGTGGTGAAAGGAAGATTGCATTAAATTATTTGTGTGACTTTCCATATTAAATTTAAATAAACAATGGTATGGTCAGCAGGTGGGGGCGACACAAGTTGATAAGAGCGATCTTACGGTGAGATGGCGCCACCAACTGACAGTAGTCTCCAGCCAAACCGTCCGGACAGCGACACCTGGAACAATTCTTTGGATCCTGATAACCGTCATGTAGACATGGTGATTTTAAATCAGTCGCGTTACAGACATCTGTGAATAAAATAGAATTTTACATTGTGTATTGAATAACTATTGTAAAAAGAAATGGTTTAGAAATAATGTGTACATTTTGTATTTATGTTCACCTTTACGTAGAATTACCCCAGAACTTACGACAGAAAATGAGAAAATATATCTTAGTAAAATGCATTTGCGCAAATAGTCGTACGCAATATTTACGGATGTTTTGGTAAAACAGTTATACCCAAATACCATAAATCTGGTTGAATACTAAGAAACGTGACTCACTTTTTGATGGAGACGTTTTTTTTCTGTTGTAATTAAAAATCACATACCTTTACAATAAACTTTGTTGGCTAATTTTGCATCAAGGAACGATAACTCGTGTCTCTGTCCTATCGTATTTTGATACAAAGGATTTATGGTTTTGATGGTAATGTAGTCACCTTTTGCAAATTGCTGAAAACATAGTTTTATACCATCAAACATGTTTGCAAAATTCACCCTTGGTAAGAACAAATTATGCTCTTTTTGGGCATGTGGTCAATCTCAACATGTTAAAGCCCCATTAAGCCCTAAACGGCTTTTTTCATAAAGCGATAACTTGGTAAACCTATCTGCAGAATGATGCATTTTGAGCACTTTAGTTGATTCTCAAAGATTTATGGAAATAAATGAAGTACAGCCTCCAAGTTTAAAGAATTGTAGACAATAGATGCATTATTTATTATCTAAGGAAAGCAACTCTTGCAAAACAAGTATTTTGACTTTCATACATCTTTTGTCCTTAACTATGACAGTTTAATATATGACAATAAACTTTTTTTATAATTCCATGGAAATTGGTAAATTGGTGGTGGTGTTCAAATTTGACATTTTTATTTGATGTCTGAGATCTAAATAATAAAATATTTTTCAATATTGTTTGGGTACACATTGTTATTCATGATCAAGATACCAAAAATGATATATTTAATTTTGGTCTAATATATATTGCTCTTTTACCCCACCCACTTCATATTTAATGCAGCAAAATAGCACCCAGGTAAAATCCTAATAACTTTTTTTCTCACCTTAAACTTTTTTTAATATTTTGTTACATAAGTCTAGTGACATAGATCTTCACAATTATGAAATAAAAAATATATGTCACGGAGGTATCTTTTTCGCAATTTTTGTTTTTATTTTGGTTAAATGTGGCTAAAATGCTGAAAAAATCAATGAAAACGCTTAAAATAAAATTTATTGAACATGTAAATATCGCGAAAACACATCAACACACAATAAACAAACATTACCAAACGAACCTGACTCCCAAAAAAGTCATTTGGCATAAATAGCAATATTTTTATTTTTTTACCCCACCCACCTATTTTGTAATGTAATATTTTTTCTCGGAATGGAAACCGTTATTTCGATTAGAATTTTCTAATTTTATTGCATAATACTTATCAAAACTGTTCAACTTGATTTATTTTAGATTATTTTGACACATTTTTACATTTATAAGGCACATAACGTACTATGACAAATGACGCATGCGCATTAAACCGCTCCAGCATCTTTAAAATTGTCCCACCTTAAAAAATTGACACCATTTGAAAGAAAAAACACATTATATTTAGGTGTTATTAAAGCGAATAATATGCACTTTTATAGTGTTCGTATTACATTTGAAATATGATTTAATGTTAATATGTTATGTATTAAAAATAAAAAATGAAATATAAATATGCCTGATGTAAAATTATAGCATTTAGGTGACCCCTTTTACCGTGTACAAACTATAGAATTTCGCAAAATTTTGACGTTACGCGTATTGTGTAACGCTTATGGGTCGCAACTTTTGACGTTACGTCATTGTAATCAAACGCAACAACCGGCATCCGTATTGCTTCATGCATCATTTTACTTTATATCGTGGTTGATATTAAATTGTTGTACATACGTGACTGTTATAATGCATTACCGAACCATAATCATACGGTAAGCCTAGATTGTCTATCTTATTCCAGTCGGTTTTATCAAAGTTATTACGTCGACCTGAAAAATAAAAATAAAGAACTACAATACGAAATGCAGAATTTCCATGAAAACTCTAATGAAACGTCAATATAGCGGCGATAGCTCAGTGGTAACGCATTGGACAGTCAATCCAGAGGTCGTGGGTTGTAACTCCAGCATGGGAACTGGACATATATGAAATGTCCTGATATATCTGACAATGTGGACTGTAAAGTATCTGGTTAAAGATACAAGGATATTGAGCATACTGGACACGTGCTATACATCGGGCATATAAAGAAACCAGGCGGTCAAAATAAGACTTTGTGACCGCAACACTATTTGCCTGCGGAAACCTAATATAAACTCAAGCAAGAACTTTGTAAAATATCAATGCATAAAGGTTAGGATCAAGTCAAATTCTCCGTACTTTAGTTCGTCGGCTGGTTCTAATAGTGATCAAAGTGCCAAAATCATGTTTTGGAGAAAATTAGGTTTGAAGATTTGACTTTGTCAAATATCTTTATGTCAACCGATTTTAAGATTTTAAAAACGTAGATATAGTACTATGGCTTCATTCTTCCAATTGCATTCATTATGCTGCCTTAAAATTGACGTAGAAACGTCCGTTTTGAAAAAGTGTGTTGTCCCGAATTCGGACATTGAGCAACTTTTGATTTATTAGTTGCACACCTGGAGTTTGGACAAAATATTACCGAAATAACGCGGTTTCATTGGTTGATCTGGACATTGGATCATATAAGAACGACTGGTAGAGGACAATGAGCAACTTAACATTAAACATTTCAGTTAATCACGTGACAAAATAAAGGACGGCAATTGGTCAACTTTATATTTTTAGTTCAAGTTGCTCTTAGAGTAACCAATCTCCGGGGCATTCAGCAACATGAACGCTACGTAGTGGTTCAAATACTGGACTTTGAGCAATACATTACTGACAAAAAGCACATTGCACTTGAAATTATGACGTAATTTTTTCACAGGACATTGAGCAATGTCAAATCAAACAGAAAGTGCAAAAATCTCATTTTTTTAAAAAAATGGACATTGGAGACTATTAGAGCCAGCCGACGAGTTGTAACACGACATTCCATTGGTCTAACTATTGTATTTTACCGTTACTAAACAATTGCAATGACCAATCAGATGGTCTATATCACATAGAGTTGTGATGACTTACCTATCATTATATGTTCCCACGTGACATTGATATATTCATCACGGTCTGCACGTGCATGCTCGTGCCAGAAACCCAATGCATGACCGATCTCATGCTCCACGGTACCCAACTGAAACCAAACAGTAGAACGTTTCTTCAAATATATTTAATTGTATAATGCTTTATTAGCGGTTAAATAATAAATTAAAAGTGGTAAAAATGATGATAAACATTTTAACAGAACCCGTTCCTGATGAATCGCTGGATTAGAAGGACAATTTTATAAGTAAAACAACGTTATTTTGAGAAAACAAGAAAACACAGGTTGAAACTGCTCTTTACTTATGCAAAAACAAGCTTTTCCAACTTCAATTTACTCAACACGAAAATAAGCTCATAAGAAGCGCCTAGTAGTGCAGATTTTAAATATGTATGGGTCTTTTATAGAGAATAATAGGTTAGTGCCGTGGATGAAAAAGTTTATCTGGCAAGGCGGAGGAATTTATCGGGTGAGCCGTATTCACTAAACCACATAACCTAGCATATAATACCTATTGAAATAATACATTCATAAGAGAAATTGCAATGTGCAACTGACTGACCTGATTAATCGAGTTATATACCAACTTACCCTTGTACAATTTTTCCCTATAGCAACCACCTGTTCTTTTGTGTCGTTAGTCATTCCAACAAATGAATAACATCTGAAATTGAAAGGTACGAGAGATCTAGTCTGGTTCCCGTCCTAAACCTTACATTAGATTAGTGTTTGACCTGACCTTTACTGCTAATATTGTACAGATCGGGAACCAGACTATGACATATATCTGCCTGAACATATTGTACTATAATGTCAACGTCTCGTTCCATTAGGCGTATCATAGTCTCAAGTGTCGCCACAGTACACACTGATCATGGCAAATATGGTAGCCTGACCCTCTGATCATGGCAAATATGGCTACCTGACCCTCTGATCATGGCAATATGGCAGCCTGACCACCTGATCATGGCAAATATGGCAGCCTGACCACCTGATCATGGTAAATATTGCAGCCTGACCCTCTGATCATGGCAAATATGGCAGCCTGACCACCTGATCATGGCAAAATTTAATATGGCCACCTGACCCTCTGGTCATGGCAAATATGGTCATATGACCCTCTGATCATGGAAACTTTGGTCAAATAACCCTCTGAATATGCAAAATATAAACACATGGCTCTCTGAACGTGAACAATGTTATCACATGATCCTATGTACATGTCAAATATGGTCACATGATGTTCTGAACATGGAAAATATGGTCGCATTATGCTCTGATCATGGAAAATATCGTCACATGATGCTCTGAACATTGTCAATATGGCCATATGATCTCTGAACATTGTCAATATGGCCATATGATCTCTGAACATTGTAAATATGATCACATGATCTCTGAACGTTGTAAATATGGTCACATGATCTCTGAACATTGTAAATATGATCACATGATCTCTGAACATTGTAAATATGATCACATGATCTCTGAACATTGTTAATATGGTCACATGATCTCTGAATATTGTAAATATGATCACATGATCTCTGAACATTGTAAATATGGTCACATGATCTCTGAACATTGTAAATATGATCACATGATCTCTGAACATTGTTAATATGGTCATATGACAGTACGTACAGTCAGTTATGGACAAAACACGTATTTTAACTACATGACAATCTTACCAGTGTTATTAATACAATAACAGCATAAAGTTTGTATATTGTATTTTTAGATTAAGTAGGGTATATCTTACTCTGAATCATTTATAAATTTGATTTTCTGCGTAGTTATGTCGACATTGTTGGTGAATGTTATACAAGTATGATACTCCCATCGCTCGATTCCTTGTAGTATAGCTTGTCTCTGTTCTACAGCTGAAACATGATACGAAAGAGAAACATATAATAAAGACTATCTAATTGGCAAGTCTATATAATAAGATATAGCGTAACATGTATGTTCAATATATCAAAGTAAGGTTATATTTGTCTTTTACCCACTACTCGTAATCTTATGATTATGGATTCGTTTTTTTAGTGCCATACTATAATACATTCACAATCATGGATAGAAACATCATATCACTGGCTTAGAATGCCATACGAGACTTATGCATATTTGAAATCTGCATCTCAAGGCGCTTCTTATTGGCCTGTTTTCGTGAAAATCGGAAGTGGTCATGTTGACGAAACTGAAGTTTAAAAAGCTTGTTTTTCCATAAGTAAAGAGTAGTTTTCAGACATTTTTGCTCGTTTTCTCAAAATATTGATTTTGTACTTACGACCTTCTCATTCCAAGCATGCGATATATATGTAATGGCCATATATCATATTTCTATCAATGATTGTGAATATAGTCTTATATTGGCGATTCGATTTTTTAATATTTTCCTAAATGTGATCAAATAAGTGGCCAATTAGGAAGTCATCGTAGTGTATGAGGTCACATACAGTAAAGCTAGTATACATGTATATGTACACATGTATAATGAATTTCAAGTGACATGGCTTTATAGTTCATTAATCTAAACTTACATCAACTTATATTTTTTCCAGTAATAAAGTCAATGGCAAATTGGCTTAGCCACTTGTAAGTTCTATAACATAATATTATAGCCCTTTTTACGACTCGTTTCGTCATTAAAATAGGAACTGTCATTGTAGATAAACAAAAATCGAAAATGTATGTTTCCTCTTTTACGCTCATGATACCCCGAAAATTTCAATTCAATATTACATGATTTGTTATTAATTATATATACAGTATATGATCTCTGTAGAGTAACAACCTTGGGGAGGGCTTTAAATATTGGTGGCTGTTTTGTGTTGTTGCTCTACAGAGGTTGAATTAATCCTACATTTCGGCTAAGAGCAATTTTGTAAGATTTGTTTTATAGAGATAGTTACACTACAAGGGTGGCTTTGGTAAGGTTGTACTGTATTTCTTAATCTTACATGAAAAAAAATCTATTTTTTTATTAATCTTACATAGAATTTCTTCAAACTTGTAGTTGATTGGTAGAGTCCATTTTTTGTTATCTTCAGTCACAGCAGTGTCCATTTTACGTTTCTTTCTGTGTTTATTATTGTTAACAAGCCGTAAAGCTTGATCTTTTTGTAGAATTATATCTCCTTCAAAAACATACTGCATGCTCCATGGAATTTTCTGAAATACAAAAGGTTAGAAAGTATACGTACATACTGATGTCGCTCTGTTTGTTCAGTTGGTTTTAAGTTATCTTGTGGTCCGGCTAGCTCAGCTTGAAAATCGCTAAAGTATTTAGACTTAGGTTTACCGAACGTCCGACTCTCTTAGTAAACTTTTCCACAGCGTAACCGTATCGTAAATAAACTTCCAACAACGGGGCCCGAAGGAAGCCCGAGACTATATCCATCCGCGAACGTTGCCAATACGCTTTGGAGAATCGCATACGCTGATGGAAAGCATTACAAAAATCATTGGCAAATATTATCACACGCTTGTAACGATCGGGTACCAGACTATTTGGCATTGCGCTTGATTATTACTCGGATAGTTCATTTTGTTATGAACATATTGGAAAGCCACCTGTTTAAAACAGCTAAATCGACTGGGTACCAATTGAGCATTGTTTGTAGCTCTTATATTGCAGTAAAACAACACTTTTAATTGAACTATTAATTGTTGTTTCAGACAGGTTCGATAGTACATGGAATAGTCAGATCATTGTCTGGGTCAGTGGCAGTTTGGTCGTGCTTATGATTATATTTGTCGTAACTTGTCCCCAGGCAGCAAATACTACATTAATACTAGCAGAAAAATTAAGGCCTGTTTTATGTATGGTTGGTTTTACTGAGGAATGAGAAAACATAAATATCATCCCGTTTCCCGAGCGTATACGAGAGATAATGGGTTCGCTCCATGAAAGTGACATACCAAAATAAAACGTAATAAAATTGTACTTGTAAGGGAAACTGACTTATCACGCTCATACCCTCGGGTTGATGGATACCATCATGAATGAGGTGTTGAAAGTGATTAATATAAGTTATATAACTTTTTAAAAGTCTTCCTAAAATGAGCATAAACAAATTATTCTTTTCGACTTGATTCTATAATAGTACTATACACAATTTATAGTTTTTGTAGGACAAAAATAACTTATTTGTTCATATTTCATCAACGGGTTTTTATAAGAAAACATCAAACATAAGAGTAGGTTCATCGGTATAACATCAAACATAAGAGTAGGGTCATCGGTAAAACGCCCAACGTAAGAGTAGGTTCATCGGTATAACATCAAACATAAGAGTAGGTTCATCGGTAAAACGCCAAACATAAGAGTAGGTTCATCGGTATAACATCAAACATAAGAGTAGGTTCATCGGTAAAACGCCAAACATAAGAGTAGGTTCATCGGTAAAACGCCAAACATAAGAGTAGGTTCATCGGTAAAACGCCAAACATAAGAGTAGGTTCATCGGTAAAACGCCAAACATAAGAGTAGGTTCATCGGTAAAACGCCAAACATAAGAGTAGGTTCATCGGTAAAACACAAAACATAAGAGTAGGTTCATCGGTAAAACATCAAACATAAGAGTAGGTGCATCGGTAAAACAAAACATTAAACATGGCCGCATAATATTTTCCTTAATGTGTCGGTAACTTTAAGATTTGAACACAATAGGACAGGTTAAACTAATCATTAAACAATGAAGCAAGCCCTGTAGGCTTATTGTATGTCATCGCAATGTTAAATATGCATAACACTGGTACGAACGTATTATATAGATATGATCTACTTCATAAGGTCACAGTATGGTCGAACCAAAAATGTAAAACACTTTAATTGTTTATTAAGGTACATTAACTTTGACACCTTTATTGTCTTATTTTACAGATATGGCGTCGATTTAACCAAAGATATTGACATTGCATTATATTTCTAAATAGGTTTTTACATTTGCCTAGCTGTTAAATGTAAAAAACATGTAGTATGAATTGAACCGCAGCTGCATGAGGGTAATGTATTATCTTACCCTGCATCCGAACGATGCATTTGTCTGTAGGTTAGCCTTACTAATACTCAGGTCACAAATCATCCACACCGGATGATGCCCGTGTATTAGATGTCAGAGTACGCCGTCAAGTTTTCCTTTGTCACAAAGATGGTCTTATTACAGAGAGTTTAAGCTGTACTATCAGTAGGTGACACTTGCAACCTACTGCTGTTAAAGATAGCTTCCCATAACAGACAGTTGTCATATGTTCTATAAACCCCCTCCCCTCTTGAAACTGAAATTAAAGTTTTAAAGACCGCCACGTTAATTGGCTGTAAATGTCACAATCTACAGTGTAAGTAACTTGATATATATTAGGCCATGACATGACAATGGCATTGTGCGTATGTTCCCGATTATATGTGTCGAAGTCAGTCTTATAAAACAGATCTTTCATATTGGAAATCCAAAAGAATCCCAGGCATAATTTACATGTATGATGCCATATGTTTTTTATTACCTGGGTAAACCCTAACTGCCTGGCTTTCTGTCTTTCTAACAGATTCAACAGACGTACGATGAGGAATTTATCCCTCATAGACTGTCCATCCTTTAACCGTGACACGCTGGGCTGAAAATAAACAAAATATCATGAACAATAACCCAATATGACATAACGTTACAATAACTGTTAATATAGTTTATTATCACATACTAGTATAGTTCGCCCGAGATAACACTAGCCTTTGTTTACAAATAAAAATGAAAATTAAATACATTTTCCATATTCATTTTTGTTCAATCTTGTGCATATACACTTTTAATAATATACTCTTTAAATCTACACTGATAACTGGCGGCCTGTCGACCGTTCAGTGTTTATAATTGGCTTTGTTTGTTTATTGATAAGGCTAGAGTTATCCCCGGCGAACTATACATACCATGATCTTCCATGTGAGAACCAATCACGGAACAATGTTATCCAACATTTGTGATATCAAATGCGTAACATCACCAGCGTATCAACGCGAAAACGTAATGTCGGCGGCTTAAAGGAGCATGCCCTGGAACTGAAGTGTCTCGAATAGCAATCAAATTGGTATCATTTTAATACCTAAGTCAAATAATGAAACACCCTGTAAAAAGTTCCGAAACCTCCCGCTAGTTTTTTAAAAAAAAAATATTTCAAGAATTATTAAATATCGTTGTCGTGAATAAAAGGCTGACGGTCCTTTATTCAAATCGATATACAAAATATCAAAGTGCGCGTTTTAGAGTAAATTTTAATTCATATTCTTCTTTGACTTTTCGATAAAAGTTGGTTTTACAAGTAATAAACGCAATTTTGTTGTATATGCAAACCAAGAAACTCCAGTTACTGGGCATGTCCCTTTAATTTCGTTATTTCTGACGTTGTTTTGACTCGGTAACTATGGTAATGTGATAAGAAGAATCCACCACTCGTTGTCTATGATATCAACCTTTAAACTCGTAGGCTAGCTTAATAACTTGTGTTTTCTTGACTCGTGTAAGAAATGTTGATTTTCAACTCATGACGGATCCTATACTCGTTCGTTTTGGTGAATGTTTGCGGATTTGCGAAACAACTACAAAATCAAAATATTCATTAAATTGTCATTTTAATTTGTTAGTTAGTTTTTTTAGTGGACAGTCGACATTATCGGTTTTCCTTGAATTTTATTATCAATCAATTACTTCCATTTACAGCTATGACAAGCAACCTCTCCGCATGTGAATGAAATGACCGTAGTGTCACAGTAGAACATAACCTACACAACAAGCTAGTATGGAATCCTATAGGAATCTCTAATGACTCAACTTTGTATACAATGTATGTTCAAGTCCCTCTGACAGTCTAGTACCAAGTTATAATATCCTAACACCGGGCTGACGAGCCGTCCGAGCAGAATTGTAATTTCCTGACACCGGACAGACAAGCAGACCCAGTGCTTAGGGACAAGACACATATGGTGCGCGTGATAGGGGTACATGCCCATCACACACATGTCAATGTACTGCTTGAAATATTATTACTTATATTTTAATCCGCCTTGAGCAATTCTGATATAAAGCTGATACGTATCTAAAACAGACATGCGTGACAGATCATTTGTACAGACAAAAAATAAACGAAAATAAACAAAGTCATTCATTAATCTTAATATGTATAATAAAAGCTATTGTTTTGTATATGGGGACATTATCAAATATTCTAGACAGAGGCGTAATGTACCGAGCCACACTTTTCATATCGTTATATCTGTACCAACCAACCTCATTTCTTTTTCTACTGAGACAGCAGTGCATGGCCATTCGGTTGTATCCCTGCCTAATGGGCCAATGAACTCCGGCCTCGAGGGAAGAGACAGAAAGTTTGTGTCATACATGTACAAGAAATCCGGGCGCGCTGCCCTTGCTCTTTCCAAATAAACTCATTGGTTCTTTAATTTACCCGGTGTATAGCACCGACACACATGAGACTACCTCTGGGTTTCCAACCAGTTCCACTGTAGTTGGTTGGGAAACTGTAAAAAGCGTTTCTGAAAGTCCCAGTTCCCGGCCCCGGCCAAGATTCGAACTAGGGACCTCCTGATTTGTAACCTTATGACACACAGCAGCAATCTGCTACTAATATATTTTATGTAGTATAAGCTATATACACACACACATAACAATGAACATTGTTTAAAAGTGTTTTCATTGTACAATTTTTCGTATCCTTAGACTGATTTTGAACTATTCGAGTGGGGACCTGGCTATCGTATTCTGCCAATCTGGACCCCTCGGATACTACTGACGTAATCTATCGTCGGAATGGACGGAACAACTGGAGCAGTAACGATTGATACATTAGTCAGTTGGCATAACCAGCTTTTCTTATACAAGTGCTTATCAACTTGTCAACCAGTATTAACATGCTCTATCACAAGAATGTGACAACCTTTATCCGTATCAAGACTGTTACCAATGTCTCTGGTAAATATGACTTGCCTAATTTTTAAGTTAGTGGCACAAGCACGATGTATACTGTGTCTTAAACCAGAAAATAAATACAACACTGCAGCCATGCAAACCGGAGAAGAAATCACGGACATCAAGGCGGATCGAATACATCACTGCAGCTGCTGTACGGCTGCTCGTACAATGGTCTCAGTTCTGGCATGAATTTAGCGGAACACTGATTGTCCGTAAATCGCACCCAAAATACAGAAACAATCCACTAGTATGTCGAGAACATGGTGTTCTCTTGTGGCATTAGGATTTCGTAGAACCGTCTTTTGGCAGTGGTACGAAACACTATGTAGCGATTTTCACAAAAGGTGTCCCAAAAGGTACACGGCAGTAGCAAGACTGATGTGACATAGGTTTATTCTGGTGATCCAAAATAACACACTCACTGTATTTTAATTTGTAAAATAAATGTCATTTTGATAATAATATTCCCGTATTATATTGACTGCAAGAACAGCTTGTAAAATAGCTGTCCAGCTGCGCAACGAGATTAACTATCCTAACGAGGTGATAATCGACGCGTTGCTTAAGAAGAGGGAAAATGAAAATGGACGCAATGAGATGAAAGTTTTACCAATTGTAAATGTAAACTAGCACACACCTTCAATGCACCTATATTAATTTAAATTTACATTGGTCACAGTGTTTTTCATTGTGGTATGCGGTCTGTTACTTTTTTGTGTGTTCCTGTCCGTGCCTTCAGTGCTCCGCTGTTTCTGGCGGTTGCTGCCTTCAAGTCCTATTTGTTTTTTCATAGATTTGATATGTAGAATGTTCTCAATTAAATGATTCACAGTTCCGATGGACACTCCTACCTTCGTTAAAGTCCCTCGTTTGGTTGTTGGATTTGTTTTAGATATCAAATAACCAATGGTTACGATTATGGAAGGCGTCGTCACTTTTTGGCGTTTTTAAAAACATAGTTTGCGTAATTTCACTAATAGGAGCTTCAGAACGCAAAATACCTTTCTCCTTACGAATAATACGTATTGTCTTTACAGAAATGGAATACCCATGCTCAACCAACACCGTCTGTGTGTTTCTATGAGAGTGGTTGGCCTTAAAAGAGCAAAACATAACACCCTTTACAAAAGTGCTTTTTCTGGTTCTAACCGAATTAAAAACAAATCAAACAGTGAGTGTATGTGTTACCTGACACATGTGTTTGCATTAACATGTTGTTAAAATATAAGTGGGGCACTGTACACTAACTGATTGGGTTTGGTCCGATAAACGGTGTATATAAACAGTCGTTCCAGAAGAATGGTTCGAACCTATACTGTACGGCACTATCGACTAGCAATTCGAAATACGAAAGCATTAGATGATTCGACCATCGCTATGTCCAAAAGATGTTTCCCAAACAACAGCGTCAAAATGTAACTATATGACATCACACCCGTAATGGAGTGATATGTGGATAACAACATGGACTACCGGTATAATTATGTACATGGAGACATGCTTATGGCTGACATTAAATGATGACAATGGACTACCGGTATAATTATGTACATGGAGGCATGTTTATGGCCGACATTAAATGATGACAATGGACTACCGGTATAATTATGTACAGGGAGGCATGCTTATGGCTGACTTTAAATGATGACAATGGACTACCGGTATAATTATGTACATGGAGGCATGCTTATGGCCGACATTAAATGATGACAATGGACTACCGGTATAATTATGTACATGGAGGCATGTTTATGGCCGACATTAAATGATGACAATGGAATACCGGTATAATTATGTACAGGGAGGCATGCTTATGGCTGACATTAAATGATGACAATGGACTACCGGTATAATTATGTACATGGAGGCATGTTTATGGCCGACATTAAATGATGACAATGGACTACCGGTATAATTATGTACATGGAGACATGCTTATGGCTGACATTAAATGATGACAATGGACTACCGGTATAATTATGTACATGGAGGCATGTTTATGGCCGACATTAAATGATGACAATGGACTACCGGTATAATTATGTACAGGGAGGCATGTTTATGGCCGACATTAAATGATGACAATGGACTACCGGTATAATTATGTACATGGAGACATGCTTATGGCTGACATTAAATGATGACAATGGACTACCGGTATAATTATGTGCATGGAGGCATGTTTATGGCTGACATTCAATGATGACAATGGACTACCGGTATAATTATGTACAGGGAGGCATGCTTATGGCTGACATAAAATGATGACAATGGACTACCGGTATAATTATGTACAGGGAGGCATGCTTATGGCTGACATTAAATGATAAATAAATAAACATATACCATATTTATATAGCGCATTTTTCATGCGAACGCACGTTCAAAGGCACTTTACATTATTGTGTTGCAGCCACAAGAGCGCAGGTGTATCCTCTACTAGTGCAGATACTGTATGATCTGACCAGAGGGACAGACTGAGAGAAAGCCCCTAAAGGGAGAGAGAGATTTTAGATACAGGCATGTCCGGCGCTGCAGAAGTGCGCCTAGCTCTTATTTCGAATAGACAGCCTGGTTCTTTAATGTGCCCGGTGTATAGCACCGATACACAGCTTCCTGTCGCTTACAGATACTTTGCAGACCACACGGCCAGATAAAGCGGGAAATATTATAACTATTTTAGAAATGTCAATTTCCGATGCCAGACGATTGAACCCATGACCTCTGGATTTACAGCCCAGTGCGTTACCACTGAGCTAAATCCGCTTATAAATGATGACGATGGACTTACCAGAGTCCGTGTTTCTACCATTGATGTTAAAATACTGATAAGTATACCGCACACTAATACTATATTACAGTGGTGATGTTCTCCTCGAATCTTTATCATAGTCGATTATAATATTCTCAAATTGTCACCATGGTAACCAAGTTCCATTTTACGTCCTAGTGATATCCATGGTTACCCGTAATCCGTATTATTCTCCGTATCCATGGCAACGAATTCCAAGATAAATTAATTTGTGAATAAAAATAAACACATTATATCGCTTCCGCACATAAACACTTTGAATTTTGCTGTGTTCGAAAATAATAAAATTGTGTAAATAATATCAACTTATTTGCGTTGTTTATTGTTTATGCTTTAATTGAGCAATGCTCAAATAATGTTGATTACATGTATATTGAATTATTTGAGTTGTGTAATTTATACTTTCTTATAAGCTACGTTCACAATATTTTTCCAAAGTCGCAAAAGACAAATATACCAATTTAATTATACACCATCCAATCACTGCAATATATTCCCCATTAAAACAAGGTGCGGATTTGAAACAATACTTTAATGTTATAAATTGAACGCAAATATTCAAAAGTTAATATAACAGTTGATACACAAACACATTAATGGTTGACGATGAAATGTGAAATGTTGTACTTTTTCCTTCAGGGCGCCATATTAAGTATTGATACCAATCAGACAAGGATGTGCCTTAAGTTAGACACATGTGTTCAGAGTGACTATTGTTTAAAATATGTTGACTTCTTGAGAGCCGATCTTTTCTACGATTTTTTTTCGATTTTGCGGCAAGTTCGGACGTCATATTGATGAAATACGTTACATGTCTAAATGATTTATTTTCTTTTTCAGTTGCTTGATCATCGTGAAAGTTTAGTCACGGTAATTGATTTTAATTTTGTTTTGTTTTACCTACTATGCTTATCATAGCGGTGCAGTTTATGTATGAATTACGTAGGCAGACGACACTAAAATTCGGAACACCTTTGGCATGATTGATGGTCGTAAAGAATGCTACAATGACTAAATAATGCACTTGTAATGTGTGTTTACTTTCCGGTCCATTTTTACGATACCTCATTCCTTGATAAAAAATTAAGGGGTTACACAATTTTAAGCATTTTTCTTACAACAATTCTACTAGTCAGTTTCCCTAGAATCCATCAACCAAGATAATACAAAAGACTCTTTCAACGACTTCTATCAAGTTCATCACATTTGGGGACCGTGAATTGCAACACGGAAACCAACGATGATTTGCTAAGCGGCCGGCCATCGCTCTATAAGTTACAGTTAAGTTGGCTTATCTCACTCTTACTAAATAACAAGAGATGTTTGTAAAACACGCATGTCTCGATGGCGGCCCAATAGTCAGAAATGGTAAAGGTCACAGTGACTTGACCTTTGACCTACTGACCTCAAAATCAACACGGATCATTTACTATTGCTGGCCCACATCCCTGTAAAGTTAGAAGATCATGGAGCAAAGCATTCTTGAGTTATTGAACGGAAACCATTTCAATAGGCAGAAATGGTAAATGTCACAGTGACCATGACCTTTGACCTACTGACTACACAATCAATAGAGACCATCTACTGTTGATGGCAAACTTCCAAGTAAAGTTTGAAGATCTCAGGGCAAAGCGTTCGTGGGTTATTGAACGGAAACCATTTGGTCGTTCGACCGACCAACAACAGACAACAATGTTTTTGTGACGTGTGTTATGGGGGTACACTAAGTGTTGAACGTATGGTTGTTTTTGAAACGTCTGCTAATGGAATGATTGAGTGATGAACGCATGACACGTCCACAAAACGTCTCAATAAATTGCAATCATGCGTTCACATACGATGTCCATATACCTGACGTAATGCATTATTAAAGCAATGATTCGTTCAACACTCGAGTGCCCGTTCCACAGGTAGCTTTATCAGCATTTAAAGTATTAACAATGACTTATACAGGTGTCCCATTGGCCGGTTAAATTATAGTCACAATGTACCTATCTGCTTGTGGCCGGGCTTTGAATCATAGAATGCGCGAAGTATAATATAACTGTACTAAGAATGAGCCGATTCTTGCTTCGTTCTTTAAATACAAACCCTTTGGAGTGATTAAGAACGCTTCAAACAACGTTAATGAAAATGAATTGTTCCTGGTTATGATTTCGTCAACAACAATAATAACAAATCGGACAGGGAATGCAACATTCAACAGAAACATTTGGGCAAGAAACGGAACATATAAGAACAGATGAACTCCGACATTTTACGTAACTTCATTTATTACCTGCGAGCCTTGAGCGAGCAGGTATATTGGATGGCATAAAGTAAAAAGTCCACGAAGGAGCACGTGACCTGTTCTCGATGGTTTACGATTTCAAAAAAAAATCCAAAAAAAAGATGCATTTTGTGAGAATGTCGTGAACCAGACTAATTCCATTATTCCATGCGGATAACATCGGTCTTTGTCGCATTGCAATAGTTTATTTACCGAAGAAATCGGAACTGTCCGGAATTCCAGTGAGCGCTAGGCAATATTGAGACCATGGATCTAAACAGCAGGTGACTGCAGCTGCATACGCACAGCGCTTCTCAGTCAATTGTCATGGAATTATCGGAATTGGTTTATGATCTTTTATATTGTTGAACACTGAAAACATGTCTTATGATAATACCTTTTAATGTAAACTCATTAGGAGTGGTAATAAAATAAGGTGTGAAGAAAGTATTCAGCGTTAAATGTATCTAATATACAGATATACTAGTACATGTATACGCAACATACAGTTTCTCAACGCCAGCGCTTGCGGCCAAACCGTATCATCCCATCTACTTACAAATAATGTTTAACCCGGTAATAAACAGTCCCTAGCTAACTTTGAAGTGAATACATAAAACTATCAACGATGTCCTTTTATCTGATCTATTTTCTCATTCACTCATTACGGGTTTTGTTTATTATCTTAAATAATAGACACCATGCATGATTTAACATTGAATGGCGCGCTACTATGACGTTTGAATTTAGGCTACTAAACATACCTGGGCTGGTATTTATAAAGCATCTTTGTGGAAAACTTAAATATTTTTACTTAAGCCAAAGTAAATGCAAAGCACATATTTTTTGCAAATTGAAGAATAGCTCATGTTTCTTTAGTGATTAGTAGCTCTCTACATAATGCTAAAAAATCTATGTAAAGAACAAATAATCTTAATTGTATTATTTAGCTATTACACTAAAGGAAATTTTAAAAGTTTAAGAAAATTCTTAGTTTTCTACTAAGATGCTTTGTGAATACCGCCCGAGGGCTGATCAATATTCACAAAGCACCATAAGTGAAAAATTTATTTTTCTTAAGTGTATCAGCTTCTACGAGCAAGAAGAACAAGATGATAAATATTGTACATAGTTTTGAAGCATTGTGTAAACAGCTACATGTACTATATAATTACTAAGAAAACATGGATTATTCTTCAAATTGTGGGACATGTGAGTTGCACAATTTTTTAACTTAAGTCAAAATATCTTAGTTTTTACTTCAGATGTTTTGTGAATATCAGCCAAGGTTGTTTTATTATCTTGCTTGGGGCTGGACGAGTGGCACTCAAAAGATGGTCATTGTCTCCAGGCAAGTGTGAGATGAACGTCTTGTTGCCTTACATGGGAAATACAGAAGACGAACTATTAGTGTCGCCAACTTCGCGGTAGTAATATCCCGATAACCGCCTTTGATTTCCTTTAGAAAACGGGATTGTTTCATAATTATGGCTCTGACGGAACTGAACACCGATGTATTGCTCTGACGGAACTCAGGATACGCGGCATCTTGGTTCCATCCTAGCATTTCATCGGTTTTCACCGCCGTCAGAGCAATAGAAGAACAGAACAATTCTCTGACGTAACTGAAAAGGGCTGTAACGGGATTACTACCGTAAACTTGGGATACTTTGAAGCCAATTAAAGTTTCCCCCAAAACCAATCACTCTTTTCCAGATTTGGTATGTACTTATGAGTTTACTCCCTTGTCCATTCCATGTAATAACCCGGTATGAGTTGCCTCTCTTGTCAATTATTGGTATGTATTTATGAGTTTACTCCCTTGTCAATTCCTTGTAATAACCCGGCATGAGTTGCCTCTCTTGTCAATTATTGGTATGTATTTATGAGTTTACTCCCTTGTCCATACCTTGTAACAACCCGGTATGAGTTATCTGTTACTAACGATTTTAAACTAAGAGTTTGATAAAAGAACCCGATCAAAATAACCAAGTGACACACTTGAAAAACCAACGTGTTTAAGAAGTATTTTGTTGCATTTCGATCCGTTTTATAAATTAGGTTAAAACATTTATGATTGTGCTTGTTATCTAGGACACCTGTACATTCTACAGTGCATCTTTGTCACAGATTGTGACCCGTACAGTTGAAGTAGCTCGTGACGATTGTAATACAATAGCTTTACAAATCTGCACATGACTGCATGCTCTACTTAGTCACGTGTATTATAGCGTACAGGTATATGAAATCTATTTATAAAATACATATTTTGTAGATAAAAAAATATACTGGCATGTAGAGTATCGGCATTTACTGCGATGGTTAGGTGATTGGGTACTAGTATATAGTTACCTAACAAATAGCTGAAACGGGTGATGTCACAACGCCACAGGATCAGCAATTAGAACATCGATCATACAAGTTTATAAGGCTTGAACAGTTTGTTATCCAGACATAAGGTAGGCTTATTTTATACTACAAATCGTTCTTTAACATATTTCTACATACCTGTTAATATACAAAATGTAATAAACATGGCTGTACTGCATTCGATTATGTACAATTGCAAGTTTAAATTTTCATTACAACCGCTATATCCATTACAACAAGAATTTCATAGTTTCCATTATTCAACTTACATAAGTGAAACCCGATCTGTAACGCGACTTAGTGAAACAACTTACTATAATAAGACTTAAGTTAAACATTAGATCAACTGAAAATTGTTAACTTACAATTCCTAAACCATGGCTCGAATTCTACCGCAAGTCCTTAAATTAGTCAGGGCCAGTCATTTGGAATGTCATCCCAAAACAAATACGTACTTCAAAAACACTCAAACAATTCAAAAACTCCTATCTACAGTGGATGTACTCTGGCCACATGATGTAACATTTACATGTTTCACAACATTACGCTATTAATTATATCTACAAATTACATTGTTGAATTTTGTATATCATAATTATTTACCATTACCTTAACATCGTGCTGTTGTGTTTTTGTTTTGTTTTGCATCTTTATTATTGACTCCATGAGTTTTTCTGTTATGTTTTTTTTTTGCTCATAATTATCATGTTTTCCTGTAAATGATTGTAGATATATCCCATGTTGATGTGGACCATATTGAAAATTGGTCTAGAACCAAATATGTCATCCACTATAAATAAAGTCGTTATTATTATTATTATTATTATTAAACATTTGTGCGGCACATACATTTCACAATTTAAAGAATAGCTCCTATGTTGCTATCAATAATTGTAGCTCTTCTCGTAATGCTTATGAAGTACATGTACAAATGTATGTAAAAAAATATAATCTTGGTTTTCTTGCCTAGCTGATAAACTTCAGGATTTTTTATTATTTAAGAAACAAATTAAATTTTCTACTAATATGCTTTATGCAAACTGACGCATGTAATAAGCAGTTACGACAGTCTTGCAGACAACCCTCGGACAATGTAGCGCCCTTGTTTTTAAAATTTTATAATAGATTCTCTATTACGTAAACCTATAGTCCTACTAGCTTATAGACTACATATATATTTATATATATATAGTACCTAGTAAAGTATCTATTACGAGTATTTTATACTTAATTCTAACATAGCACGTGGGATTTGCCTTCTTTGCGTATATTGAGCTTCTCATATTTTATTACCGCGATAAAATATAGCTGATTGATGACGTCACGTTTGACGTCATATACTATGACAAATAACGTAACGGTGACGGTAACGTTCCTTGGAAAGAAAATAGTTTGACGCCAACCTGTCTTGTTGTGCTATAAATGGCAGAGCATTGGCGATGTTAGAATCGAAATAATAAATAGGAGCTGTGCTTAATAACTACATAATCTACGACTAGATCTATTCTTATTTGCGGAAGTTTACTCGAGTTTTATTACGTTCATAAAGCAATTGAATAGAATAATGTTTTTTACATGAAAGGGACATTTTACAACTCAACACTAGTGATATAATATAATCATCTTTATTTATCATTGCTGTTATTTAGGAGTATGCAAACATTATATGGTGTGTCGAGTATTTGAAAACATCATTTTGTAAACGTTACGAGCGATTACAACAAAAAAATAGAAGCACTTAATGTAGGGTTAACGCATGCTTTTTCGGGCTATAACATATGCAGAGTCCCGAGGGACGGTTGGTGCCCAAGCCCGGGCGAGGGCACCAACGCTCCCGAGGGACTCTGCATATGTTATAACAAGAACAAACATGCGTAAACGCTATTATAGCATACAAAACATCAATTATAATGCGTTTGTTAGTCAAAATAATGATATTTTGGCGGGAGATTTTGTGGCGACGTCACGAAAACAAACGTAACGTCATATCTGTTATTGTTATGCACGTCAACTTCCGGGATCGGCAAATACAAAGAAAACATGGATACTGCGGGTTTGTTTACATTTATAATTTAAATATTATGGAAATATTATAGAAAACTAATTAGTAGTTAGAAATAAAATGAGAATTACTGTTCATTTGACGCTGTACAACGTTTATAGTCGCAGGCGCGGCCCTGAAATAAGCATACGTAAAACTGGACGTTAACAGCGCGTGAATCTTTATGTTTACGCATGGTTTTCGTCCCGTTAACGTATGGGCAAAATCACCGTTTTTATGCTATAATATATAAATGCGTTGTTTATATTGTAATTTATCGCGTTAGAGTTCTACTAGGTTTAGTACAAGTGTATGGAAAACATATCCGCAACTATAAGTATAAACATTTAGGTTAGGAATGTTTACATACATTTCAACTTTAAACTGCACACATAATCCAGTTAGGATCGAGTGACAGTGACGTTTCCGTTTATGTGTACACAGTATATTACAACCATTGTCTGAATAGGTAGTGTGAATATAGTTTGTTAGTATAGCATTGCAATTGTGACTGTCTGTTTAAATCGTAACTTGGTTTTACATCGTTATAGTGGACCTGACTGCGGCGTCATTGTATTCAACGAAGTGATTGCTTCAAAGTTCGTGAATGTTAATGTATATTATTTATTCACTACAAACTGTTTTTGCTTCTTTTTAGGAATTATATCTAGCAGCTAATCATCGTCACAAAGATGGGAGGTAGTACGTCATTTCCGGTGGTCCCTCTCACCACAGATAGAATCATTGTAGTAACAGGTTCTAACACAGGGATAGGATATGAGATTGCTAAACATTGTGCTATCATGGGAGCCACTGTTATAGTGGCTTGTCGTTCAGAGGAACGTGCTAGAAACGCCATCAGGAAGATGCAGGAAGAGTATGAATCACAAGCCGGTACAACCGATGGTGGACATACTAAACTTGCTCTAGAATTCATGCAAGTTGACTTAGGCTCTTTCAAATCTGTTGTCAACTTTTGTAAAGAATTTAAGAAAAGTGGTCGACCGCTAAACGTATTGTTCTGCAACGCCGGTCTTGGTTTTGGTCCGTATGTTAAAACTGGTGACGGATTGGAGCAAGTATTACAAGTTAACTATCTGGGTCATTTTCTAATGGTCGCTAAACTACTTCCGGTTATTAAACAATCAGGACCGGACTGTCGGGTTATATTCACATCCAGTTCAGCTCACGCTGCTGCAAGCACGATCAATGCTGAGACGATGATTTTTACTGGAAATGAAAGTGACTATAGTCCAATTGACTATTACGGTAGATCAAAGGCTTACCAGATCATGCAAACCTTTAGTATGGCACAGCGGTTGAAAGGTTCGAACATTTCTGTGAACTGCTTTCATCCAGGCCTGGTCGATACAGAATTCTTTCGCTATAACGAAAATTGTTGCTGGGGATGCGTATTAGGATGTATACGTCTTTGTTGCTCTGGCAACGGGATTAGAACACCCTTAAAGGGAGCTACATGTGGTATCGACCTTGCCGTTAACCCCAGACATACTGGAGTGTCGGGAAATTACTGGTATGATTGTCAGGTTAAGTCACCTAAAGCTTTCACGCGGGATGAACAACTTCAGGAAGTTATTTGGCAGGAAACTTTCAAATTTGTGAAAGAATATCTTGTCGAAGATGAAATATCGGCGATGGAAGGAAAATAAGTTGATAACTCATCAAAAGGGATCGAAACACATGTTGAAATAAACCTTCTGGGTGGATTATTTGAGAATATGTTGGGATTTTCGGTAGATGAAGTTTAGTAAGGAGCTATTATTTAACTGGTATAGTCCAAAAATTGCGTGCTATAGTATAGCATTTGTTTAATTATTCGTCCATTGTGTTATAGACTGTCTGTTTAACCTGTATTGTGATTGTGTATAGCTTGCATGAAAATTTGACTTGATCCTGACATTTATTCATTGATATATTACACGGTATTCAAAATCGTGCAATATCGGCAGTTTAGATTTGTGTTGGTATTAAACCTCGAGCGTCTTCAAGATACTTCCCTCTTATAAAAGCATACAGCCAGTGTTATAATTATAGACTATCAGCTTGTAAATTATGCTAATCGAAGGTCGAGGATAATAAGTTCCAAGGGGACCAAGAACAAAAAGCGAATATGTGGACGTTATTGCCAGTTGTTCAAAATTGATTTATTTTAGTGTAATCGTGTTTTTTAAGAATTCATATGTAAACATCATTGACACTATACAAGGCCTAGCAGGTTATGTTTCTTTCGTGACATTGGCTAAGGTCATGTCCTCCACATGTGGAGAAGTCATTAGTTACTTTTCGGAAAAGCATGTGGAGAAGTTTTATAATTTGCTTTGTGGAAAAGCAAGGTAGAACTAGTTGGTATTTAATTCCATGACAACTTGGTAGGTTCAATCCTTCGTACACATATGCGATTAAAAACCGTTGCTCAGGGAGATAAAAACGTACACGTCTGAGAATCCTAATTTTGCCAACTTATATCAATTCACTGATTCTTTTTGTAAACATTGACAATGTGTTCAAACTGTAATGAATATTTTATGTTTTGTACGTATAATACGCAAAGACTTAAAAGTTTACTACAGTTCGATGGCTTTGAATAAGACGATCGTAATTGTACTTACCACCTTCTCATTCTAAGCCAGCGATTTGTCAACTAAACATTGCAGGTGTATAACTATCTGAAACTTCTTTGTGGTGCCATTCTCTATCTGTTAATGCTGTTTTTTTTTGTATGTACATGTGTTTTGTACAGAAGTGTAATCCCTTAATTGTTTTATTGCCCCTTATCAGTCTAATCCTGTCTGATCACTGTCTATCGATCTAGTTAAACAATAGGGCCATACATTCTATCGCTTTATATATATGAATGTATAATTATGGGCTATTATCCACTCATGCGTGAAAAACACCATCGATATTTGGATAAAATTAGTAAAACCCTGTAAAAATATCTTCCATGAAGGCAGATAGGACATTGTATAAAATGTTGTATATTAGTATTGTACTAAGGTGGTTTAACTTTTTATATATTTGTTTGACTTATTATGAATACAAATATTCTGTTATGATTTGCCTATTTTCATTATATCGCAATAATTGTATAATTGATTGCAGCAGTTTATTGAACTTGAACTTATTTATTAACACAACATTCTGTGTAAAACATTGCAAAATCTTTACGATAAAAGTTACGTAATCAAACCGAATTAAATAGACAAGAACGCATATACACACGAGGACTTTAAAAAACGCCTCACACACCTCAAATTTATTATTTGATTCATGATGCCAATCACTCAATCTGGACTGTACTTGTTTTTTTGTACGTTCGAATATAACATAATTTACAAAAAAACAAGCATAATTTATATCGGGATTAAGAAAATATTTGATAATAAGCGAAGTCATCTTGTTGTTACTAAGATACTACCACACGCATACCAGAATTTACAAGAAGTCAACATTAGCAATTCAAATTGAAATGTATACATGATCACGAGACGAATAGACAGTTACAATCATAAATCTGAAAATATAAAAAATCGACTGCTTATCTTTTATCTGATCAGTAGCCCCTCAGGCTACGATTTATGTAGCTTACCGTTATCATTCGTGACTATCGGAAAATTTACGACCACTAACGGAAATAGCCGATATCGATCTGAATCGATTGGATTAAGATAAGCGAAATTGTTAGTGTATGGGGAATGTTTATCGATTTTTGTGGTGTAAAGGGAAACAACTCGTACAAACACACAGGTACAAAAATCACTATCCACAGAGTTGTTTTTTCCTGAAGAATTAGCCCAAAAGTTCCACAGGCTTTCGTCCCCTTTTTCTTTTTTATGATATGTCCCTTCTTTATTTGCTGTTTCTGCAGAATGTTGCTTTCCGATTCCATGTTCATTTGTTGATATACTCATAGACTGTAAAAGTCTGATATATACATTTAAAAAATAAAATATGAAAAACCGTAGTTTACCAGCTGTAATACAATAGTTTACAGTCCTGGCGCAGAGAAATTTATAACAATGCATGAAGACCGTAGTTTAGCCTGATAGACAACCAATATGTAGATGATTATACACGGCTGTGTAGGGCGGGGTCTACAGATAAACGGCCCGCTGGAAGCATAATCACCCGGAGCTCAAATATAGTTAAGAAATAAAAATCTGTTCGCGTATTTGTCGGTGAATAAAACACGGGCAGGAGTTCGGATGCGGTTGCGCATCCGAACGATTGCCCGTGTTTTCACCGACAAGATACAAGAACTGGGTTTTTATTTCGATTCTAAATACGATAATATCCCGTACTACTTAACTGCGCGCATTACATTTTCACCCATTTGACATTGAACATAATTTACGTTCATTCATTCATATATATATCACGTGATACGGGATGTAAATAATAACAGCCAATTTGACAGGTATGTTTTATTGCGATAATGATACATGCCCTGGTTTGCTCTATACGTATATGGATTGATCCGCAGATCGTGTTAGAATACTATTTATAGTAACATGTGTATTATATTATATACAAGGTGTTTCTCTTCCAGGTTATCATCTTTAATTCTAACTTGACCGGCGATTTTGCCTATATAGACAAAGAACAAATCATAACGTTGTATATCGGCCGATATACAATGAAAGTGACGTTATGCAGGTAAACAAGTAACCTAAGCAACATAGATCTGGCAAAATAACACTGGCTTTATATATAATTCCGGGTTTAAATCATGTTAGAATCGAAATAAAATATTCAAAAGCCGTTGTATACCGGCTGTTATACAATGGTTTGGGGTTCTGACGCTTGTTATTAACCACTCAGGACTACGGCCTTCGTGGTAATTTTCTACGCGTCAGAACTCCAAACCATTGTATAACAGCCGGTATACAACGGTTTTTCATAGTTTATTTCTTAAATATATATTTTATTCCAGTTTCTGTAATCCTCGACTTTACGAGTCACACACAATTTAATACCGTTTAACAACAATCACGGAATAATGAGAAGCAGTGCGGGCGATTCTGATGTCACTTCCAAAGACATCAAACCTATGTAATAGGTACCATTATAAATTATGTCACACTATATATAGATCTTCACAAATATCTGGTATATAGGAGAGCAGTGGTCTTGATGTAGAGGTCCCGGGTTCGATGCACGTCTGTGCCCCAGCTTAAATCCTCTGAGCAAGAATAACCTACAATAATCCACTCGACCAAGGTGTGAATTGGTACCTATGTCTGTACATGTTCGAGATTCCTGTGCACCGTATCTCTATGTTGACTGCAACCAGAAGAGAAATAGTCTCCACATGGAGACTCGAATAGATATTTCTTTATGTATCCCAATGACCAGGGGAAGTTAAATGTCAAAGGCTGACTGAACGTCAGAATTGCTGAACGCTGCCCTCGAAAACTGGTAACATTTTTTATAGTGGTATATCGTGGTATATTATCGTGGTGAATAATTATAAAGTGGTGTTTACAAACAATACCATTGAAGAGTTTATTTCATAATTCATAAGGCCGCGTATGACCAATGTAAACATAATTTCAGTATACAAACATAAAATTAACAAAATGTGATAACATAATGGCGCTATTTAACCAAAATTATAATAAAATCAAAAACTGAATGTTTTAACAACAAGTTCAAAACAGAACAATTAAAGGAGTGAAATAGTAAATAAGAACGATAGAGTTTGGGACCGGGAGCGTTCAGTGTAGATAGGTGCGTATTGGAGTAATGTAAAATGACGAAAAACAAAAGATCGTCGCTGGAAAGTTACTTAAAATCTTGTAACTCAGGTTTTTATGAGAAAATGATTGTTTGACGCAGTGGAAACCATGCAACCTATACAAAAATATTTGCAAAAACCACTAATGCAAAATATCATTTTAATGCCAAGCTACATATACAAGTATACCGTACAACTGGGTATTGCGAGTAAATGAGTAATGTAGTCATAATGTTGTCCAATACTCTGTACATTAACGAGACACTCGGCAATACTCGGTACAGTAAAATCAAAACTATGTACATTTACTAACCAGTATCTTTTTAGTAAGTATCGTTTTTGTTCTTTTAATGAAATTTCGACTCGACATAATATTATATTGGCTCATCACAAAAAGAATATCCAATTCAAAAACATGTATACCTTGGTAATAAAATCATTCCAAACACATTTGCAAAATCACAATCAACATTGAGAGTGAGCAGCCGCCTATTTCAATGAAGTTTAAGCACTTAAACGAATACCTGCTAAAGTTTGATATCTTCTATGACAATGGAAATATCTGAAGATGCTTAAAACCATTAGAGGTGCGTGAAGGAATCAGTCGTTTGGAACACACCCTGACTGAACTTACACCCGTTCCCTGTCCAATGTCGCGAAAAGTAATGATATTACTCAAATTTACGTGCAATATCCAGTGCACGGTATACTGCAGTGTATACATAGCAACGCAATATAACACATGAAGAAAAAGATCAAAGGGCGATGGCATATGGAGGATGGGGGGGGGAAGATATTGTCCTGCGGAGAAGAGGTCCTCACAATATACCACTATGCACCAGAATATATAACAATGTATCAATTTATACCCGCACATTTATCTAAATATATAATTGTATTTGTTTTGATTTTGGATCATTTTGGTTGTAAGATCAAAATTTATATCTCCGAGAGATCACAAAAATCTATATTTTCACGAGTGACATAACGAGTGAAATCAAATTCGGTCTTTCACCAACAATCAATAAATTTTCTGTTTATTTTTTGCTTCAACTTCTCGTACAAAGTAATATACTTAATTGGAATAGACAATGATTGCACCATAATATTTGTTCGTATAATTTGAAGCCGGGTACCGTTGACGCTTCATTATTTCTTTTTCTGTATGGTATTGGAACCAGCTTCTACAACAGTGAAAATAACATTTTATTTTCACCATTATTTTCACTGATAAATCTTTATAACTCATTGATAGCAAATAATATAACACTATACGAGTTCCATAATGTATCACAAAGCCAAACTGCCATAATGTCAGGAAAACGTCTTATTATTAGATTATGTCCGCAAATATTACAACACGTGTTTTGGGGGTATCTTAACCACAGGTAACTGTATCATTAATAAAGAGTAAACAAAAACATTTTTTTATATAAATGTACATCTTAGAAAGGTTTTTAACACGGGAAATTTATAACCACACAGTCACTGAGGTGCAGTTTGTTTTTAATAAACATTTCATTAATACTGGTGTTATTTTAAATATATTTACATAATCAGAAATTATAGAGCTTCGTCTTTAATTTCATATCAATATTTTAAAAATTCGTCCATAAATGATGAAATAAACACATAGGGCGTGAAATAATTTTCCTTTTTCTTGTATAGAATAGCATTTTCGTTTCTATCGAATGCTCCTCAGTGACTGATTGGGCACCGTGGTATACATTTAATGGTAACTTTTTAACTAGTTGATCAATGTCGATGGGATTTTGCATGGATGTAGCTCTAACGATGTAGTCTATGAATGAAATTACTTCATGAAGATAACGAAAGCCAATTCTTGTTTTGATACCATGAAAATCTTACCACTTTAGAACAAATGCATAGGCGGATCCAAGGGGGGGGCGGACCCGGCGTACGCCCCCCCCCCCTAAAATTGCCGGAGCCTAGGTAATTTATCATATTTTGGATGTAAGAACAATATTGATATGCAATTTTTTTCGCTCGCTACGCTCGCGTAAATACAACAATAATCAATTTATGAATTTTAAATTGAACTTAATGATGTATGCAAAAAGAAGATATGGGACTGATTGGTAGCATGGTGCCGAACATCGGCTACAGAAATGCCGAGATTCTTGCACATTAAAAATGTCCGACAAGAAAAAAATATTAATACAGTTGGCTTTATTTTCTAATAAACCTGTCCTTTTCATTAAAAATAAGATACCTCAGAATGCAGCTGACGAATTCCATGGTTCTATTTAAAAAGTCACGAGGCAGAAAGCCACTGGACTCCCTATTCACTGGATCCCAAGTACTTCACATTTCCACTGAAACACAACTGAAGCCCTGGAGTTCGCAGGGTATGCTGCTCAGATAGACATTGCCTTTTTTGTAACGAATTCACAGCAGTTATATATCAGTGAATAGTATCCAGTCGATTATCGTTAGTCCTGGCTATGCTGTTCATATAAACAACGATTTTTCTTGCTCGCTGAAGAACTACGTAAATTCAATGAAAGCTTTTGATTTACCAATGAGTTGTTTAGGTATGCTGCTCAGACAAACACTGATTTTTTTCTAGTTCTGACAATTACTACATCAGTGAATATTACCAAGTAATAAGGATGTGGTGTATGCTGCTGAAATAGATAATTGCATTTTTTCTCGCTCGCTACGCTCGCACAACCACTCTCAGTTTATTTTGTCAAGTAGGGAATGAGTTTGAGGGATATGCTGTTCAAATAATTAATGCATATATTCTTCCTCGCCTTGCTCTCACATAAACTTTATCAATGAATATATTAAGATAAAGAACGAAAATTGTGTGGAATGCTTCTCAGATATACATTTTTTCTAGCTCGCTTCGCTCGCATATTTTCTTGAGGAGGGGGGGGGTATCAATACATGAATGTACGCCCCCCCCCCCTAACGCCAAATCCTGGATCCGCCCCTGAAATGCACCTTTCTAAGATAACATAAATCTTATAACATAGTTGTTTACTCTATATCAATGATGCAGTTACCTGTGATCTTATATGGATTGAAGCATAAAACATCTGCGCATTAATCTACTCATTAGTCGCATCAAGGTTTGCATCAGTTTGTGTTTGAAAGTAGTCCGGCCAACATCTGACGAGTCCGTTCCTCACGTCCCATGCAGTGAGTGGCTTCAAACATACATAACCTTCGCAACAAGAAGGGAAGTAACCGCCACAATGTTTATATCCTCTTGAACATTCATCATCCCAGGGAAACTTTCCACCACGTGACTGAACAGTTATCACGTGATCTTCTCTCCGGTCACGTGATAGCTTTGGAGGACCTGACAAAAGCTTCTTGAGAAGATAAAGGGCCACCGGAGAAACAACAGTATCAGTTAATGATTCCTTGGGTGGACCTGAACGTTTCTGGTTGTCGTCCAGACGTGTGTTAAGCTCGGTGTTACCGGGGTGTGGTGGTAGGCCTACTCCCCTCTCATAGAGTTGTCTGTCAGTGTCCCGTGAAAGCAGCTTTTCCAACGTTTCCAGAAACGAATTGCTTAAATAAAAAATTAAAAATTAAATGCACAAAATTGAAAAAAAAACAATCATATACAATAACGCATATGGCACATCTCATAAATGGTATAAAAGCAACGAATATGACAACGGCAGCAAATGCAACACTCGGCAACAAATGTAACACCCGGCAACCAATGTAACACTCGGCAACAACCGTTAACCTATTGCAACAAATATGACAACGGCAGCAAATGCAATACTCGGCAACAAATGTAACACTCGGCAACAAATGTAACACTCGGCAACAAATGTAACACTTGGCAACAAATGTAACACTCGGCAACAAATGTAACACTCGGCAACCAATGTAACACTCGGCAACAAATGTAACATTCGGCAATCAATGTAACACTCGGCAACCAATGTTACACTCGGCAACCAATGTAACACTCGGCAACAAATATAACGACGGCAACAAATATAACAACGGCAACAAATGTAACAACGGCAACAAATGTAACAACGGCAACAAATGTAACGATGGAAACAAAAGTAATGTAAGATGTAGTTATACTAAATGATTGTATAATAATGTTTATATTAAATCAGATCACCTTGTGTCATCACTGCCAGCTAATGATCCATTCAGAACTGAAAGTATAAATAAGAAATATATTGTCAAATTATCCGTGCTATAATTATATCAAATCCGGTATGTGAAAGCTCAAGGAAAGAAATCCGCGTATCATGCCACACAAACTCATACCGTCTCTCTGGAGCATTTAGTCCGCTTTTAACAACTGAATGATAAGCAATATCATTATGCCGGAGCACACGGTGGGGAATCACATGGTTTGAATGGTCTTAGTCGTGGTCCCTATCCCGCTATAAGTTTGATTTACGGAACAATTTTGAAGTGTTTGAGGAAACGACGCAATCAATCATGGAAAGCAAGGTACCAAAATATTCAGCGGAGGAGCCATTGCGTGCTGGCCTGGATGTCCAGAGCTAAACGGTTCTCGATGTTATACATCAACCTCAAAATATAGGTTTATCCGACGTCGATTGGCGGCCATTTTTTCTGTGGATCATATCATTCAAACCACTTGATTCCCCTCCAAGCAAAAATGTTTGCTTATTTATTTTTAGAAGGGAATATACTATGTTTGGCATATTATTCACCTGTTCACCACTAGCGCTAAAGAAATGAATGCACCAAAAATAATAAATAGCTTACATTCTGCAAAAAAACTTACGCAAATATGTGTCTGTATAAGGACAAAAAATATCATTCAAATCCTTATAACACGACGATTCATTCCAATACCCACCATGCTTCACTGGAACATCGGATAGAAAATGAAATTTCCGATATGATACGCCAGTAGATAAATGAAAAAGAATGATCGTGCATATTATTTGATCTATGAAATTATAACAAAAAGCCAACATTAGTGTTACCCTAAAAACCTGATGACGACTAAACCCTTTCATATAGCTACTTTAGCTAGTTACTGGAAATATGTAAAAAATGTTAATTTCTCGATGACTGTTTGGAGTACGTATACTTTGCAGAACAGTTATTTTAGTAATATAATGCTTAAAAATGTCTAATATTTTTTGAATGCATTTAGACGATCGAAATCCTAGGGAATGCTCCTATTACCCCTAAATAAAACAACTGACGGTGATTTTATAGGCGGGATACACTGACACTGACGCAATCAATACGTCATATCCAGAAAAAGTATGTATTAAAACTGACGATCCGACGAAGAACAATAATTTATTTTAATTTATTTTATATGGTCGTATTTATAAGCACATTAAAATATCCCTTTTCGATTTAGTCAGATGACCCCAGCGTTGGTCCGTTTTTATTATCATAATTTGTTAAAGTTCCTGCTGGGTAAAGACATTGAATTTTTTCTTATTTAATGATACAGTGTAGAAGTATTATTACAAATTATTTTCATCAAGAAATACATCAAAATAATTGGTGAAACATTTTTAGGGCATTCGTCCTTTAGGACATATATACATACATGTGCATTTTATAATTTAATAAAGTTTCATTATTGATGCTTTAAAAATATACATGACGTATAAATTACAATAATTGCAGAATACATCGCATTTATTAACTTTGTTTTGCGACACTCGTCCTTTCTCGACGTACAATGAAGAAGGAGTCAGTCTGCTTGTGAAAGAGCCGTTGACAATCAATTCCAGGAAATATGCATGACAAGTTAATTAATTATACCATCAGATATCGCCGTGTAAATCTCAACAAACAAATAAAAACATTTACTTACATAGCAGAGTCACTATCAATGTAAATCTTATATCTATGATCTGCGTCATATTGCCTGTCCAGACGTGAGCAGGTTCCCACAATAAATGTTCCACAAATACTCCTTCCTACCAACAAACTGACCACGTGATCAAGACTCAAATTTTTATTGATTTTTTAACAGTTATGCGTACATGTATTTATTAGAATTGATTTAAATATCAAATATAAACACAATACGATCTCTTAAATTCCAATTGATTTTTAACAGTTACACCATGGAATTACATCTCGCACTGTGATTTAATTCCGTGGTTACACTTTATTTATTAAATTGATTTAAATATCAAAAATAAACACGTAACCGCCGTGAAATAAATATCATAAAATTATGATAAAGTGTCCACATTTTCTGTGCCTATGTTATACCACTGATAGCAGCAGTCTGTTTAATTCTAATTCTGTGGTTTTGAACGTGGGAAGGGGGTATATTTGTATCGGAAATGACAATGCCGATAATGCAGCGTCGTTATAAACAAAACAAAATTAACCCGCATTTAGAAAGATAACTGCGCATGATGAAATATCAAATTAATAAATGGTAATAAAAGTCGAGTTGATGGCGTTGTTACGGTCGGATGAACACGCTTAGTTTCATACGTTTAGATTTTCTAGTTGATACGTGTAGGATTTGCGGCGCCTCGTTTGGTCGGCTTCGGCCTTTTGCTACAACGGATGACGTCTTGTGCCTCGGGGTGCGACCCATCTTATCAAAAAAAAATAAATGCATATTGATGGCTTGTATGTGTTTCATGTTTCCTGTGCTCGGTTGGTTCAGTTGGGCATTGTGCTTTGTGTTTTAATGTTTTCTGTGCTCGGCTGGTTAAGATGAGTGCTGCCTTCCCCGTCAGACTTAATATAATCTTTTTTTTAGAATGGGAAGGTCGTAAGTACAAAATCGATATTTTGAGAAAAACAAGAAAAAACTGTCTGAAAACTACTCTTCGTTTATAGGAAAACAAGCTTTTCCAACTTTAGATTTGGTCAACATGACCAGTTCCGATTTTCATGAAAATAGGCTCATAAGAGGCGCCTTAAGATGCAGATTTTAAATATGCACGAGTCCTATAATTCTAAGCCAGCGAATTATGTTATAATTAACAAGATTGAAAAATAATACTTTTATTACCTCCAATGTTGGAGAGCTCATATAAATGTGCAACAATATACAAGGACAGCATATATACATGTAAATAAAGAACACAAAGAAAGCCCTCCCAGAATTACCCCCAAAAATGGGTGTTTCTCGAGCAGCGCTAGAGACCACTGCATGCCACGAGAAACTGACTCCAAAGGAATAGTGATACTTCTTTTAAGGAGACACCCGACTTCAAAGAAATGATATATACTTTCGTTAGACCTGTCGTTCACTACACCCCGATGATATGCGGAAGGGTAGCCGATTACAGTGTGCTTGTTTCGGGAACCTTTCGGGATCAATTAGCAATACAAATGGGCGGAACTTTGCCATTGGGATCGTTCGGGATGTATTCGTGGTTCGTTATACGAAATGTTGCAGTACAAACGCCGAAACCTATCCGAAGTAGCCGAACGCAACGCGAATGAATGCCGACAGTTCAGGATTTGGTCCCGAATGTTTCCCGATCTTGCGGAAAGGTTGCGGTTACTTTGCAGAATATGCGGAAGTGTTTACGAATCGATGCCGATAGAATGCTGAAAGGTTGCCGATGTATATAAAGTTTTTTATTTATATAAACGATGCCGAACTACCATCTTGTTATCAGTTGATCAGGTAGATATACCGGGTGTCTCTTTCCGGTGTTTTTCTTTAATAGCTGAAAACCATGAGACACTGGTTGTGTCATCGTTTTCTATAGGGTCTGACACAACCCTATTTGGTAGCCTGTCCTTGGTTTGTAGGACCATGATGAAAACGATATATTCGAGATTTTTAAACTATCGGCAACCTGACTTCATCGCTTCCGCAGTCGCTCTTGTATAGCTCGGGAAATACTGCTTCGACTCGGCATCCCTTTCGTTAACAATCGGCGCCTTCGGCATTTATTCGGCATGTTTCTTAACATGATCGACATAGCTTCCGTGTGTAACTCATCCATTCGTCGTATTCGGGGAGCTTTCGGCATTGCTTCATCTTCCTTCGGGAACCGCTCAGGATGGTTAACATGATTAGGAAGCCTCGCAGAAGGCTTCCCGAAGGTGCCGAGTGAATGACGATGGATTCCCGAACACCCCAAACTGTTGCCGATGGGTTTCCGATCACCCCAAAGCACTCCCGAAGCACTCCCGAGCAAGACCTTCGGCGTCCAAATTTTAAAACTTTTAAAATTTGGATGCCGAAGATGTTTCGGTCCCGAAGTGTCCCGAAGTGTCCATACAGAGCTTTAAATTGGCTAGAACCTCGTAAAATAAAGTCATTATTATTATTATACGTTGAGCAAATCTAAAATCTTATTTATTTTTAAAAACCTACACATTGTACTGTTGAAAGATATTATTTCTCGGAATTCGCCAATAATTGAACAATATTTTATATCAAACAGCTAGCCTCTATAATACTCACGCTTTGTAGGCCTACCTTTTAAAAACAAAATTGAACGAAAGTTTAAGATTTTCGTAAGAGCTCTAATAAAACAGTATATATGCCTACTACGTGTCGCCCAACTGAACATAGGGTCTAACGTTATTGTTACGCACACATTTTCTTTTCTTTTTTTAAAATATCTTTTTCGTGGACACATTGGTTAGAACACGCGTTCTGAGAACCGTAGTAAAGCCTGGGTCCCACTGAGCATTTTTGTCTCGGCGATCGATGTACTCCCGATTGAAATCAATGGGCATTCAGGATATCGGGAACAGGTTTCTCCTGGTTTAGGGGAAGTTTCGGGGAAGTCATGAGACAGTCTGTGATATGGGAAGGAATTGTGATGAATCGGGTGGTATCGGAAGAAATCGGGAGAACATCGCCGATGTCGAATTCCCCAGTGCGACCTAGGCTTTATGCAATTGCAACATGTGTACCTGAAAATATCTCATAATAACTTGACAAGACATCACTGAACTTTAAAAAAATCCACTGTTGTTTTAGCAAATACAGTAGTTAGCTAGTTTTATCACGTAACAATGCGAGACGAGGAACCATTTTCAGTTGTAATTTCATTACAGTGGTTTGATTCTAATTATGGATGTTTTAGCTAATGTAATAGCTAGAAGGATCATTTAGCAATGCATTCTGATCACCTCGACCTTTTGCATTAGACGTTTATTTACCGGAGACAAACGGGAGTGGCCGAGCTTTCACGAATGTTAGCAATGCTGTTTGTTTGTGTCTTTGTATATACTTTCACGTTAACTGATGTTTTTGGTCTATTTAATTATTTTATTAATTTCTTTTCTTGAATCGACGTTTTAAAAAGACTGTAAAACCTAAGAAGCTTGTTAGAAATGGCAATGGATGTGTCCCAACTTTAAAATTAATGTATTGATCCCGTAAGCATTGTTTGAACATGGGATTGTAGTTAAAATGTAACCATTCATTACTGAAACCAAGATTATTAATTAGGGATGGCTGCATATATACGCCTATAGTATATAGAGCAACCAGCTACAATAATCGCGATTAAGTTTTGCCAAAAAAGTATCATTTGTGAAAAGTGTGGCTAAAATGTTGAAAAACGAATTATTTTATACACTCCGGCTACGCAGCCAATAGTCCGATAACCCCCCCTAGCTATGACACAGTTGCCTCTATTATCATCGTTATTAAGACATATCTAGATATGTAATAGACTTCTTCAATAATTCTAGAATTCAGGCTGCCCGACACTTCAACTGAAAACATGTAAATCATACTGACTGGCTGACATTTATATTCTATCTCTGAAAATGCTTTAATTTCGGAAGTTCATTATATTAGTTCTCTCTGAAGTAATTTGATTGTCCAATTGTACGTGCTATATTGGCTTTAAATATCATCAAATGTCATATATACGGGCACATTGATGCCGTTATAACTATAAATCAGCACGATGGTCAGTTTCAAACGAGTTGACCGCTGGTTCTATTACTATTGCTAACTATCATATACATGTAATATCTGAAAGGTCAGTCTATGGGCAGATGAGAAAGTATTATTTGATACTTGGTCTTAATATCATGCTATCTCCATGTGTAAGATAACATGTAATATACATATATCGTGATTTGGCGTTAAATGCAAATTTCATGAAACATTTTAATTTCCGACATTAAAAAAGTCGCTAGTAAACAGTGATAGTGTTCATACGCATCAATCTCATTAAAATCAGATCTCAACATTTGCTCCATTCTTTTACGCTGTTAAAAATATCAGCGAAAAGTAGTAACGTTATGCACTTATCTAAGCGGATTTAGCTCAGTGGTAACGCACTGGGCTGTCAATCTAGAGGTCGTGGGTTCAATCCTTGGCATCGACACTTGACAAATTCTGAAATATTTATAATATTTCCCGCTATATCTGGCCGTGTGGTCTGCAAGTATCTGGAAGTGCCAGGAAGCTGTGTATCGGTGCTGTACACCGGGCACATTAAAGAACCAGACTGTCTATTCGATATAAGAGCTAGGCGCACTTCTGCAGCGCCGGACATGCCTGTATCTAATGTCTCTCTCTCCCTTCAGGGGCTTTCTCTCAGTCTGTCCCTCTGGTATCTGCACTGGTAGAGGATGCACCTGCGCCCTTGTGGCTGCAACAAAAAATAATGTAAAGTGCCTTTGAACGTGCGTTCGCATGAAAAGGGCGCTATATAAATCTGGTATATTTTTTATTTATCAATGTTTTCCCCCCAGAGAGAGAGAGAGAGAGAGAGGGGGGGGGGGGGGCAAGGATGCACGGGGAATCAGACTTTCCCGATGTACGGGAATTTGATCAATTCTGTCGTCACGGGAATTATATTTGGTCGGTATTTTTTGACAGGACTATCTGCACATGGGAGGGAAATTTGACAACAATTTCCAAAAAATGTCTAATTCTGCCCCCACCCCCACCCATTATGGTGGAAAAGCGTCTCCTCGATAGTCTAGTGGTTGGGCGTTCGCTTCGAGTGCGGGAGGTCTCGGATTCGATCCCTGGCCGCGTCATACCAAAGACGAAATAAAAATGGTACAAGAAATTCCCTTGCTAGACGCTCAGCATAAACTGGAAACTGGCTTCTCTTCTCTCATACCCTCGTGGCGATGGATTACATCAGGAATGAGGTGTCGAGAGTGATTAATATAAGTTGGAAAAACTTGTTTCACAATCAACCTTACATAAATTAGTATAAACTGCAGCTCTTAGCTCGTAGAAATATAATCGTATGTCGCAGCTCGAAGGTCGTTGGTCGCAGCTCTTAACTCATAGAAATTTACTTGTAGGTTGCATCTCGTAGGTCGTTAATCGCAGCACGTATGTCGTTGGTTGCAGCACGTAGATGTTTACTCGTTGGTTGCAGCACGTAGATGTTTACTCGTTGGTTGCATCACGTAGATGTTTACTCGTTGGTTGCAGCACGTAGATGTTTACTCGTTAGATGTTTACTCGTTGGTTGCAGCACGTAGATGTTTACTCGTTGGTTGCAGCACGTAGATGTTTACTCGTTGGTTGCAGCACATAGATGTTTACTCGTTGGTTGCAGCACGTAGATGTTTACTCGTTCGTTGCAGCACGTAGATGTTTACTCGTTGGTTGCAGCACGTAGATGTTTACTCGTTGGTTGCAGCACGTAGATGTTTACTCGTTGGTTGCAGCTCGTAGATGTTTACTCGTTTGTTGCAGCTCGTAGATGTTTACTCGTTGGTTGCAGCACGTAGATGTTTACTCGTTGGTTGCAGCACGTAGATGTTTACTCGTTCGTTGCAGCTCGTAGATGTTTACTCGTTGGTTGCAGCTCGTAGATGTTTACTCGTTGGTTGCAGCACGTAGATGTTTACTCGTTGGTTGCAGCTCGTAGATGTTTACTCGTTGGTTGCAGCTCGTAGATGTTTACTCGTTGGTTGCAGCTCGTAGATGTTTACGCGTTGGTTGCAGCACGTAGATGTTTACTCGTTGGTTGCAGCTCGTAGATGTTTACTCGTTGGTTGCAGCACGTTGATGTTTACTCGTTGGTTGCAGCTCGTAGGTCGTTGGTCGCAGCTCTTAGCCCGTATATGTTTACTCGTTGATCACAGCAAGTAGGTTGTTGGTCGCAGCTCTTATGCCGTTGATCGCAGCTCTTAACCCGTATACGTTTACTCGTTTGTCACAGCTCGTAAGTCGTTGGTCGTAGGTCGTTGGTCGCAGCTCGTAGGTCGTTGGCCGTAGCTCTTGTGTCGTTGGTCGCAGCTCTTCACTCATAAATGTTAAAACTTGTTGGTCGCAGCACGTAGGTCCTTAGTCGCAGCTCGTAGGTCGTTGGTCGCCGCTCTTAGGTCGTTTGTCGCAGCTCTAAGCTCGTAGAAATTTAATCGCAACTCGAGGGTCGTTGCTCGCAGCTTGTAGGTCGCTGGTCGTGGCTCTTAGCTCGTTCACCGCAACTCTTAGGTCGTTCGTCACAACTCTTATTTCGTTGATGTTAACTCGTTGCTCGCAGCTCGTATGTCGTTGTTCGCAACTAGTAGGTCGTTGGTCGCGGCTCATAGCTCGTAAATGTTTCGTAACTCGTAGGTCGCAACTCGAAGGTCGTTGGTCGCAGCTCTTAGGTCATTGGGCGCAGCTGGTAAGTCGTAAGTCCCAGCTCGTAGTCCAATGGTTGCACCTCGTAGGTCATTAGTCGCAGTTCTTTGGTCGTTGAACGCAGCTCTTAGCTCGTAGATGTTTACTTGTTGGTCGCAGCTGGTAGGTCGTAAGTCGCAGCTCGTATGTCGGTGGTCGCAGCTCGTAGGTCGTTAGTCGCAGCTCTTTGGTCGTTGAACGCAGCTCTTAGCTCACAGATGCTTACATGTTGGTCGCAGTGCGTAGGTTGTTAGTCGCAGCTCGTAGGTCGTTGTTCGCAGCTCTTAGCTTGTTGGTCGCAGCACGTAGGTCATAGATGTTTACTCGTTGGTCGCAACATGTAGGTCGATAATGGCAGCTTGTAGGTTTACTCCTAGGTCCCAGCTCGGAGGTCGTTAGTGTCACCTCGTAGATCGTTGGTCGCAGTTTAAAGCTCCTTGGTCGCAACTGTTAGCTCTTGGTCGCATCTCGAAGATCTTAAGTCACAGCACGTTGGTCGCAACTCGTAGATGTTTACTCGTAGGTCGCAGCTCGTAGATCGTTTTTCACAGCTCGTAGGCCGTTGGGCGCACTTTGTCTCAGCAGCGTCGCCTTACGTTTTTATTTCTGTTTGTCTCTTGTTAGGGACAAACAAGCCCCCGTGGCGCGTGTATGTGGTCGAACGGTCATGCTACGCTCGAAGTCCGATCCCCTTAAAATATTCACTACTTAGTCGTACTTGTATAGTGTCCTTATAAGTATAATAGTTACATTTAATCTTATAATACTTACTTATTTATCTAAATGCAGAAGTTACAAAAAATACGAAAAGTCTAAAAGACAAAACCTTATATACTGTAGTTTCGGCATACTATAAAATCATTTAATTTCAATGGGACTAAAGTTCGTGGTAGGTAGGTAGGTAGGATAGGTAGGGTAGGTAGTGTAGGTAGGGTAGGTAGGGTAGGTAGGGTAGGTAGGGTAGGTAGGGTAGGTAGGGTAGGTAGGGTAGGTAGGGTAGGTAGGGTAGGTAGGGTAGGTAGGGTAGGTAGGGTAGGTAGGGTAGGTAGGGTAGGTAGGGTAGGTAGGGTAGGTAGGGTAGGTAGGGTAGGTAGGGTAGGTAAGGTAGATAAGGTAGGTAGGGTAGGTAGGGTAGGTAGGGTAGGTAGGGTAGGTAGGGTAGGTAGGGTAGGTAGGGTAGGTAGGGTAGGTAGGGTAGGTAGGGTAGGTAGGGTAGGTAGGGCAGGTAGGGCAGGTAGGTAGGTAGGAGTGCGCCCAACGGCCTACGAGCTGTGAAAAACGATCTACGAGCTGCGACCTACGAGTAAACATCTACAAGTTGCGACCAACGTGCTGTGACTTAAGATCTTCGAGCTGCGACCAACGAGCTAAGAGTTGCGACCAAGGAGCTATAAACTGCGACCAACGATCTACGAGGTGACACTAACGACCTCCGAGCTGGGACCTAGGAGTAAACATCTACGACCTAAGAGCTGCGACCAACGACACAGGCTGCAACCAACGACCTTCGAGATGCAACCTACAAGCTGCGATTATCGACCTATATGTTGCGACCAACGAGTAAACATCTATGACCTACGTGCTGCGACCAACGAGCTAAGAGCTGCGAACAACGACCTACGAGCTGCGACTAACAACCTACGCACTGCGACCAACATGTAAACATCTGTGAGCTAAGAGCTGCGTTCAACGACCAAAGAGCTGCGACTAACGACCTACGAGCTGCGACCACCGACATACGACCTACCAGCTGTGACCAATGACCTACGAGCTGCGACTAACGACCTACGTGCTGCGACCAACAAGTAAACATTTACGAGCTATGAGCTGCGACCAACGACCTACTAGTTGCAAACAACGACATACGAGCTGCGAACAACGAGTTAACATCAACGAAATAAGATTTGTGACGAACGACCTGAGAGTTGCGACGAACGAGCTAAGAGGCTAGGTAGGTAGGGCAGGTAGCGACATACAAGCAGCGACCAACGACCTTCGAGTTGAGACTAACGACCTTCGTGTGACGACAAACGAGTTTACATCTACGAGCTACTGTGAGAGCTAGTTGCGACCAACGACCTGCCAGCTGCGACCATGCAACGACCTAAGAGCTGCAACTAACGACTAAACATCTACGACCTATGAGCTGCGACTAACGACTAAACATCTACGACCTATGAGCTGCGACTAACGACTAAACATCTACGACCTAAGAGCTGCGAATAACGAGCTAAGAGTTGCAATATGAGAGGTATAGTAATGACGGGATGATGGGGAATTTCAAAACTCTGTATTTTGTGATATCATTTCTTAGGCCTGTGTAGGGACCGTAGAATCTTCCCAGGCCTGTGGAACGACCTACGTGCCAACGTGCGTGGTGCCAACTTCACAGACCTAGACAGGGGCATGTTATTATGTTTTGTTGACTCAATTACGGGTGGTTTGTTTTAGTCAAGGACCGTCCCAGGCTTAGTATATTAATATATTGATGTACATGTACACATCATATATCATATTGACATCATATCACAGGTGCAAGACACTAAATCAAATTTGGTTATATGGCTATTTGTATGCGTCCAAGGCTTTCCATATTTACATGTATAGTATATTTTCCGGAGACAAACGGAAATGATCGAGCTTTCACGATCGAACGGATACAACCAACGACAGGTTAAAAGCGAGGACGGTAAGTAATTGTTCTCTCTTTTAGTTTTAATTCAATACACCCACATACGGGTTTTGGAGTTTGTTATATTATTGATGTAGTTTGACTCATTTGCATGATGACGGTAGTTAATACACAATCCCATGAAATGATTGACGACAATGTGAATAAACTACATTTACATTTTGTGATTGTCAATAATCACCCCATTAGCTGTCACACTGTGGAACATAGCACGCGTAATCAGGTATTTTCCTTACAAATATTATTCATAATTAATATATGCCATTAGCTTGGTCAGATGCAGTGTAGTTTGTTATGGATTTTTGTTCAACATTTTATGATTGACTATGGCACAGCGTTTCACACCTATTAGGACCTAGGTGTGAAAAATACTGTGATCAGAAAGTCGGTCTGAAGGTATCTGTGGCTGAAATGATCTTTGCTGTTATATAGTTGCGCTGGTAAGACGTGTAAGATTTACTGTTTTCTACAAGTTGAAGTACTGTACTGTATACATAAACTAATTTTCGATTTGATAACAATTAACACAACTTTATTATTTTTCTTCTTCTACTAATTTCACTAATGTAATTTATTAAATAGGCAGAGCTTCAGATAAGGTTTTAGTAAATTGGTTATTTTACCCCCAAGTTTCAATTTTGATTGGGTATTTAATACAACTCTAAAGGGTAAAACAGCTTTTATGTACTATTTTTCACTATAACATCCTTTTCTATTTGGGTATTTCTAATTGCTTTTGCTTTTTCTTACTCCCTCCTCTCAAAATGTATTGGGTTTTTAAGAGAATTAATTGGGTATAATTACCCCAATAGGCAGCTTATCTGTAGCTCTGTAAATAGGTCATGTTTATGTTTCAACTGGTATTAAAATAGGGACGGTGTATGTAAACTACTTTTCTCTCACCTTTTCAGTAAGATAATGTATAAATATAGGTCAGGGTTATGTTACAACAGGTATTGAAGCAGGGGCATTAAAAGTTTCAATGCACACGTTTAGAACATCAATGAAAATTCTAGACTTATACACAAATTTTGGTTGCCATGGCAACAAACATTCACAATTATTTTTCTTTATTATATAAGAAAGTATGGAAATTCTGTGAAGAATTTTAATTTAGAAATGTTAGTTTTGTGTTACCATGGCAACATTATGACATTTTATTGTTTTATATTTACCAAATAGATATATTTTTGTATGTGAGAAATTGCCTAGATGTCACATGACTGTATTAATGGACCTACATTTTATATTGCCAATTAACCACATGTAGCAAGTTCAACTTTCCAGGGGCTTGATCCAGGGTTTCCAAGCTATCTGGGGGAGGGACATTATTAAAGATTTGGTCATTATGTTCGGATCTGTTTCAAGCTTCATGAACTGTATTTAATTGTATCATGATAAGAAATTCCATATTTATAATTTATACATGTATATATACACAATGTGACACTAAGTTGACTAACTTAGTCATTAGACAAATTACCTCTTATCATTGTAACATACTTTATTGCATGAATACCGTAATCTTCCATGTTAGAACAAATTGGAACAATGTTCTCCAACATGTTTGCAATGCATGATCACAAATGCGTCACATTACCAGCCTTTCTGTGCGAAAATATAATGTCGAAATTCATAATTTCTGATGTTGTTTTGACTTGGTAACTATGGTTACATGATAAAAAGAATCTGTTACTCTTTGCCTTTGACATCAACATTTCTTGAACTTATCAAGAAAACAAATTATTATGTTCGCCAAACGTTCGCTTAAGAACCTGTGTTTTGTACCACATTTATTATGATAACAATTTCACCCTATTTTGTATGGCTTTTAAAAATGTTGATTTGTCTATTCAAACTCAGATTACCAATTTATTAATATACATTCATTCCATTTCTAAACTGATTATTATCCTATTTTAGTAATTTAGCCTCAGTGTGTCTTCATATGTCTTCATGCATTTTCATAGGACTTCTTTCTAAGTATATTATCTTGCATTGTTCTTTGTGAATCAGGTGATTAAGTCAATCCAGTTTGTGATTGTTTGTTATTATTTCTTAAATGGTTATCATAATTTTTTTTCAAGTTTTAATTGAATTATCATAGGTGTGAAATACTTTACATATTTAGTCTGATATGTTTGGTTTAAGTAACTTGAGTGGCTTCTCAGATGGAGTGAATTACTCTGTCTGCTAGAGTTAAGGGGTACCTTATAATAATGGACTTAGCTTTAGACATAAGACAGAACTTAATATAATTTGAAAAGACAGTATCTTTGTGAAGTATAGACTTTGTGCATTGGATTTAATTTGATAACTTGTGACTCTGTGAAATAATTAATATCTTTGTGATATATCTGAACTCTGTGAATATAAACTTTGTTATTGTTAGGACTCATTAAAATTAGTAAACTACAGCTCAGCTGGCTTTGTGATCTTGGAACATTTATTGTACTTGCAACTGCGGACGTACAGTTAAACGTCCAGCAATACACACGATTGATTAGAAAACACAAGAACAGCAACGTACACCGCTGCACTGTTCACTTGAATTTTTGAAAGTAGTGGACAACTGAATAGGGGTCTAACTAGCTTCATTATAGTTGGTTAAGAACATCCGGGTACGACACTTTTTAGCTGTCGTAGCTTTCTCGGTACCTTGGATCCTCGGGAACAGCAAGCGAGTATTCCCTGTACTTGTGAAGACGTGCAGTGAACACCGAATAATGCCAAAGTATGGAACGCCATAGCTGTCTTTTGTTGACGCTTGTCATGTTAAATTGTTATAATATCATTTGAACATGTCTATACGACATGTTAAATTGTTACAACAACGTCTTAAATTGTCGATAGGGCATGTGAACTTCTCGGTGCAACATTATTATATGTCAAGTCACACTGTTAAACTGTCCAAGTATCTTGTGAACATGTCTATAAGCCATGTTAAATTGTTAAAATAGCTTCTTATCATGTTCATTCGGCATGTGAACTTCTCAACAGAACGTGTAATACTGTTAAACGACAGTGATAAATTGTTAAAAATCATTTGAAGATGTCTATATGCCATGTTAAATTGTCAAAATAGCTTCTTATCATGCCCAATAACCATGTGAACGTCTCAACAGAACGTGTTATATTGTTAAACAACAGTGGTAAATTGTTAAAATATCATTTGAAGATGTCTATACGACATGTCAAATTGTTAAAATAGCTTCTTATCATGTCCAATAACCATGTGAACTTCTTTATAGAACGTGTTATATTGTTTAACAACAGTGGTAAATTGTTAAAATATCATTTGAAAATGTCTACATGCCATGCTATAGTGTTAAAACGATATTTTAACTTGTCGACGAGGCATGTTAACTTCTTAATAGACAGTGTTGTTGTTGTTCAAATTTGTATGACGTCATCAATAACGTAAGTTCCTCCCGCGTGCATATTGAACAAAGATGGCGGAAATTGTTCAATATGCACGCGGGAGGAACTTACGTTATTGATGACGTCATACAAATTTGAACAACAACAACACTGTCTATTAAGAAGTTAACATGCCTCGTCGACAAGTTAAAATATTGTTTTAACACTATAACATGTCGTATAGACATCTTCAAATGATAGTTTAACAATTTACCACTGTTGTTTAACAATATAACACGTTCTATTAAGACGTTCACATGCTGAATGGACATGATAAGAAGCTATTTCAACAATTTAACATGTCATATAGACATCTTCAAGTCATATTTTAACAATTTACCACCGTTGTCTAACAATATAACACGTTCTATTAAGAAGTTCACATGGTTATTGGACATAATAAGAAGCTATTTTAACAATTTAACATGTCATATAGACATCTTCAAATGATATTTTAACAATTTACCACTGTTGTCCAACAATATAACACGTTCTATTAAGAAGTTCACATGGTTATTGGACATAATAAGAAGTTATTTTAACAATTTAACATATCATATAGACATCTTCAAATGATATTTTAACAATTTACCACTGTTGTCTAACAATATAACACGTTCTATTAAGAAGTTCACATGGTTATTGAACATAATAAGAAGCTATTTTAACAATTTAACATGGCTTATACTTATAGACATGTTCACATGATATTTGGACAGTTTAACAGTGTGACTTGACATACAATAATGTTGCACTGAGAAGTTCACATGCCCTATCGACAATTTAAGACGTTGCTGTAACAATTTAACATGTCGTATAGACATGTTCAAATGATATTTAAACCATTTACCACTGCCGTTTAACAGTATAACACGATGTGTTGAGAGGTTTGCATGCTCATTCGACATTTTAAGACGTTGTTTTAACAATTCAACAACGCATATAAACATATTCAAATGATAGTTTAACATTTTATCATTGTAGTTAAAGTCTAACATGATAATACGAAGCTTTGAGAAGTTAACACGTTCTTCTAACATTATCAAACGTTTTTTCAACAATTTAACATGTAACATAGACATATACAAATGGTGATTTGACAATTTATCGATGTGGTTTAACAGTATAACACGATGGCTTGAGATATTATTGTATTCTTTTAACAGTTTAAGACGTTGTTTTAACAATATAACAGGGCAAGTTGACATATTCAGATGATAGTTTGACAAGTCAACAATATGGTTTGACATATTAACACATTGTACTAAGAAGTTCACATGTCCTACCGACAAGTCAACATGACAAGCGTCAACAAAAGACAGCTATGGCGTTCCATACACTGTTCACTTGAATTTTTGAAAGTAGTGGACAACTGAATAGGGGTCTAACTAGCTTCATTATAGTTGGTTAAGAACATCCGGGTACGACACTTTTTAGCTGTCGTAGCTTTCTCGGTACCTTGGATCCTCGGGAACAGCAAGCGAGTATTCCCTGTACTTGTGAAGACGTGCAGTGAACACCGAATAATGCCAAAGGCGTCAAGATGGAGTCCGTCAGACCATAATAGGCAACAACCGGCAAGTTCGAAGTTTGCAGTCAATCATGAAGTTCCGAGGACATAAATAGTGAAGTGTGGACTGTGGTGAAGTGACAACATTTGACTATGCACCGGATTTGTTACTGTTTTGTGCACTATGTGTGTGCTGTACTTAATTATTAACTTTGAAAAATATTAAAACTTATTTCATACGGGAGATATGCTTCCTAAAATGACTATGTGCTATTGCATTCCTTTTGATAGGTTAACTAGGGATAATTTGAATGTTGCAATATTATTGAACTTATGAATTTACATGCAAATTTAACATTATTGTAAAGTGATTTAAATGTCCTTATAATTGTTCTATTCTTTTACTTTCGAGGTCGAAAGTTAATTAAGTTGGGGAGAACTTTTATGATGTAAAATTTGCCATTTATTTTTCATAATCATTGTTACATAACCAATCATGGTTTCTATTATTTAAATTCTACTTTCAAATAATATTGCTCCATCTCTGAACACATGTCAATTTTGAGTTCTTAATTATAATACCTTGTTTCCTGAGATGTTATCATTTTCCTATCAAGCCCAATCTTTCAAACCATGTTGCAAACTTTCTTTTATTAATTTTACACCTATTGTTTAATTGTCATAGATTGAAGTCTTAAAATAATTATGTTTGACTGTTTTTTTATTAAGTGTTGAAAGCCACTTCCTTTGAGCACAATTGCTCAAGGTGTCAATGGCTGTAGACTTTGTATATAATTCAAGGAAATCTTATTTAGAATAACTAGTAATTTTTAGGCGTTAGGTTGTGTTAGTTAGGAGTTCCTAACTAGCACATAAGTAGGACTAAATATGGAGTACCATATTAAATAGTAACTTGAGTTCAAGTTAAAATATAAATATTGGATTACCAATTGATTAATAACTTTGTGAGAACTAAACTTTGTGACATTATGCATTATTATAAACTTTGTGAAATATACATTTGTTGAACTAAATTAAAAATATCTAAACCTGACAAAGTTAGTTTTACATCAACGGTTGGACACTTATATCTATCAACATCAACGTTTGGAAACTTATACCAACGTCAGCAGCAGCATCCGGTGAGCGTGGCTTACATTAAGCGCCACCACACAGTCAACACAACAACACACCGCAAACCGCTTCATTATACATTTAACAAATGATATTTTCATGATGGATCTATATTACGCATAATTATAATTACATTGCAACAAGGCTTTTTTCATGCACTACATACCTTTTGCCAGTTTGGGCTGTATAAATCACATGATCTTAACCACTGGTCGCCATATCTGGCTGCAATCTCACCAAACATCTCAGTCTGACCTCAAGCTTCATATTTATCTTAAATTCAGACTCTGATTTGAACAAAATCTCCATTTGAGTTGTGATTTCTCCTTGAGATGCTTTGGGAGATCCGGGCCTGGAAAGTGCTTCGGGAAATCTGGGTCTGGAACTGCGCTATTCGTGTATTTAGAGAGTATGTTGTCTATTATAATCTTTCCAGGATGAAGAAGAAAGAAATCACCAATTACTCTGCAGTATGAACGAGGATTTGTCTAATATTATAGAACAGGCGTTGCAGTACGCTACACCTCTACCTGTACCTCCGATAGATAGCTCACCAAGTTTTCCTGATAGCGCGCCTAGTTTTCCTGATAACTCACCAAGTTTCCCTAATTCTGAGCATGTTGAAGAATTAAGCGCACAAACAGAAATCTGGGTGGAAACTAGTTGTATGGACGTCGATGTATCGTATTATAACACCGTTAATAATGACAAACTAACAGAATGTGATACATTCATTTCACACCCCCCAGATTACACAACTACCAAATCAAATTCCACCGATAGTGTCGATTCGTACAGGGTCAGTTCTCCTGAGCTTATTGATTTAACTCATAACAACAGTCCTGATTCTACTAAACCAAGTGTTGATTCAGCGGAAGTTAGCGTAACGAAACCGAAGGTTATACGAAGGAGAAGGAGAGAGAAGAATCCGGACCCGGCCCCAGAACCGGTGCTGCCACCATGCTCTGTCTGTGATGAGAAGTCGTCCGGTTACCATTACGGAGCCAATGCTTGCAAAGCTTGTAAGGTAATGTGATGATTACCATGAATGGTCCATGATATTACTTTGACATTCATTCACATTTGTATTTATTTTGTCTTTGTCATAGTTTTTTGTGTTTGTAAATGGCGAAGGGCAAATTATTTGCCAATTATGCTGTACTGTATTCTGCAGGAGAGATCACCGTATTCATATATGCAAAATGCCCACCGGCAATCTATTGGATGAATGAACAATAAAAACCTGTAATTCACCAATAGCAAGCTGGTGGTATGAATACCTTTGTATACAAACATGATCTCTCCTAGTCCTATTGTAGATTCATGTTAAATCAATTAAGCTCTTAAAAAAGTATTTTAGGGGATTAGATTCATGTTTTAATGTCCTTAAAATGTTCAGTTGTCACCATGCATGAACTAGAGTTGACCCTATGACAGTGTTCAAAATAAAACAAACCATAATATAAGAGTCTGTCAATTCTAGGTATTCTTTGGACGGACGCTGAAGAAAAAAGAAGTTGACTATAAATGTAAATGTAAACCTGAAGAAAGGGAGTCATGGAAAAGGGGCCCATTTAAAAATGGTTGCCCTGCATGTAGATATAAAAGATGCCTAACTGCTGGCATGTCAAAAAATGGTAGGTTATTACAGATTATTTTGAAATTCAATGAAGGCATTCGCAGTCCGTAGAGCAATATTATATTTTTTGTCGCATTTGAATGTCTCATGTTTGCAAACATTGGGAGACATATTAATCCAACCTGTGTACGTGTGATGTCATTGGCACTATTTTTAGCTCACCTCACACAAAGTGACAAGGTGAGCTTTTGTGATCTCTCTATCCGTTGTCCGTCCTTCTTTCGTCCGTCCGTTCACAATTTCTTGTGAATACACTAGAGGCCACACTTATGGCTCAATCTGAACGAAACTTAGTCAAAGTATTTGTCTGTTTGAAATCTAGGCGAAGTTTGAAACTGGGTCACTAAGTCAAATCTTAGAAAAATCCTGTAAATGCATTAGAGGCCACAATTATAGCTCTATCTTTATGAAACTTTGTCAGAATATTTGTCTCTATAAAATCTGGACCAAGTTTGAAACTAGATCATATTAGGTTAATGTTAATTTAATCGGACACTGGCACTAAAGGTGATGACATTAGCACTAAATGTGACTGACATTAGCACTAAATGTGTCTGACTTTAGCACTAAATGTGACTGACATTAGCACTAAATGTGTCTGACTTTAGCACTAAATGTGATGTTATTAGCACTAAATGTGTCTGACTTTAGCACTAAATGTGATGTTATTAGCACTAAATGTGTCTGACTTTAGCACTAAATGTGATGTTATTAGCACTAAATGTGTCTGACTTTAGCACTAAATGTGATGTTATTAGCACTAAATGTGTCTGACTTTAGCACTAAATGTGATGTCATTGGTACTACAGGTAAGTGTGTCTGGCACTCACAGACACTAAATTTGATGTCATTTGCTCTGGTTTACTTTCAGCTATAAAGATTGGAAGATACACATTGAATCATAAAACAAGTAACATAAAACAAGTGAAAACATTGGAAGCAATTGACAGTTTGATTGAATCTTCTGTGAGAGGCCATGATGTAAGCTTTAGCCCCCAATCTCAACAAACTTTAGGTAAGTCTGCTTCTGTTTGTCAATGTCTATTCTATCACCTTGGTCACAGTGATCAGTAAGCTGTCTCCTTAAAGTCCTTATGTTTGCTGTAGAGCTTCTTTAGGTTAATTACAATGAACCCTTTTCTTCATACACCCAATGTGTGTCTGATAATTTTCAAAAATTATCTTTTGAACGCAAGTTCGATTTATTATTAATATATGATTCGTCATTATTTATCATTATTATGTTTACATGTTATTTCTCTTGTAGTTATTTGTTATGTTATGTCTTGTTTCATACACTTGTGTATGCTCTACTGTATAGACGGTTCATTCTACAAGTTTTTTAAACTGTGTTTTTTGCAGTTTACATGGTTTAAGGCTGTCGCAAAAATTTCTTTCCATGTTTACCTTTAAAATACTGGTACATGTAATATTTACAATTAAATGAAATTTATATCAGCAGTGTTATGTTGTAAATAATGCAACCAATTCATAATTGAAGACAAAAAAATACTCATTTGAGAGGTAAATCATACCGTAGTAGATGCGGTAGTCATTTCCCATGAGGAATAACCCCCTATACAAGTGATTGTATGCCAGAAATAAAAAGTATTCTATTTTATTCTATTGCTTCTAAACTATGTAAAAAATTGATAAACATAATAATAAGTGTTCTGTTTAGCTTGAGGAAATTTTGAGATTTTAAGGACATTTTAAGTTTTCCCTAAATATGCTTTGTGAATACCACCCCTTTATGGTGATGATGCTTTTATATATATAACTATAGAGGCAACAATGTGTTCCATGGAGGATGTGTCCTCAACCACTACAGTTAGAGAAGTCAACTTCAGCGCAAGTCCATGTTCATCGACTGCACATGAAACCGATATGTCCAATGAGATGTCTCCTCCAAGGAAAAGCATGGATTCTTTACTTGAAGATGTTAGCAACCAAATATATCCACTTAGCCTTAAGGTTAGTACTTTAAACATGACAGAAATTTTATGCACTTAGTCTTAAGGTTAGTACTTTGTACATAACATGCATTTTATGCACTTAGTCTTAAGGTTAGTACTTTGTATATAACATGCATTTTATTCACTTAGTCTCAACGTTAATACTTCAATATGACAGGGATTTCATCTGCTTAGCATCAAGGTTAAGCCTGGATCTGCGTTTTTTGTGTATTTAACTTGTATGTCAGTCATATGTTATAATTCTTTTTTCAGGGAGAAGAAAATGCAAATCAACATTTACCAAGCAGTATGAATGAGGATTTGTCTAATATTATTGAACAGGCATTGCAGTACGCTACACCTCTGCCTGTACCACCGCTAGATAGCTCGCAAAGTCTCCCAGATAGCTCGCCTAGTTTTCCAGATAGCTCACCAAGTTTTCCCGATAACTCACCAAGTTTCCCTAATTCTGCGCATGTTGAAGAATTAAGCGCACAAACAGAAATCTGGGTGGAAACTAGTTTTATGGACGTAGATGTATCGTGTTGTAATACCGGTAATAATGAACACATCAAAACAGAATCAAATTCCACTGAGAGTATCGATTCGTACATGTTCACTTCTCCAGGGTTCACGGATTTCATTAAAAATGACAGTCCTGATTCTACTAAACCAAGTGTTGATTCAGCAGAAGTAACGAAACCGAAGATTATACGAAGACGAAGAAGGGAGAAGAATCCAGACCCGGCGCCAGAACCTGTGCTGCCACCATGCTCTATCTGTGATGAGAAGTCGTCAGGTTACCATTACGGAGCAAATACATGTGAAGCTTGTAAGGTAGTGTGTTACCATTTTACTGTAAAATAATTTGATTTAATGATTCAAGATTCAAATATTTATTGTACAAATGGCCCCCTGCCCATGTACAAAATATAGACACAAAATATACATATATACACTGCCCACCAAAAATAAGTACACAGATGTTATTTGCCCACTTACTTGCCTGTAATGATACTATTTGCAGAACAGTAAAGCAACAATATATTTGATGAAACTGAATATTTTTTAATTAAATGGAAAGGCCATACATTAATTGGTACCCTAGGTGCAAAATCTAAATCTTCTTTGTCCCTCTTGAATGGTAACTTTGTCACAAAAAGATGGAAAATTCAGCCTTTTTGATCACATGGTTATTTTAGTTCCGAACATCTTTATTTTTATTTCTATCTCTATTTTGACTCATGGGTTCAGTTGTCGCCATGCATGAACTAGAGTTGACCCTATGAAAGTGAAAGTTAAAAAAACATATTCAAAGGTTCAACCAACTTTTCACTTGGATTTTACAGAAGTTTTTAACAATTTAAGTTCCGCAACTTTTTCTGTCAATTTTAGGGGTTCTTTCGACGTACGCTGAAGAAAAAAGAAGTTGACTTTAAATGTAAATGTCAACCTGAAGAAAGGGAGTCATGGAAAAGGGGCCCATTTAAAAATGGTTGCCCTGCATGTAGATATGAAAGATGCCTTACTGCTGGCATGTCAAAAAATGGTAGGTTAGTTCCAATTATTTGAAATTTAGTAAAGGCATTCGTTGTCAATAGAGCAATATTATAATGCCCGTCTTTGTGACCTTCACCATTTCTGACTTTTGGGCTGCCATGGGGGCATACATGTTTTACAACATCTTTTGTATTTAAGTAGCATTTCCATGTCTGACATTTTTAGCTCATCTGATTTTTGAAAAAAAATGAGTTATTGTCATCACTTGATCGGCGTCGGCGTCAGCGTCACATGGTTAAGTTTTGTGTTTAGGTAAACTTTTCTCCTAAACTATCAGAGTTATTGCTTTGAAACTTTCAACACTTGTTCACCATCAATACCTGCCCATATCAAGCAAGAACCATAACTCTGATCTGCATTTTGCGTGAGTTATTGCCCCTTTTGGACTCAGAAAATTCCTTGGTTAAGTTTTGTGTTTAGGTCCATTTTCTCATTCACTATGTGGGCTATTGCTTTGAAACTGTCAACACTTGTTCACCATCAATACCTGACCATATCAAGCAAGAACCATAACTCTGATCTGCATTTTGCGTGAGTTATTGCCCCTTTTGGACTCAGAAAATTCCTTGGTTAAGTTTGGTGTTAAGGTCCACTTTTCTCCTAAACTATCTGAGTTATTGCTTTGAAACTTTCAACACTTTTTCACCATCAATACCTGACCCGATGTCAAGCAAGACTCATAACTCTGATCTGCATTTTGCGAGAGTTATTGTCCCTTTTTTGACTTAGTAAATTCCTTGGTTAAGTTTTGTGTTTAGGTTAACTTTTCTCCTAAACTGTATGAGTTATTGCTTTGAAACTTTCAACACTTGTTCACAATCAACACCTGACCATGTCAAGCAAGAACCATAACTCTGATCTGCATTTGGCAAGAGTAATTGTCCCTTTTTTCACCATTAATACCTCACTTTTTAAGCAAGACCCACAGCACTGCCCTTCTTTATGCAAGGGTAATGGGCCTTTTTTACAGTGACAATGATCAGATGAAAGTCTGCACCCGCAAGGTGGTGCTCTTGTTTTTGAAGCATGGACTATTAAAAAAGCTTGCAAAAGGAGTGGGAACATCATTCTGTTCTCATCAAACAGTACTACTAGTATCTATTAGATGTGTGAACTTATTCAAGTGATGTAAAACAGTCTAAATAGCACATTTTGCTGCATTTGGTACGTAGCAAAAGCAATGTTTCTTAGGTGGGCGATATAGGACCACGATGACCCTCTTGTTTATAAATGCCAAGTTATTGGCACTAAATGTGATGACATTGGCACTTACTGTGTCTGACATTGGTACTAAATGTGTCTGACATGGGCACTAAATGTGTCTGACATTGATACCAAATTTGATGTCATCTGCTCTGGTTTACTTTCAGCCATAAAGATTGGAAGATACACATTGAATCATAAAACAAGTAACATAAAACAAGTGAAAACATTGGAAGCAATTGACAGTTTGATTGAATCTTCTGTGAGAGGCCATGATGTAAGCTGCAGCCCCCAATCTCAACAAACTTTAGGTAAGTCTGCTTCTTTTTGTTCATGTCTATATTGCCACCTTGGTCACAGTGATAAATAAGCTGAATTCTTGAAGTCCTTGTATTTGCTGTAGAGCATCTGAAGTTAAAATGAACATTTTACGTCTTACACACAATATTATTCTGGTAAGATATAATTGGGGTGACTATTGAGTCCATTTTTGACTATTGCAATACTATTGCTATTGCTGAAAGTACTATTGCGATACTATTGTATTGCTGGAAACTATTGAGATACTATTGCAATAGTTATTGCCAATATTTGAAAAGCAGAGATAAACTTGTAAATACAAATTTGCACTTTGTAATATCACTTTGTTGTACAACATACTAATCTGTAATTTGTAGAAATGATTTAAAATGAATTTAAAACAGAATTAGATTAACAATTAAAGTTTTTATCATGTTCAATGAAAGAACGATTGCGACATTGGTCATTTTTGGCAGTTTTGGTGTGGTGATTATCTAAAATTAGTCTTTTTAACGAGAACGGAAGTTGTTTTAATATGATACAAAACTTTAAACTATCGTAACTATCGATAGTTGGGCTCACAATCGGCGATAGGTATTGGATCGAGACATTTACTATCGATCCATACTATCGAGACACTCGGGATCGCAATGCATCGATATTTCCATGTATCGGCCCACCCCTAAGATAAAGGCCAGAATGCATACACATCCTATGAGATGGGACAAATACTGTAAATGAAATAATGTTCATGGTTTTCATGGATGACCTCAACAATGAAATTAAATTTAAGTTTTCCCTAAAGGGTGCTTCGTGAATACCACCCCTGTATGGTGATGATGTTATTTATATATGTATCTATAGAGGCAACAATGTGTCCCATGGAGGATGTGTCCTCAACCACTACAGTTAACGAAGTCAACTTAGACTCAAGTCCATGTTCATCTACTGCACGTGAATCTGATACGTCCAATGAGATGTCTCCTCCAAGGAAAAGCATGAATTCTTTACACCTAGATGTTAGCAACCAAATATATCCACCTAGCCTCAAGGTTAGTACTTTGAACATTGATCCACTTCGGTTCAAGCATAGTATGTTGAACATGACAGAGATTTTATCCACTAAGTCTCAATGTTAGTACTTTGAACATTGATTAACTTTGAATCAAGGTTAGAACTTTGAACATGACCGGGATTTTAAATAACTGTATTTTAGTATTTGCCCTGTTATTACATCGTATCATCCATTTTAGTAGAGCCCGCTTGCGGTGAGCGAAACTTAGTAGCCACTTTTGGTGTATGTGCGTCCGTGTGTGTGTGCTTCCGTCCGTCCGATTTTGTCCTGACCATAACTTTGTCATGCTATGACCAATCGTGCTTGTATTTGGCATGAATGTTCACCTTCATGAGGAGGAGTGTCATGCACAACCCCAATGTTGCTATCTCAAAGGTCAAGGTCAAATTAAGCTTGTCCAGACCATAACTTTGTCATGCTTTGACCAATCTTGCTTATATATGGCATGAATGTTCACCTTCATGAGGAGGAGTGTCATGCACAACCCCCAGGTTCCTATCTCAAAGGTCAAGGTCACAGTTGGAGGTTAAGGTCAAATTGAGCTTGTCCGGACCATACTTTTGTCATATATTGACCAATATTTCTCATTTTTGGCATGAATGCTAACCTCCATGATGCAGAGAGTCATTCCTAATCCCCAGGCCCAAGGTTCCTATCTCAACGGTCAAGGTCACAGTTTGAGGTCAAAGGTCAAATTGAGCTAGTCAAAATCATAAATTTGTCGTACATTAATTAATCTTTCTCATATTTGGCATGAATGTTAACCTCCATGAGGCTGAGTGTCATGCCCAACCCCCAGGTTCCTATCTCAAAGGTCAAGGTCACAGTTGGAGGTCAAATTGAAGCTTGTCTGGACCATAACTTTGTCATACATTGACCAAACTTGTTTATATTTGGCATGAATGTTCACCTTCATTATGCGGGTGCCATGCCAAACCCCCATGTACTTATCTCAAAGGTCAAGGTCACAAATGGAGGTCAAATTGAAGCTTGTCCGTACCATAAATTTGTCATACATTGACCAGTATTGCTTATAATGAATGTTAACCTCTATTAATCAGAGTGTCATGAGCAACCCCAGGTTTCTCTATCAAAGGAAAAAAACCATTTATATGATTGTATTTCCTGATGAAGTCAAAATGCCGAAACATTGATAATACAAGTTAATTAATTTGAACGCGTGTTGTTTTTGTTGACAATTATCCTTATCTCTCAAAGGTCAAGGTAACAGTTGGAGGTGAAAGGTCAAATTGAAGTTTGCACGGATCATTTCTTCTTTATGGGATTAGATGTAACTTGGCACATTTACATAATTTGCCTGAGGGCATGAATTTCTAATATTAGTTGTTATAACATGGATTACCATTATTATAACATGTTACAGTACCCATGTTATTACATGTATTACCCATGTTATTACATGCATATGCCCCAATGTTATTACTAACATTTATACATTTGCTTTTTTAGGAAATAGACAGCATTGTAAAAACAATAACAGATTCATGTTCTGAGGCGCCATTTTGCTTTGATCATTTTTGTAAGGACAACTTAGAGAAAGAACATGCAGCTTGTCTGGTAGGTGTACCTTGGGACATTATAATAATAATAATAATAGCAACTTTATTTGATGGATGTACTGTGTTTCAAAAACAGTGTCAGATACCACTGCTAGTAGAAACCGTCTCCAAATGTATAACCCTGCTACCATTACAGAGTCTCGCCTACACAGGCATGATAAAGCTAATTCTTTAAGAAGTAAAACCTTTACCCATTATTGTGAACAAACATAAAATAATGCATTTTCTGTGACAATATTACTGCATTTTCAGTGACAATATTACTGCATTTTCCGTGACAATATTACTGCATTTTCCGTGACAATAGCCCTTTCCCGAAACTAGGTTACCTCCCTTGGTAAATCCTCGATAACGTCCCCTGTTTTCAATAATTCCACTTCCGGTGTGTCCTGATAAGATCTGTATATAGTAACATAGAACAAATTGCAGTTATTTTAAGTATTTAGCTTACAAAAGTGTTCTTTTTTTATATGTTTTTGGTATTATCTGTTAGAAAAATTAATTTTGTATCCCATACTGCTATATTACATTAGAATGCTGCGAAATTAATTAAATCTATACAGAACAAAGTATAGAATCTACGGCGGTAAACAAAAAAAAAAATTTGAAATGAAAGAAAACATACAAAGGATATTGTTTGTTCGCTTATCAAGATAATAATCTTTGAAAGTATCTGGTAAAATTAAGCAAACTGTTTTATGTTTCGTGTGCTCCATAGTTTTTTTTAATTATTAAAAGTGAAGTAATTAAATTATTCCAAGTCAATCTCTACAGCGTACTTCTACTTTGATATATGTTAAGTTTTATATTATTGTATTTGTGAAATTGTACAATAAACATTGTCAATGTGGTTGTAAGATGTTGGCATATTCGTATAAGATACCCGCGAATTTGTAAAAACAATAGTGTGATAGGGTGTTGGCATAGTACCCCCAATCCCGCGAATGAGTCACACAATGCATGTATTAATTTATGCGCGGTTCAAGAGGGTTGTTCAGACCCACTTGAATTTGGTTGTCCTGTAAATATAAATACATGAGTTGTGCAGGGCTTGGAATTTGATCAGGATATCCCACTGAGATCACAAAACTGGTTTGATCCGTCTGAGCAAATGGTGGCCCGACTCGATCTTTCTTGAGAATAAATTATTAGGATGCCCCCTCCCTTCCCCTGAGAAAATGTGCTGTGACTGCGCATGTTAAAAGTTAATTTTATTTCACTGAACGAAAAATTCAACTGTCAATACTTCAAAACAAACGGGAAGTACAAAATATAAATTTAAACGAACGCAACTACCAGAAACTATACATGTGTACAAGTGGCACGGACGTATACATTCATCCAAAGAATACTTTTATATTTTTATATGATCTTTGCTCCCTCATTTTAAATTACAGTCATCGGGATAAGAGCTGTTTTATTACCCTAATATTAATCTCCCGCTGATATTATACAGCTCTTACAGCAGAAGGATGCAACTATTTGTCCACCGCAGTGACATATGTTGCATTATACAATGTGACAGACACGTAGTTGACCAATTACATAGCAGGGGGTCTTTTCCACTGATTACTAATTCAGATTATGGGTTTTATGACACTTAATTGGTTTTGAAAATTTGTTTTAATACGGTATTTATAGGGACACTTTAAACGAATACCGGACTGTCATTTAATTTTCTCAATATACATGAATTAGGCATTTAGTATTTTCAAAACGCAAACACCAGTGCGTTCATTTTCGCTACAAATTTCCCTCATTATAGCCTTTTAATTAAAATACTTATTGTTTAAATCTAACGTAATTAGTATAATATTAATTTTTGTATTTAATACCACGAACACTATTGTGAATAAGCATGCCATGATATGTCTGCGTGGTGGTGGATTTATTTAGCACTTATAAGTGCAAGTTTATGTCTACGTGTGTTATGGATGATTGTCAAAATAATTTAATTGGTGAGTATATCTTCATAAAAATATTGTAGATTAATTCGTATTTTATAAGGTTACCGAAAATAATATTTGAACGAATATTTAATAATATTGCTGTATAATCATAATTATTATTGAATAGTCTTCTCAACTTATAAATATTGAAAGCGCTCGTGAATAAGATATTTTACTGAGAAATATATTTAAATCTTAATGAAATTTCATTATTCCAATAAGAATTTTAGGCCATGTAATCACTTCCCTACATGTTCGTTCAACTGACAACAAAAGAAAAGCAAAACCATCGTTAACAAAGTACTTTTATCTCAAGTATAACGGATCACTAATGCTAGGAGTAACGGCTGAATAACGATTGAATCGATATATGGACACCCCGGAAGTTGAGATATTAATCTGGCGCATGCGCATAGGCGTCAAGGGAAGACAATTTCAAAGGGAGGTTAGCTAGTTTCGGGAAAGGCCTATATTACTGCATTTTCTGTGACTATATTACTGGATTTTCAGTGACAATATTTCTGCATTTTCCGTGACAATATTACTGCATTTTCAGTGACAATATTACTGCATTTTCCGTGACAATATTACTGCATTTTCTGTGACAATATTACTGCATTTTCTGTGACAATATTACTGCATTTTCTGTGACAATATTACTGGATTTTCAGTGACAATATTACTGGATTTTCTGTGACAATATTACTGCATTTTCTGTGACAATATTACTGGATTTTCAGTGACAATATTACTGGATTTTCTGTGACAATATTACTGCATTTTCTGTGACAATATTACTGGATTTTCAGTGACAATATTACTGCATTTTCAGTGACAATATTACTGGATTTTCAGTGACAATATTACTGCATTTTCTGTGACAATATTACTGCATTTTCCGTGACAATATTTCTGCATTTTCCGTGACAATATTACTGCATTTTCAGTGACAATATTACTGCATTTTCTGTGACAATATTACTGCATTTTCAGTGACAATATTACTGCATTTTCTGTGACAATATTACTGCATTTTCTGTGACAATATTACTGCATTTTCTGTGACAATATTACTGCATTTTCTGTGACAATATTACTGGATTTTCAGTGACAATATTACTGGATTTTCTGTGACAATATTACTGGATTTTCAGTGACAATATTACTGCATTTTCTGTGACAATATTACTGCATTTTCAGTGACAATATTACTGCATTTTCTGTGACAATATTACTGGATTTTCTGTGACAATATTACTGGATTTTCTGTGACAATATTACTGCATTTTCTGTGACAATATTACTGGATTTTCAGTGACAATATTACTGCATTTTCAGTGACAATATTACTGCATTTTCTATGAAATCTTGGTCAAGGTCGTAACTGGGTCAGCTGGGTTCAAAAACTAGGTCACCAGATCACATCAAAGAAAAACCTTCTTTATACTCAGAGGTCACATTTTTAACCTTATCTTTATAAAACCTGTCATTGAGTGAGTGACCCCGCCCCCACAAAGGGTCTCTTTTTATTCGTCCCCTACCGGTTTTTGACCTGAGGGGACTATAGGTTTGCCCCGTTCGTCCGCCGGTCCGTCAGTCAGTCTGGAGCCTGACATAACTGAAGCAGTTTCCAAGCTAGGTTTATGAAAATGGTATGTGGATAGGGGGCAATAAGGGGATTATACATGTACACATCTAAAAATATTTTGATTCCGACAAAAAATTGTGGTTGCTATGGCAACAGAAACATTGAAAATGGCTTCAAACGGGTAGGGGACTTCTGTATTGCTTGCAATTCTTAATGACTTGTTTTTCCAATCCTTCTTCCAAAAGTTCAAGTTTCAAACAATTCTGGTAAACATGTACACTGTACCTATATGAAACACTATTCAACACTTTAAAACATTGTTTTTTTGTCTATAGGAAAGATATAACTTGAAAATGGAGATCTTCGGTGATATGGGATTTTTAAGCCATGCAGAATTTCGTGACTTTTATCAAGTGACTGGCTTGGACATTGATGGACGACTGAGTACTGTCAATGAAGCTTTGAAATTTTTTGAAAGTAGAATAGCTACTCTTGTGTCGTTTGCTAAATCTATACCAGGGTTCACGGAGCTATGTTTGGATGACCAGGCAAAATTAATCAAAGGTATACACTGTTTTATTAAGTTTAACCATTTACTTACTCCTCAGTAGTGAGTACCTCTGAAGAGCATCCCTCTGTAGAGCAGCCCTCTGAAGAGCATCCCTCTGTATGCAGCCCTCCGAAGAGCATCCCTCTGTAGAGCAGCCCTCTGTAGAGCAGTCCTCTGTAGAGCAGCACTATGTAGAGCAGTAGCCTCTGTAGAGCAGTCCTCTGTTGAGCAGCCCTCTGTTGTGCAGCACTCTGTAGAGCAGTCCTTTGTTGAGCAGCACTCTGTAGAGCAGCCCTCTGTAGAGCAGTCCTCTGTTGAGCAGCACTCTGTAGAACAGTCCTCTGAAGAGCATCCCTCTGTAGAGCAGCATTCTATAGAGCAGTCCTCGGTAGAGCAGCCCTCTGTAGAGCAGCACTCTGTAGAGCAGCCCTCTGTAGAGCAGTCCTCTGTTGAGCAGCCCTCTATAGAGCAGCACTCTGTAGAGCAGTACTCTGTAGAGCAGCACTCTGTAGAGCAGCCCTCTGTAGAGCAGCACTCTGTAGAGCAGTCCTCTGTTGAGCAGCACTCTGTAGAGCAGCCCTCTGTATAGCAGTCCTCTGTAGAGCAGCACTCTGTAGACCAGCACTCTGTAGAGCAGTCCTCTGTAGAGCAGCACTCTGAAGAGCATCCCTCTGTAGAGCAGCCCTCTGAAGAGCATCCCTCTGTAGAGCAGCCCTCTGTAGAGCAGCCCTCTGTAGAGCAGTCCTCTGTAGAGCAGTCCTCCGTTGAGCAGCACTCTGTAGAGCAGCCCTCTGTAGAGCAGTCCTCTGTAGAGCAGCACTCTGTAGACCAGCACTCTGTAGAGCAGCCCTCTGTAGAGCAGTCCTCTGTTGAGCAGCACTCTGTAGACCAGCACTCTGTAGAGCAGTCCTCAGTAGAGCAGCCCTCTGTAGAGCAGTCCTCTGTTGAGCAGCCCTCTGTAGAGCAGTCATCTGTAGAGCAGCACTCTGTAGACCAGCACTCTGTAGAGCTGTCCTCTGTAGAGCAGCACTCTGAAGAGCATCCCTCTGTAGAGCAGCCCTCTGAAGAGCATCCCTCTGTAGAGCAGCCCTCTGTAGAGCAGCCCTCTGTAGAGCAGTCCTCTGTAGAGCAGCACTATGTAGAGCAGTAGCCTCTGTAGAGCAGTCCTTTGTTGAGCAGCCCTCTGTTGTGCAGCACTCTGTAGAGCAGCACTCTGTAGAGCAGCACTCTGTAGAGCAGTCCTTTGTTGAGCAGCACTCTGTAGAGCAGCCCTCTGTAGAACAGTCCTCTGTTGAGCAGCACTCTGTAGAACAGTCCTCTGAAGAGCATCCCTCTGTAGAGCAGCATTCTATAGAGCAGTCCTCGGTAGAGCAGCCCTCTGTAGAGCAGCACTCTGTAGAGCAGCCCTCTGTAGAGCAGTCCTCTGTTGAGCAGCCCTCTATAGAGCAGCACTCTGTAGAGCAGCACTCTGTAGAGCAGCCCTCTGAAGAGCATCCCTCTGTAGAGCAGCCCTCTGAAGAGCATCCCTCTCTAGAGCAGCATTCTATAGAGCAGTCCTCGGTAGAGCAGCCCTCTGTAGAGCAGCACTCTGTAGAGCAGCACTCTGTAGAGCAGCCCTCTGTAGAGCAGTCCTCTCTTGAGCAGCGCTCTCTTGAGCAGCGCTCTGTAGAGCAGCCCTCTATATATAACAACACCTTTAAGCTTATATGTATCATACATTTAACCTCTGTAATGCAACAATCTCTAAACAACAGTCATTATTTGCATCTCCCTAAGAGTGTTGCTCTATAGAGGTTGTACTGTAGTATGATATTTATACCTATTGCATACTTGTAGCAGCATGGGTGAAAGTTTTCAAGCTTATGCCTGAACTTCAGGTTTTTGAGAGTACCAAAAAGCCTGTTTTTAGCTCACCTGCCTCAAAGTGGCAAGGTGAGCTTTTGTGATTGTTTTTTGTCCGTCATCCGTTGTCCATTGTCCGTCTGTTAGACAATTCACCGTTAACACTCTAGCACTTTCAATTTTGCTTTGATCTTCACCAAACTTGGTCAGTAGTTGTATCTCAATGAAATCTAGGTCAAGTTTGAAGTTTGGTCATTTGGGGTCAAAATCTAGGTCAAAAGGTCAAATAATGGGATAATCTTGTTAACACCCTGGTGGCCACATTTTTGCTTTAATCTTCCTGAAGTTTGGTCAAAATGTTTATCTTGGTGACCTGAAGGTCAAGTTCGAAGTTGGGTCATGTGGGGTCAAAAACTAAGTCATAAGGTCAAATAATAGGAAAACCTTGTTAACACTCTGGCGGTCACATTTTTGCTTAAATCTTCATGAAACTTGGTCAAAATGTTTGTCTTTGTGCCCCTAATGTCAAGTTCGAAGTTGGGTCATGTGGGGTCAAATAATAGGAAAACCTTGTTAACACTCTGGATACCTCAGTTTTGCTTTAACCTTCATCAAGTTTAGTCAATATGTTTATCTTGATGACCTTAAGGTCAAGTTAAAAGTTTGGCCATGTTTAGCAGGTGAGCACCCCAGAATCTATGATCCTCTTGTTCTTTTAATTTCCTTAATATATAAATTGTCTATTTTTGAGGATTTCAGGTTTTTCAGAATTTCAAACTTTCACCCAGGTAAACATGCTCCCACCTATTCTTTAATGCAAGGAACAGAAAATATTCTTATGCTAATAAACTAAACTGAAATGATTTTAAATACTGATTTCAATTTTCAGTGTATTTTAGAGTGTATTGATTTGATATTATAAAAGGCTGAATTAGCTATGAATGAATTGAAAATGTTCTTACGCCAATAAACTTATCTTACTTACTTACTTACTGCCCGTTATGCCCTCTGGCATGTAGCTAGGGCAGCGCTAATAAACTTATCTTAAACTATATTAATTAATTACCAATTTCAATTTTCAGCTTCACGTGTTGAGAGTGTGATAGTTAGATGTTACAATAGGATGCAAGTAAATATGAATGAAGACCTTCAAGTGATCACAATGCCATGGGGTAAAACTTTCCATCTATCGGAATTAACACATATTATCCCACAGCGAATAATCGAGTCACGATTGAAGATGGCACAAAGACTGCTTAAACTAAACCTGTCTTTTCAAGAACAAAGTGTACTTCGTGCTATTGTCGTCACATTTGCAGGCAAGTCTAATTTACAATAATTTAGAGAACTGGCCCCGATCTACCGAAACATCCCAAGAAGAAATCTCATCTCAAATTGAGATTTTGCTCAAATCAGAGTAACCATTTTTAATAAATTTAAAGTTTTAGCTCTTTAAATTTTACTGTAATAAACTAAGAATAAGGTTTTCTGTTTTGTGATGCAAATTTTGAGTCCAATCTCTCATGGACATTATCTTAAAGACAATGGCAATATATGAGATGAGATATAACTCAGATTGAGATGTTTCGGGAGATTGGGGCCTGGTTTAGTTTATACATAGTACTGTTATTTAGAGGTTGTATAAACTAAACATGTCTTATCAAAAACAGATCATAGTTTGTGCTAGTGTCACTAGAGCTGTTACCGATAGAATCAATATCGATGTATTGTTACTTGAGAAAATGGCTGGAACCACCCAAAATCCTCATTTTTCCTGCACAAAACATTAGTCTTTGTTAAATGGAAGTTTACAAATTGTCAAAATTGTTCAAGTCTAAAGTCAAACTGAAGCTACTATTTTCAAAAACTGAATCTTCACTCAATTATAATATAAATGTAGAACAGCTAAATAAGTGAACCACAACTGATGTGCTTGTTATGATTCATCTATATTGGTTTGAAAATCTTCCCTATGTTGATGGCCATTAGTTTGTTAGATACCATGTTCTGTTTGATGCGGCTAACATTTAAATGTTCTTCAACCATTTTGCTAAAGATCAAGTATGTATAGCACAGAGAATTTGACATGATCCTGACCTTTTTGCATGAATATATAACAAGTTTATTGCATTGAATATATAAATTTCTGCGAGCGAATCGTGCAGTATCGGTCATTTAGATTTGTGTTGGTATTACAACTCCAGCGTCTTCGTGATACTTCCCACTTTTGAAAACATACAACCGGGATTACAAAAATAAAAAATGAATCGGCAGTGAAATTAGGCTAATAGTAGGTCGAGAATCGTGTTAAATTCTCTGGACTATAATGCACTAATGCAAACACATGAAAATACCATTAATGAATGAATATCACAACTGAATAAATGAATACATAAATGAGGTTTGGTTAATGCTTCTAATTTTTTATTAGTCCCCTACCGGTTTTTGACCAGGGGGGACTATAGGTTTGCCCTCCGTCCGTCAGAAAATCTGGATCCTGACATAACTCAAACAGTTTCAAAGCTAGGTTTATGAAACTTGGTATGTTGATAGGGGGCAATAAGGGGATAATGCACGTCCAAAAATATTTTGATTCCAACCAAAATTGTGGTTGCTATGGCAACAGAAACATTGAAAATGGCTTAAAACCGGTAGGGGACTTCTGTATTGCTTGCAATTCTTAATTACTTGTTTTCAAAGCAAAAAGGTTAGTAGGGATGTTTGCTACCATCAGGCCTTCTGGTTTTAAGGTCAATAAGTCAAGGTCACTATTTCTGACTACCGGTACTTTAAAATCATTCGTGGTTTTGGTAAAAAAGACAATTTCGATGGGACGTTAATTCGTGGATTTTGCATTTCAGGTAATAAATACAAGGGTCAAAATTATTGTTCAATGGAATTTGATTTCATGGTTGAAGGTGAACCACGAAATCCACGAAATTTAATCCCCCACGAAAATTAATGATTTTGCCGTAATTTGGGCTGCCGTGGGGGCATATATGTTTTACATAATCTCTTGTTAAGCTTTGAGTTATGAAGCAAAGTTACAAAATGTATTGTATTAACTGATATCTATATTTGGTTTTGCTGAAATTTACTTCAGATCGTTGTGATTTAACCGAACCACAGAAAGTAGAGAAAATTCAAGACAAGCTTATTAGCTGCTTGCAGCATTTATTAAACGTCCGCCCAGATGGACCTCAGCAGTTATTTCATAAAATCTGCATCATCATGACAGACATGAGAATACTTACAGAGTATGAGAGCGAGTTTACAAAGAGGTTGTTCATTGAAATGCCAATGATTGAAAAAGATCAGTTCAACTTGGTCCATGAGATAATTTCATGAACTGTACAGAACTAACCCCTAACTGTGGACAAACATTGTGACAGACTTTGTGTTATTGATCAGAACTTATTATTGTTCTACAGATAGGCCACCATAAACATACTCAAAAACATTGGCATGTGTAATAAAACATTTGTATGTGTAATAAAACATTTGCATGTGTAATATAACATTGGTACGTGTAATAAAACATTGGCATGTGTTATATAACTTTGGCACTTTTCACGAAATTAACAGGGAGATTAAAATCAGCTAGGAGTTTTCCTATGCTAGGCATTATGACATAAAAATAACTCACAAAATCACTAGACAATTAGATGTTATGACATAATTTCAGTGGTGTCGATCAATTTTGAAACTATCTACTTTTAGCGCATGGATTACTAAACAAAATTAATGAAGATTTGTGACAAAAAGATGAATGTGAATAGTGATGCATCTGTTCAGAGGACACTTAGAAATAATTCAAGTATGCAGTGAGTGAATGTCTGATGGGTTGCACATGTTTAAAGGGCCAGCAAATTGCTGCATGAATTCAGGGATCTACGATAAAAACCATGGATGAAAATGTCAGGTGGAGTTATGTTCTCGGAAGTAGGGTAATTATGACGTCATTACGTCAGACTTGCGGCGATGTCCGTTAGTATATATATGCATCATGTATATGCAAATATCTCAAAAATGGTTGAATGTATTCTTACGAAATTTGGCTAGATCATATTGGAAATAGATTAATGTATTGTGTTGTATTATTTACATTGTGTGCTATTTACTAGAATTAGTGACATTACTTTTGGATATACTCTCCTAGACGTCGGAGGATATTTTGTTAGTAATACCACCTAGTGCCTTTAACTTTAACACTTGGTTTAATGTATTAGAGACATGTCCAATTTCCTTGGTTATAACATTGTTTTTAGTATCAGACATGCCCGGATTTTCTTGTTATATTTGTTTGTTTTGAAAACTTAAGACATGTATTTTTTGTATTTAATTACAGACACGTCCATTTGTCCCTATGAATATTCCTTTTATATTTGTTGGTTTTGAAAACCAGACATGTTATCTTTTCTTAAGAATGTTCTTTGTTGGTTTTGAAAGCCAAATATGTGTCCGTTTGTCCTAAAGAATATTCTTTTGTTGTATTTGTTGGTTTTGAAGACCAGACATGTCTCAATTTTCTTAAGAATATATTATTTGTTGAATTTTTTGTTTTTGAAACCATACCAAATGTCCATTTGCTTAAGTATTTTCTTTGTTATTAGTCCCCTACCGGTTTTCAACCAGAGGTAGATTTGCCCTCTCTCCGTCCGTCTGTCTGTCAAAAAATCTGGATCCTGATATAACTTGAACAGTTTCCAAGCTAGGTTTATGAAACTTGGTATGTGGATAGGGGTCAATAAGGGCATATGCATGTCTAAAATATTTTGATTCTGTCAAAAATTGTGATTGCTATGGACACAGAAAGAGTTAAATTACTTCCCTTTTACTGGATCTTTGTATAAACCAAAACTTACCAAAGCTTGGTTGACGATTTATGATATATGCATAGAGATCAATGTTGAGATGACACCCTATAACATTTAAATGAATTAATGCTTCACTTTGACAATAATTGTTTTTGCCATGGCAACAGAAACATTAAAAATATTTTAAAAGTCATGGCTTTAAACTGGTAGGGGACGTCTGTATTGCTTGCAATTCTTAGTGACTTGTTATTGTTGAATTTGTCTGTGATTGTCCATGTTTTATAAAAAAGTATATTCTTTATATAATTGTTGTTTTTACATACCGGTCACATGTGTATTTGTTTGCAAGAGTATATATACAGTCAACTCTCGTTATCTCGAACTCGATTATATCGAATTTGTTTTTTTCAAGTCCCTATCCTTCTTTGTCTATATGAAATATCGAGACTTATCTCGAAGTTTAGGCTCGAATTCGGCTAGAATTTTTCTTTATCTCGAATTATTTATGTGGTCCCGATTAACTTATTTGCACGTTAATTATATTGTTCAACTCGAAGTCGGGTCAAATGTTTTTCACCCCTTGCCAGTATCAAAGCTTCCATTTACCAGTAATTTTCGCGCCTACCATTGTTGAACAATTATTTGTTTGCGACAATTTGCACAAACATGACTTTTTGTCATGAAGATTCGAGTTTCGTCCAAACATCAATTAACATGTCATCTCGAACAATTGTTTTAAAAATAATGATTAAAGAGTAATACATGTACATATTTATCAAATTAAGCTTTTCTCACGAATATGTCGTTCTTACGTGGCAATATGGCGGCGCCCCATAAAATCACAGAAATGAGTTAACTTTAAACTTTGATGCCGGAAATTCTATCTCCAATTTTTCGTTATATCGAAGTTATTTCCACGGTCCTGTGAAATTCGAGATAACGAGAGTTGACTGTACATATTATAGTTATTATTGTACTGTAGTTTTTATCGTTGTATGTCTGTGGTCCACAACTTCTTTACACTCCAGTTTTACTTGATTGTTATGAAACATAGTCATCATCGTCATTATGTGTATTACTATAATATATAAGTCTCATGTAACTATCAATCAGGTGACATACCTATTGCCTTATGATAATGGCCCTTATAATTGTTCAATAAGAATATATTTTGTAATAATTGTTTGTATATACCTGAAATGTTAATAAGAATAAAATTGATTTTGTATTATTATTATACCCCCAGATACATAGTATATGGGGGCTATATTGGAGTCATGCTTGAGGTTGGTTGGTTGGTCTGTTGGTCCGTATAATTTTTGTCCGCGCTATTTCTCTGCAACAATTGGTTGGATTTCAACGAAACTTTGCATGACTGATCAGTACCAAGTCTAGTTGTGCATATCGTCGGCACACGTCTGTCGGATGAATTTTAGGGGAGTTATGGCCCTTTGTTTTTTTGTACTTATAAATTTTGTCCGGACTATTTCTCTGCAACCATTGGTCGGATTTCAACGAAACTTTGCATGACTGATCAGTACCAAGTCTAGTTGTGCATGTCCTCGACGCTCGTTAGTCGGATCAATTTTAAGGTAGTTATGGTCCTTTGTTTTTTTACACTTATAAATATTGTCTGCACTATTTCTCAGCAACCAATGGTCGGATTTCAATGAAGCTGCATAACCGATCAGTACCAAGTCTAGTTTTGCATATCTGACTGTGTCAAGCAGTTTCTGGGGGTATTCATCACATTCAGTGATATTTCTAGTTTGTTATGACTGTTGATTTTAGGCATGTCTGTGTTATGATTATTTCACCTGTCACAAAGTGACAGAGTTAGCTTTAAATTGTGATCACTCTTTGTCCGCCTCTGTCTGTTGTCTGTCCACCAACAATTTGCTTGTGTAAATGTAGACACTAAAGGTCACAATTTTGGTCTAATCTGTATGAAACTTTGGCACAATGATCATCTCAAAAAAATCTAGGTCAAGTTCAATATTGGGTCATTCGGGGTCAAAAACTAGGTCACAATGACCCGGTCAAATCATAGAAAAACCTTGTGTAGTCACTATAGGTCACAATTTTAGCCTCATCCTTATTAAACTTGGTCACAATGATCATGTCAACAAAATCTAAGTCAAGATTGATATTGGGTCATCTAGGGACAAAAACTAGGTCACTAGGTTAAATAGTAGACATCCTTATTTTGGCTTAATCTTCATGAAACTTGGTCACAATGATCATCTCCACACAATGATCATCTCCACAAACTTTAAGTAAATTTTAATATTTGGTAATCTGGAGTAAAAAACTAGGTCACAGGATCAAATCATAAAAAACGTAAATACGTAAGAAAATAAAAATGATTACTTAGGTCACCATAGGGGCTTGCATTCACTACCATGACAGGTGAGCAAACTAGGGCCGTTAAGGCCCTCTTGTAAATTATACATATCATTTTCTTCATAAAAAATACAAAAAGTATTTTAAAATGTTATGATTGTTTTTTTGCTCACCTGTCACAAGGTGAGCTTTTGTGATCACTCTTTGTCTATCCTCCACACTTATAGCCTAATCTTCATGAAACTTGGTTGGAATGTTTGACTCTATGAAATCTAGGTCAAGTTTGAAACTGGGTCATGTGGGTATGCATACAAGCTTGGTATCCATGTACAGTGTCAACCCTGATTTGTATACAAGCTTTGTATCCATGTACGGTATCAACCCTGATTTGTATACAAGCTTGGTATCCATGTACGGTATCAACCCTGATTTGTATACAAGCTTGGTATCCATGTACGGTATCAACCCTGATTTGTATACAAGCTTGGTATCCATGTACGGTATCAACCCTGATTTGTATACAAGCTTGGTATCATGTATGATGTCAACCCTGATTTGCATGCAAGCTTGGTATCCATGTACGGTATCAACCCTGATTTGCATGCAAGCTTGGTATCCATGTACAGTGTCAACCCTGATTTGTATACAAGCTTTGTATCCATGTACGGTATCAACCCTGATTTGTATACAAGCTTGGTATCCATGTACGGTATCAACCCTGATTTGTATACAAGCTTGGTATCCATGTACGGTATCAACCCTGATTTGTATACAAGCTTGGTATCCATGTACGGTATCAACCCTGATTTGTATACAAGCTTGGTATCATGTATGATGTCAACCCTGATTTGCATGCAAGCTTGGTATCCATGTACGGTATCAACCCTGATTTGTATACAAGCTTGGTATCCATGTACGGTATCAACCCTGATTTGCATGCAAGCTTGGTATCCATGTACGGTATCAACCCTGATTTGCATGCAAGCTTGGTATCCATGTACGGTATCAACCCTGATTTGCATGCAAGCTTGGTATCCATGTACGGTATCAACCCTGATTTGCATGCAAGCTTGGTATCCATGTACGGTATCAACCCTGATTTGTATGCAAGCTTGGTATCCATGTACGGTATCAACCCTGATTTGCATGCAAGCTTGGTATCCATGTACGGTATCAACCCTGATTTGTATACAAGCTTGGTATCCATGTACGGTATCAACCCTGATTTGTATACAAGCTTGGTATCCATGTATGGTATCAACCCTGATTTGTATACAAGCTTGGTATCCATGTACGGTATCAACCCTGATTTGTATACAAGCTTGGTATCCATGTATGGTATCAACCCTGATTTGTATACAAGCTTGGTATCCATGTACGGTATCAACCCTGATTTGCATGCAAGCTTGGTATCCATGTACGGTATCAACCCTGATTTGCATGCAAGCTTGGTATCCATGTATGGTATCAACCCTGATTTGTATACAAGCTTGGTATCCATGTATGGTATCAACCCTGATTTGTATACAAGCTTGGTATCCATACACGGTGTCAACCCTGATTTGTATACAAGCTTGGTATCATGTATGGTGTCAACCCTGATTTGTATACAAGCTTGGTATCATGTATGGTGTCGACCCTGATATACATGCAAGCTTGGTTTCCATGTACGGTGTCAACCCTGATACACATTACATCTATGATAGTATATATAGTCCAGTCAGGATAAAAATCCAGTGACGCAGCAGTCGAGTCCACTATAATGGTGTAAAACCAATAATAAAGGCTAATACTGTACAAACAACTATGAGTTCAATGCTAAACAAACATACTCTTCGCTCTACCTGTTTAAACAATGGTTGTGATTTTTTGCGTACACATAAACTGCAACGTCACTGTCACAATATCCTAACTGGACTATACTTACCAACATGATGTAAATCTACTGTATGTAAATGTTTGTGTTGTTATTAAGATAACAAGAATCTTCATTGTATCATTTTTAATTGTAATCTGCTACCAACAGCGTGATAATCTATAAAAAAACATAATATAATTGTAAACACTACAACATGTTATTGTAATTATGCCCCCTATCTTTGATGAGGGGGTATATTGCTTTGAACATGTATGTCAGTCGGTAGGTCGGTAGACCAAATGGTTTCCTTTCAATAACTCAAGACACTTTGCCCTAGGATCTTTAAATTTTACATGGAGGTTGGTCATCAACAGTAGATGACCCCTATTGATTTTGGGGTCCGTAGGTCACTGAACTTTACCATTTCTGACTATTTGGCTGCAATGGGGGCGTACATATTTTACAAACATCTCTTGTTCATGCTATTGTCCGGTTGTAAAAATGTTACTATGAAAGTCATCATAATTCTTTTGTATTAAAAAGTTATGAAATGTTTATTTAATTGGGCATATAAAAGACCCGAGTCTATTTTGGAATTAGCTAGGGCAGCGTGTCTGTATTCCTTGTGTCACACAAACTTTCTGTCTCTTCCCTGGAAGCAAGAGGTCATTTGTCCAATTAGGCAGAATAAAACCAAATGGCCACATACTATGACTGTCACCAAAAATATTTGGTTATACATTCGCCAGCTCTTACAGTACTTACCAGGTCATTGTAGTTTTCCTGCAGTTATGTATCAACTAGAGTACTACTTTAACGCACTCCAGCATGCAACAGACAAGTTCTCTACTAAGTCTTGTAGAGGACACGGATGAATACAGTCAATGTCATGGAAGAGTTTAACCCCGACCAACCAGGAAGTTCAAGTAAGAGCTCGGGTCCTTTCAAGTGACAGTCATGTGCCAGACTGTACAGTATAGTACAACCTCTCTATAGCAACACCCTTTTACAAACACCAAGTTTGGTTGTTCTGCGTTGTACAGTTGTTGTTGCCTCTGTAGCTCCGTGGTTGGAGAACTTGTCGTCTAATCTGATTAGTCTGAAGCGACCCGGATTCAAATACAGGTGGAGGCACTCATATGCCTGCCATACTTCAGTAGAAAGCTGACTGGCAATTAAAGGCTATGCTCGGTAAAATGTATCGTAAATGATTACTTCTGGAACAAATGAGTACCGGGTTGTTGCTCGCAACAAATGAGTACCAGGTTGTTGCTCAGAACAAATGAGTACCAGGTTGTTGCTCGGAACAAATGAGTACCAGGTTGTTGCTCGGAACAAATGAGTACCAGGTTGTTGCTCGGAACAAATGAGTACCAGGTTGTTGCTCGGAACAAATGAGTACCAGGTTGTTGCTCGGAACAAATGAGTACCTGGTTGTTGCTCGGAACAAATGATTACCGGGTTGTTGCTCGGAACAAATGAGTACCGGGTTGTTGCTCAGAACAAATGAGTACCGGGTTGTTGCTCGGAACAAATGAGTACCGGGTTGTTGCTCGGAACAAATGAGTACCGGGTTGTTGCTCTATAGAGGGCTGCTCTTACAAATGCGGCCCAAAAGTGTAGAAAAACTAGGCTACAAAATTACTTACAGACTTCAAAAAACACTGAAAAATGTTTGAACCAGTTAAGTACTATAATTAAGAATAATGTGGTACAAATGTTACAGTACTCAAAGCAAATATCACAGAAATAAAGGAATTATATGACATTTATACAATACAATATCATTACACATGTATATACTTACGAAATACAAAATTAATGATGAATATCACAAGAGAATAATAAAAACAAATTGCACAATTCCCAACTACATTACTAGTAGCAACAATATCATCATTAGAATTATGTAGCATTACCGCGTGTCTCTGACATCACTAAAGGCATCAAATCCAAGACAAAATTTTCAACATTGGAAAATGGAAGTAGTCGTAAGTACTTTATTTCTATACCTATTTCTATGAAACATACGCCAGTCTAAGGGACAAAATATAAGCTTTTCATAAGGTATAGGATTCTATCAGCAGCTGGACCGTTTTTTTTCCAGCACCCAGTGAAACTTTGGAAAGGAAGAGGGCTTGGAACTGTATTCCGCCACATACAAACCACTTCCAAGGTTACTCACAGTGCTGGAAAAAACGGACGCTGATAGAGATTTTTTATTTCACATATTAATAAGCACATATTTTCCCCTTAGACTGGCATATGTTACAATGACATTGATGAAGAAATAAAATATGGCTATTTTTGTTCTTGAAGCGGATCAAATTTCATCTTGGATTTCATGCCAAAAGTTATGTCAGGGTACCGTAGTATTGCTACACTGGCTACAATTGAGAGACAAATATGTAGGAGCCAAATTCACCAGCATTTATGCTTTATGTTGCTTTTGTTTGTGACTGACTGAGACAGTGGTTGATGGGTAACCCTCTTGACTTTGATCATTTCTGAAACGCTTTTCATTGTTTCCCGCCCAACGAGAGATAGTAGTTGTGCGTGTATCGGTGCTATACATTGGGCACGTTAAAGAACAAAGGAGTCTATGAGGAAAGATTTAGGATAACACACCCAGATTCTTTGTATCACAAAAATCTGTCCATTCAAAGCAAGGAAAAAAAACGAATGACCACGCACTTAAGACTGTCTAAGCTGATCACAAACAAATACATACTTTATAATGTTAGAAGGTATTAAATATCTATACAGTAATAACACAATATCATTTAACAAGAATCCTACAACAAATATACTCTGCACCAATATGTTAACAAAGACAATACAGACACATGTTTACTCCTATCATACTCATACAATACAAAACTATGGAAAGCCTTGACTGACTTATAGATACTGAATCAATGATTTCATCGCCCAAACCCACAAAAGTTTGAGACTTTCATTAAGCACGTCTCATTCTAAGCATAAATAATGAAGTTTTAATACATGTAGATGGCAGTTTGCACAGAATGGATTTTCAAATACACGCATGCAAATGATGCAATAGATCAAATTGAATAGACTAAGCAAACAAACAATCATACAAACAAAATAATTACAGCATATGTTTGTAATTAACAAGTTTGCCCCGCACTGGCAGCCAAATCACTATTTTATTAATACCTCGGACCTTTAACCTGCAGATAAACTGCAAGGTTAATATCTGTAGGTAGTTACCATAGCACCAACCTTCGTACCTAGTGTGAGCAGTATACACTCAAGTGTTTGTCAGCTATCTATAATTTAGTCTACAAACTTGACAAACTGAATGATAAGACTGTCTGACATGTGCAAAGTACTGAACAACCACTTCTACTAAGCGGGCATACAGTGATAGCATTTAGCAGTCAAGCACTTGATCTATCTCATTAAAAGCAGACCCTTATAACGCTTCACTACTTTAGGCTGATATAGGATCTGACGACACTCCGTATTAGGTCATGTCCATGTGAACTTTACGTCATCTAATCAAGTTGCTACTTTCACAAATCTGAAAGTACGGTGAATGTCTGCTGAGGCAGCTAGATATAATAACATTGGATGAACTAAGTGACGTCATTTGAACATGACCTCTTATGGAGTGTAGTCAGATCTCTAACGGCGTATAGGAATGTAGCAAATGTTGAGATCTGATTTTAATGAGATTGGCGCTTGATCTTTACATACAGCTGACCGTAATAAATTCTTTGTTTGTAGTTACCCAGCCTACTCACAAAAATCCCAGCTCCTGGTATCTCGACTTTTTAATGGCTTTTCAGGAGACATGTTTTACAATATAGGTGTATGTATAAAAGTTATACCTATCTACCCATCTTAAACTTTCAATTAAAATTACTGTTTTCGATATTAACACAAAAAGAAATAAATCAAAATTACATATATATAAATAACCATCATTCACAGGTCTGGTCCTAACACACAGTATTTTACAACATTCACAACATTCAAAATGGACACATCCTTAAACAAGGAAACATGGGATTTTTCATGAAAACCCAGGTTCATGGTATTTAACCTAACACACCGCTTCTCAGGTCCGTCTGAGAATTATACTGTTTTCATATGGCTCTGATTGAACTGAAAACTGATGTAACGCTCGGACGGAACTCAGGATACATTACATCTGACTTCCATCCAAGCGTTACATCGATTTTCAGTTCTATCAGAGCCATATGGAAACCGAACAATTCTCTGAGGGAACTTATAAATTAAGTGTTTTTTCGGGATAACTACTACGCAGGTTTTCTTACAACTGCTCTGACCCTGTTAAAACATGGTTATAGTTTATGAATCCAGCTGTCTAAGCCCACTGCTAGATTATCATAAATTTATTTCGTAAAGATATTGCCTGATTTGCTTTCTTCTGAAATATTTTTAAACATTGAATTATTTTTTTAAAACCGGTGCCTTGAATTAACACATGGAATAGGCAAGGATAGTATTCTACACATGTATCTGTTGTAGCAATGGTACTAGTATTGAGTATAAATTTTGATTTCAGAACGAATTTACACAATGATTAAATTGAAGACTTGTGGTTTGTATGTTCTATAATAGAATCTATGGTTATCACTTGACATCCCCGTCCAATGTGGATGGAAGCACCATACCCGCAGACAAGGCTTCTTTCTCTAAACTTGCTAAACGTCTGAAATATAGAGGATACTTGTTGATTTTTTTTTTATTTCAGTGATCACGAGTGAAATAAAATTTGATCTTTCACCAAAAATCAACAAATTTTTCGAGTGAAATAAAATTTGAACTATCACCAAAAATCAACAAATTTTCTGTTTATTATATGCTTCAATTTCTCTTAAAAGGGTACTTGGAAAAAAACCATTGAAATTGGAACATCACAACATGATAATTATGGCGTCTTGATGACGCAACGTATATTTTAAAGCCCGGCGCCGTTGACGTTTCTTTTTCGAATCAATACTGGGACCAGCTTCTAAAACAGTGAATATAACAAAATGATAATTTCACTGTAATTTTCACTGATATATCTCTATAATCGATTGATAGCAAAAAATATTAGAGTTGAAGCTGCGTAATTTGTTACTTAAACTATCATCAGTCGTCAGCAAGTAATTCCAATGAGTCAATGACTTTTTCTAGTGTTTGTCATTGGTTATGATACCAGTCTCATTTCTTATTTGTATAGAGTTGCATTGCCTAAAGCCTAGGTCCCACTGAGGAATTCCACATCAGCGATGTTCTCCCGATTTTTTCTGATACCACCTGATTCATCACAACTCCTTCCGATATCATAAACTGTCTCATTTATTGACCAAAGCTTTCCCTAGACCACGAGGAACTGTTCCCGATGTCCTGATAGCTCTTTAATTTCCAACATCGTCGAGGCAAAAATGCTCAGTGGGACCTAGGCTTAACTCAGTTACCTCCTATTCCAATTCAATTTCATACAGCAATCTGATTAAAATTATCGCCTCAATAAAAGCTTCACATAAGGCTGTGATATCAAACAAAATTTAATGATATCCATTTTTCCTTGAGTTTACAGCATCAACACACAAGACTTTAGTTTAAAACAAATAGCTAACCATCCTGATGAAGGTCTATATAAGACTGAAACGGGTAGATAAAATGAAACTAGAATTATCACTGTCGTGAACAGGGCCCCGTGGTAGAATGTCGCAAGAGGGGGGAGGGGAGGAGTGTAGAAGTATAGTGGGGTTGCATAATTATCAGCGCTATAAGTTTCTGTACTCAGACACAATAAAAAAGTCATATCTCAAACTTTCATGCGTTGATGCCTGAATTAAAGTAATTCACTTCCTTCTTAAATTCAATTAAAGTTGTGTGACAAGCGCAGGTTTAATTTCCTACATAGAAACCATGATGAACTTTGACTTTTATAAAGTTTGAAAAATATCTTTGACAGACTAAAATTGCACACCGAATTCAGGAAATCATGACATTGGTTTCATTGACATTGCCCTGTTCCTGATTGGCCAATATTGTTTGCAAGATGGAAATACACAAAACTGAACTACATTAATCTGTTTGTTTTGTGTGCAAGTGTTAAGGGGAATCAGTCAAAAATTATTAAAGTTTTAAAGAGTTGTCGCCCTTTGCTAAAAATGTGTATATTGTTTTTGCTCCACATACATGTACTTATTGTCGTAGTCAATAGAAGTAAGTATAGCAAGTTTCATTTGAATATCTTGAACCATTTTTTAACTTTGACCAATGTTATAGTTTTTGAAGATGAAAAGGGGCATAAGTCAAAATTTATCAAAGCTAGAGTTGTTGCCCTTTGCTAAAGATAAGCGTATTATCACTGGCAATGATTATAGCAAGTTTCATTTGAATATCTACTATCGTTGTGAAGTTACGAAGAAAAAAGATGAAAAATGAGTAAATTTGAATTTAACAAAGGGCCATAATTCTTCCAATATTGTAGCTAGAGTAATGTAACTTTTCATAAAATAGTGTTTTGTTGTTGTGAGCTTATGTTTAAAATCTCAAGTTGATATCTTCAATGGTTTTCAAGTTATCAAGAAAAAAAAGCTGAAAATTGATGAAAATTTGAATTTTACAAAGGGCCATAACTCTTCCAATATTGCAGCGAGAGTTATATAACTTGCCATAAAATAGCGTACTGTTGTTGTGAGCTTATGTTTGAACTTTGAAGTCAATACCTAAAATGGTTTTCAAGTTATTAAGAAAAAACTTGAAAAATGTGGACGGACGGACAGGGTGATTACTATAGGGCACGCAAAAAATTTTTTGCGGGGCCCTAATAAGTCAAACTTTCTCCTGTCGTTTTTGACGTGTTTCCCACACATGATATTTGATACATTGTATATATCTAACCTGCGTAATTTGGTGACCTTTGACCTCAATTCTTTGTCGTATTCCTTTATTTTAGAAATCTCAGTCCATGCTTCCATTTGTTTCACTTGGTTGACTTGTGCTCTCAGATACATGCCGTCCCATAGACGCTGTAATAAAACACGATACTGTGAAATCATTAATATTCGTGGGGGATTTAATTTCGTAGATTTCGTGCATGACCTTAACCACAAAATTAAATTCCCAATGAATAATTATACAAATAAATATGTCAAGTTTACAGTGGCTGCCATAATTGATTTCAAGTTCAGTCAGGTATTAGAACGGAATTTTGGGAAGTATACTTGCATATTTCAACATGTAACAATGTTGATACTTTTGACTAAATTTTACCATTTTATAGGCAAAATATCCATGATTTTAAGAGAAAATGACCCTTCAAACAAAAATCTTGAGGGTCAAAATGTGGCTTTTGGGAAATTTCAAGGGTCAAACCCCTACTCCCGAGTCAATTGGAACCCCTGGTGTAATAAAACAATTATTATATCTACATTGAAGTTCAAAGTGACACTACCAACATACCTATTAGAAGCTGACTAAACAACCAACATAAATACAGAATGTAATGATGATAATAAATTATAAAGAAACAGCTGCAACTAGAACTATCACTGGAGTGATCAAGCACACTCCCGCAGCACTGCCTTGACAGGAATATTATTTAAAATTATAGAAGACATTTGATGGAAATCTGCTGCCATACATAGATTGAAAAACACCATGATAGTAGAATAATGTAAAAATTGATTAAGAAAAAAATAAAATTACAGTAAAGTTCTGCTATTAAGACCACCACTGGGACCGACATAAAGTGGTCTTATTATAGAGTCGGTCTTATTAGCGAGACCGACCAAAATAGCTGAGACATTGAACTCCTATAACATGTACATGCAATATACCGACAGCACTCTTGTTGACGCGTTTTAACTATTCATATGTACATGTATCTTAGTGCATATTGTATTTATTAATGATTGAGGATTATTAACTGTTAATTATTCATATAAAAATGAAAACGTCATGTGATTCATATATATATATTAAATAAATGATAAATATTTGTAACAGTTGTTTTCATTTTTCCTGACCTATGACCTCTATGTACATGTACAATGCATACTGTAAAAATGAAGCATGTATACCCATGGCCATTACAAGGTGCAATACTTTTTTTAATTATTCTAAAATTTATTAATTTGCACTGTACAACAGATACAGCACTAGTTTGACCGTTATTTAACAAACTAGTTGATCTGTATAAAGACCACGTACGTACGTGGTGTGGTCTTTATACAGGGTCTTTTTTGTCAAATTTTGTCTTATTTATTAGAATTACATTAAGTTATGATTTTGTAGCTGTGTAATTTGATGTACCAACGCGCTAGGCTAATTAACAGTTAAAAATAATTATTTACATGAATTAACAACGATGTCCAAAATTACGCATCATCCGAAAACGTGCGACTTACAGCCATCGGTCTTTATTCTCCACAAATCTTTAATTATGGTTGAGTTAATTGTCGCCGATAGTTTCAATCGATCTATTGTCATTGATAAACAATAGAATTTCGTTTTAATCCCTGCGAATACACCAACAAGTGTCAATTTATCAGTATACATGTTTATTGTTTACACCTCGCTGATTGCTGTAAACGAGTCTCCGTGTCGTAAAAAAATTAATTATACAAAATGACACGCGCGGTATGTGGTCTGTTTATCAAGACCTAAAACCGAATAAATTGGTCGTTGGGACCCGAAATACTGGTCGTATTACGTAATATCGAGTTATCAGGACCTGCAACCATTGAAATATAGAGCAAAATATTCGGGACCACGAAAAAGTGGTCGTATAACGTGAACGGTCGGATTATCGGACCGGTCGTTAGACGGAACTTTACTGTACATTCAAAATCAGAGCGACACCACTTGCATGACTATATAACCTTTGACCTCTTAGTGTGAACTTTGAGCTAGGGGCCTGGGTCTTGCGCATTACACACCGTCTTGATGTGGTGGACGTCTAACAGACCGACAGACCAACCAACATTGCGACTCCAGTATACCCCCTTCAAACTTCGTTTGCAGGGGTATAATTAATAAACAGTCAACAAAGCTTCAACCATGGATACGTACCAAACTTTGTGGAGCTACAGATGGCCATATAACAGCAGGGTTTGGATCATACATTGGATTGTAGAAACCTGCCAGTACTTCGGGTCTGTTCAGATACGACCTTCAATGGAGAATTACATGTGTAGAAGAGTAAGTAAGTGAAAGTGGTATAAACTGAGGATGCCAATAAAATCGAGGAAACAAAGCCAATTTTTTACTTCAAATGTCATTTTATGCGACCAAAAGCAATTTTTTCTGTGCTGAAAAAGTTTTAATGGAAACGGCAACATGCAACATAGACTGAAGCGAAATATGTGCCGAAAACCTGTGTGTTTTTATATTTATGCTTCTTTGAAATGAGGCTTTAGATGCCTCCTATACATTAACATTTCCTTTGTGTGTGGGGGTGAACAGTCATGTGTCCATTCAACAAGACCCAACAGTACTGAAATATTCATATAGTGACTTCATTTTCATGTGTACTAAGGCTTCACAACACTATTTGTATCAAGCAAATTTAACTTATTTGTTAATTTACACATTAGTTACAATGAAATTTTGCTTCGGAACACACAGCATCTTTGTATCGAGACCTCACAGGAAAATAAACTGTAAACTTTGAGTATAGATATTTGCTTTGTTTAGCATGATTAATTAAGAGTTAATTGACAACATAATATCTTACCATAAGGATACAGTTCTAGTTTCAAGCCTCAGTTTTTTTCTACCTTGATCAGAATTGCATAGGAATGTACCTGAAAGTTACAAATCACTGAAGATACAATACCTCTCTAGAGCAGCCCTCTCTATAACAACACCTTCAATCAATTTCCCTAATGCACTATTTACTATTACTTAAGTAAACTTCTAAACAACACCCACAATTTGCAGCTGCCAAAGGTTGTTGCTCTACAGAGGTTGTACTGTATTACATTATCACCAACACATTGCTTTATGACACCTGAACACTTTGCTGCAAACTTTATCCATACTTTGATAAAGTTCTATTTTTTGTTTAGAAAAAAAACCCTAACAATTTCTTCACATACTGAGGAAAAGACTGTGTAGCTAGCCAATGTGACAGATAAACCAAATCTGTCCGGCCCTGGTATTCAGCCTGCTTTTACAGACTAACAGCACTTCCAACAAAGCTGCATGGTAATGCAGGATTTGGCCAATTTCAACAGATTGCCATGATCAACACAACATAAACTTCTTTAAACTTTGCGTTCGACTGAGTCGTAAGTACAGTACATGGTCATTTTGTTTTATCCCTGCTAAATTTGCCAATGACATCGGGCTTCTAGGGAAGAGACAGAAACTTTGCATGTTACCCTAGCTCTTTCCGAATAGACTCCTTGATGCTTCAAATTTCCTGGTGAATAACACCCATACATAAGAGACTACCTCTGGGAGTCCAACCAGTTCATCTCTAGTTGGGTTGAAAAGGCTGAAAAGTATTTCCGAAATGTCCAAGTGCCCCGGGCGAGATTGGAACCAGGAATCTCTCGATCCGTAGTCAAGAGCATTTCTTTCTTGCCATCCCAATAATCACACCCTACGATACAAACAATTTGCTATCATAATGTCTTAAGTTAAATTTGAAACAATTATTAGAGTCCATTTAGGGAGGTTGCAAAGTAAACATATACGACAACTTTTGCGTGAATCTACCTGTTCATGTATACATGTTGCTATTAAAATTGACTTGCCAAACACAACGTGTGTGTGTAAGATCATGTTGACCGTTGAAACATGATTTCTTCACTAATCAAAATGAGAGTTAATATCAACACAATGAGTCTACTTGAGATAAAATATGGATTTCCCCACGCATATGCATACCTGTGTGACATAATACATTAATTAATTCCGTCCACAAAATTGGATGACAAAATACTCAAATGTTAGCCTTACACGTTACTTTCACAACCTCTCTTTTATTTTACTCATACTTACCAAATTGTGAGGAATAAGCATGTTCTAATAACAGCATCAAAAAATCTTCAGAAAATTCAAAAGAACATGGAAACTGTTGCCATAACTAAAAGTAGAAAAACAAATATGCATACATATGATTATCACACATTATCACAACATTTAACTGAGACTCATGTTGACTAGAATGAGTATAAACTCTGAGTTTTAGTGACTGCATGTTAAACTACCAGGGAAGATTTAGCTTAATCTTTTTTATTTGTTACATTTTTGGCATAGTACAAATATCTGATATTTACTGGTTCCATTCCTGGCTCCACCTCTAACTTTGGTAAAAAGACTTTTGGACTAGACTTAACAAGAGAACACCTACGAGAGCTGGATTCTTTACTCGTACTTGATAATACCCTTGCTCATCTGTGTGTAAAAATTCTACGAAAAGTCAAGCTGAAAATTGAGGTCCTATGTATAATGCTGCACAGTTGCATACAGAAGAACCCAAGATGTTTCTGGAACAAAAATTTCAACACATAATACAGACTCATACATATGTTTATAATTATCATACAATATTGCATACCTGCCATACTGCATCCAGGAACAAGAGAAACACCGGAGATTCTTGTCTCTGTTTGGTGACAGCATTTGCTGATTTACTACATCGGTCAGCGAATGGATGACCACCCTGTAACCATTCACGTTCTATCAATGCTTCAAATCTGTAATAGTAAACACACTTATTAAGGCTGTAAAAAGTCTCCTCATACTTCACTTCAGAGTAGTTACCTCCCTTTAATCATACACAGAGTTCGAGGTCCACAGTGTGTCATTCGTTGCAGGGTGAGTATATAGGCTTGCTTGAAATATCAATTTTTGGCAATATGGATGGTTTGTTCTATGTCTAACTCTTGGATGCGCAAGGTAGAGTTATCGTTCTTGTGCGGTGCATTTCATGTCAATGCACGAAACATGCATACCAAGTTTTGAGTCATTCCAACTTATGGTGACAAAGTTATGCTCTGGATCTGTATGTTACCTAGTCAGGCGACCCAAAATTTACAGTTTGATAAAAGTTAAACATCTTCAGATTAATATTTATGGTTGTTAGAATAGAATTACCCAGCAAACGTTCTACAGTCATGGTCAAGTATAATCTGCGCTATGGAAGTAACTTGTAACGTAGAATCGACGCCTTCAGATCCATGGACCAACACACACGCAGCTGTAAATACATGTACATTGTATAGGGAGGTATACATGCATAATAACACAGAATAGGACATGGTTAATACAAGAAGAGCTATGACATAATTTGATGAAGACTTCCTCAATACTGTGTTGTCATACACACCTTTTTTTCAAAAATTCATGAAAGACTTATATAATCTTGTAACATGATAAAAGAATATCAGGGGCAGTAACTCTTCAATGCCTTTGACCAACATTTATATCTATACTTAATATTAATATACAAAATATTTTGAAACCTCTTTGAACTGTAAAGATAGTATGAGCTACAAGATTTCTGAATTGGACGGAACAACCAATAAACCAACAGACAAACATGGTCTGACAAAACGAAAGCTGTAAAGTTCATAATTCAAAGAGCTCTGACATGCAAGTTATTTCAAATTTAGATTCTAACATCAAGTTCTAGCTGAGGTTTCTGTTTTTGTTATAAGATATGAATCGAGAGATTGGGACCTGGTTATTTAAAGATCTATAATCTACTTACCATCTTTATCAATACATTGCGCAACAAGACAAGCACATGTCAGAACATCCTTTATGTGTGATAGCCAATTACTAGATTCTAGCTTTGATAACCATTTATCTTGTGTAGCCCCAGTGTCCGAACACGCTGTAATATATACAATATGTGATAGCCAATTACTAGATTCTAGCTTTGATAACCATTTATCTTGGGTAGCCCCAGTGTCCGAACACGCTGTAATATATACAATATGTGATAGCCAATTACTAGATTCTAGCTTTGATAACCATTTATCTTGGGTAGCCCCAGTGTCCGAACACGCTGTAATATATACAATATGTGATAGCCAATTACTAGATTCTAGCTTTGATAACCATTTATCTTGGGTAGCCCCAGTGTCCGAACACGCTGTAATATATACAATATGTGATAGCCAATTACTAGATTCTAGCTTTGATAACCATTTATCTTGGGTAGCCCCAGTGTCCGAACACGCTGTAAAATATACTATTGTACACATAAAACAGTTAAATACTAGTATGTAACAAGAATCAAAACATAACATGTGTTTGCTTTATTCTTTACATGAAACATTAAGTTTGTGTTCAATATTGTATATAACTAGGGATATAAACAGTTAATCGGTTAACTGGTTATCTGTTCGAATGTTCGGTTATCAAAGTAAAAAAAATTGATTTCAAAATAAAAACATCGAAAAATATCTAGAAATTTGCTGACAGTCCAGTCATATGTCTAATTCAAGATCCCCCATCGAAGGTGCGAAGGCTTGTCAATAGGGGTCATGATCTATAATCCGCAATAAACAGTTGGACACGTATTATTGTGACAAGAGGGTCATTTTCATATGGTAGTTTGTTGACCGACGTTGTTTTTCACACATTCAGCAAGCACACATAAATTAATATTAATTGGAGACAATGAGAACTATGATCATGATAATCATATATTACAGATCGGCGATACTTCTCCTGGGGAATATATGAGGATGCCCGATTGCCACTTACCGGTGTTATGGTAAATATATACACGTCAGAATAATAACAGTCGGAAAGTTTCGATTCGTTAATCTGTTAACCGTATTAAAGTTACCTTCATTGAGCTTGATCAAGGATTCATGAAAGACATGACGTCGTTCTATTGGTTGATTTATACGTTTCCACATGGAGTAATGTGACTCTGGTTCATATCCTCCACCTGATGTAGAAATACAGCAATATACTATTAACTGACGTATCATATTGCAATAAAATCTTATACTCATATTGATACAAAAGTCATTCAATTTATAATGGGAACTATCACATAAATAGAGGATCTTGCGCGACGTATTATCCTGACGTCATGAGCTAATCAAGGCATGGATTGGCTTACGTTCATCAGGCTAATTCAAATATTTATTGCACACCCTGTGAGTGCCAAACTTTATTTCCAGCACGACTTTACGGCCCTGCTGGACCGCAGGTTATGTGATAAATTCTTACGTACCATATAAATCATTCAAACATGAACATAATCATTCAAAGCAACCTTCCTTATGGTCAATGAACAACTTGCATCATTTCGACAGATCTTATATTCCCCCTCCCCTCTTGAATTTAGAAACAAATGTGTTATCTTACATATTTTCACAAGTTTGTCAGGGCTTCAGAGACTGATCAGGACATCCCTGTAAGAAAAATTGCTGGCTGCACCCTCTGAAGGAAATGGCCGGTTAGACACAGTCCTTTGAGAGAAAAAATTGGTCTAACTCCATGAGAAATCATTCCTGGTTCCGTGCCATGAACCTTGATGTTGTTAACTGGTTATTATTACTGCAAATATATGGCCAAGTGTGGCACCATCTACTCAGCATCCATATTTACCATTTTTCTGTTCCTGTTTAGCAAAGTTGAGTGAACGAGTATCAACAATGTATCCTCGTTTCCCGATGCCCAGTACAGCATTAACAAGTTTCTCATCTTCCTTACATCTCTTTCCATTTACTCCCGTCATCGGTTGACTACAACGCATTAACACAGCCTAGAAAAACAGGGAACAAAATCATTGATTTTAGTTCCCTTCACACCACACCTTAGTAGCAATGCCGCAACATTATGTACCCAATTTTTCTCTTACCGATATCACAATGTTAGTTTTCACAGGAAGTTTGGGTTTTGAAACAAGCATTAAAACTTGTAGATCAATATATATCTATATCATGCCAGAAAGCTACGTATATCTTCCAGTACTAGTACATGTATATACGGATAGGAGTTTATACCAAGACATTCAAGTATGTATTATTAAAGAGTATTCGCTAGTAATAAATGTACAAATAAATCATCAGAAAAATACAGCTACATCATCTTTACTTTATACTTCCCCTGCATTCATTCGAACATCTATTGTGCTTTCGGTGCTTTGATTAATTAAAGGCCCTTGTTGCAGTTCTTTGTATGAAAGATCCAGTAGAATTTTCCCAATAATGGAATATGTTTAATTTTGTATAAGAATCATGTCAGAAACAGAACAAGAGGATCATAGATCCTGTGGCGCTCACCTGCTAAACATGGCCTATAATTATGTATTTCATGAAGATTAAAACAGAAATGTGGCCTATTTTAAAGATTTTTCTATCATTTTACCTAATGACCTACTTAGGCACCAAATGACCCAACTTCAAACTTAACCTTAAGGTCATCAAGATAAATATTTTGACCAAACTTCACAAAGACTGAAGCAAAAATGTGGTCTCTAGAGTGTTAACAAGGTTTTCCTACTATTTGACCTATTGACCTAGTTTTTGACCCCACACAACCCAACTCTTCAAACTTGATCTTAAGGTCATCAAGATAAACGTTTTGATCAAACTTCATTAAGATTGACGCACAAATGTGGCCTCTAGAGTGTTAACAAGGTTTTTCTACTATTTGACCTATTGACCTAGGTTTCGACCCCACATGACCCAACTTCGAACTTGATCTAAAGGGCATCAAGATAAACGTTTTAATTAAACTTCATTAAGATTGAAGCAAAAATGTGGCCTCTAGAGTGTTAACAAGATTTTCCTATTATTTGACCTTTTGACCTACTTTTTGACCCCACATGACCCAAATTCGAACTTGACCTACATTTCATAGATATACAACTTCTGACCAAGTTTGGTGAAGATCAAAGAAAAATTGAACATGCTAGAGTGTTAACGGTGAATTGTCTAACAGACATACGGACGGACTGACGGACGGACGATGGACAAAAAACAATCACAAAAGCTCACCTTGCCACATTGTGGCAGGTGAGCTAAAAATAGGAAACTAACCATAGGTCACCAAACTTGTTTATGAGTTATCTGCCCTTGAAACTAGTTTTTCTTCAAACTAGTACATCAAGGGCAGACAACTCCTGAACAAATACAGTACAACATCTGTAGAGCATCACCCTGTGAGAGCTGCAAATATTGGCCATTGTATAGATGATATTACATTACAGAGGTTAAATATTGAGTAAATATCAACTTAGGGAACTTTTGAAGGCTTTGTTATAGAGAGGTTGTTGTTCTACAGAGGGCCTAGTTTGGAAAGGTTGTACTGTATTGTGACATTATATATTTCAGCATGTTTCTGTTTATTATACAATACACTTAACAAAGTTTATACAAATTCCATCATTGGGAATTTTTTTTTCAAGAATATGTTGCAAACGTGCATACAGACTAGTCAATATAGGTCATACCTTACTATCTCTATGGTAATAACTTAACACAGGGAAACGTCCGTTCTGTCTGAACTGTGCAATCTTATTCAGCATTTCGTCTGTGATAGACTTTGGTACAAACATGGATTGTGGATATGAGGTACATATCTGAAAATATAATACAGATGGTATCATCAAACATGTGGTAGTGGTATACACAGGGGTGTGAAAATTCCCAAATTTTTCACTTGCCCATTGGCAAGTTTGACTGAAAAATCCACTTGCAGTAACTAAATCTTCTTGCCCAGGAAAACACAAATTACAGTTTTATTTAATTATTTATCTTGTGAAGTATTAGAGTACAACTACTTGATGTAATTCAAAGTTTGTTAAGTAAATCACTTTTGGTCAGTAATTTAGGGATTAATCGCTGTTAAGGTAAAATAAGGCACGTAATATTATTTTTCTCGTGAAAATTTTGCACTTGTCCAAGGGAAAGCTGGATGGAATAATCTACTTGCCCGCAGGCAAAAAAACCCAAGTTTGGCAAGTCCGACATAGGAATTCTACACCCCTGTATACAGAATGTTTGTACCGAATAAAGCAGCCATGTTTACACCTCCCCATTCATATCCTTTTTGGAAATTTGTGGAATATATTAAAAGTTACACGGACCCTAGAAATCTACAAGTTGTTACAGAAGGCAAAGGGAGAAAATTAAGTGAACAGGGTTGGTATTCACAAAGCATCTTAAGGGAAAACTTAGAAATTTCTAAAAATCTTTACATTTCTGTAAGTGTTTCAGATAAACAGGAAAATCACTTTTCACTTATATCATTGCAATGCGTGAATTTTTACCAAAGACGAATGAAATTGCCATAAAAATCTGAGTGAAATTTCACTCGCATTATCACGCTTGCTAGCAGAAATGACTGTCGGAAAATCTCTGCAACCTCAATGCGACCAATGCATATCGTGTTGATTATTTTCTATACTTGTAGGTTAGTATAATTTATATCCAGGATGTATGATTTAGCCACATACCTTATAATCTCTGTTAGCAGTAGAGACTCTCCACTCATCTGCACAGTCCTTGTATCTATTCCATTCTGATTCAAGTTTGAACGCTTGCCATCCATCCTCTAATATCTCAAACGAGGGTCGGTAAAAAAAGGGATACTTTAATGTAACATCATCTGAAAGTTAAGATTTAAACAATTCCAATATTGACTCTTGAAACTGCATGTTGATTCTCGAAATAGACTGAAGTGCCAGTTTTGACTCTAGAACAGTAAGATTAAGAGTCAAATTTACTATACTTATAGTACAAATCATATTGCAACATTTTTATGACTCTTGAAAAAAAATGAGGGTTAGGAGTCATTTTTGGAAAGCCCTGTTTGGTTTTATTGAGTATAGTGCCATTTTTAACTTACATTTTAATCACATATAGCCAGTGGTCAGTTAATCTAACCTGTTTTCCTGGCATTAATTATCAACCAGTACAAAATAGCAACTGACAACTTCTCCACTTGTGGAGGATACTGACTACTTCTCCACATGTGGAGGATACTGACGATACTTCTCCACATGGCGAGGATACTGACGACTTCTCCACATGTGGAGTATGCTAACGACTTCTACAAATGTGGAGGATGCTGAGGACTTCTCCACATGCGGAGGATACTGACAACTTCTCCACATGTTGAGGATGCTGAGGACTTCTGATAAGGCCCTAGACAATGTTACTGAAGATCATAATCTGCAGCTGTCCAATCTAGTGTCCAAACCAATGCTTGTTCATTTGTTATAATTTTGCCGATAAACCGGGTTGTACACTCAACCACTTTTCTAATTGGTCAATTTTCATCCCGAAATATCTTGAACCGTGATCATAGTATTTGATGGCGATGATGCAAATTTAATCGCATGACTGACCATGCATACTTTGGCACATGATTTTGATTTTTAATGATTTCAGGGTTAGGACAATTCTATAAAACGTTTGTATGCAAAATATCATCAAATATTATTATCACGGTTAAACATATTTGAGGTTTGAAAAGTGACCAATAAGAAAAGTGGTTGAGTGTACTTCACTAGGAAACACAATCACAATGTACCTATGTTGGAAAGTTGTTCTACGGAGTATGCCACATTAATACAATCTTCAGCCGATTGAATGTCCAGGGAAAGTAACGTAAAGTCTTTACATCGTACAAAAATCACACCACCTGCTCCAATCAATCTTTTCTCAACACTATCAACACTAGTATGCATCAACTGTAACATATACATTTGTATAGCATGAATACGCATTTGTGAAGCATATAATTTTCATGATTTAAAGACACAGAAATCTAAATTCTTTAAAAACTTTTGGAACATTAATAAATACTGAACAAAATGATTCTAGAAGTTGAAAAAATTTATATTGCCATTAAAACTTGTGAAATCCCCTTGGGAAGTCTACAGAATCTTTACAAAGGTGTTTACATGAGTTATTATTAGTTTACAAGGTAAAATAGTGACCTTCAACAAAGACCTAAATTTAGGTCTTTGCCTTCAATAACTTTAAATGTGACCTTAATAACATAACTTATTATGATATAATTTTAACACTGATATACATACATTTGTGACATAAAGATCTTTAAAATCATACAAATTTTGGCCAATCACTCTCTAAGACAATCAGTCTAGCACAACAGAAAATTTTGTTCAACCAGTACGAATTTGCTCTTCCACAAACAGCGTGATCTAGTGCTTCATTGCTTGTGACACACGACCAATGCTAATCAAGTGTCTTGAAAGGTATGTAGACGTGTCAACTTTCACAATGTGTCACAACATTTGGAGTTACCCATTCTCACCCAAAGTTCTTCCTTATTGGTTTTCCTATCAGACAATATCAAGTGATGGCCTGTTATACACAGGGTTCCCTCTACTGGTCGACAAAATGGCTTCTTTAATGTAACACCATTTACCGTCGGTGTCTTAATAAATTCTGCAAATTCCATCTTTCTGAAAAAACACATGCGAAAATCAATCATATTAATTGTTGTTAATCAGAACATTATAATATAAACTGACTGAGGGACTATGAGCACCAGACTGGATGGTATATAATAAAGATACAATTTCATGGTTCATACAGAACTTTCGTAAACAAATTCAAGCACTTTTCCCCATTTTCAAGGACTATAAAATTTGGTTTGTCATGGCAAAACATGCAACATTTATTATTATGGTCTTAAAATCAGATGAAATTAAGGTAGAAGCTTGAGTAAAGCCATATACTCAATGTCCCCACGCATGTTAATTAAATAAAATTTAATTAACCTGCATGATGTCCCCAATCTCATTTGCAGTAGCATCTGTTTGGAAAAAGATCAGTCAAAAAGGTGGAGTGTAGATTTTTTAGTCCGGTTCGGACCGTTTCGTATATAGTGGATATTACATGAGTGTCTTTTCATATTGAATTTATTAAACTTGTTGGATAACATAATAAAATGCGAGGCTCTGCCGAGCATTTTATCGATTTTATTCAACGAGTTTAATAAATCCTATGTGGAAAGTCACAAATGTAATGTTCTTTTTATTATATGTTCATATGTTAGCCATTTCTGGCCGAAATATAAAATAGCTACTTATATTTACTATAATAAACGCGCAACTTTGACGACTTCGCCTATACTTTGAGTGACGTCACATCAAAGCTTTATTACACTAGTGTATTATCAAATATAAACAAGTTATTAAGAATTGCAAGCAATACAGTATGAAGTAATTTAATTGATTTTTATCCGAAAATTATTGTCCGAATAAACAGCTACTTACTGTATTCTTTCATAAATACGAACTTAACACAGAAATGGCTGTCAATTCAGAAGTCATTCAAGAACATGAAATGAAAATAAACATTATACAACTGAGACGACTTCTCTAAATGATAAATTAATAAAAATCGATAGTTATTTTTATTTTTAATTAGCGGAAGTCAACCCCTCATAGGCACATCCGTGTGGAAATATGATAAAAGATAGAACATAATTCCTGATAGAATGACCGAAACTTAGCATACGGTAGATTTTGAATCCGTGATGAAATTATTTATTATTTTGTTTTAAAGCCGAAATTCATTTCAAGCAGTGATTCAAATGTTCGAGGTTATTTGAATTTTCTTAATTGAAAAGTCGCGTGTCAATTACGGCGTCATGACGTCATTAACTTTTTTAACCTAAGATCACAGACGTCACGTTTGTCTACAGGGTTGAAAGAAAACAGGCGTCATAAAGCCGTGGCATAACCAAATTAGTCATTGATTGAAACAGTAAATTAATTACCAACTGCCTTACATTTATATAAAATTAATTTATCACATAATAAATATTATTTAAACACAAGCATGTATTATTAGACCTAACGTAAACCCGTCAAAAGTGTATTAGTGCACGAAAGCAACATGCCCATTTGCAATTAAATTGGATGAAATTCTCAGTCAGAACTAACTATAAAAAGGCCATTCTAGTATACAAATCTTTAAACAGCTTCCTCCCAAAGTACATGGAGCAACTATTTACTTATCATGAAAACAGATCATTGAGATCAATTGAACAAAAGCTACTCACAGTTCCAAAACCAAGGCTAGAATTGTGCAGAAAATCATTGGCATATTCTGGTGCAAAATTATGGAACTGACTTCCTTACGATGTAAGAACATCTGCAAATGTTAACTTATTTAAAAGCAACAGTGAACTACTTGAAGTGGTGGTTCTCTGGTGGTCAAACAAACTTTTCTCTCATTTGAGAGATACATTAATTAATTATCAGGACCCATGAACCATGTTCTATGCAATTTATGCCATCATTTAATGTGTATATATAGCAGGTTAGATCTTCTGCCTTAAATTACATCTTAATATATATTTACTTTCTTTCAGCTGTGTATATATGTAATTATGTTTATAGCTATTATTTTGCCTTTCATGTAATTTTTATAAATGCGCAATGTCATATATTATGTCAATGTTATATGAGGCTCACAGGGAAGACTGGGTATATCCAACTGTGTTGCCTCTTTAAATAAAGTCGTTGTTATTATTATTATTATTGTTCCTTGAATAAATGTTTCTGATTTATGGCATTATTATATTTAGCTTTATGGCAGCTGAAACTATATATACGGGCTTTCATATACAGCTGGTTAAGTTTCTTTTTCTCGAACTACATGTATTCTGTGGGATTTTTATTGTGCCAAGTGATTGTGGTCTGTAATATTTCTTTTTTCTGCGCTCGACTGTTTAATTCTGTTGCGCGCTGCCTTCCCTGTCAGATTTTTTACTTAACTTTTTTCATTCATATTATTCATTTTCAAATATTTTATCCTTAGCATAATTATTTTTATTATCGTTTATAGTTTGGAACACGCATTATTCGTCAACAATTACACATATTTTTTACTCTCCACCGTTTGACAACATTCATCATAAATTCGGTATTCGTAATCAGTTCGATGCAAATTTTATCTCGTACACAAATCAAGCGTAGTTTGTGTTTCGCCGGCGACCTCCACGCAGCATTGAAGGGAGCAAACAATTGTTGTAACTGATAAAATAGAGTAATTTCCCTTGGAATAAGCAAATATGAGGCCCGACCAAGCGTATTATACTATGTATATATTATTGAATGCCCGAACTCTCCAGGAACATTATGCTATGCTTCAGGTCAGTGAGGTTCAGGAGGTACTATGCACTTACATTGTATGCGTAGATAATGGCTCCAGATTTGCTAGGATTAAACGCATTCTACGAATTTGTATACGGGTAGAAAATTTTTATTTCCCAATCATGGGTCATATTGCTAGTATATACGCATATAATCTCAGTTAACTATTCAAGTGCATGAAAACATTTGAATAACTTATCACATGCTTGTATTGGAAAACGCAAATACAATACTATCCGAACAACAATTTTTGACAGTGACGTCATTTTGTCAACAATCTATAAATAAGCAGGGTATATCCCCAACGGATTTATATGATTATATTAGATAGAAGTTAGTCCTTAGCAATTGTAAAATTCCCAAGCAAGGCATTGTCCTGTGGATGTGTTGGCTGCTTCTCGCACAGGCGATCCAAGTTCAAAGCTATGTGAATGTATTTCTGTATAATAGAATTGACGTCCCGTTGCTAGAATTAATGGACGCCATATTGACGTTGGCATACCATTAACCTAACGTCAATGACATGATTGGCTTGCCACGACCATTTTTATCGCATAATGAATAGTTGGCAATAAAATTACCGTCTTCCTATGGATTAATTAAACAAAAGATGTAAAAATACAGAGATTGGAAAGATGTATCAAATCTCACAATATCTCGCGGGAATTTTTTGAATTCTCGCGAAATCTCATTAGCTCTTAATACATTGTATCTCCTGTTTTAATGTACATAGGTAAAAACGAATAAGTTTATGCAGTAGAATAATTATTCAGCTTTAAAATTATATCTCTTTTATTAAAATCAATCAAGAAATAAAAGTTCGCAAAGAACCTGACCTAAGTACATGTACTATCGTTTTAATGGAAATTCCAAGTTTATCAGAAAATTCCCGATTTGCCTCATTCAAATAATAATGTTCTGAATTCTATAAGAGGTAGACAAAAACAAGTTACCTCATGCAGTAGAAGAAACCAAAATGTGACATTGGTTATAATGAGTCACATTAAAAAAGTATGAAACAAATACTTTTATGCAAAATAATCTGCTGCGTGCTATTTTGCATTTGCTCCCAGATTTCAATTGAGTGTCCAATCTATGTTTTTGATTTTTGTTTTGCTGATTTAACTCATTTTGGTCCTCCGGAGTAGAGAAGATGGAGAAAACAATGACATACCATGATACCAGGTGCATGAAATTGAGCAAACATTGAATGAAAAAGCATGCTATAACATTCCCTAACAGTTGTTTTGAAGCTTCGTATCAGCATTCGACAAACGTGTTCGACTGTAATGATTCGTCAAGGAGAGCATATATATAATTGGCATATTTCTTGTGATTTGTCTAATTGACCCCTATTACGAATTTCCGTCAGGATAAAGATTTCTTTCTTTTGGTTGGTTGAATTTAGAATGGAATTAAATTATCTATACACATGTCTCTTATTTTCGTGTCTTCTCCTGAAATTCGTGCTTAGTTCAATTAAGCTCAAACATATGTGCTGCATTGTTATACAATGTAATAGTAAAATTACCCAAAATAACAATCACACAAATAGTAGGTATTAATTGACGAAGTCATTTTTGACGACTCGTCATAGTTGTCACCTTGACGACGATGTAAGTACGGGTGGTAATGATTCCAAATGGTATTCTTCAACTGGTGTTAATTATTTGTGCATGCTATTTTCTTTACGCATTTTATTTATCACCATACTGTATACTAGTATTTTAACATTCAGAATGAAGTACTACGGAATGCACGGATTTCAGGGTTACCAGTCAACAAGATTCAGAGCACCGACCTAGACATATAAAAGCTATAATTTCACGTACAAATGTATTTTCATAAATACTTGTCATATTTTTTAACAAAACAGATGAAAGGCAATGCTAGTGGACGTGTCCCTATGAGGAGGTTGGATAAACGTACGTAACGTCCATGGCGTCATCACAATAAACATTGAACTTCAAATGACGTCATTTGCATAATTATGTAATGCACACTAGCTGTGTACATGTAACCTTGTTCACACGAAGTGAATTATGTAATATATATTAATAGAAATTAGGAATACGCGGCCCGGATCCACCGGGGGCCACAGGGGCCGGGCAATGTATATTGTATTCTGATTGTGTAGCGGTAGCTCTACAATTTTAATAATTTTATGTGTCATGATTAAACAAAAGTTTAAGTGCAGGGAAATTACAAACTTTTCCAGTCGCTGTATGTACGCAGTATATTAATTATTTAATGTTTCTGTTTTATCGAACATATGGACGGGCCTCAAATCACTGTATGCATGCAGCAAGGGAGGTAATTGTTAATATCTGTAATTTGACCGCTACCTGTTGGTTGGTTGCTTGCTCTGATCCCTCACACGGCACGTAGTGATTTTTCCTGTGCCTGGAAAACAACAGATTATCGTGTAGTCATGCCTAGTGTACCCACCCAGTTGATGAATTTGGTATTCCTAGGGCCCCCGGGCTCAGGAAAAGGAACACAGGTAACGAGGCGGTTATATTTCGGTTCACTTTGTACTGGATTCGGATAATCGTATTTCGGATAAAAAGCAATAAGCTAATTGGGAGGGGGGTGTCAATAATCACCTCAAGTTTTTACTCCTTTGTTTTTGTATGTTGAAATGGGTTTCAGTTGTAACAAAATGCTACAAAAATGTCATTCCACAAACAATATCTAAGACATGAACACGGATGACTAAAGTTCAATACAAATTCAATCAACAGCCTGAAGCCCGTTGCCTAACCGCTTCCTATGCCTATGCAACGACACGCTACTAGCAAGCAGTGCTCACCGATAGCATACCATTTCTTAACACTTTGCTAGGCGAGCGCTTTCTTGTGCAACGGACAGCTTCGGTAGCGCTAAAAAAACCTGCTACACAATGGTCTGCTATCTGCAAGGGCTTGCGTCCAAGCATAGCGATGCCGAGTGCTCGGTAGCCGTTTGGTTTGGCTACGGGCTCCTGAAAAGATATAGGAGAGATCACCGTATTCATATGCAAAATGCCCACCGGCAATCTATTGGATGAATGAACATTAAAAACCTGCCATTCACCAATAGTTATAGGTAAATTTTCAACTTGGGGGGATTTACTGGGGGGATTTACTGTACAAACTCTATGACAAAAGTACATATACATGCATAACCTAAATATATATGGAATATCACTGCAGTGTGTTGATCCGGTAGGCCATGTTGCCTCGAGTTGATTGTGTAATGCCCTATGCGGTATGGCGCAAGCAATGAGAGGTAATACGGCTTAACGGATCAACACAACTGCAGTAATATTCCTTTTATTATATACCTACAAAAGTGAAAAAGGGCTTTTACGCGCATAACTTTGTAAACATTGACGTCATGAATGTCGGCATATAACGTGATGTCCATTCATAAAAAGGTAATTGTTTACGTCATGACGTCGTTGACGTTGGCATATGTTCGTCATATAACACGTCAGACATGCATGATACAGAATCGGAAAACAAGACATGTATAATACGGTAAATACAATCTGTCGCGTGGTATTCCACTGGACATTTAGGCCTGTATTCTTGACAATATAGTGTGAGGTATATAATAAACACCTATAGCTGGTGGTATGAATGACTTTGTATACAAACATGATCTCTCCTACTATTCTATTTTCTAAAAACTTGCTGCGTGGATCCAGTTATCCAGTTACAAAACAGTTACACCGAACTCGGGCTGTCTAGGCTGCATATTTAGCCACGGTCTAAACATGTCCGTTAATTATTATACACCCACAATATGAAGATTTATAGCAGCAGACTTTTCAGAAGTTCTTTGATAATTAGACTTATTTTATTACGACAACGTAATTTGTGTGATTTTTGTGTTTGAAAACAATGTTTCAGATTTGTAGACTTGTTGCTGACTATATTTTCAGGCTTTGTCATTGACTAAGAAATTTCAGGACCAAAAAGGACAAGTTTGTCATCTATCCACAGGTAGGTGTACTGTAGTATGTCATCTATCCACAGGTAGGTGTACTGTAGTATGTCATCTATCCACAGGTAGGTGTACTGTAGTATGTCATCTATCCACAGGTAGGTGTACTGTGTAGTATCTGTTTACTTCCTGTGACAGACAATAATAACTGATTCCTACTTTCAGTTTGTTATTACACATCATGGCAGTGTATGGCATTATGTAATTCTGACTGACTTTTAACTGACATTGGTCAAAATATATTGCCACTTTTTGTGTTTTGTTTATTTTTTGTGTTGGTTGAGTAGATTCAGGTATTCAGTATTTGCCGGGCCAAATCATCATTATGGACGTTATTTAAATTGGTTCGACAATTATGGTATGTTTATGTTCTTTCTTGTTATTGTTCATATAAATCGGCAGAAGATACAGGCTCTATCATTTGTTTACATGATTTTGGAGACTTACTGAAAACTTATTACAAAATGATACATGGCCTTCTGTGGTAAAATTGGAAAAGCATTTATTGTAAATGATTATTGTTATTGTAGATGGTTAAGCACTGCCGCCGGTTCTGTGAGGCTTTGGATTGTCTGTTGGCTACAGTATTTAATTATTTTATGTGTAAGTGTAGTGTGGTGGCTGTAAAAAGTCACCCTATACTTGACTTCAGTGTAGTTATCATTCATAATTACCTTCCCTTTATGGTAAATTATGCATGAAATTCTAAGTCCACAGTACCGGTATGTCATTTATTGTGGGGTGAGTATAATTATTGGCTGGCTTGAAATATTTGGATATGGATGGTTTGTTCTATGTCTTACTTGTGCTGCCGCCGGTTCTGTTGGGCTTTGGATTGTTTGTGTGCTACAGTATTATATTATATGTCTATTACAGGTGACATGCTACGTGCTGAGGTGGCTTCGGGATCGTCCCTTGGGACAGAGTTGAAAAGTGTCATGGATGCTGGTATGCACATATTTCTTTACAGATATCATTTTATCCTGGTTAACCCAAAAACAAAACTAATATGATTGCATGGAATGATTTGTTGACATTTATAAAAAAAATTGTTTATGCCCCTTCCTCAAAACAAGTCAAAGTGTAAGCTGCATAAAGTGGTAGTGATCCATTGGTCAGTCTCTATCTCGAATTTCCCACCAGTTTTAAATGTACATTAGTGCCTGCATTCACAAAACTTCTTAGATATTTTCTTAAGAAAGGATTAATAAATGATCTGTGATGATTAGAAATGAGGTCGTTATCAGCATATTGTTCCCTGTGACAACATCCTTAAATATCAGTTTGTAGGGGTAATAAGTCCCCTACTGGTTTTTGACAAAAGGGGACTATAGGTTTGCCCTCAGTCCATATGTCAGTCGGTCAAAAAATCTGGATCCTGACATTACTGATTGAGTTTTTAAGCTAGGTTTATGAAACTTGATATGTGGATGGGGGATAATAAGGGGATAATGCACGTCAAAAAGTATTTTGATTCTGACAAAAATTGGGGTTGCTATGGCAACAGAAACATTGAAAATGGCTTCAAACCAGTAGGGGACTTCTGTATTGCTTGCAATTTTTATACGCCCGTTTGAAAAACGGAACGTATTATGGGAACACCCTTGGCGGGCGGGCGGCGGCGTCCAGCAGTTTGTCTGTACTCTAGCGCTCAGAGTTTTTATCAGATCTTCTTCAAACTTTGTGACAATAATATATACATAATATCTAGGCCAAGTTCGATTATAGGCCAAATCGGCCTAGGCCTTATTTGGTTATGGGCCTTTAATTACCAAATAAGTATGAAATAGGCCTTGTCTGTGCTCTAACGCAAACAGTTTTCATCCGATCGTGTTCAAACTTTGTGACAATGCTTATGGCCATGATATCTAGGCCAAGTTCGATTATGGGCCAAATCGGCCTAGGCATTATTTGGTTATGGGCCTTTAATTACCAAATAAGTATGAAATTGGCCTTGTCTGTGCTCTAACGCAAACAATTTTCATATGATGGTCTTCAAACTTTGTGACAATGCTTATGGCCATGATATCTAGGCCAAGTTCGATTATGGCCCAAATCGGCCTAGGCCTTATTTGGTTATGGGCCTTTAATTACCAAATAAGTATGAAATTGGCCTTGTCTGTGCTCTAGCGCAAACAGTTTTCATCCGATCGTCTTCAAACTTTGTGACAATGCTTATGGGCATAATATCTAGGCCAAATTCGATTATATTTTTTTTTATTTAAATTTTTTTTTTATTTAATTTTTTTTATTTTTTTTTATTTTTTTACTTTTTTATTTTTTTTTATTTTGCCCTGAGACTCACCATGCCCCGAGACGGGTGTATTTTGTGACATTTTGGCTCTTGTTAATGACTTGTTTTAACTGTACATGTATGTCATTGTGCCCTGTTCATGCTTACCTGGCGCTGTCATCGCAGCAGAAGTCATTGTCCAAGTGAAATCATATAATTACTCGTACATCTAATTAATAGATTAAACACTGTAGCTACAAGTGTATGAAATTTCATTGAAAAATATCAAGAAATAAAACTAGCACTTGCCCCATAACTTTGGGAACACCCCTCGTATATCCGTCTCACATCTCTATCCCATGTCTATCACAGTGTTAATTTTCAATACTGAGTATGTATGGGGGTGGAGACCAACAAATGAATGAAATGAACTTAACAAGGTACCTCAGTATCAAGGGAGATAATTCTTGATTTTTGTCCTAAAAAGCTGCACATGAGATATGTACACATTCTAGGGCGCCTCATAGCAGAATAGTGTTTCGAGTAAAAGGTTAATCTTATGTTGTATAGTTCAGAGAATTTGGTGTGATCCTGACATTTATGCATGAATATATTACAAGGTTCTTGCGTTGAAAACATCAATTTCTGTGAGCAAATCATGCATATTGGTCCTTTAGATTTGTATTTATAAAACACAAGTATCTTCAAGATACTCCGCTTATGAAAAAAAGCAGGGTTATAAATATAGACAAGATATTAGCTGTTCAATTATGCTAATAGGAGCCCGAGGATTGTGTCCAATTGTGTACTATAGTGATGACTGACTATGTATTATATTTTACAGGTCAGTTAGTGTCAGATCAACTTGTCATCAATTTGATAGACAGCAATCTAGGAAAGCCAGCTTGTTCTCAGGGTTTTGTGTTAGATGGGTTTCCTAGAACTGTGAAGCAAGCTGAGGCCGTAAGTAACTATTTTTTGGGCTAATTGAGAATAAAACTCGGGGAAACATGCATGTGCTTGATGCCAGCTGTGAGCTTTAATAAACAGATACAGTGATTTTTTTCGCTTCTTTGGGAAAGGGTCCGGGTCCGTACAGATTGGGAATTTTCGCGTAGTGACAACTTGAAATTGGGAATTTTTATAAAGCAGAAAGGCAAAATAAAAACAGAAAAAGAGATTACATGCGACTGTTTACTGGTTTCTGCAAACTTTTATGCTTGACCTCTTGTCCAAAATGTTCATAACTTTGTCATTTTATGTCCGATTTTGAAACTATTTTTGTCTAAATGTTCATTGGGAATTTCTCCCTTCAAATTTGGGAAAATCATAGCCTTTTTCAAATTGGGAAGATACCGTTTACAAAGAAGGAAAAAAAACACTGAGATAATACACGGTTACTGAGTTCTTATGGCCAAAAAGTTAATGTAAATATTACAATATGTATTATATAGACGTTCCTTGTTATGCCTGGTAAATTAGATGAAAATTATAGAAAATTGCCACAGGCTGCTTTATACTTAATTAAATAGATAGTACGCTTCAAATATGGTAATTGGTTTTTGTATAATTTTCATTTTTTACTAGTATTTGACCTGAGGCTGTAATTGCCTTATCATGAATTTCCAATAGCAGTTTGTGATAGGCATTTGACCGATGACCAATGCTTTGGTAAATTATGTTTGGCAAGATAACTCAATATGTGATGACTCATAGGTCATTATGATTTATTGCATAAATTAATAACTGTTAATTTGTCCAATGGAACATAATAATTTAAGAAGGGTCTCGTCAACCAGTGTATTCTGCTGACACCAGAATCATGGCGTCTAGAAGCTTGACTAACCACTTATATATGAGGTTTAGAGGGGCCATGATCAGGGTTTCACTTGCTTCTCAATCTGAAGTTTCATTTTCATACTTTTTGACAAGGCAAAATATTTTACCCATGATTTTAGTGAAAAATGACCCTTCAAACCAAAATCTTAAGGGTCAAAACGTGGCTTTTTGGAAAACCACTACTCCTAAGTGAAATGGAACACCTGATGATGGTCAAATAGTTACTATCACACACTTAGATAGTTTTTAATTCTAGTGTTTTACAAATAGATCTGACAAGAATCATAAACTTGCTGTCAGAGAAAACAATAATTTTCAGGAAAAATAAAGAAATTTGTAGATTAGTTCTTTTAATGTATAGAAACCCTGTATGATTTGAGCACCCCAGGGGTTCCCTTAGACTCGTGAGTAGGGGTAATGACCCTAAAACTTTCGAAAAAGCCACAGCTTAACCCTCAAGATTTTTGTTTGAAGGGTCATTTTCTCTTAAAATCATGGGTGTTTTACCTATAGATAAAATGGTATAATTTTGTCAAAAGTATCAAAATGACCCTTCAGATATGGAAGCTATATATATATAGTGGAAGCCCAGGCATGCCTCAGGCTTGTATGATTCCACGTTCCTGATGCATCATTCTTATTATTTCAGTTGGATGGATTGCTCGATAAGAGGTCAACAAGGTTGTTGTCAGTTTTAGAGTTTAAGATAGGTGAATCAGAACTTGTACGACGTATATGTGGACGACTGGTACATCCATCTAGTGGACGTATGTATCATGTTGACTCCAGTCCACCCAAAGTCTCAATGGCAGATGATGTAAGTCATAGAATGTAAATCATCTTTATAAAATTGTTTGCCCTTCCCCTCCTTACGAAGAATAGGGAGGTCCCTTCCCCTCCTTACGAAGAATAGGGAGGTCCCTTCCCCTCCTTATGAAGAATAGGGAGGTCCCTTCCCCTCCTTACTAAGAATAGGGAGGTCCTTCCCCTCCTTATGAAGAATAGGGAGGTCCCTTCCCCCTCCCTTTGATGAAAAGGGGGAACCTTCCCCCTCCCTTTGATAAATAGGGGGTCCCTTCCCCCTCCCTTTGATAAATAGGGGGTCCCTTCCCCCTCCCTTTGATAAATAGGGGGGTCCCTTCCCCCTCCCTTTGATAAATAGGGGGTCCCTTCCCCCTCCCTTTGATAAATAGGGGGTCCCTTCCCCCTCCCTTTGATGAATAGGGTGTCCCTTCCCCCTCCCTTTGATGAATAGGGTGTCCCTTCCCCCTTCCTTCAAAAATAGGGGTTCCTTTCCCTACTATTAAAAAAATACTTAAATAAAGAGTCTACTCCCCTCTCCATTTGAAGAACAGGGGTTATATTATGTTGTAAATCTCCAATAATTGTTTGCCCCTCCATTCACAGAACAGGGAGTAATATAATGATGTAGATCTTCACTCCATTGGCTGCCCCCCCATTCACAGAATAGGGAGTAATATAATGATGTAGATCTTCACTCCCTAGGCTGCCCCCCCATTCACAGAACAGGGAGTAATATAATGATGTAGATCTTCACTCCCTAGGCTGTCTCTCCATTCACAGAATAGGGAGTAATATAATGATGTAGATCTTCACTCCCTAGGCTGCCCCTCCATTCACAGAACAGGGGTAATATAATGATGTAGATCTTCACTCCCTAGGCTGCCCCCCCCATTCACAGAACAGGGGTAATATAATGATGTAGATCTTCACTCCCTAGGCTGCCCCTCCATTCACAGAATAGGGAGTAATATAATGATGTAGATCTTCACTCCCTAGGCTGCCCCTCCATTCACAGAACAGGGGTAATATAATGATGTAGATCTTCACTCCCTAGGCTGCCCCCCCATTCACAGAACAGGGGTAATATAATGATGTAGATCTTCACTCCCTAGGCTGCCCCTCCATTCACAGAATAGGGAGTAATATAATGATGTAGATCTTCACTCCCTAGGCTGCCCCTCCATTCACAGAACAGGGGTAATATAATGATGTAGATCTTCACTCCCTAGGCTGCCCCCCCATTCACAGAACAGGGGTAATATAATGATGTAGATCTTCACTCCCTAGGCTGCCCCTCCATTCACAGAACAGGGAGTAATATAATGATGTAGATCTTCACTCCCTAGGCTGCCCCTCCATTCACAGAACAGGGAGTAATATAATGATGTAGATCTTCACTCCCTAGGCTGCCCCTCCATTCACAGAATAGGGAGTAATATAATGATGTAGATCTTCACTCCCTAGGCTGCCCCTCCATTCACAGAACAGGGGTAATATAATGATGTAGATCTTCACTCCCTAGGCTGCCCCCCCATTCACAGAACAGGGGTAATATAATGATGTAGATCTTCACTCCCTAGGCTGCCCCTCCATTCACAGAATAGGGAGTAATATAATGATGTAGATCTTCACTCCCTAGGCTGTCTCTCCATTCACAGAATAGGGAGTAATATAATGATGTAGATCTTCACTCCCTAGGCTGCCCCTCCATTCACAGAATAGGGAGTAATATATTGATGTAGATCTTCACTCCCTAGGCTGCCCCTCCATTCACAGAACAGGGGTAATATAATGATGTAGATCTTCACTCCCTAGGCTGCCCCCATTCACAGAACAGGGATAATATAATGATGTAGATCTTCACTCCCTAGGCTGCCCCCCATTCACAGAATAGGGAGTAATATAATGATGTAGATCTTCACTCCATTGGCTGCCCCTCCATTCACAGAACAGGGGTAATATAATGATGTAGATCTTCACTCCCTAGGCTGCCCCCCCCCCCCCATTCACAGAACAGGGAGTAATATAATGATGTAGATCTTCACTCCCTAGGCTGTCCCCCCATTCACAGAACAGGGAGTAATATAATGATGTAGATCTTCACTCCATTGGCTGCCCCCCATTCACAGAACAGGGAGTAATATAATGATGTAGATCTTCACTCCCTAGGCTGCCCCCCATTCACAGAACAGGGAGTAATATAATGATGTAGATCTTCACTCCATTGGCTGCCCCCTTTCACAGAACAGGGAGTAATATAATGATGTAGATCTTCACTCCCTAGGCTGCCCCCCATTCACAGAACAGGGAGTAATATAATGATGTAGATCTTTACTCCCTAGGCTGCCCCTCCATTCACAGAACAGGGAGTAATATAATGATGTAGATCTTCAATCCCTAGGCTGCCCCCCATTCAAAGAACAGGGAGTAATATAATGATGTAGATCTTCACTCCCTAGGCTGCCCCCCCATTCACAGAACAGGGAGTAATATAATGATGTAGATCTTCACTCCCTAGGCTGCCCCCCATTCACAGAACAGGGAGTAATATAATGATGTAGATCTTCACTCCCTAGGCTGCCCCTCCATTCACAGAACAGGGAGTAATATAATGATGTAGATCTTCAATCCCTAGGCTGCCACCCATTCACAGAACAGGGAGTAATATAATGATGTAGATCTTCACTCCCTAGGCTGCCCCCCATTCACAGAACAGGGAGTAATATAATGATGTAGATCTTCACTCCCTAGGCTGCCCCCCATTCACAGAACAGGGAGTAATATAATGATGTAGATCTTCACTCCCTAGGCTGCCCCCCCCCCATTCACAGAACAGGGAGTAATATAATGATGTAGATCTTCACTCCCTAGGCTGCCCCCCATTCACAGAACAGGGAGTAATATAATGATGTAGATCTTCACTCCCTAGGCTGCCCCTCCATTCACAGAACAGGGAGTAATATAATGATGTAGATCTTCACTCCCTAGGCTGCCCCCCATTCACAGAACAGGGAGTAATATAATGATGTAGATCTTCACTCCCTAGGCTGCCCCCCATTCACAGAACAGGGAGTAATATAATGATGTAGATCTTCACTCCCTAGGCTGTTTATTGTAAAAAGGAAAACCACTCTGTATGAAATTTGTGAAAATTAATTCAAGTTGTCTCCCTGGGAAAAGTAATTTACTAGTTGCTGTAGAAGATGAACTGCAGAATTTGGCTCCACACGGTTGCGGTTCAAAGCTTCTATATTTTGGTACAAGATCTTTTATTTACGAAATGCTATTCTGACAGTGAAAACATGCTACAGTACACTGATTGTGTATAATTATCATATACATGTCAGTCATTTTGTGCTTCATATTGTAAAAATTAATTTAATAAAGTTGATATACACAGTCACATTATGGCATTCAATTCTTGCTGTAATAATAGCAACAAAGTCTGTGTCTAGAATGTCTCCCATTGTTTACTTGAAAAATGAAGAGATTGCTGTTATATACCTGCTGTTGGAGAGTATTCTATGGTACCCAAATATACCAGTACTGAACTGTAAGAAAAATTAATGGTACATTATGTATCTTGAGGTGAGCGTCTTATTAGCCCTAAAATGAAATATTGTTTGATTCCCATTCTAAAAATGGCCATAACCAAAATATTTTATTGCCCAAATTGAAATATTTTTTTTATGAAAAATTGGGGATGAAAAATGTCATTTTTTGTATACTGGCTTGTTTGTTTCAAGTAAATTTGGTACCTATTTAAATTTTTCACCTTAAGAGTTATTACTCAATTTCATATCAAATTTAAAAAATAATAGTTAACCTACCTACCTAAATTTGGTTTGGTCAGGAATGGGAAACGAAGAATATATTAAGTTTGGCCTTGCACCGCTAAATTTTACAATCATTTGTCTCCTTATTGTAGGTTACGGGTGAACCGTTGATCCGGCGGTCAGATGACACAGAGGAGAAGTTATTGAAGAGGTTAGAAGTTTATGGTACGCAGACCAAACCCTTGGTGGATTATTATTCAAAGAAAGATTTATTATCCACTATAAATGCAGAACAACCCAAAGCTGATGTTGAAAAGCAGATCAGTACCGCCTTTATCTCACAGTTGATGAAAGAATTGAGAAAAAGGGTTACGAAAAAGGGATAAATTGTACAGCAAATGTTGTTACGCAAAACAATATGTGTATGCTTGGAACATGTTGTGTAAATGTTGATACATGCCTTAAAGGTGCTTAATCAAAGATGGAACTAACATTTTCGTATGACATAATTTTCCTACATAACCACGTATTTATGTACTAATAGAAAGCCGCTGGCGGTGGCTTTCTGAAAGATTTATTTCAATTAAGCAATTTAGATCACTCTTGATAGCGCACACTCTACCATCTACATGTATATTCAAAATTTCTTAATTGTCTCATGTAGCCTCCTATCAAACTATGAAAATACTCTCTACTGGAACATAATTTTGAGTGCTATTTTTGGGTGGGACTATGCACAATTTTTAAAGAGGCACTTTCAATTTTCGATCATTTGTACATCCCATGAAGTTATAACCACAGGTAAAGGTATCATTGCTAAATAATTTCTTTTTTTACAGAAATTATTATACAGTTACAAATTTATTATTTTTATGCCCCCGTATCGATAGATCGGGAGGCATATAGTGATTCACCTGTCCGTCCGTTCGTCCGTCCGTTCGTCCGTCCGTCCTGGTTAACCAAATTTGACCGTTTCTTCTAGCATCATTATGGCTTGCTACAAAGCTTCCAAACTTGCATGGATGTTGTATATGAACACTCTCCACACACCTGTATCACCTAACCCCATTTTGACCTTCACCTTGACCTAATTTTGGACTTATTTATAGACAAGGCTTCCACAGGGGGCATAAGCGTTTATTGAACGCAGTCTTGTTTATTTCTTTTTTTTCAATGATACAGTTACCTGTGGTTAAACATAATAACCATAAAAGCATAATTATCAAAGAAAAATGGTGTACAATAAAGAATGAAATAAATGTAAAATATATTTGTTCAGATAAGCCATGAACATTACATGCAATAACGGTTTCCATAGTCACACTTTTGTTAATGCTATCCTGTCACTATTGGTTTATAAAAAGCCTTTTAGTGTTTTTAATGACATAAAGGATAATTTTCCGTTAAGTTTGTTATGAGTTATTTAGCATAATGCATTAAATCATGTTACATTTACATTTGAATATATATGTTTAAATGACCACCATACAATTCATTTAACATACTAACAAATTATAGTCATTTACGATAAATAAATGCATACAATACATTTCATATCATGTAATTGCAAAACCATAATGCATACCAAATGCATCACATGAATGTTTTTAAATTTAGCAGCAGATTAGATGATATTTTAATATTTGCACGTTTTCTAAATTGATTATTATTATATTTACACTAGTTGAATGTCCAATTACTTAACAGGGTTTTCAATGTTAACTGTTTGCCGATTTCTGTTGTTTGAAATTGTGTTTTGATTGTTTTATTTTTTGAAATATAGAAAGGGACATGGGGACATGGTCCAATCAGTATTTTCTGCCAGTCTGTTGTCATAATTAATAATGAAAACCCTGTTTCCTACAAATATAATTTTCAGCAATTTGACAATATATGTATATATAGGTATTGTCAATTACTGTACTGTCTCAGTGAAGGGACATGACATTCTAGTAATGTATGTCGGGGATTAACAATCATTATAATGTATACAGATTTTAGATGTGATACAATGCTAGTTAACTGTCCAATACTGGACCGGGATATCAATAAAACTAACCAATTATTATGTATATTGTTTGTGTTTATTATTTATTGTTGATGTGCCTATCAATGCATTGTTCCCCTTTACTGTTGGGCACACTCTTTGCCCCTGGTGGCCACACCCTGAAGGGCACACTCTTTGCCCCTGGTGGTCACACCCTGAAGGGCACACTCTTTGCCCCTGGTGGCCACACCCTGAAGGGCACACTCTTTGCCCCTGGTGGTCACACCCTGAAGGGCACACTCTTTGCCCCTGGTGGTCACACCCTGAAGGGCACACTCTTTGCCCCTGGTGGCCACACCCTGAAGGGCACACTCTTTGCCCCTGGTGGTCACACCCTGAAGGGCACACTCTTTGCCCCTGGTGGTCACACCCTGAAGGGCACACTCTTTGCCATTGGTGGTCACACCCTGAAGGGCACACTGTCTGACCAGTGACCCTGATGAGATTTACGACTCTACAAAAAAGTGCACGGGTGTGTGATACAAAGCATTATGCTCGGGAGTGTGAGACCAAAATGCACTGCCTTCCAAAAGTTCCTTCTCACTCTATGTAAGACTTACCAACTTTCTTGCAGTTAAATACTAGTAAAAGCGGAATATTGACAAAATAAGAAGAAGATGAAAAGCTATCATTTACAAAGGTTTTGAATAAAAATCATGAGGAAAACAACATTATCCACAAATCCTTATGAAAGCAAAGTACCGAAACTCCAGTGTTTCCTCCACATAATTAAAATTATTTCACTATCTTTCTTAGTATTGAGATTACCATTTGTTTGCATCTTTTAGAATTATTATTCCTCCAAGCCATGGGAATTTGCTTAATTCCCTGTTCTGTCGGATTCCAGAATTCTGACACTTTAGCACATATTCAATGTCAAACCACAACTTTTCTATCGAATTGAAGTCTGGTGACTGTGGTTACCCATCTTAACTCTTAAGGTAATGTTCAATCACGATGTTGCTTAGAGCCTAAGAGGGCATGGTACAACTCTCAAGACCGCATGGAGGTGGGTGGGGATGTCATTACACAATCTCTTGAAATGTCTACAAGCGTTGCCACCCACCCTGCCTGACACCCACCCTGCCTGACACCCACCCTGCCTGACACCCACCCTGCCTGACACTTTCTACAATGCCCCTGGATGAAATGCAAACCTAAAACATCACAGTTCCTTCATGAAATATAACTTTGGGCATCAAGAAATCTGGTAAAATCTATCTATGGGCATCACACTATCTAGTCAAATGACTTCAACGAGAATACCAAGTGTCTAATTTTTCTCTTTAAACATTATTTTAGTGCTTCTGAATGCAACCAAAGGCACTTGTCAATACCCTGTTGCTTAAAATCGATGTTGGAGTGAAACTATTTCAAACATCTCAAGATTAAAGAGATGATGTTAAAATCGCAATCAACAAAAGCCAAATTGTGTATAATTAGATTGTTGCTAGGCAACGGGGCAGTTATGGTTTATTCACAAAACATTGTACACAATATAAAATTTGTGTATTTACCCTTTCTTATGATGTATTTATCATCGATGTAACTCAAGTATCCATGTTATTATAACGATTCCTTATTGTAACATATATTTTGGGACACCCTGTACGAAACGTGCGTTGCGTAATTTTTCGTTGAACGCCGGGCTGATCTCCTACAAACATTCACAGAACTACTAATTTGAAACAAATTATGTTTGCTCTCATCCATCCACAGCAGCACTCATTCAACTCAGAATAAATCATGTTGCGCTGTAACATTCTCGGGTGTCTGTGAGCAAGCAGAGGCTTCTTAACAGCTTCGTTGCCATTAAGTATGCTAAATGTCAACTTATTTCTTTCAACCAGGCCCCAATTCCACGAAAAAACTTAAGTTATTGCTCAGCTGAGACTGATATTTTAAAAACATATTTTGTTGGGTTGATGACGTTCATGTATACTTTTATATATTGGTACATCACAGTTAGATGCAAATTTAATAGAGCAATACAAAATAAGTCCGACTTTTATAGAAAATAGTGCTTTAAAGTTATAAAAATAAAAAACTTAAGTCTGTTATAACAAGCTCAAGTACACAGTTTTTTTATTGTTCATAAAAGTTGGATTTACATACGCATTTCATACAAAAATCACCTTCTAAATCATTATTTAGCAATAAATACACAGTTTCTGGTAGCAATGTACATCACAGGACTATAATTGTACTCACATAATGATTTCAAAATAACAGTCTCAGCTGAGCAATAACTTAAGTTTTGTCGTGGAATTGGGGCCTGAGTGTGTGACGCCTACGGTTAGATTTCATGGAGGGAATGTGTTGTTCTCGGGTTACATTCAATTCAGGTGCACTGACTGACCAGTACTGTTAGTTCAGTTCAAGGCTGGGTGGGTGGCAATGCTTGCATAGACAATATCAAGAGACTGTGTAATGACATCGGCCCACCTCCCTCGGGTACTGAGCTTTGTACCATGCCATCTATTCAACATGGTGAAGGAATTGAAACAGGAACCTTGTCATATGGGTTTAGAGAGGTAACTCATGTGGCCAGACTTAAATTCATTTATGTGGTTTGTCATTAAGTCTGTGTTTTAGCGTCATAATTCTGGAGGCCAATGTCCATGAAATTTGAGAGGAAATTAGTTTTGAAAGTTGCAAACAACTGGCTATGTCAATGCCAAGGAGGAGCGGAGACACCAAGTACAACTACAACAAGAAACAATCATGAAACATAATTATGAACTTTGACCTCCAAGTGTTACCTTTACCTTTGAGATATTGACATGATAGTTTTGCATGAAATAATTAGGTTGCGATTCGAACGTGTACGTATAATTACCCGTGCATGTATACGCACGCATTGCAATTAAAATTCGCTTGCGAAACACAACGTGTGTTTGTAACATCACAAGGCACTTGTATCATAATTTCATCTTGAATCGATAATGAGTGTTTATATAAACTCACTGAGACTACCGGCGATACAATCGTGGGTTTCCCGTGCATGCGCGTACCTGTGTGACATAGTACACATGATATTTTCGTCTGTCTCACGTCCGTTACTTGTAGAAACTACACATACCTGGATGACGAAATACACCAAAATAGTATTCACGTACACGTACATTTTACACGTTCCCTTTCGCAACCTCTTTTGTCTCATGGCGGTGAATTTGTGTGTCAAGTCCCACTGTAGATGACAAAATTACGGTCCAGACAAATACTTACTGACGGACGGACTGGTAGATAGGGTGTCAACGATTCAAAAATTTGTTTAAAACATGTGTTTTTTCCTAATGAACGCGACCCAAACTGAGTTTGTCAAAGAAGAATAAAGCTTGACGATTTTATGAATGGACTGAAATGATCATCGTCAAAGATTTTGGACTAGAACTTAACAGGCTTTTCACTGTTTTTGTTAACACTTTACAATGTATTTCGGTAATATCAAATGATGTCATTCGCTAATAGTCAAAAGTTTTTGCACCGGTTGTCAAGTCCTGTACATGTGTTTGTAAATATAAATGTTCCATAGAATTTCAATACTTTTAAAACTTTTAAATGTATTCTTTGTTGGAAATAGCCGAATGTTAATAACGTAATGGGTGTCATAAGTGTACCAAACATTATGATTGGGTTCCATTGATCGTTTTGAGAGCTACCTATATATACTCATCGTGCATGCTTATTTACAATTAACAATTCGTTGCAATTTCAATGGTTCCATTATTGTCGGAAGCATTTCCGGAAACACATTGTATAAGAAATTTAAAACCGCATATTAACAGTTCCGGATATTCTACATTGAATACAAGTTGAACTCGTTTTAGGTTTTTGTAGATACTTGTTTGGAGTCAAATGCTTGGTTTTGTATGTTTTAAGCAGTACAAATAAATGGAAATTAGGTTGAGCCTCAAGTCTGACGTAGAAATAGGTAACGCTGATCTACTTATCATTGTATCGATAGTTCTATTAGAAAAACGAGGCTGTAAGTCAAATTTACATTTCGATTCATGCACTCAAGCTGAGTAGCACTGGCATAATGGAGTTTAAAGTGATGGTACGTACTGTTGGAACGTAGTGAACTTCGTGAGTTCCTTTAGTTGGGAGTCTATATTGCGTAGTGCTCACTTGGATTGATAATTCAGTTTGTACGACACATTTACAACATGGACCTCCCTAACGGCGTATTTGAACAACCATTATGTTTATTTCATCACATGTGGGCGGTATATAACTACACTGCCAGGTATACTAGTACGTTAAAGGTTTGTTAAACAGACAGACACATTTATTGGAGGGTGTAAGTGATCGTAAAGTTGGGTGATGGCTGTTTTGGACATGAAACATGTTCGACTTACGTTTGTTCTTCTAATATATCGCACAGTGGGTATTACCGCCATTGAGATAATAATGAATAATTTGCCTGACAATACGGCATTTGTAAACGTGACAGCTGTCAGTGATCGCAAGGATTATAAGTTGGGGGTTGTGGGTACCCCAATGACATGGGCTGATGCCACCGAAACCTGTCATAATCTGGGATATGGTGGTCTTCTATTTTCAAAACCTGCTTGGCATCAACGTTACCAAGTACGCCAATATTTGGAGCGGATAAACTTCAACGGTATGAATTACAGCTTTTGGATGGGTGCAATTCGTCCGTTTATACACGTCCGAAAGTGGTATCGATTTACAAACAATAACTGTGGTGAACTTTCCGACCCGTATTTATCACTCGATGGTGAGTTTATGGACGGCCAATGTTCTTTCCTTCGTCGTAATGAGTCAGTGCCACCATTTTACGAAACTGGTGTGATAGAAAATTGCACACGGCTGCACTCATTTGTTTGCGTTAATGAGATGGGCCCTGTCAGGTTTAATGCGTATGACAACTTCTATGTCGACTCAGAGCCACTGGATGGTGTATTGTTAGAAGAGCTTAACGTTTCTGTTGACGAATGTATAAACACTATAAACACGTGTTTCAGACAAAGTGCCTGTTTGGCCTTTACTTTCTACAGTGCACTGAACTCGTGTTTGTACCTTAACAGAGCATCAAATTTAGTTATTACGTTAAACTACACAATATTCCCATATACAAACGCAACTCACTACGCAAAGGGTGACTGTAGTCTGAAATTCTGGTCACCCAGTAACCTTCCAGCAGTGGGCGATGTGAGTCAATCTGTTCCAACATGTGGTGTAGATGGGATCCCGTCAGGTTATCTCCCATGTAGTGATGACAACCGGCCTGTACCATGTGGACACACACATGTGTCCGCGACTGAATTAGAACAATCTGTCACCGAACTGACTGACAGTCTTACAGTAGACAAGGGGACTACCGTTATCAATAAGAGAAAGCAAGTGTCTGCCAGTGATGAAAGGACATCATCAAAAACGTTCGGTACTGTTGGGAGTGTGTGTATAGCCTGTTTTGTCGCTTTCTTTCCTATGTGTGATTTATTGCCGAAGAAGAGTAAGAAGTCGACAAAACAACAGAAACGTTCGAAAAACACAAAAAATTCCAGTGTATGAATTACTTGATAGATATAATTATATTAATGGGTTTGTTTTATTTATACAAAATGTAAATGGTTGTAAAATAGTACAAAATACATGTACCTTGTATTTATTCTGCCCGGTTTGCTACAAGATAAATGGCGTTTGAACATTGACGACTCTAAAGGGTTTGCTTTATTTAATCTTGTTCTGTATAAGTATCGGCTATCCTCCCAAGATCGTTCCATCTTTACCTTAGCACAACATTATCTTGTTTCGATTTCGGTTTAGACACTCCACTAGTATGCTCTCCCGTGAGATTGGACACACCGGTCAACTCGTCAACACAGTGCAGTTCTAATACAGCGACTTAACCCGTGATACTGATACTTGTATTTAACGGTCGAGGAAACTAATCTTACTATGACAACAAGTTAATAAATTAAGTTAATATTAGCAGGCTGTATGATAAATCTTCCGAAATTGGGGATGTTTAAATCATGCATGGCCTCCTTGGTCGCATGGTTATGCTCGTTGACTTCATTATGGTGGATGATTTACGCCCTGTCGTATGGTCGCGTTTTATCGCCGCGAAAATGCTGTTCAATATTCGCATCTGAACTACACACTCGTGATTTAATTACTACGCATCCGAACTCGTGCCTGTATTTCATTCCACAACAAAGCTATAGAAGAGATCATGCCTGTTTAAACATTGTTTTTATTATTTCGGATCTATCATTTGGGCCTACGAAACTAGCATACAATGAGCATGACCTTAGGGGAGGGATACTTTTTGTTCAACAGATTCGAAGTGTTCATAATTATACACGTACGAGTAACTATCTATGATTTTTTAAAATATTTGTTTACATTGAGTATCAATGATGATCAATGTTAATACAAGACAACATGATTAAAACCATACCATCAAACCTGCTACACATGATGACCGGTAAGGAAGATCAAGTACTTTTTGTCAGATTGAATGCAAGACGTTGTATTACATGTATATCTGTTATTCAAACTATGAATGTTGCTACTGAATTCATGTTGAACAAATCATGTGTCATTCGCTTTTGAAGTTTGGTACAAACTGCTCAGAAGGTTTTAAGGACTGGTATGGTCCTTTATAGGTTCTATTGATTTGAACATTTCTTTGTGTAACTCTCATGCACTTGAAGCAGTGCATACTAAACTGAGTGTTTAATTAGAACATGAATGATTGCAATTGTATATTCAACTTATAATATAACATGAAAGCGACATTCTTTGTTTATCAAGTAGGCCGTTACAAAGATTGTATATGTGGTAGATCTACCAGGAGGCAATAGAACTACGTATAGTTTGCATGTGATAGAATTAGATCTCTTAGGGGGCAAAGACAAGTACCAAGCGGCTTTTCCAATGAGCGAATGATTATCATAATTAAGGCGTACGAATCAAAGTTATATACATTATAGAGGATATCAAAGCTAGGCATATATAGGGACGATCACCTATCATTGTTGTTTATCACTGTGTTCTTACACTTATTGAATATATTATTTCAATATATTTACAGTTGTTGTTTCTACAATTAGTGATTGCGGTGAGAACCCACACCTTAGATTGAGGACATGTAACGTCGTTACATTACACAGTGGAAGGTTGTCTGACTATACAGGGTGTCCAAAAAGTATACAGTTTCAGTGTATAATTATCAAATCTCTTCACTCTGCTATCGTAAAGAAAATTTCCACATGTGTATAAAAAATAGATGTAAGTTTTTCTAGGACCAGTTTTAAGATTATAACATGGATACTTTTTAGAAAAATGTAAATTTACTGAAATTACCTTATTTTCACGTGCCGTCTATTCAGTAATTTATGACATTTACTCAAGATTTCCACCCTTCTTACGTTTCCCTTCTTGCACTTCTTTTAAACTATTGGTAACATTTGCACATGTGTCTTACCTGATATTATTAACTCTTTTCAATCGTATGTTTCACGTGAGCACAGACTTGTCTGTTGGCTTTGTGCTGTACACTAGCGATTGTAAACAGTGATTCAAAATCCCTAGCGATGAATCATGTAACGAAGCAATTAAACTCACGGGGGTTTCGAATGTTTTAAAATAAAAATAAAAAAGGGCAATCTTGAAATTATTCCGTTAACACTAAAACTTTCAAGATATCACTACAAGGACTCTATAGAAATTCATACGGTATGGGTACAGAACATTTCTATTGATATTCCGGACAAAACGCAAGCTACGTGAAAATAAAATAGTAGGCGTCGACAAATCGCCAAGTATGTCTTCATTTTAAGTTAATTACATCAAATACGACGATGTTAAATAAACACATACAAAACAGTTTCTTTGACTAGCGAGGTCATTATTCAATATAGTTATCCCGTGTCTATACCTATCATTAGTATATCATATTACCGTTGATCCATCAATAGCCTCTATAGTTATACGAGAAGCACACAGACGGCTTAAGATAGAATAAAATAGAAAAACATCACAATAGAAATCAGTTCAACAGGAAACCACATTCCATTGACTGTATGATGGGTATTTATTACCTCTCACTTTCGTAATGCTAATGTTATATGTCAGCTTGTCAATATCACAATGTAGCAAGACCTCGTGACTAAAGAAGGCATCAAATCCAAGATTTTACACGTTCATCGCACTTTAATCAAAACATCGCTGATGTATCAGTTAGCGTCTGGATTGCCTCGCGGAAAACGTTTATTGCGCGTAAGCATCCCCACTCATTCACCGAGACTCTTTTTGGGCTTCGATGATATGCTTCCCAGATTATTCCCGATATGTCTTCGTGAGTATATCAGCAACAAATTCAGTGCCTTGAATTTTCCCTATGTACTCGCGATTTCACAAGATGTCTCAAGACTCCCCGAAGCTTCCCCGATACATCGGGGAGCAAGCTTCCTGAGAAATCGAGTAACATGTCCATGACACCATCAGGAGCACATCCTCGAGACAGTCGGGCTAATGCATAACATCTCGAACACATCTCCCGATGAACCCCAAAACTATCACGATTCCTCCCGATGTAACACATTGTCTTATTACCTCCCCGACGCTTTCCCTACACCACAAGCAACACTGTTAGCAATATAGGGGCAAAACCTTCCAGAAAATTGCTCGATCATTCAATCTGTGACTGACAATACAACTAAAAGTATTGCTGTCTTCTTTCGCTGTGTCGAAATCCCTGGACCAAAGTCTATTTCCCGGGACTCGGAGCCGATAATGTTATCAAATTCCCGCCTGTCGGGAAGATTCGTCTGTCTAATTCCCCCTGTATCCAGGGCGTCCCTGGCGGGCATGATATTGACTGGTGCATATTATACAAGAGTCAAACTGTAATAAAGACATTAAACAGTGGCCCTGACGGGGATCGAACGGTCCGAAGTTCAAGCGCGCCCTTCCTCAAGGCCATCACTCCCTACATTGTCCTGATTAGATCTAGTAAAAAGTGAAATCACAAGAAAGCATCAACTGATTTGAAAACTATTTTTAATTCAAATTCAATTAAAAATCAACATGTCAATTTCATCAAAATGAAATATACCATAAATTAAAACTTTTAAAATGTTGAAAATTTTCCTTGTTTTGTTTTGAAATTTTACGTTATTTAATATTGGTATTGATTCTAGCCCGTCACCAAGAATCGAAAAAGTCGTCATCGTCATCCTCAATGTAAAAGTCGGCGGAGAGGAAGTCTACATCTGCAGGTGACGGTGAGGTGTTACGGTAGACGAGTGGTGCTGCTACAATACTCTCCCATTTGGCGGTAAGAATGTCCAGTTTGCTTTCCATTTTGGAGGTACACCTTGATTGAGCACGCTGGTTACGGTTATACTCTAGTCGACTGGAAGCCCTGTCCTCTTTTGCTTTCATCTTCTGTAACGTCGTCTGCTTGAAGATAAGTTCATTATCCACACGTCTTTCAGCCACTTTCTTCCTGTATTAATGCAAAAGAAAATAGGGGTGTACCTATCAGTTATGAAACAATTCAGCAAAAATCAGCCTTTGTGTTTAAGCTAGGAGGAGTGTCTAAAGTAAAAACAGACTACACACTGATCACCTATGATGCACACACTATGAGATTGACAGAAATGTCGGAAATGTAAGGTCAAATAAATGGATACAAAACACTGAAGTGATAGCAATGTAACTTAAAACACTGTTTACCGAATATTTTCAACCTTCAACTACCAATGACGTGCGACGCGTATAATTTATATATGCCGACATCACAAGATATCAAATACTTACACCAGTCTAGAATGCGCGCGTGCTTTGTCTCTTTTCTGATTGACGTGCTCTGCTCTCTTACTTATAGCATTTTCACATTTCTGGTCGGAAGCCATACGAATCTGTATGGTGAAGAAAACATAATACAAATGTATGTGATAATAAAAGTTGAATGTTTTATAACAATTTATATTAATGTATGTTCAATGTACAGCGATGTTAATAACATTTGTAATTATACAATATACATGTACATGCATTAGTTTATTTTAAGATAATAATAAATTGGTCAGGTAACGAAGCGCTCAGTAGATACGGCAGAGTACAAAGTAACACGCTATTAAGGGCACAAGAAAACGAAAAAGGTAAAATGCACACACAGATAACAATGACTGGGACACTCACAAGACATTTGTACTCCAGTTGAATAAGGAAAATCCACGTCTGCAGCCAGAACAAGATGGTTACATTCAAACTAAAGTGGGTATAAAAGGCTAATTTTGATTTAAATCAAACATGTCCGCTTAAGAAGAAGTTACTGATTACTTCAGGTGATCACGGCGAAATCTTATATTGAAAGATAACTTACAGGTCCGGGACGTCGGCTGATAGGCGGCAATACCGATTTATTCATCGGACGGCTGTCCACTTCTACTGTAAAGGCTATACCTCCTCTAGCCTGCTTGTGTTGGTATTCCACTGGAAGTATATAAACAAAATAGTGAAGACGTAAGCCGAAACATTAATTAAATAAAAATACGTTACACGTATTGATGTCGATTTTTTAATCTTTACTGGAAGTATACCATTGTCTGAAGGTTCAGTACACGTTTAGTAAGACTTAGTTTGAGTTGATTTAATGTCATCTTGACCACTGTCCATCAGCCTTAATAAACAGAACTTATCACTGCGCTGGACCATTAAATTCTATAACTGCTATTGGTAGGTATCGAAGAAACAGTAGCGATACCAGTTAGACACTTTCCGGATAATATTCAGTCACTTGTAACGTTTTACTTACTTTACGCCGCTGTATGCTATACAATCTAATTATAGTGCTGTTTCTATTTAGTGCTATAATACATTGACGCAATGTTTTAACATACTATGTTAATATACTACTACCATGAATAACTTACCCAGTGTTCCAACAGACTTGTCCTTTCTAGCATCTATGGCTTTCCTTTTCTTCTCTCGTCGTTTCTCTTTCCTTTTCGCCAACCAGGTTGACACAAACCCAAAGCAACCGGCGGGTTTTGGAGGAGGGAGATCGTTCTTGGTGGTATTCACTTTGCCAACTGCTGGTTCTGACTTCTTAATTGGTGCTAATTTTACTGGTAATTTCATTTCGTCATTGTCCTGGTACTGAGAACCAGGGGCATTCTTCTACAAAAACGTTTGAAAAGTTTAATACATTTTATCATATAACAGTTTTCATAAGTTTTAATTAAGAACTTAGAGTTCCGTTGTCGTCAGGCGGTTTATAAAACCTCAATATACATGACTATGATAAGTAAAATGCTGTAAATAAACCTTAGGACGGTGTCTCATGAAAAACACAAGTTCTATGAATTTTACAAGTTTAACGAAGTGCGCATGCGCGAAGGGTTGCGCGTTTTGCGGCATGAAAAATACAAGTTGGACGGTAATGACGGTACCGATGAATATGAAGTAAATCAAGTGGGAAAATACATTCTATGTTGACTCGAACCTACTATCTCATAACCTCTCTACAGACTAAGCTATCAGGTGGTCGTCTAACCACACACAACCACAGGTAACTGTATCATTAATAAAGAGTAAACATCTAAGATAATATACATTTTATAGAAAAACGTTTTCTCTTTATCAATGATACAGTTACCTGTGCACACAACTACAGGAATAGGTAAAATGCTGTAAATAAATCGTAATGATAAATATACCAGATTTATATAGCGCCCTTTTCATGCGAACGCACGTTCAAAGGCACTTTACATAATTGTGTTGCAGCCACAAGGGCGCAGGTGCATCCTCTACCAGTGCAGATACAGCATGATCTGACCAGAGGGACATACTGAGAGAAAGCCCCTGAAGGGAGAGAGGGACATTAGATACAGGCATCTCCGGCGCTGCAGAAGTGCGCCTAGCTCTTATTTCGAATAGACAGTCTAGTTCTTTAATGTGCCCGGTGTATAGCACCGATACACAGTTTCCTGGCAATTCCAGATACTTTGCAGACCACACGGCCAGATATAGCGGGAAATATTATAAATATTTCAGAAAGTTCCGATGTCAGGGATTGAACCCACGTCCTCTAGATTGACAGCCCAGTGCGTTACCACTGAGCTAAATCCGCTTATGGCTTAATGATGATATGAAGTAAATCAAATTGGAGAATGCGTGATTCGAACCTACCATCTCCTAAACACTAGTACGTCTCTCTACCGACTAAGCTAACCGAGTGGTGGTTTAACTACTGACAGCTACAGAAAAATGTTAACATTCAAATTTTACCTTCTTCTTCCTCTTCTTCTTTTTCCTCTTTTTCTTCCTGTCATTGTCTTCTTTGATTTCTCCTACACCATTATCAACAATCATCATTTCGGGTTTTACTGCTTCTTTTGTATTATCTGTATCACAAAACTTCTTTACCTGTTCTTCTATAACTCCTCCATCAGTTCCTATTTTCGTATCTTCATGCTTGTGACCTATTTGTTCAGTGGCTGAAGCGTATTTATCGTTTGTCTCATTCGTTGCTAACGTATCTGAGGCGGCAAGGCAATCATCTGTAGTTTTCTCAATTTCAGGCGTCAATTCCACATCATCGTCTACCTCCTGTTCACAAAGATTATCTCTTGTTTTCTTTGTGAGTTCGACCAATTTAACAACATGACGTGCTGATTTTACGTGGATAAGTGTACTCTGACGCTTTACGTGCGCCATCTTTGCTGACCAGCGTATCCAAGTGTGACGTCACAAACGATGTAACGTCATAACTTCACAATCGGGACCCATCAGACATTACTGACATGTCTCTGGTGTAAATAGAACGTCGCCATTATTTGAACGGTTCTTAACGGTTATTAGCGTATCCTGAACTATTTTGACGGTTTTGTAAACACTATAAATAATGGAATGTACTACTCCGATTACACATATTGGACCTAAATATATGCTCAGCTTATCATTCACTATCTTTATAATCTGTTAAACGTCAAATATTGCTGGGGACGCTAGGATCTATTTTCTTAGGCGTGGTGGTATCCTGTATTCGCCCAATCCGGACACCCCGGACAATTTCTTACGAATCATCCGGTTTCATGACGGAAAGACCCGAGTAGTTACGATTGATAACCGCCGTATTGTGCCAATGTCTTTATCATTCCGCTTGATCCATCCGAGGGAGGTGTCGGATCCATGACGGAAAGACCGAGTAGTTACGATTGATAAAGTAACTGACCTAATCGGGACCCCTTGGACATTATTGACGTAACATGTAGTAAGGCTTGAGTGCAAATAGAGCTTCGCCATTATTTGAACGGTCCATGTCAGTTTAATATTTTTGTAAGCACGAAAAAGAATGGATTGCAGTTCGACATAAACATACATGTAGATCTGTTCTATGTTCATCACTATGCTGGTGACGCTAGCATTTATTTACTTCGGTGTGATTATTCTTATTCCGGATGATATTTCATTTTGAGAAGATAATCTGCTCAATCACTACATTTATTACATCCGAGGGATTGTCGGCATCGACGGAAAGCGCCATCAACTTGCAATGTACAGTGCGATCACATTGGACAATCTGGTTACACCATCCTCATACATCAGTGGTTAGTCAAGTTCTCGGACGAAGAATACTCTGGTGAACGAGAATGGGTTAAACGCACCAACCAAAAAAATGTTGCGCAAATAATATCAATGTGGTTACATCAGACAACCTAGTTCTGATCAGTTGATATGGAAAATAACATACATGTAGTAGGATGTGAAGAAAGTGATCGTAATATTTCCCTTAACTGTATGGCGCGCGCTTCGGGTTCGCGAGGTCCCGGGTTCCACACCCGATTGGTCCACTACTTGATTTCTATGGGCAAGAATAACCCACATGTTCCACTTGACCAATGTGTGAATTTGTACATATGAGGACTGTGTCTGAACATGTTCGATAGTCCTGGGCGCCGCAGAACTATGTTGGCTGCACACCCACCAGGAGAGAAATACTAGTGGTAATCCCAGGGAGACTCGAACGCAGGTTTCCATAGGTAGCCCAATGTCCAGGGGAAGTTAAAATGTCAAGGGGTGGCTGAATGTTTGGAGTGCTGAAAGCAGCTCTCGAACAATGGTAACTTTACTTTTTTAACTTCATGGTAACAATAATACGATCAAGAAATTATTTCATTTTCGAACTAAATGGACAATCACGCGTACTCATTTTCTCCCAATCACTAAATATACTGGAAGTTCGCCGTCCTTGAAAATTGAATTCCGAAATCAGGATCATCGCAGGGTGGATATTGGACCCCAGATCGAAATTGGCGTGGCGCTATGTGAATACCGAACTCACTGCCACCAGGCTGATTATTGGCCAACAGTGGGAAATGGAATTTCGAACTTTAACCTCCCAACTTTTCGGAGCATAAACAAATACCAGTTTCTTTTTTAAAAACTCTACAGACTGAGGGTACATATTATCCTTTTTGGTGTAAAGGCCTTATAGTTCTTTGTAAACGCATATTTCAAGGTTTAACATTCTATAACTATATTATGTAATATCATTAAATGTATTTCATTCAATTTGTACTGGTGGACAAAAACATCAAAATGTGCATAATTGCATCGTTTAATAATGGATGGTTTGAATTCATCCTATACTATAATATAAACTTGTTTTTTGAATAAGATTGAATACGTTATGTGCGTCTTTTTGGGTTAATGTATATAAAATTATATTGGTATTTAGACTATATAAAAGCTAAATGTTTGTGTTACGTAACTATATGGTGAACTAATCAATCAAAACATGAATACCATGCGTCTTCAATCGAACATATCGTACATAGAAAATTGACAATGTGCTGCATTCTAATAGCTGGATGATACAAACATTTTATTTACAAATATTTTTCTAAAACTATTGACCAACTTTCAAGACACAGCAGCGTGTTTTATTCGAGATGCTTCGCTTCGACATGTCGACAAAACATTCGAAATGGTGTCATATTTGCCTATTGAAAGTGTTTTCAGGACTGCAATGAAAAGAAAATGTTTTATTTATTATTGATCGCCGTCTTACTGTTAAATCAATCAGTTCCGAAGTTTAAATTTCGAGATTTTCGGGGGTGGGGTTGAAGCAAAGACTTCGTAGGGTTGTAAATTAGATCATCTTTCCTGAGCATCTTCCTGGCTTATCGATGAAATAAATTGTCTCCTTTCTTAACTACCTGATTGACTCGATAACGGTCATTGATACATTTTTTACAAAAGAAATATCGAGGAGTATTTTTTTGAATCGATTAAAGCACATTTAAAACAAAGTATTACGGTGGTAACTCGACAAATTCAGTCGGTTATTTCTCAGAAAAAGGTTTAACTTCGGAAGATTTTTATTGTGTATAGTATAGAAAGGACAGGGGATGTTTTATATACGCGTGTAGTCAAGTAGGCATACTGATCATTAGCAAAGTTTTAAAAGAAATGCTTATCACAAATAAAATCCTTTGATATATTCTAAATTATCGTAACTTGCTGAATATCATCAATTACCAGATTTGTTTTTGTTTAGAAATGTTTGGCAATTTAAAACAATCGAGGTAAATAGTGTTAGTACAGATTACAATGTAGCAATACCACGTGACTTCGGGCAACAAATCCAAGACGAAATTTGCATCACTTTGAAAACAAAAAATAGCCTACGTATTTTATTTCAATACCTATTTCTATACAGATAGAACTCGACGAAGAAATATTATACTTACGGCTAATTTTGTTTTCGAAGTGAAGTAAACTTCGTCTTGGATTTGTAGCCTTTAGTAATGTATTAGTCACGTGGTATTGCTACATTGGATTACTTGATTTAGGAATTCGAGTTTGTGATTGGGTTATCCATCAAATCAGGAATGTATATATGTAATAATTGATAGCTCCTGAGCAATAACCCCTGAATCAAATTAACAATAATTAAACTACCACGCATATTATGGTAAACTATGAACACAGTCTACGAATTTATTCAACAACCCCTCGTATCGACGAGTTTACAGTATTTATTAATTAAATCTCCGTGTATTGTCATCGTATATAGATGCGTGATGTCGGTAAGGAGAGTACATTTCTCAAACTGACGTTTATTGAACATGATATAAATTGGTTTAAACGGTTTGTAAAACATCTCAAATGACGCATTTGATGCAATTTGATAGTTAATAGTTTCAGATTAGTTCACAATATAAGTTACAATTTACGGCGATGCGGTCTGGTGAAATCATAGCTCTAAACGAAATCCTAATACATGTATTAATTTAAAAGTACATGTAAATGCAGGGAACATTGCATAAGTAAATGACAGTTAATGTTATTATTTACAGTGTCGCCCCTGTTAATGATCAATCTGTATTATAAAACAACCCTCTGTGTTAAACAGTTAGTTTTGATGAATCCTGCAGTCATTGTATAGATCTCCTGATGTTTGCTAATTTTATGTACTTACTTATTTTATACAAACATTCTAACTGATGCTTCCTGCTTGAGTCTTGTATATACTTCAGGAAAGTGCTGAGAATGCATTATTTAATCTAAACATACACCAACTAAATACAAACATCACTCGGATACGTTCAAAATAATGATACCATACACCTAAGTTTGAGAAAGACAAATCCCAAACCTCTTTAACGGTACTACTGAAAGAAATCTGGGTGACTGGGCAAACGCGTCTATTTTATCTTGGGGGAGTTGGTCTTGTTGTCGCCATAGACAGACGGTCGACTTACAAGGCGTGGATAAGTTTCCTAAAAGGGTGCCTATATTAATCTGAGTGATAGAATTGAGTGCGGTTCCTCCAACGTCTCAGATACTACGCATGGTCCTTAGGCCTGTACTGTTCTGTACTTTAAAATTCAATACATGTATTCTAAACATTTATAAGGCACATTTACAAAAACAGCATTTTTCGGCATACCAGTACACCAACCCATTACTAAATATGTATACTTTTCTATACCAACCCACAGCCATTTAACACATTATGGTCTGATTACTAGTACCCATAACTTTATAAAAACTTGAAAGGTAAATAGGCAGTGAATGAAGCATGTTTATGATTCAGTTTTTCACTTGTAAATAAGCTTCATTGATATAATCAATATTAACTTCTTTTTTTAAATACATGTACTTGAGGCGCTTAAAAACGTCGCTTATTTCGTAAACTCCCGTAAGTAAGTAAGTGTGAAAATTCGTGGACTTTTAGTAATGGCCCGGTCCCAACTCCACGACAAGTCTTGAAGAACTTTAGTAATTGTCTAGCTAAGTCTTTAGTTTACAAACACAGTGTATGGGTTATATGACTGCATTAGTATACTGGTATTTATTGTTTTATCTCAGCAGGAATTCTGATATACTAGTATGTATAGAACAGGTCCTGGGTTGGAAGTCAAATTTGATAGAGCAATTAAATGTTAAGCCTGGTGTTTTAAGTAGGGTTAGCGCATGCTTTTTCGTATATAACATTATTATATTACATCTGTAGAGTACCGAGGGACGGTTGGTGCCCAAGCCCGTTTGGGCGAGGCCAACAGCACTCCCAAGGCGTAGATGTTATAACAGGTAAGAATAGGCGTGAATGGTATCATAGCATAAAACATCAAGTTTAGCGTTTTGTATTTAATAATAATTGAATAGCAATATCTTGCCATTCATCTCTGTATGATCTTTTGGGAAGCGCGCCTATAATAAGTTTGAATAAAGGCGTTTATGTAGAAATTGGGCCTAATTTTCCCGACAGTTATAATACATCGATGGAGTGCAGAAAATAACTATTCAATTCTTATAGTCACAACCATAGGCACATGATTTCAAATTATCTGATTGTATTTAATAATAATTGAATAGCAATATCTTGCCATTCATCTCTGTATGATCTTTTGGGAAGCGCGCCTATAATAAGTTTGAATAAAGGCGTTTATGTAGAAATTGGGCCTAATTTTCCCGACAGTTATAATACATCGATGGAGTGCAGAAAATAACTATTCAATTCTTATAGTCACAACCATAGGCACATGATTTCAAATTATCTAAGTGTATACCCCAATAGTTTCTAATTATCTGAGTGTACCCTATATCGAGAGCAGCGGCCATCTTTAACCAAAAGGGATATGACGATACAAAAGCTGGTATCCAGTTTTTTTACTGTTGTCACAGCAAGCACGGATGCAAGATATGTGACGTCATATCCGTTGCAGCTAAACATGACCACTGCCCAACCTTCTCTCTATATAGGGTACACTCAGATATTTTGAAACTATAGGTTACACTCAGATAATTTGAAACTATAGGTTACACTCAGAGAATTTGAAACTATAGGATACACTCAGATAATTTGAAACCATGTGCCTAAGATTACAACCTATATTGAAAACCCTTACTTTAAACTTCCAAGCTGGCGCAATTGAACCCAATTTGTTAGAGTTCCGTACGTTTAACATTGTGAAATCACGACATCATGGTGACGTCATTATGAATTACATTTATTATGCAAGTGGTTATGGTTGATTCGATGTCATATTTCATTTTAACTTATTGTGAAATTGCCTTATAATGCGATCATAAGGCAAACACGTTTGACCTAACAATCAACACATATCGTCTATATAAATGTATAATGTTACAATATATATATATATTGGTCTGGACTATTGTATGCGTCTTCCGCTGCCGCCAGCCACGTCCATATTGGGATCGTTTGATCTTTGATTGACGAAATAAATATTTATTCAAAATTCTCCTTCTCAGTAGCAGCGCTGATGAAAATTTAAAATTTAGGTGTGAAGAATAAATTGAAATTATTATTGATATAAACTATTTAATCGCCACAGATCAATAAATCACAGATGAGTTATAAACAGATTATTCTATCAGACGTTTCGTAGAACACTTAACTTTGCTTATTTCATTCATTATGTGATTATAGAGACACACATATATAGATATATATTATAAAAAGACACGGTTTCATAAAATTGGTAGAAGAAAAATTAATATTTTATAAGTGATTATATAATTTATTTGTTTATAGTGATCAAGGGAGTAAGAGATAACGCCGGTATTATCGGGTGAGCTTTTTTAAATATTACTATGAACTTGCATCCGTTTATAAAGTGTATAGGATAAGGGTCTTAATGTTTATGATGACTTACAGAGAAATTATTTAGATGAAAATGTTAAATTACTTTTGATTGAATGTGGCATCATCAAATACATATACTTAATTTTAAGCGGCTGTGAATACGATTTCTACGCTAGTGGCCATAAATTCACATTTTTTCAGTCAACATCCTAGAATTTTTATTAAACATTCAAGTTTGGGTACATCTTGAATATCAACGACGGACTATTTTGTTGTTTCTAAGAGAAATTGTTTCCGTAAATGTGTAACATTTTGATTAGAAAGAAATTATACATTTCAGGCAATTTAAGTGATGTTAGTGATAATTCTGTAGGGTATTTTTAAAAGCAGTAAGATCAGTATTAACCCAGGAAAACGGTTTCGGTCAACTGGAGTCATAAATTGTGGAAACCCAACTAACTATTAGTCCAGATGCCAGCCAGTCATGTTTATATGATAAACCTAACTTTGGAGTATGCACAAACCGTTTTGGTACCAAAATTTTCAGGAGAATGTCCCCTCTGAGAATCTGTTGTATGACACCTTGTCACCCTTGAGCATTTTCCAAGATGGCCACCAAGATGGCCGCCATAAATTACCAATTTATACACACGATTATGTTTCAGTGAGGATAGTTATGAATGAATGTAATGCTAAATGTTTGCATTCATAGTATTCATTTTATGATGTGTATCAAATAGGCCTACTACACTGACCACCATGAGGCCAAGGTCAATGTCATTTTAAGGTCAAAGTACAAAAATAGCTGAAAATGTGATACTTTGCTCTACCTTTTTACTAGAATATACATTTTGTTTGTATATTATATCATTTAATTGGGAAAGCAAAGTGATAGAAGTATTGGTAAGTCACAGAATTATTACCGTTCTATCGTCACCAAGGTGAGGTATTACCATCACTGATATCAGAATTATTACCGTTCTATCGTCACCAAGGTGAGGTATTACCATCACTGATATCAGAATTATTACCGTTCTATCGTCACCAAGGTGAGGTATTACCATCACTGATATCAGAATTATTACCGTTCTATCGTCACCAAGGTGAGGTATTACCATCACTGATATCAGAATTAATTAACCGAGAAAAAGAAATATATAGCAAACATGGCAACGGCAAGTATAAATGTACATATGAAGATAAAACGACAACAAAAACAAAGTGAGACAAAGCGAAAAGCAGTCTGTGGACATGCGAATTATGCGTGAATAAAGAGAGAGAGAGAGAGAGATAGAGAGAGGTTGTTTAGCGGAGAAGGATAAATGGTGAAAAACAATTTGTTTACAACAGTCATAATGATAGAATAACATTACATTATGGATACAGTTATAGTATATAAAGCATTATAAATATTTCAAAGTGATATTTCCAACAAAACAGCCAGTCTTCCTTTGAAAAAATATCTCTTAAATTAAATTACATCTTGTTGAATTTTAATATACAATGTAGTACAATATATCAATTTCCCCACATTTTATACATAATAATATCTTTATTTAGAGAAGGTAACATGTACAGACATATGCAATAGACAAATTCACATACATCTTAGTTTAAACAAGGCCTTCTATAAAACGAACAACAACAAAACATGTTATTTTGACAATCACTCAAAGTACACACATACTATTAGTAAACAATTTAAATATTCAATTTTGTTATTTCCAACATAGATAATTCAAGTCATACACATATGGTATTAATATTTTTGTTTGCGTAATAAGAATTATTTTACTGATTTTTTGAACGAATTAAGTGATGTAAGCAGACGAATGTTTGTTGGGGTTATATTTAAGAAATAAACTATGAAAAACCGTTGTATACCGGCTGTTATACAATGGTTTGGAGTTCTGACTCGTAGGAAATAACCACGAAGGCCGTAGGCCTGAGTGGTTAATAACAAGCGTCAGAACGACAAACCATTGTATAACAGCCGGTATACAACGGTTTTCATAGTTTATTTCGATTCTAACATGATTTAAACCCGGAATTATATAAAGAGCCAGTGTTATTTTGCGAGATCTATGTTGCTTAGGTTACTTGTTGACGGCTGTTACGATTATCTTTATCACCCCCAGTATAACTATACTTCAAACAATAATCAAAATATGAAATAAGTAACTTACAACTTGCATGGCTAGCATGTATAACTTACAACTTGCATGGCCAGCATATAAAACTTACAACTTGCGAGGCCAACATGTATAACTTACAACTTGCATGGTCAGCATGTATAACTTACAACTTTCATGGCCAGCATGTATAACTTACAACTTGCACGGCCAGCATGTATAACTTACAACTTGCATGGCCAGCATGTATAACTTACAACTTGCACGGCCAGACGGCCAGACGGACAGGCGGACAGGCGGACAGGCGGACAGGCGGACAGGCGGACAGGCGGACAGGCGGACAGGCGGACAGGCGGACAGGCGGACAGGCGGACAGGCGGACAGGCGGACAGACGGACAGACGGACAGACGGACAGACAGACAGACAGACAGACAAACAAACAAACAAACAAACAAACAAATATTCATATGAAGTTTGATGACAATAGCACAATTACTTTTTAAGCGGATGACATAAGAAGAATTTCATCAAATTTCATAATTTCAAGGGCAACAACTCCGCAAATATCACTTGTCTAATCCGAATAAAATATATAGCTACACAACAACACGGGCAAGAGACCACCAACTTACAGCAACTTTCTCAGAATTGTCAATTTTCTGGCTAGAGTTTTAGATTTGTTTTTAGAGTGCCCACAAATGTTTTTCTTTATACTTGTAGACTGACTCTATGCTCATTTACCTATATTAGTCGCTATATTGAGTAATCCTGCGATTATTGTAAAAAAAATGCAGGCAAAAAAAGACCACAAAATCATGTTTTTTTGCCTCACAACCTCGAGTTTAACAGGCTATAAAACATACTAATGTATATATATGTTTTCTTTTGCTATCAATTGTTAGTTAATTTATTTAAATTGATGATTATAACTTTAGATATCAGTTGTTATAGCAAGTGTTGGAAAAATAATTAACAATTCGAGAACAGGCCTCTTTTTCACGTTATTTCACATTTTCCCAACTTTAAGACCCGTTGCTATGGAAACGGAGAGGAATTTCAAGAAACGAAAAAAAAGAAATTAAAATATGGGGTCGATCTACACACTAACACATGTTTATCAAAGTCTGAGAGATTGCGTGGCCAAAAAAAGTTGGTGCTCTCAGAGAATTGCTCTTAATTAATACCCTATAGTTGTATTAGAAAAAAAGCATGTAGCCGTTCGAATACAGTCCAGCTAAAATGAATATGTGCATGTAAGAAATTTTTATTTTAGAATGGTATTTAATACATGTATTAGACTTTCAAAAAAAAGGAAGTTTCATATAACCTGATTTTAATATACTGTGTTTATACGACGCATGCTATGAACTAATAATAATAATATGTTTATAATATAATATGTGTATAATTAAATAGTTTATTTTTCTTTGGTCAATGCCGAGAGCTGTTTTCGAACAACAGCATGACATGCTCCCAAATATTTCAGCAGTATTCAAAAGGAGTCCTATTCTGTGTGTCACAGCATAACATCTACCAACAATTGAACAGCCGCGTCTATCCTGATCAAACTCGAATAAAATAATTTCTTATTTGATAGGTTGGTAAAATATTTTATATGCAGATGTCACAGAGTGAGAAAAATGTGCAGCCTGACCGCCCAGTGACCGGGGCTCCAACCCGGGACACTTTGCTTACAGGGCGAATGCTTTACCAACTGAGCTATCCGGTCGCCTACACAGCCTCTCACCCAGGTTCAGACCGTGACATATTGTAATGTTGAAACTTAAATAAATGATTATATTACATAATAGCTGCATTATATACCTGTATATGACAATAACGCTTCTATTCAAACGAAGAGTTATTATAGCGACACTTATTTTGATAAATTCAATTAAGTACTGTATATAAAGTTTATAAACCAATTATTATTTTATTGATTTTGCACAAGGAAGATATTAAGGTTAGTGAATTAATTGTATATTTCGGTATATATACTGGTATACATTAGATATATTACCGTCTCATGTTGGGCGCCAAATAACACAGGGTGAGAAAAATGCACAGTCTTAACGAAGCTCAAACGTTGGACCCCCTTCGCTAACGTGGCGAACGTTCTACTCGCTTACACACTCTCGAGATCGCCAATATTGTGACATGGTTCAGACCGTGACACAGATACTCCTTAATTAAAGGACCTGCTACCGCTGGATTTGTAACCCGACGGTCGATTCCCGTTCGTGACAGGTTATAAAACCCTTCCATGACATTTTGACAATACATCGAGTTTGCTTCACGTGTAGAAAAGTTATCAGTTCTTTGCGTAATGTTAAATAAGTACTGTTCTAGGAAAACTGGTCGTAGTAGGTGAATTGTTCACCGTATGTAACTGATTAATTGTTGAGAAATAGCGATACACCCGAATAAACAAAAAAAAAACACAAACACATAGAAAATACAAACATAAAATAGACAATTTATCGCATTTAGTTTAAATAATGTTAATTTGGTCTCATGTCTGTGTTTGATATAAACTTAATAGATGTAATCGACAAATATTGATCAACAAGGAAAACATTCTTTTGATTGACAATTCCTTTACAAATTCGCAACCTAAGTTTCACTCACCTGCAGTGCATAATTTAAATAAGAATTATAAATTTCAATAGACTCGTCATGAAAAGATGTTTATATATAATGATCTATACCTTCTCAATATTAGCATCAATGTGTTCCTAATAATAAATGTCAATACATTTGATCTAACGTATAAAAGTTATGTTCAATTCAATATTAAATACCGTTTCTTTAGCTGAATGTCACGAGTTTTCGATCGCATTCAGTGGATCATTTCGCATATTATGTAAAATATAAATGAAATAATTTATTACATACGTACGTCACACTCTTTAACTTACCTTTGACGTTTGTCTATTCGGGTACATGTTTGTATTATGTAAATATGTTTGTTGATCATGTACATGTATAAATAAATGATAAATCAACAGTTGTAATACACAACACAATTTATCTTAATTTTTTTATGACGAAGTTTGATTTCGGCATTTGGAGAGGCTATGACAATGACAATATTTTTATTAACATAGCGGCAACTGACAACGTGTGATAGAGGTCACATGATTTCAATAACCACATCTATGATGTCTTCATAGACTAGCTGCTGAAGTCAGATTAAAGATGTCTTCATAGACTAGCTGCTGAAGTCAGATTAAAGATGTCTTCATAGACTAGCTGCTGAAGTCAGATTAAAGATGTCTTCATAGACTAGCTGCTGAAGTCAGATTAAAGATGTCTTCATAGACTAGCTGCTGAAGTCAGATTAAAGATGTCTTCATAGACTAGCTGCTGAAGTCAGATTAAAGATGTCTTCATAGACTAGCTGCTGAAGTCAGATTAAAGATGTCTTCATAGACTAGCTGCTGAAGTCAGATTAATGATGTCTTCATAGACTAGTTGCTGAAGTCAGATTAAAGATGTCTTCATAGACTAGCTGCTGAAGTCAGATTAAAGATGTCTTCATAGACTAGCTGCTGAAGAAAGATTAAAGATGTCTCAATAGACTAGCTGCTGAAGTCAGATTAAAGATGTCGTCATAGACTAGCTGCTGAAGTCAGATTAAAGATGTCTTCATAGACTAGCTGCTGAAGACAGATTAAAGATGTCTCAATAGACTAGCTGCTGAAGTCATATTAAAGATGTCTCCATAGACTAGCTGCTGAAGTCAGATTAAAGATGTCTTCATAGACTAGCTGCTGAAGACAGATTAAAGATGTCTTCATAGACTAGCTGCTGAAGTCAGATTAAAGATGTCTTCATAGACTAGCTGCTGAAGTCAGATTAAAGATGTCTTCATAGACTAGCTGCTGAAGTCAGATTAAAGATGTCTCCATAGACTAGCCGCTGAAGTCAGATTAAAGATGTCTCCATAGATTAGCTGCTGAAGACAGATTAAAGATGTCTTCATAGACTAGCTGCTGAAGTCAGATTAAATATGTCTTCATAGACTAGCTGCTGAAGTCAGATTAAATATGTCTCCATAGACTAGCTGCTGAAGTCAGATTAAAGATGTCTCCATAGACTAGGTGCTGAAGTCAGATTAAAGATGTCTCCATAGACTAGGTGCTGAAGTCAGATTAAAGATGTCTCCATAGACTAGCTGCTGAAGTCAGATTAAAGATCATACAAACTTTACACCAACAAAAGTACAACGCCAAATTCTGCAACCTTAAGAACAATACATGTACAATATACATGTATACACGCATCGTGAAAAGTTCTGCTACTTTTTAATACCGGTACCTTGTATTATTCAATACGATCATAAAACTTTATTGGTTTTATACAATAGTATTGTAGTTCAGTTATGTGTTGGCTATTGGAAGTATGTAAGTATTTATTTATTTCGATCAATGATAACCCATGAAAGTGCAAGCACTTATTTCCAATAGGGACAGCAAGTAGACAAGAAAGAGTTGTGATACAAGGAATCCGGTCGCGTTACCCTAGCTCGTTCTTAATAGACTCCCTTGTTATTTAACGTTCTTTAACGTGTATAGCACCGATACACGCGAGACTACATCTAGGTTTCCAACCAGTTCATCTCTAGTTGGGTAGGAAACACTAAAAAACGTTTCAGAAATGACCAAGTGTCCCGGCCGAGTGAACCCGGGACCTCTCGATCAGTAGTCGAGTGTCGTGTAATTGTGGTATGTGATGTTCTTAATTTTTCTGTGCTGTCTAAGTTGACAATTGACTTTCATGCCCCATTTTCTATTATCTTTTTACAATTATGATCAACTATGGATATATATCTTTATTTTCAGTGTTTCCATAAGGGTTATATATCTTCTGTGACACGGACATCGTGATGGGAGTAACACACGGAGCAATGTTCTATTTGTATCTGATAGTTTGCTTCATGATCCGGCACTCGCATGGTGTATGTATATATTCTTTTAAAAGTATAAATCGATATTTCAGGTCAGTCACTTGTTCACATAACATTATGTATATAAACATTTCAATTTCTTTTATTAGTGTCTTATTTTGATAGATGTTTTGTGCCCTGATTAGTGTGAAACTAAGTGAATAAGATATTTTTTCACTGCCTTTTTATCCAAATGAAATATTTAAAACAATCAAATACAATGTTATGACATTGCAATGTTTGTATACAAGTGATTAGACCTGAATGAACTGATTGTACCAATCTATAGCCCGCGATTAATAGACCTACCAACTACAGAAGATGAGTTTACCCTTCCGTGTCTTGTAATCCGTAAATTTTCGACCACATGAAAATACATTTTTTTCAAAATCCACGAAATTTAATACCCACGACAATATGTGATATTACAGTAATTATGTGACAAGTGGTCATTGCAATCATATGAGCCTGAATGGCGTATCTTGCTATTTAAACAAATTTAGCTCAACCTTTTCCGTATTCCTTCCAACAGTGTTTTTCTCAAACACAATAGTTGCAATGATTCGTCTAATTACCCTGGTGGTAATGGACTATTTTAGTCACCCTGTACTTTCGTTGGTGAAAATAACTACATAATTATGACTTATGCATTCAGTTGTGCGTTTTGGAATTGTACCGTGTAATTGTGGTATGTAATGTGTCTATGTTTAGAACTGTGTTTGGCTGTTTAAGTTGAGTACTGCCCTCATGTCTTATTTTATATTATCGTATCTTTCAGAAAATTCACTTATAAAGTACACTCCAGGTAGACTGACTAGAGTACAATTGTTACACTCCGTTTTCTGTACCAATATACTATCTATATGGTATATAAATGTTTTGTACAAATAATGTTACACAATTTTAGAAAAGGTCAGTAGTGAGAATATGTTTATTTTATTCATATTTGGATAAAATATTTAGATTTAATTAACAACGGAAGTTCAAAATTTAGATTTTCGAAGTTTGTGCTCTTTGATGTACTAGTTATTCTATAAAAGTCCATCCGACCCGGACCCCCTGGCTTTCGTACTTATTCATAATTCAAATTATCGTGAAATAAATTCAATTGAGTTATTCAAATTTAACGACGTTTTCATTAAGTATGGATTGAGGTAATGGATCTACATAGGCCTATATACGTATTATGGACCCACTTTGAATAGTTTGTGTATGATCCATTTAATCACTTGTAAACTATCATTAACATCTTTAGACAAGATTAACCAATAAAAACATATCTGTTGTAAGCTATAGGAGTACATAGCGCTGGCTTAGAAAGGAAGGTCGTAAGTACAAAATCGATATTTGAGAAAACAAGAAAAAATTGTCTGAAAACTACTCTTTACTTATTGAAAAACAAGCTTTTAAAACTTCAGTTAGTCAAAATGACAAGTTCCGATTTTCATGAAAATAGGCTCATAAGAAGCGCCTTGTGATGCAGGTTTCAAATATGTAGGAGTCACTTAAGCTCGTAACCTTCTCATTTTAAACCAGCGATATACAGCACCGAGGGGTGATTGGTTCTCTTTAACTAGTACATGTAAACGCATCATAACATTGTTTATGTACATTTAGAGGCATTGTATCCGCGTTCGTCTCCATTGGCTCGTGTTTTCTACATGCCTTTTATACGAAATGTTTTACCTGGTCCCGTGTTGTGCCGTTTTGTCCAGCACCCTGTGAAACCATGGGAAATACAGGTTTCACACGGTGCTGGAAACAACGGTCAAGCTGCTGAAAAAATCTTATATTTCATTGAAAGAATATAAAGTTCCCCTTAACGTGGCATATATTTCATACAAATCGATAAAGAAATAAAATACGTATGACTACATGTATTTTTGTTTTCCAATGTTGACAAATTTCGTCTTGGAACTGTAGCCAAATGTCACGTGGTATTGCTACACTGTACCTCATTCAATGTAGTGACAACGACCATATCAGCGTCAATTGAGCAAGTTTTATAGAGTTGTTTCGGTTACACATGCAGTCGCCGTATGGTCGCGTTCACTGCAGTGTTATTTGCTGTCCACGTTGTATTCGTGGGTTCGAACACCACCCACTAGGCGAGGGTTCATATACGACTTTCAAAGATATTTAGTTGCGTCGACAGTACCCATGTTCATTTATTTTTTCATTATTCATTGGTACCTCAATATACGGTGTAGGATAGCCGACTAGAAATCTGTAAATCGTACAATGTCAGCCATGGTATGTGACGTCATTGACCCCATGATATAACTCTACCACAGCGTATAAACGACTGTACGTTAATTAGGAAGTTGATATTGGATTTAAATGATGGGAGACAAAAATACAACCTTGATGCTTTAATAATTTGAAAACTACGCATATATATATATAAACATAATGACGATAAACTTTGCTCTTGCTCGCATACACTTAATTTTGCAATATTTGCTCATGTTGTCAAAAAAGCATTGCACATGGGTTATAATATGGTTAACGGGTTTACAAACGCGACACTGGTGTATGTTGGTATATTTTAGTAAAACAAAGTTCAATATAACATGTGTTTATATATTCGTAAAGGTTAATTCAATGTCTTCATTTTGATACCAAACCTAATAAAATCCAACGGGTATTAAATAAGTTATCGCACGAATAAGACATTGGTCCAGAAAACAAAAGTTACATGTTTATCGGCGCATTGGTTTTGTCGTTGAAGATGCCCAGCCTGTTAAACATGTCGAATGTTTACGTAAGGCTAGTCTGACTTCTATATACAAATTCTAAATAAAATTGAATATAATAAATGACTTATCCCACTTTTATTTAAAATATGTCTCTATGACGCAGGAAACCTACACCGTTGTATAAAGTTTTTATGGTCAAGGGGAGGTAACGCTGTAAGAAATTTTGGTCAGAATGCGACTTTTGTTTTCTGGATCGACGTACTGATTGTACAATATATTTGTTAATACTCATCTAATTTTTATCGTCTTAGTACCAAAATGAAGCCAATACATTGACCTTTAACCTGAACTATCCCATTACCGATATAAACTTGAATTGTCTGCTATAAAACAAAATACCACAGTGTCGCGTTTTTAAATCCGTTAAGTATATGTACAATTAGTGAACCAAAACTTGCCCGATCACGATGGAGTAGTAAGATTTCAATGATTTCAGATAACATGAGCAAATATTGCAAAATTAAGTGTATGCGAACAAGAGCAAAGTTAATCGTAATAATAAATCTGTTTAACAGGTCATTATGTTTTTTGGTATTATTATGCTTAAGCATAAAGTATTTCAAATTATTTCACCCAAGTTGCTGTGTTTTTTTTGTCTGCTATCATTTAAAAATCCAATCACAACATCCTATACGTACAGTCGTTCATACGCTGTGTCTACGATAATTACTTCTTGTTTGAGTGACAAGAAGAGTATCCCACAGGTAACTGTATCATTTAGGAATATTATTTTATGTAAAGTTGATTTATAAGTCATTCAGTAACAAAAACAAACAAATCAACTTTATTGCAAATCGGCAAACACAGTTGCCTAGGTCCCACTGAGCATTTTTACCTCGGCGATGTACTCCCGATGGAAACTAATGAGTTATCAGGACATCGGGAAAAGGTTCCTCGTGGTGTAGGGGAAGCTTCGGGGAAGTCATGAGACAGTTTGTGATATCGGAAGGAATTGTGATGAATCGGACGGTATCAGAAGAAATCGGAGAACATCGCCGATGAGGAATTCCTCAGTGGGACCTAGGCTTTAGTCAACGAAAAGCATAAACATACATGAAACGACACACAAAACATGCTACATTTAGTAAACATGGTACTTTGAATTGAAATCAATTTCTGTATAATAAATGTTCTTTATGAATGATACAGTTATAGTCGCTACCTTTGACGTATCGATTACAAAAAACAACTGTCATCGTAGTAAATTTTGTTGGTAAATTTACAACCGTATATGAAAATGCAGTTTTATAAAAATAATGTGTATACTTCCCACCGCGTATAAACCAAATCACTGTATGACTTATTGGAATACTATACAATTTTAACTTATATGACTTATTGCGATTGAAAAATCAAGTGATTTCCTATCACTGTACGACTTATTGTAAGACAATATAATTCAAGTGTGCTCCTTATTGCGATAACCGGAAGTTGACTCGTTTATACACTGTGCTTCCAGATACCAACATTAAACGGAATACCGGATGATGAGTACGTTGGTGATGCGGAGAATGCGCCACGAATTATACACTTTCTCAATGTTACCGATGCTACCGACCAAGCTAACACGTGTACAATTACATCTATAGTTGGAACACCAACAGCCGATAATGACAATGAATTTGAAATAAAAAAAGACGATCGAACAGGTACAGTATTGCCACTCAATCACCTTAGAAGTATACATCTCAGCTCAAAATGAGATTTTTCTTGAATTAGTGTCTGAGTTTGAGACAAATTTTAAGTTAAGCTTTTAAAATTTTACCTTAAGTTTATAAATTCTGAACAATGTTTTTGCTTTGCTTTGTTATTCAAATTTTGATTTTGGTCCGCCTAGATCAAATAGAAATTAACTGACAGATGTGTGTCACTAGTTAAATGTGTAATGCTGATATTGTCATCTTCGTCGTCGTCTTCTTTGTCCTCGTCTTCTTCTTCGGCGTCTTCGTAATTTCGTCGTCGTCTTCTTCTCCACTGTCGTCGTCTTTTTTGTCCTCGTCCTCCATCGCCTTCTTCTATGTCATCTTCTTTTTCGTCATCTTCTTCGTCGTCGGCTTCGTCTTCTTTTATGTGGTCGACTATTTCTTTCTTCCTCGCATTCTCCAATCTCCATTCGTATTCTTCTACGTCGGCGTCTCCTACTTTTCTTCTTCTTTGTCTTTGGTTTCTACTTCTTTTTCTTCGCCTTCTTTCTTTCCTCTCATGCTTTACTCATTTTCTATAAAACAAGCCCATACTTCGTACCTGTAAGTTTAGAACAAATGAATGCTTATGTTTGATCAATTTTATTCTAAGATTTTATTGATTAATCCTATGACTATAAGATTAACATTTCTTATTTCAGGGTTCGAGATATGGACAACGGCAGCGGGAGTGGCGGTATTTGATACAGCTACAACAAGCAAGTATGTGCTTAATTTACAATGTACGAACAATGCCGGGGCCGTTAGTTCTGCCACTAATAACTATATCAACGTACATGTTGCTGCAAGTGAACGCGTGTCGTGGAGCACTTTGCCAAGTAAGTTCTGCATCATGACCCGATCTCTTGAAACATCTCGAGTGAGTTCAACCTCATCTTATCTATAACATTCTTAGTAACATCCACATACATGTATTAATTAGGGCCCCGCAAATTTTTTTTGCGTGCCCTATAGTAATCACCCTGTCCGTCCGTCCGTCCGTCCGTCCGTCCGTCCACACTTTTCATGTTTTTTATAAATAACTTGCAAACCATTATAGGTATGAACTTCAAACTTTAAACATAAGCTCACATCAACAGTACGCTATTATATGGCAAGTTACATAACTCTAGCCACAATATTAAAAGAATTATGGCCCTTTGTAAAATTCAAATTTTCCTCGAGCTCATTTTCTGCCTTTTTCTTAATAATTATTAATTGACGTACTAGTACAACTGTTGTGGGGTGTAGTACATTGGTACTGATTACTAGTATTCGTGCAACCTTTTTGAAGTGTTGTTGTGATGGTCATGTGATGCAATGCACTCGTACGTCACGTTGCTAGGCGATGACGCCGTGCAGTATACAGTTATTGGTTTCTAGATCTATTTTGATTTGCAAAGTATATGAATTTAGAAAGATTTATTACAGTTAATTTTGATGTTGATGTTTATAAATTGGTAAACTTTTGTATAGAAGGCCATGTATAATGATATCTTTTTAATATATACGTCGTAATTCGGAGTACTTCGGACATATACAAAAAAGGTAAAAAGTTAAGTTAGCCGCTTCTTTCAGCTGTGAGTGTAATATATAACACTAATATACTAATATCTAGTGTGGAGATTTTAACTTGATTCTCAACCTTGATAACTTGTCTATATTTATAACTTAGGCTGTATATTTTCGTAAGCGGGGAGTATCTCGAAGACGTTCGATGTGTAAGACGAAGACAACTCTAAAGGGCCGATATTGAACTATTTGATCGCGGAAATTGATATATTCAACGCAATAACCTTGTAATATATTCATCCTTAACGGTAAAGATCAAGTCAATATATCACCACTTTAACACTAAAATAACTGTTCTTTTCAAAACAGGAACCGAATCCAAGGATGTGACAACAATTACCAATGGAGGAGTTGTTTATACCGAGTCTCTATCAACCGCAATAGCGGCCCACGCTAGCAGCCTGGAATGTGGAATGCATAGTTCCTCAATATCTGGTTTCTTCAATGTAACCCAAGGGACGTCTGCAGGTAAAAACGCATACCATTTTCATTTTTCTCTACGCCAAACACACGTAGCTCGTGACTCTCTCAGGTCGTTTTTGAAATCCAATTACCACGTGATCTACAACTAGTCGAACGTGTAGGTCAACGACCACGTGACCAAGGACATCGTCGCCAGTCATGCGATACCTGCGCCTATTTCTGCAATCGCACTTATCAAAGGTTTTCATAAATATGAATTGCGTCAAAGCTTTTTCAAGTTCCAAATGCAAATGGTCAAGGGTCACACACCAACCCAGCATTGAAAAACTAAAATGGAATGAGTTAGAGACATTTCATAATTGTTTGCGTCTTGGCTTCGTCCAGGCGTTCTCTGTGTGAGTGCGTTTTGAGTTTCGTAATCATAAAGTACATGTATTCGGAATCTTTCGAGATGAGTTAACAACCGTTCACCTCGGTACTGTGTCGTATTCATCGACCATTATAGTTATTATCTTTCTTAGCAACCGTCTTATTGCGACTATACATGTATACGCGTTGTAATATACGGTAGATTATTAATTTATTGGCTAATGAGTAAAAAAGTTCAAATGAAATAAAAACAAAATTATATGTGTGTTATTATTGTCATTATTTAGTTGTCTACTTTGTCAGATTCCTATATAAAATCGTCATCTAATTCTCATTTATTATTACATGTATTTCTAAAATGCGCCATTTGGTGTTGACATAATTGTGTTTCTTGTATTTTGCTAGGAACGTGTAGAGTTATCGCTACAGCTGATCTGATTGGGATTGATGCTAGTCAACCTACTGCCTACCTAGTAATGTCCGCTAGAGACACGACAGAGAAAATCACCGTCTATGAGAAACTGGCCATTACATTTACAAGTGAGTCTATATACGACCGATCCTGGTTATTGACAGCGCCGTCATATTGGATACATTTAAACATCTTACTGTGGTAACGCATAATGGAATTGGGAGAAGCTGCTATTGTTATAAAGTGTATAGTATCTTCTTTTCACATTTTCACCAACATATATTACGAGAACAAGTCTAACTTTTTTAAATGCATGTTAAATTTCCTTTGCAATTGTACATAGCTTTGAAAATGTTTAATTATATTAAACAGCTAGTCACCAAACGGCAATGCTTCACTTTTATATCACATGTTTGACGTCGCGGTAGCATATTAAAGCCATTATTTATTTTTGATAATACACTAGTGTAATAAAGCTTTGACGTGAGGTCATTCAAAGTATATAGACCATGAGCCAGAGGGGGTTTTGCTCCCCCCCCAGGGGGAATTTTGTGGACCATATTTTTTTGAAACCCCAAGGTCTGGCGAACATTTTGGCATAAAGTTTGCAACTGGCGGGTGGGGCTTTTCTCCGTTACCACGCTTTAAAATACGTTACCCCTAAAATATAAAAAAAATATTTTAATTTTTAAAGATAAATTGTACCATAATGCAATTTAATAATTCCAAGTTTGCATATGTTATTCAAGAGAGTAAACTAGTAGCTGCAAACTGATAGAATTTCAGTGCCAAAATGCAATGTTAAAGAAGATAAATATGGGAAAACATACGTTACCCTAAAAAAACAAAAGTTTTTTGGCATAAAGTTTTTTATTTCAAATTTAGATGACCAGGCAAACCAATTATGAAGTTACCATTACAAAGTTCAACATTAAACCTAAAAAATGATGTATAGATTGCCAGTATAGGATAAGAGATAGATGTTTGGTAGCGATTCTTAAAATGTCACCCATTCTCCAAAACATGTGCGTTTTTTATTCCTTCAATAATTTCAAGTATTCAAATTGTATCATACACTTTTCAGTTACATATAATACAATTTTATATATTTATAATGGTTTATTTTATATATATTAACAAGAATCTTACTTGTAAGATATGTTAAGGCAATACTACATTGCACTTTACGTTACCAAACATACAAATTAAAGTTCATGTCGTCAGTGTCTTAAAAACGTACTTTAAACAATAAAAAATATAACAATTTAATCCTACTCAAAAACTATTATAGGTTTGCAGTTCAAACTGTATATTTAACTAAACAACATGTAAACTATAATGGACATGTATTTAAATATCAAACAAAAATACAATTTACTAGCCTTGTATTCTTGACTTTAGATAAACTTTACCAATCAAATCAAATCAAAATATCTTTTATCGCAGTTTGCATTTGAACTTTCAACACATGTATTTTAACAAAAGAATTTATGTTTCAATTTACGTTACCTTACTTACAAACTTTACAATATCATATATGTTGTAATTTTAACACAATGTTGACTTATCTTTGTAAAATCTCAAACGTATAAGTATTTTTGTTTGCTTTATACAGTATGTATTTAACTTAATACACACACACACACATTTAATAATCAAACTATGATACTGGGACACAGATTGTCCCTCGATTTAATATCTTCATGAGAACACTATCCACACACATGACTTTTAAACATTTACTATTTCCATGTATACAATCGTATGTCAGTTATTCAATCACACTACATACAAATTCGTGTAGACTGTGTTACTGTTCATTGTTTGAAGCCTCTGCTTATATTTCCATATCAGTCTAGAGCCAGTATTGCATGTGTTACATACGACATGTAGTCAAGAATTGCTGCATCATATGGCATTGTATGGCTTTATAAGTGGGGAAGTTACACAATATGGCCTAGGATGGCTGAAATCTGTATTGGTAGGTTCCCAATATGGCCTAGGATGGCTGAAATCTGTATTGGTGGGTTCCCAATATGGCATAGGATGGCTGAAATCTGTGTAGGTGGGCTCCCAATATGGCATAGGATGGCTGAAATCTGTATTGGTGAGTTCCCAATATGGCATAGGATGGCTGAAATCTGAATTGGTGGGTTCCCAATATGGCCTAGGATGGCTGAAATCTGTATTGGTGAGTTCCCAATATGGCATAGGATGGCTGAAATCTGTATTGGTGAGTTCCCAATATGGCATAGGATGGCTGAAATCTGTGTAGGTGGGCTCCCAATATGGCATAGGATGGCTGAAATCTGTATTGGTGAGTTCCCAATATGGCATAGGATGGCTGAAATCTGTATTGGTGGGTTCCCAATATGGCATATAGGATGGCTGAAATCTGTGTTGGTGGGTTCCCAATATGGCATAGGATGGCTGAAATCTGTGTTGGTGGGTTCCAATATGACAAAGCATGGCTGAAATCTGTGTAGGTGGGTTCCCAATATGGCCTAGGAGGTCTGAAATCTGTGTTGGTGTGTTCCAAATATGACATAGGATGGCTGACATCTGTGTTGGTTGGTTCCCAATATGGTCTAGGAGGGCTGAAATCTATGTTGATGGGTTCCCAATGAGGCCTGGGATGGCTTAATCTGTGACGTTGAGTACCCAAAATGGCTTTGGTGGGTACCAAATGGAACCTGGGATGGCTGTTCTTTCTGGTGATGGGTATCCAATACAGCCCGCGATGTCTGTACTCAGAGGTGGTGGGTACACAACAGGGCCTGAGATTACTGTACTCAAGAGGAGGTTGGTACCAAATGGGGCCTGAGCTGGTTGTTCTCAGTGGTATAGGGTAGTCAATAGGACCTGCGATGGCTGTTCTCTGTATAGGTGGGTACCCATTCGGTACCTGGGATGGTTGAACTTGTGGAGGTGAGTTCATAAGCTAGCATGGGACGGCTGTACTAGGCAGTGTTAAGTACCAATAGGGCATTGGATGGCTTTCCTCAGTGACTATAAGTATCTCTCAGGCATAGTATGGCTGTACACAATAGTTGTGAGTAGGGCATATGGCTGGTTGGTGGTGGAGAATTACCCAATAGAGCCAATGATGGCTATATTGCACCTGCTATGGCCGTATTCAGTTGGTCCGATAACCCCTTAGGACATAGTATAGTTGATACACAGTCAGGTGTGACCGTACTCAATGGTTATGTGGACCACTTAGTGCAAAATATAAACTGCAATTGGTGGTGATTGGGCCTTGAATGTCAGTACTATGTTGTTGTGACTCCTTTGTACCCTGTACAACTTGGTGAGACCGTAAGTCATTTGGTTATGAGCACCCCTATGGGGTATGAAACCAGTAATTATTTGGGATGAGTGCCCTTTTGGGCCTTATATGACTGTAGTTTTGTACTAGAGAGTAACCCATATTGGCCTTGTACAGCTGTGCTCAGTAATAGTGAGAACCATATAGAAACTTACATGTACATGTATATGACTTTACTCAGTTGTGGTGAGTATCTCTTATGGCATACTATGGCTATAATTAAGGGTGGTGAGTACCCAATATGTTCTTGGTTGGCTGTCCTCTTGGTTTTAAGTATCCCATAGGGCCTCAGATATAGCTGGCGCCATTAAGAATTCAATAGGAATGGTTGTATTGGGCAATTGTAAGTACTCAATTGGTTATGGAATGTATGTTTAGACAGTGTTATTAGTCCCCCATAAGGCCTGGGTTGACTATTAAGTGTTTTAAGAACCCCTAAGGGCATGATATGGGTGTACTCGGTGTTGGTTACACCCCTTTCAGGCCTAATATATGATGGTGATGAGTACCCAGGCTTCCTGATAATGGTGTAATTGGTAGTGGTGAGCATAACAAAGGGTTTGGTACCCCTTATGGCCTAGTATGGCAATAAGAAGTGGTAGTGACTACCCCATACGTATGGCTGTACTCTTGTGATAGTGAGTACCGAATGTGACATTGGGTGGTTGTATTGACAAGTGTTATGTACCCCATATGATCTTGGGATGCCTGTACTTTGCAGTGTTGCATATCCCGTGGGGAATATGTTTCGTAACTTGACCTTGAAATGACCTTGACCTTGACTTCGAAGTGGTCAGTCTTGTATGTCAATATGATGCACATTATCAAATGAATAATATCTAAGCAAATATTTGTGACTTTATACATAAATAAATAAAAATGCATGAGAAAATAGAATACTTAGTGTATTTGTAAATTATGGCGGCCATCTTGGACGCCATCTTGAATTTCCGGGTCCACACCACGTATTGACAATTTATGCTGGCAGTTCCATAAAGTACTTACATAGGCGAACATTTTGGTATATAACATTGCTTGTTCTACTTTAGCTGTCACCTAGCTAACCCCAAAAAATCACCAATTGTCACCCCACTATATGTGTTTTACCGAAATTTTTAACTGAAATGTTGTTGAAAAAACCCATATTTTTTAAAGGTAACGTAATTTACATGTCATTTCATTTCAATTAACTATTTGTGTAGTTGTACTATAGCTTTATACATTATTGAGCTGCATACTAATCAGTATCATCATTTCTTAACTTAAAAACGTCATATACGTTGACTGTTTTTTTAATATTCTAGTAATTTCATGCAAAGTAACGTAAATTACGTATGTTATATCACATTTTTTGCCTATAATAATTTGTACAACTGATAGTTTCAATTTTAAATACATTTAACATACATAAATGTCTTATTCACATGATTTATTGAACAATTGGTATGTTTATAATATCATATAAGCAAACTTAGTGATTCCTGTAGAAAATCGCATAGTCACGTATTTGAAATCTCCATAACTCGTTAAAGCCCCAACAGAAACTTGCAAACTTTTGTCTGTGAATGCCACCTACCATAAGGTTTAAGAAAATCATAGTGTTGAAAATTCCCCCTGGGGGGGGGGAGCAGGGTCAATTGTCAGCTCAAGGTCTAATAGGCGGCGACGTCAAAGTTGCGCGTTTACTATAGTAACAATGAGTAGCTATTTTAAATTTCGGTCGGAAAAAGGCTAACATGTGATAAAAAGAACATTACATTTGTGACTTTCCACATAGAATTTATTAAACTCGTTGAAAAAATCGATAAAATGCTCGGCAGAGCCTCGCATTTTATTATTTTATTCAACTTGTTTAATAAATTCAATATGGAAAGACACTCATGTAATATCCTCTATATCTATGGGTTATGCATCATTATACATGTATTATTACTGGTGTTTTTACAGACCAGAACACGATTCCCGGCATATCAAACTCGGCAGCATCAACTACCAATTCAATATCAGAATCGGTCGGTGTAGGAACCTCCTTGTTTCAAGTGACCGTATCGGACCCGGATAACGGTCAAACACATACATACAGTATGGCTTGTGATCCAACCATCGGTGATACTAAGCTGGCCATTGATACAAGTGAGTACAGTTTTGTAGATTGTGTGTAAAAACGAAGAAACACAGCACGTGTGTATCGTCAAAGATTGTATTTATTCAACAATCTAACATGGCTGCTTGCAAAGTTCACGAGTGTACGGAGTCGTGATAATCAGACATATCGTCGCTGTTCTTCGAAAACCTCGTATACATGTTTTGGCTCAAAAACGATTATACGCACATCGGAAAGCCCATTCGGTGACAAGTCTTCTGCGAAAATGCCGGATAAGATAGTCTAAAAATAGCCCCTCAAACGAGAAAGTTAGTACTTGTGCGAAAATTCTTGATTTTTTTCATGGGGCCACATTTTTGTCTGCGAAAATCTCGAATAAATTGTTTTGTTGTTTTTTGGTTGCGCTTACGTCAAATATGCAAAACAATTAACCTGTAATGGTATATTACAACGGATAAGTAGAAACACTTTAATATTTTAACGTTGAACAATATAAATATCTATAAATGGCTAATTTAAATTATACGAGGATTTAGAAAACGCAATTACGTAATGCAAAAAAACTGAATAATGCCGCGAAAAAGTCGAATAACGGTAAATGGAACAAATTTGACAAAAAATAAGAACGAAAAGCTCGTATAATCGAGTTAAAAGTTAAAGTATGGATTTTCTTTTGCTCAGCCGACACGTCCATTTACGTGCATTCAAAGTGGAGTTACAAACGCTATGTTCGTGTCAAAGAATTAAATAAATTTTCACTGTTAGTAAAAAGTTATTCAGTATTTTTCGTCTCCTGAAAAGAAGCCAAAATTGATATACGAGGTTATCGAAGAACAGCGACGATATGTGACAATTACTAACAGGTATAACATTACTAAATGTAGGCATGACAACACTAAATGGTTAAACACTACATACAGAAGTACTATTCGTTGCCTACAAGTGTTTATATATTATTCTTATTGATTTTAAAAAATAAAATGATAAGTTGGACAGGGAAGGCAGCACTCAACTTAACCAGCCGAGCACAGAATAATCGACAAATTATACTCCCTCGACTGCTCGTTTTTATGGGGACCATCGCTACGAGGGTATGAGATAATAGAAGCTTATTGTAACCAGTAATTCGGGCACAATACGAGTGATTGTTGTTGTTGGAGGTTGCGAACCAAAGGCGAACGAGAACCTGTACGTGTTGCTAGAAGTTGTCCGTATCTTAAGTACAAGTTGCAATTCAAGGACAAATGAACAAGCCACGATCCAGGCAATACTATAACAATGCGACGTTTAAGATTAATTGTCTTATATTGCCATGACTTTGTTATTTCACAGATGGCAAGATTTCAACAACTGATACTTTGGACTTTGAAACAAACAGTTTATATACGTGTCAGGTCAGCATATTTGATGGGATCCACACCGGGGGAACGTTCCCTTTCGTGCTGACTGTGACAGACGCCAACGAGACACCAGCATTTAATCTTGCCACGTACTATGCTACTCTCGTAGAGGGAGACGTAAGTACAGCTGAAACTAGGGCATTCAGCTTTTTTATTGCTGAAACTTGGGCATTTAGCTTTTTTATTGCTAAAACATGGGCATTCAGCTTTTTTATTGCTAAAACTAGGGCATTCAGCTTTTTTATTGCTGAAACTAGGGCATTCAGCTTTTTTATTGCTGAAACTAGGGCATTCTTTTTTATTGCTGAAACTAGGGCATTCAGCTTTTTTATTGCTGAAACTAGGGCATTCAACTTTTTTATTGCTGAAACTAGGGCATTCAGATTGTTTATTGCTGAAACTAGGGCATTCAACTTTTTTATTGCTGAAACTAGGGCATTCAGCTTTTTTATTGCTGAAACTTGGGCATTCAGCTTTTTATTGCTGAAACTTGGGCATTCAGCTTTTTTATTGTTGACACTAGGGCATATAGCTTTTTTATTGCTAAAACTAGGGCATTCAGCTTTTTTAAAGCTGAAACTAGGGTATTCAACTTTTTATAGCTGAAACTAGGGTATTCAAATTTTTTATTGCTGAAACTTGGGCATTCAGCTTTTTAATAGCTGAAACTAGGCCATTTAGCTTTTTCATAGCTGAAACTAGGTCATATAGCTTTTTTATTGCTTAAACTTGGTCATTCAGCTTTTTTATTGCTGAAACTAGGGCATTCAGCATATTTATAGCTAAAACTAGGGTATTCAACTTTTTAATTGCTGAAACTAGGGTATTCAGCTTTTTTATAGCTGGAACTTGGTCATTCAGCTTTTTTTATAGTTGAATTGCTGAAACTAGCGTATTCAGCTTTTTTATTGCTGAAACTGGGTATTCAGCTTTTTTATAGCTGGAACTTGGTCATTGAGCTTTTTGATAGTTGAAACTAGGTTATTAATCTTTTTGACAGCTGGGACTTGGGCGTTCGATGTTTTGACAGCTGAAACTTGGACTTTAAGCTGTCCAGTTCATGTTCTCTGGTGATTTTGTGTTGGGCATTTTGCCGGCCGTGTAATTGTGGTGTTTGATGTTTTCATGTTTTCTGTGTTCGACTGTTTACGTTGAGTGCTGCCTTCCTTGTCCGATTTTCTATTATCCTTTTGTGGTTACATGAATGGTCTGTGTATACAAAATTAAGACGGCATTCCACAACTAAATAGCATAATTGTTACACATTGTATATTGCAAATGATGGATTAGATAAATAGGAATCGCGTCAATAATTTCAGACACTCCCTATAGAATGTGTACATCGTGAAGCAATGTCGGATACTCTCTGTTTTCAGGCATCAAGTGGAGCGGTAGACGCATCTATAACATGTACAGACGTTGATCCTACCAACACGCTTAGTTTCTCGTTTCTCACCAGCACGTATAGTCAGTATTTCTCTATAGACAGTAGCGGTCAAGTTAAATTCGCACAGGAGTATGATGTGGACACTAATGGTTTACCAACATCTGTAGAATTAATAGTGGCGTGTACGGACGCTAATACTATAGACGGAACGACTGCAACTGCAACAGCAACCCTCTCTGTTACAGTAACTGTGAGTTATCCAATTTCTCCACTAACTCTGTCTGTTACAGTAGCTATGAGTTATCTAATTTCTCCACTTACTCTGTCTGTTACAGTAGCTGTGAGTTATCTAATTTCTCCACTAACTCTGTCTGTTACAGTAGCTGTGAGTTATCTAATTTCTCCACTTACTCTGTCTGTTACAGTAACTGTATGTTACCTAATTTCTCCACTTACTCTGTCTGTAACAGTAACTGTGAGTTATGTAATTTCTCCACTTACTCTGTCTGTTACAGTAACTGTATGTTACCTAATTTCTCCACTAACTCTGTCTGTTACAGTAACTGTATCTTATCTAATTTCTCCACTAACTCTGTCTGTTACAGTAACTGTGAGTTATGTAATTTTTCCACTTACTCTGTCTGTTACAGTAACTGTATGTTACCTAATTTCTCCACTAACTCTGTCTGTTACAATAACTGTAAGTTATCTAATTTCTCCACTTACTCTGTCTGTTACAGTAACTGTGAGTTATCTAATTTCTCCACTTACTCTGTCTGTTACAGTAACTGTGAGTTATCTAATTTCTCCACTTACTCTGTCTGTTACAGTAACTGTATGTTATCTAATTTCTCCACTAACTCTGTCTGTTACAGTAACTGTGAGTTATGTAATTTTTCCACTTACTCTGTCTGCTACAGTAACTATGAGTTATGTAATTTCTCCACTTACTCTGTCTGTTACAGTAACTGTGAGTTATCTAATTTCTCCACTTACTCTGTCTGTTACAGTAACTGTAAGTTATCTAATTTCTCCACCTACTCTGTCTGCTACAGTAACTGTATGTTACCTAATTTCTCCACTAACTCTGTCTGTTACAGTAACTGTGAGTTATCTAATTTCTCCGCTTACTCTGTCTGTTACAATAACTGTGAGTTGTCTAATTTCTCCACTAACTCTGTCTGTTAGAGTAACTGTGGGTTGTCTAATTTATCCACTTACTATGTCTGTTACAGTAACTGTGAGTTATCTAATTTCTCCACTTACTCTGTCTGTTACAGTAACTGTGAGTTGTCTAATTTCTCCACTTACTCTGTCTGCTACAGTAACTGTGAGTTGTCTAATTTCTCCACTAACTCTGTCTGTTACAGTAACTGTATGTTACCTAATTTCTCCACTAACTCTGTCTGCTACAGTAACTGTGAGTTATCTAATTTCTCCACTTACTCTGTCTGTTACAGTTACTGTGAGTTGTCTAATTTCTCCACTTACTCTGTCTGTTTCAGTAACTGTATGTTACCTAATTTCTCCACTAACTCTGTCTGCTACAGTAACTGTGAGTTATCTAATTTCTCCACTAACTCTGCCTGTTACAGTAACTGTGAGTTATCTAATTTCTCCACTTACTCTGTCTGTTACAGTAACTGTGAGTTATCTAATTTCTCCAATAAGTCTGTCTGTTACAGTAACTACGTGCTATTTATAAGCTTCACCTACCCTGTTAATGTGTGTTATTGAGAGCGTGGGTATTGAATTTCACGGATTATGGTAAAAGGGTAATTTGGTTGTTTATTAAATTTGTAGATATAAAATATGGAAGCATATTCTATTGTTGCGTATTTTGAGGTAAATTATTCATTTTCCGTACAATATGACTTTGGCACTTTGATCACTGTAAGAGCAAGCCAACGATATGTCCCGCCTGAGAATCGAACCAGGGACTTCTCGAGTCAAGAGCGTCATCCGCAGGACCACCGTGCCAGCAACCGTGTGAGATTAATTCCACGCGTGTATTTCATACAAAGTGTGTAAACAGGCGATGTCGGTCGATAAATCGAAGTTTGAAAACATTGGTCACGTACAATGAAATTGAAATAAGATAAACATTCGTCACGTACAATGAAATTGAAATAAGATAAACATTCGCCACGTACAATTAAATTGAAATAAGATAAACATTTGTCACGTACAATGACGGACACACCAATAACCTATCCAGTAGTAATGAGTAACGGGTAAATACTTTCATGATATTGACTTTTCCAGGACTACAACGATAACGCGCCGACATTCAACCCAACGTCATACACACTATATACGGATCAAACTAAAACAGCCGGAACGACACTTGGTATGTTTTGTTTTTAAATCTTGTTTTAAGTCCCTACTATAGCTTGAAAAACGAGTATTGAGCAATGACTGCACTTTTAATTATAGACTATATATACAAACGAGTATTGAGCAATGACTGCACTTTTAATTATAGACTATATATACAAACGAGTATTGAGCAATGACTGCAATTTTAATTATAGACTATATATACAAACGAGTATTGAGCAATGACTGCACTTTTAATTATAGACTATATATACAAACGAGTATTGAGCAATGACTGCACTTTTAATTATAGACTATATATACAAACGAGTATTGAGCAATGACTGCACTTTTAATTATAGACTATATATACAAACGAGTATTGAGCAATGACTGCACTTTTAATTATAGGCTATATATACAATATACTGAAAGGTTACGATTCAACGGTCAGATTCTATTTAAAGCAACATTTTTCTAGTGACAGGAGCAAGCAAAATATTTTTGCTGACAACAATAGTAAATTTTATCTCGTTAATATTGTAGTACGAACTTGGCCAAATAGTATGTTTGATAAATACATCCTTATGCCCTACAAAATAACATACATGTAAATCTTATTGCAGATAAACACATAGAGAATAAAATACCTACTTTTTTAAAAGAAATATTTGCTCAGTAAATTTTATATGTGGTAATGGTGTATTATTAATATATGTTTATATGACTGTGTTATTATTCTCGATATCGACATTACTCAATAAAACCCGAATTTTCACGGTCAGGGGGTTAGCGAGCAATAATAAGCGGTATAGCGGGAGTGTATATAGTTATTCTTTTTTCAACTTTTAAACATGAAAAACATATAAAACATTTATTACACATTATCATTAAACATCTTTGTTTTTAAACTTTAGCAAGAATTATCCTAAACATGCTTTATATTTGAAATATTGCATTTTGTTCTACACTGCCGCTTCCGTAGCTCGATACCGTTGGCGAGAAAATATACGCATTTTTTCAAGTTAAACATATTATTTTGGCGAAAATATTGTCAGCGAGGTCGTAAAATTGTGTTGTCATTGTTTACTAGTAAGACTTTTTACAAATTCTTATCATTTGGTTAAATAATCGCGATAATTGTACCTGGTTGCTCTATATGCTATATGCATTTTCCCCCCAGACGTACATTCGGAATATCTCGCACATTGTCGCTCAATAAAATCCGTTATCCCGGAAAACGAATTTTAACCTGTAATGTCGATATGGCGAATTGGTTTATACGGCCTTTTGGGTGTTCGGCGTCTGATACCGGGTATGTCTTTCCTAGATTTATGGTAGGTGTCTTGATGTTGTATGCAACATACATTTATTTTACAGGCTCGTTCATTCCTACAGACCCTGACAGTGATTTGAACGGAGATTTCGTTATCACTGCCTCGTCTGCCTCATCTTACGGTACGTACTTCAATATCGGCTCAACCGGTACTATCACACAGACAGCTGCCATCGACTTTCCCTACGGGACGGTTGTACAGTGAGTACTTCCTTCTTTTAATTTGTGAAAATATTCACTTCCATTTATTTCAAGATATAATCAACCATTACTCTTTGCTATAATTACTTCCCTTTAATTGATTACATGTATATATTTAATATTTATTTAAATTATTTCCTTTTATTTCATGATATATTTAAACTTTGATCTTTGATGTAATTACTTCCCTTTAGTGTGTGATACTTTCAACCTTTATTTCATAATAAACTTGACCTTTATTTTATGATATTATAACGTCTCTTGATGTATTTTATTATCACGTTACCTCCCTTTATTATAACATAGTTACTTCCCTTTAACTATAGCAGAGTTACTGTCCCTTATTTCACGATAAAGTTACTTACCTTTTTTCTATGATATAGTTACTTCCCTTTAATTCATGATATAGTACCTTGCCTTTAATTTATGATATAGTTACTTTCCTTTATTCTATGATATAGTTACTTCCCTTTAATTTATTATATTGTTACTTCCCTTTAATTTATGATATAGTAACTTCCCTTTAATTTATGATATAGTTACTTCCCTTTAATTTATAATATAGTAACTTCCCTTTAATTTATGATATAGTTACTTCCCTTTAATTAATGATATAGTAACTTCCCTTTAACTTATGATATAGTTACTTCCCTTTAATTTATGATATAGTAACTTCCCTTTAATTTATGATATAGTTACTTCCCTTTAATTTATGATATAGTTACTTCCCTTTAATTTATGATATAGTAACTTCCCTTTAATTTATGATATAGTTACTTCCCTTTAATTTATGATATAGTTACTTCCCTTTAATTTATGATATAGTTACTTCCCTTTAATTTATGATATAGTAACTTCCCTTTAATTTATGATATAGTTACTTCCCTTTAATTTATGATATAGTAACTTCCCTTTAATTTATGATATAGTTACTTCCCTTTAATTTATGATATAGTAACTTCCCTTTAATTTATGATATAGCTACTTCCCTTTAATTCGTGATAAAGTTACTTCCCCTTATTCTATGATATAGGTACTTCCCTTTTATTTATGATGAAATTGCTGCCCTTTATCATATGATAACTCATTTACCTTTAATTCATGAAAAGGGACTTCCCGTAATTTAATAATTCATTTAATAAAATCACGTTTAGAGTCACGTCCCTTCATTTCAAAGTATGGTTACTTCCCTTTATTTTATGATTTACAATCATGTAGTTACTTTACTTTATATCATGCTATAGTTGCTGCCCTTTATATCATGCTATAGTTGCTGCCCTTTATATCATGCTATAGTTACTTCCCTTTATTTTATAACTGTGTAATGTTCTCCATTTGTTTGACAAGTTACCTCCCTTTATTTCACGATTTATTTCGTAATATTTCCTTTTCATAATATACCATGTTTACGTAGTAAGTTGATTTAATAATAGGTTTACTCCACCATCCCTTAAAGTGATGGTACCTACGTGTTTATGACATAATTTAATATACGAGGTTAAATTTAATAAAATACGAGGCTCAGTGGAACAAACCAGATTTCCAATCTTTTCTTCACACAATTAATTCATTCAAAACTAAAATTACTTGCACAAGAATAAAACGTATAATAAGTAAAATGCTTCCATACATTAAACAGAGGCACGAAACGAAACATTTCAGGTATGACGTCACTGCCACAGATAAAGGTACGCCGACAAAAACGGGTACAGGAAGACTTGATATCATATATAGAGAAGTGTCGACCACGACAGTGTCCACTGCAGCAACAACGACTGAGGGTTACAACTTCTTTGACCATGCTGAAAACATAGCTATGTTTGTTTTGTTAATGTTGGCTGCTCTTGCGTTGCTCGGACTGCTGGCGTATTGCTGTGCAAGAATGTGTTGTGGAGCAGGAATGGGTAACATGTGTGATTGTAACATGGGAAGGAACCGAGCAAGAAGGTACGTTATTAACATACATGTAGCTCCAAAACCTATCATAGTTACCTCCCTTTCAAAACAAAGTGAGATTGTCCTTAAGGTAACTAAGTATTGTGTTATTTTGAACACCAAGGATATGTATTTAGGTGCTACTAGAAAACATGAGCCGATTCTAAACGCTGCATACATGTGAGGCCACACCTCAAAAATTCCTTCATAAACCAACACCAAACAAGGACTTATTTCGAAAGTCATTAAGATACACTGGACCAACACTTTGGGAAAAGATACCTTTTAATATAAGAACAGCTGGCTCTCTAGAACAATTAAAAAGAATGTCATTGTATATAATATGGAAGTTTCCAGACTGGGACTACCAATAAAATATTTATGTTCTACAATCATTGTAACCATTATATTTATTGTCTAATATGTATTATCTAGTTTCATTTCATTTGTTAAGTTTACTGTGTTTGCCACTATCATGCTAAATGTATGTATTTTATGTCCCTTAATTGGGACTTGATTATGGAATCCAAATGATGGCTATTACTAGACTATTTGTATTCAATTGATCTAACTTTATTTCAGGTACCCAAAACGTCGAGCTATAACCCCAGAAGAGTACGTACAATATTCTTATTCATTCACATTGTAGGCCAATGTTCAGAAAATACGAAACTACGAAAATACCATTATGGAAATGTGAAATGTCACGACCCATGATTGGACACATAAAACACTCCACCAATGAAACTAACACGACTGTGTTTATACATACTGGTCAGAATATACGTATATTCTAACCAGTGTAATTAAACTAGGTATTTCAGCCGTTTTACTGTTGAAACTATGTCATTTAGCTAGTTCATTCAGCTTATTGACAGCTGGGATACGGACAGTTCATTTTCTCGTTCGGCTATGTGTTGGGCACTGTGCCTTTTTTCTGTGTTCGGCTGGTGAAGTTTAGGCCTGCCTTACCTGTCCGACTTCATTTTTTTGTTAATGAAACTGTTATTACTTGACTGTTACCTAGAATCAGCTCACATATTATATAAACTATTGTTCTATCGCGACCTTGATTACAGTAATGTCATTAATATAATTATTGAGAACGTTTACATAGTTTACCTTTTTGCTAAAGAGCATTTCCCGACTACTTGTATCATGCTTCGTCTATCAACCAACATTACTGGGAACGATTTCATGGTTAGACTGACAGTGTTCGTCAGTCGTGACGATTGCAACGGTCACGTGCTGAACACTTGAATAATATTATCAGTTCCCTTGGTAGAAACATAACTTGGTAAAGGAAAGCTGATTTGGACCATTTGTGTTTTTGGTCCTGTCTGGCTGTTTTTTGGTGTGATGTGTGCCTTCTGTGATATGCTGTTTGTGCTAACTTGATGCAGCTTCCAATGTCCGATTCGACTGTATTGTTAAAAGGTTAAAGATCGGCACAATAGCCGGCAGAAATGTAAACCATGTCTAGATTTATGTTCTGAGAATCCGGGCTGTGCTAAGTCTATTGCTGACATTATTACAAGTTTTGTTTTATTTCTTATTCTATTTTCAGGACACCACCACGTGAGTTAAATTATTGCAATCATTTTTAAGGATGGTATACATACGTTCTCATTGTATCGACAATAAAACACTAGACTAAGTTTATTTTAGACAAATTCTAAATTCGAACAATTATTAATAAGTGTACTCAGGTGCTAAAGGCATATTAAAAAGAAGCATGCGTACAGATGCTGTAAGTTATTGTCATGTTGCTAAGCAGTATCTCCGGATTCTTCCGTGAGAAATGATACTCTGTTTAGTCGACACTCGTAAGACATACGACTTACGCTCAAGCCGAAAATGAGTATCATTCATGCAACATAACGTAACTGTTTTGTCGGAAACAGACTCAACTGCCTGGATAACTTATTTAAAGCTGAAATCTGATCATTCGGCTTTTTGACAGCTGGGACTTGGTTTTTCGATGTTTTGACAGCTAAAACTTGGTTAAGTTCATTTTCTCGTTCAGTTATGTGTTGGTCGTTATGTCTGATTTAATTAATATTACCTTTTGGTCATTATGCAGCAGCAGTGTGCTTGTGGTATGTGATGTTTTTATGTTTTCTGTGCTCGGCTTGTTCAGTTGAGTGCTGCCTTCCCCTGTCAGGTTTTCTATTATCATTTAAGCATTGTATAAATAATTTTACAGGCCGACGAAAATCCTACTCACCACCACCACAACCCAAGGTGACAATGATACGGGAACGGCCGCCAGTACAAACTATATACAAACCAGCACCACCGTATTATCAGTAAGTAATATACACAAATATCACATCATGTATTGTTTAAAGTGGCACCCTTTGATGCATGTCCTCTTTATAGTTATAAAAAAATACACAAATATTTATGACATTGTGTTCATAGTGTATGTGCCCTTTTGCAATTTAGTTGTCCGGCATATAGCTGCTTCTTTTTTCAAAAGTGCATGCACATTGTATCAGTTGTGTTGTTTGTGGTTTGTCCTTGTCCTTGTGATGTGTGGTCGTCATTATGGTTTGTTTTGTCTGTCTTCCGGCTCCTGTTCCTGATCTGTTTGACTGACTGAGGCGACAGGCTGTCGGAGTAGGATTTGTTTGACTGACTGAGGCGGCAGGCTGTCGGAGTAGGATTTGTTTGACTGACTGAGGTGGCAGGCTGTCGGAGTAGGATTTGTTTGACTGACAGAGGCGGCAGGCTGTCGGAGTAGGATTTGTTTGACTGACTGAGGCGGCAGGCTGTCGGAGTACGATTTGTTTGACTGACTGAGGCGGCAGGCTGTCGGAGTAGGATTTGTTTGACTGACTGAGGTGGCAGGCTGTCGGAGTAGGATTTGTTTGACTGACTGAGGTGGCAGGCTGTCGGAGTAGGATTTGTTTGACTGACTGAGGTGGCAGGCTGTCGGAGTAGGATTTGTTTGACTGACTGAGGCGGCAGGCTGTCGGAGTAGGATTTGTTTGACTGACTGAGGCGGCAGGCTGTCGGAGTAGGATTTGTTTGACTGACTGAGGTGGCAGGCTGTCGGAGTAGGATTTGTTTGACTGACTGAGGTGGCAGGCTGTCGGAGTAGGATTTGTTTGACTGACTGAGGCGTCTGGCTGTCGGAGTAGGTTTTTTGTACTATTTTTATACCTCTATATTTCGTGCGCTGCTGTTTCTGATGACTGCTGTATTCCATGTACGATTATTAGTGTCTTTTCGAATGTATGCTATAATATTGACTTATGCCAACACAACTTTTCAAATTATCTGATCCGCATCGACATTTATAAAAACTATTTTAGTCCGTTTAAATATGTGTAATTTGAAAATAAAACACCAAATAGCCTCATTTAGTAGCCTATGCCAAACGTTTTAACCGCTGTGAAAATAAGTGGTAAGGAATATTCATGTTTGCTCCATAATTTTCTGTGAATTATTTATATGTCTCTTGTGAGAGGACTGTGTTCACAGACAAAACCACCGTCTGACGATTAGCAAAAGATACCAACAACATTGACCAACTAATAAACAGTACGCCAAATATCCATGTACATGTATGATCCTGAATTCAGTTGACCCAATGAAAGGATGCAAGTTTGTCTATGGAAACATTAATATTATTGCACATGTATACACTACCCAATGGATTAACTTGTTAACCTTCGACAGACAATTGACCAGGCGTCTGTATAAATGGCGCGCCGTTCAATTGTTTGTCAAATATTTTTGTCGAAGGTCATCAAGTGAACCTATGGGATTACGCAAATATTATATAAAATGTCTAAATTTTACAACCAGAAGTAAATCCCTTGATTGGTAAACTTATTGCTCGAGTAACATTATATTATGTAGATCTACGTCTGGTTAATTTTCAAAGGAAGTTTTCCGCGGTTTTTTTTTAAAGATCCCTCTTGCATTATGCATGTAATAATTTGTTTTCAGAACTCCAGGGAGATATCCAGTACCAGGGTGAATATCACAAATACAAATTTATAGTTGCTATATTTTCCTGACTCATCTTTCAATCTCTTATAACAGTTATTCTATTTTCTGCTCATAAGGTTTTCCAATGAAATACAATTTGACGGTTTATCATTTAATTGATCAATTCAGCAGTTGGGCCAGTATGTTCAAGTTGGGTTAATTTCGAAGAATAGCTATTTATATTGCATTTTCGTAGGTTGAATGTTGAACATCATTATGGGCTTTGCATTCACCGGAATTTAGTTTCAGCGGAGTTATATTCATAATTTGGAAAACCTGATTTTCGTTAAACTTCACCTTTTGTATTATTATTTTATAATACCTTTGTATATTTTCACCTTTCGTGTAATTTTCTGCGTACGATATTTTCGTTTCTTACACATTTCTTCACTCACTGCTGTACCGAGCATAATACTTCTGTTTCTATATTAACTATAATTATACTTCACAGTATTTTCCTCCTCGGTTGAGCGTTCTCTTCGAGTATGAGAGGTATATCTTGTTCGATCACAGGCCGAGTCCTTTATGAAAGACAAAATAAAAATAGTAACAGTAATGTCCATGCTAGGCCTACCTCTTATACCCTCATGGCGATGGATAACATCAATAGTGAGACGTCGATAATGATAATCTAGTGATCGGATGGGGTCGGGGTGGGGAATTTGCTTCGTGGTCGTAGCATGTGAAAGAAAAAATGAGTCCGGATTCCCATTGCTTGGCTATCACCATTTCTAAAGAAAACTGGCGTCTTTTCTCTCATACTCCTCTTGTGGCGACAGATATGATTATGACTGAATGACGTCGCGAGAGTGATTTATATAAATCGTAGATAAAAATTATTGATAAAAAAATATTTCTTGTGTATGTGTTACGATATCTTAAAATACTAGTATATTTACCCAATACACTATAATATCCATGCTGAGTGACATTTATAATGATAGAAGCTCACTAACTAGCGTATTTGTTAGACTTCCATTAACCATGGGTTCTGTAAACGTTCCGTGTAAGATGTTTTTTCCGTAACATTGTCTAGGTCCCCGGATAAGGAAGTTGTTAATACCTCGCTGAAGAGCAAATTAGTAAACGTTGTCAAATAGTTCTAAGAAAACTGGTAAGGTCAATAAGTGGCCGTATATAACTGATGAAAACTGCATTTGCTTTTACATCGAAGTTATGGCGGTTTATTATCTGGCTCTTTTATATGCCGTCTCCTAGGGTAAATTGCTGCATCAGGCGGTATAGGGTTCGAATCACGGCATGGGTTTGTTGAGTGCTGTCCGATTTTCCATTATCTTTTTGTTCTTCTATGATCCATCGGTGAGCCGTGTAAGATAGTTAAATAGTGTTTACCGAATGACTAAGGCTACATATCTGGTAACTGGCATTGATGACTTATGATTGGAGGGTACTGTGGTCAGAAATTGTATAGATGTTTCATAAGCCAAATTGAATAACCCTTTCAACAGGTGACGCAATAATAAACTCACACTTTTACGTATACTTGTTTATGTATTTCAGGACAGTTATGTCCGGACAATTTACCCGCTCACCGTTTGTTTATGTATTTCAGGACAGTTATGTCCGGACAATTTCCCCGCTCACCGTTTGTTTATGTATTTCAGGACAGTTATGTCCGGACAATTTCCCTGCTCACTGTTTGTTTTATGTATTTCAGGACAGTTATGTCCGGACAATTTCCCCGCTCACCGTTTGTTTTATGTATTTCAGGACAGTTATGTCCGGACAATTTACCCGCTCACCGTTTGTTTTATGTATTTCAGGTCAGTTATGCCCGGACAATTTACCCGCTCACCGTTTGTTTTATGTATTTCAGGTCAGTTATGCCCGGACAATTTACCCGCTCACCGTTTGTTTTATGTATTTCAGGTCAGTTATGCCCGGACAATTTCCCCGCTCACCGTTTGTTTTATGTATTTCAGGTCAGTTATGCCTGGACAATTTCCCCGCTCACCGATTGTTTAATGTATTTCAGGTCAGTTATGCCCGGACAATTTCCCCGCTCACCGTTTGTTTTATGTATTTCAGGACAGTTATGTCCGGACAATTTCCCCGCTCACCGTTTGTTTTATGTATTTCAGGTCAGTTATGTCCGGACAATTTCCCCGCTCACCATTTGTTTTATGTATTTCAGGACAGTTATGTCTGGACAATTTCCCCGCTCACCGTTTGTTTTATGTATTTCAGGACAGTTATGTCCGGACAATTTCCCCGCTCACCGTTTGTTTAATGTATTTCAGGACAGTTATGCCCGGACAATTTCCCCGCTCACCGTTTGTTGTATGTATTTCAGGACAGTTATGCCCGGACAATTTCCCCGCTCACTGTTTGTTGTATGTATTTCAGGTCAGTTATGTCCATACAATTTCCCTGCTCACCGTTTGTTTTATGTATTTCAGGACAGTTATGCCCGGACAATTTCCCCGCTCACCGTTTGTTTTATGTATTTCAGGTCAGTTATGCCCGGACAATTTCCCTGCTCACCGTTTGTTTTATGTATTTCAGGTCAGTTATGCCCGGACAATTTACCCGCTCACCGTTTGTTTTATGTATTTCAGGTCAGTTATGCCCGGACAATTTACCCGCTCACCGTTTGTTTTATGTATTTCAGGACAGTTATGCCCGGAGAATTTCCCCGCTCACCGTTTGTTTTATGTATTTCAGGTCAGTTATGCCCGGACTGTTTCCCCGCTCACCGTTTGTTTTATGTATTTCAGGACAGTTATGCCCGGACAATTTCCCAGGTCACCGTTTGTTTAATGTATTTCAGGTCAGTTATGCCCGGACAATTTCCCCGCTCACCGTTTGTTTTTTGTATTTCAGGACAGTTATGTCCGGACAATTTACCCACTCACCGTTTGTTTTATGTATTTCAGGTCAGTTATGTCCGGACAATTTACCCTCTCACCGTTTGTTTTATGTATTTCAGGACAGTTATGTCCGGACAATTTACCTGCTCACCGTTTGTTTTATGTATTTCAGGTCAGTTATGTCCGGACAATTTCCCCGCTCATCGTTTGTTTTATGTATTTCAGGTCAGTTATGCCCGGACAATTTCCCCGCTCACCGTTTGTTGTATGTATTTCAGGACAGTTATGTCCGGACAATTTACCCGCTAACCGTTTGTTGTATGTATTTCAGGTCAGTTATGTCCGGATAATTTACCCGCTCACCATTTGTTTTATGTATTTTAGGTCAGTTATGTCCGGACAATTTCCCCGCTCACCGTTTGTTTTATGTATTTCAGGTCAGTTATGTCCGGACAATTTCCCGCTCATCGTTTGTTTTATGTATTTCAGGTCAGTTATGCCCGGCCAATTTCCCCGCTCACCGTTTGTTGTATGTATTTCAGGACAGTTATGCCCGGACAATTTCCCCGCTCACCGTTTGTTTTATGTATTTCAGGTCAGTTATGCCCGGACAATTTACCCGCTCACCGTTTGTTTTATGTATTTCAGGTCAGTTATGCCCGGACAATTTCCCCGCTCACCGTTTGTTTTATGTATTTCAGGTCAGTTATGCCCGGACAATTTCCCCGCTCACCGTTTGTTTTATGTATTTCTGGTCAGTTATGCCCGGACAATTTACCCGCTCACCGTTTGTTTTATGTATTTCAGGTCAGTTATGCCCGGACAATTTCCCCGCTCACCGTTTGTTTTATGTATTTCAGGTCAGTTATGCCCGAACAATTTCCCCGCTTACCGTTTGTTTTATGTATTTCAGGTCAGTTATGCCCGGACAATTTCCCCGCTCACCGTTTGTTTTATGTATTTCAGGTCAGTTATGCCCGGACAATTTACCCGCTCACCGTTTGTTTTATGAATTTCAGGACAGTTATGCCCGGACAATTTCCCCGCTCACCGTTTGTTTTATGTATTTCAGGTCAGTTATGCCCGGACTGTTTCCCCGCTCACCATTTGTTTTATGTATTTCAGGACAGTTATGCCCGGACAATTTCCCCGCTCACCGTTTGTTTAATGTATTTCAGGTCAGTTATGCCCGGACAGTTTCCCCGCTCACCGTTTGTTTTATGTATTTCAGGTCAGTTATGCCCGGACAATTTACCTGCTCACCGTTTGTTTTATGTATTTCAGGACAGTTATGCCCGGACAATTTCCCCGCTCACCGTTTGTTCCATACAGATGAAGCAAATTCTGACAATATCTTCAGGCAACTGATACTCACTGTGATATAATAGTGTACAGTCATCATCATCATCATCATTATTTAATATCAGGAATACTGTAAAATCATTAATTATCGCGGGTATGGTAAAATGATATTTGGTGGTTTCTTAAATATAGGATTTTAAACATTGTATGATAGAAAGAAAAATCACTTATTACGTTTCGTTGAGGTAAATTATTCGAGGGGATTTAATTTCGCGATCTAGTCCATCCGTGAAATCAACGAAAATTAAACCGCCGCGACTATTAATGGCGTTATAACATTGTGTGTATATACGAACTATAAGACGTTAACATCTTATCTTATATTATATATCTATTCTCATACACACACAGTCACACTATAGTGCGAACAAATGAACTAGTTCCTCGACCTTTATGCACGAATGTAGTAACAAGCTTGTTTTGTTGAATATACCAATTTGCACGAGAAAGTTGTGCCGTTGCGGTGGTTGAGAGTGCTGTCTGTACTACCCTCGTACATCTTTGAAAGATTTTCCGCTTACGAGGTAAATTATCCACAAGAACTCAACTGTTACATTATGCAAATGGAATGTCAGAGGACTATGTTGATTTGTTCGCACAATACTGGTATTGAAGTTCTAGATTTCCTTCTGTTTCCATGGTAATCGGCAGGTTGTATTTAGTTAACATTGTCTCTAGTTCTCGCGTATCAAGTTACGGGAAAACACAACCTCGTAAGCCAGAAGATCCAGGTTTGGTTCGTACGCTTGTGACACTGGTAAACGTCAGTCTTCAACATTAAGAGATATTCGGATAGCTTCTAATTGACAGTTTATTACCGGCTGATAAATAATTCTAGAAAATAAGGTTAATATGATTCACTATTTACTGTATATGACAGAAAATACGACTTAAACCCCAACGGCAAGTGCTAATATTTTATATCTTGTGAGGCAATCGTTAAATGATTTAAACTTATATAAAAGTCATGATTATGGTAGGTAAATATTAATTGAATGCTTGCAAAGGGCAACGCGGGTGATACAGTTTGGATGCAGTATATATTTTATGTACTTAGCATAGATGTATCCAATTAACAAAATCTACAAGGTCGTCCAAAGAAGCCCTACAAAACATGACAACACACGGTAAAGTGTCTAGCGGGTAACCAATATAAATCTGTTTATAAAACCATAGCGTTGTTTTGTTGGATTCAGGCTGACATAGCTGTGAAATGGGCGAACATTTTATGACTTTCCTTTTAGGAAAATGTCGATGCCGTCGTCCTTGGCATTCGATTCAATTGTTAAATTGCAAATATTAACTTTTTGTTTGAAAAGGACAAATGTTGACTATGGCGACGAGTATGTTTTGACCTGTTATTATAAAGTTATGTCTGTATATTTTTTATTATTTATGTGTGCATATGTAAATAATTATATATTTATATTTTTGTTTAAATCACGTGTTTTTTTTATTCACATTTGGACTATTAGTATTTGACTTGTATTAAAATTTTCATTCAAGCCAACGAGTCGATAGTTTCACTGCAATAGTTTACTGTAGATATTTGTGTACGGTTATCAAGGCTGTGTAACGTAATAAACCTGCTATGTTATAGTTGAATTTGTAACTTCGTATTCGCCTCGATAGCCTTGTGTTGTAGAGCGTCCGCTTCGAGTGCAAGAGGTACTGAGTTCGATCCCATGCAGGCCGCGACATACCATGTTGTTAAACTGGAACTAAGTTCGATCCCAGGCCGCGACATACCATGTTGTTAAACTGGAACTGAGTTTGATCCCAGGCCGCAACATAACAATGTCGTTAAACTGGTATTGAGTTCGATCCCAGGCCGTGACATACCATGTTGTTAAACTGGAACTGAGTTCGATCCCAGGCGGCAACATACCAATCTCGTTAAACTGGTACCGAGTTCGATTCCTGGCCGTGACATACCAATCTCGTTAAACTAGTACTGAGTTCGATTCCAGGCCGTGACATACCAATCTCGTTAAACTGGTACCGAGTTCGATTCCTGGCCGTGACATACCAATCTCGTTAAACTAGTTCTGAGTTCGATCCCAGGCCGTGACATACCAATCTCGTTAAACTGGTACCGAGTTCGATTCCTGGCCGTGACATACCAATCTCGTTAAACTAGTTCTGAGTTCGATCCCAGGCCGTGACATACCAATCTCGTTAAACTAGTTCTGAGTTCGATCCCAGGCCGTGACATACCAATCTCGTTAAACTAGTTCTGAGTTCGATCCCAGGCCGTGATATACCAATCTCGTTAAACTAGTTCTGAGTTCGATCCCAGGCCGTGACATACCAATCTCGTTAAACTGGTACCGAGTTCGATTCCTGGCCGTGACATACCAATCTCGTTAAACTAGTTCTGAGTTCGATCCCAGGCCGTGACATACCAATCTCGTTAAACTGGTACCGAGTTCGATTCCTGGCCGTGACATACCAATCTCGTTAAACTAGTTCTGAGTTCGATCCCAGGCCGTGATATACCAATCTCGTTAAACTAGTTCTGAGTTCGACCCCAGGCCGTGATATACCAATCTCGTTAAACTAGTTCTGAGTTCGATTCCAGGCCGTGACATACCAATCTCGTTAAACTAGTTCTGAGTTCGATTCCAGGCCGTGATATACCAATCTCGTTAAACTGGTACTGAGTTCGATTCCAGGCCGTGACATACCAATCTCGTTAAACTAGTTCTGAGTTCGATTCCAGGCCGTGATATACCAATCTCGTTAAACTGGTACTGAGTTCGATTCCAGGCCGTGACATACCAATCTCGTTAAACTAGTTCTGAGTTCGATCCCAGGCCGTGACATACCAATCTCGTTAAACTGGTACTGAGTTCGATCCAAAGCCGTGACATACCAATCTCGTTAAACTAGTTCTGAGTTCGATCCCAGGCCGTGATATACCAATCTCGTTAAACTAGTTCTGAGTTCGATCCCAGGCCGTGATATACCAATCTCGTTAAACTAGTTCTGAGTTCGATCCCAGGTCGTGATATACCAATCTCGTTAAACTAGTTCTGAGTTCGATCCCAGGCCGTGATATACCAATCTCGTTAAACTAGTTCTGAGTTCGATCCCAGGCCGTGATATACCAATCTCGTTAAACTGGTACTGAGTTCGATCCCAGGCCGTGATATACCAATCTCGTTAAACTAGTTCTGAGTTCGATCCCAGGCCGTGATATACCAATCTCGTTAAACTGGTACTGAGTTCGATCCCAGGCCGTGATATACCAATCTCGTTAAACTGGTACTGAGTTCGATCCCAGGCCGTGACATACCAATCTCGTTAAACTAGTACTGGTATATCTCCCTTGCTTGACGCTCAGCATATTTAGTCTCCGGTAACTAATTGTTCACCCGGTGTAAGGATAATATGACTAGGTAAGCTGTATAATTATGTTTTAAATACACTATTTGTGCCCAACAGAAAAATGATTATCTGAATGTTTTCAACACGTTAGCGAGTAGTTAGTGTAATTTATATGATCTCGTCATGGTTATGTAATAAATAGTACTGGCAAAAATTCTTAAAAACTTCCAAAAATGGAAAACTATTTTCTGGATAAAATTTGTCCAGATTAGTTTATCATTTGTGAACACGGACATGGGCTAAAACAATAGAGAGGTTGTCATGCTAACGAGTACGACTTCTAGTACGTGTAGCAACCCATACATGTATACGTATACGTTGTAATTAAAATGGGCTTGCCAAACACTGCACGTGCGTGAAAAATCACATGACAGTTGTAACATGATTTTTTTCGTGAATCGATGGTTAGTGTTAATATAAGCCCTATGAGACCACGGGAGATGAAATATTGAGTTTCCCGTGCATACGCATACCTATGTGACATATTACACATTGCATTTTTGCCTGTTACACGTTCGTTACTTGTAGAAACTTCACCTACCCGGATGACGAAATGCTCAAAAATAGTATTTACGTAGACGCATATGTAACACGCTCACTTGCGCAACCTCTCTAATATCAGAAACATGGTATCAACCTAACTGCAAACAAAACTATATCAGTTAAATATTTTCTGTAGTGACTGTTGCTCTCTGGTTTGATTCATTAAACACCAATCTATCATTGCCTTCTGAATAAACACGATTGCTAATGCTCAAACAACAAACGCAATCCAATAAATAAACATTCGTTAAACAGTTGGCAGGGGATTGTCCCCCCCCCCCCGGCGACTCATCACAATCCAAATTAGAATTAACGACGTCTCTACAAACAACCCACAAAATTCCATATCAGAATGTCATCATCTGTTTGTTAGTTTCTTTAATCGTGTTCAATATTGGAGAGGTTGCGACACGTAACGTGTTCAACGTAAGAGAGGTTGCGACACGTAACGTGTTCAACGTAAGAGAGGTTGCGACACGTAACGTGTTCAACGTAAGAGAGGTTGCGACACGTAACGTGTTCAGCGTAAGCGAGGTTGCGACACAGTGTTTTCGACATTTGCAACTGCACAACGAGTTCAACATAAGAGGTTGCAGTCACACAACGTGTTCAACATTAGAGGTTGCAGGCACGCAACGTGTAAAACATTAAAGAGGTTGCGACACACAACGTGTTCAACGTAAGAGGTTGCAGGCACGCAACGTGTACAACATTAGAGGTTGCATTCACGCAACGTGTACAACATTAGAGGTTGCAGGCACGCAACGTGTTCAACATAAGAGGTTGCAGGCACGCAACGTGTACAACATTAGAGGTTGCAGGCACGCAACGTGTACAACATTAGAGGTTGCAGGCACGCAACGTGTTCAACATTAGAGAGGTTGCAGGCACGCAACGTGTTCAACATTTGAGAGGTTGCAGGTACGCACCGTGTACAACATTAGAGGTTGCAGGCACACAACGTGTACAACATTAAAGAGGTTGCGAGACACGTGTTCAACATCAGAGGTTGCAGGCACGCAACGTGTACAACATTAAAGAGGTTGGGACACCCAACGGGAACAACATTAGAGAGGTTGAGACACAGAACGTGTTCAACATTAGAGAGGTTGTGACACTCAAAGTTTTTGACAATGGAGACGTTGCGACATACAACGTGTTCGAAATAAGAGACGTCGCGACATACAACGTGTTCTATATTAGAGAGGTTGCGACATACAACGTGTTCTATATTAGAGAGGTTGCGACATACAACATGTTCTATATTAGAGAGGTTGCGACATACAACGTGTTCTATATTAGAGAGGTCGCGACATACAACATGTTCTATATTTGAGACGTCGCGACATACAACGTGTTCTATATTAGAGAGGTTGCGACATACAACGTGTTCTATATTAGAGAGGTTGCGACATACAACGTGTTCTATATTAGAGACGTTGCGACATACAACGTGTTCTATATTAGAGAGGTTGCGACATACAACGTGTTCTATATTAGAGACGTTGCGACATACAACGTGTTCTATATTAGAGAGGTTGCGACATACAACGTGTTCTATATTAGAGACGTTGCGACATACAACGTGTTCTATATTAGAGAGGTTGCGACATACAACGTGTTCTATATTAGAGACGTTGCGACATACAACGTGTTCTATATTAGAGAGGTTGCGACATACAACGTGTTCTATATTAGAGAGGTTGCGACATACAACGTGTTCTATATTAGAGAGGTTGCGACATACAACGTGTTCTATATTAGAGAGGTCGCGACATACAACATGTTCTATATTTGAGACGTCGCGACATACAACGTGTTCTATATTAGAGAGGTCGCGACATACAACATGTTCTATATTAGAGAGGTCGCGACATACAACGTGTTCTATATTAGAGAGGTTGCGACATACAACATGTTCTATATTAGAGAGGTTGCGACATACAACGTGTTCTATATTAGAGACGTCGCGACATACAACATGTTCTATATTAGAGAGGTTGCGACATACAACGTGTTCTATATTTGAGAGGTCGTGACATACAACATGTTCTATATTAGAGAGGTTGCGACATACAACATGTTCTATATTAGAGAGGTTGCGACATACAACATGTTCTATATTAGAGAGGTCGCGACATACAACGTGTTCTATATTAGAGACGTCGCGACATACAACATGTTCTATATTAGAGAGGTTGCGACATACAACGTGTTCTATATTAGAGACGTCGCGACATACAACGTGTTCTATATTAGAGAGGTTGCGACATACAACATGTTCTATATTTGAGAGGTCGTGACATACAACGTGTTCTATATTAGAGACCTTGCGACATACAACGTGTTCTATATTAGAGACCTTGCGACATACAACGTGTTCTATATTAGAGACGTTGCGATATACGACGTGTTCTATATCAGAGATGTTGTGATATACGACGTGTTCTATATTAGAGACGTTGTGATATACAACATGTTCTATATTAGAGAGGTTGCGACATACAACATGTTCTATATTAGAGAGGTCGCGACATACAACATGTTCTATATTAGAGACCTTGCGACATACAACGTGTTCTATATTAGAGACCTTGCGACATACAACGTGTTCTATATTAGAGACCTTGCGACATACAACGTGTTCTATATTAGAGAGGTTGCGATATACGACGTGTTCTATATTAGAGACGTTGTGATTTACGACGTGTTCTATATTAGAGACGTTGCGATATACGACGTGTTCTATATTAGAGATGTTGTGATTTACGACGTGTTCTATATTAGAGACGTTGCGATATACGACGTGTTCTATATCAGAGACGTTGTGATTTACGACGTGTTCTATATTAGAGACGTTGTGATATACGACGTGTTCTATATTAGAGACGTTGCGATATACAACATGTTCTATATTAGAGACGTTGCGATATACGACGTGTTCTATATTAGAGACGTTGTGATTTACGACGTGTTCTATATTAGAGACGTTGCGATATACGACGTGTTCTATATTAGAGACGTTGTGATTTACGACGTGTTCTATATTAGAGACGTTGTGATTTACGACGTGTTCTATATTAGAGACGTTGCGATATACGACGTGTTCTATATCAGAGACGTTGTGATTTACGACGTGTTCTATATTAGAGACGTTGTGATATACGACGTGTTCTATATTAGAGACGTTGTGATATACAACGTGTTCTATATTAGAGATGTTGCGACTCACAGCACAACACAATCATCAAAGAATATACCGGTTACTATTACTCGTCATTCTAATGACATTCCGTCTCTATTGTGACTGGGGTATACATGTATAATAAGTTCTTTGATAATGATGGTGTTAAATGTGCTTCAACGTATAAACCTAACCAACTTTATTTGGACTTAACTACTTGATTGTAGTTTTGTGTTGACTGAGACCGTCTTAAGATTGGCTAATGACCTCCGACTTCGAGTTAAGAGACAGTGATACTACAAGGAATGCGGAGTCCGGATACATTCCTTGGTTCATTAACATTGCCGGTACACCACACCTATATCTGCGATACCATTTCTTGGTTCATTAACATTGTCGGTACACCACACCTTTATCCGCGATACCATTTAGTGGTTCATTAACATTGCCGGTACACCACACCTATATCCACGATACCATTTAGTGGTTCATTAACATTGTCGGTACACCACACCTATATCCACGATATCATTTAGTGGTTCATTAACATTGTCGGTACACCACATCTTTATCCGCGATACCATTTAGTGGTTCATTAACATTGTCGGTACACCACACCTATATCCACGATACCATTTAGTGGTTCATTAACATTGCCGGTACACCACACCTATATCTGCGATACCATTTCTTGGTTCATTAACATTGTCGGTACACCACACCTTTATCCGCGATACCATTTAGTGGTTCATTAACATTGCCGGTACACCACACCTATATCCACGATACCATTTCTTGGTTCATTAACATTGCCGGTACACCACACCTATATCCGCGATACCATTTCTTGGTTCATTATCATTGTCGGTACACCACACCTATATCCACGATACCATGTCTTGGATACCAACCTGTTCTTCTCTTGCTGGATAGGAAACACATAACAACTTTAAGAAATGTTCCCGGTCAAGAACCGTACAGTCGATCTCTCGATTCGTAGTCAAGAGAAATATCCACTCGACAACTGCGTCACAACCATTGTACATTGTAATAAAACAATAGGAACGTGGTGGTTGTGTGATGCGGATATGTAGAATGCATTTTGGTAAACACGCGCGTTATTGCAGTATTGCGTACATAATAGCCGTAGCCACATTTTGAGTGATTGTTTTCATATAGTATGTGTTTATCTAGTGAACCCACATAAGTTAAGTGAATTAACGTGTTTACTAATCATTTTTACAGTCACTCCTGTTTTATAGTGACCTGAATATTAAAGCAACCACCTGTCTTAAACAGCCAATGTCATGTAATCCAATTACAACTCACGTGTTGAACGCATATGTGTTGTTTTGCATGATCCCTTTTTGCTGTGTAACCCCTAGTCCCATATCACTAAACGTGTCTTAAATACATTAAAACTTGAATGGTCCATATGATACGGATGGAGGCACTCATATATGCCTGCCATATTTCAGCACAAAGCTCACTGAGCAAATACAGGCTATGCTTGGCTTCCCTGTCCGATATTTAGTATCTTTTCTACCATTGACTGTGTATAGACAGGCTGTAACAATGGTTTAACTAGCTGGCTGTTCAACAAACAATGTAATTAGAACGGGCACACGTGTCATGATTCCAACAATACACATCCCGCTCACATGACGAACGTATTAACCAATCAGCCGTATGTGCATGAGACCAGGTACGATATACGAGTATCTACAAATACCCAGTGTTGTGATCCATATCAACCGATCATTGGTCGGATTTGATGTTGTCACGATGATACTGGTTAAATGCGCAACATAAGAAGTACCATGCACAAACCCTGGGTTCCTATCTGAAAGGTCAATGTCATAGAAGGAGGTCAAATGTTAAATAGAAGTTATTCCGACCCTTACCTTTTACATTCAGTGTCCAATCTTGCTAGTATTTGGAATAAATGTTAACTTCAATAAGATGGAGTGTCATGCGCAAACCCCATGGCCTTTTCTTAAAGCTGAAGGTCACAGTTGGAGGTCAGTAGTCAAAGTATAGTTTGTTTGGAGCATCATTTCTTCCAGAATGGTGGGATTTCGATGTATACTTGACACGAAGGCTACCAATTATGAGAATGTGTGTCATGTTCAAATATCACGTCAATAAATGATCATGATCACTATTTAAGTTCAAAGGTAAATAATGACCATTATTTGGCTTGTCTATATAATTATCTCAGGCTGCTAGTTTGTTATCTGTTATGAGATTTTAAAATATCTTAGCACACGTGTTCACCATTAGTTAATGTGTTGCTCCTATTTTAATAAAAATGTTGTGTTTTTACAGTAAACATCGGCCTAAAACATGCAATGTGAAAATGCTGCGACATCGACCTAATCTGCTCGAGTGTTTGGCTTTCTAATACGCATTCAAATAAGATATTTGATTAGGAAACACGTGTTTATTAGTTATCCACCGCTAAACCGCATCTGTTATTGTAATACTCACTGTGTGGTACGGGAGTCAAACCACAACACAATAAACAGTAACCAACCACATGTGTGGATGAACCTTACAAGTAAAGTCTGGAATTTCTAAGAAGAAAAAAATGGTTTTAGTTAAAGCCGGAACTTGAATGTATTATTTTTATGTAAGTAAAAAGAAGCAACTGTCCGATAATCGAAAATTTAAATAACATTTAAAGGTGCCCATTCGCGATTTCTTTCAAACAATGAAATTGTTATATACATGTATATACATCATACCATAGTTGTGTTACATCTTGACATCTTTTTCGTTCTAAGACAATGCGTTGTTTAAATTTTTTCCTAACCGTCTTCCATGATGACATGATTTGAGCGTCGACAGACTCGATCCCCGACCACGTCATACCAAAGTCTCTAAACTAGTACCGGAGTACATGTACCCATGGATTACCTGCTTCGAACAGATTGTGTAAGGGTGTGCAGTTTTATGACTTTTTTACGCATTGGCAGGATATAAAATTAAAGTTTTGGTGGATAAGAGTGCAATAACTGCAAGTCTACACTGGCAAAGAGTGTGATAACTGTAATACTGCATTAGGTGTGCCTTTTAAAACACCATAACCACCACGTACTCAGTTAAACTATGCTGCAAAACAGATAGACAACTGAAACACTCTGATATCGTATTGAATCGCTACCACATAAGATAAACTCATGTTTCAGTGCTCTATCTATATATATGTATGAGCGGATAAAGTAGTCATCATTTTGATTCAGACACAATGAGGGGGACTTTAAACTTACACAAAACATGTCTGTACCTTTAACGAAATACATAATTCTACGTAAGTTGACGTGTAAACGCTTCATAAAAACTCAACGATAGTGCACTTGTTAATTACAGTGTCAATGATTGTTTGTATAATTTATGTTCAGTTACGTGGAAGGTAGTGCCGCAATAAAACAATTAATTATACACAAAAAGTGCAACTTTTTTGTTTTAACGTCCTGACCACAAATTTTAAGGATCCGGGTTTTGTATAGTATATAAACTTCGGTAGCCTAATACAATTTGCTATACATCATCAGTTGATATTATATTGTGAAGTTAACAGCATTACAACAACAACAACAACAAGAGAGAATGAAGACCGCTATTATATGTATGTTTGTTGTCATGTTTGTCGTCCTAGGTAAGTTGATTCACTATATGTAACTCGTATTTGATTTAACGGTAGTTTACGATTTGCGTACCGCTAATTCACATTTGTATTATTGATATTATTATGATTGTAGCAACGTTAAATGTCGCATCGACGCTAAATGTCGCACCTGACGTTAAATGTCGCAAGGCTGACGCTAAATGTCGCAACCGACGCTCAATGTCGCAATCCACCCTGACGCTAAATGTCGCATCTGTGACGTTAAATGTCGCAACAAACTGGCCTGACGTTAAATGTCGCAACATTAACGCTAAATGTCGCAATCCTTTATAAACACTCATTTGTAGTATTACTGTTCTAGTTTAAGTCCAGACGTATTCACAGTTCTTAGGGGTTTACCCAAAGGGGTATGACACATAAGCATTTAGTGATAAAAAACTGTTTTCAAAAAAAATATATTTTTTTACTTCTACTATGTAAATGTATATTGTATGAAATTTACACAGTAGAAATAAAAAAAAAAAATTTTGAAAAAAAAGATAATCACTGCAGGTTCATGACTGTGTCGAACTCGTAAAAATGCCGTACGGACCTTTCGGATTGATAATCACCCTCGGGCTAAGCCACTCGGGCGATTATGCTTCCTGCGGGCCGATTATCTAGACCCCGTCCTACATAGCCGTGCATTATCCTCTAAGTAACTCATCGTGCGGTTTGAATGCTACTTTTCGTAAACACAAATAAATTGATGTCAACAGAATTTCAATTATGATTTACATAATTATTTATTTAGTGTATTTTACATTGTTCGACAAATACTCGGTAACTGGAACTACACAGACCTTGGTCATGATGAAACCAGTATAATTAAGTATAATCCGTAACGAAACGGGTTTCTACCGGGCATACCGTATATAACCATAATTCGGGTATATGCTATGTTCTTCCCTGCCTCCATCGGTATGAAACGCACTTTACTGGGACTCAACCGGTGTAGAGCCAGGGTTCAGCGCAGTCCAAATAATGCCGGTATACCACGGTTTATAAATAAATAAAATACCAGAATAGGTTTGCACCTATAGTGGATATCGAACCCATACTGTACGACGTCATACGGTCGTAGCAACACGGCTCGTCACGGTTAGCTCGTATCGACTAAGAACTTCACGATGTCTCTAAGGTTCATACAACGGGACAAACTGGGGGTGCCAAACCGGCACAAGGTCTGCTGTCAGCTCAGAACCGGGATACACTATGGATACAGCGGGATAATCCGTACTGAGACCGGGATGCAACATCGCGGTAGAGCTAATGTGTAGCAACGGTTGTAATCCAGTTTTGACTCTGTTGAAATCTTGACCATTCCTCCCGGTAGCCCCTGATGACTACATGAGGCTTTAAACATTTTAAAACAATCGGGTCTCTTTTGCTAGTTTGATAAGAGTATCACGGTTCACCATAGTTCGTCTTGCCGATCCAGCGTTGTTACGGTTGTACGACGGTTCACTGAACCGGGTATACCGAGTAAGATTCTGTTCATCCCGTTAAACCTAAAGGGGTTCGACACATAAACTTTCAGTGATTAAAAACTGTTTTCAAAAAAATATTTTTTATTTCTACTGTGTATATTTTATACAACATACATGTACTTAGAAGAAATAAAAAAATATTTTTTTTGAAAACAGTTTTTAATCACTACAGACTTATGTGTCGAACCCCTTTGGGTAAACCCCTTATAACTGTCGATACGTCTGGACTAAAACTAGAACAGTAATACTATAAAAGAGTGTTTATAAAGGATTGCGACATTTAGCGTTAATGTTGCGACATTTAACGTCAGGCCAGTTTGTTGCGACATTTAACGTCACAGATGCGACATTTAGCGTCAGGGGGATTGCGACATTTAGCGTCGGTTGCGACATTTAGCGTCAGCCTTGCGACAATTAACGTCAGGTGCGACATTTAGCGTCGATGCGACATTTAACGTTGCTACAATGATAAAAACTTAAATATTAATGGTATAATCGTAAAATATTGATTTGCATTTATTTGCACCCAATATAAGATTGTTGATTGTGATGAATACTTAAAGCTTGATTTAGTATAAGAGCTTCGATGTATATAACGGTTTAATAATACAGCATGCATTTGTAATGGTATTATACCCCACCTCAATTCATTTGTCATACTGTTTCTTTGTTATTCCATTCTGTCAATATATCCATCGATAGACTGACTACAACACATGTTTCATTCAGCTTCGCCTCGGTCCATATACACCACTATGACTGACTAGTCACTCCATATAATGCCATAGGGTTCTACGTGATGTGAACTATTTCGTAAATGTAATCGGTTGACAGGGCCTGGTGATTACATTATTGCAACACCACAAAGGCAAATATTATGTTTTGGGGCGGGAGAAACCCGACATGCGCAGATATTCGACCAAAACCAAATCATTACGTTATTTACGTTAGTATAATAATTGCGGAGGTGTCCGAGGCGGTCCGAGTGTCCATTGTATTAGACTGGTACCACGTGACTCATTTTCCGACTACGTCTACACTATTTTGATAGTAAGATCGTGGTACCAGTCTACGTTTCATTGACAGTGACGAACAGGAGACACCAATCGTACCAGCTCGGCAATTTCCGTTTGTGTCCGGTAAATATACAATACAATGCACAAAGGCCGAGGTGACCAGAATGGAGTAACACAACACAATCGTCACATTTTCTTTACAATAGATTGTGCTTATTTATCGCTAGCTTATTATATGACAGTCGTTATATGACTCATGCATATTTGAAATCTGCATCTCAATGCGCTTCTTTTGAGTCCATTTTCATGAAAATCGGAAGTGGTAATGTTGACCAAACTGAAGTTTAGAAAGATTAGTTTTCCATAAATAAAATGTAGTTTTCAGACAGTTTTTTTTCTTGTTTTCTCAAAATATTGATTTTGTACTTACAACCTTCTAATTCTAAGCCAGCGATATATATAGCTCTCGATATTTGTCGTGCACAGGAGGTTTTTTATCGAGGAATACATGTGTGAATTATTGCATATTGCAGAGACATCAAGGAATGTACAAGCCTATACTGCCAGAGAGTGTAGTATACACAGACACTGTGATCACAAAGACTGTGGATCGCAGTCTTATTACTGTCATGGCGGGCAATGCCACTGTCATCATGATAATGAATGTTCTCTAGACTCACATTGCACAGATTGTGGGAACAATTACTCGTGTGACCATGGGCATTGTCACGGTGACCAGTGTTAGGAGTAATAACTTAAAGGTAAATCATTTGTTTTTTAAATTATCGCATAGACAGCTGAACTTCAGCCTTTATATTTATATATTTTAACTAGAACTGCATATATACCTTTAACTAGAACTACAGTAAATACCTTTAACTAGAACTACAGTATATAACTTTAACTAGAACTACAGTCTATACCTTTAACTAGAACTACAGTCTATACCTTTAACTAGAACTACAGTCTATACATTTAACTAGAACTACAGTCTATACCTTTAACTAGAACTACTGTACGAGGGGTGTTCCAGAAATAATAGGACTTTGCTCATAACTTCTTACTCAACACTTACATTTTAAAGAAATGTATCTCATGTGTGTAGAATTTCATGCTCTATATACTGATAACAACATTTTTTCGTTGTTGTTTGTGATGCTTATACAAAGCGTTGTCATAGAAACCATGTAACGCACTGGCGGGTCACACTGAAAGTTTTTATTATTAACCCTACTAAACACGGGAATATCTCAGTAACCACTGAATAAATAATATTGGCAAACTATGTGCCTTTACCTTGATGTCACTGACGTGTGCATGCAAACTTACGAAGAAATCGCTGTATGTTTATGATCACGACTGAGTAAACAAGTGTATATATCCAAGCGCGTCATGGACGAAACGACGTCAACGTCAAAAACTAGAAACCGCGCCATTGCTAAATTATGTTTTAAATTGGAAAAAAAACAATGCAAACCATTGAAATAATTAAATAAGCAAAATGTAATAGCATCCAGCATCTATTCGTGTTCTATTGGCACAAACTGTTCACAGACGGCGGGGGTATGAACTAACAAGTGAACACAGGTCAAGTGACAGAAAAAGTAGTTGGACGTTGATAGATACCGTTCGTACACTGATAAACGCTTTAAGGTTAGAGCAATTTCTTACATCACTGTAACTCATTTTTCGGGAACATTGGTACAGAGACAAATATAAACAATGTGGACAGTAACATCAGATCTGTTTTGAAAGTCAGGGTGACATTATATAAAAATTACTAAGGATGTCTTTCGGTTGAAACACTGTGTTTGAAAGGCGACGTCATCATAATGTCACGACGCGACCCGCCTCCATGGTACATGGTATATTTAATGTTTAATAGATTTTTTATTGTTAATCCAATTGCTTTAATATTTCGCGTGTTTGTCAGTGATAGATGACATTTTATTTACAGCAAATTAGTTTTCTAAATTTCTTATTTACCGCGCTGCTATTAAAAAAGTCCTATTACTTCTGGGACACCCTACGTATATACCTTTAACTAGAACTACAGTCTATACATTTAACTAGAACTACAGTATATACCTTTAACTAGAACTACAGTATATACATTTAACTAGAACTACAGTCTATACCTTTAACTAGAACTAGAGTCTATACAATTAACTAGAATTACTGTATATACATTTAACTAGAACTACAGTCTATACCTTTAACTAGAACTACAGTCTATACCTTTAACTAGAACTACAGTCTATACATTTAACTAGAACTACTATATATACATTTAACTAGAACTACAGTCTATACCTTTAACTAGAACTACAGTATATACCTTTAACTAGAACTACAGTCTATACCTTTAACTAGAACTACAGTCTATACATTTAACTAGAACTACAGTATATACCTTTAACTAGAACTACAGTCTATACCTTTAACTAGAACTACAGTCTATACCTTTAACTAGAACTACAGTCTATACATTTAACTAGAACTACTATATATACATTTAACTAGAACTACAGTATATACCTTTAACTAGAACTACAGTCTATACATTTAACTAGAACTACAGTCTATACCTTTAACTAGAACTACATTCTATACCTTTAACTAGAACTACAGTCTATACATTTAACTAGAACTACAGTCTATACCTTTAACTAGAACTACAGTATATACCTTTAACTAGAACTACATTCTATACCTTTAACTAGAACTACAGTATATACCTTTAACTAGAACTACAGTCTATACATTTAACTAGAACTACAGTATATACCTTTAACTAGAACTACAGTCTATACATTTAACTAGAACTACAGTCTATACCTTTAACTAGAACTACAGTCTATACCTTTAACTAGAACTACAGTCTATACATTTAACTAGAACTACAGTATATACCTTTAACTAGAACTACAGTATATACCTTTAACTAGAACTACATTCTATACCTTTAACTAGAACTACAGTCTATACCTTTAACTAGAACTACAGTATATACCTTTAACTAGAACTACAGATTTGCTTGCGGAAAATTATATTATTAAGACATGAACCTTGTAATATGCATTAAGTTCAGGATCATGTAATATTATCCGTACAAAGACTATTGAAAACGTATTAAGCATCTACATGATGAAACATGTTTGTACATTACAGGTGTGTAGGACGACCATATCACCACGACAACAACTATATGGAGAAGATCCTTCGTGCATTATACAATGTTCAAACAAATCCAATAAATTAGTCGTTATAACTATAATAATGTGTATGTAGTTTTATCTTTATCCTAATTTATTAGACGTATTTTACGCCGTTTTGGGGAGGCCTCTCAATACTATCATTACCCATTTCTTAATGCAACCCAAACGCCTTTAGGCTAAACAATGTGAATCCGCATTCAAGTAGTTCCAGACACTGTCAACATTCCAAATATTCCTACATATGTTTCTCCAAATGTTTAAACTGATTTAATTCAATCAGCAACATTTGTTTATTCTAAGATCAACAATTATTGTCAAACTGTTTGTTAAATCGATATTTTTGCAGATAATCGCTCCACCGGGGCGATATCGCACTTGTTTCGTATTATGAAAATGACGTGTTTATCAAATGTCCCGGCTGTATAACTAGTTTAAGAATTTGTATTTGAGGTTCCGGATGTAGCTATTTTTAGAATATAGGAGTGTTAAACCAAGATCCAAACCAGGGTCACGTGGTAGTTTTATCAATGAATTTTATATCGTCTGCAAAGTACTGTTAGGTAATCATATGGTGTGGCTATACTAGCATCTTTCTGAAAACTGTCTCACGCTGTGAGGGAAGTGATTACAAGACGGTACTGTAGAATCTGATAAAAAGGCGCGTAGTATTATTTTAAAGCCACTTTTGATATACGCATTCAATAAATGAATTCCAAATGAGTTAATAGCCTCTTTTTACAAATATTTTGATACCCAACATGCCTATATAGTCACATAAGCATATTTTGACATTCAATACAAGATCGGCAGTAAGAAAACGAACATTAAACTCGTCAATCGGTTTGAGCTTTAATAGTGCGTGCAGCAACCAGATCGCCTCCCGACAGAACTCTCAGTGCTTTGATTCTACTGTACCGGCATTAAGATATGGGAATTCGCTGAATTACCTCCCTTGGATTTTAGCGTATACGTTATCTTACTCCATAGCTCAGTGATCTCTCTTGTCGCAAATACCTCTGTATCGATCACTGCGTAAAAATTTGAAGCCGCCATTTGGGTACTAAAATGGCGGTCAATTTATTATGTAAAATTGAATGCTACATGCTTTTAAAAAGATAATAGTAAATCGAACATGTTAGGCAGCACTTAACTTAAACAGCCGAGAACAGAAAACGTAAAAGTCATTGAAATCTGAGACGTTTAACTAGTTTTCCTGATGTTCATAGAGCATCGGACCACACCCTGAATATCCTGTGTCGATTCCTGTGTTGGGCAAGTTTTTTTGTTACATTGGCCACTGATACTGTGGAGATCATGGCCATCAGAGTTGTGCGGAAGAGCGAACGAGTACAGGTCAGTTATATTCTGAAGAAACATGAACCGATGAATAGAATAGTTTATACATCACGAATATAATTTTATGAATACATTATCTCAATATATTTAACATACATGTACAAAAGGTGTCCGGTCATGTGATATCACAGGAAGACGTGTGTTTCTATTGTAATGTTAATTCAACAAAATAATGAGTAAGAGAGACGAATGGTGTGAATCTAGAAAAGTTCGTCTGAATTAAAAAAACGGCAGTCCATATCTGAAAGTTGTGATGCTGAAAGTCATTAAATGGACTCTCAATGAAATGTTGTAATCCTAGGAAGGCTTTGATATGAGGATTAAAAACGACATAAATTGCATTTGGTTTTATTCCAATTGCACAATGTCTTATCAATAATTTACGTTTAGACAACCAACTGGAAACATGGAATGTTGGCGACGCAAATGCTTTTTCAATTATCGCGGTAGGGGAACAAGCATATTTAGCATGTCAGTTGCATTATTTATCTTACCATCACCAAATAATTATGCTGTCGAATTTTATAAAGTAGAGACGATAGTTTATGATAATAATATTATGGATATTATTTCATAAGGCTTAACTCACGGTGTATAACCATATCGGTACCCTCTCAGTGCAAATTGATATATCGGTACCCTCTCGGTGCTGGCACGGGTCTCTCTCAGTGCAAAACAATGAAATGGAAGGCATTAGAGGTACGAAGATCATGTTTTTGTCAAAATATACGGGTTTATGCATAAAAATCGATAGCCCACGGAACCCCCCGATGATTATCCATTGTATTTCTATTGTTCAATTTGTTCTATCAGTTGTCACATGTTTAGACGTGGCTGGAATGTTGACCGGGGAACTTGTTCGAAAGAATATCGAGCTAGTATGTTTATGACGCTTAAATACGGCTTTTATTCAATATAGCAAGTATTTAGTACCTCAGACGTAAAGCCTTTGATCATATCTTGCCACTAAAAGCTTTTTTTCGGCAACTTCCATCAAATTTCTTTAAAAACACCCTACTTTCGGTTTAGACGCGACACCGGTACCCTCTCTGTTTTCACTGTTTTGCACTGAGAGAGACCGGTGCCAGCACTTAGAGGGTACCGATATATCATTTTGCACCGAGAGGGTACCGATATGGTTATACACCGTGTAACTGTACATAAACATTGTAAATCAATTGTCCCGATAAACAGTTTAACTAGCCGCAAATTCTAAAGATAGAACGAAGTTGTTACTTCTAGAATTTGGTACATTTGTAGTTATTTTACTTTTGAAGTAGCCGGGCGTTCTTCAATAGTATATTTCTATTTATTATATACTAGCAATGTATTATCACGAATACAGGCTAAATCGCACAGTTGAATAAAACGCGACAGATGGCATTTTCCGTATCATACATGTCTAGTTTTCTGAAACCGTATCATGCATGTCTGACGTGTTATATGCCAACGTCAATGACGTCACGACGTAAACATTTACTTTTTTAAGAATGGGCGTCGCGTTATATGCCGAAAATATTCCGACGTTCATGACGTCAATGTATACACATTAAACGCATTTTAGCGCGTAAAAGCGCTTTTTTACTTTTTTATGTATATAATATAAGGAAAATTACTGCAGATGTGCTGATCCGTTAAGCCGTATTACCTCTCGTTGCTTGCGCCAAACCGCATCACGCTCGACCTAACGGTCTCGCGAGATACGGAATTACACAAGCAACTCGATGTAATACGGCCCAACGGATCAACACACTGCAGTGATATTCCGTATAACTTAAACTTATCTTGAACAATAGCATGAAGCATACATGATATTGCATGCACATAATGTTAATTCCATCGGTATAAAATTCGATTATATCTATAAAAAATATTGTTTAATTCCCCAGTCATAACTTCTCCTTGAAATGTCTTAACACCTTAACGGGGCTTATAACGGACGGATACATTTAGTAAATATTGTCTACGTTATATGAATTACGTGGTACATGGCTTCATCATAAGGGAGAGGGACCGTGTTGGGTTTTCAGCGATACGTGTACACTCGTTGGGCTGGCGAAGTGAACAGAGAACACCGGGTGGTGGAGTAATGCGCATGTGAACTAAACAAACCGGGCTCGAAATATTCTATATTGTGTATTTTACCTTTTTGCATTAATTAATGGGTGATATGTTGATTTGTTAATTTGTCCTTAGTTTCATATGTTTAAACAATTTCATTTAGACTGGCATGCTTCATATTGTTTTAACCATATCTTAATCGTGATTGTACAGCAAGTTTGAACGTGTAATTACATGAAAAGGTGTTAGATACGAATGACCTTCATTTTATACCCGGACAATCCATATTGCTGGAAAACTAATAGACTGATATTGATGAAAACTTACCGGAATACATCCACAGCAATGTATAGTGTCGAGTATGGTTAAATAATAAATATGAAATAAATATGTCTGCTCAGATTAGTTATGTGAAAATGCCTCAACACTCTTGAAAATATGTGCTGACTTGACATACTACATTCAAAGATATAAGCTGGCCTAACATTTACTTATTGACCCCCCTATCATGCCTAAAATATGAGCACACAAGAGACACATTTGGAAGTACTTGGCTGGTTTTAATCAAACCTTAGATGATAAGCAAGGAATTAATGTACAAATGTCTGTGTAATTGTCATAAAGTTAATGCTATTTCATGGTAATGTGCGTATCTACATGTTCAATTAATTACTTTTCGTATATACGTGCGTATCCAATTTACAAATTTGATTTATTCTACATATGTCTACATACCAAGTGCGACCTCCAGACGTTTATGTTGCATTTTTATCCGCGGTCCAGTTGAAATAACGAGAATCTAACGTATAATTCCTTCCATTATTGTCATGTTGTAGTCTAATGAGATATTCTCACGAACTATACTTTAGACAATTAAATACCCGGACTGACTATTACAAATACTCATTTTTCCCCCTTGCTATTGTACAATGGAACAGGTTGCCAGCTAGAGTTGCCCTCCTGCCAGATTTGAATCGCTTCAAACTGGCAGTCAGCTCCCTGTCCCATACAGTGCCATAAATGTTTGCGTCATGTTTTTATCCTTTCACTAAGTCTTTGACTTTTTTAACATTTTAACAATATTCTTACTTCACTCACTTGCTTTTATATACTTTTTACTCTTTTTATCAACTTACACTGTGCTGACGCGCACCTGCACATAATACCCGCAAGGGGGTGATGCATTATAAATAGATAGATAGATAATAAAATTATACACGTACAACAAACGTTCTAAATAGCCCCCTATAGCAAACACACGCTATTTACAGAATGTGGTGCAAGTTCTGTTAAACGGTATGTTTATGTACGTTATTCACTATATACGTGTTTAAATAGATATGTTTATAGATGAGTCAACGATGTGCTTCCACTAATACAACTATAATCCTGATAATGGACCGTCTGCAATAATTGTATTAAAGCAACATTACCATTATCTAGCCATTACATGCAGACACATATTTGTGCATTGTGTATTGTTTGTCTTTTTGTACATTTATTATCCTTACTTTAAAGTTCAAAGTACGTAAACAATGTATACTGTGTGAAGACGTTTCAATGTTTTACATTACTTCACTGTCGTTTATTACTTTACCAGGCAGAATGCTGTCACGTAAAACCCGTTGATATGTCTAGACGAATATCGTTACGCAGCATATCTATCATTTTATACGACTTCAATCGACGTGGAACATTATTTACTTCAAATAGCATGTGTTCATTAGTATGATTATATCTGATACAATCATACGGATATTCTCTTATGACTTGAGTGACTGTCTGGTACTTCCTAAATGTGTAGGTCAAAAGGCCGTATAACCCTATAAATGTGACTACCTTACGGGTCTGTCAAACAGGATGCATGACAGATGTGGTGAATTCAATTATTTGGAGACGTAATTCGTCAGACAAATAAGCAGTCAAAAGGGGATACAACTGTGTTACCACTGGTAGCTACTTGTCGGAAAAAAGCTTAGTGCAATGGGTAATAATATGTAGATCAATGTTTGGCGCAGTAAGCAATTTATCGACTTATGTTCGCACAGTAAGCAGTTTATCGACTAATGTTCGCACAGTAAGCAATTTATCGACTAATGTTCGCACAGTAAGCAATCTATCGACTAATGTTCGCACAGTAAGCAATTTATCGACTAATGTTCGCACAGTAAGCAATTTATCGACTAATGTTCGCACAGTAAGCAATATATCGACTAATGTTCGCACAGTAAGCAATTTATCGACTAATGTTCGCACAGTAAGCAATTTATCGACTAAGGTTTGTCGCAGTCAGAATATGTTGAAAAAATACATGCAATGGGCAATATACTGCAAGATCATTTTATTTGCATGATGAAATTTCGTTCGAGGTTTTGGGGAAGAAGACCATATCGTGGGGACGTAAGTTCTTGTATAAGGCATTTCAGTAAAAAACATCAGAGTCAAAATGTGCATTTACTATCAGAATTTCATTTTTTTAAACATTATGCAATGCTAAAATTGTTAATATAAAAATTATGTCTATTTATGAACTAACTAACACACTTGAACTAATACATACACCCTCATATATACAGGCGAGATTTCGCAAAGGATACTCAACAGCAAACAATCTATTCATTTTATATCGCACCATTCAATGTTTGAATAATAACAGAAAAAACTATTCTGCTCATTCGTTGATTTGAAACAAGCATTCGACACGGTCTGGAGACTTGAAACAAGCATTCGACACGGTCTGGAGAAATGGTTTACGGTAAAAGTTCAAGAATACTAACATAAATGGAAAAAGTCTCAAAGTAATCAGACATTTTAGTATTATCACATACGGTGTAAAAGCTAACTTTTTCTCTAGTAATGCTGGAATGAATTAGGGAAAACTTTATCACCAATGCTGTGTTCACAATATTTAAATGACCTAAAAGACTTTTCCCAGAATAATAGTAATGTACAAGGAATCAACATGCAAAATGAACTTTTAAATCTCCTACAAATGTTTATTTTACTCTGTATGCTGATGATGTCGTTATAATGACAAACACATCGAATCATGTCTACAAGAAGCTTTAACCACTTAATTATATGCACAATATTGTTAAACATATGTACTTGGAAACTTTATGCTCACATAAGAAAATTCGTTTTCTTTGCAAAATGTTAGACTATCCCGATTCAATTTTACTTTTAAAATGAAACATTCAGTGAGGTCGTAAACCAATAAACGAGTAAATACCTGGTATATACTTTAATAGATGTATAAACATATACATACCAAGCAACCAGGGCAATGTTTAGTCCTTTTAAATCTTCTATTCGTCTTAATATATATAATAAATTTAAAATAAATCTCTTTAATAAAACTGCCAAACCTATTTCACTGTATGTGTAAACTAGATACAATGTATAATAGAGCATGTACAATTCATTTTTTTGAAAATCATATTGAAATAATGAAGCACATCATCGAATAATATAATAACTCCAAATTAATTTCTTTATGGAGAAACAGGATGCAAGCCTTTGTCTAAAGACATAAAATAAAAACAATGATATAATTTCGTCTTTGACGTTACTAATGGCAATGCCCTGAACTGCAGTTTATTAACCTATTCAACGTTCAACAAAAGCTTTATCAGATGAAATACTTACTATCCATAACTTCTAGTTTCATGAAAATGTAAATTGTCCGGACGCATTAATGATAGTTTATTCTGTACGAGAATCAACGACAGTTAATGTGATGTATCGGGTAGCTACGTGCATATTTGAGGAGCGCATAATCTATTATTCATTATTCTGCTTCTAGCAGTCAATTGCATTCAATTGTATTCTCATTAAAATGAAGAATAAATATTGCCGAAGTTGCAAACATTTAATGTACGAAATACTTGTATTAACATTAAAGTGGTGCCACATGAGAAATGAAAAACGATATTCCATAATACAAAAGTTGTGATGCAGACATACTACAAATAAAAACTATTGAAGTGGCACTCCGTGAAATGTTTCTATCCTAGAATGGCTTTATGATTGCTTTAAACGACATGAATTGAATTTGGTTTAATTTCAAATGCACAATGTAGTATCAATAATTTTAGACAACCAACTGGAAATATGAAATGTCCACGACACACATACTTTTACAATTATCGCGGAAGAGAAAAAAAACATATATGGCATGTCAGTAGCAATACTTATCTTAACACGACTACATACGAGAGGTGCCCCACCTATATTTGAACAGTGTTGCACATCCGATATGTTCATGTTGACATGCTTTAATCGAAAGATTTGATTATACGTGTTTATGATTATATGTATAGTACATTTTATTTAACAAACAAGGCGTTTTACAATCGTTAATCATTTGCCCGATATAAAGTTTAACTAGCAAGACTAATTTTAAAAGTAGAACGAAGAAGTTACTGCTACAATTAGGTAGTAAGACTACTAGAAGTATTCTTGAAGAAGGGTGCGTTCTTGAACAGATTATTTCTAAACTGAAAACTTATCTTGAACAATTGCATGAATCATACATGATATTACATGCACATAATGTTATTTACATCGGTATGAAATTCGATTATATTTATTAAAACTCTTTTCACTACTCCCCAATGTAACTTCTCCTTGAAATGTTTTAACATCTTCGCCTTTAAAGATCTTAGCCGGACTTAACATGCATGCATGTAGTAAACATTGTCTAAGTAGGTTATATGAATCATGTTTTGCATGGTCTAATTATAAGAGAGAGGGAGCGTGTTGATTTTTCAGTGAGATGTGTCGACTCGTTCGGCTGGCGTATTGAATGGTGAACACCGGCTGGTGGAATAATGCGCGAGTGAACTAAACTAATCCAGCTTCAAATATTATATAGTGTGTGTTTAACTTGATGGTGAATGTGTTGATGTATTTATTTGTCCATAGTTTTTAGACTTTCTTGTATTAATTTCATATTGTTTTAATAATGTCTCAATCGTGTTTGTACAACACTTTTGATCGTGTAATTACATGAAAAGGTGCAATATAAATTTATAAAATGGTATGATAATAATAAAAAATAGATGTTTAAGACAGGTTGTGTGAAATTGCCTCTGCATTCTACAGGAACATTCGCTAGCTCGACATAAGACATTCAAATACATAAACTGGCTCAACATTAAACTTTCTATAATACAATGTATTGAATATGAATATAATAATGCAATATCGAATTCTTATCCCGATTGCAAAGCCCAAATCACACAGGTAGAAAAATTTTATACTTCCACACAAAAAATACAAATTCGACTGGCTGGTGGAGCAAGCCGTTTGTTCGTTGTTACGTTATTTTTAATGTCTTCAACGTAAAGAGAAGTTTGATCAAACAATAATTTCTAATAGAATAACTGGGATTAGGTCATCTAGCACATGTATATAAAAGACAATTATTGGAATCAGTCATCGCCTTTCCTGAATATGCACCTAGTAATAAAAAACATGAAACAAATATTTGCATTGAATGACATTTTGCCTAAATGTATGGCCTATGAGAAGACGAAACTATTGAACATTTACTTATTGACCCCCCCCCCTACCATGCCTAAAATATGAACACACGAGAGACACATTTTGAAATTACTATTATAGTTGTAATCCAACCTTAAATGATAAGCGAGGAATTAATGTACAACTGTCTGTGTAATTGCCATTAAGTTGATGCTATTTCATTGTAACGTGCGTAAATACATGTTCAATTAATTACTTTTCCAACTGACATATTAAATTTCTTCTATAAATGACGCCCAGTGCCAGCTCTAGACATTTGTGATGCATTTATTTTCCGAGGTCCAGACAAATTGAAATAACGAGAAACTAATATATAATTCGTACCAATCTTGTCATTTTGTACTCTTGAAGTTATTACCTGCGAGCCTTGAGCTTGCAGGTATATTGGATAGCTCAAAGTAAAAAGTCCATGGAGGGACACGTGACCTGTTCTCGATGGTTTACGAGTTAAAAAATATCCAAAAAAGATGCATTTTGTAAGAATGTCGTGAACCAGACTAATCAAAGCGGTCGTTATAAGATTTCAATTTTTTCTTGAACGAAAATAGGTAGTTCTTTGGTTAAAGTGTCAGGATTACAAAATGTCGGGTGTTAACCATCACCTGATCGGTATTTTTTACGCAACCGATCATTTTCTTACGCAAAAAGATGGCTGACGTACCGTATGTCGGCGCGGGCAAGTCGAAATTCTTAGAAAGAACTACAAAATTATCCTCAAAACCCGTCCCTACGATAAAAATGTACACGCAACTCGATTAAAAGAGTATAATACACGAGTTTTATCGTTGGATAAATTCTTCGCTAACGTTTCATACTCAACACTTTCGTACCACTTCCCACCGTTCGTCCCGAATATTTTTTTCGTACTCAACACAATTCGTACCCGGCACTTCGCTCCGTAATTTATTTTTCGGATTTTTTAGGATCATCGGGTAAAATTAGTGCTGGTTGTTTAATTCCATTGATAAAATTAGCAACATAAACAGTTTCATTTGGTCTCCAGAGACATATTAGGAAAATTACCATTCAATGTTAATGTCTATTAAAAGACTTAAAATTCTAAATGTCTCTTGTCTATTGTCATGGAATTATCGAAATTGGTTTATGATCTTTGATATTGTTGAACACTGAAAACATGTCTTATGATAATACCTTTTAATGGACTGATATGAGGTTTTATTTATAAGCATATAAATATTATATGGAACAAGGGAGTCATAATATGCAATTATGTGTCTTGAAAATTGGTTTGTTATACATTAAATTATTTAACAATTTGTTAATAAATTTCGTATATCAAATTATCGTGCATAATTTATAGTTTTCTCAATTTGAAAGCTACCGGCCTTCAATTTTGAGATTTTCATGCTTAATTTTATGCAGATCAGCTGTTGAACTATGCAGATAGAAGGTCGAGGATCCTGTCAATTCTCCGTCAAATAAAGACGGTACACCATTTGCTCACAGGAACTATTTGACTTGTACATGTACTGGATAGTCTTCTTAGTAGAGCAGCAAAGTGACCTTTAGCAGCTTATTTAAGGTATAAGGTGGATGCAAACAGAACATATATACCTCGTAGAGTATATTTGTTGATTTTGGTGTAAGTTTGAACTTTATTTCACCGAGTGACGTAACCACGAGTGAAACTTTACTTTTCTGTGGACATTCAAGAACACTGTTTAGCAAAAGAGACAACATTATATTTACCTGACGTGTTCATATAAATTTGTTTACATAAGTCATCTCGTGATTTGCTTCCATTAGTACAACCATACTTTTCATAATAGACCGTCTGCAACAACTGTTTTAATGCCACATTACAATTCTATAGCCAGGACACGCAGCTATCATATGACCTTTTTTGTACTTTTATTATCCTTACTTGGAACATACATTTATACTGTCTGAAGGCTTTCAAATGTTTTAAATTGTTGTGTTGTTATGCCTAAGGCAGAATACTATCACATAACGCCCATTGATGTGTCTAGACGAATATAGTAATGCAGCATATGTATATCATTTTGTACAACTTCAATCGACTTGGAACATTATTCACTACAAATAGCATGTGGTCTGTAATGTGAGTGTACAATAGTTACACTCATATGGATACTCTCTTAAGATGTACTTAAGTGTCTGGAACGTCATAAAGGTGTGGATTAAAAGGTCATATAACCTTACAAATGTGACTACTTAGAGGAGCTGTCCAAAGCGATTCATGTCAGACATGACAAAAACAATTGTTTTGAGATATAATTCATCTTATTGTATAACGAAATCGCCAGACAAATAAGCTTTAAAAAAACAATACAGCATTTTGAGATACTAGATACTAATTACGTTGCCACTGGAAGCAACTTGCCGGAAAAAAGCTTAGTTCAATTGGTAATAATATGTTTGGCGCCGTAAGCAATATATCGATCAATGTTCGCACAGTAAGCAATACTTATATCGAATAATGTTTGCACAGTTATTAATAAACTAAGGAACGTTTGATGCAGTTAGCAGTATATCGAGTGAAGTTTGATGCAGTTAGCAATATATCAAGTGAAGTTTGATGCAGTTAGCACTATATCGAGTGAAGTTTGATGCAGTTAGCAATATATCGAGTGAAGTTTTATGCAGTTAGCAATATATCGAGTGAAATTTGATGCAGTTAGCACTATATCGAGTGAAGTTTGATGCAGTCAGAAATATGTTGAACAAGTTACGCGCAATATACTACAAAATCATTTAATTTGGATGGGATGAAATTTCGAGGTTTTGTTGAAAAATACCACTTAATGGATTAAGCATATCAGTAAAAAAAATACATTAGGGTCATAATTTGCAATTTTAAACATCACGCAACGCTAAAATTATTAATTTATGAACTAACTAACACACTTGAATAAATGCATAAACCCTCCTATATACTAGCGGGATTTCGCAAAGGATACTCAATAGCACACAATCTATTCATTTTATATCATATTATTCAATGTTTAGATAATAACAGAATAGTGTTCTGCTCATTTATCGATTTGAAACAAACACGGTTCTACGGAAAAGTTAAAGAAATTAATACTTAAATAAATGAAAAATGTTTCAAAGTAATTTGAAAAAGTTAAGCAATATAAAATTCGGCATAATTCTTTTAAGCTAACTCAAATGCCTACCCTTTTCTCTTGTAATATTAGAGAGCTCGTTTTGGGAAATTTATCACGAATGCTGTTTTCATTATAAAATATTGAGATGACCTAAAAAATGTCCACACTAATAGTAATGTACAAGGAATCATAATGCCAAATAAACGTTAGAATCTTCTAAAAATAGGTATTTTACCGTATGCCGATGATGCAGTTATAATGACAGAAACAGCGAATTGTCTACAGGAAGCTTTAACTACTAAATTAATGCACAATATTGTGATATATATATATATATAAGAGGGCGTAAATGAAAATAAATATAGCGTACTGTACTTTAATAGAGGTGGCTCGTTCTTTAGTTGTAAAAACACATGTCAAACCGAGAAACACGTGCATTGTACAGACTTTTCAAAATTTCTAATCGTCTTTATATTTTGATAGATTTGCCAACTGATTTCTTTAATAAAACTGCCAAACCTATTTTACTTTATGGGGCTAAAATATTTGTGTTTGGTAAACAAGATACAATGTTTTGTAAGAGATCGTGTACAATTCAATTTTTTGAAACACATGTACGTATATTGAAATTAAAAAAAACACTACACCAAATTATGTTCTTATGAAGAAACAGGATGTAGACCATTGCCAAAGACATAAAACAACATAAATGATAACATTTCGTCGCGACGTTTAAGTAACAGCATTACTCAAAATACTCAAAACAAATAATATCCTGAAGTTTATAAACATATTCTTCGATCAACAAAAGCTTTAACAGATGAAATGCTTATTATTCATAACTAATAGTTTCGTGAAAATGGAAATTGTCTGGACACATTAATGATAGTTGTTTTTCAACGAGAGCTAAACACAGTTAATGTGATTTATTGGGTAGGGACGTGTGTATTTCCAGAGCGCATAATCTATTATTCATAACATCAAAGTACCCTTTATGTCTCTTAAAGACCTGATTTTTCCTTTTTTTCTGGACCAGGACTTTATAGAAGAACAGCACGATATCTGCAGGAGATATAATATCAGTGTTTATCTAGGGTCATAAACATTTGCAAATGGAAATGTAACAAAATCTAAAAAAATACAACTCAATGATGATCGCCCAAACATAAAAACATCAAAAATTAAGGCACTACAGTTTATAAAGATGTACAGCTTTAAAATAACCTCCTTGTCCGGCCACAAACCAAGTATACCTTGCATTGGAGTATAAAGTTTTTTTCTTTGCTGATTTCAGTAGACAAGACTATCTGGATCAATGTTCCGGCGGGTGACATTCTGTCACCCTTGAGCATTTTGTTAAAATTGGAAACAACATATTATTAAGAAAGTATAAACGAAACTGCGAATTTTTGAAATCGGTGAACAGCAGTGTCATTTTTTGTCCTATTTCGTAATAAATCACACTGACATGTAGGTATTAACTTGCAGTTGAAGACTGCAAAAACTTAGAGCCGTACATTCATGCAAACTAGGATATTTTTCAGATAAAACATTAAAAATGCATGAAAAAGTGCGAATTTTCGGAATCAGTAGACTACAATGTAATTTGCCGTTATTTTTTGTTAGGAATCACTGTGAAGTAACTTGTAATAAAGATATCAATCATCTTAAGCGAATATATGATACAAAAATGTTATGTTTTTGGCGTAAAACATTAAATAGTATAAAGTTATAAACGAAAAGTGCGAATATTTGGAATCGGTAGACTACAATGCTATGGATAATTTTTGTAATTAATCACTATAACTAACGTAGTATTAAACACGAGTTTGTAAGACATCCAACATCTTAAATCAAAATATGGTGCGCACTATGATATATTAGAGTAGGAATACACACAGGAAGAAAGATACAAATGGCGTTCTAATGTCATCCTTTACTTTGCAATGTAAACGATAGTTACATAAAAAAATTGGTTGTCGACGCAGATGAATATCTGCCTTCATGCGTTTTAATACACATTGATATCAGATTAACGAGTTCCTTTAAATATTATATTCAAGTCATTTGTATTCATCTTCATGCATCAACATGTTCTGTCATTTCATTTAAACAATTTATTGTCATGACATTTACAAAACAAAGTGCATCCTAGCCTTGCTCGATTACCGTTACATCACGTTGATAAACACGGCTCATCCCTTGCGCATTGGCACCTAATCATTTTGATTTAGTAGGCCAATGGATAGTGTAAAGAATAGCTGATCCATCAATAACAATGGTTGTTACTTCTTTATCTGTGACACGCGACGAAACTTCAACTTTCAGTTTATTTTTTAATACGGACTTTGACTTGCATAACCTCATATCGCCATTGTCGTCAAACATAGAGGTTGGTATTGGTGCCAGCTCATGAGAAATAATGTCTTTTATGTCAACATCCCTGGAGCTTGCTTGAAGGCCTATTACCCTTGAATATATCAGGTTTGTATTGTAAACATTTGTGTCTCCAACTTTCATATGTCTCTTCTTGTCGGCTTACGTGAGAACCTTCTTAGATATATTGTCATCAAAACCTTCAGGCCACCTCTCTTCAAACTCGCATTGCATTGCTTTTCCTATTTCGATTGCGTTGTCTACATTTACTGATTTATCCGAGATCTTGCCAGTCGCAATATTAATGATTTCATCGGGATGCTCCTCAACTCCAAGTGGATCTATACAGAGCTCCAACTCCAAGTGGATCTATACAGAGCTCCAACTCCAAGTGGGTCTATACAGAGCTCCAACTCCAAGTGGATCTATACAGAGCTCCAACTCCAAGTGGATCTATACAGAGCTCCAACTTCAAGCAGATGTTTTTTCTATCTTCATTGTCTGTTTGCATCCGACGCTTCCCTTCTGTCAAATCCTGTTCTAACCTACTACATATATGTTGACTTAACCCCCAAATCTTCAATGTCTCAGGCTTCAGTGTCTGCCCTATGATCCCCTTCTTTCCATGTCCGTAGCGCACGAATGTCGTCTCAATAAACATGTCGCTCCATAAAGCGTTCCATATGCCTGACACATGTCTCATCACATGCTCACCCCGAAGGAACCGATCTAGAACTCGAGGTGGCATAGCTTCAATGGATCTGAGATAGTATAAACCATACCTCGCATAATGGATGTGTCCAGAGGCGAAAAAGTATGGAATCATCATTTCCATCGCTTTAAGATGGAGTGGCCAATCGGCCTCACGTTCAGCTCTAACAAACAACATCATTATTAACACTGCCTTTATTAGGCAAGTCAATCAAAACGTTTGCCGTTCGTTTTTTTTCTGCTAACCCATTCAGTCTAACTTCTAAATCTCCGTAGTTATGCATAATAACATTCGCATTGAACACTGGGCGAAGAATTTCTTCAACGACTAACCGTAACGCACGCATGTTCTGTGGAAATTTCTTTCCAATCAACATCTTCTTAACACCACCAAATGTGCTTTCTAATACCTCAGTAAGACCACTATCCGCCATAAGTGTTCCAACCGCCCCAACAAAACTCTTTAGCGTATGCATCCCCCCAAGCCTAAGAACAATATTACTAAACTGCTCTGGGTAAGCCCAAATTATGTTAACGGCAACTCGATATAACTGCAAATCCCCAGTGAATACTGTGAAAACTTGTCCCAAACCCTGTGATACAGATTGGGCTTTGTTTATGGCCGTCAATTTCGTGTCCGGATCGGACGGGGTCATATCAAGCAATGGCAGGTAATCTGCATTGGTCTTTTCTTCAGCCGATTGTCCCGTTTCTCTTGAAAGCCTTGTATTATAACCATTGTACTCCGGGCATGAATCAAGGGATGTGACATCTTGTAGAAATGAAAAGTCATTCTCTCGAGCTCTGTCGATAGAGCTATCCATTCTCGTCAATACATCTGGTGGCAAGGCAGCTTTCTGTGCCTTTTCATGTGGAATTTTGGACCTCTGTAATGCTCAACATCAATGGTGCAATCAATGTCATTAGCCATTTGTGAGTGATGAATGTGTTTCATAGTTTCCCGCTCAAGAGTTTCAGCTCTTTGTTTTCCAGTCTGTGTCATGAGCATAGCTAACGAATGGGTTGACAATTTACCATTTTGCGACGCTATGTCTGCATCAAAATTATCAACTATAGTCTGTATCATGTTTTCTCCTGTATATATACCACGCAAGTTAACATTTTCCGTCGCTGCTTTTGCCGCTGACTTATTGAAAGTCAACACCTCATTATATGTACGCGATATACCAAATTCTTGCAATTGTTTCACAACTTTTTTACTGTCTCTAGTGAGGACACCCAATGCAATCTGGAGAGTAGTTGGAAAGTTGCGAATCAAACCAGACACAATATTTCCAATCAGATATGCAGGATTACTTTGTCCAAGTTTAGGGGATAGCTCAGATAATAATAACAACAGTGTATCGCTTATCGGTTCTGTTATTGTTTTGTTATTGAGTCTTATGTCATATTTGGTCCGATCAATCTTCACATCACACACTTCATTCACAATTGGTTTCGCAATCTTGCGGACACATGCTAAAGTATCATCCTTATTTGTGTCATGCACTAACTTCATTAATCAAGGTGCGTGACTTCTGAATACGAAGAAAAAAAAATTTGCAATGTCTTTGTATCGATTATAAGATATTATTCAGAATAATAAAACAACTATAATGCATAATTGAACAAGAAAATGATTATCTGTTACCTTAACATCCGAATCAGCTAGGCACGGAACATTTTCACTAATGGCGAGGGCGAATGAGTTCCGAGGGCACCTGTCGGTTCATCGTTGTTTACACATTGTTTTTACTCACGTTTTAGAAGTTCACGGACACAGTCTCAGTTTTTCTTTTATTATTTAATTAGATCTAATGTCTGCGGGTTATTGTAATCGTCGTTTGCATGTCTGACACAGCTATATAGATCTATTTCGATTCACGACTTCACACTCATGGACACTCATCGTCTAAAACCTTGAACTTGGATTTCATACCACGATATATCTAACCGCTCGTACAGTACTCTCTGTAATTATATTAACGGCTGCTTTATAAACTGTATTTAATTAATTTAAGATGTACTTTATCCGATTAAGTTCGGTAATATTTAAATCCCATAACCCGATCCATGTTTACATTTTCTCACAAGTTTGTTTATAAAATTCCCCGCGTAGAGTAACGAGCGTTCTGACTGGACGATAGACGTAGTCCGAGAGCCCACGCACTTTTATTGCAACGAAGGAGGCCAAAAGAAGTTCGTACATATTTTGAAAGGTTATTTCATATGCTATAAGAAAACCCATTTCTTAAGTGTCAAAGCCGTGACTACCGACATTTTTTTCTCATTTTTGTATAATTGAGTGTATGAAAAAAAAAAAATTTTCTTAAGGGGGTAGGGGTAGCTTTATGTCTAATAAAAAACGAAAACTATGTTCAATTTGGAAAATTATTTCCAAATTTGAACGAACACATAATGAGCAACACTTTAAAAATAAAAAAACCATAACCTTGACTTGTCATTTTGATGTAAATAGGGGTCAAAGGTCAACAATATGATAAAACCCATAGAATTTATACAAATGCTCCAGTATACTTTTTCATCAAATTTCACATTTTCTCCCAAATTCAATATTTTGCTCATAATTTTATTCCTTTATGTATACTTAATTTAAAATGTTATACAATTGATAAGAAGATATCCGAATTTGACAAAAAAACATGTTTGTATCATATGGGTGCAAATTGAAGCAATTGAAAAATAGCAGTATTTTGAGGGTATGCTTAGTTTTACTTCTACCATTGTTTCTATTGGTCAGTAACAATAGCATTGATTGAATATTGTTTTCATATCAGGTAATATGAATATTCCATCGCTCATTAAATAAGTCAAAATATTCAACTCTTTTACATGTACAAAAGGTCAAAGGTCAAATATGTAGAACAATAAATAAAAGTAGAGTAAAAACGCAAACATGTGATATCTGTATAAGTCCGAGAATCCACATACTTTTTTCAATGAAAGAGGCAAAAAGAAGTTTGCATATATTTTGAAAGAATAGTTCATAGCCTATCTGACAACCCATTTTATAAGTGTCCAAGCCGTGACTATCTATGCTCGTTTGCGCATTTATATGCCATGAGGTCAATGTGAAAATTTGCAATTTGCTAAAGGGGGTAGGGCTATTTTTATGTCTACAAAAAAAGACAAAATGAACTTAAATGTCAGCAGAATTGCGATATAGGTAGAATACACATTTGGAAACACTATAAAAACTTACTAATTATAGAATGCCATCTGCAAGTATGTACTATATGGGGGTCAAAGGTCACTGAACTTTTAAACTCTATGTACATGTAAAAGAGTTGAATATTTTGACTTATTTAATGAGCGATGGAATATTCATATTACCTGATATGAAAACGATATTCAATCAATAGAAACAATGGTAGAAGTAAAACTAAGCATACCCTCAAAATACTGCTATTTCTCAATTGCTTCAATTTGCACCCATATGATACAAACATGCTTTTTTGTCAAATTCGGATATCTTCTTATCAATTTTATAACATTTTAAATTAAGTATACATAAAGGAATAAAATTATGTGCAAAATATTGAATTTGGGGGAAATGTGAAATTTGATGAAAAAGTATACTGGAGCATTTGTATAAATTCTTTGGGTTTTATCATATTGTTGACCTTTGATCCCTATTTACATCAAAATGACAAGTCAAGGTTATGGTTTTTTATTAGACATAAAGCTACCCCTACCCCCTTAGGAATTTATCCTTTTTTTCATTCACCCCATGATACAAAAATGAGAATAAAATGTAGGTATACACGGCTTTGACACTTAAGAAATTGGTTTTCATATAGCATATGAAATAACCTTTCAAAATATGTACAAACTTCTTTTGGCCTCCTTCGTTGCAATAAAAGTGCGTGGGCTCTCGGACTAACGGAATCATCAGATATCTACGAAATGAGCTATTTTTAGGTTTGCGCTCGGAATGACGGGTATTGAATCAGGGGGTAGTCTGGGAACTTGACTAACCACTGATGTATGAGTATGCATAATTTTGACATGTCACTTTTCATAGAACTTATCACATGGTCAAATGCTAGGTCTGTATCTGATTTGCTTGCTCCTGTTGCCATGGCTGCAGCATAACTTATATTTCGCTCGCTAGTGAACGATGAATGGCAGTCTCTATGATAACGAGCATCAGCAGCATGCAAGTCACTAACAGATCCATGAAGTCTAACACGCACTTCTCCTGACCATTTATCATTCCGATACCAAGAAGATATTTTTTGTGTCAATATTGGTAGCCCCACTTTAATTATGTCTGAAAATATAGGCTGGTTGCCACCGCGTAGGATTTTTGTTGCGTTTCTTTACTTCGCACACCTTTCCACAGATTAGACAATCACGGCGAAACAAAAATGATTCATCAGCTGAGCTCCTCCGTCGTTTAGGGGACGTATGCCGTTGTGAATCATTATCATCTACATGTATACCTATACGCCTCTTATGTCTCTCCAATTGAGTCTTTGATGTTTATGTTGATACACAGTTTTTGTGGCATTTTATAGTCGGTGATGGGTCGTCTGATGCCAACTTTTCGAGATCGACATGTAAACCATCATCATACCGCTTACTACATCTTATAATAGTATGGATTCTCTTCAGTCCAGCTTAAATCAAGCCACATTGATCCGTTTCGCTGCAGTTCCTCAAAGAGTTAAAGAAACAACCTGTCATCCTTCGTACATCAGCATCTAGAAGAGGTTTTCCTACAAAAGAAATACATAACTTATAAGAGTTTGAAATAATGGTTAAGATTGTGTCTATTATACAAAATCCCACGACAGATAAAAGCATCATACTTTTTCATAATTTTGGCCCGAATACGTTTCCGCTTGTAAATCCATTTTTTCGATAATTTTGTGCATATTGTCTTTATGGATCAGCAGGAGTTACCTATTTGAACCACAACTTCTGTCTTTTGTAGAAAATCTACGTGTTAAGACCAAAAATCTTAAGAGATTGCAATTTTACACTATGCACGTGGTGCACTGAGTTGCCGTGGTAAGATTATGTTTTCATCGCTGAAAGACGGAAAAGAAAATATAACAGGGAAATAATGTCATATATCATATACTCACCATAGAATGCCGTTATTACACATCATTTCATACATCGTATAATGCTATCTGCATGCCCAAACCAGCGACAAAGTCGTTTGTTTACATTCTGTAAAATTGCTGATCACAAGAATAAGATTTTGATGACGTCACAACGCTTAGAAAACGTCACTCACGACGGTACACTGTTGTTGACATTGCCTTGACTTATATATAAATATTATATAATGTGTAAGAAAATGATAATAAATTACTTGCGTAAGAAAATGACAATAAATTACTTGCGATAACGCAATTTATTTGAAAAATTTGATATTCACAAATGTATTGCATTTATATCCGTCATATTTGGTCGTCATCTTTGGTCAACATCTTTGATATTATTATCATTTTTACTGCTATATTATCTAAACTTTCATTTACCTGTAAACATGTTTTCTCTAACAAAGCTACCAAGAAAACATGTTTAAAATGGCATAAAGTGTACGGTTTTTACTAGATCATTATAGATCTACTAAAATGCAAATACTATTTTGTTGGCCATATTGGCGGCCATTTTGTATTTTAAACACTAAAATATCAGATTTTGCACATTAGCTTGGCTTAAGATGTTTGTTATCTTTATAACACGTTACTACATAACATACAATAGTAATACATTACCAAACAAAAATTATCCATAACATTGTAGTCTAATGATTACGAAAATTCGCATTTTTTCTTGCATTTTTTTGTTTTACCCCCAAAAATAACCCAGTTTGCAAAGATGTACGGCTCTTAAGTTTTTGCAGTCTTCAACTGCAAGTCAATTACTACATATCAGTATGATTTATTACGAAATGTGACAAAACTTTGCAGTTCACCGATTCCAAAAACGCGCAGTTTAGTTTATACTTTCTTACGTTTTCCCCAATTTTAACAAAATGCTCAAGGGTGACAGAATGTCACCCGTCGGAACATTGATCAAGATAGTCTTGTCTACTGCAATCAGCAAAGAAAAAAACTTTAGTTTAAACAATATTTATTTCTTGATAAACATATAATAACATTCATTTACACATATTAAGGATTGAGTAGAAAGCTAAGCTTATTTATAAACTCGTTCCTTATGAATAGCAGGGAATAATTGGTAACTTTATGAAGTTGTAAACAGTGGAAATTATGTACACAGATGATGTTTTGGGAGGGAAAAGAATGGAGGGGAGTGTTTGACAGGTTGATAGAGATATAAAAGATGGAGATATATAGAGGTATGATCACATATACCAACGGGACGTGTGGTTGGTTCTAAAATATGAGCATGCCTAAACGTTTTTGTAGATTGATACATTGTGCCAATAATTAGAAATTCTTTCACGTGCATGTATAGCATTAATAGAGAAAAATGTTATGCATCAAAACGATTTGTTGTTCTAATGTAGTTTTGGACATGTGCGAAACTTTCGCTGTTAGAGTCATCCGAGAGATCTGGCCCCAATTCCACGAAAAAACTTAAGTTATTGCTCAGCTGAGACTGCTATTTAGAATTGATTATATGACTACAATTATAGTATTGTGATGTAGATTGCTACCAGAAACTGTGTATTTATTGCTAAATAATGAGTTAAGAGGTGATTTTCGTAAGAAATGCTCATGTAAATCCAACATTAAGGAACAATAAAATACTTCGTATTTGAGCCTGTTATAACAGACTTAAGTTTTTACCTTAGACGTTTATAACTTTAAAGCACTATTTTCTGTAAAAATCGGACTTATTATGTATTGCTCTATTAAATTGGCATCTAACTGTGATGAAACAATATATACAAGTATACATGAAAGTCATTTAACCAACACAATATGTTTTTAAAATAGCAGTCTCAGCTGAGCAAAAACTTAAGTTTTTTTGTGGAATTGGGGCCTGGATCACCATATAAAAAGGTAGACAGCAAAGGTATAGTAAGGTTCAGAATGAGCTCAAAGAGTTCATTGCGTTGCTGCTGGTACAAATGACACTCAAAGAAGAAATGGTGAGTATTCTCGATGAAGCCACATTCATAAAAAACTTTATACTCCAATGCAAAGTTAGGTCATATTTTGGGGATTTCGGGCCGGACTATCCCTATTTATTGAAAATAGAACAAAATAAATTTATCAAAATAGTAATACCACGGGGCAATGGATAATTCAAAGTTCATACCCTCTTTCTTTTGTGCATTGTCTTCTCTCTGCTCCAAATAGAGCAACCTATCGTTGCGTTTTCACTTTACAGGCGACACTGAATAACCTATGGTGAATTACATTGTAACTATCAAACATCCGGATAAATATTAAAAGTCGGTGATTTATATTTGGTACATCACCTCAACTAAACACCTTTTACAGTTAAACTTTGCCACATGCTTAATTGTTGACAAATCGTCTATATAAAAAATGTTTATTATATTCAGTGTTTACAAAAATGGGCTTACTTATAATAAATTTAATGCTACTATTATGTGAGTTTTGGTTTGGAGGGCTGTTGTTTATAAAAGTCAATCTTCATCATATTTCATTTGTATGTTGCATACACATGATGTATACATTTAAAACTAACAAAAATATTTTAAATAATTTTGTGACTGAATTTTTTTTAATTACGTGACCGATTAGGAATTGTGTTGAGTGTAGTTTTAGGTATTGACTGAAATCATGAATCCAATCATTATTCCCGTCATGTTTACGGGAGAGAATTGATCTAGGGACCATGTGAATTTCGTGAAAGCCGGAAACTGTGTCAGGTTTCCTAAAATACACTAGTCCATCGGACAGGGACGACAATACTCAACCAAAACAGTTGATCACGGAAAGATTACAATACCACAAGACAGTATATTATACATTCTAACACAATCCGCGCATTAATCCATATACACATAGAGCAAACCAGGGCATGTAATATTAGCGCAATTAAACATGGTATCAAATTGGCTGTTACTATTTACGCCCCGTATCACGCACTCGTGATTTATTTTTTCCGCATCCGAACTCCTGCCCCTGTTTTATTCACCGACAAAATACGCGAACAGATTTTCATTTCATAATTCTAACACGATCCGCGGATTAATCCATATACACATAGAGCAAACCAGGACATGTATATTACCGCAATAATACATACCTTTCAAGTTAGCTGTTACTATTTACTCCCCGCATCACGTGACATATTTATGAATGAATGAACGTAAACTTTATAGTAAAATCTTCAGCGAGTCGCGAGTTGCACGAGTATCCAGTGTTACAGCTATGACGCATCTATTATTTAGAAACTCCAATATAGTCTCGAAACTAAGTTTCATAACAACTTCTTATAATCAATTCATTTATATTTTTCATTTCATGAAATAGATACCCTATACTCGTGATATTAAAATTGTTTCAATGTTTAAAATGTGTTATTTTTCCTTCAGAAAATTACGAAGGTCGTTTTCATTAATGAGGGAGGTAATTGTACCAGCTAATAAGCCACTCAGTTTCAGCGTGGAATTATGTTCAATGTCAAATGAATGACTCGTGATTTAATTTTTCCGCATCCGAACTCCTGCCCGTGTATTATTCACCGACAAAATACGCGAACAGATTTTTATTTCTTAAATAAAACTCAGATACAGTTTTTTTAAGTGAATACAGATACGATTCTCTCGTGATGTTCCAGTGTATAAGACCGATAGGAAAAAAGCTTCATGCTGTCACGAGCAAAAGTACACAATGAAACTCAGATTCAATTTGGTGTAGTGGACACATTTTACAGATACGATTTTCTCGTGGTATATAACGATATGTAACTGAAAGACAAGAAAAGGTTCGCGTGTGAGGAGCCTTATGTATGACCTAGCATACTTTTATTAGAATGTCCGACATTATGGTAAATCAGTAAAGACACGTAAGAAAACCATCTTTTAATGATTGGTCGATGAAATAAGTATTGTATATTTCTACGCGTCTAATGGTTCGCTAATTGAGTATATATCTCCCATTGGCTAAACAATCTATCATCACTATAAGTCAACTAAATTCTTAAGACTATATCAGTGTGAACATACTAAATGGTATGGGACGAAAGTTGTGGCTAACAGTGCAAGTAGAAATTTGTCAACAAAAAGTTAAAACGACCGTAAGTTTTTTATTCTCCGAACAATTGTAACGCGATATCTTCGACGCCCAAGCAGAGAATAAGTACTGTACGTGTAAAGAGCCACTGTTATTGTCAAACAACTGCCTGTATAGCGGTTGGGTCGGTTTAGGGCAAAAACTACAATGTTTTGCCCGAAAGAATATTAAGTGGCATTGGTAGAACTCATTCTCGGCTTCAGTCTCGATGATGTCTCGTTAAAAACTTTCTTAGTTAGCTTTTTGACAGATTTCTACTTGCGTTCTTAGCAAACATATATTACGTGGTTTGTCCACATTACATATACGAGAATACTTATACCACTCTTTATACTGGACTTAATGTTGAGAATTAACAAGAAAAAAACAGAGAATTGTCGTCATAATCATTGTGGTCTTATTATTGAGGTAGACTGATAATTGAGTTTAGTCTTCAAATAGATCGTATCATTGGGGTGAGGTTTACTAGTAAGGTGATTTTATTTTGTTTATACCCGTATGTGAGAACCTGTCTGAGGAAAGTGATGGGAATAATTCCCAATCTGTCAATTCAATAATGCTTGTTATGGTTACACCGTTTGTTATTGTGGGGATCATTCTTAGTAATCTAGTAGCAATAGGGTCAGTCATGACAACCGGAAGTGGCGGGTTCGAACCCTTGCTTGGACATACCCAAGTCTTCAAAACATTGCTGATAAGGACTCCCTTTGTTAATACCAACGTGCATTTCCTGAGACAATTTTCACAAAGTTTTTCATTCTAGGTTTTGCTCATAATATTTCTTTACACTTAAATTTCCATTTTTTTAAATCCAAATTTTCATCTTAGATCATATAAAAAAATAGAGAATTCGTCTTAGATTAAACCGTCGGCGAAGACTTGTTCGTAAAAATAGAAAATGATTGAACAAAGCAGGAAAATTCTTTTTCTAAGACCAAAACTCATTTTTCTAAGAAACTTGTGCAAATTACGTGAATACGGGCTCAATACTGTGATTGGTGGGCCTAACTTGTCAGACAGAACCTGACTTGGGAATATAAATCACTTTGTAATCGCTTGGTCTTTAATTCACGAATTTCAGTAACAGATGTGTCCAAAAAGAAAGTTTACAGTTTCAATGTATATTTTTCAAGGCTCTATATTGTATAAACATAAATAAAACATGTTTGGACAATATATGTAAGAGTTTTATGGTGTCAGTTTTAAGATTAAAGTTTGCGGATATTTAAAAAGAAACACAATCAATTAACTAAAATCACCTGATGTTGCTCGTGACGTCGTTATTTATGACATTCTTAAAATGTCTACCTTCTGACGATTCCCGTTTTGCACTCGTTCTTTGAAACTAAGAAGCGGAATGTCAGAAAAGCAGACATTGTATAAGAAATTATAAGAATCCACCATGAGCTTCTATGTAGGACATCCTTATCCTACATCGACTGTCTCATGGTGGATTATTTTAACATTACATTTTTGTATTTATCTTTCATTGTATACTGAGATGATTTCTGATTGATCTAAGCGACACACGAAGGACGATATAAAAGCTGATATAAAAGAAGCCGTTCTTCTCGAGATTCGTTCCACCGACAAGTTTTACATTATCAAATATATAGAAACCAATAGTTACATGAGAGGCTAAGTAGAAGGCAGCTATGGCGGTCCATTATCAAAGCTGTTATACCGGTAATATGTTTCTTATGTTACAACATTTATCTAGATATAGTCCATTTGTTTCCTGGTGAAAGAAAGCATCTATTGCTGCGAAATACTCAAATTACGATGCTTTATTTTGTACGCTTCCTTTGAACATTATTTTCAAAGTTTTACAAATCACTTTTTATTCGAAAAAATACGTTAGGAACAGCTTAACTGTTTGAAATAGCTTCCTTCATATTGACAATTTGGTGACAAAAAAAATCACAATTTAATGCAATACGACATAACATGCAAACACGTATTCAAATAAACTATTATATCACAAGTATACCAATGCCATTACAATAAAAAGACGAGCATTTGTTCGCATTTTATGCTATGATGTTATTATCACAACAGAAAAACAATTTAACAACTCAAAACGTAAATAATACATGAACCACAGAAATTGAGTGGCGAGATTTCAGTCTGGAATAACATAGAATAGAATAGAATTATCATACGGAGCATTTCTGTAACCTATTCTGTAACCAATCGGGTGTTATCGGCAAAGTAGCCTCCCTTGAAAACGTCTAATCGATCACATCGATAGCGTTTAACGATACACTGATTTACTGTAGATTTATATAGGAGCCGTATGGTTTAACACTAATAACTTGTTTATAACATTAGATGACACAATTTTATAACCTCGTGAAGTAATCTTCATTCTTTGCACTTTATTTCAATATATTTTTTATTAATGTGTTACGTTAACTTTTTGCTTCCATTTTCGTTTGAAGTTTGTGACTACCATTCCTATATAACTCTATATGAAAACTGTCAAAATACTCAAAACCGTGTTTTTGACAGGCTATAAAGTTGCTTTTTACTTAAATGACAATTTTTTATAACCTCGTGAAGTATTCTTTAAAGTCTAAGCATTATCACAATATATATTTTTAAGAAATTTGCAAATATAGAAATTGCTTCCAATTTAGTTTGAAAATAAAGAAATTCGCGTACTTGTACGCGGTTTCATATCGTTAAGTATAATGTATATCGTGAAACATCGGCTATTTCCGTTTGTCTCCGATCTATAAAGGCTGTGTAGCAACTATAAGATTTTACAGTCCCTTAAAACAAAGTTAGGAGTTAAATTTTCAACCAGGATAACGTGATGTTTACAAACATGAATCGGTTTTGTCAACTATTGGAAAGTTGGTTTTCCACATTACTAAAGAAAACAGATAAGGTCAGTTTTGTTCTAAAACATAACGGATAAATCATTCCCACCTGATTAATCCACCTAAATGGATTATACCAAAATTTCCCGCCTTTCATGTTATCTTGGGCGCACTATAATATATAGGTTTTTAATTATTCTTATGATTATGAAGGTGGGAAGTAATAAAATCAAATCAATATAAGACGTAATTATTGACAAATACTATTTTATTAAAAAAAAAGATTAGGGGGGACACTGTTGTAATTATCACGTTCCATACAATAATTATACATTTAACACGTGGCTATAGCTAGTCTGTCCAGGATAATGTGATGTTTACAAACATTAAGCGGTTTGGTCAACTGTTGCAAATTTGGTTTTACAAATCACTTAAATAAACAGATAAGGTCAGTATTGTACTCAAAACATCACTGATAATCGTGCATATAATTGTAATCTACCTTTGTGGAATATACCAAGTTTTCCCGCCTTTCACATTATCCTGGGCGCACTATAATTGATTCGTTGGTTTTGCTGGTGTGTAATTAAAGTCGTTTGTTACCGTACTGTTTGTTACCGTAGTGACTGTTACCGTAGTGACTGTTACCACGCTGTTTGTCATCGTAGTGACTGTTACCACGCTGTTTGTTACCGTAGTGACTGTTACCGTAGTGACTGTTACCACGCTGTTTGTCATCGTAGTGACTGTTACCACGCTGTTTGTCATCGTAGTGACTGTTACCACGCTGTTTGTCATCGTAGTGACTGTTACCACGCTGTTTGTCATCGTAGTGACTGTTACCACGCTGTTTGTCATCGTAGTGACTGTTACCACGCTGTTTGTTACCGTAGTGACTGTTACCATAGTGACTGTTACCACGCTGTTTGTTATCGTAGTGACTGTTACCACGCTGTTTGTTATCGTAGTGACTGTTACCACGCTGTTTGTTACCGTAGTGACTGTTACCGTACTGTTTGTTACCGTAGTGACTGTTACCGTAGTGACTGTTACCATAGGGACTGTTACCGCACTGTTTGTTACCGTACTGTTTGTTACCGTAGTGACTGTAACCTCACTACCACACGGTTTGTTACCATAGTGGCAGTTACCGTAGTGACTGTTACCGTACTTTTGTTACCGCACTGATTGTTACCACCCATTTACACTGTGTGTTACCGTACTGTTTCTGATATCACTGTTAGTAACCGTTTTGTTTGTTCATATACTGTTTGTTACTGCACTGTTAGTAACCGTTTTGTTTGTTCATACACTGTTTGTTACCGCACTGTTAGTAACCGTTTTGTTTGTTCATACACTGTTTGTTACCGCACTGTTAGTAACCGTTTTGTTTGTTCATATACTGTTTGTTACCGCACTGTTAGTAACCGTTTTGTTTGTCCATACACTGTTTGTTACCGCATTGTTAGTAACCGTTTTGTTTGTTCATATACTGTTTGTTACCGCACTGTTAGTAACCGTTTTGTTTGTTCATACACTGCTTGTTACCACACACTGTTAATAGTAACCGTTTTGTTTGTTCATACACTATTTGTTACCGCAAGTTTTGTTACCACACTATTTGTAACCGTATTGTTTGTTATTTTACCGAACGATATGTAATCCACACTATATATATATGTAACACCTGTTTGGAACGTGACTGTTCTGATTAGTTCAAGAGGTTTGCTTTATTACATACCATGTACTTGCATTTGGGGTTGAGCAATGATAATGAAAACACTTGGATATTGCATTTAGGGTCCAGCTAACTATATAATGTTTGCTGATATTTTTATATTCGCATATCATCGAACATGTACATGTATTTGAATTGGTTAATAAAACATGACACTGTCATGGACACATGGTTTCAAATTATGGGTTCAAATAATCTGAGTGTATCCTAAATACGAAGAATGTTGTACAGCGACCATGTTTAGTCGCAACGGATATGACGTTACAGGAACTGGTATCCGTGTTTGCTGTGACAACTGTAGAAACACTGGATACCAGCTTTCGTAACGTCATATCCGTTGCGGCTAAACATGACCGCTGCACAACCTTACTACTATATAGGGTACACTCAAATAATTTGAAACTCAGATAATTTGAAATCATGTGCTTAAAGACACTGTACGGTCTAGAAATTTTGGAATGCCTAAAATAATTGAGATTTATTATGTATAAGTTTTTATATTGATGAACGACCTTTATTTCTTTCCTTGCGTACGGATACTCTATCTCTGTGTAAATGTCGATACTATTCCACACTAGTAATAGAAACAAAACATATAATAAAGATTGAACGATACATTGCGAGCAATGAAGGGAATAACTTCAACGAGATATATGCCAGTACAAACTTCCTTATACGAACAACGGAATATTTAGGACTATTATACATGTATAATACACAACGGAATATTTAGGACTATTATACATGTATAATACCCAACGGAATATTTAGGACTATTATACATGTATAATACCCAACGGAATATTTAGGACTATTATACATGCATAATACCCAACGGAATATTTAGGACTATTATACATGCATAATACCCAACGGAATATTTAGGACAATTATACATGTATAATACCCAACGGAATATTTAGGACTATTATACATGCATAATACCCAACGGAATATTTAGGACTATTATACATGCATAATACCCAACGGAATATTTAGGACTATTATACATGTATAATACCCAACGGAATATTTAGGACTATTATACATGTATAATACCCAACGGAATATTTAGGACTATTATACATGCATAATACCCAACGGAATATTTAGGACTATTATACATGCATAATACCCAACGGAATATTTAGGACAATTATACATGTATAATACACACTTTACGTGTTGTGCGATATGCTGAAATACTTGGAAAGTCCTTTAATCCGAAACTAATTTGTGACAGACGTTTTGCATGAAATGACTTCATTGTCTTTTAGTACCACACTAGTTCGTACGAAATGAACGTCGTTGTGTCGAAATAGCAATATGTGGGTAATACAAGTATTTGGACACTTTGTCAATATATTAAGGTCATTTACGCCTTTTAGCTGAGCTGAATACATAAAATCCGTGTAAAATAGATCAATTGAAAGCGTATAACTATCATGATGATCTGTTCTGTTCCGTATAACTATCACGATGATATAATGCGAACTGACTTGAGGACGAAATAGCATGATATTTCTGTTACGATGTGCTAAAAATACTGTCTCCCGTCTTCGGCGTATGACGAAATGACATGATCTTTCTGTTACGATGTGCAAAAAAGCACTGTCTACCATCTTCGACGTAGCACAGGTTAAAGAGCCAGAAACCAAAAACAGTGTTTACACTAAAACGCTAAATGCCAAACGAAATATTACTGGTTCACATAGTCTAATTAGATGATTCCTCCCCTGCTTTTAAGCAAATCATAGACATAGACATAAGTCACCATTACCTTATACGCTGTCTAGTTGGCCGAGTGTTATGATGATTACCATAAAACTTATCTAAGTGGTTTTCTACTAATGACATCAGTGTTAAAAAAGATATCACTGTCAAACAAGTTCGTTTTAATAAACTAATTTTTTTTCAAATTAAAACCAATGTTAGAAACACAGTTTTACAGTTTTATTGGTATTATCGGCATTTGAAAATACAAATAACTTGCTCAATCCAAAATCAACTACACTTTGTGATTCCCTACATGCAAAATTATGTTTTTAGAAGCCAAACTGTGTCTGCAAAATGTCAATTTATGTTGTAGGGATTTTCTTGAAATCTGTGAATATTTTAAAAGTACCGAGCATAACTGTTATGAACTGCCAAATTTAATGTCATGAATGTGTTCTTCATAAATATTATAAATATAACAGGTTTGATATAGCTTGTACAGATAGGTTGAAGACTATGACTATCGCAATACCTTAAGTTAAGCTATTATTATATATATTATATAACAAATTATATGATATGCATTTATCAATATTAGGTCACATATGCATAGTTAAATGTCTTGTTGACACCATATAGTGATGGTTTGATATAACACAATATTATATTGATCCATGCATATCATGGTGAGGTCGCTGAGTTCTTAGAATTTTAGTTATCATCAACTCAAGCTGTACTTACTTGGATTATGTTAGACCTAGAAAATGCTACATAATTGATCAATTTGAAACTACTTAAGCTGGGTTCACACTATGAGCGTTTGTCCCAGCGTTGGTCAGCGTTCAAAAAGTCGAATAAATGAGCCCAAATGTCGGTGAAATTACGCTCGCGAGGAGGAATATTTTGGCTCACACTTCGAACGTTGTGTATCTAAGCGGTAACTAGCGCTTATTAACGTTTGTCTGCGTTGTAGCTATTTATTATCGGCGTATGTGAACTTTTGCCAACGCAGGTTAACGTATGTGTAGCGGTCCCTAACTTAGTCCGACTTAGACCAACGAGTTGCCAAACGCCAGGAAACGTTATGGAAAGTTCGTCTGCGCTAATCACTTGCGTTGCTATCACGTTGGCCTACGTTGAACAAAAGTTCATTTGCGCTGAGTAAAGTTCGCTTGCGCCAACCATTGCGTTACTACCGCGTTCATTGCGTCGGATACCCGTTAATTGGGCTCCGCTAGATAAACGTTCGACTCAATTCATTATCACCACCAGCGTTTCAGCAGACGTTTGCCAACAGAGTTTAACTTAAGCAAACTTTAATAAACTTAATTCAGCGTTCAGTAACGTTTACCAACGGAGTACAACTTACATCAACGTTTATTTACAAACGTCGGCAAAGTTTTTGCATGTTAAAAAAATTCAACGATCCGAACACGACGTTCTTCAGCGTTCACCAGCGATCATCAACTTTTCTAAACGTTTAGTAACTTTTACTAACGGAGCTGAACGTTTGCCCAAACGTCTGTAAATGTCGGTCTAAACGCTAGAGTGTGAACCTAGCTTAAATTAGCGAGCTTTATAAACAAGAAACCAGTCAAGTAAGACCTAACAAATCATGACTAATGGCCTCTCATGGGACTAATATGGGTATGTATGCCGCTTATGTAAGCTGTCAAATTTCAGTTCTTATTCATCATTTCCAGGCAAATGTCTAAATCCATTAACAGTTCGCGTACTTATCTATTTCACTTCCGAATATGCGAATATAAATGTGGTAAAGCTGATGAATAATGCATGTAGATTAAAGTATCCTGTTGAAAGCTAAAACAACTGTAACATGAGCAAAGTTTAAATGCTCGTATCGATGAAGTTGACAACAAGTATTATGTCAATTTACATGTAATTATCATATGGAACGTCCGAGTTTATGGGTTTAAAATGTATATAAATCTGCCACTAATAACATAAGTCTAGTTTATGGTAATTGGATTGACAGGTTAACATTTTTTATTATTCGTTATGACACCAATACTAGAAAACAACATGATGTGTTGTACACCACGACGAGCGTTTATGGTAATTAAAGGCAACACGGGAGATAGTTTTAATGATTACGTTATGATTTATGGACAAAAAGGTTTATTTTGTCGTTCGGTGTTATACGGAACTTTGTTGTTATGGATTAATGGATTATATTACATGATAAGGTCAGTACATAAATACATCTAAATCATCTTAACCGACCCATCCCTTGAATAATATATAGATTCATTATAAAATTATACACATCAAAATTTGACAAGGATCGACAAATTTGCTTTGTGAATATTATGTTGCAAATTGAAAAAATAAAATGATATTAAGTAGGACAGGAAAGGCATCACTTAACTTAGAAAACAAACAAAACATACAAACACACAACCGAACGAGAAAATGTGCCGCCCAAGTCCCAGCTGTCAAAAAGCTGAATGAACTAGTTTCAGCAATTAAAAAGCTGATACCCAAGACGGGCTGCTGGTTATCAGAAACGTTATGTTGCATCAGCAATATTCTAAACGAATAATGATTGCTTCAAATTGTGGCGTCTAAGTGCTGATAAGCCCAATCTCACTAAATTGTTTGTATTCAAGCCTCTGTGATAACATAATGCGATCTGTTTTCTGGCATGTTGGGTCTTGGACAATATGAGAATTAAAAAGGGATACAAATTACCATGTTATAATTGCCACTTTGGTCCCTGCCAATAGGGCTTATCAGTTACTTGGAAAAAGACGACATTGTGTCAATGCATACCAATGGGTGCAACACATGCATTTTTCGAAATTTAGCAGCAGAATAGATGATGTTTTAAAATCACATTTTGTGCAATGTTTTCTAAATCGGTTTTAACTCAATTAACATATGACGGACATTGATATTGATTTCTGGACCCTAATTAAACTTTGTATAGTATACATGTACTATTGATGAACTAATGTTTGTGGTATCGTATTATGGTTATTTTCGGGAGCAATGTCAGTGATTTACAGCAATGACCTAAATTATATGCATGATTGTGCAAATATTATAGGAAAGATTGCCGGTATAGGCATAAAGGCATCAATGTTTGACTAAATGCTAAATAGTTTGAAAAAGTATCCTAAACACGAACATCTAAATGTCAATTGTTTGATTTTTAAATTATGCCTGATAGTGCTTCTAAGTGATGTCTGTTTATTTTGGAAATAAAGCTTAATTGAACGTTCGTACAGTGTTTACGTGTTTAGTTTTTTAGTGTTAAATCATCAACTATACAATCATGTAATACCAATTATTTACTGGTAACAAGGAAGGTATCCATTTCACGTTAACAGATATACGTCGAAACAAAAAAAAAACGTTTTAAATTTAAATCAACACTAAATACTGCCTCTTGCGTGAAATAAAGATGTCCTAAATTAGATTTTGGCGAGAGAAAAAATACATCAAAGTGACAGAATGACTTACATGCTATTAAACGCGAGGAGAAATGTAAATAAACCTACATTAATTTAAAAAAGGATTGGAAACACAAAATGCGATAAAAATCACTTAAAATGAAAGGGTCGGTAACTTAACATATTTCCAGTGGGCTTTTAATGATCTGGTTGGTACATCGATATAGATGCTAAGAACTATAAACTCTCTTCGGCTTCATAAAAAATCATTTATAGTCGTATTTGTCTTAAAACTCCTGAATATTTTAAACATTAATTAAACGACACACCTTATGTTAAAAGCGTGTTATATTTCTTTGAAATTGTGAGTTGGAAAGAGAAATTTGCGTCAACATTATCATAATGTACACAGTGATAGTTCATGTAAATAGAGAATAAAGGGTTAGTGCCGTGGATGAGTAAATGTATCTGGCATGGCGGAAGAATTTGCGCAGCCTAGCCGAATAAGCATTTACTCAATCCTAATACATGTATTTTATTCTATTTATCTAGTCACTTAATCTGCTTCATAAGGGGATCAAAATCGGGACTGCATTCTTTTTTTTATTAACCGACACGTTACGTTACGTCACGTTCTTTCAATGACGCCATAATAAACAACGACGCCAGACACCATGACAGACGCCATAATTATACTAGATAGACACAGGGAAGTCGTAGAAAATAATCAATCAACTGCCAAATTATTTAGGATTGGAAAACCTCACCCTTGGTTACGGAATATCAACCGGCGACCCTCATATAGAAGCAGACCGTCAGATCACATGATCAGTTGACGGTTTATCACAAGTCACATGACTAGGTGACCTAATATAGCGAAGTTTATTCGGCACCCTGATATTAAATCGATATTACCGGAAGGGACTGGATAACTTACAGTTCATTGACACGAAAATATCGCCAACTCAAACTACACGGACACATGTTCATAACATGCAATCGGGTAGCTGATCTTTTTCACTCCCACTGGACTCTTTACCTGACTACCACTCTAGTGTCATAGGACCGGACTCCAAGACCGGACCTCTTTCACTCATTGGTCGTTCTATCAGCCTCGGATGTACTGGGGCCTTGTGACCTCTCTCACTCTCAATTGACCCTCTACAGGGCCGGGTTCCACACTTGCTTCTAACTATAAGCGGTCTCTACTACTTATTAATGATAGAGACAATGAAGCGACCCTATCTCAGACTATTAACGGCCAGTCCAAATAGTATCGGAAATTCCTTATGACGACACTCCAGCTCCATATAGAAGAACGCGCTAGTATTTGGATATTTTACTACGTCTGTTTGAAACCGGTTGTTATGTTTGGTTAACTAACTCTGTTGTCACGATAGACGAGTATTTGAGAGACCTTGGTGGATGTTGTGATAGGACGGTGTGCTACCATGATGGAATAACTGAACACATGGTTTATGTATGTAACTTTATGCATGTATTTATTGTTTAAATATTGTGAAAGTATTGGAATTACAGTGGGGCAAATTGTTTATAATTCCCCTGGTTTGTAATTATATTAGAATTATTGCGTTACTATGTCTTGGAATAGTATATTATTAGTATATATTGTAGGAGCCATTATACTTTAGGAAATCGTACCCACTCTTATTATCTTGAATGTTTCAGGACCATGAGGACGGTGAGCAATTGCTCGCCTATACGAACAGTTCACACAAATGTCAAGATGCCGTTCACGTACTGTTCATAATGTATATACAGTAAACTCCCTCAAATCCGAACTTTCTGAAAACCAGAATCCCTAAAAAATTCAATGGATTTCTTAGGCCCAGTACTTTCTTCTGGTTAATTCAACTTTTAAAAAAATCCAGATTCTGGACGGCCTTTTGGGTC